>CM065594.1:24775029-26020029 GCA_033119425.1 Bufotes viridis
GGCTGCAGAAGGCAGCAAAATGTAGGTAAATGCCCTGCAAACAAATGTGGATAGGGAAATGAATTAAAATAAAATAAATAAAAATTAACCAATATCAATTGGAGAGAGGTCCCATAGCAGAGAATCAGGCTTCAAGTCACCCACCACTGGAGAAGGCCACTTTGAGTTATTTAGGCCCCAGCACCCAGACAGAGGAGAGAGGTCCCACAGTAAGGAATAAGGCGTCATATCATCCACCACTGGAGAAGGCCACTTTTAGTTATTTAGACACCAGCACCCAGACAGAGGAGAGAGGTCCCACAGCAGAGAATCATGCATCATATCACCGACCACTGGAGAAGGCCACTTTCAGTAATTTAGGCCCCAGCACCCAGACAGAGGAGAGAGGTCCCACAGCAAGGAATAAGGCGTCATATCACCACCCACTGAAGAAGGCCACTTTCAGTTATTTAGGCCCCAGCACCCAGACAGAGGAGAGAAGTCCCACAGCAAGGAATAAGGCATCATATCACCACCCACTGGAGAAGGCCACTTTCAGTTTTTTCGGCCCCAGCACCCAGACAGAGGAGAGAAGTCCCACAGCAAGGAATAAGGCATCATATCACCCACCACTGGAGAAGGCCACTTTCAGTTTTTTCGGCCCCAGCACCTAGACAAAGGAGAGAGGTCCCACTGCAAGGAATAAGGCGTCATATCACCCACCACTGGAGAAGGCCACTTTAGGTTATTTCGGCCCCAGCACCCAGACAGAGGAGAGAGGTCCCACAGCAAGGAATAAGGCGTCATATCACCCACCACTGGAAAAGGCCACTTTCAGTTATTTAGGCCCCAGCACCCAGACAGAGGAGAGAGGTCCCACAGCAAGGAATAAGGCATCATATCACCCACCACTGGATAAGGCCACTTTCAGTTTTTTCGGCCCCAGCACCCAGACAAAGGAGAGAGGTCCCACTGCAAGGAATAAGGCGTCATATCACCCACCACTGGAGACGGCCACTTTCAGTTATTTAGGCACCAGCACCCAGACAGAGGAGAGAGGTCCCACAGCAAAGAATAAGGCGTCATATCACCCACCACTGGAGAAGGCCACTTTCAGTTATTTAGGCCCCAGCACCCAGACAGAGGAGAGAGGTCCCACAGCAAGGAATAAGGCGTCATATCACCCACCACTGGAGAAGGCCACTTTCAGTTATTTAGGCCCCAGCACCTAGACAGAGGAGAGAGGTCCCACAGCAAGGAATAAGGCGTCATATCACCCACCACTGGAGAAGGCTACTTTTAGTTATTTAGGCCCCAGCACCCAGACAGAGGAGAGAGGTCCCACAGCAGAGAATCGTGCATCATATCACCCACCACTGGAGAAGGCCACTTTCAGTTATTTAGGCACCAGCACCCAGACAGAGGAGAGAGGTCGCATGGCAGAGGTTCAGGCTTCATGTCATCCACTATTGTAACAGACCACTTATTTAAGCCCCGGAGCCCAGATTCAGGAGAGGTTCATTCAACTTTGGGTTGCACCGCAAGATTATGGTAAAGTTAAAAAAATGAGGATTCAGTAAAGAAGTGCCCCGGAGTACAAGAATGCATGATTGAGGGGGAGGCAGTTATAAATGTCTATTCTGCAAAAAGGGAGGGACAGGTCCTGTGGGATCCATGCCTGGTTCATTTTTATAAACGTCAGCTTGTCGACGTTGGCTGTGGACAAGCGGCTGCGTTTGTCAGTAATGACGCCCCCTGCCGTGCTGAATACACGTTCAGACAAAACGCTGGCCGCCGGGCAGGCCAGCACCTCCAAGGCATAAAATGCTAACTCTAGCCACGTGGACAATTTGGAGACCCAGAAGTTGAATGGGGCCGAACCATCAGTCAATACGTGGAGGGGTGTGCAGACGTACTGTTCAACCATGTTAGTGAAATGCTGCCTCCTGCTAACATGTTCCGTATCAGGTGGTGGTGCAGTTAGCTGTGGCGTGGAGACAAAACTTTTCCACATTTCTGCCATGCTAACCCTGCCCTCAGAGGAGCTGGCTGTGACACAGCTGCGTTGGCGACCTCTTGCTCCTCCTCTGCCTTCGCCTTGGGCTTCCACCTGTCCCCCTGTGACATTTGGGAATGATCTCAGGAGCGCATCCACCAGCGTGCGCTTGTACTCGCGCATCTTCCTATCATGCTCCAGTGCAGGAAGTAAGGTGGGCACATTGTCTTTGTACCGGGGATCCAGCAGGGTGGCAACCCAGTAGTCCGCACACGTTAAAATGTGGGCACCTCTGCTGTCGTTGCGCAGGCACTGCAGCATGTAGTCGCTCATGTGTGCCAGGCTGTCCAGAGGTAAGGACAAGCTGTCCTCTGTGGGAGGCGTATCGTCATCATCCTCCGTGTCCCCCCAGCCATGCACCAGTGATGGGCCTGAGCTGTGTCGGGTGCCACCCCGCTGTGAACCTGCTTCATCCTCATCTTCCTTGTCCTCCAGTAGTGGGCCCTGGCTGGCCACATTTGTACCTGGCCTCTGCTGTTACAAAAAACCTCCCTCTGAGCCACTTCTAACAGACTGGCCTGAAAGTGCTAAAAATGACCCCTCATCCTCCTCCTCCTCCTGGGCCACTTCCTCTTCCATCATCGCCCTAAGTGTTTTCTCAAGGAGACATAGAAGTGGTATTGTAACGCTGATAACGGCATCATCGCCACTGGCCATGTTGGTGGAGTACTCGAAACAGCGCAACAGGGCACACAGGTCTCGCATGAAGGCCCAGTCATTGGTGGTGAAGTGGTGCTGTTCCGCCGAGCGACTCACCCGTGCGTGCTGCAGCTGAAACTCGACTATCGCCTGCTGCTGCTCGCACAGTCTGGCCAGCATGTGCAAGGTGGAGTTCCACCTGGTGGGCACGTTGCATATGAGGCGGTGAGCGGGAAGGCCAAAGTTACGCTGTAGCGCAGACAGGCGAGCAACGGCAGGATGTGAACGCCGGAAGAGCGCACAGACGGCCCGCACTTTATGCAGCAGTTCTGACATGTCGGAGTTGTGAATGAACTTCTGCACCACCAAATTCAGCACATGCGCCTGGCAAGGGATGTGAGTCAAACCGGCTAGTCCCAGAGCTGCGACGAGATTTCGCCCATTATCGCACACCACCAGGCCGGGTGTGGGGCCTGTCCCCAAAACACATGAGTTTCTGAATGGCCTGCTGACGTTTACCCCGGGCTGTGCTGAAGTTTGTGGTGAAGGTGTGTGGCCGACTGGATGAGCTGATGGAAGCAGAGAAGCAGGAAGTCGAGTAGGAGGAGGAGGCTACAGGAGGCAAAGACTGATGCCCTGCGATCCTTGGCGGCGGAAGGACATGCGCCAAATAACTCTCTGCCTGGGGCCCAGCCGCCACTACATTTACCCAGTGTGCAGTTAGGGAGATATAACGTCCCTGGCCGTGCTTACTGGACCACGTATCTGTGGTCAGGTGGAACTTGCCACAGATGGCGTTGCGCAGTGCACACTTGATTTTATTAGATACTTGGTTGTGCAGGGAAGGCATGGTTGTCTTGGAGAAGTAGTGGCGGCTGGAAACAACATACTGTGGGACAGCCATGGACATCAGCTGTTTGAAGCTGTCTGTGTCCACCAGCCTGAATTACAGCATTTCAAAGGCTCTGATGGCACAGCGGGCAAACCACTCGGGTCTTGTCGTCAGCACATTGTTTAAAGAAGTGCCATGCCAGGGAACTCCTTGAAGCTGCCTTTGGGGTGCTCGGTCCCTGGTGGCGGTGGCCAGTAGCAGGCGAACTCTCTTGGTGGTGGCTGTTCTGCTTTTGCCCCCTGCTCCCTCTTTTGCTACGCTGTTGGCTCGGTCTCACCACTGCCTCTTCCTCTGAACTATGAAAGTCAGTGGCACGACCTTCATTCCATGTAGGGTCTAGGACCTCATCGTCCCCTGCATTGTCTTCCACACAGTATTCCTCCCTGACCTCCTGTTCGGTCTGCACACTGCAGAAAGACGCAGCAGTTGGCACCTGTGTTTCGTCATCATCAGAGATGTGCGGACTCCGATGAGGTGGTATTCCCATGTCCTCATCATCAGGAAACATCAGTGGTTGTGCATCAGTGCATTCTATGTCTTCCACCACTGGGGAAGGTGGATTCCCTTGGGAAACCCTGCCAGCAGAGTCTTCAAACAGCATAAGAGACTGCTGCATAACTTGAGGCTCTGACAGTTTCCCTGATATGCATGGGGGTGATGTGACAGACTGATGGGCTTGGTTTTCAGTCGCCACCTGTGCGCTTTCTGCAGAAAATTGGGTGGGAGATAATGTTTTGAACGTGCTGGATCCACTGTCGGTCACCCAATTGACTAGCGCCTGTACCTGCTCAGGCCTTACCATCCTTAGAACGGCATTGGGCCCCACCAAATATCGCTGTAAATTCTGGTGTGTACTGGAACCTGAGGTAGTTTGTTCACTAGGACGTGTGGCTGTGGCAGAATGGCTACGTCCTCTTCCAGCACCAGAGGGTCCACTAACACCACCATGATCGCGTCCGCGTCCCTTACTAGATGTTTTCCTCATTGTTACCGTTCAGCAAGCACCACAATAAGAAAAAAAATATTTGGCCCAATGTATTGATTTCAAATTAAGGCCTCTTTTTACAGGCACCTAACACTATCTGCCTATTTATTTATGTACCGTATTGCACTAATCCAGGCACAGCAGTAACCACTGATTTAGGGGAATATCAATTGTAGGGCTAGTATTTAGGCCCTGGATGAAAGGTATCCTTTTAAGGACAGATTAACACTTGGAGATGCACAGTAGCGTGTGAAAAAATATGTAGGATTATGCCTTCAGCAATTGTATTTTAACACTTTGTGTAATATACCCTTTAACGGACAGAAATACAATGGGAGATGCACGTTAGCGTGTGAAGTTATTGAGGATGACCCTCTCAGCACTTGTATATACACCTTGAGTGTATGATACCCTTTTACGGACAGATTAACACTTGGCCTGCAACAGCTGGAACACCGGATTCAGGGTATTGCTATATTGGCAATTGAATTTCACCCAAGAAAAAAATACACCCTGTTACGGACAGATTTAAACTAGGCCTGCAACAGCTGGAACACCATATTCAGGGTATTGCTATTTTGGCGATTGAATTTCACCCTAGAACAAAATATACCCTGTTACGCACACTATAAAACTTGGCCAGCCACAGCTGAAACCACTGATTTATGGTCTTGCTATTTTGGCAATTAAATTTCACCCCAGAACAAAATCTATCCTTTGACCAATACTATTAAACTTGTCCAGTCACAGCTGGAACACCAGATTCAGGGTATTGCTATTTTGTCAATTGAATTTCACCCCAGAACAAAATATACCCTGTTACGGACACTATTAAACTTGGCCAGCCACAGCTGAAACCACTGATTTATGGTATTGCTATTTTGGCAATTGAATTTCACCCCAGAACAAAATATATCCCTTGCCGGACACTAATAAACTTGGCCAGCCACTGCTTGGACACCAGATTTAGGGGATTGCTATTTTGGCAATTGAATTTCACCACAGAAAATTATCTATCCTTTGCCAGACAGCAGACAGTATTACACTTGGCTAGCCATAGCTGGGACAACAGAATTAGGGGATTGCTATTTTGGCAATTGAATTTAACCCCTTAAAAAAATATTGAGATTTCTATCCTGAGTTTCTAGGGGTGACAATAAAAAAAAAAACTAGTATTGATGGATTGATGGACTTGGTGGCAACTTGTGCTGGTGCACCACAAGTCACAAAATGGCCACCGATCACCCCAGAAAAAAGTGACAGAAAAATGCTTTGTGCAGCCTAAAAACCAGTGAGCAATTAACTAGCAGAAGTTGAATGATTCACAGCTGTAGATCGATCACTTCATTAGGTGCTTTTGCTGACTTTTCCCTGCCTAATCTCGCCCTCACTGAAGCTGCGTCCTCTCCCTACACTAATCAGAGCAGAGTGACGTGCGGCGCTACGTGACTCCAGCTTAAATAGAAGCTGGGTCACATGCTGCACTTGCTAATCACAGCCATGCCATTAGTAGGCATGGCTGTGATGGCTTTCAGGGCAAGAAGTAAAACGCTATTTGATTGGCTGCCGTGCAGCTCTTCAGAAAGCGGAAAGAAATCGCCGAACAACGGACCCGAACTCGAACTTTTTGAAAATGTTCGGTCCGGGTCCCGAAAACCCCCAAAATTCGGTACGAACCTGAACTATGCTCGAACTGTTCGTTCAACACTAGATATTTGATCAGAGCTTCACAATCAGATGGGCAACTGGTCGTTGATATGGACTCTTTCGAAAGATAACATGTCAACCATATTTGGGACTGATTTTCTATTGACTGAATATTGGATGGGTGTCTTACTTCTAGACAATTATTCAGTCGTTGATATGGACTTTCACACATGATAATACATTTAATGGCCATATAAGAGATTCATTTCCTGATGGTGGTATAAGATGTTCCACCTTGGATTATTATAGTATTTAATGTTCTTACTTTAATACCTCCAGTGGAACATGGGATGGATAGGGAAAGCATGCTGTAGAGATGAGCGAATCGAAGCTGAGGAAGTGGAATTAGATCCGAATTTCAGGAAAAATTTGATTCACACCGAAGCCGAATTTCCTCACGCTTCGTGGTAACGAATCACATTTTTTCCTAATTGCCCTATTGCATCCAAGGTTTAGAGGAATGCCGAGTGGTATAATGCGGCCCTTAACCCCTTAAGGACTGGGCTCATTTTCACCTTAAGGACCAGGCCATTTTTGCAAATCTGACCAGTGTCACTTTATGTGTGAATAACTTTAAAACACTTTTACTTATCCAGGCCATTCTGAGACAGTTTTTTCGTCACATATTGTACTTCATGACACTGGTAAAATGGAGTAAAAAAAATTCATTTTTATTAATACCAAACTTACAAAAAATTGGGAAAAATTTGCAAATTTCAAAGTTTCAATTTCTCTACTTCTATAATACATAGTAATACCTCCAAAATAGTTATTAATTTACATTCCCTATATGTCTGCTTCATGTTTGGATCATTTTAGGAATGCCATTTTATTTTTTGGGGACGTTACAAGGCTTAGAAGTTTAGGAGCTAATGTTGTAAATTTTCAGAAGATTTCCAAAACCCACTTTTTAAGGACCAGTTCACGTCTGAAGTCACTTTGTAAGGCTTACATAATAGAAACCACACAAAATGACCCAATTATAGAAACTACACCCCTCAAGGTATTCAACAATGATTTTACAAACTTTGGTAACCCTTTAGGTGTGGTGGGCAAATTTTTCATTTTAATACCCTTTTTCCAGTAACAAAGCAAGAGTTAACAGCCAAAAACTCAATATTTATTGCCCTGATTCTGTTGTTTGCAGAAACACCCCATATATGGTCGTATACTGCTGTATGGCCAAACGGCAGGGCATAGAAGAAAGGGAACGCCATATGGTTTCTGGAAGGCAGATTTTGATGGACTGGTTTATTTATACCATGTCCCATTTGAAGACCCCTGATGCACCCCTAGAGTAGAAATTCCAAATAAGTGACCCCATTTAAGAAAGAACACCCCTCAATGTATTCAAAACTGATTTTACAAACTTTGTTAACCCTTTAGGTGTTCCACAAGACTCACAAGAGTTAATGGAAAATTGAGATGAAATTTCAGAATTTTGTGTTTTTGGCAAATTTTTCATTTTAATACCCTTTTTCCAGTAACAAAGCAAGGGTTAACAGCCAAACAAAACTCAATATTTATTGTCCTGATTCTGTAGTTTGCAGAAACACCCCATAAGTGGTCGCAAACTGGTGTATGGCCAAATGGCAGGGCACAGAATGAAGGGAATGCAATATGTTTTTTGGAAGGCATATTTTGCTGGACTGGTTTATTTACACCATGTCCTATTTGAAGACCCCGTGATGCACCCCTACAGTAGAAACTCCAAAAAATCAACCCCATTTTGGAAACTACGGGATAAGGTGGCAGTTTTGTTGGTACTATTTTAAGGTAAATGTGATTTTTGTAAATGTGATACTGTATTTTCACTTTACACTTAGTCTGATCAGACTTCTGCCTTTAGCAGAAGTCTGATTAGACTTAGCATTACCATGGCAAGCCAGAAGCCTGTGAAGATGTCTGGTTGCCATGGTAACCATCACCCGCTGCCACAATAGAGCAGCGGGTGATGGGGAGGGAGGGGAGCCCCTCCCTCTGTGATCCCGTCAAGAATCGGGGCTGAAACGGCACAGCAGCCCCCTGTTAACCCCTTCCATATAGTGGTCCCAACGGACCACGGCATGGAAGGGGTTAAACGGCTGGCATCTGTGCCAGCACAGATGTCAGACATTTCAAGCAGAGTGTCAGCTGTATGCTGGCACTCTGCAAACCGCTCGGCCATCCTGGAATTAAGAGGGGGGCGGGCGGCTGCAGGGGAGGGGGGGGGTTAAAAATACAAGAACGTCATTTTGAAGTTTCTAAACACCGCGGTCACGGACTGCGGGTATAAGAAACTTTCAAAAGCGCTGCAAACCACAGGTCTGAATTGACCTGAGGTTTACAGCGATCGCCGATACGGGGGGGTCACAGGACCCCCCTCGGCATTGTACCAAGGTGCCTGCTGAATGATTTCAGCAGGCAGCTTGTTTTGTGACCGTGCGGCGGTGATCGGAAATACAAAGGACGTGCCTGTACGCAGTGTGTCCTTAAGTACCGGGATATCAGGGCATACCTGTACGCCCTGTTTCTCCAAGATGTAAATAGTCCCTATGTGTCACGGTGCACCTACCTGCATACAGCTTAGGAACCAAAGCAAATAAAGGGGAATAGTTGAGTTAGGGGATGAAGAATAACTTGAGTCCAGACCTTGGTAAACTTTAACAGCAGCTTTACTTGAGTAAACTTGATTCCAGACAATATTCAGGCTATTCTTACATTCAGGCTTTTACTTGGTTCCAGCAGGCTTTGGCATAAACTGGCAGGCAAACTTGATACCTGTGCTTTCTCTATCTCTCTCTCTCTCTCTCCCTCTCCCTCCTGGGCTTACAGGCTTAATAACTTTGCTTCCTTTCTCTCTGCTGTGCTAAACTCTGCTTGGGTCTGGTTACTGGACTTTTGGTCGGTTCTGGTATCCGACACTCAGTAAGTAAATTAGCAAGGAGTCCGGGTGCTCTACAAGCTACTTCCCTTTGGTGGCTCCTGCTCCAGCTGAAGAACACTTTCCTCTGGCTGCTATGTCTTTCAGGTCATCTGAGCTCCAATATGGAGTCTAAACTAAACTAAAATAAACTAGAACTGCAACCCCTCCCTTCTGGTAGGAAGCAGGACTTGTCCACTTCTGCCCAAATGGGGGAGAATGGAATGGTGAGTTCCATTCTAACTAAGGATAGCTCTGCCATACACACTGCCTCCTGCTGGTGAACCAGGCACATTACATGAACAAAACTATTGCATAACAATAATAGAAATGCACAGTGTAAAGGACCTGGAAATAAATACACAGATGGCATTAATGTTAGACCATTAGAGACAGTAGCAGAGTAATACCACTCTGGGGTGCCACACTGGTAGGTGCGTACTAGGGACTGATGGGGAAGTAACAGGCATAGAATTTTGGGGTTACATATAAGAAGGATGGGGACTTCATGTTTGGATCATTTTAGGAATGCCATTTTATTTTTTAGGGACGTTACAAGGCTTAGAAGTTTAGAAGCTAATCTTGGAAATTTTCAGAAGATTTCCAAAACCCACTTTTTAAGGACCAGTTCACGTCTGAAGTCACTTTGTGAGGCTTACATAATATAAAACACCCAAAAATGACCCCATTATAGAAACTAGACCCCTCAAGGTATTAAAAACTGATTTTACAAACTTTGGTAACCCTTTAGGTGTTCCACAAGATTTAATGGAAAATGGAGGTAAAATTTCAGAATTTAGATTTTTTTTTTGGCAAATTTTCCATTTTAATCAATTTTTTCAAGTAGCAAAGCAAGGGTTAACAGCCAAAAACTCAATATTTATTGCCCTTATCTGGGCCCCCATCTATGGTCGTATACTACTGTATGGCCAAACGGCAGTGCATAGAAGAAAGGGAACGCCATATGGTTTCTGGAAGGCAGATTTTGATGGACTGGTTTATTTACACCATGTCCCATTTGAAGCCCCCCTGATGCACCCCTAGAGTAGAAATTCCAAAAAAGTGACCACATTTAAGAAAGTACACCCCTCGAGGTATTTAAAACTGATTTTACAAACTTTATCAACCCTTTAGGTGTTCCACAAGAGTTAATAGAAAATGGAGATGAAATTTCAGAATTCTGTGGGTTTTTTTGGCAAATTTTCCATTTTAATCAATTTTTTCCAGTAACAAAGCAAGGGTTAACAGCCAAACAAAACTCAATATTTATTGCCCTGATTCTGTAGTTTGCAGAAACACCCCATAAGTGGTCGCAAACTGGTGTATGGCCAAATGGCAGGGCACAGAATGAAGGGAATGCAATATGTTTTTTGGAAGGCAGATTTTGCTGGACTGGTTTATTTACACCATGTCCTATTTGAAGCCCCCATGATACACCCCTACAGTAGAAACTCCAAAAATCAACCCCATTTTGGAAACTACGGGATAAGGTGGCAGTTTTGTTGGTACTATTTTAGGGTAAATGGGATTTTTGTAAATGTGATACTGTATTTTCACTTTACACTTAGTCTGATCAGACTTATCATTACCATGGCAAGCCGGAAGCCTGTGAAGGCGTCCGGTTGCCATGGTAACCATCACCCGCTGCCAAAATAGAGCAGCGAGTGATGGGGAGGGAGGGGGGCCCCCTCCCTCTGTGATCCCGTCAAGAATCGGGGCTGAAACGGCACAGCAGCCCCGGATGGGAAGGTGAGCTCCCTCCCTGTTAACCCCTTCCATATAGTGGTCCCTACGGACCGCGGCATGGAAGGGGTTAAACAGCTGACATCTGTGCCAGCACAGATGTCAGCCATTTCAAGCAGAGTGTCAGCTGTACGCTGGCACTCTGCAAACCGCTCGGCCATCCTGGAAATGAGAGGGGGGCGGGCGGCTGCAGGGGAGGGGGGGGGTTAAAAATACAAGAACGTCATTTTGAAGTTTCTAAACACCGCGGTCACGGACTGCGGGTATCAGAAACTTCCAAAAGCACTGCAAACCACAGGTCTGAATTGACCTGCGGTTTACAGCGATTGCCGATAGGGGGGGGTCACATCGGCATTGTACCAAGGTGCCTGCTGAATGATTTCAGCAGGCAGCTTGATTTGTGACCATGTGGCGGTGACCGGAAATACACAGGACGTCCCTTTACGCAGAGTGTGCTTAAGTACCGGGATATCAGGTCGTACCTGTACACCCTGTTTCTCCAAGAGGTTATTAGTCCCTATGTGTCACGGTGCTCCTACCTGGATACAGCTTAGGATCCGAAGCAAATAAAGGGAAATAGTTGAGTTAGGGGATGAAGAATAACTTGAGTCCAGAACTTGGTAAACTTTAACAGCAGCATTACTTGAGTAAACTTGATTCCAGACAATATTCAGGCGTTACTTACATTCAGGCTTTTACTTGGTTCCAGCTGGCTTTGGCATAAACTGGCAGGCAAACTTGATACCTGTGCTTTCTCTCTCTGTGTCCCTCTCCCTCCTGGGCTTACAGGCTTTATCACTTTGCTTTCTTTCTCTCTGCTGTGCTAAACTCTGCTTAGTTCTGGTTACTGGACTTTTGGTCGGTTCTGGTATCCTTGGATTGGTGTGCCTTGGGCTGTTATTCCCCTCCCGACACTCAGTAAGTAAATTAGCAAGGAGTCTGGGTGCTCTACAAGCTCCCTTTGGTGGCTCCTGCTCCAGCTCCAGCCAAAGAACACTTTCCTCTGGCTGCTATGTCTTTCAGGTCATCTGAGCTCCAATATTGAGTCTAAACTAAAATAAACTAGAACTGCAACCCCTCCCTTCTGGTAGGAAGCAGGACTTGTCCACTTCTGCCCAAATGGGGAAGAAAGGAATAGTGAGTTCCATTCTAACTAAGGAGAGCTCTGCCATACACACTGCCACCTGCAGGTGAACCAGGCACATTACATGAACAAAACTATTGCATAACAATAATAGAAATGCACAGTGTAAAGGACCTGGAAATAAATACACAGATGGCATTAATGTTAGACCATTAGAGACAGTAGCAGGGTAATACCACTCCAGGGTTCCACACAGGTAGGTGCGTACTAGGGACTGATGGGGAAGTAACAGGCATAGAATTTTGGGGTTACATATAAGAAGGATGGGGAGCCTGTGTAGATTGGGGAAGGCGATTTCTTCATTACAAACTCTGCAGGCACACATTGTGTTTGGAAGAAGTTATCATGGGGATCCGGCCTGATGGAAGAGTAAAAAAAAAATTGAACAACTCCAATCAGAAGAGACATCAACTGTAAGCCATTGGCTATACTGTTAGCACTTATATGGGGAAAGGTTGTGGCAGGTGTAGGACAGTGAGCAGCAGCATCTTTTTCTGCAGATTTTGAAGTTAAAACTAGAACTAAAGTCACTGCCTCAGGGATAGATGAATGTGCAGTCTACCTGTGTGTAATGGTGGGAGCCATTAGAACTACAGTAAGCAATGGTCATCTAATGACTGTGAGCCTGGAGCTCTGTGCTCTCTGATCTCTGCTGTCTGGATAGAAATGGTATTCACACGTATCCCTCAGGAGATCCATTAACTCTGGACTATGGAATCTGACCTGTCTTCCTTTCTTCCAGATGAAGGCAGATAAGGAGCCGGACCTGCCATTGTCATGTCCAGATATGTCTAAGTCTTATCAGCTTCTCTTAAAGAGGTTGTCAAAGATCATTCAAAATCTTGGCATATTTTAAACTTAATAAGATGCATGTTTTCCACCAAAAGCAGGGGGGAAATGGCAATGTGTTTTCTAAAGCGAAGACTAATGAGGGATTCCATTATTGAAGAACTTATTAGTATGCAGGGGAAGTGGGGAGTTTAGCGCTGCTAGCACTTGCTGTGCTCACCGCTCCCTGGTCTTCTTCCAGGCCCTGACTGTGTACAGCATCAGGACACAGTGCACGTAGGAATGTATGACCTGAGGCTGTGCAATGTCAGGTGGCAGTGGAGCGTGGGGCTCGAAAGGGAGACCAGGGAGCAGTGAGTGCAGTCTGATGAAGATTTGAGGGTCTAATAGGGGAGTTTGATAAAGATTGGGAGGGGGGGGGGGTCTGATCTGAGGTCTAATAAAGTTTAGGGTCTTACTGGCAAGTCTGATAAAGAATGGGAGCTCTGATCTGAGATCTGATGAAAATGTTTTTCTGATTTTCCTCTTAAGCCTAGGTGCATTTTTTTAAAGTAAAAAATACAGTACTTATATCTGTCGATCCGTTCTCTGCGCCGATATTTCCGTCCTCCTGCTGCTTGTTTACAGACCGGAGCTGTGATCTGCCGGTATAGATAGGTGACCACTGCACTTTATCACATTGTAAATGTAAGAATCTGCACTTCTGCTCAAAAACCTGAGTCCCATCTTATCCTCCATATGATACACAGACCTCACATGCAGCCAAGAACATCATTTCATAACACTCTCACATAAAGATAGATAGATAGATAGATAGATAGATAAATAGTTTATTTTTTTTTTATTCATTTATTTTGTGGGGGCGAATGGCAGAAAGGTGGAAATTTTCTTTTTTTTTTTTTAGGGAGTACAATTAGATTTTGTCATTTTTTTTGTGGGGGGGGGGGGGGGGTTAATTAATTTAATTAATTTTGGAAAATCTGTTCTTTTTTCTTCTTCTGTGAAATGGTTCTGCACAGGTACATTTATCTCCTGCCGGTGAAGTGGCTAAATGTCGATCTGAAGACCATTTTCAGTAGAATATTTCTAAGTTTTCTGTTCTTCTTCTTCTTCTTCTTTAGGCAGTTTTGCAGCTGTTTTACACCGACCTTCCTTGCATAGTCCATAGCTTGTTGTCTCCTTCCCCTTAGGAGTCGGCAACACTTCTTACAGCTGGCTTTTTTCATTGCATTAATTATTCTCTGTGCAAGGACTGCAAAGTAAAAGGAAACCATCAGGTAGGTTGTAGATGTAGCAGAATCAATCACTATAATATGAACAATTTAATAAAACAGGAGGTTGCAGAGAAATTCCCAATGTCTTTCCTGAAGCCCATTAGCAGATACGAGCTGTCTCACTGCTGCATATTGCTGATTTCTAGGTACTACAAGGAACCCCCAATGTGCGGAACCCCCAGTTATACGAGGTAAACCTAAGCTCTGCCCCTACCCTGTGTGTAAGATATTATAGAGTCCAGTTACCTGGCTTCTCCACCACCACCTCCTCCATTCTTGTGGCCAGTCTTACTTGTCGGCGCCTCTCAAACCGCCTGTAGCTGTGACACAGAGAAATGTCAGATGACAATATTCAGTGATCCCCAGAACATCCCCATGACCCCCAACTACAGAGGTAAGATATACAGAAAGGATATGGGGATATGTGTGGAGTAGAAGAAGATGGACACTTACCAGCAGATCATGATGATTATGGCGGCGACCAATAACACTCCGCATAGCGGCAGGACAACGATTAGGGTGACTGGTGAGAAAGAGACAAGATGCTGGTTATTAATTCTTATTATAGACAGAATATTCTATAAGACATTTTCCAAGATCTCTAGACCCTCCTGATGCCAGCAGTGCCCGTCATGAAGACATCAGCGAGGGAGGGACTGGCATCTGGGGGAAACAATGGCCGGGCTGGTGACTGGTAACGTGTGGGTAATGGGCACATCGTTATATATTCCACAACACATCATTATATAAGAGCCACCATCCAAAGAATCCACTCAGGGGTTGTTCTCCTCCACTACAGTCAGGGCTTGACAGAGGATGATGGGAGCAGTATTAGAAGAAGAGATTGACTACTTACTGTTTTTGGCTTCTTTCTTGTCCGCTCGGGGGGTAATTTCGCTCCTAGATCCGGGGAAAGTCACTGCCCACAAAAGAAGGAAGGAAAATAAAGACATGAAATCCATGATGGCAGCTAATGAACTCCAAGATTGTCACTTGAAGAGGAGACAGAAGACTAGAAGACTACACAACCCTCCCAGTTATCACATCCATTACCTGATGGTGTCACTGTGGGCTTCCCCTCAGTACAAAATAGGCAAAACACAAAAAACAGCAGAGCAACGCTCTGAAGATCCATCATCTCCAACTACTAATTCTCTAAAGACTCCAGAGCGCTCCCAACACATAGAACACCTGACACTGCATTGTGATGTCACAGAGCATTAGAGCTGCGCTGTCTAGGGGCGGAGCTTCTGGTTGCTGCTGCTGATGTCATCAAACATATGACCTGAATGATAGGCAGTATATTGGAGAATAATATTTATAGTGAGATTCTCAGGAGGAGACAGAAGACCAGAAGCCTGTAGAACCTGCCCAGAGATCACATCTATTACCTGAGGGTGCTACCGTGGTCTTTCCCTCAGTACAAAACAGGCAAAAACCCCAAATCAGTATAGTAACACTCCGAAGATTGACCTCTAGCTAACCTTCTTAGAAGTCAAGTCCCATATAGTCAATATTCATCCATGATATTTTTTTGCAATTCTTAATATTTCCAACATGTTCTGCTAATTTCCTAATTTCTCTTCTTAGCAGTCATTGGTCAGTTTTTCTGAAACAGATCTCAATATACCCTGCATATCTGTGGAGTGATATATGGAGACTCGATTGAAATTAGGTGGTGTTTTTTTTCAGTATACAGATCTTTTATATGGACGTCCAAGTGGATATTTGTAGAGTTGAGCGAACACCTGGATGTTTGGGTTCGAGAAGTTCGGCTGAACTTCCCGAAAATGTTCGTGTTCGGGATCCGAACTCGACCCGAACTTCATCCCGAACCCCATTGATGTCAATGGGGACCCGAACTTTTGGGCACTAAAAAGGCTGTAAAATAGTCCAGGAAAGGGCTAGAGGGCTGCAGAAGGCAGCAAAATGTAGGTAAATGCCCTGCAAACAAATGTGGATAGGGAAATGAATTAAAATAAAATAAATAAAAATTAACCAATATCAATTGGAGAGAGGTCCCATAGCAGAGAATCAGGCTTCAAGTCACCCACCACTGGAGAAGGCCACTTTGAGTTATTTAGGCCCCAGCACCCAGACAGAGGAGAGAGGTCCCACAGCAAGGAATCATGCGTCATATCACCCACCACTGGAGAAGGCCACTTTCAGTTATTTAGGCACCAGCACCCAGACAGAGGAGAGAGGTCCCACAGCAGAGAATCATGCGTCATATCACCCACCACTGGAGAAGGCCACTTTCAGTTATTTAGGCCCCAGCACCCAGACAGAGGAGAGAGGTCCCACAGCAAGGAATCAGGCGTCATATCACCCACCACTGGAGAAGGCCACTTTCAGTTATTTAGGCCCCAGCACCCAGACAGAGGAGAGAGGTCCCACAGCAAGGAATCATGCGTCATATCACCCACCACTGGAGAAGGCCACTTTCAGTTATTTCGGCCCCAGCACCCAGACAGAGGAGAGAGGTCCCACAGCAAGGAATAAGGCGTCATATCACCCACCACTGGAGAAGGCCACTTTCAGTTATTTCGGCCCCAGCACCCAGACAGAGGAGAGAGGTCCCACAGCAAGGAATCATGCGTCATATCACCCACCACTGGAGAAGGCCACTTTCAGTTATTTCGGCCCAGCACCCAGACAGAGGAGAGAGGTCCCACAGCAAGGAATCATGCGTCATATCACCCACCACTGGAGAAGGCCACTTTCAGTTATTTAGGCCCCAGCACCCAGACAGAGGAGAGAGGTCCTACAGCAAGGAATCAGGCGTCATATCACCCACCACTGGAGAAGGCCACTTTCAGTTATTTAGGCCCCAGCACCCAGACAGAGGAGAGAGGTCCCACAGCAAGGAATCATGCGTCATATCACCCACCACTGGAGAAGGCCACTTTCAGTTATTTAGGCCCCAGCACCCAGACAGAGGAGAGAGGTCCCACAGCAAGGAATCATGCGTCATATCACCCACCACTGGAGAAGGCCACTTTCAGTTATTTAGGCCCAGCACCCAGACAGAGGAGAGAGGTCCCACAGCAGAGGAATCATGCGTCATATCACCCACCACTGTAGAAGGCCACTTTCAGTTATTTCAGCCCCAGCACCCAGACAGAGGAGAGGTTCATTCAACTTTGGGTTGCACCGCAAGATCATGGTAAAGTTAAAAATGAGGATTCAATAAAGAAGTGCCCCGAGTACAAGAATACATGGTTGAGGGGGAGGCAGTTATAAATGTCTATTCTGCACAAGGGAGGCACAGGTCCTGTGGGATCCATGCCTGGTTCATTTTTATGAACGCCAGCTTGTCCACGTTGGCTGTGGACAGGCGGCTGCGTTTGTCAGTAATGACGCCCCTGCCGTGCTGAATACACGCTCAGACAAAACGCTGGCCGCCGGGCAGGCCAGCACCTCCAAGGCATAAAATGCTAACTCTGGCCACGTGGACAATTTGGAGACCCAGAAGTTGAATGGGGCCGAACCATCAGTCAGTACGTGGAGGGGTGTGCAGACGCACTGTTCAACCATGTTAGTGAAATGCTGCCTCCTGCTAACACGTTCCGTATCAGGTGGTGGTGCAGTTAGCTGTGGCGTGAGACAAAACTTTTCCACATTTCTGCCATGCTAACCCTGCCCTCAGAGGAGCTGGCCGTGACACAGCTGCGTTGGCGACCTCTTGCTCCTCCTCTGCCTTCGCCTTGGGCTTCCACCTGTTCCCCTGTGACATTTGGGAATGCTCTCAGGAGCGCGTCTACCAGCGTGCGCTTGTACTCGCGCATCTTCCTATCACGCTCCAGTGCAGGAAGTAAGGTGGGCACATTGTCTTTGTACCGGGATCCAGCAGGGTGGCAACCCAGTAGTCCGCACACGTTAAAATGTGGGCAACTCTGCTGTCGTTGCGCAGGCACTGCAGCATGTAGTCGCTCATGTGTGCCAGGCTCCCCAGAGGTAAGGACAAGCTGTCCTCTGTGGGAGGCGATCGTCATCGTCCTCCGTATCCCCCCAGCCATGCACCAGTGATGGGCCTGAGCTGTGTCGGGTGCCACCCCGCTGTGAACCTGCTTCATCCTCATCCTCCTCACCTCCTCCTCGTCCTCCAGTAGTGGGCCCTGGCTGGCCACATTTGTACCTGGCCTCTGCTGTTGCAAAAACCTCCCTCTGAGCCACTTCTAACAGACTGGCCTGAAAGTGCTAAAAATGACCCCTCATCCTCCTCCTCCTCCTGGGCCACTTCTCTTCCATCATCGCCCTAAGCGTTTTCTCAAGGAGACATAGAAGTGGTATTGTAACGCTGATAACGGCGTCATCGCCACTGGCCATGTTGGTGGAGTACTCGAAACAGCGCAACAGGGCACACAGGTCTCGCATGGAGGCCCAGTCATTGGTGGTGAAGTGGTGCTGTTCCGCAGTGCGACTGACGCGTGCGTGCTGCAGCTGAAACTCCACTATGGCCTGCTGCTGCTCGCACAGTCTCTCCAGCATGTGCAAGGTGGAGTTCCACCTGGTGGGCACGTCGCATATGAGGCGGTGAGCGGGAAGGCCGAAGTTACGCTGTAGCGCAGACAGGACGAGCAGCGGCAGGATGTGAACGCCGGAGAGCGCACAGACGGCCCGCACTTTATGCAGCAGCTCTGACATGTCGGGAGTTGTGAATGAACTTCTGCACCACCAAATTCAGCACATGCGCCTGGCAAGGGATGTGAGTCAAACCGGCTAGTCCCAGAGCTGCGACGAGATTTCGCCCATTATCGCACACCACCAGGCCGGGTGTGGGGCCTGTCCCCAAAACACATGAGTTTCTAGAATGGCCTGCTGACGCTTACCCCGGGCTGTGCTGAAGTTTGTGGTGAAGGTGTGTGGCCGACTGGATGAGCTGATGGAAGCAGAGAAGCAGGAAGTCGAGTAGGAGGAGGAGGCTACAGGAGGCAAAGACTGATGCCCTACGATCCTTGGCGGCGGAAGGACATGCGCCAAATAACTCTCTGCCTGGGGCCCAGCCGCCACTACATTTACCCAGTGTGCAGTTAGGGGAGATATAACGTCCCTGGCCGTAGCTTATTGGTCCACGATTCGTGGTCAGGTGGAACTTGCCACAGATGGCGCTGCGCAGTGCAATACTCTGATTTTATTAGATACTTGGTTGTGCAGGGAAGGCATGGTTGTCTTGGAGAAGTAGTGGCGGCTGGAAACAACATACTGTGGGACAGCCATGGACATCAGCTGTTTGAAGCTGTCTGTGTCCACTCAGCCTGAATTACAGCATTTCAAGGGTCTCTGATGGCACAGCGTGCAAACCACTCGGTCTTGTCGTCAGCACATTGTTTAAAGAAGTGCCATGCCAGGGAACTCCTTGAAGCTGCCTTTGGGGTGCTCGGTCCCTGGTGGCGGTGGCCAGTAGCAGGCGAACTCTCTTGGTGGCGGCTGTTCTGCTTTTGCCCCCTGCTCCTCTTTTGCTACGCTGTTGGCCTCGGTCTCACCACTGCCTCTTCCTCTGAACTATGAAAGTCAGTGGCACGACCTTCATTCCATGTGGGGTCTAGGACCTCATCGTCCCCTGCATCGTCTTCCACACAGTCTTCCTCCCTGACCTCCTGTTCGGTCTGCACACTGCAGAAAGACGCAGCAGTTGGCACCTGTGTTTCGTCATCATCAGAGACGTGCGGACTCCGATGAGGTGGTATTCCCATGTCCTCATCATCAGGAAACATCAGTGGTTGTGCATCAGTGCATTCTATGTCTTCCACCACTGGGGAAGGGCTAGGTGGATTCCTTGGGAAACCCTGCCAGCAGAGTCTTCAAACAGCATAAGAGACTGCTGCATAACTTGAGGCTCTGACAGTTTCCTGATATGCATGGGGGTGATGTGACAGACTGATGGGCTTGGTTTTCAGGCGCCACCTGTGCGCTTTCTGCAGAAGACTGGGTGGGAGATAATGTTGTGAACGTGCTGGATCCACTGTCGGCCACCCAATTGACTAGCGCCTGTACCTGCTCAGGCCTTACCATCCTTAGAACGGCATTGGGCCCCACCAAATATCGCTGTAAATTCTGGCGGGTACTGGAACCTGAGGTAGTTGGTTCACTAGGACGTGTGGCTGTGGCAGAATGGCCACGTCCTCTCCCAGCACCAGAGGGTCCACTAACACCACCACGACCGCGCCCGCGTCCCTTACTAGATGTTTTCCTCATTGTTACCGTTCACCAAGCACCACAATAAGAAAAAAATATTTGGCCCAATGTATTGATTTCAAATTCAGGCCTTTTTTTACAGGCACCTAACACTATCTGCCTATTTATTTATGTAGCGTATTACACTAATCCAGGCACAGCAGTAACCACTGATTTAGGGAATATCTATTGTAGGGCTAGTATTTAGGCCCTGGATGAAAGGTATCCTTTTATGGACAGATTTACACTTGGAGATGCACAGTAGCGTGTGAAAAATATGTAGGATTATGCCTTCAGCAATTGTATTTTAACACTTTGTGTAATATACCCTTTAACGGACAGAAATACAATGGGAGATGCACGGTAGCGTGTAGAAGTTATTGAGGATGACCCTCTCAGCACTTGTATATACACCTTGAGTGTAATATACCCTTTACGGACAGATTAACACTTGGCCTGCAACAGCTGGAACACCAGATTCAGGGTATTGCTATATTGGCAATTGAATTTCACCCCAGAACAAAATATATCCTGTTACGGACACGATTAAACTTGGCCAGCCACAGCTGGAACACCAGATTCAGGGTATTGCTATTTTGGCAATTGAATTTCACCCCAGAACAAAATATACCCTGTTACGGACAGATATTAAACTTGGCCAGCAACAGCTGGAACCACCAGATTCATGGTATTGCTATTTTGGCAATTGAATTTCACCCCAGAACAAAATATATCCTTTGACGGACACTATTAAACTTGTCCAGCCACAGCTGGAACACCAGATTCAGGGTATTGCTATTTTGGCAATTGAATTTCACCCCAGAACAAAATATACCCTGTTACGGACACTATTAAACTTGGCCAGCCACAGCTGGAACCACTGATTTATGGTATTGCTATTTTGGCAATTGAATTTCACCCCAGAACAAAATATATCCCTTTGCCGGACACTAATAAACTTGGCCAGCCACTGCTTGGACACCAGATTTAGGGGATTGCTATTTTGGCAATTGAATTTCACCACAGAAAATTATCTATCCTTTGCCAGACAGCAGACAGTATTACACTTAGCTAGCTATAGCTGGGACAACAGAATTAGGATTGCTATTTTGGCAATTGAATTTAACCCTTAAAAATATTGAGATTTCTATCCTGAGTTTCTAGGGGTGACAATAAAAAAAAAAACTAGTATTGATGGATTGATGGACTTGGTGGCAACTTGTGCTGGTGCACCACAAGTCACAAAATGGCCACCGATCACCCCAGAAAAAAGTGACAGAAAAATGCTTTGTGCAGCCTAAAAACCAGTGAGCAATTAACTAGCAGAAGTTGAATGATTCACAGCTGTAGATCGATCACTTCATTAGGTGCTTTTGCTGACTTTTCCCTGCCTAATCTCGCCCTCACTGAAGCTGCGTCCTCTCCCTACACTAATCAGAGCAGAGTGACGTGCGGCGCTACGTGACTCCAGCTTAAATAGAAGCTGGGTCACATGCTGCACTTGGCCAATCACAGCCATGCCATTAGTAGGCATGGCTGTGATGGCTTCTTAGGGCAAGAAGTAAAACGCTATTTGATTGGCTGCCGTGCAGCTCTTCAGAAAGCGGAAAGAAATCGCCGAACAACGGACCCGAACTCGAACTTTTTTGAAAATGTTCGGGTCCGGGTCCCGAAAACCCCAAAATTCGGTACGAACCCGAACTATGCTCGAACTGTTCGCTCAACACTAGATATTTGATCAGAGCTCCACAATCAGATGAGCAACTGGTCGTTGATACGGACTCTTCCAAAAGATAACATGTCAACCATATTTTGGACTGATTTTCTATTGACTAAATATTGAATGGGTGTCGTACTACTGGACGGTTATTCAGTCGTTGATATGGACTTTCACACATGATAATACATTTAATGGCCATATGAGAGATTAATTTCCTGATGGTGGTATAAGATGTTCCACCTTGGATTGTTATGGTATTTAATGTTCTTACTTTAATGCCTCCAGTTGAGCATGGGATGGATAGGGAAAGCATTCTGTAGAGATGAGCGAATCGAAGCTGAGGAAGTGGAATTCGATCCGAATTTCAGGAAAAATTTGATTCACACCGAAGCCGAATTTCCTCACGCTTCGTGGTAACGAATCACATTTTTTCCTAATTGCCCTCTTGCATCCAAGGTTTAGAGGAATGCAGAGTGGTGTGGTGTGGCCCTTAACCCCTTAAGGACCGGGTTCATTTTCACCTTAAGGACCAGGCCATTTTTGCAAATCTGACCAGTGTCAATTTATGTGTGAATAACTTTAAAACACTTTTACTTGTCCAGGCCATCCTGAGATTGTTTTTTCGTTACATATTGTACTTCATGACACTGGTAAAATGAAGTAAAAAAAATCATTTTTATTTATAAAAAAACATACCAAACACAAAAAATTGGGAAAAATTAGCAAATTTCAAAGTTTCAATTTCTCTACTTCTAGAATACATAGTAATACCTCCCAAAATAGTTATTAATTTACATTCCCTACATGTCTGCTTCATGTTTGGATCATTTTAGGAATGCCATTTTATTTTTTGGGGACGTTACAAGGCTTAGAAGTTTAGAAGCTAATTTTGGAAATTTTCAGAAGAATTTCAAAACCCACTTTTTAAGGACCAGTTCAGGTCTGAAGTCACTTTGTGAGGCTTACATAATAGAAACCACACAAAATGACCCAATTATAGAAACTACACCCCTCAAGGTATTCAAAACTGATTTTACAAACTTTGGTAACCCTTTAGGTGTTCCACAAGATTTAATGGTAAATGGAGATAAAATTTCTGAATTTCTATTTTTTGGCTGGCAAATTTTCCATTTTAATACATTTTTTCAAGTAACAAAGCAAGAGTTAACAGCCAAAAACTCAATATTTATTGCCCTGATTCTGTTGTTTGCAGAAACACCCCATATATGGTCGTATACTGCTGTATGGCCAAACGGCAGGGCATAGAAGAAAGGGAACGCCATATGGTTTCTGGAAGGCAGATTTTGATGGACTGGTTTATTTATACCATGTCCCATTTGAAGACCCCCTGATGCACCCCTAGAGTAGAAATTCCAAATAAGTGACCCCATTTAAGAAAGAACACCCCTCAATGTATTCAAAACTGATTTTACAAACTTTGTTAACCCTTTAGGTGTTCCACAAGACTCACAAGAGTTAATGGAAAATTGAGATGAAATTTCAGAATTTTGTGTTTTTTTTTGGCAAATTTTCCATTTTAATCAATTTTTTCCAGTAACAAAGCAAGGGTTAACAGCCAAACAAAACTCAATATTTATTGTCCTGATTCTGTAGTTTGCAGAAACACCCCATAAGTGGTCGCAAACTGGTGTATTGCCAAATGGCAGGGCACAGAATGAAGGGAATGCAATATGTTTTTTGGAAGGCATATTTTGCTGGACTGGTTTATTTACACCATGTCCTATTTGAAGACCCCGTGATGCACCCCTACAGTAGAAACTCCAAAAATCAACCCCATTTTGGAAACTACGGGATAAGGTGGCAGTTTTGTTGGTACTATTTTAAGGTAAATGTGATTTTTGTAAATGTGATACTGTATTTTCACTTTACACTTAGTCTGATCAGACTTCTGCCTTTAGCAGAAGTCTGATCAGACTTAGCATTACCATGGCAGGCCGGAAGCCTGTGAAGGCGCCTGGTTGCCATGGTAACCATCACCCGCTGCCACAATTGAGCAGCGGGTGATGGGGAGGGAGGGGGGGCCCCTCCCTCTGTGATCCCATCAAGAATCGGGGCTGAAACGGCACAGCAGCCCCCGATGGGAGAGGTAGGGAGCTCCCTCCCTGTTAACCCCTTCCATATAGTGGTCCCTACGGACCGCGGCATGGAAGGGGTTAAACGGCTGCCATCTGTGCCAGCACAGATGTCAGCCATTTCAAGCTGTATGCTGGCACTCTGCAAACTGCTCGTCCATCCTGGAAATGAGAGGGGGACGGGCGGCTGCAGGGGAGGGGGGGGGTTAAAAATACAAGTACGTCATTTTGAAGTTTCTAAACACAGCGGTCACGGACTGCGGGTATCAGAAACTTCCAAAAGCACTGCAAACCACAGGTCTAAATTGACCTGAGGTTTACAGTGATCGCCGATACGAGTGGGGTCACAGGACCCCCCTCGGCAATGTACCAAGGTGCCTGCTGAATAATTTCAGCAGGCAGCTTGTTTTGTGACCGTGCGGCGGTGATCGGAAATACACAGGACGTGCCTGTACACAGTGTGTCCTTAAGTACCGGGATATCAAGGCGTACCTGTATGCCCTGTTTCTCCAAGAGGTAAATAGTCCCTATGTGTCACGGTGCTCCTACCTGCATACAGCTTAGGATCCGAAGCAAATAAAGGGGAATAGTTGAGTTAGGGGATGAAGAATAACTTGAGTCCAGACCTTGGTAAACTTTAACAGCAGCTTTACTTGAGTAAACTTGATTCCAGACAATATTCAGGCTATTCTTACATTCAGGCTTTTACTTGGTTCCAGCAGGCTTTGGCATAAACTGGCAGGCAAACTTGATACCTGTGCTTTCTCTATCTCTCTCTCTCTCTCTCCCTCTCCCTCCTGGGCTTACAGGCTTAATAACTTTGCTTTCTTTCTCTCTGCTGTGCTAAACTCTGCTTGGGTCTGGTAACTGGACTTTTGGTCGGTTCTGGTATCCGACACTCAGTAAGTAAATTAGCAAGGAGTCCGGGTGCTCTACAAGCTACTTCCCTTTGGTGGCTCCTGCTCCAGCCGAAGAACACTTTCCTCTGGCTGCTATGTCTTTCAGGTCATCTGAGCTCCAATATGGAGTCTAAAATAAACTAGAACTGCAACCCCTCCCTTCTGGTAGGAAACAGGACTTGTCCACTTCTGCCCAAATGGGGGAGAATGGAATGGTGAGTTCCATTCTAACTAAGGATAGCTCTGCCATACACACTGCCTCCTGCTGGTGAACCAGGCACATTACATGAACCAAACCATTGCATAACAATAATAGAAATGCACAGTATAAAAGACCTGGAAATAAATACACTGAGGGCATTCATATTAGACCATTAGAGACAGTAGCAGGGTAATACCACTCCGGGGTGCCACACAGTTAGGTGCGTACTAAGGACTGATGGGGAAGTAACAGGCATAGAATTTGGGGGTTACATATAAGAAGGATGGGGAGCCTGTGTAGATTCAGGAGGGTGTGATTTCTTCATTACAAACTCTGCAGCCACACATTGTGTTTGGAATAAGTTATCATGGGGATCCGGGCCTGATGGAAGAGTGAAAAAAATTGAACAACTCCAACTGTCAGAAGAGCCATTGGCTATACTGTTAGCACTTATATGGGGAAAGGTTGTGGCAGGTGAAGGACAGCGAGCAGCAGCATCTTTTTCTGCAGATTTTTTAAGTTAAAACTAGAACTAAAGTAACTGCCTCAGGGATAGTTGAATATGGAGTCTACATGTGTGTAATGGTGGGAGCCATTAGAACTACACTAAGCAGTGGTCATCTAATGACTGTGAGCCTGGAGCTCTGTGCTCTCTGATCTCTGCTGTCTGGATGGAAATGTTATTCACACATAGTGATGAGCGGCAGGTGCCATATTCGATTTCAACGAAATTCGCGAATATTCGAATGAATATTCGTTTCATATTCGTCGAAATCGAATATTCGTCATTTTTCTAGTTATCGCGATTAATATGCGATTTAAATAATCGCGTATTGCGATTTTAACTTAAGGCTACTTTCCTATTGGTTTCATATCTAGAATTAGCGAGGATGACGAATATGACGAATGTATTCGTCATATTCCTCAAAACGAAGATAACAAAGTATTCTACATCTTCGTTTTAGCTACCTATTCGTCAACTTCGCTAATTCTAGCAATCAAATAGGAAGGTTGACTATAGAGACAGCTGTGTTTAATTCGCTATGCGATTTTTTATTTTTTTTTTAATAAATAGAATACTTATAATAATTTTATCAAGTAATATAATTATTGTATTAAAAAAAAAAAAATAAATCGCATAGCGAATTTAACACTGTCTGGTAAGCTGTCTGGTAAGTCAACCTTCCTATTTGATTGCTAGAATTGCGAAGTTGACGATGACGAATAGGTAGCTAAAACGAAGATGTAGAATACTTCGTTATCTTAGTTTTGAGGAATATGACGAATACATTCGTCATATTCGCTATTCGCTAATTCTACCAAGCCAACCATAACTTCTGTGCTCATGGAGCGTCCCGATCACCATGGGAACGTCTCCATATACTAAAATGTACTGTCGGATTTGAGGAATTACGTTGAAATCGCAATGCGATTAATTCAAGTTATATTAATCGCATTGCGATTTCAACTTAGAGCTGGGTTTATAATGGGTCAGCTTGGTAGAATTAACGAAGTTAACGAATATGGAATATGGCAGCAGTGCTAAGTTGAAATCGCAATGCGATTAATTTAACTTAAAGTATTCGCATTGCGATTTCAACTTAGCACTGCTAGTGCATAGCTAATCTATATTCCATATTCGTTAATTCTAGCCTATATAAGATAGCAGTGCTAAGTTGTAATCGCAATACGATTAATATAACTTGAATTAATCGCATTGCGATTTCAACGTAATTCCTCAAATCCGACAGTAAATTTTAGTATATGGAGACGTTCCCATGGATGGGGACGCTCCATGAGCACGGAAGTCGGCAGAAGCGGCAACGGGAACTGACTAGAGCAGCCAGGAAGCCTGGAATCCTCAGGACAGGTAAGAACTACTTTTGGGAAGTGGGAAAGAAAAAAATATAACTAAAAAAAAAATAAACGAATATTCGAAATAGCGAACTTATAGCGCTATATTCGAAATATTCGCGAATTAGCGAAGTGCCGATATTCGCTAAAAAAGTTCGCTTTTCGAATATTCGCGCTCAACACTATTCACACATATCCCCCAGGAGATCCATTAACTCTGGACTTTGGAATCTGACCTGTCTTCCTTCCTTCAAGATGAAGGCAGATAAGGAGCCGGACCTGCCATTGTCATGTCCAGATATGCCTAAGTCTTATCAGCTTCTCTTAAAGAGGCTGTCAATAGTGTTGAGCGAACAGTTCGAGCATAGAATTTTGGGGTGTCCGGGACACAGACCCGAACCCGGACATTTTCAAAAAAGTTCGGGTTCAGGTTCGTTGTTCGGCGATTACTTCCCGCTTTCTGAAGGGCTGCACAGCAGCCAATCAGCTAGCGTTTTACTTCTTGCCCTAAGAGCCCATCACAGCCATGCCTACTAATGGCATGGCTATGATTGGCCAAGTGCAGCATGTGACCCAGCCTCTATTTAAGCTGGAGTCACGTAGCGCCGCACGTCTCACTGCTCTGATTAGTGTAGGGAGAGGACGCAGCTTCTGTGAGGGCGAGATTAGGCAGGGAAAAGTCAGCAACAGCACCTAACAAACGGATCGATCTACAGCTGTGAATGATTGAACTTCTGCTAGTTACTTGCTCACTGGTTTTTAGGTGGCTTGTGGTGCACCAGAACAAGCTGCCACCAAGTCCATCAATCGATCAATACTGTTTTTTTTTTTTTGCTTTATCCTACATCAGGGGCTTGGCTGTGCTAATTGTCAACCCTAGAAACTCAGGATAGCAATTTCTATATTTTATTAAGGGGTTAAATACAATTGCCCAAATGCCAATCCCCTAAATCTGGTGTTCCAGCTTTGGCTAGCCAAGTATAATACTGTCTGCTGTCTGGCAAAGGATAGATTATTTTATGTGGTGAAATTCAATTGCCAAAATAGCAATCCCCTAAATCTGGTGTCCCAGCTGTTGCAGGCCAAGATTCATAGTGTCCACAAAAACATATATTTTGTTCTGGGGTGAAATTCAATTGCCAAAATAGCAATACCATAAATCAGTGGTTTCAGCTGTGGCTGGCCAAGTTTCATAGTGTCCTGCAAATTATATATGTTGTTCTGCGGTGAAATTCAATTGCCAAAATAGCAATACCATAAATCAGTGGTTTCAGCTGTGGCTGGCAAAGTATAATAGTGTCCGCCAAAACATATATTTTGTTCGGGGGTGAAATTCAATTGCCAAAATAGCAATACCATAAATCAGTGGTTTCAGCTGTGGCTGGCAAAGTTTAATAGTGTCCGCCAAAACATATAATTTGTTCTGGGGTGAAATTCAATTGCCAAAATAGCAATACCCTGAATCTGGTGTCCCAGCTGTTGCAGGCCAAGATTCATAGTGTCCGCAAAAACATATATTTTGTTCTGGGGTGAAATTCAATTGCCAAAATAGCAATACCCTGAATCTGGTGTCCCAGCTTTTGCAGGCCAAGATTCATAGTGTCCGCAAAAACATATATTTTTTTCTGGGGTGAAATTAAATTGCTAAAATAGCAATACCCTGAATCTGGTGTCCCAGCTGTTGCAGGCCAAGATTCATAGTGTCCGCAAAAACATATATTTTGTTCTGGGGTGAAATTCAATTGCCAAAATAGCAATACCCTGAATCTGGTGTCCCAGCTGTTGCATGCCAAGTTTCATAGTGTCCGCCAAAACATATATTTTTTGGGGATAAATTCAATTGCCAAAATAGCAATACCCTGAATCTGGTGTTCGAGCTGTTGCAGGCCAATTGTAAATCTGTCCATAAAAGGATACCTTTCATCCAGGGCCTAAATACTAGCCCTAAAAGAGATATTCCCTAAATCAGTGGTTACTGCTGTGCCTGGATTAGTGTAATACGCTACATAAATAAATAGGCAGATAGTGTTAGGTGCCTGTAAAAAAGGCCTGAATTTGAAATCAATACATTGGGCCAAATATTTTTTTCTTATTGTGGTGCTTGGTGAACGGTAACAATGAGGAAAACATCTAGTAAGGGACGCGGACGCGGTCGTGGTGGTGTTAGTGTACCCTCTTGTGCTGGGAGAGGACGTGGCCATTCTGCCACAGCCACACGTCCTAGTGAACCAACTACCTCAGGTTCCAGTACCCGCCAGAATTTACAGCGATATTTGGTGGGGCCCAATGCCGTTCTAAGGATGGTAAGGCCTGAGCAGGTACAGGCGCTAGTCAATTGGGTGGCCGACAGTGGATCCAGCATGTTCACAACATTATCTCCCACCCAGTCTTCTGCAGAAAGCGCACAGGTGGCACCTGAAAACCAAGCCCATCAGTCTGTCACATCACCCCCATGCATATCAGGGAAACTGTCTGAGCCTCAAGTTATGCAGCAGTCTCTTATGCTGTTTGAAGACTCTGCTGGCAGGGTTTCCCAAGGGAATCCACCTAGCCCTTCCCCAGTGGTGGAAGACATAGAATGCACTGATGCACAACCACTGATGTTTCCTGATGATGAGGACATGGGAATACCACCTCATCGGAGTCCGCACGTCTCTGATGATGACGAAACACAGGTGCCAACTGCTGCGTCTTTCTGCAGTGTGCAGACCGAACAGGAGGTCAGGAGGAAGACTGTGTGGAAGACGATGCAGGGGACGATGAGGTCCTAGACCCTACATGGAATGAAGGTCGTGCCACTGACTTTCATAGTTCAGAGGAAGAGGCAGTGGTGAGACCGAGCCAACAGCGTAGCAAAAGAGAGAGCAGGGGGCAAAGCAGAACAGCCGCCTCCAAGAGAGTTCGCCTGCTACTGGCCACCGCCACCAGGGACCGAGCACCCCAAAGGCAGCTTCAAGGAGTTCCCTGGCATGGCACTTCTTTAAACAATGTGCTGACGACAAGACCCGAGTGGTTTGCACGCTGTGCCATCAGAGCCTGAAGCGAGGCATTAACGTTCTGAACCTTAGCACAACCTGCATGACCAGGCATCTACATGCAAAGCATGAACTGCAGTGGAGTAAACACCTTAAAAGCAAGGAACTCACTCTGGCTCCCCTGCTCCCTCTTCTGCTGCTGCCTCGGCCTCTTCCTCCGCCTCGGGAGGAATGTTGGCACCTGCCGCCCACCAAACAGAGGATGTGCCACCGACAACACCACCTGCGCCACCAAGCATCTCCACCATGTCACACGGCAGCGTTCAGCTCTCCATCTCACAAACCTTGAGAGAAAGCGTAAATTCCCACCTAGCCACCCTCGAGCCCTGGGCCTGAATGCCAGCATTTCTAAACTACTGGCCTTTGAAATGCTGTCATTCAGGCTGGTGGACACAGACAGCTTCAAACAGCTGATGTCCATGGCTGTCCCACAGTATGTTGTTCCCAGCCGCCACTACTTCTACAAGACAGCCGTGCCTTCCCTGCACAACCAAGTATCCGATAAAATCAAGTGTGCACTGCGCAACGCCATCTGTGGCAAGGTCCACCTAACCACAGATACGTGGACCAGTAAGCACGGCCAGGGACGCTATATCTCCCTAACTGCACACTGGGTAAATGTAGTGGCGGCTGGGCCGCAGGCGGAGAGTTCCTTGGCGCACGTCCTTCCGCCGCCAAGGATCGCAGGGCATCATTCTTTGCCTCCTGTAGCCTCCTCCTCCTACTCGGCTTCCTCCTCCTCTGCTTCCACCAGCTCATCCAGTCAGCCACACACTTTCACCACCAACTTCAGCACAGCCCGGGTAAACGTCAGCAGGCCATTCTGAAACTCATATGTTTGGGGACAGGCCCCACACCGCGCAGGAGTTGTGGCGGGGTATTGAACAACAGACCGACGAGTGGTTTCTGCCGGTGGGCCTCAAGCCCGGCCTGGTGGTGTGCGATAATGGGCGAAATCTCGTCGCAGCTCTGGGACTAGCCGGTTTGACGCACATCCCTTGCCTGGCGCATGTGCTGAATTTGGTGGTGCAGAAGTTCATTCACAACTACCCCGACATGTCAGAGCTGCTGCATAAAGTGCGGGCCGTCTGTGCGCGCTTCCGGCGTTCACATCCTGCCTCTGCTCGCCTGTCTGCGCTACAGCGGAACTTCGGCCTTCCCGCTCACCGCCTCATATGCGACGTGCCCACCAGGTGGAACTCCACCTTGCACATGCTGGAGAGACTGTGCGAGCAGCAGCAGGCCATAGTGGAGTTTCAGCTGCAGCACGCACGCGTCAGTCGCACTGCGGAACAGCACCACTTCACCACTAATGATTGGGCCTCCATGCGAGACCTGTGTGCCCTGTTGCACTGTTTCGAGTACTCCACCAACATGGCCAGTGGCGATGACACCGTTATCAGCGTTACAATACCACTTCTATGTCTCCTTGAGAAAACGCTTAGGGCGATGATGGAAGAGGAGGTGGCCCAGGAGGAGGAGGAGGAGGAGGATGAGGGTCATTTTTAGCACTTTCAGGCCAGTCTGTTAGAAGTGGCTCAGAGGGAGGTTTTTGCAACAGCAGAGGCCAGGTACAAATGTGGCCAGCCAGGGCCCACTACTGGAGGACGAGGAGGATGAGGAGGAGGTGGAGGAGGATGAGGATGAAGCAGGTTCACAGCGGGGTGGCACCCGACACAGCTCAGGCCCATCACTGGTGCGTGGCTGGGGGATACGGAGGACGATGACGATACGCCTCCCACAGAGGACAGCTTGTCCTTACCTCTGGGGAGCCTGGCACACATGAGCGACTACATGCTGCAGTGCCTGCGCAATGACAGCAGAGTTGCCCACATTTTAACGTGTGCGGACTACTGGGTTGCCACCCTGCTGGATCCCCGGTACAAAGACAATGTGCCCACCTTACTTCCTGCACTGGAGCGTGATAGGAAGATGCGCGAGTACAAGCGCACGCTGGTAGAGGCGCTCCTGAGAGCATTCCCAAATGTCACAGGGGAACAGGTGGAAGCCCAAGGCGAAGGCAGAGGAGGAGCAAGAGGTCGCCAACGCAGCTGTGTCACGGCCAGCTCCTCTGAGGGCAGGGTTAGCATGGCAGAAATGTGGAAAAGTTTTGTCTCCACGCCACAGCTAACTGCACCACCACCTGATACGGAACGTGTTAGCAGGAGGCAGCATTTCACTAACATGGTTGAACAGTGCATCTGCACACCCCTCCACGTACTGACTGATGGTTCGGCCCCATTCAACTTCTGGGTCTCCAAATGGTCCACGTGGCCAGAGTTAGCATTTTATGCCTTGGAGGTGCTGGCCTGCCCGGCGGCCAGCGTTTTGTTTGAACGTGTATTCAGCATGGCAGGGGGCGTCATTACTGACAAACGCAGCTGCCTGTCCACAGCCAACGAGGACGAGCTGACGTTCATAAAAATGAACCAGGCATGGATCCCACAGGACCTGTGCCTCCCTTGTGCAGAATAGACATTTATAACTGCCTCCCCCTCAACCATGTATTCTTGTACTCCGGGGCACTTCTTTATTGAATCCTCTTTTTTTTTAACTTTACCATGATCTTGCGGTGCAACCCAAAGTTGAATGAACCTCTCCTCTGTCTGGGTGGTGGGGCCGAAATAACTGAGAGTGGCCTTCTCCGGTGGTGGTTGATATGACGCATGATTCCTTGCTGTGGGACCTCTCTCCTCTGTCTGGGTGCTGGGCCGAAATAACTGAGAGTGGCCTTCTCCAGTGTTGGGTGATATGACGCATGATTCCTTGCAGTGGGACCTCTCTCCAATTGATATTGGTTAAATTTTATTTATTTTATTTTAATTAATTTACCTATCCACATTTGTTTGCAGGGGATTTACCTACATTTTGCTGCCTTTGGCAGCCCTCTAGCCCGTTCTTGGACTATTTTACAGCCTTTTTAGTGCCTAAAAGTTCAGGTCCCCATTGACTTCAATGGGGTTCGAGTTCGGGATAAAGTTCGGGTCGAGTTCAGATCGGCAGATCAGCAGATCGGCCGAACTTCCCGAACCCGAACTTCCAGGTGTTCGCTCATCTCTAGTTGTCAAAGATCATTCAAAATCTTGGAATATTTTAAACTTAATAAGATGCATGTTTTCCACCAAAAGCATGGGGGAAATGGCAATGTGTTTTCTAAAGCGAAGACTAATGAGGGATTCCATTATGGAAGAACTTATTAGTGTGCAGGGGAAGTGGGGAGTTTAGCGCTGCTAGCACTTGCTGTGCTCACCGCTCCCTGGTCTTCTTCCAGGCCCTGACTGTGTACAGCATCAGGACACAGTGCACGTAGGAATGTATGACCTGAGGCTGTGCAATGTCAGGTGGCAGTGGAGCGTGGGGCCTGGAAGGGAGACCAGGGAGAAAGAGTGCAGTCTGATGAAGATTTGAGGGTCTACTAGGGTTGATAAAGACGGGAGGGGGTGCTCCGATCTGGGTTCAATAAAGTTTACGGCCTTACTGGCAAGTCTGATAAAGAATGGTTTCCATCTGAGATCTGATGAAAAATGTTTTTCTGATTTTTCCTCTTTAAGCTCAGGTGCATTTTTTTTTTTGAAGTAAAACACTATATCTAATGATCTGGTTTGCTCGGCTATTTCCGTCCTCCTGCTGTTTGTTTACAGACCGGAGCTGTGATCTGCCGGTATAGATAGGTGACCACTGCCCTTTATCACATTGTAAATGTAAGAATCTGCCCTTCTGCTCAAAAACCTGAGTCTCATCTTATCCTCCATATGATACACAGACCTCACATGCAGCCAAGAACATCATTTCATAACACTTTCATATAAAGATTAATAGATGATAGATGGATAGATAGATAGATAGATAGATAGATAAATTTGAATAGTTTATTTTTTTTTAATTAATTTATTTTGTGGGGGCGAATGGTAGAAAGGTGGAAATTCTTTTTTTTTTAGGGAGTACAATTAGATTTTGTCATTTTTTTTGTGTGGGGGGGGGTAATTAATTTAATTAATTTTGGAAAATCTGTTCTTCTTTTTTCTTCTTCTGTGAAATGGTTCTGCACAGGTACATTTATCTCCTGCCGGTGAAGTGGCTAAATGTCGATCTGAAGACCATTTTCAGAAGAATATTCCTAAGTTTTCTGTTCTTCTTCTTCTTCTTCTTTAGGCAGTTTTGCAGCTGTTTTACACCGACCTTCCTTGCATAGTCCATAGCTTGTTTTCTTCTTCCCTTAGGAGTCGGCAACACTTCTCTTACAGTTGGCTTTTTTCATTGCACAAATTATACTTCCTGTGCAAGGGACTGCAAAGTAAAGGAAACCATCAGGTAGGTTGTGTAGATGTAGCAGAATCAATCACTATAATATGAACAATTTAATAATAATTCTGAGGTTGCAGAGAAATTCCCAATGTCTTTCCTTGAAGCCCATTAGCAGATACGAAGCTAACTCACTGCTGCATATTGCTGATTTCTAGATACTACAAGGAACCCCCCAATGTGCGGAACCCCAGTTATACGAGGTAAACCTAAGCTCTGGCCCCTACCCTGTGTATAAGATATTATAGAGTCCAGTTTACCTGGCTTCTCCACCACCACCTCCTCCATTCTTGTGGCCAGTCTTACTTGTCGGCGCCTCTCAAACCTGTAGCTGTGACAGAGAAATGTCACAGATGACAACATTCAGTGATCCCCAGAACATCCCCATGACCCCCCAACTACAGAGGTAAGATATACAGAAAGGATATGGAGATATGTGTGGAGTAGAAGAAGATAGACACTTACCAGCAGATCATGATGATTATGGCGGCGACCAATAACACTCCGCATAGTGGCAGGACAACGATTAGGGTGACTGGTGAGAAAGAGACAAGATGCTGGTTATTAATTCTTATTATAGACAGAATATTATATAAGACATTTTCCAACATCTCTAGACCCTCCTGATGCCAGCAGTGCCCGTCATGAAGACATCAGCGAGGGAGGGACTGGCATCTGGGGGAAACAATGGCCGGGCTGGTGTCTCGCCACATGTGGGTAATGGGCACATCGTTATATATTCCACCATCCAAAGAATCCACTCAGGTTGTTCTCCTCCACTACAGTCAGGGCTTGACAGAGGATGATGGGAGCAGTATTAGAAGAAGAGATTGACTACTCACTGTTTTTATTTCTTGTCCGCTGGGGTACTTCTCCCTAGATCCGGGAAAGTCACTGCCCATAAAAGATGGAAGGAAATAAAGACATGAAATCCATGATGGCGGCTAATGAACCAAGATTGTCACTTGAGGAGGCACAGAAGACTAGAAGACTACACAACCCTCCCAGTGATCACATCCATTACCTGGATGGTGTCACTGTGGGCTTCTCAGTACAAAATAGGCAAAAACACAAAACAGCAGAGCAACGTCCAAGATCCATTATCTCCAACTACTAATTCTCTGAAGACCTAGAGCGCCTCAACACATAGAACACCTGACACTGCATTGTGATGTCACAGAGCATTAGAGCTGCGCTGTCTAGGCGGAGCTTCTGGTTGCTGCTGCTGATGTCATCAAACATATGACCTAAATGATAGGCAGTATATTGGAGAATAATATTTATAGAGAGATTCTCAGGAGGAGACAGAAGACCAGAAGCCTGTAGAACCTGCCCAGTGATCACATCTATTACCTGAGGGTGCTACCGTGGTCTTTCCCTCAGTACAAAACAGGCAAAACCCCAAAATCAGTAGAGTAACGCTCCGAAGTTCGACCTCTAGCTAACCTTCTGAGAAGTCACTTAGACATGGAATATATTATACCTTCTGCTTACAGTCAATATTCATCCATGATATATTTTTGCAATTCTTAATATTTGCAACATGTTCTGCTCATTTCCTAATTTCTCTTCTTAGCGGTCAGAGGTCAGTTTTTCTGAAACAGATCTCAATATACCCTGCATATCTGTGGAGTGATATATGGAGACTCGATTAAAATTAGGTGGTGTTTTTTTCAGTATACGGATCTTTTATATGGACGTCCAAGTGGATATTTGATCAGAGCTCCACAATCAGATGGGCAACTGGTCCATGGCAGATGGTCGTTGATACGGACTCTTCCAAAAGATAACACGTCAACCATATTTGCAACTGATTTTCTATAGACGGAATACTGGATGGGTGTCCTACTACTGGACGGTTATTTAGTCATTGATATGGACTCTTTCTAAAGATAACATATCAACCATATTTTGGACTGATTTTCTATTGACTGAATATTGGACGGGTGTCCTACTACTGGACGGTTATTCAGTCGTTGATATGGACTTTCACACATGATAATACATTTAATGGCCATATAAGAGATTCATTTCCTGATGGTGGTATAAGATGTTCCACCTTGGATTGTTATGGTATTTAATGTTCTTACTTTAATGCCTCCAGTGGAACATGGGATGGATAGGAAAAGCATGCTGTAGAGATGAGCGAATCGAAGCTGAGGAAGTGGAATTCGATCCAAATTTCAGGAAAAGTTTGATTCACACCGAACCCAAATTTCCTCATGCTTCGTGGTAACTCAAATTTTTTCCTAAAATGGCTACTTCACGTGTGAGGACATGGAGAAAGGAACTCATAATGCCATTCATTCAGCTAATCAGCAACCAGCCAGCCCTGTGATGTCACAGCCCTATAAATAGCCTCAGCCATCTTGGATTCCATCATTTTCCAGTGTACTTAGTGCAGGGAGATACGTCAGCAGGCGCTAGGGACAGTGATAGGAAAGACTTGATTGTGGTGAAAAAATGATTTATATGTGCAGGGAGAGGATAGGGAGGAATCAATCCACAGCATTTATGTTGAACAGGGTTTAGTAGGGGAGGTTACAGACTGGGTAATAGGAACAATCCTATTACACCTTGCGGCACTGACTATGGATCCAAATTGCCATTATACAGCTCTGTAATTCCAGCAAACCGTTCTTATTATTGTGGTGCAAGTGCTGTTTGATACAGCCATTAACAGGGTTTATTACAAGAAAATATTTATATAGTACATCTTATTTGCCCTAGTGAAGTGCAGTAATATATTTTATTATATATATATTTTTTTAATTTAATTACGTTTTTTTTTTTTCTTTTTTAAACAAAGGTACATTGCAAAACCGAAGAGGGGAAACCATCCTGATGCGAAAAAAGAATTGGAGCCCCACCATGCGTGAAGTCATAACCGCATGCCAACAAACCGGACAGACCGGACCAACTCCGTGCAGAGGAAAGGTACACAACATTATATTTAACCGGTCCATCATGTATTGACGGACCCCAATAACAAGAGTACTAATACCACGTACCACAGTCTGGAATAACAACCGAAATCTCAACATCATTGTCTTTTTTTTGTTTGTTTATTGTTGTTTATTTACATATTCATTTATTTATTTATATGTGTATTATTTTTTTATTTATTAAAATTTTTTGTTTTTGTTTTGTTATTGTTTAACCACTTGCCGCTACGCTAACGCCGATGGGCGTCAGCGCGGCGGCTCTCTCAGGTCTCAGTCACGCCTATCGGCGTCATCTCGTGAGACCTGAGATTTTCACATGTTCATGTGATCGGAGCCGGGACAACTGGCTGCAAAAAAATGTCACACCATATATATAAAAATACACCCCAAAACACATTGCCCTACTTCTCCTGAGTACGGCAATACCACATGTGTGACACTTTTTTGCAGCCTGGGTGCGCAAAGGGGCCCTAAAACCAATGAGTACCTTTAGGATTTCACAGGGAATTTTTACGCATTTGGATTATCACGCTTTAGGGCCCCTAAAATGCCAGGTGAGTATAAATACCCCACAAGTGACCCCATTTTGGAAAGAAGACATCCCAAGGTATTCCGTGAGGGTCATGGCGAGTTCACAGAATGGTTTTTTTTTTAGCACAAGTTAGCGGAAATTGATATTTTTTTTTTTTTTTTTTACAAAGTCTCATATTCCACTAACTTGTAACAAAAAATAAAATTTTACATGAACTCACCATACCCCTCACGGATTACCTTGGGGTGTCTTCTTTCCAAAATGGGGTCACATGTGGGGTATTTATACTGCCCTGGCATTTTAGGGGTCTCTAAAGCCTGAGAAGAAGTCTGGAATCCAAATGCGTAAAAATGTCCTGTGAAATCCTAAAGGTACTCATTGGTTTTAGGTCCCCTTTGCGCACCCAGGCTGCAAAAAAGTGTCACTCATGTGGTATCGCCGTACTCAGAAGAAGTAGGGCAATGAGTTTTAGAAAGTATTTTTATATATACCCATGCTGGGTGTGAGAAATATCTCTGTAAACGACAACTTTTTGAATTTTTTTATACAAAGTTGACAATTTACAGAGATATTTCTCTCACCCAGCATGGGTATATGTAAAAATACACCCCAAAACATATTGCCCTACTTCTCCTGAGTACGGCGATACCACGTGTGTGACACTTTTTTGCTGCCTGGGTGTGCAAAGGGGCCCAAATTCCAACGAGTACCTTTAGGTTTTACAGGGCTGCTCACAATTTAGCCCCGCCCAAAATGCCAGAGCAGTAAACACACCCCACAAATGACCCCATTTCGGAAAGTAGACACCCCAAGGTATTCACTGAGGGGCATAGTGAGTCCGTCTGAGATTTTATATTTTTTTGCCAGAAGTTAGCAGAAATGGAAACTTTATTATTATTTTTTTTTCCTCAGAAAGTGTCATTTTCCGCTAACTTGTGAAAAAAAATGAAATGATACATGAACTCACCATGCCCCTCCGTGAATACTTTGGGGTGTCTTCTATCTAAAATGGTGTCATTTGGGGGATATTTATACTTTCCTGGCATTCTAGCACCTGAAGAAACATGACAGGTGCTCAGAAAGTCAGAGCTGCTTCAAAATGCCGAAATTCACTTTTTTGCAACATAGTTTGTAAACGCTATAACTTTTACCCAAACCAATAAATATACACTTATTGGATTTTTTTTTATCAAAGACATCTAGAACAATAAATTTAGAGAAAAATTTATATAGAAATGTAGTTTTAAAAAAAAAAAATTACAACAGAAAGTGAAAAATGTCATTTTTTTGCAAAAATGTCGTTACATTTTTATTAATAGCAAAAAAAAGTAAAAATGTCAGCAAGAATGAAATACCACCAAATGAAAGCTCTATTAGTGAGAAGAAAAGGAGGTAAAATTCATTTGGGTGGTAAGTTGTATGACCGAGCAATAAACGGTGAAAGTAGTGTAGTGCGGATTTGTAAAAAAGGGCCTGGTCACTAGGGGGGTATAAACCTGTGGTCTTCAAGTGGTTAAATCGAGAGAGGTTTCCAACCCAAGAACACTGCATGCGTGGCAAGCATCTAAACCGCTGAGCTATAGCCGCAGACAACGCAGTGCGGCCTCAAATGAAAAGAGAAACACCCTGGAGAAAATATCAATCAGCCAGAACAGAAGGCCAAAGGAGTGGAACATGGCTTTCAAGACTGAATACTCACAAACTATACCCATATCGCCTACCGTACAATGGAACGATTCACGTAAAATGCTGAGGATCACCATGCCGACCTATGAAGACCTGTCAAGAGGACCAGTCAGTGTGTCTGACCTGCATAGACATAGTAGAAGCTCTGCAGAAGTGCCCAGTTATCAAGCATACCAAAGGAACCTTGGTCCGGTGGACTAGTACCGTAGTCTTCGGCAGGAGAAACACCGTAATATGGCTGTGATGACATGATCTCACAACCATCTGTGCAAAGGGAAGGTCCATAACCACGAGCTATAGAGCTGAATGTAGAGGGGATTACTACTACTGCGCCTTACCTCTGTACCTATGAACTAAGCAGGTCATACATGTCATTAGTGGAAGCTCAAATAGAAAATGTATTGCTATTTACATGTTTATTTACCTAATTTTTTTTAAAATAATTTTATATTTTTCATTTTATTTTTTATCAGACACCTAGTCTAGTTCCCGCATGTAGGAGCATAACAGGAAGTACTAATTTACACAGGAAAGCACTCTAATACACCGCTATCTTATGCTCTCAATACATAGTAACATAGTAACATAGTATTTAAGACCGAAAAAAGACATTTGTCCATCAAGTTCGGCCTGTTTCCCAGAGGAAGGCAAAAAAACCCTGTGAGGCAGAAGCCAATTTTCCCCACTTAAGGGGAAAAAATTCCTTCTCGACTCCAATCAGGCATCAGAATAACTCCCTGGATCAACGACCCCTCTCTAGTAGCTGTAGCCTGTAATATTATTACACTCCAGGAATACATCCAGGCCCCTCTTGAATTCCTTTATTGTACTCACCATCACCACCTCCTCGGGCAGAGAGTTCCATAGTCTCACTGGTCTTACAGTGAAGAATCCTCTTCTATGTTTGTGTAGAAACCTTCTTTCCTCCAGACGCAGAGGATGTCCCCTCGTCACAGTCACAGTCCTGGGGATAAATAGATGATGGGACAGATCTCTGTACTGACCCCTGATATATTTATACATAGTTATTAGATCTCCCCCTCAGTCGTCTTTTTTCTAAAGTGAATAACCCTAATTTTCATAATCTTTCAGGGTACTGTAGTTGCCCCATTCCAGTTATTACTTTAGTTGCCCTCCTCTGAACCCTCTCTAGCTCTGCTATGTCTGCCTCGTTCACAGGAGCCCAGAACTGTACACAGTACTCCATGTGTGGTCTGACCAGATATTTGTAAAGTGGTAGGACTGTGTTCTCATCACGGGCATCTATGCCCCTTTTGATGCAACCCATTATCTTATTGGCCTTGGCAGCAGCTGCCTGACACTGGTTTTTGCAGCTTAATTTGCTGTTTATTAAAATTCCTAGATCCTTTTTTATGTCAGTGTTACCAAGTGTTTTACCATTTAATATGTACGGGTGACTTGCATTATTCCTTCCCATGTGCATAACTTTACATTTGTCAGTGTTAAACCTCATCTGCCATTTCTCTTCCCAAGCCTCCAATCTATCCAGATCCCTCTGTAGCAGAAAACTGTCCTCTTCAGTGTTAATTACTTTACACAGTTTAGTGTCATCTGCAAAAATAGATATTTTACTGTGCAGGCCTTCTACAAGATCATTAATAAATATATTGAAGAGAATAGGGCACAATACTGACCCCTGAGGTACCCCACTAGTGACAGTGACCCCTCCAGTACTGACCCCTGAGGTACCCCACTAGTGACAGTGACCCCTCCAGTACTGACCCCTGAGGTACCCCACTAGTGACAGTGACCCAATCTGATTATCTACCGTTAATGACCACCCTCTGTTTTCTGTCACTCAGCCAGTTACTTACCCACATACAGACATTTTCTCCCAGTCTGAGCATCCTCATTTTATATATCAACCTTTTATGAGGTACGGTGTCAAATGCTTTGGAGAAGTCCAGATATACGACATCCATTGATTCGCCGCTGTCAAGTCTAGAACTTACCTCCTCATAGAAACTGATAAAATTCGTTTGGCATGACCGATCCCTCATGAAGCCATGCTGATATGGCGTTATTTGCTTATTTTCATTAAGATCCTCTAAGATAGCATCTCTTAGAAACCCTTCAAACAGTTTACCAACAATAGATGTTAAACTTACCGGCCTATAATGGGGTATTTACTTTTACATTCTGCATTTCATCTGACAGTTTATTTTACCTCAGTGAATATAGTGGAGAAAAAACTATTTAATAGTTTTGCTTTATCTTTGTCGCTCTCTGCAACACCCCCCTCATTGCTATGTAGAGGGCCGACTCCTTCAGATTTATATTTTTTACTATTTATATAATTGAAGAACAATTTAAGTGCCCAGTTATCAAGCATACCAAAGGAACCTTTGTCCGGCGGACCAGTACCGTAGTCTTCGGCAGGAGAAACACCGTAATGTGGCTGTGATGACACGATCTCACAACCATCTGTGCAAAGGGAAGGTCCATAACCACGAGCTATAGAGCTGAATGTAGAGGGATTACTACTACTGCGCCTTTCCTCTGTACCTATGAACTAAGCAGGTCATACATGTCATTAGTGGAAGCTCAAATAGAAAATGTATTGCTATTTACATATTTATTTACCTAATTTAAAAAAAAAAAAATGATATTTTTTCTATATTTTTTTTTTTAACAGACACCTAGTCTAGTTCCCACATGTAGGAGCATAACATGAAGTACTAATTTACACAGGAAAGCACCCTAACACACCGCTATCTTATGCTCTCTTTTTTTTTTTTTTTTTTTTTTTATTATTTCAATATAAGAAGTAGACAAGTTAGTTCAACAAATTTGCAATTAATATCTTCCCCATTCCTCCCAGCCCCCCCCCCCCCCCTCAGCCCACCCTCCATTCCTGCAGGGAAAAGGGAGAGGAGAAAAAAAAAAAAACTCTCCTCAACCATCCCAGTCTCTCCAAACATTGGCCCATTTCATATAGGACCCTCTTTGTCTATACATAATTCTCTCATAAATTTTCACCTTATCCACCAGGCATAACCAGTTCTTGCAATCTGGAGCAGAAGGGGAAAACCATTCTCTGGCTACAAGAAGCCTAGCCAAAAACAGCACTTTAGTCAGCAGACGGCCCTTCATAAGCTGGCAGTTAACCTCTGATAGATCCCCTAAAACCCATACCTTGGGAGATAGAGGAATATCTATATTGAGTCTCCGAGTCAAAGTTATTTGTACCGCTCTCCAATATTTACTCACTATCGGGCAATCCCAGAACAGATGCATATGATCTGCCCCGGGATCCCCACAGCGAGGGCAGTCAGATGCGGCTCTAAGTCCCCTCTTATGGAGCCATAAAGGTGTCACATATATTTTGTGTATTATATTAAACTGTACAACAGTGTGATTAAAGTTATGTGAAACCTGACTAAAATTTTCCCCTATATTCTCCCAATCCGGAGAACCCACCTCTGACATTAATACAGACCAGGATTTCTGTCCTGGAGATAAACAATCCGAAAAAAAACCTTTCATCAAGTGCCTATAACAATGTGATAATTTCACCTTAGTACCACCTTTCTTACAAATCAAATTGCGCTATCTTATGCTCTCAATGTTTATTTTTTTTGCTTTTATTTTTGTTTAAAACAATGAAACCCGTTACAAGTGCTGCATAAAAGGAGAAATATGATCCAGGCAAAAGATATACCTCTCCTGGGCCTTGAACATCTATATTTACCACTAAGCTATAGCTTTACCACGGGGAAGTACACTTCTACAATCCAAGCTGCAATGGGAAAACGGGAGGACACCTGGAGGGACTGAGCTTCACCGAAAACCAGCCGCAAGAAGACCTGCTGAAAGACAGGTGGACCAAGAACCGGTACATGGATTGTGTGGGGTATTGTATAAACAAAAAAAGAAACTGGCGACTCACGTACAACCCAGTCCAGACTCAACATGATTTCTACACCAACCAAATGAATTACTCATTGCACAACTGCGACGACCACATTAGGAATACGGCCAGTTCCAGGTAGGGGAACAGAAACCCGCCAAACCATATCAACTTGGAGCCTGCTGCTGCACTACAGTTTGTTTTGTTGTGTGTTTCGGAGCTGGGGAGAATTGGGGGGGGGGTAACTGTCATCATGAAACTGATTGACAGAGGGTTTGCCGTGTATGTTCAGTTATGTTATTATTATTATTTTTATGTTTTTATTTATTTATTTATTTTTGGATGTATAATCTGAGAAAACCTCTTCTATAGGATATGGATACGCCATTTTTAGGGCTGAACCCGCAGTCACACAAGCTCCGGTAAACTATGGGTGGGTAACCTCCCAGCTCCAAACCTGTATAACTACTAACATAAACCAAAGGAGTTTTAAAACCAGGAATGCTACCCCGAATATTGCGGTACCACAGAGCTACTAGCTGAGCTGGAGGGGCGGGGGACCCATAAATTAAGAGTGCCCATAGTGATGATTCGAACTGTGCACAAGACCTCCCATACCCCAGAGCATTAGTACTCACCAGTCGTAAGGAAGAGACGGCACCGCTAAAGTAGCGGGTACAGGAATTCCATCCTGGTGGGCCGCTGCAGTGACCAGTCAAGAACCCTGGAGTGATGGTCAGGCACCAGACTCTTACGGGTTGAGATCGCAACATAAAACCAGACTCCTCAGACGCGCCCGACATTCCGTCCAAGACGATTGTGAGCACCACCTGGAGGATCTGGAGCACCGACTTCTCCTGGAAATCCTGGAACGGCGACGGGACTGGCGCCTGTGGAAACCACAGTGTCCATGCCTACAGGCCACTCATGAAAAGGAGCAAAAGCAAAGATCGCCGGGGGGGGGGGGCCGGGGGGCCCAGATTGCCCCAAGCATCTAGAAGAGCAATAGCATACGAACCCGCATACGAAGTGGAGCCCGTTAGAAGCGCCCTGAGAGTGCTGCAGGAGTAAGTGGCGGGGCCAGGCACAGCCTCGAAGCTTCCGCCATTGGCGCCGAAGAGGCCATGCCTGAACAGTGGAGGCTGCAGAGAATCCTTCACGCTGCCTGGAATGGAGTGTGCCGGAGTGGACCCCAAATCACACCCAGCTGGCTCCAAGTGCACAGGAGGGCATTGACAGTAAAAGATGGGCAGCCAAAAAAAAAAAAAAAACACCTTCATGTGCCAGGATCCCACTAACTCGGACACTACAGGCTGGGAAGGGGGGCGCAGGGGTGACGGGTAGTGAAGGCAATATAGCTTAGCCTCAGCCGGCACACGGCATCTGACAGGATCGCGCTGTGAAGGGGTTACAGGAGGAAGCGGCGGGCCCACGGAGGAGCGCCAAGAATCCCCCGCCAGGCGTCCAAGAAAAGCGACACGAGCACCGCCTGAGGGACAACGGTAGGACCGGGCAAACTTGGGGCTGTGAACGAGAAGTCGTGCAGTCGTGGGGGGGCGGGAACGCCGCATGGACCGCCGGCCCTTTGCTTAAGTGCTTAAGTCTCAGCAGCTCCCAGCCATATATGTAAATAGGAGCAGGGGGACGGAGGTTGCCAGGGGAGAGCCTACACTGCTCATAAATGAGCACAACCAACCCTCACCCTCTGCATGAAACCTCGCAAGAGGGCTCCCAGAGGGCAGCATCTCCCGCAGAAATCTTGGTGTGGACAGAGCAAAAGGGGACATACCACACCAATTTGCTTTAACTGGCAAGAGGAAGTGCAAGAACAGGGAGGAGGTATATGTACTTTAAGGATTTCTTGCACCGCCCACATCCTGTCTAAGTAGGCTCCCCAGAGAATTAACCCTTAAGGGCCCTAATTTACCACCTTCTTAACCAATACTGTGATGGAGCCAGCTCTTTAAATGCCCTAAGGGGAAAAGGGGAGGGAGGACCATCAGTCCCTAAGCACCCTCCCTATACAGTCGGGCGCATGTCAAAAAGTCTTTTGTGTAGTGGAAAAGTGGAAAAAAAATTAGGGCCTAATTGCCGTTCAGTGGTGCAGTTATATATTCTAAAGCCCTGTTTGCCGTGTATTAGTGGCAAAAGAAAAAGATATTCGCCGTTCAGTGGTGCAGTTATATGTGGTAAAGCCCTTTTTGCGGTATGGACCGAATTACTTTGTAGAGACATTTTTTACCTGAAACAGTTGGGGGGGGAAATTCATGGGTGATTGTAGACTTTCTTTCGTGTGAACCGAATTCCATCATCCTTTCATTGGTGAAATTTTTTATTACAAACATGTTTTTGTGGGGAAATTTATGGGTGATTGTAGACCTCTTTTTGCTGTATGGTCCGAATTACGTCGTTGTAAAAAATTTTATGTGATACTAGCTATTTGTGCGAAAATTGATGAGTGATTGTAGACTTTCTTCTGTATGAACCGAATTCCATCATCCTTTCACTGGTGAACTTTTTTATTTCAAACATGTTTTTTTTTTCGGAAAAATTCATGGGTGATTGTAGAACTCCTTTTGCTGTATGGACCGAATTATATCATTGTGGGTCCTGCAGTAAACATAATGAAGACGCTGATGACAACACACCAGCAGACTTTTCCTTTACCATCTATTCACAATTAAATCAAGCAGCTTCAGTAAGTTGAAAATATTCATGTGTTTTTATCTGCTCCATCTGCATTCCATCTCCACAGCACACACGACATGACAGGAGAGCCTCTGCTTTGGAGTCCAAGTCCAGTTTCTTAAGATCAGGAGTTCCATCAGAATTGTGCGTAACATTCTTGCTCCCTGTGCAAAGCCATAACTAAAAGACTCCATAGGCATACACATCAGAGGAAGCTGAAGCTGGTTGCCTCAATTTGAATTCAGGAGCAGTAAACAGCGGGAAGCAAATAGAGGTGGTTGAACTCCGCTGCTCTGCATCTCTTGCGAAATCAATGTCTCCAACTATGCGATCTTGCGATTTACAGCAAATGCATTATTATTATGTAGAGATCCTAGAATTATGTTGGAGGCATGTGGTGTATGCAAGGCATGTGTGACCCCTCTCATCACTCTCACGCTGTTCTGCACCTGGTGTGCCTGGGTGAACGGAATCACTCAGGGGAGGAACTGCTCCATGTCCTTCAGCAAGAAATCGAATCCTGGCTTTCTCCACGACAACTCAAAATCATAACCATGGTGACCGACAACAAGAAGAACATGGTGTCGGCGCTGTGTCAAGGAGGGCTGAGCAATGCAACCTGCATGGCACACATGTTCAATCTGGTTGTCAAGCGGTTCCTAAAGTCTTCCACCCATCTGCAAGACATCCTAAAAATGGCCAGGAATCTTTCCGTGCACTTCAACAACTCGTACACCGCAAAGCACACCCTCCTGAAACTGCAGTGGCAGAACAGCATCCCACAATATAGGCTGATATGCAATGTTTCCTCCTGTTGGAATTCCACCCTCCATATGTTGGACCGACTATACGAACAGAGAAAGACCATCAACGATTTCTTGATGATCCAATTGGACAGGAGTACTCCCCTGTGTAACTTCTATGTCAGCCAGTGGCAGATCATGTTTGACACCTGCCTTTTGCTCAGGCCCTTTGAGGAGGCCATGGTATTTGTCAGTCGCCAGGACTACGGGATGAACAACATCCTTCCACTGCTTCATGTCCTGGAACAGATGCTGCTAAATCTGGCTGGTCAGGGGACTGGAGATGTGGCGCCTACATCTCACGGCCACATGAGCCTTGTGGAGGCTGAACTGGAGCAGGAGGAGGACATTGGAGAATAAGCAATGTGTAGCGAAATGGGTGGTTTTTCTAAACAGCTGAAAGGAGAGGAGGTGTAGGAGCAGCCGGAGGAACTACATGGCTATGAGGAAGACGAGGCAGAGGACCCAGACACACCATGGCAGTATGCAGTGGAGATAGCAGGGAGTCCCTCTGAGTCACTTGCGCAAATGGCCTGCTGCATGCTCAATTGCTTGCGTAGTGATAGCCGAATTGTCACCGTTCGGAAGAGAGATGACTTCTGGCTCTTCACCTTGTTGAACCTTCGCTACTGGTCCAAAATGGGGGCCTTTTTTTACACCCACTAAGAGGGAGGACAAACTGAACTACTATAGAGACATCCTATGTAGTCAGTTGGCCGCTGTCTATCTACGCCATTGTTTATCCTCTCACAAGTCTGACCGAGGGGGCCCTCTGCGCTCACATTCCACTGCCATGGCTGCTGGGGAGGGGTGGCAGGAGCAGTACCAGCTCCATTAGCAGCAGCCTGAGTCTAGAGGCGCTGATGAGCAGCTTTCTTTACCTGCCTAGTGAAGAAACTATTCACCAGCAGCTAGACAGAGAAGAACCTGAACCAGCAGGTGGTGGCATACTTGGAGTGCACTCTGTCAGCCATCATTGAAGATCTACTGGACAGCCAAATGTGATTTGTGGCTGCAACTGGCCGAGTTTGCCCTGAAAAAGCTGTCCTGCTAAGTCAGTAGTGTGGCATCAGAACAGGTGTTTAGTGCGGCGGGGGCCATAGTTACCCCAAGGAGAACTCGCCTGTCCACCCTAAATGTGGAGAGACTGACCTTTGTAAAGATGAATCAGGCATGGATCAGCCTGGATTTCCACCCACCAATGCCTGATGCATCAGATTAGATGATCCATGCTACCTCACCCAAACCTTGACAAAAGAGACCGGTTTCTTCTGGCTACCTGTCTCAGCTAGTATACTTATGCTGCCACCCGCCTGATGCCACACATCTGATGCCAAGTGCTCCTTCTTGCACCCACTATCATCAGTGAGTACTGTTATTGCCACCCACCTCCACGCTCTGTCACTGGGTCACTCTGGTCTCCTGATGCTTCTGCTACCTCCACACCTTGCCACTCTGTGGTGTCCTGATGCTGCTGCTAGCTCAACACTATGTCACCGTGCCACTCTGTGGCCTCCTTATGCTGCTGCTGCCACCTCCACACTGTCACCTTGCCACTCTGTGGTCTCCTGATGCTGCTGCTACCTCCACAATATGTCACCTTGCAACTCTGTGGCATCCTGATGCTTTGTGCCACTCTGTGGCCTCTTCATGCTGCTGCCATCTCCACACTCTGTCATTGTGCCACTCTGTGGCCTCCTCATGCTGCTGCCACCTCCACACTCTTTTATTGTGCCACTCTGTGGACTCCTGATACTGCTGCCACCTCCAGACTCTGTCATTGGGCTACTCTATGGTCTCCTCATACTGCTTCCACCTCACCACTAAGTCATATGTCATAGGGCCACTATGTGGACTTCTTATGCTGTTCCCACCCTCCCCACTTCATGACTGGGCCACTATTTAGCATTTTTGGCTTGGTTGACATCATCATTTATTTGACTCTTCTTTTGATCTGTCATAAGGAAGGAAAAATGAGACGCACAACAGATTTTCTCCGTGTAGCAGCTGCATTTTGCGGGCAATGGTTAAATATCTCTGTATCCTTTTGTGTTGTGTGTTATTTCTTTTTTGCCTGATGTGGGCTTTATTTGTTACAACCATATAAATCACGGATAATCATTCACATCACCGTTCAGCCTTTCCATTCTCCTGCTCTGTTTAGGAGCAGAAGAACGGAAAGGACAGATTCGGCACATAACTGAGCCCTAACTGAGCCGAACAGAGCCTAAATACCCCTAGCTTTTGTTGTGTTTGAGTAGTCTCCGAGGCATTGCTCCCGGTTAGCCAGAATCCTACTCCACACTGATGAGGGGCAACACCCCGAAACAGCTGTCTGTGGATGGATACCTGGCTTAGGTTTTCCCCGTCACATCGTTAAAGCTTGTAAAAAAGCGGGATCTTGACATAGGGGCCACTTAATATGGTGGATTTGGTGATCTCTGTAATGGAGACACCCCTTTGCTCGGTTTTCCTTCCTTTGAGGGATATCTGGCTTTCATTGTGTTGTAGACCCATAACTGAGGCTCCACATTTTTTTTACAATGTGAATACCACAGTGCTAGTATAGTGTATACTCCTCCCCCAACTTAGAGTGGGCAGCCAATCAATCCAAGGCTCCCATCCACCAAAAAGAGGATAACCATTTACATAGGTAACTCCATACATAAAAACTCAACCACATCTGTTATCAGTTAAAATAACCATGTGTCTTATTAAAAATATCATTGTGAATGTGCTAAACTCTGCCATGCGGCGCCAAAATCCATACAGCGCGTCTCAATCATTTCAGTACACATATTCATTCAAATGTGCACCCGATTGGGCTCCATCTGTGTATGAGGCAAGGAGCGCATCAAACGCATTATAGGCCACATGATCGTCAGGTCACCTGACCACAAGTTCCACCCCGCTCATAGGCCACATGATCATATGGTGACGTAACCCCCAGGCTCCGCCCTGTTCACCCACACATAGAGTCCATCAGAGCGCACCAAATACCAACACTGCTTCATGTCAACATCACGCTTACAGCAAGACACAATATTTCAATGTGAACTAGGAGAATTAGCTGCACATAGTGGTCCATTATACCTCCCATCATGTCTGTATTGCAGTGCAGTACCCATTTCCACATCAACATGAAAAACCGCATCCCAATGAAATGGAGCGCAAAAATACTTTGCACATGGAGATCCGCGGCACATGGTCACCCGCCCCATTTAACATGAATACACTACAAAAATAAACCAAAGTGAAAGGTTAAAAACAACACATATACACTAATATAAAGTAAAAATACACAGATTTAAAGGCCGCTTACACTGAGGTCAATATTGAGACCATACGGTTGTAGAGCCTTCAATCAAATATCCTTTTAAGTCCCTTCCTGCACAAAATCCGATCCTTATCGCCACCCCTCCTCAGTATACCGAACTGAGTCAATAATGCGGACTCTCAACTGGTTGACTGAGTGTCCCAGCTCCACAAAATGCTTTGCCACTGTTTTTTCCCGTTTGTTGTTTTCTAATGGTGCTTATATGTGAATTAGTACGTTCACGGGTCTCCATGGTAGTCTCCCCTATATAAATTAACCCACAGGGGCACAGGATCCTATAAATGACATCCTTTCCCCATATCGTCTTTAAGGATCCAGGTGTCAAAAAAGCTGACTGAATGTATATTGGAATTGAGGTTAAATTGGAGTTCTGGCCTCATTTTGTTGATAATGTGTGTGAATTCGAGTAGAGAGTCATGGGAACCATTTCACACGCAGAAGATGTCGTCTATAAATCTGAGCCAGCATATGGTATGTTGTTGGAAAAGGCCTAAAGTATAGATATGTGATTCCTCAAAGTGTGCTATATACCTGTTTGCATAAGGGGGCACTACATTTGCGCCCATTGCTGTCCCGCATGTCTGTAGATAGAAAGTGTCGATGTAGAGGAAAAATTGTCTCTAAAGACAATATTGAGGAATTCAAGGACTAGTTGGATGGTGTTTGGGTTGTGTTCAGACTGTTCAAGGAGAAATTTAGTGAAGATTAGTGATGAGCGGCAGGTGCCATATTCGATTTCGACGAAATTCGCGAATATTCGAATATTCGTCATTTTTTCTAGTTATCGCGATTAACATGCGATTTAAATAATCGCATATTGCGATTTGTACTTAAGGCTACTTTCCTATTGGTTTCATATCTAGAATTAGCGAGGATGACGAATATGACGAATGTATTCGTCTATTCCTCAAACCGAAGATAACGAAGTATTCTACATCTTCGTTTTAGTTACCTATTCGTCAACTTCGCTAATTCTAGCAATCAAATAGGAAGGTTGACTATAGAGACAGCTGTGTTAAATTCGCTATGCGATTTTTTTTTTTAATAAATAGAATACTTATAATAATTTTATCAAGTAATATAATTATTGTATTAAAAAAAAAAAATCGCATAGCGAATTTAACACAGCTGTCTGGTAAGTCAACCTTCCTATTTGATTGCTAGAATTAGCGAATAGCGAAGTTGACGATGACGAGGCGAATAGGTAGCTAAAACGAAGATGTAGAATACTCGTTATCTTCGTTTTGAGGAATATGACGAATACATTCGTCATATTCGCTATTCGCTAATTCTACCAAGCCAACCATAACTTCTGTGCTCATGGAGCATCCCCATCACCATGGGAACGTCTCCATATACTAAAATGTACTGTCGGATTTGAGGAATTACGTTGAAATCGCAATGCGATTAATTCAAGTTATATTAATCGCATTGCGATTTCAACTTAGAGCTGGGTTTATAATGGGTCAGCTTGCTAGAATTAACGAAGTTAACGAATATGGAATATAGCAGCAGTGCTAAGTTGAAAAATCGCAATGCGATTAATTTAACTTAAAGTATTCGCATTGCGATTTCAACTTAGCACTGCTAGTGCATAGCTATACTCCATATTCGTTAATTCTAGCCTATGTAAGATAGCAGTGCTAAGTTGTAATCGCAATGCGATTAATATAACTTGAATTAATCGCATTGCGATTTCAACGTAATTCCTCAAATCCGACAGTACATTTTAGTATATGGAGATTCTCCCATGAATGGGGACGCTCCACATGAGCACGGAAGTCGGCAGAAGCGGCAACGGGCACTGACTAGAGCAGCCAGGAAGCCTGGAATCCTCAGGACAGGTAAGAACTACTTTTGGGAAGTAGGAAAGAAAAAAATATAACTAAAAAAAAAAAAAAAAAAAACGAATATTCGAAATAGCGAATTTATAGCGCTATATTCGAAATATTCGCGAATTAGCGAAGTGCCGATATTCGCTAAAAAAATTCGCTTTTCGAATATTCGCGCTCAACACTAGTGAAGATGAGGCCTTTGTAGTGTTCATTCGTGGTGTACAAACTGTTGACATCTAATGTAACTAGAATGATATCTGGTGGGATGGGTGGTAAATAGTATTGAGAATGAATTGTTTTGCTTTTTTAGTTAGTGGTGTGACAATTTTTTCATGGAAAATTGAAATTAGGGCTAGCATGGAGTCAGTATATGCAACAATGGGGCAGCCGGGTGGTTTTTGGAGAGATTTGTGGATCTTGGGTAATATGTATATAAGTGATAGGATGATGGTTAGTGAGGAAATCTGCCATTTTTTTGTCTATAGTGTCCTGTGTTAGATATTTGTCAAGTATATACTGTATTTTGTGGGTGTGGGATTTTCCTTTAAGATTGCATATGTTTTTGTGTCAACTAGGTGGCATTTAAGTTCATCCTTATAGTCACTAGTGTTGAGAATGACAATTGCCCCACCTTTGTCCACCGGTTTGATTTTGCAGGCTCTATAGGGCTTGTTTTTCATCCGCCGTAAGGTTATTGTGTGTAGGATAATACCTACATTGGTAGTCCGAGAGTAGTTTGTTGATGTCCCTGTTGATCAGATCAATAGTAGTTTCCACTGCATGGTAGGTTTTAGGGGGATTAAAGTTACTGGGTTTGCGGAGTCCCAGTTGGTCTATAGAAATCATAGATGGGAGCGGAATTCACAGCCATAATAGGGGAATTGATGATGGTAGCTTCTGGGGTGCTAAAGTGGGTTTTTAACTGGATGAAACAGTTGAACGGCTGGAGTTCCTGTTCCAGTTGGAAACCGTTGAGTTAGGGTGTGGTGCAAATGGTAAGGACTCTCTGTAGTAGCTTAAGTTCAGTAGGTATGAGTATGTATGAAGATCTATTAACAACTAAATTTGAGTCCCTACTTGAGAGGGAGTCTGGATTCGAGCGTCCCTGTTGATGTCGTAACTTCTTGCCTCCTCATGGGTTTCCTCTCCGTCCTCTTTGTCCTAAAAAATGTTGGTTGGGATATGATGTTGAAATGTCGCTGTCAAAGCTGTCATCCATACATCACTAATGGTGTAGATTTGCTTGGAATTGTGCCTTAATATTGTTAGATGTACTACTACTCCTATTTTGCACTTTAGTAAAGAGAGACTTATTTATTTACTACCACTGGCCTGGTTCCTGACTTCTCAACCATCCGCCAACCACTTCACACACACTCCAGCCTCGCACCCTGTCAAAACACCTAACAAGAACACCCCAATTACCACCAGATAGGAGCCTCAAAATCAGGGTGTGACTCGAGAGAAGAAAGGGTGCCTCCTCCTGTCACTGCATGGCCCTAGTAAGCATTGTTGGGAGGATTGCCACTGTGATTGATGTGTACAGCTACCACTGTCAGAGTTACTACCACTCCAGTCCCATCCTCCACTTTCTTCTCCTGGGCTCACTACATATCTACTGTTTAGAAATCTGGGAAATATAATTGCAAATTGGAAATACAATAGTGGAAAATGAGTACAGAACACTTAGAAAATGTAAAGTGATTAAGCTAAGACTAACAAAGTATAAACTGTTAGTGGTGCTCGGTCACTGATCATACAACCAAGGTGGTGCCCCCTTCATTTTGGGTTCTGCAGCAGAGAATATGTTGGGGTTGGGTCACATTAATACTGGTTGGCATCTACCCTTGCTGTGATACAGGCTGCCACTTTGACATGGTCATACAGATCTTGGAGAGCCTTCTGTTGTCATTCTAAGCTCTTTTCGTAGTTCAACCAAGGAGGTTGCTGGCTGCTGTGCATGGGAGATCTGTTGCCCCATCCAGTCCTAGACATTCTCAATGAGGGAGAGATCTGGTGATGGAGATGGCCAGGAGAGCTGCTGGATACCCTGAAGAAAACATTGTGTAGCTTTGGCAGTGTGTGGCAATGTTATCTTGTTTGAACACCACGTCTCTGAGTCAAATAGGGAAGCAGGACTGGTTCCATGATGTCCAGGACATGCAGAAGGCTGGTCGATATTTCCTCCATAAACACCAGACGGGAACGGCCATGGTAGCTAACGACACCTGGTGCTGGTCCTATGTGTCTCCACACTAAGCATGATGGCAGTAGACACTCTCCAGCCGTCCTGCAAACTCTAATGCGGCCATCATTAGATAGATGATTTCTTGTATATTAATACATGACCATAGCATAGGGAAAAATATGAAAGAAAAAGACAAGAAAACTGTGAGAAAATCCTTTGGCTGTCTTTGGCTTTACCAGAATTTAAATCCTGTCTGGAATAAATCCATCAGATTACCTTCACCCTTTTTCATTGGGCTACACGTTGCTGGCTTTGTTCCCGAGCTGAAAATGAGTTTTTGACGTGCTTGGTAGGTTTAGGGTCATTTATTTTCCGGCATTCAGCTATAGAAGCGACTGGTACTGTACATGAGACAAACAGATGCCAATTCTGCTGATACGCACCACAGAGGACACATCGATATGCAGCGTACATTTCCCTCCAGTATGTAAGCAGGCTATCCAGAACAGGCTGGAGGTAGAAGCCAGACGAATTACGAATTATAGAATCACAGTGCGAAAACCAACATTAACGGACTAACCGGGTCTGCATCCTGTGGCTTTCCAGCATGCTGGGACTTGTAGTTTTGCAACAGCTGAAGAGCCATCAGTTGAAAACCATGTATGATAGCATAAGCATTAAGCCAGACATTTTAATACCATAGTTGCCAACAGTCCCAAGACCAAAATTAAGTAATCCCTGCCCAAAACTGGATAGTCCTGCACAGTTTGGGGTCAGTCCCAAGGGGGGTCCTATTTTTCCTGAATTTGCCAACTGCAAAGTTGATACGTATGCAATAAAAAGCCACCATCAGGGCAGTACAGGTGGTACTGCTGTCATCGTATACCTGACAACTCTCTTGCAAACAGAGGAGACCTTGCACACTCTCAGAATAGTTGTCAAATCTTTCTCAGAGTGCCTCTCTAGCACCTCTTGGGAAGCAGCCCTCCATGAACTTTAACTGTGCATGATCACACTCAGTCCAGTGCCCAAACACACATTGAGAGGGTCGCACCATGGCACAGAAATAAGGTATGTCCCATAAAAGAGGGTGGTAAAAAAAAACACATGTCTTTGTCCCACACGCCACACTCTCAGACCTTCTGGAAGTCAATTTATTAAAGTTGGCAAGTATATCTCATACTCACCAAGATTTCTGTTGGTAAACTCAGCGCCTTCAACCTCCAAATCTGCCCTGGATGCCCACTTCTGGTTGGGGCTTACATAAGCCCTGCTTGTTTTTTGGGCTGGGACAAGCCAGATTTGCTTCCTTGCACATTCTGGACTGTTTACAACTATGCTACCTGCTACCCGTCACCGGTCACTGTATGTGTGCTTAAAAGTTCTACTTAAAATGCATATATGCTAAAAGTCCCGACAGGCCATAAAGAGACAGGTTTAAGCAAATTTACCCCAAAAGTGCAATTTCTCCGCTATTTTTGATGAACTCATTGATGGAGGCTTCATTAGGAGCCCCCAACGCAGATGTGAACAGACCTTAATATACTGAAATGGCTTTCTACTTATGCAAAGTTTTGGAGGTAACAAAATAGATGCACTGACCTTCTGACTGTCTGGTTTACGGTTGAAGACTTGTTTATGTCTGGAAAAATTGCTTAGTCATTCCCATAGACTGGTACTGAAGCTCTATACAAGTCTATAACAGACTTAAATTGTAACATTGTTTCCATTTAGGCTGTGCTTCTCCACTCCATCCTCCCACTAGAAGGGTTCTAGTTCAGCTAGAAACAGAGGTGTTGCTATCAGGGAAGCAGGGGAAGCAGCTGTTTCGGGGGCCGAGCTCAGAAGGGGCCTGGAAGCAGTCACTGTACTTCCTCACCCCAGGCCCCTGTCAGAGCAACTGACTTCTCCTGCACCGAGTCCAGAGTCCTGCACTTGCACATTTGTCACTGACCAGACATCAGTGACATTGCTCCGCCTCTCCCTCTACTCAGTTCTGATGATGGACAGTGACCAGCATCAGGATGGTCCAATGTGGGCAGAGCTAGAATAGACCCGCCCCCTTTCTTGCCCGCGATTCCTGCAGCCTGAACCTTCATTGCCCAGCATGCTGAACATCAGTTGGATTGCCACAACTGCACCAGTGATGTGAGTGGTAGGGGAACTGGGGTTATAGTCCACCTTCCCAGACTGTGCAGATGTGACCTGCAGTACTGTAGGAAAGCTGGGTGAATTATATCATGAAATATCAACCGTCTTTCCTGTGATCCTGCATGGCACAAGTGCAGAGGCATTAGAGTATGAGGAAGAGGCACAGCAGGAAAGCTGGGTGTCTATATATGTGTATTGTCTATGTGTGCATTCATGTATGTGGTGACTGTGTGTATGAATGCATCCATGTATGTGGAGAGGGTGTCCATGTATGTGGAGAGTGCGTCCATGTATGTGGAGAGTGTGTGTATGAGTGCGCCCAAGTATGTGGAGAGTGCGTGTATGAGTGCGCCCATGTATGTGGAGAGTGCGTCCATGTATGTGGAGAGTGCGTGTATGAGTGCGCCCATGTATGTGGAAAGTGCGTCCATGTATTTGGAGAGTGTGTGTATGAGTGCGCCCATGTATGTGAAGAGTGCGTCCATGTATCTGGAGAGTGTGTGTATTACTGCGGCCATGTACGTGGAGAGTGTGTGTATGACTGCGTCTATGTATGTGGAGAGTACGTGTATGACTGCATCCATGTAAGTGGACAGTGCATGTATGACTGCGTCTATGGCTGCAGTATGAAAGTTACAGAGGCTAAAATGATATGTAGAGGTAAATCAGACATGTCTATTACAATTGCAGTGCAGGTTTTAAAGAGGTTGAGTTGAATATAAACTCTGTCAGCCACTGTAAGTGTTAAAAAACAATAAAGTTGTGCTAATAATGACAGGCAAATAAATAAATACAGTAAATAAAAAGTCACAAAATAGCCATAAGAGAGAGGTTTGCACAGGAGGAGGGGGTTTGTGAAGAAGTGTGTGTAAGTGTGTGTGGGGGGCCCCGTACAAAAATTTGCTGTAGGGCCCAGTCAGTTCTAGTTACGCCTCTGGCTAGAGACTATATATAAGGAGGGCCGTCAGAGCCCATTAGTGTTCTGCAGTTAGGGATCAGTGTTCTGCATTAGTGTTCTGCTGTTAGTAATCAGTGTTCTGCATTAGTGTTCTGCAGTTAGGGATCAGTGTTCTGCATTAGTGTTCTGCAGTTAGGGATCAGTGCACTGCATTAGTGTTCTGCTGTTAGTAATCAGTGTTCTGCATTAGTGTTCTGCAGTTAGGGATCAGTGTTCTGCATTAGTGTTCTGCAGTTAGGGATCAGTGTTCTGCATTAGTGTTCTGCAGTTAGGGATCAGTGCTCTGCATTAGTGTTCTGCTGTTAGTAATCAGTGCTCTGCATTAGTGTTCTGCTGTTAGGGATCAGTGCTCTGCATTAGTGTTCTGCAGTTAGGGATCAGTGTTCTGCATTACTGTTCTGCAGTTAGGGATCAGTGCTCTGCATTAGTGTTCTGCTGTTAGGGATCAGTGCTCTGCATTAGTGTTCTACAGTTAGGGATCAGTGCTCTGCATTAGTGTTCTGCAGTTAGGGATCAGTGTTCTGCATTAGTGTTCTGCAGTTAGGGATCAGGGTTCTGCATTAGTGTTCTGCAGTTAGGGATCAGTGTTCTGCATTAGTGTTCTGCAGTTAGGGATCAGTGTTCTGCATTAGTGTTCTGCAGTTAGGGATCAGTGCTCTGCATTAATGTTCTGCAGTTAGGGATCAGTGTTCTGCATTAGTGTTCTACAGTTAGGGATCAGTGTTCTGCATTAGTGTTCTGCTGTTAGGGATCAGTGCTCTGCATTAGTGTTCTGCAGTTAGGGATCAGTGCTCTGCATTAATGTTCTGCAGTTAGGGATCAGTGCTCTGCATTAGTGTTCTGCTGTTAGTAATCAGTGCTCTGCATTAGTGTTCTGCAGTTAGGGATCAGTGCTCTGCATTAATGTTCTGCAGTTAGGGATCAGTCCTTAGTAGGAGAGACTCTGCCAGACTGCACCAGAAGACATGAGGATACTCTGCCACATATCCTAGGTCACCAGCCTTTGGCCAGGATACCAGCCTTCTGAGAGAGAGGAGAGCGAGAGGGACAGCTAGCTCTGGCCTTCCCTCAGCACAGAACCTTCTTCTGCTCGGAGGGAGACTGGAGAAGCGAGCCCAGTGCCTCGTCTGTATTGTTTTGTACCTGAATTCCTCCAGTAAATAAGCCCACTGGTTTACTGCAGACCCTGACTCTCTGGACCTTTTTGCCAATGGGGTGCACCACGCCTTACCATCCCTTCTGGAGAGCAGCAACACGTGGTGACACCTCAACGGTGTCTGAGGGACCCGTCAAAGCGCTGGGGTCACCCTAAGGCCCCTTTCACACGGGCGAGTTTTCCGCGCGGGTGCAATGCGTGAGGAGGACGCACTGCACCCGCACTGAATCCGGACCCATTCATTTCTATGGGGCTGTGCACATGAGCGGTGATTTTCACGCATCACTTCTGCGTTGCGTGAAAATCGCAGCATGTTCTATATTCTGCGTTTTTCACGCAACGCAGGCCCCATAGAAGTGAATGGGGATGCGGGAAAATGGCAAGCATCCGCAACCAAGTGCGGATGCGTTGCGATTTTCCCGCATTGTTGCTTAGCAACGGGACCCAATCTCTATTATTTCCCCTTATAACATGGTTATAAGGGGAAATAATAGCATTCTTAATAAAGAATGCATTATTAAATGATGAGGAAGGGGTTAAAAATAATAAAAGTTAACTTACCTTAGCCACTTGATCGCGTAGTCGCGATCTGTCCTCTCTTTCCCTGCAGCATCGATGATCTAAAGGACCTGTGATGACGTCACATCACATGGCCCAATCACCTGCTCCATCACTATGGTGATGGAGCATGTGATTGGTCCATGTGACCATGTGACATCATCCAAGGTCCTAATCACTATTCTCAGGCTGTGGATAGTGCTTAAGGACCTTGGACGATGTCACGTGGTCACATGGACCAATCACATGCTCCATCACCATAGTGATGGAGCAGGTGATTGAGCCATGTGATGCTGTGACATCATCACAGGTCCTTTACATCTTTCAAGCTAACGGAGAGGAGGCCGGGCTTCGCGATCAAATGGAACAGGTAAGTAATTATTAGTTTATTATTTTTAACCCATTCTGCACCGGGTTCAACATTAGGGAGATGGCCAAGGGTATTATTTTACATTATAACTATGTTATAATGTGAAATAATACCAGCGGGATAATTTCTGACCCAAACATGCACTTCTGTGAAGAAGTGCAGGTTCGGGTCTGGGTACCAAAAGTGCCGATTTTTCTCCCGCGCGTGCAAAACGCATGACAGCGCTTTGCACTCGCAGGGAAAAATCGCGGCGATTCCCGCAACGCACCCGCACTGTTTGACGGAGTGCACCCGCAACGCCCGTCTGAAAGAGGCCTAAATCTGACCACTGCATCATCAATGCAAATAGATAACAGATGGAGTCCCATGGAACCCATAGACAGATTAAGGGGGAAAAAGGGGACAAACCCTTTAATAAACAGTGCAGCAGGAGACTGCAGCGGGCGCGGCTTTGACATTTACCTAATGTAAACTCTGTCTCTATGGCAGCACCGTACCCTCTAGAACAGGCCAGAATTTTAACAACCGGACTTCAAGGGCAGTCGATATTCCCTGAAGGGTGCTTATTTAGTATTTAGTGTTGCAGGGTTGTTAATCTTGCTGTTCTAATGCAGCGCTGCACGCTGTGAACTGTCACTCATGAATAAGGAGGCCGCTCGGCAATCCCCCAGGAGCGCGTGCTGAAAGTTCACATTCTCTTCCAATTTTTAACATTTTGCTTAGATCCTCCGCACGGTGCAATTTGTTAATGGCTCATTTACAGCAGCCGTAGGTAAGCATGTCATGAAGATGGGCTGAGACGTCTCCTCCATCGCCCTCACATTCTAACACATCATGCCGCCGCTGAATATGACAGCGCTTATGCTTTTCACATCTTCGTTCTCCGGGAACATTATTTTATTTTTTTTTAGCATAAGATTTTGAATTCTATCACTATGTATATTTTAGGGATCCATTTACATTTTAGATACATGTTTACTGCTTTGGGAGGTTTATAAAAACTAGAGCAGCGCTTTACCGCTGATCCTGTTCTCTCAATATACGTGGAAGCATTACATATTTTATTCTAGTGTGAGAGGAATGAGGATTCGCGGTTCTGTTGGCCCAAATTGGCGTCATAAGAAAAATACATTTAAGACAGGGATGAACAAAAAATTACGGATGTAGCAAAGTGAACACTCAAACTCTTAACTCAAATTTATTAAAGGTGGTATTCTCATCTCGGACAATGGGGGCATATCGCTAGGATATTCCCCCATTGTCTTATAGGTGCGGGTCCCACCACTTGGACCTGCACCTATATCGAGAGCAGAGCCCTGAAAGTGGTCGAGGGCGCACTGCGTACTCTGTGGGGCTGCACCTATATGGGTAACGGAGCCCCACAAAGTGGTGGCTGGAAGACTCTGGTCCGGCCACCACCACCATGCGCTTTTGCCATAGAAGTGAATGGGAGCACCGCACATGACCAGCCACGGCTCCTATTCACTGCAAGCCAGCGCTCAGCTATATTCGGCTGCCCCATTGAAAATGGGGAGAGCGCTTTATGGAGGCTGGACTGGAGTCTTCCAGCCACCACTTTGCGGGGCTCCGTTATCAATATAGGCGCAGCCCTATGGAAAATAAATGGAAGGCGGCTGTGCATGCTCAGTGCGCCCTCCACCACTTTTGTGGCTCCTTTCTCGGTATAGGTGCGGGACCCGCACCTATCAGACAATGGGGGCATAGCCTAGCAATATGCCCCCATTATCTGAGATGAGAATACCCCTTTAACTTACCGTGATATCCCAAAACAAAAGCCATTGAAAAGCAATTGAAGGTGTTGGCTAAACACAACTAGTTTAGTTAACACGTCTAGTTAAGCATGTGTTTTAACTCTACTACATCTGTAGCTTGAATTCCAAATCTAAATAACCTCAAAATGATACAAACTGATGCGTAGCTGCAAATATCCTGCATGGAAATAGATCTAGGAGTTAACAAGTTTGCTTCCAGCAGTCACCACTCGAAGGAGGTATGCAGAAAGCTCCTGTGCTCCCCCTAGTGGTGACATAATTTTTATATTTGTTTTTATATTTTATATTTATATATTTTTATATTTGTATTTATTAACCCTTAAAGAGGAGCCGTCACCTCTCCTGAATACCAGTTCTGGAGCATCGTATGGCTCTATAATGTGTCATTTTTTTGTTATTTCTGTTGGAAGTTTATGAATGAATTTCCAACTGAGTTTTACCAGTTGGGGGGGCGTCCCATACAGTCTGCCACTGGTAGCACTGACTCGATAGTGTCAGATTGTGCAAGGACACACCCCCAATACTTATCAGCCAGTTGGCAATTCATTCATAAAATTCTAGAAGGAATAATAAAGTAACAACACCACATACCGACATAAGAATAGATGCTCCAGAATTGGTATTACATGGAGGATGCAAGTTGACATGTCAGGAGAGGAGACAGCTCCTTTTTAACCTCTTGCCGACCAGTGCTATACATGTACGCTGCTGCGTGACATGACTTGCTGACCAGAGGCGTGCAGGATCTGCGCTCGCTTGATCAGCGGGGGGGTCCGGCTGTTCCTGACAGTTGAGCCCCTGCTGTATATGCTGGCATCAGTGAATACACTAAGGCCAGCGCATTAACCCCTTTTATGCCCCGGTCAGCGCTGACCGTGGCATGTACAGGGTTTGCAGAGGGTAGCGGCACCCTCTCCATCCCCACTGGCTTCCGACGTTGCGGTGACGGGGACCCAATGCAAAAACATTTTTTTCTTTATAAAAATGCTTTGTGTAGGAAGTGGTAAAACAAAAATATATATAAACTTGGTATCTCTGTAATCGTACTGACCAGCAGAATAAACTTAACATGTCATTTTTCCCGTATGGTGTATGCCATAATAACAGAACCCAAGCAATGGCAGAATTGTTGCATTTCTTTATCTTGATTCCCAAAAAGTAAAATAAAAAGTGATCCAAAAGTTGTATGTGCCCCAAAATAGAATCAATGATGATGGCAACTCATCCCAGAAAAAAAATTAAAATAATCACATGGACAAAAACGTATGGTTGTCAGAAAATAGCTGTATTAGTACCTCAGAGACTGTTCAATGCCAACATGGTGCCCACCAAAACAATCAAAATCTGCGGTGCAAAAGTCATATGGCGCTCCTTCCCTTCTGAGCCTTGCAGTGTATATAGGGTGTTGCCATATTTCACTGCTTGTGAAAATAAAATATTTTGGGCTAAAGTAACATTTTATTAGATTAAATGTTTTATTTTATTTTGACAGCCAAGTATTTCTAAATTCCGTCAAACGGCTGTGGGACCAAGTGCTCAGTACACCCCTTATTAAATTCCTTGAGGGGTGTAGTTGCAAAAATAGGGTCACTTTTTGGGGGTTTCCACTGTAGGGGTACCTCAGGGTCTGTTCAAATACAATATGGCACCCAAAAACCACTTCAATTAAATCTGCCCTCCAAAAACCATATGGCGCAGAATCAGGGTGATAAATGTTTAGTTCATTTTTGCTGTTAACCCTTACTGTGTTGCATGAAAAAATGGATTAGCATAAAAATCTGCAAAAAAAAATAATTTTGAAATGTCACCTCCATTTTCCTTTAACCCTTGTGAAACACCTCAAGGGTTAACAAAGTTTATAACATCAGTTTTAAAAAAATTGAGGGGTGTCGTTTCTAAAATGTGGTCATTTATGGTGATTTGATTTTAAGCCCCTCAAAATATGCTTAAAAAAAACGGTTTTGGAAACTTTTCTTGAAAATTTGAACGTCCTAAAAAAAAAATGACATTTACAAAATGATTCCAACATAAAGTAGACATATTGGGAATGTCGACTGATAACTATTTTATGAGGTATTACTATCTGGATTAAAAGAAGAGAAATTCAGATTTAGGAAATTGTTAATTTTTACAAATTTTCTGTAAATTTTTAATATTTTTTAAAGCTAAAGGAAAAAAATATTGACCCAAATTTACCGCTAACATGAAATACAATGTCACCAGAAAATGGTCTCAGAATTAGTTAGATAAGTAAAACCATCCCAAATTTGCCACATAAAGTGACTCATGTCAGATTTACAAAAATGGGCCTGGGCAGTGGTGAAAACTGGTCTGGGGTAGAAGGGGTTAACTGTGCAGTCTATTTTGAACTGGAGGATGCTGCAATATTTTCATTTTTTAATCTCCACATTTCAAAGGACATAGCTTTTTTTATTTTCTGTCAAAATAGCCGTATGAGAGCTTGTATTTTGTGGAACATGTATTTTTAAATGGCCCAATTTTGTTTCACAAATGTTCACTGTTCTGTACAGTTGACACGATAGCTTTGTTCTGTGGGTCAGTACGATTACGGCGATACCAAATTTATGTTTTTTATGTTATTTTTCTACTTTTGCACAATAACACTTTGCTTTTGAAAATTATCTGTTTCTGTTCCGCTGCCGTCTTCTGTCGACTAAAGTTGAACTTGTAGTTTTCATTGGTGAAATTTTAAAGTACGTACAACTTTTTTTAAATGACTTTTTGGCAGGTCATTTCAACGAAAAACAGCAATTTGGCAATTTTTTGGTAACTTGGTTACCAAGGTAAGGTAACTTACCATACGGGAAGTTTTTATTTTACGCTGACATATTCGGCAGCGCTTTACAGACATTGGCATCAAGCTGGCCCCGATGGGCCTCACAATCTAAGTTCCCTATCAGGATGTCTTTGGAGTGTGGGAGGAGACCGGAGAACATACAAACTCCATGCAGATGTTGTCCTTGATTGGAATCAAATCTAGGACCCCAGCGCTGCAAGGCGCCAGTGCTAACCACTGAGCCGCCGTATTATTTGTTCCTTTTATTGCACTGTCGCACTTTGATGAGTTTGTTGAGCTTCACTTCTATGGGAGTTACAAGAACAGCCAAGCAAATGTGCATGCTGGGAGTTATAGTTTCACAGCAGCTGGAGTGCCAAAAGTTACTGATCCCTGGATAGGTCATCAGTATCAGATCTGCAGGGATGCAACACCTGCCACCCCACTGATCAGCTATTAGAAGACGCCTTGAGCACCGCAGCCTCTTCCTAGGCCATTGACATCACTGTACATTGGTCACAAGGCCTAGTTGCTGCTCAGCCCCATTCAAGCCAATAGGGATGAACTGCAATACCAAGCACAGCCACTATACTATGTACGGCGCTGTCCTTGGAAAGCTGCCAAGAGCCTGCATCGCTCACCAGAGCTCCCATGAGTGCCGCAGCCAGGGCCGTACTGTGTATGAAAACCAGCCCTGGAAAAAATTACATACCAGCACCATAGCATTCCGTAATTATACCAGCACAACGTCATGGAGGGGGTATATGCAGTGTAATATAGAGGTACATGGAGGGGGTATTTACACTGTAATATAAAGGTATATGGAGGAAGTATATACATGGTAATATAGAGGTATATGGACGTGGTATATACACTGTAATATAGAGGTACATGGAGGTGGTAAATACACTGTAATATAGAGGTACATGGAGGTGGTATATACGCTGTAATATAGAGGTATATGGAGGTGGTATATACACTGTAATATAGAGGTATATGAAGGTGGTATATACACTGTAATGTAGAGGTATATGGAGGTGGTATATACACTGTAATATAGAGGTACATGGAGGTGGTATATACACTGTAATATAGAGGTATATGAAGGTGGTATATACACTGTAATATAGAGGTATATGGAGGTGGTATATACACTGTAATATAGAGGTAAATGGAGGTGGTATATACACTGTAATATAGAGGTACATGGAGGTGGTAAATACACTGTATAATAGAGGTATATGGAAGTAGTATATACACTGTAATATAGAGGTATATGGAGGTGGTATATACACTGTAATATAGAGGTACATGGAAGTAGTATATACACTGTAATATAGAGGTATATGGAGGTGGTATATACACTGTAATATAGAGGTATATGGAGGTGGTATATACACTATAATATAGAGGTATATGGAGGTGGTATATACACTGTAATATAGAGGTACATGGAAGTGGTATATACACTGTAATATAGAGGTATATGGAGGTGGTATATACACTGTAATATAGAGGTACATGGAAGTAGTATATACACTGTAATATAGAGGTATATGGAGGTGGTATATACACTGTAATATAGAGGTACATTGAGGTGGCATATACACTGTAATATAGAGGTACATGGAGGTGGTATATACACTGTAATATAGAGGTATATGGAGGTGGTATATACACTGTAATATAGAGGTACATGGAGGTGGTATATACACTGTAATATAGAGGTACATGGAGGTGGTATATACACTGTAATATAGAGGTACATGGAGGTGGTATATACACTGTAATATAGAGGTACATGGAGGTGGTATATACACTGTATAATAGAGGTATATGGAGGTGGTATACACACTGTTATATAGAGGTATATAGAGGTGGTATATACACTGTAATATAGAGGTACACGGAGGTGGTATATACACTGTATAATAGAGGTATATGGAGGTGGTATATACACTGTAATATAGAGGTACATGGAGGTGGTATATACACTGTAATATAGAGGTACATGGAAGTGGTATATACACTGTAATATAGAGGTACATTGAGGTGGCATATACACTGTAATATAGAGGTACATGGAGGTGGTATATACACTGTAATATAGAGGTATATGGAGCTGGTATATACACTGTAATATAGAGGTACATGGAGGTGGTAAATACACTGTATAATAGAGGTACATGGAGGTGGTATATACACTGTATAATAGAGGTATATGGAGGTGGTATATACACTGTAATATAGAGGTATATGGAGGTGGTATATACACTGTAATATAGAGGTATATGGAGCTGGTATATACACTGTAATATAGAGGTACATGGAGGTGGTAAATACACTGTATAATAGAGGTACATGGAGGTGGTATATACACTGTATAATAGAGGTATATGGAGGTGGTATATACACTGTAATATAGAGGTATATGGAGGTGGTATATACACTGTAATATAGAGGTATATGGAGGTGGTATATACACTGTAATATAGAGGTACATGGAGGTGGTATATACACTGTAATATAGAGGTACATGGAAGTGGTATATACACTGTAATATAGAGGTATATGGAGGTGGTATATACACTGTAATATAGAGTTATATGGAGGTGGTATATACACTGTAATATAGAGGTACATGGAGGTGGTAAATACACTGTATAATAGAGGTATATGGAAGTAGTATATACACTGTAATATAGAGGTATATGGAGGTGGTATATACACTGCAATATAGAGGTACATGGAAGTAGTATATACACTGTAATATAGAGGTATATGGAGGTGGTATATACACTGTAATATAGAGGTACATGGAGGTGATATATACACTGTAATATAGAGGTATATGAAGGTGGTATATACACTGTAATATAGAGGTATATGGAGGTGGTATATACACTGTAATATAGAGGTATATGGAGGTGGTATATACACTGTAATATAGAGGTACATGGAGGTGGTAAATACACTGTATAATAGAGGTATATGGAAGTAGTATATACACTGTAATATAGAGGTATATGGAGGTGGTATATACACTGTAATATAGAGGTACATGGAAGTGGTATATACACTGTAATATAGAGGTATATGGAGGTGGTATATACACTGTAATATAGAGGTATATGGAGGTGGTATATACACTGTAATATAGAGGTATATGGAGGTGGTATATACACTGTAATATAGAGGTACATGGAGGTGGTATATACACTGTAATATAGAGGTACATGGAGGTGGTATATACACTGTATAATAGAGGTACATGGAGGTGGTATATACACTGTATAATAGAGGTATATGGAGGTGGTATATACACTGTAATATAGAGGTATATGGAGGTGGTATATACACTGTAATATAGAGGTATATGGAGGTGGTATATACACTGTAATATAGAGGTACATGGAGGTGGTATATACACTGTAATATAGAGGTACATGGAAGTGGTATATACACTGTAATATAGAGGTATATGGAGGTGGTATATACACTGTAATATAGAGGTATATGGAGGTGGTATATACACTGTAATGTAGAGGTACATGGAGGTGGTATATACACTGTAATGTAGAGGTATATGGAGGGTGTATATACAGGCTGAGGCAGGGGCATAGCTAACGGCTCATGGGCCCTGGTGCAAGAGTTCAGCTTGGGCCCCCCTTCCTTCAGTGCTTTGTGTATCTTCTTCTGCAGCACAATGGTCTTTGGGCCCCCTCAGGCTCCTGGGCCCGGCAGCGACTGCTACCTCTGCACCCCCTATAGCTACGCCCATGGGCTGAGGCTTGGACTGGCCCACAGGGCAGGGTACAGGTGAATCCTTCCCCCAGTGCACTCACTCCTAGTCCCCCAGTGCTCCCACCCCCTCCAGTGGCACCATTTTTAACGCAGACAGTGAACTCACTGCACTACATACATATATTCAAATGTACACTGTACATTGACTATATATGTAGTGCAGTAAGTTTAATGACTGTCACTTAATAGTTAATAGTCGGGTTGTCACCTGTAGCACCGCTGCACCGGCCGGCAGAGTCCCCAGCACCGCTTCATAAAACGCGCCACGTCACCACGTCGTGAATCCTTCCAGCCAGGGTGCGCGCCGCCACGACACCTTCTCGGTCACACAGCCGCTGAGCCGCAGTGACCAAGGGAGGTTGCCGAGCAGCAGCGCGGGCTGAGGCTGCACAGGATGCGCAGTGGAAAACAAGCCCGGACCCGTCGATCGGCTGAGTGGCCGGGCTGCAGCGTCACACGTGACTATTTTTTTATAGTTAGTAACTTACACATCTTAAAGCGGCCCCAGGGATGGCGGCCTACCAGGAAATTGCCCGGTATCCCGGTAGGCCAGTCCGGCCCTGGCCGTGGCTCCCTGAAACAGCAGATTAGCGGGGGTGACGTCTGCTGCAGGGATAATGATATCCATCATTGTCTTTCCTTTAAGTGTGAACTGCGGCGCCCCCAACTGGGGCTACAGAGGATGTACAGACCAGAACGAGACCAGCAGCTCTTCCTATTGAATAGTGGATGGATACTTTAAGACACCAGTCGCTCAGAATTTCCTGCAGACCTGGCGTGAGGTCAAAAGAGGATTTCGTCTAAATTCGCTCTCCCCAGAAGGTGCGTCTCCCGGCTGTCCTTATTCTAGAACTGACTGATTAATAGCAGCATCGCTGGAAACAGATAGAGCTCAGAACACAGAGATTGTCCTGAATCCCCAAAAATACACGGAGGGGAAATCTGCCTCTGTCCTCTGATGAGTTCAGACAAGTGATCAATCCCAATGCATTTCATTCCAGCTTTATTGAATCATCAGAACATTTGGGCTGTCACGTCGGCAGATACAAGGGATGTCATATGAATGTTCCTGGCAACTGAGATCTCTTACTTTTCAACACATCCCACAGGTTAACATCGACGGCTGCGAATTTACATCACAAAAACCCCCTCTCGTGCGGAGGGTGGCGGCTGATTGGCGTTATCTCCCCTATACCCAGTTTCAGTTTATTCATCACAAGCATTTTTCTAGCGGTGGTGGAGTCTTTCTTCTCTTTGTGTGACATGGTGACGGTGGCAGTCCTTGGCACTGATAGACAGTTAAATGGGAAGACAATATGCGCCTCTTTATCTCATGGCTCGGCGTCCGGAGGCCTCTCTATTCTGATGCTAATATCCAGATACCGTAGAAATGACTGAATATTGCTCTTGTGTTTTTTAGTTAGAGCTTGGGATGAATTGCTGACAGGTTTTGTCAACCTTAGGATGGATAGTGAGTTGTGCGGTACCTTCTACCGACTGCTCCCTTACGGTCTACCTAAGAACGACCTAAGGAATAAACTTGAGAAAACATATACTATTCAGCTGCACTAGGCCGGCAGCCTATCAGATGAACAGGGGACGGGACACGCCTCCGGCCCTCCTCTTGCACTCCCCTCTGCCCCGACTCTGCTCAGTGCTCTGGCAATTTGGCGCCTGGGACATGCATGATAGTGGGGTGGCACGCCGGCCACCACGTTCTTTTACCACAAGTTTTGTTTTCGTTTTTTTTTTATCGCAGGTTTCCGGCGCCCCCATGCTAAATTGCACCCTAGGCGGTTGCCTAGGTCGCCTTACAGGTGGCGCCGGCCCTGGCCACAGTAGAACAGAATTATGAATGCAGCTCTGGTTGTAAATATTCTGAATATTAGTTTAATATATATGAAGGAAAGTATTTACAATGTCAATTTCATTGGCGCTTCTGAGCCCTAATGTAAAATCTGCAACAGGGCCTGTCAATTGTGTCTTCATATGTGCCAGGGGTCTTTGAGCCCCCTCAGGCACCAGGGCCTGGATTCCACTGCTATGTCAGCACCCCTTGTAACTGCACCTCAGTATAGTGTAGCATCCCCAAGTCAGGGCAATGTGTGGGACTAACCTGGGGAATGCCAGTGATGGAGAGGCCGGCACGCTGTTCCTCTGGGGCACTCTCTGGGTTCTTGAGGGACACAGCCAGGTGGAATGTGAGGTGCCCTTGGTGTTGTAGTTTAACGTGCCTATGGCTGAGTCCCTGAGGTGTCGTGACGCCAGTGCCAATTAACGGTGGCACACCGTTTGCTGATAGTAGGAATAACTGAGGAACCACTTTATGATAAAACAGAACTTTAACTTTACTGAAGTACTTGATGGTTATCATACACGGACATAGATGGAAGCGCAGTTCCTTTGAAGACGGTTGGTTTCAGTAAGTTACAGGTTACAGTACATATGGCAGTCTCTGACATAGCAAGGTGATCACAGAGGGTTAACACACAGGACTCTCACAGTACAGGCGGCTTGCACTCTCTACCTGTCTGATCCTGGAAATGTAGACACTTTCCTCCAAGGCCCCAATGCCCTAAATCTGGCGTATATCCTTGGGATTAGATTAAGTACCTCCTCTGATATATGTAGTACCTCTTGCTGTCTTGGTTGCTGCTCTGCCTTTCCTCAGCTCCTCAGGCTGGTGACCAGAAATGCTCCTGCTGGAATCCTTCTCCTGTTTGCAGCTCGACTAAGGAGGCAACACATCTCCACTAGTCCTAGGGTCTGGACTGCTCCTCCCAGGGAATGAATCTTCCTAGGCTGGACCCTCTCAGGCTATAGGGCCTGGGCTGACTTCAACAGGCGCAGGGCCTGAACTCTGAACACCTTCACAGGCTCATGGCCTGGGCTTAACCTTGCAGGCTCAAGGCCTGGGCTTCAACTGCTACAGGCTCAGGGCCTGAGCTTAGACTGCTTGTGCCTTCCCTGACTGGGCCTTATATAACCTAGGGCTCCCTAGCTCCCTCTAGTGACTAGAGCTGGAATGAAATCCCTAGCAGGCCTGTACATGCAATACTCACAGTAACAGGGAAGTGCATAGCATTACATTACATCTGAAGATTATTTATACCAACCTCCCCATAAATAAAGGGAAACGACAGCACACCAGTGACCCTTCTGTAGTGACGGGCATTACAGCTCCCGTACACTACATACCCCGCTGCTTTAAGGTGAGTACGACCTCGTACTCCAGCAGAGCCCGCCCAACTGGAATTTTCACCTGAAATACAAAAAGAACATGCAGGCATACATATTCATATATATCAGTATCATCTGCATAGACATTCATATCAGGTCCAGCTGGCAAAGGTGAAGTGCGGTGACAAGGGCGTCGCTCTCTTCTCTCAGGATAGTGAATGGAACTGGGGCGCTGACCTGGCACAGCGGATGTTAATGGAACACCAGGATAGTCCATGACATAATATGAGTCCATAATAAAATATTATAAATTTTGGCTCACACTCAGGAGTCCATGGAAATAGAGATCGCAGAGGCTCGCACATGGGGAGTCCATCTCTGGGCACATTGACTTGAATATAAAACTTTGAACAATAAATACGGTCAGCAGCACACATACTAGAATTGACAATCACAGGACTCTGACAATACCAGGGCCAAGTTATCCTGGCAAGTCCTGCGCACCCTAAAAGTGCTGACATAAAATTCCCTTTCAACCTGAAATGGGGGTTAAAAGGGGATAAGGTGCAAATAAAAGCACAACTTGGATTTTGACTGTTTTTCTTCAAAGCAGGCAGGGTGTCCCGGAACAGAAAGAGGCAGGCTGGGAGCAGTGGTTCCACAGTGGCAACTTATCTTCACAAAAATGCCACCGGCCGTGGGGAACTGGCAGCAAGCTCCACCAGCCTGTCAACAATATGGGACAGCTCCTGCAACACATTCTGGCACTCCTGTGAGATGAGCAGCATGGCCTAGCAGGCCTGCTCACAGGTGTGTGTCAAACTCCTCTGACTCCTCTCCAGAGGAACAATCACTGGGCTCCCGCAGCAATTGATCTGGCCTAGCAGGCCATATTTGGAAGCCGTCTCCCTTACTATCTTGATTGGAGGGGTCTATCCAACATAGCTTCCACTTCTGCCTCGGTTCTGGGGAACGGGACCCACTGGACACACCCAGCGTAACCGAGGTCCTCTACCCAGTACACCCGTCTCTGCAACAATTCAAGAGCTGACGGTCCGCTTGCAGGCGGCTCCAGTGGAGGTATATCCATCTTTTCACTATCGACTGCTGCCAGTCGTCGGGCCTCAGCACAGGCCTCGGACCGCAGGCAACTGTCTTGCATCTCCCGCTTCACCTCCCGCTGTACGGCCTCAGGAGGTGGAGTACGGATCAGCGGGGCTCTGCAGCACAATGGGCTCCCAGAATACATCGGGCTCAAAAAGATCTGTCTATGCAAGTAAGTGGAGCGGGGCGGTTTGGATTTCGGGGCCTCTACTTGCGCTGACAATACACCCTCACCCTCGTCTTCCCAGGTCTCAGGCCTTACCCTGGGGCGGATAACCGCAGTGGCATAGGGTCCCCTTAAGCCTTCCGCGGGAGTATACTCCACAATTTCTCCCAACACGAGGTTATGCAGGCGATCGGGAGATAGTGGCGCTTCACCGAGCGCCTGTTGACATAAAGGTCTCGGCCTGTCCCCAGCTCCTGAATAAAGCCGAAACCCGGTCCTTGTCAAAGGCCACCACTATACCGCGGCGTCTCTCCAGCTGAGGCTTACCCTGGTATGGGTCTTCTTGAATGGATTTCGCCATCTCCTCAAAGTGTTTTTCCGCATAGTGGTCTTTTTGACCACCGCGGCCCGTAGTTCAGCCATCAGCGTCGGCCATTGCGGGTGTCGGCAGCGGATCCCACGGCGATCAGCAGCTTGCTCTCGCTGGTGGATGGTCCAGGCTGGAGGGTCCCAGGTCTCCGGTGCAGGGGAGTCTGGTGGTGTGGCGCCCCACTCTCCTATGGGCTCTGGCTCGGGCATGTTAGCGTCCGGCGCCGCCATCTTCTCACCAGTTTCTTCTTTCAGCTCAAACACAGGCTCCTCCCGGGCTGGGCAGATCTTTCCTGGTCTCAGGCCCGCCCCCTAGGTATATCGCAATAGGGAAGGCGGCCACATTATAATCCATCAAGGTGGGCGGTATCTCAGGGCGATTTTCTCCTCCCTCCTGGAGGGTTTTGGCGCCAAATTTTCGCGCCACTGAGGACAGTGATGGCGCAAGAAGAAGTCCAATGGCGCCGGCGGCCATCTTGGACGCCATGATGCATCAATTCAATGACAGCAAGCAGTGGTAGTAAAACAGCATAAAAGTCCACAAAAATGCACTTTGAAGTGGCGATTTTCTTCCTCTTGATAGCGCAACACTGCACAGCGCTCTTTGGAGGTTTTTGGGACACTTTTCTGTACGTTTTAGGTCCACAAAGTTTACTTCAAATAAACAAACAGGCGTTTTGTCACTTGGCAAACTGGTTAAGGCACAAAGTTCACGTTTTTGCTCACAGTCCGTAAAACGTGCGTATCCTGTTCGTGACGCCAAAATGTAGCATCCCCAAGTCAGGGCAATGTGTGGGACTAACCTGGGGAATGCCAGTGATGGAGAGGCCGGCACGCTGTTCCTCTGGGGCACTCTCTGGGTTCTTGAGGGACACAGCCAGGTGGAATGTGAGGTGCCCTTGGTGTTGTAGTTTAACGTGCCTATGGCTGAGTCCCTGAGGTGTCGTGACGCCAGTGCCAATTAACGGTGGCACACCGTTTGCTGATAGTAGGAATAACTGAGGAACCACTTTATGATAAAACAGAACTTTAACTTTACTGAAGTACTTGATGGTTATCATACACGGACATAGATGGAAGCGCAGTTCCTTTGAAGACGGTTGGTTTCAGTAAGTTACAGGTTACAGTACATATGGCAGTCTCTGACATAGCAAGGTGATCACAGAGGGTTAACACACAGGACTCTCACAGTACAGGCGGCTTGCACTCTCTACCTGTCTGATCCTGGAAATGTAGACACTTTCCTCCAAGGCCCCAATGCCCTAAATCTGGCGTATATCCTTGGGATTAGATTAAGTACCTCCTCTGATATATGTAGTACCTCTTGCTGTCTTGGTTGCTGCTCTGCCTTTCCTCAGCTCCTCAGGCTGGTGACCAGAAATGCTCCTGCTGGAATCCTTCTCCTGTTTGCAGCTCGACTAAGGAGGCAACACATCTCCACTAGTCCTAGGGTCTGGACTGCTCCTCCCAGGGAATGAATCTTCCTAGGCTGGACCCTCTCAGGCTATAGGGCCTGGGCTGACTTCAACAGGCGCAGGGCCTGAACTCTGAACACCTTCACAGGCTCATGGCCTGGGCTTAACCTTGCAGGCTCAAGGCCTGGGCTTCAACTGCTACAGGCTCAGGGCCTGAGCTTAGACTGCTTGTGCCTTCCCTGACTGGGCCTTATATAACCTAGGGCTCCCTAGCTCCCTCTAGTGACTAGAGCTGGAATGAAATCCCTAGCAGGCCTGTACATGCAATACTCACAGTAACAGGGAAGTGCATAGCATTACATTACATCTGAAGATTATTTATACCAACCTCCCCATAAATAAAGGGGAAACGACAGCACACCAGTGACCCTTCTGTAGTGACGGGCATTACAGCTCCCGTACACTACAATAGCTATGGCCGGACTGGAGGCAGGGCCTTAGGGGAGGCCAGCATGATGGGGGGTTTGGCTCAGGGAGAAGCCAGAGGTTAAGGATAGGTTAGTTAGTCAGGGGGGCGGGTTGAGGGGATCATGGGGGATAAGGATTGGGTTATTTGAGTTTAGGGGTGGGGGTCAAGGGGTTAAAAAACTGAAACAGGGAGAAGAAGGGTGCCATTTTAGGTAGAGCAGAAAGGAGTAAAAATATCCACGCTGTTCAGTGCAAGCTTACCGGGATGGAGCAACTGGAGGACACCATTAGGAGACTGAGGGAGGCTGCAGAGGTTCGGGATCAACTGCAGCAGCTCTTGAGGGGGGCGGCTCAGGCTTCAGTACCGCCCCAGCCATGGCGGACCAGACTTCCGGCACGCTTCAGCCCACAGTCCTCAACACCAACTCCCCCCCCCCCCCGGGCTCAGCGCTAAAGATGGAGCCCTTCCGCGGACCCTCCATACCGGGGGCGGCGGGGAACGCTTCTTCCCTCACTCCCAGGCATGGGAGGCCAACTCTAACATCCCTGGCAGGAGTGCAGCCAGGGGATAGCTGGTGGAAGAGTTTGGGTCTGAAGCTGGAAGATCAGCGCAGAGGACTGGACACCTGGACTCAGGATCTTCGGCTGATGGGGTCACAGCACCCGGGCAGCCAGGTCGGATTTCATGGGGACCCTTAGCGCAGGTAGCAGCGGGTAATGGGGGGGGGGGAGTGATAGGCCCCCAGCGGATTTAGGTAGGGGCTTATGGCAACTGTTGGGGGTATTAGCGGGCTTATTAGCTGGTTGGGCATGGGGGGGATGTCCCTATTGCAGGCATGGGGGGGTGGCGGGGGCCCCTGGAGGGTCCAATATGGTGAAGGGAGGTAGTTTAGGGTTAGGGAGTAATGTGGAGTCGGTGTAAACGCAGGCGGGGGAGTGGCGGACGAAGAAACAGTGCGGTTGGATGACCAAGCAAGAGGGGAGGTATATGTCTGCTTTGAGAGTCCGTTGGGGGCCCATTTAAAGCAGGAGGTAAGGGAGCATATTTGGAAAGGCGACTATGTGGAGATTTTTTCTTTGCTCCCATTGGATAAGTTCAACCTGGATAGGTTACGGCAGGAAGAGGGTAAGAAAGAGGAAGAAGAGAAACGTAGATATCATCTAATACCGTGAACCTTTCAGAACTGGTTAGAGGCGTTTTCGAAAAATGCAGAGTGTGATAGTGGAGAGTGCTGTTCAGTGTTGTTTTGTTATCTGGATGGAATCTGTGAAGCGTATTGGGTATATGGGGGGGTAGCGTGGCTGCAGTATGACGAGCAGTTCAGGCAGCGAAAAGCAGTGCGTCCAGAGATGAGGTGGGACCACAAAGACCTAGCTTTGTGGCTGAAGGTGACTGCGCCCACTAGGTCAGGGCAGCCCTTTCGGGGAGAATTAGGAAGTGGGGGTCAAGCCAGTATCACGTTGCGTCCGCAAAGGGCCTGTACCTCTCATTTAATGATGGGAACTGTAAATTTGGCGCAAAGTGTAAATTCAAGCACGAATGCTCAGTATGTGGGGGATCTCATGGAGCGGCATGGTGCTTTAGGGGAAATAGACAAAAAGGGAAGGATAGTAATAGCAAAGGGAGAGACGTCGGGCCGTCTGGAAAGGATGGAGCCGTTCCTAGATAGATTCCCGGATAAGGAGGTGGCTGCATCGTTGCGGGTGTTTTTTTTTTTTTGCTGGGTTTTAAAATTCTGTTTGTTCCCGGGGATACGGTGTTGAAAAGGAATCTGAGGTCAGCAAGAGAGCATCCGGAGGTAGTGGCAGAGAAACTTAAAAAAGAGGTTATGTTAGGTAGGATGGCGGGCCCGTTTTTAGATCCGCTATTTGCAAATTTGCGAGTGTCTACGAAGAAGGAGGTGGTTCCGAAGAAGAAGGGTAATAATGGTGTGCTGGGAGATGGCCGGAGAGTTGGGCGGAGAAGGGCTGGTTAAGAAATTTAGCTTTGTTGAAGCTTTTTCCCATTGTGGTGGCAGTTATGTTGTGGGGGGAGTTTTTTCGGGATAAAAAGGTTTGTTTCCACTGTGATAATTTGGGAGTGGTTCAGGAGATAAATGGGTTGTCGGCCTTGTCGTCTCTAGTAGTACGGCTGCTGCAGCAGCTGGTTTTAGAGTGTTGGTCGACCAATGCTTGGGTGGTGTCGGCGCATGTGCCGGGGGTCGACAACTGTGTCACTGACGCTCTCTCTCGTTCACAGCTGGGCATTGGGAGTCTATTCGGTTCAGGTCCTATATCCGATCGCCTGTAATTTAACGAGTCGGGGGGGCAGGGGTATTACAATAGGGGTGGTTGTTTCTGGCAGCTGTATTCTTCTGTGTTCTAGTTTTATCGTTTCTGGTGCGGTACCAGCCCTGGTATGGATCCTGGGACATTCTTACGTTTTTTAGAGGGCTTTCCTGGCAGCAGTTCGGCCGGAAGATCAGCAATTGGGATTTTCACGGTCCAAGGTGGTTGGGGCGTAGGGGCATAGTTTGGAGTGGAGTCCTGCCTGAGGTGCATCGTTTTGCTAGGCTGCACCTTATGTTTTAGTGCTGCATGTTGGCGGCAATGATTTGGCAGCACGGCCATTGCAGGAGCTACTGCGGGACATGAAATTTGATTTGTTGCAGTTGTGGGCTTTGTTTCCGAAGTTGGTGACAGTATGGTCAGACATTGTCCCGAGGATGTTGTGGAGAGGTGCTAGATCGGTGAAAGGGGTGAATAGGGTGAGAGTACAGTTGAACCGGGCAATGGGTCGCTTTATGGTCAGGAATGGGGCGGTGGCAGGGAGGCATACAGTGCTTGAGAAGGGAGTTAGGGGGTTTTGGAGGTCTGATGGAGTACATTTAAATGCTGTCTGTTTAGACATGTGGAGTTTGGTTTTACAAGAAGGTATCGAGACGGCATTGAGAGTATGGAGGGCCGCGCAGACTTAAGGGGTCACGTCTGTGCGTTGGTGGCGGAGGGAGGTCCGTGAAGTTGGTTTTAGTCACTGGTGAGGAGGATGAGAGGACTGCGCGGTTGGGGCTGGACTCCCAGTTGTGGCAGAATTTAAAGATGGGGTCATTTAGTGGTGCTTCCGAGCTGACGGCCAACGGCTGGAGGCAAGATGGCACCCCGGTGTGTTAATTCAGTTATTGGGGCTTCAAGGACCTCCCGTTGCAAGAAATTAATTATTAAAATTATGGTTATATATATATATTTAGATGTTTGTTAATAAAAACGGCTGCTGTGGCCGATTCATTCCAGCTTGGTGTCTGAGTTTTATTAAGGTTAAAGGGTACGAGACACTGGGTGGGGATGGATTGGTGGTGGGGGGGGTGATTCAGGGACAGGTAAGTATTAGAGTGGGGTCGGACGTCAGGTAGCCAATACCCCTGTCAAGTAAAGAAGTAAACAGCTTAGCAGCACTCAGATGGAAAATAGCAATATAAAAGAAAAAAATCTAATAAACCATCACTTATGAAGAAATAACTGGGCCGGTTGGATGTCGTGAATGGTGCACCGGAGATCCTCTCCACTTCCGAATGATACATTTATACTATCACTTATGTGTTTTCTGAGCAGTATTGCTTCTCATCTTCATCTCTATCATTTGCTGTATTCCCTCCTGTGCCCTTCATTCCTCCATCATATAACCAGCTTCTTATTTCTATTACTTCTCCTTCTTCTTAAAAATAACGCGGTTTTGAGAACTAGGATGCTATTTGCCCCGAAGACGTATTTTCCCGGATCTGCTGTAGTAATTAGCAGTCTTTATTCGTTGCTTGTTAAGTCATATCGGCTAATTGCAATCCTCCATGATAGGAACGGGTGGGCAAACAAATTCCAGCCTGTGAAAAATATACCCCATGGACACATAGCAGAAAAAAATATCTGTTCTGTTCCAATATTACTTTGTAATATGGAGTCTTCTTAATGCGTTGGGTAATAACACTAAATTGCTTTTCCACAGAAATAATCTTTTGTAATCAGGTATGCTGGGAAAATATGAGAAGATACATAGGAATTATTCCGCCAGTCTCTGTGGATTGGATGTTACTCTATTGCTGCTGGACTATGGGATACCAGCCCCTCAAATGATTACTTATCAGTTAGGATTTATCATTGGAGTAGGATGATTGGAAATGAGATGTCCATTATTAGAGATGAGCGAAGCGAATTCTGCTTCCAAACAAAGACAAAAGTTTTTGAGATTTGGGTGAACTGTGCAAAATGGCGTACGTAGGTTTTATCAATCACTGATGGCAACGGTGTTTATAAAAATATGCGTCCTCAAATTATAATGAGGACGCCGATAGACGCCGCCACAATGAATTAGTGTGCCAGCGTCTGACAGGCTCTCCTATCTTCTTTTTTTCTTCAGCGCTCCTGACGAATCTTTTTAGATGAAACGCGTCGAGCCAAGGAAGATAGGTTTGGGGACAGTTTGCCTGTACTTTAGGGCCTTAGAGAGGGTGGACTCAGCATTGTCCTTGAGGGTTTAGTGGATGGCGGTAGTCTCCTTTACCCTTTGTATCCCAAACTTATGTGCCCCTCATTAGTGCGTCCATCTCCATAGCCGGTCCGGCAGCTTCATGTGAGCCAGGACACTAAGCTTGGAGGGACTCACTTCTTTTAACCATTCTTGCAGCGCTCACATTACTGGCTCTTCGGCAGTCAGCCAGCGTGAGCGGCTACATAGAGTGGTTAATTTACTTGGTTTTGTGTGTTTTGTATGTGGGCACAGTGAGGCTGAATTGCTTTGCCATTATCTCAGCCTACCTACTGTAGTTGCCCCTTAAACCACAACGTCCTTAGCATGTGTATCTCCTCATGATAGTTTTTAAGTTCACTAATAAATGCTATGTTTTAGGGTTCTAACCACTCTGTACGTAGGTTATATCATTAGAGACGGGATAAGGTGAGTTACTTTATCATGTGTTACAGGACTGGAACTATATATATATATATATATATATATATATACTGTGTATATAGATCCAAAAATAAGGCAGCACTCCGGTTTCTGGTGAATAGTGAACCCTCTTTATTTTCCCATCCGCGACATTTCAACCGCTCGTTGCGGTCTTTATCAAGCATACAAACATGGTGTCAATATGGGGTATATATACCCAGAATTCATAGTGGATCAATCAAGTGTCAATCAGTGCAAAGGTATCAAAATACAATATAAAATGCAGTGCTTTTATCACATCAATCATATCAATATATAAAAAAGTTACGTGTCCATAAAGTACAATAAATATGCATATAAAAACAAAAGAATACATAAAATGTAATAATGCCGTGCATAATTACCGTAATCAATGAGCACCTGTGCCGACGTGAGTTAAAAACAGAAGAACCAATCAGCTTGAAGATACATTAAAACAAACTTACATATTATTGGTGGTTCAATGGCGCACGGCCCCGCGTACTGAGTTCTGCAATGCACATGTCCCACTGCTAGGTAACCAGACCAAACATCCCCGCATCACGCAGTGTCAGCAACACACGTGACCGAGTCAGCTGACCTAGTCACGTGTGCCAACATACACGGCGCGACCACGGAGGTCGGACCGCCCCCTATGACCATCAGAGAAAGGCAACCAAAAGAGGAGGAGCGAGGAGCCGCACTGGGTGCATCACATGACGTAGTCAGGTGAAGCATCTCCATGGCGACTAACCAACGCTATCTCCCTCAGACAGAAGCCACCTCCGTTCGGTACAGCGCGACAGGCGCTCTGCATGAACACAGGCGCATCTCAAATTGTAACCAACTCACACATGACACATCGGGAGACAATGCAGCATCATGATTGCAAATGATGTAACATCATAAGCACTTTTTCTAGACAGACAATCAGCCGTACATATATATACAGACTCTGAGGAACTACACATTAGTATTTAAAGAGACAACAGTACTCTTTTTATATGCAGTAGCCAGCTAGCAGTCCAATTATTAAAAAAGAAAAGAAATCTACTGGCTGATGACTTTGTAAGAATCATAGTTGCACTGGACATTGTGATATTCTGCCTTTTTTAACCCAAAACCAGTAGCAATGTTTCTATAATGAATAAGTGTACAATTCCCAGGGGTCGGACCCCCACTGATCAGATATTGATCCATAGGATAGGTCATCAGTATTCAAGTCTCATAAAACCCCTTTAACTTTGTAGGTCAGTGGTAGGGTTTTAAAAGATGGTGCCCACTCGAAAGCAGAGCCGGGTGCCTGCTGTTTCACACAGTAGAAACCAAGAGCAAATGTCTGCGATCGGCAATAACACAGATCGCAGACATTTAACCCCTCTTATGCTGTGGTCAAATGTGACCACGTCACCTGAGGGCTGAAAACCAGGAAACACTGTGCTTCTGGGCCTGGAACAGTTCTCCCACGCTGCATTCGGGGTAGCCATTTGTTTGCTGTGAATGGCCGGGAACTGCTGGAGGCTCCTATGCCTTACACATATATATTCTAATGTAGAATGCAGTAGGCAGCACTGCATTGGAATATACAGAATTTTCCATTGCTAAATAGAAATAGTAATCTAATGGCTGCTTGCAGTTAGACCCTTGGGAGCCTACAAAAAAAGTTAAATAAAAAGTAAAAAAAAAGCTTTCAATGAAATTTAAAAATATTTAAAAAAAATATTACAATTCAAATCACCACCAAATTTAGATAAAATCAAATAAATAAACCATGAGTAAATAAACATCATTGGCATTGCCACATCTAAAAACACTCGTACTATTAAAATATAAAAATATTTATCTCATAACGGTAAACGGTGTAGCGGAAAAAAAATCGAAATGACCAATTCGCCATTTTTTCGTCACTTCACCGTCTCTCAAAAAAATTCAACAAAAAGTGATCAAAAAGTCATACACACTCCACAATGGTATATTTGAAAAGTACAGATTGCCCCATAAAAAACGAGCCCTCACACAACTCTGTAGACACAACTATAAAAAAAGTTATAGGGGCTACAATATGGCACTGTATATATATACATATATATATATACAAAGAAGGATGTGTATACTTGTATATATGTGTGTATGTATGTTCTGCGATCACTCAAAAACGCAACGATCGATTTCAACGAAACTTGGTAAACATCACTTGCTACCTGGAAAGAAATCTTGTGGGGGTCACAGCTCTCTAGCACTTCTGCACTGCTGCATGTAAACGGGCAGGGTGCTGTGGTCTTAAGTGAGCAGGGGCCACTATTGAAAGGGCAGCTACTGTAGAGGTCACTGTTAAAGGGGCGGGCACTGTGGAGGTCACTGTTAAAGGGGCGGGCAGTGTAGAGGTCACTGTTAAAGGGGCGGGCACTGTGGAGGTCACTGTCAAAGGGGCAGGCACTGTGGAGGTCACTGTCAAAGGGGTGGGCACTGTGGAGGTCACTGTTAAGGGGAGGGCACTGTGGAGGTCACTGTTAAATGGGCGGGCATTGTGGACGTCACTGTTAAAGGGGTGGGCACTGTGGAGGTCACTGTTAAAGGGGGGGGCACTGTGGAGGTCACTGTCAAAGGGGGGGGCACTGTGGAGGTCACTGTTAAAGGGGCAGGCACTGTGGAGGTCACTGTTAAGGGGGCAGGGGCACTATTGAAGGGGCCGCTGCTCTGGATGTCACTGTTAAAGGGGCAGGCACTGTGGAGGTAACTGTTAAGGGGCCAGGCCCCTGAGGAGGTCACTGTCAAGGGAGTGGGGTGCTGTGAAACTCACTGTTAAAGGGGCAGGCTGCTGTAAAGGTCAAAGATAAGGGGATGGGCTGCTGTGGAGGTCCCATTTTAAGAAGGCTGGGCACTGTGGGGGGGTCAGTGTTAAGGGGTGGGGGGCTGTGGAGTTAACTGTTATGGGGGATACTGTTGATATCTTTTAAGTGAAATAGATGATATATACCCGAGGGAAGCCGGGCACGTCTGCTAGTCTCTTATATATATAAAATTCAGTATTAAAACACATAAATGTGGTATCGTTGTAATTGGACTGACCCAGGGAAATACAATAACAGGTCAGGGTTACTGCAAAGGAAATGCTGTAGAAGTAAAACCTGTAAAGCTGCGGCGGAATAGTGTTTTTTTTTTCCAATTCCACCCTATTCTGAATTTTCTTCCAACAATAAATTACAGTATATGCAATATTAAATGTAGTCGCAACAAAGAACATCTTAGGCCTTATGCACATGACCATTGTTGTTTTGCGGTCCATTTTTCACAGATCTTTTGTTCCACATCTGAGATTTTTTTTCTCTGATTTAAATCCTCTTCCGTTCCGTTATTCCACAAAAAATGTCCGTATGGTTTCCATATGCAATCCGTTTTTTGCGGGTCGGAAACGGAAACAGGAACTTATTAATTACCAAACCAATGAGCAATATGGGCTGGGCATAGCATTTCTACACTATGGATCCACAAAATACGGTTGAAATATGGATGACATACAGATGTGTTCCGTGTGTGTTCCGTAATTTTCTGCGGACCCTTTGACTTGAATGGGGCCTCGGACCGTGATTTGCGGACAATAATAGGACATGCACTATTTTTTTGCGGAACAGCCATCAGGACAAACGGAAACGGAATGCACACGGAGTAACTTCCGTATTTTCTACAGCCCCACTGAAGTGAATGGTTCCACATATGGGCCGCACAAAAAACGGAACGGAAGCGGAAAGAAACTACAGTCGTGTGCATGAGCCCTTCTTCTGCAAAGAACAAGCCTCCATGCCGCTATGTAAAAAGAAAAACATAAAATATACAGCTCAGTAGAGGCAGGACGTGAAAAACATAAATGGAAAATCGGTAATGAAGCAGTTAAGAGATGGGAAATGTTGACTTATTTCTCTGGACCTCTTTGCCACTACTGTAGATTTGTCAGAGCCTGTCTCATACAGGTCATTGTAATTATTCACTCATATTGACTTTTACCAAGACCAGCCCAACTTGTCGGAACGCTCATAATGGAATTCTGCTGCCCAGTGTCAATTAATTTGGCTAGAAACATAGATGAGGATGTTCATCACATCTTAGAAGTTCTCACCTCTTACCGCTCGCCTCCTTGACCTTGTCCATTTCTCAAATCATCTTCTCACTGCAGCCGCGTTAACAAGAATGGTGCTATAAAAAGTGAATGGAGGAAACCTCACCGGCACTTCATTTACACTGGCTGAACATAGCCGGAGGAGAGACAGGTGACAACACTAGAGACAGCCCCGGAGACATCTTGGGAGGCTTATTAGTGCAGATCTGAGCTATTTTATCTCCTTGTCACTACCAAATCTAACACTATCTTAACTAGATTTTCCTTCACTCTAAGCAAACATTCAGTTTTCTACCCTAGCCCTTTGTCTAATTACCCTGTCCGAGACAGAAGGGCGTGTTGGTGTCCCTCAGCATAGGAGCCACACGACCTTCTAGTTGCCCCCTTGTGATATACGGTCCTCAACATTGAAATTGCAACACGAAGGACAAGCCGTAAGGTTGTGCAAATCAAGGAAGTAGCAGGTCACTAAGACCTGCAGATGATCACATTTTCAAGCACCTAGCTCCAATCTGTGGCATGTGGGAGGGACATGAGAGCCAGATTGAAAGCAAACGTTTTTTAGCCACATGAAATCTTAAAAATCGATGTCATGTTTGTCGACAGGTATCGTCACTTGGGAGGCACAGAATCCCTGAACTGAGAGACCTTGGTTTATCACTTCGGCACAAAGCTATGTGTCTCGGCAAAGATGTCGGCACCATTCAACGTTGCATGTCCTGGTAGTTGGGAGAACAAAGATAAACTGGAATGACAGCATGAGGTTCAGAGAGGAGAACCTCTGCATGGACGGATCGTCTGATTAGAAAAATGGTGCGTAGTGAACCATTCTGCACTGCAAGTGAAATTGGATATCACATCCCAAGCCTACGGCGGCAAACAGTGTCTACACAACCATGAAAAGTCCAGCTAAAGGTGTACCAAGGACCTCACGCCACTGCTGGGCCACAGCACCTGGGGGTGACTTTCAATGGGGGCCCTGCACTCTCTGGGCCTGAACAGCTTCAGGGAATCCGTTTCCTCTCTGTAATAGCCTGAGTCTTTTTGAAGAAACCAAGGCTATTACAGCTATTACATGTAGTTCCTGCAGGGCTCCACAGGAACATAGCAAATCGTCCACACACTGCAATGGTAATTCATTGCAGTGTAAGGGAGAAGTGATCTGAACAATGCATATTCAAGTCCCCCAAGGGTTTTAAAAAAGGTAAAAAATATATTTATAAAAATAAATAAAAAAGCAACACCCTTTTTCTATAATAAAAATAAACAATAAAAAATAAAATGAAAACGCCCATACTGTTCAAATAGAAATGTAATAATTTCCTACGGTGAACATGTGAATAGTGAATCAAAATGGCCGATTTACAACTTTTTTGCTGGTTTACTTCCCCAAATGAAATTGAATAAAAACTGATAAAAAATTCATACACATTAAAGACTACAGACTGCCCTGCAAAGAAATGAGCCCTCACACAGCTTCATAGACATAACCAAAAAATAGTTATAGGGGGCAATGCTAAGAAAAAATACATTTTCCCATTTTTATCAGTATTAAAACACAAGAAAAACTATATACGGTAAATGTGGTATAGCTGTAATCGTACTGACCTAGAGAATGAAGGGAACAGGTCAGTTTTACTGCATATTGAAAGCTGTAAAATGAACTCCATAAAACTTCAGCAGAATTTACTTTTTTCCCAAATTCGTCCCATTTGGATTTTTTTTTCCAGGTTCCCACTACATCATATGCAATATTAGAGGGGTTGTCCGGGTTCAGAGCGGAATTCGGACATATGTATCCTCTTCTTCCCCTATTCAGCTCCTCTGACATGCTCTCTCCCGATTCAGGGCAGGGCAAAAACTTTTTCTGGAGATCCAATGATGTACTCTCCATGGGGAAGCTAGACGGAGGCGGTAGTAGTAGTGAGTAGTGAGTGACGTCACTGGCAACACTGCTAGGTGGAAAAATTTAAATGCAAAAATTGGAAAACCGTGCTCAGGCTACGGCTGCACAACATGTGTCGTACGACTTTTCAGCAACAAAAATCCATCCAAGTCCCAGCATGTCACATTGCAAAACCATTGATATCATTATAAAAAATGTTGCGCAACCTTTCAGCGACACCTGTCGCCGTCTAGTCCTAGCCTTACGGCATACAGGACTTCAAAAAGTGGTATCCCTGCGGTCTCTACAACCCTTTGTTATCATGCTGATAATGGTGCAGCTGGTTACATAGCAAGGATGGATTCACACATAGGTTTTTAGTGGTGTTCGTTGTAGCTGCAGTTTTTGGAGCATTTTTTTTTGCAAAAAAAAAAACACCATCTCCAGTTGTTAGCTGAAAGTCTGTGGGAAATTTGAAACACAGGACAGTACTTGCATTTTTTGCATAGTGGTATTTTTTTTTTTTTTTCAATTTGATAGTCTTTTTTTGTTATTTTTTGTTTTTTAATGCAGAGCATTTGAAGCAATTGTTTTTTCAAAAACTGCCATCCGCACATGTTTATTCTTATGACTCTATTCCTACTAGAAGTTTATGAATGATTTGCCTGCAGTCTGCATTAAGGCAGGGTTCAGACCTGCGCGTCCCACTTCGCGCGTACAACGCTCTCTCGTTACTTTTATTTTCGCATCGTGAAAATGAAAGTAAAAATCGCGCGTCGTGCGCGCGTTTGCGCTATATATCCCTATGGGGGTCGCACGACAATACGCCCTAAAGAAGCTCCTGTACTTCTTTGGGCGTAGGGCGTTTTACAGCGCCTTCGTACGCTCTGTAAAACGCTCAGGTGAGAACCATGCCCATAGGGAAACATGGGTTTTCGCCTGTTGAGCGTTTTACAGCGCAAAGGAACGCGCTGTAAAACGCTCAAGTCTAAACCCAGCCTCAAGGTCCATCTGGGTGTTACCAGTTGTGGAGTGTCCTGCACAGTCTGACAGTGGCAGCACTGATTGGATAGTGTCAGATTTTGCAGGGACACGCCCCCAACTGGTAACAACCAGATGGAACTTTATTTCAGACTAAAGGCAGGTCATTAATAAACTTCTCATTGGAATAGTAGAGGAATTGCACAACATAGAGTCATAAATATAGATGCACCAGAATTGCCATTACATGGGGAATGCAAGTCGTTACTAAAACAGACATGTCAGGAGAGGGGACTGGTCCTCTTTAATGTACTATTAGGTCAAGGTACAAGTCCAGCAATTTTACCTACACTCCTATGGAACATAAGACTTACTTACCTACCTACCTACCTCTGCTACATTTGTACAAAGTGGTTAACAATAGAAAATGACTGCACCGTTAACTCCTCCAGTGCTGGTCTCCCATTGTGTCCCTAGACGAAATGCAAACTTTTTCTTCTTCCATCTGCAACAAAAGGATAAATAATTGACAAGAACTTTTCACTGAGTCCCGAACAATGAACCTAGCGAGAGCTTTGTATTTTTATTAGTTCTGGTTCTGAAGAAGAACGTTCGACGGCAATGAAAAAGATAAGGATCACAGCGCAGAGCACGGAGCCTGGCAGACGCTAAAACCGGATGACGTCTTCTCGCAGAAGTCGAAGAATGAAAAGACTTCACAGAATTACTTAAGAGCTGGAGAAGTGGTGGGCGCCGGGGGAGGGGGGAAGAAATGACAACGTGTGATGAGTATTGGATGAAAAGGAAACGAGACAAATACAAGGAGCTGAAATTATAAGTTTATTGGGAAAAAAAAAATCCAGGAAAGACGCTGCTGAGCTCCCGATGCTCCTATCCGTCTTACGTTGTCACAGACATACCCGGGTCAATATCTGCAGACCCATAGACTGGATTATTGAATGCTATGGTGTGGATTTTTTTTTCCTTTTTTTTTTTCCTGCTCAGCTGAAGGTGTCGAGACATTTTTTTCTCTCTCAGAGGTGTAAGGTTAAATATTGTATTGATGAAAATATAGATTTAAGGGAATTAGAGACCATGCTGAAGTTAAAAATACCACCCGGTGCTGGGAAGAGCACTCCCCAGCCTGAGATGTTTATTCCTCGGTTCCTGGAACCTAAGACGGCGTTGCGATGACCAGTCTCTGCCCCGCGGCTCTGCTCCTCCAGAACGGTCGTAAGTTCCAGGCATGATGGAGAGGTTAATGATGGTGGTGAGCAAATTGCTTCCAATGGGCCTGCGTCCAAAGTATGACGTGCATTCCTTCCCAGAGCAGATCTTCAACTAGATAAAACATGGTAGGTGATGCAGGAAGCCCAGCTTTTGGCCATGGTCAGTCAGAATTAAAGGGCGTCTACTCTTAAAATGTATTTAAAAAATATTAGTTAGTTGATGGTTTGCACATAGTCTTTTATCCCTCTGCTGTTTTTGTCTTGTTTTAGGATTCTACAAGTTTAAAAAAATGCTGGGTGACAACCGTTAATGGTAGCCATTACTACGCCTTTAACCCTGGTAACACACCTGAGCATTTTTCAGCGCGTTCAAACGCGCTGAAAAACGCTCAACAAGTGAAAACCCATGTATTCCAATGGACATGGTTCACACTTGAGCGTTTTACAGCGCGTTTGAACGCGCTGAAAAACGCCAAACGCAAACGCTTGTGCATGAGCTTCTTTGGGGCGTTTGCCCAAGCGTTTGCACCCATTGAAAAGCATGGGAACGCGCATATAAGAAAATATGCGCGTTTTCCGCTTCAAAAACGCGCATATGATCGCGCATTTTTGTAGTAAAACCCAGCAGAAAGGCAGAATCTCCACCCACCTTTGCTGGGTGGGGATTCTTTTTTTCTGCAAACTGTAAGCTGTCAATCAAAAAACGCCCCAAATACGCGCGTTGCAAAAATACAAAAACGCCGAAAAAAAAGCGCGTTTTCCGCGGAAAAAACGCCCAAAAAAACGCCTGATCCAAAAACGTCTAGGTGTGTTCCCAGCCCAACGGTCCATTCACACGACCGGAGGTGATCCGTGCCCATATTGTGGACCACAAAAAGTCCTTCCCCCAATATACGGACACCAGCCTTTTGAATACCGTATTACGGATGCAGACCCATTGACTTAAACGTGTCCGCAATCCCCAAGATACGGTGCGGAGCAGAGGCACAGATCGGAATCCCTTCCAAACGCTTCCGTGGGCTTTTCGGTCCGCGTCTCCGTACCACAAAATATTGGACATGTCTTATCTTTTGTCTTATATTGCGGATCGTGGACCCATTCAAGTGAGTCCAGGCCACAATGTGGAATTCACACGGCTGATGCCCATGCTTTGCGGGCCGCTATTTGCACGGGCATGAACTGCTTTCATTCGTGTAAATGCACCCTAAAGGGGTTGTCCCACGAAAAATACTCTACATTTTTCAAACCAGCACCCGGAAATGAATACAATAAAATGCATCTGTATGGCGCCACCTGCTGTTTGCTATTTTCCTCATAACTCCGTCCACCTCACTCAGGTGGTCGCACGTGCTCAGTTTAAATCAACTGTCACCAGTCATAACTTCTGTGGCCGTCCCAGGGAGAAAGATGCATCAGAAAGGACATGCCTAGGCTCGGTCTGGCCAACAGGGGAACGGGTGAATCTCACAATGGGCCCTTAGCAAAGTGAGCCCTTAATCTCTCACTCCCTACACAAGTGGCACGTGACACAGAAGACTGACTGCATTGCAGATCTCAACTAGCCTATTTGTCCATATAAAAACTAGGCAAGTTTTTTAACAAACTACCCATTAAAGATGCATCATGTGACAGAAATGAGTTGTAGGTTCAGAGGCAGGCCAGCCAGTACCATCGTCGTCAGTGACCAACCATTCTCGTCAGGGACCAGCAGGGGCACCCATCATCAATCATCTTGAGCATCTTGCTGCTGCCTGGCACTGTATGAGCAGTAAAATGTAACCGCGGGCCCCCAGAACAAATTTTACTGGTGTGCCCTAGGAACCCGAGTCCAACACTGGACACGGTACCTGAGCAGTCATAAGTAGATAGATGCAGCAGAAAGGACATGCCCCCTGAGGTGTGATAGGAAGAGAGCTGCAGCAGAAAGGACATGTGCCCCAAGAAAAGACACACCCACTGAGCTGCCAGCCTGAAATAAACAGAGCCTTTGGAATAATTCATGGTGAGCTCTCTGGATCCATGCAGGAGCCCCCCTCTCTAATCCCTTTAAGTTAGTCATAGACCTTGAATGGACTATGTTTGTTCCTAGTTGTCAATAGTTCTGAATTTGCCAGGACTGTCCCCTCTTTTTAACAGTAATCTGGCCTGTCTTCCCAGGCAATCTGTGGTCTCTCCACTTTGCCTCTCTTTAGGCAGCGTACTTTTTCCGACTCCTAAAGGGCAAGCGCATGTGTCCCAATGCCAGTGACTGGTAACTCAGGGGTATTTCAGGCACCTTAACCAGTGGGAGCACTCCTGAGCAATAGGTAGCCTTGTTTACTAGTTCCCTGCGAAGATGTGCTACTCTGTCTGCCTATGTACACACTTCTGCTTGTTTACCGATTCTGACCCTCAGCTGCCTGATCTGACCCGTTCCTGTTTACCGTTTTGGCTCTTTGCTGCCTGACCTGACTGGTGCCTGATCACCATACTGATCCTGAGCTGCCTGCCCTGATCTCGGACTTGTTTCTCAGTTTTGCACGGACTCTATCTGCCCTGACCTTTGCCTTTTACTGACTACAAGTATAGCCTGACCACTTTGTGCTTTGCTTTCAACCACACCAGGTGGCTTCCCTGCAGCGAAGTCCAGATCAGTGTATAGGCATTAAAGTGTGAATACTAGGGCACCGCCAGGACAACACTTTGACGCAGTGGTTCAACACCAACTACCCATGACAGAAGCTTTATATCAATATAATACAGGGAGAATTTATACCGCATTCAGGGCCTGTGGAAGGCTGGATGACAACCATTAAAGGCACCATAATTGCTTTAGGGTCATGATTAAGTCAGTCACCACCAGCCCAGCCAGTGGGAAGCCAGAGAGAGAGTATGGGTTGGTTATAGCTTCATTTTGTGTGCACAGATCCAGCGTGGAAAATATAATCTGACCCCTAGAGAGGCAATGATGCAGACAGGACACTCCACACATCAACGATTGCAACAAACCTTCATCTAAATGGGTTCAGTGGTGCCTCCTATTAAGGAGCCAGGAGATGTCTACAGCCAGTGCTTCCCTGGGAAGCCATTGCTCAGTTTTTTTTTGTTATCCACCTATCCATAAACCTTTAGAAAGGGACAAGTGCATGTGAATCATATCCATTTAGAAGGTGCAACCTGAGATTTTCTGTTTGTTGCCTGCGTATGACATAGGAAGAAGTCACCGGTCGTGTTCATTACCCACAGTGTATCACAAAGTTTTGCAAAGTAGATGAACAGAAGCATTGCGATAAAGTGAATAGAAGTGTGCGAGAGGGACGTTGTCTTGCCCAATACAGCGTGAAATAAGCTGGTGATGATGCGTAGCAGTTGCATTTGATAGAGGATAAAAAAAAAGTCGGAGATTGTTATATCCTGAATGACAGAAGGTAAAGGAGAACAGAACAGTGTGAATGACTGGTGTGGAGGTGACGGGAATGTTGAGATGGGTATTGACTTAATTGTGTATATTTGATGGAATTTATGGAGGATATACAAGAATATATTCTATATGAGGTGTGGTTATACGTTCATTTAGGTATAGCCCTAAGGATGAGTCTTAAAATTAGTTTCATTGTCTGATTCATATGAATCAGCAAAGAAATTAGATTCAAGTATGAATCGATTCTACCGTAGCGAGAGAGAGAGAGAGAGGATTTTTCTGCAGCCTGTGAAGGCTCCCCTAGCTTTCTTTTCATTTTTGAAGGAAAGCTAATGTGTATTTTTTTTCAGAAACCAGGAGGAGCCTCCTCACACTTTCTAAGGCTAGGTTCACACGACGACATTTGCGTGACAAATAGAGCACGACTACACTGCAACGTTTGTCGCGCGACATTTTATTGCATTAATGTCGCGCAACAATTTTTATAAAGTTAGTCTATGGTGTCGCATTGTAACATGAGACATGCTGCGACTGCGACACAACAGTCGCAGAAAAATCCATCTTGAATGGATTGTTTGCGACTATCGCGTCGCAGTCGCAGCATGTCGCATTTTGCAATGCGACACCATAGACTAACATTATAAAAATTGTCACGCGATAATTAATGCAACAAAATGTCACAAATGTCGTCGTGTGAACTAAGCCTAAGTGAAAGTGCCCCCAGGAGAGAAATAGGAGAAATAGCACCCCGGGATCCTGACCAAGGCCTCTCACCTAACTAAGGCAATCACCCTGAGGTATTGAGGGGCAATCTCTCTCTCTCTCTCTTTCTTCTACCCAAACAAATCTGAAGAAATTCTGATTCTACTAAATCAGATTTTATTAAAAAGTTTAGGTTGAAGTTCGATTGGCTTATCTCGCTTTGTAGTCCAAAGACTGTCAAAGGTGATTAAGAGCAATTTTTTTTTTTTCAAATAAAAAATAGATCATAAAACATCACTGATTACCAGTGTGGCCAGTATCAGGGTATGACCACATACTACGGTTGTAATATGGTTGCGCTGTAGTCGAATATCGCATGACCGTACAAGACGCTGAGGGCTATAATTAAACTAATTAGGACCACACTGTTTAGGGAACATGCTGCATGGTTGTGGTATATTTCAGCTGTAAGAGCCGCAGCAGGCTCAAATTAAATTAATTAGGACCATACTGTTAAATCCTTAAGGACCCGCGCCATACATGTACGGCGCAAATGTCCGTGACTTATAGTCATATTTGGTATTGCTGCGTCCGTAACAACCTGCACTATAAGAAAAGCACATGATATAACCTTTCAGATGAACATTGTAAATAACAAAAAATAAAAATGCTGCCAAAACAGCTATTTTTTGTTACCTTGCCTCACAAAAAGTGTAATATAGAGCAACCAAACATTATATGTACTGTAAAATACTACCAACAAAACTGCTACCTTGTCTCGTAGTTTCCAAAATGGGGTCACTTTTTTGGAGTTTCTACTCTAGAGGTGCATCAGGGGGGCCTCAAATGGGACATGGCGTCAAAAAACCAATCCAGCAAAATCTGCCTTCCAAAAACCATATGACGTTCCTTTCCTTCTGCGCCCTGCCGTGTGCCCGTACAGCAGTTTACGACCACATATGTGGTGTTTCTGTAAGCTACAGAATCAGGGCAATAAATATTGAGTTTTGTTTGGCTGTTAACCCTTGCTTTGTTACTGGAAAAAATGGATTAAAATGGAAAACCTGCAAAAAAAAGTTAAATTCTGAAATTTCATTTCCAATTTCCATTAATTCTTGTGGAACACCTTAAGGGTTAGCAACATTTGTAAAATCAGTTTTGAATACCTTGAGGGGTGTAGTTTCTAAAATTGGGTCTATTTTGAGTGGTTTCTATTATGTAAGCCTCACAAAGGGACTTCAGACCTGAACTGGTCTTTAAAAAGTGGGTTTGGGAAAATTTAGGAAAAATTTTAAGATTTGCTTCCAAACTTCTAAGCCTTCTAACGTCCCCAAAACATAAAATGGTATTCACAAAATGATCCAAACATGAAGTAGACATATGGTGATGGTGAATGTAAAGTAATAACTATTTTTTGGGGTATTACTATCTACTATAAAAGTAGAGAAATTTAAATTTGGAAATTTGCTAATTTTTCAAAATATTTGGTAAATTTGGTATTTTTTAATAAATAAAAATGAAATTTTTTGACTCAATTTTACCACTGTCATGATGTACAATATGTGACGAGAAAACAGTCTCAGAATGGCCTCGATAAGTAAAAGCGTTTTAAAGTTATCACCACATAAAGTGACACATGTCAGATTTGCAAAAAATAGCCGGGTCCTTAAGGTGAAATATGGCAGGGTCCTTGAGGTGTTAAAGGGGTTGTCCATTATGTTTATATTGATGACCTTTCCTCAGGATAGCGCTGCTTTTACTTTAAACAGCTGATTGACGGGGGTGCTGGAAGTTGGCCCACCGCCGATCTGATATCGATGACTTATCCTGAGGATAGGTCATCAATATAAAGCGGACAACCCCTTTAACGCCCTTAAACCTCCTCAAAAAATGAAGCAGCCTGCAATTTCCCAACATCTCAACCCACCCCCCTTAGAATGAGCAGGGCAGGCACTGACATCATCACAATAAAGCAAAGCTCATAAAATACACTCTAGGGGTTATTTATCAAACAGGAATACGCCTAACTTAGGCATATTTTTGTAGCAGATTGCGGCGCAAAGGTCCTTTGTACCGAAATCTGTGACTTCTCCCCGCTCACACAAGGTCTATAAAAGTGGGCGTAGTGTGAGAGGGGAAGGCGACGGGCTGGCATGCCCCTATCTTTCATAATTTTCTATGCCGGCTTTAGGCAGAGGCGTAGCTAGAGGTAGCTACCAGGCCCAGGAGCCTGAGGGGACCCAAAGACCCTTGTGCTGCATAAAAAGACACTGGTATTATAGAAAGTGCATGCTGGTCAAGTTACACCTCTGGTTGGAGGGAGGGGGTTAGGTCAAGAATTTAGCATGGGGTGGGGGGGTTTCTGTTTCAATTTTTGCCTTAGGGAGCATGAAGGCTATGTGCTACCTGCCCCTGGCCACAAATCACTGATGGAAGGGGGCCCAAGCTGAGCTCTTGCACCAGGGTCCATGAGTCATGAGCTACACCCCTGCTTTTAGGCGCAGAAAATGGTTTAAATATAAGATAGCAAGAAAGCTTTCTAACATTTAGAAGTGGCGGACATTCCGCAGAAGTTTTGTAGAGGCCGGCGCCTATTCATATCTCCGGTGGATCCACCTCCAGCTATAGGGCTTATTAAGACTGGCGTCTAAAACGCCGGTCTTAATAAATATGCCGCATGGTATTGTGACATCATCAAAATAAACGACATCCGAGGAATAATCACAATCACCAGTGAAAAATCATCATCACAATAGAGCAAAACCTAAGAATAAAGAAAAACTGTATTGTCACTACTAAAGAACACAGCCTAAGCCTACATGCACACCGATGGTTTCCCATTAATTTCTATGGATCCGTTAAAAATGCGGATGCCTCTTCCGTTGCCTGTCCACGTCCACTGTCCGCATTATCATTTCCGCAAAAAAAATATGGCATGTCCTATTCTTGTCTGCAAAAAATGGTTTGCGGACCCATAGAAGTCAATGGGTCCACAAAAAATGCGGCTGACCAATGGAAGCCATCCGTTTGTCATCCGCATCCATTTTATTGCGGATGGTTGCTTGGAAACCAGGGCACTTGTACAGGTACTTTAAGGCCTAATTCACACGTCCGCAAAATGGATCCGCATCCCATTAATTTCAAAGGGGCAGGAATGGATGTGGACAGCACATTATGTGATGTCCGCATTCGCATTTCCGCATCCATGTTTCCGCATCCGCGTTTCCGTTTCCGCAAAAAAATAGAACATGTCCTATTCTTGTCCGCAATTGCGGACAAGAAAAGGCATTCTCATTATAGTGCCAGCAATGTGTGGTCCGCAAAATGCGGAATGCACATTGCAGCCGTCCGTGTAAAGATACTGTAACTTTAAGGCCCCTTTCACACGGGCGAGTTTTCCGCGCGGGTGCAATGCGTGAGGAGGACGCATTGCACCCGCACTGAATCCGGACCCATTCATTTCTATGGGGCTGTGCACATGAGCGGTGATTTTCACGCATCATTTCTGCGTTGCGTGAAAATCGCAGCATGCTCTATATTGTGCGTTTTTCACGCAACGCAGGCCCCATAGAAGTGAATGGGGCTGCGGGAAAATCGCAAGCATCCGCAAGCAAGTGCGGATGCATTGCGATTTTCCCGCATGGTTGCTTAGCAACGGGACCCGATCTCTATTATTTTCCCTTATAACATGGTTATAAGGGGAAACAATAGCATTCTTAATAAAGAATGCATTGTTAAATGAAGAGGAAGGGGTTAAAAATAATAAAAGTTAACTTACCTTAGCCACTTGATCGCGTAGTTGCGATCTGTCCTCCCTTTCCCTGCATCTTCTAAGATCTACAGGACCTGTGATGACGTCACATCACCATGGTGATGATCCATGTGATTGGACCATGTGATGTGACATCATCACAGGTCCTGTAGATCTTAGAAGATGCAGGGAAAGAGAGGAGAGATCGCAACTACGCGATCAAGTGGCTAAGGTAAGTTAACTTTTATTATTTTTAACCCCTTCCTCTTCATTTAACAATGCATTCTTTATTAAGAATGCTATTATTTCCCCTTATAACCATGTAATAAGGGAAAATAATCAATTCTCCAGAAGACCCGAAACCGGACTTCAGTGATGAAGTCCGGCTTCGGGTCTGGGTACCAAACATGGCGTTTTTTCTCAAGCGTGTGCAAAACGCGTCACAAACGTTTGCACCCGCGCGGGAAAAACGCACATATTCCCGCAACGCACCGCCTCTTATCCGGGCGTCAAACATGAAAAAAAAAAGTTCACTGACGTGCTCAGAAAAATAAAATAAAAACATAAAAAAACTATATTTTCTAAACACAATATTTTATAGTTAAAAACAATTAAACAAGTACAAATACTACACTTGTCATCAGTATTTTTGTAAAATAACTCGTAACAAGTTATTTATTCTGCACGCTATCTGCCATAATAAAAGGAACCAAATGAAGAAATGAATAAAAGCTCAGCAGTAAGTAGTATGTGCCCCAAAATCCTACCAATGAAAGCTACGACTTGGCTAAAATAAAAAAAAAGCAATAATACAGCCACATTGATGGGAAAATAAAAACATTATTTAAAATAAACTACTGTGCAAAAGCCGTAAAACATTAAAAAAAAAATGTAAAAATGAGGTATCATTGCAATTGTAATAATCCGCATAATTGCTGCTTGTCTTCCATGTTTCGCCTAAAAATGGATGAATAAAAGTTACTTTATTACAGTATTTGTATTCCATAATGATGCCATTAAAATTACAACTTATTTCAGTAAAAAAAAAACAAGCCCTATGTCTTCATCTACCTAAAAATAAAAACATTCTGTATTTTAGAGTGTTAGAAAAAAAAGCACTGCATCCCTCACTATAAAACAGCCTAGAAAGAAAGTGAAAACAGTATTGCAGCATCATCTCAATAGAGAACAGCCCATAACCATGATGGCTAACCTCCGGCACGCCAGCTGTGGTTAAACTACGACTCCCAGCATCCACTCTTGCTCAGCTGTTTTTGGAACACCATAGAAATGAATGGAGCGTGCCGGGAGCCGTAGTTTCTCCACAGCTGGAATGTCGGTGTTTAGCCCTTACTGGCCTATAAAGAAAAACACTGTAGTGACATAACCCTATAAGACACAGTCTACAGATGAAGACAGAGCACAGCCTATAAATGAAGAGAAACAGCATTGTGACATCAGCATGATAAAAAAGAGACAAGCACTTTTAAGACATGATCGTAATAATAGAGCTCACCCTATGGATCACAAAAGGACACATAGAAAACTAACCCCATGTGACATCACCACAATAGAATACAGCCTATAAATAAACACAACCAACACTGTAATTTCCTCCTAATAGAGCACAGCCAAAAAATAAAGACGTGAGCAGAACATAAAAACTATTCAGTCATCAACATCATCACAGGGTTGACAGTTTTAGGCCTCATGCACACGACCATTGTTTGATTCCGTGTCCGTTGTGCCATTTTTTGTGGTTTTCTGCAGACCCATTGGTTTTCAATGGGTCCGTGGAAACCTCGGCAAATGCACCGTTTGTCCTCCGCGTCCGTGGTCAGTGATTCCAGTCCGTCAAAAAAATATAACCTGTCCTATTCTTGTCCGTGAAAAACGGTTCACGGATCCATTCAAGTCAATGGGACTGTGAAAAAATGCGGATGGCCATCCGTGTGTCATCCGCGTTCCGCGTCCGTTTTTTTGCGGATCCCTTGGCAGGCACTTGGCAAAAATTGTCAGCCTGTCTTTTGGTAAAATCTTTTGGGTCATGTCCACTAAAAAAACCGGATGACACACGGAAACTCAACGGAAGGCAAAAACGGACACGGATCACTGAACAACGGAACCCCTTTTTGCGGACAGCATAAAAATTTGGTCGTGTGCATGAGGCCTTAAGCTGTGGTCTTGGGTGGTCCAGCGCTGTCCTATATTGGTGCCTCTCCATGTATATTATAGTTGAAAAGAAAGCTATACTGTATGTAAAAGTCTCTAACAGGAATAAAAAGAGATGTTAAAAATATTTTGATTACAAAAAATACCGACCCAAAAAGAAAATTTAGAAAAATATAACCTTTTTCTAAAAATTGAAGCGATTTAAAATCATACGTATTAAAGGGGTTGTGTCATCTCAAGAATTGGAGGCATATCGCTTGAATACTCCACTCATGTCTGATAGGTGTGGGTCCCGCAGCCCTCTCTAAAACAGCAAAGTAAAAGAGAGCGGACCACGCATGAGCCACTGCCCTCCATTCATTTCTAGGGGATTGCCGAAAATAGCCGAGTGGCGCACTCGGCTATTTTCGCCAGTCCCATAAAAATGAATGGAAAGCGCTCCCCTCAAGTGCAGCCACCGCTCCATCCACTTCTATAGGGGTGACGGAAATAGCCAAGCCAGTCCACACCGACCCGCACCTATCAGACATTGGGGACATACCCTGGAGATATACCACTAATACTTGAGATGACATAACACGCCTTTAAGTATCTCCCATACTTGTAATGACTATTGTTGGGCGAATCGAAGTTAACAAAGTGGAATTCAATCCGGATTTCAGGAAAAATTAGATTCGCCACAAATCCGAATTTCCTGGCGCTTCGTGGTAACGAATAATTTTTTCCTGAAATGGCGGTAAAAAAACCCATACCTCATCCATTTGATCCCTGAGAGGCTGACGTGGCCATCTTGATTGGAGAAAACATGCCAATTCTGGCAGGGGCTGAGGTGATGACATCACCACGTCATCAAGCTGGACGGGATCAAATGGATGGGGTGAGTATGTATTTTTTTGTTTTAACACCTGATTAACCTCCATGATAGGCTGAATGTGACTCTCAGATGCCGCGATCAGTGCTGAACGTGGCATTTGAGGGGTTAAATGCCCTTTGGGGGGTGCGATCGCTATTCCACATCATTGCACCAGCTCCGTACAATCAAATTCTTTCAGGTTTCCGTCATGTATAATGGAAACCAGAACGGATCCGTTATGCTTGCCCATACACCTCTATTGTGATGGATCAAAACAGAATGCCTCTAAAGGTTTCCGTTTCGAATTCCATCTCATGAATTCCGTTATTTTCCATTATAACATGTTATAACGGAAAGCAATAACGGAATTCATAATGTGAACCAACTCTTATGCATAGGATTGCATAGGATCCTGTAAAAAAACGGATCCTGTTGCATCAGTTGTCATCCAATTGAGCCATTTCCTTCTGAGATCCTTTTTTTAGACGGGAAAAAAAGTACTGCATGCAGGACTTTTTTTTCCTGTCTAAAAAAACGGATCTCAAACAGAAATGGCTCAAATGGATGACAACTAATGCACAGGATCCATTTTTTTACTGGATCCTGTTTTTTTTACTGGATCCTGTCATGTGAACTCTAAGGCCCCATTCACACGTCCACAATTTTGTTCCGCATTTTGCGAAACGGAATTGCGGACCCATTCATTCCTATGGGGACACTCTATGTCTCGCCGGTATCCGGAATTGCGCAAATCACGTTCAGTGGCTCCATTCTAGTCAATGGGTCCGCAAAAAAAAACAGGAAGCATATGGAAAGGCATCCGTATGTCTTCCGTATCCGTTCCGTTTTTGGTGAACAATCAATTGAAAATTTTAAGACCAGCACAATTTTTATTATGGAATTACTGTATACTGTATATGCCATACGGAAAAACGAAAAGGAACAACGGAACCGAAACGGAAACACAACGGAAGCAAAAAACAGAAAAAACAGATCTGTTATAAACGGACCGCAAAACACTGACAAAGCCACACGGTCGTGTGCAAGAGGCCTAAGGGTCCGTTCACATGACCGTAATTCTGGGTCCGCATCCGTTCCACAATTTTGCGGAATGTGTGCGGACCCATTCATTTCAATTGGGCACCAAAAGATGAGGACAGCACACGGTCATGTTGTTCCGTTCCACGGCCCCCGCAAAAATATAGAGCATGTCCTATTTTTGTCCGCAGCCTTGGACAAGAATAGGCATTTTCTATATAGCGCTGGCATTGTGCAGCCCGCAAAATGCGGAAGTACACGGCTGGTATCCATGACTTGCGGACCGCAAAACACTTACAGTCGTCTGAATGCACCCTAATATATATACAACCAAAAATAATGCCAAACGCTATACCACAAAAGAAAGGCCTCAAAAAGCTATTTATAAGACCAAACTTAGCTGTTCTTAAAGGGGTTGTACAAGATTATAGAAAAACATGACTGCTTTTTAGAAAAAAACAACATCACAAGTTCACAGTCTCTGTGTGGCATTGCATCATAGCTCCATTTACTTCCATGTCACAAAACATCTCAAGCAGTGAAGTTCTAATCCTGCAGGACCACTTTAAAGAGGTTGTCCCACAAAAAAATATTCTGCAGTTTTCAAACCAGCACCTGGATCTGAATACTTTTGTAATTGCATGTAATAAAAAATTTTGCATAGCCACTGAGTTATTCAATAAAATCTATCTGTATAGCGCCACCTGCTGATAGTTTTTTTTCTTATTTCTTTGTCCTGCTCACTGAGAAGGCCGCACATGCTCAGTTTTATCCTCCAACTGCCTCCTGAGTTGTGATAGGTGGAGCTGAGACACGCCCCGTGAGCTGTGATAGGTAGAGCTGAGACACGCCCCCTGAGCTGTGATAGGTAGAGCTGAGACACGCCCCTTAGCTGCAGCAGAAAAGACACTCCCCTGAGCTGATAGCTTGATATAAATCTAGCAGAGCAATGAATGTGGAGATCTCTGGATTCATGTGAGGTACAGGGCTGGTTCTAGCTTTGTTAGAAAGAGATTGGCATGTACTATATGATTTTCATTTTTTACATTAGTCATGGGATAACCCCTTTAAGGTTTCGCACAAGAATTGTAATGCTATAATAAAACTATAGAAGGGCATATTGATTAAATAGGTTCTGGCTATGTACAGATATTGTCCACGCTCACAGGTGTGATGGGAGACGGCAGAACATTACCCATCAGAAGAAGAGTGTAAAGAATTTACCAGTAGAATAATAAGAGGCGGCATTTCCATTCTAGGCAGTGTTTTTATTGATGGACACCTGGAAGGTTTAATAAAACCGTCTCACTGTCTACTAATTACGTACCATAAGGATGGGAAGGTCGGCCAAGGTGAAGCTCAGCTTGTTAATGAAGGCATGGAATAAGAAGAATTATTCATTGGGCACTTACGAGCCTTAGTAAGGTTAAAACTCATTCAAAAAGTGCTCCAGTCCCAAGGGACCAGCTACTTAATGGGAGGTTGTACCCAAACCTTAGAATTGGTCATATAGTTGTACATGATCATAAATCAAGAAGTAGATCAGCAGCTAAAGTTTGGTGATCATATTTTATTTGCTTATAGAGATATGGGCATTTTTTGGTTTTTTTCAGTGGTGGCCATTTTGAAAAAGTGCAGCCATATTATTCACTGCCACCTTTAAATAGGCTTCTCATGGTAAAAATGTCACTTTATTATATGGTGATACAATGGCCAATTAAAAGGGTTATACTGTGAATAATGTACACAATGAAAAGCATACATAATCTAGTACATGGCAGTCTCTTTCTAAAAAAAAAAAAAAAAGTAGAACCAGCCCTGTGCCTCACATTGATCCAGAGATCTCCCCATTCATTGCTCTAATTTTTCTGCTAGACTTATTTCAAGCTAGCTACTCAGGGGGCGTGTCCTTTCTCAGGGGGCATATCCGTTCTGCCACAGCTGGTGGCAGTTGAAGGATGGAACTGAGCATGTGCTTCTGTCACAGTGATCAGGACAGAGAAATTAAAAAGATGCAAACAGCAGGTAGCGCAATACAGATGGATTTCATTGAATAACTCAGAGGCTATAATTAGAGGTGAGTGAATTTCATGTTATGAAATTCGTTTGGTGGTAAAAGCAGAATTGCATGATGGATTCCGTTACCACGGATCATAACGCAATTCTTTGACGGAATGCATAACAGAATGCCTTTAGAGGCATTCCGTTATTCATTCCGTCATAATAGAAGTCCATGGCCTGAGGACTCCCCTGCATAACGGAAACGGGACCGATCAGTTTTGCAGCCCATAGACTTTTATTATGACGGAATGAATAACGCAATTCTGCTTTTACCACCAAATGAAGCGTGAACGAATTTCAAAATATGAAATTCGCTCATCTCTAGCAATCATTGCAATCATAAAAGTATTCTGGTCCAGGCGATCACAGGCAACCTCTTTAAGTAATTGTGCCAGATAATATATAATAATTATCTAATTGAAAAAATAGTAAAAAAAAGTCCAGCTTTTCCAAAAGGTGACAATCTTTATTAAATATCACAAATATTTTTATATTTTCATTGTACGGGTGTTTTCGGTCGTGTTGATACCCATGATGTTTTTATTTTTTGGTATGTATTTATTTTTTTATTAGACGGAAATAGGGCTGATTTAAACTTTTATATTTTTTTATATATTTTAAAAAAAATTGAACTTTTTTATGATTTTGAAGCTCGTATTTGAGCCTACAAAATCCAATATTTTTTTCTTTAATTCTGAACAATCATGGATTTTTTAAATACATTTATTACTCAGAATTGCTCATTTCTTATGTTGTTCTGCCACCTTTTGTCCAAAATAAGAATTGCAGCTTTAATGTCCTGGGTCTCTTCAGCGAGACTTAGCATATTAAAATCAATCGCCGGCATCCTCACTGGCCGCAGGGGATGCCGGTAAGAAGCCCAGTTTGTCACCCTTTAGATGTGGTGATGTCACTTGATCATGGCATCTAAAGGCTTAAATTACCGCGATCGGCATTATTGCTGTTTGAAACAGCAGAGACCTGCCGGCAATGTTTGCCCATCGCTCCAGCTCTGTACATGTTAAATTTATTCTGCAGCAGGACAACAACCCCAAACATAAAGTCAATGTCATCAAGAACTATCTTCAGTGTAAATAAGAACAGGGAGTCGGGGAAGTGATGATATGGCCCCCACAGAACCCTGATCTCAACATCATCCAGTCTGTCAGTGATTACATGAAGAGACACAAGGATTTAAGCAAGCCTACATCCACAGAAAACCCGTGCTTTGTTCTCTAAGATGTCTGGAGCAACCTCCCTGCCGATTTCCTCCAAAATCTGCGTGCAAGTGTACCAAGAAGAACTGATGTTGTTCTGAAGGCAAAGGGCCGTCACCCCAGATATTGATTGGATTAAGATTTTTTATTTGTTCATTCACTTTGTATTTGTTTTAGTTTTTTTAAAGCATTCTTACTTTGCAGCGTTTTTCCCCTACCCGCCTAAAACGTTTGCACAGTCCATCTGCCTTGTTCTAAAAGGAGCCTGTCCCCACAACAAGTTCACTATAAAAGACAACTCTTAATAATAATTAATGTCCCTCTACAAGTAAACTGGGGTAAAATAATACTAAATCAACTTTAATAGTGACTCACTTCATCATAATTAGTTACTTTGTCATTTTCCACCATATGACTGTGAATCATGAAGCTAATGCGCCGCCACAGTTCTGTCACAAAGTGTAGTCACAAGGACAGTGTACTGCTGAGAGACTTAGAGAGGTTTTCAGGGATTCTAAGGATAGGTCATTAATATTCGCTCGGTGAGGGTCTAACACCCAGCAGCCCCACCGATCAGCTGTTCCCTGCAGCCCCTGGCGCTGGAATTAGCACTTTGAGTGAAACAGGAAGCACAGCTCCATTTAAAGTGTAGTGGTCGTGTTGGGTACTGCAGTTCAGCTCCCGCTCATTCACTTCAATGGGAGCTGAGCTGCAGTAACCCGGCACGGCCACTACACTTTAAACAGAGCTGTGCTTTCTTCTTCATTCAAGTTCTAGTCCCTGTGTTGAAGGCTGCAGCTGATTGGTGGGGGAGCAGAGTGTCGGACCCTCACCGATCAGATATTAATTGCCAATCTTGAGGCAGAATATATTCATGCTCTCTTTTTTGTGTTTGTTTTTTTGCATTGAGATTCTCAATGGAGAACATATTCCAAACGTCTCCTTCACATCAAGATATGGAGAAGACAAGTAGCAGTCAGATGTATGAAGAGGATGCAGGGTTGATCCTATGGCAAAGACCAAAATTGGACCCCACTTTCTGTCCTGTATCCCTATCAACTACTTAGGACTGGGGTTCTTTGGTCCCACCTCAGAAGTTGATTCAGAGGACCCACGTTCCACACAGCATATGCCCATATCAGATCTTATAGGTTATTTGTGAATCTTATAAAGAACAGACCCATGTGGCAAATAATTAGCTAGAAAGCCATCTCCAAACTGGGTTGTCTTCTGCTGGATGTTTAGGGCCAATTTTTGTGTAATAGATTTGGCTCAATTGGGAATCCTCTGGTATTATTCTGGTGGCAGTCTGAATTCATTCATAAGAAAGTTCATAAACTGAGATTTCAAACCAGGGTTAGGCTGCTTTCACACCAGCGTTTTTGCTGAATCCGTCATGGATCAGCAAAAATGCTTCCGTCACGATAATACAATTGTCTGCATCCGTTATAAACGGATCCGGTTGTATTATCTTTAAAATAGCCAAGACGGATTAGTCATGAACACCACTAAAAGTCCCCATTGACTTGCATTCTGAGTTCAGTTCATTCAGTTTTGTCCCCATTGATAATGAATGGGGGCAAAAAGGAAGTCCTTTGACAGATCTCATTAGCGGAAAGGAAAGCGCCTATCCTATTAACTGAAGCCAGTGTGAAAGGCAGAAAAGCTACTGGGGACACGTGTCTGCCGAGTAGTACAGCAAAAAGCAGGAGGCACCTGGTGTACCAACAGTATAACTAATAGATCAGACACTGTGTAGTTATAATTGAGTACAGCAATTGAGTTGTGTTACGAACTATAGACTGTTAAAGGAGCCATGTGTCTGAGCACCCCGCTACATACCTGAAACTTCTGTTTAACACCTGTTCCAGATCAGTTATTCCATTGTAGCTCACTGTATTACTGAGTGGTCAGTTGTTTAAATCCAACCTATAAAGTCCAAGGCATAAATAGTATCTGACTCCTGGGTTTCTGCCATAAATGTGCTGTTTAAACTGCTGCAGGTCTGCACAGGGATTAGCCCCATTGTCATTTACTGAGGTTGATCCTTTGCTTTTCCATGCAGAATCTGTGGAAATAGGTAGTATGCTAATTATTTTGTTGGCAAATGTTCCTCAGGAGATATGAATATCAGATCGGCTGGGGGGCTGACTCCCGACACCCTCACCAATCAGCTGTCTGAAGACAACAAAGCGCTCATACGAGCGCTGTGCTCTCTTCTCTGTTTCCCTGTTTGCCATCGACTTCGCAGTGATGAGCGGGTTTAGTTACAACTCCGCCATCCCCATTCGCTTCAATGGGGCGCTCCTTCCTGTTCAAGTGAATACTACAGAACCATCCCATTGAAGTGAATGGGGAAATCGAAGTTGCAGTACGAGCGCTGCGTACTCTTACAGCTTACCCGCACAAATGCGTGAAGCCAGACCCCCGCCGATATGATATTGTTGACCTATCCTGAGGATAGGTCATCAATAAAAAAAGCAGAAATCCCTTTAAAGGCCTATTTTAGTTTTAAGTACCGGTACGTAAAGCTTGCTCATTGTATTATGAAAAGTTTTATAGCTTAACCCTCTCTTCTCGGCTTTTTACCATTTCAAAAATTCTGATTGCTTGAATCATTTCGAAGTTGAAAAATCCGCCCTGATCGTATTCATTTGACAGAATTGCAGGACTGAAAGTCATAGTCGAAAAAAAATGCCAAAAAAAACCAAACAAAAACACAGTTTAATCCAGTTGAACAGGTTTAGTGGTGCAGGAGGAATCCTTATATACAGTAAGCAGTAAAGTATGTACAACTATGAGGCAAATGCCCTGCAGTTCGCCAGACGGGCCATGCCCTCGCCCAGTGACCTGAGGGCATAATGACTTTGAATTAAAAATTCTCACTTTGCTTATGACTAAAGAGAAACGGAGATTTAACCAGTTGAATAGCCACGGGGCCGCCTCCTATGGAACCAGTGGATGTTTTAATAAGTGATAATGAGAGCGCTAATTAATATTAACTTCAAAGACAAATAAATGCCTAGCCTAACGCAACCTACAATTTCCCAGCAGGCAAATTAGAGCACAAGGAAAAACAAAGCTTTGCAGTAAATCAGGGGAGACACGTCCCCCATCCCCAGGTCAGAGAGAGTTCACGTTGCAAAGCGACTCTAGGAGATGCACCACAGCAGCTGTGTACTGAGGCAAACTGGTATTTGTAGTCATGGGGGGACACTACGGGTTACATATCAAGGAAGCGATATTGCCGGCATGTAGGATTCAATTAATTAGCATTCAACCCTTAAGCGTTTCCTTCCTAGGAAAACAAAGAAGACTTTATGGTTATTAACACCATTTATTTTTCGCGAAATTACAGATTCCAGGGAACATAACGATTGCTGCGGAGAAAAGCGAGAGAATACAGTATGCAGATGTAATTGGAGTCACCACAAATATTTTATCAATGTATACCAATTAATCTCATCCAGAATCGATGGGTGCGGGATGGAATATACTGGATTAATCGATGGTCAAAATGGGTATAAAATTAGGGTGAAGGGGTGTAGAGTCACTAGGAATACCACCCAAAACGTCTTATCTTTACTTCAGGTTCTGGTCTTATGAAATTCTAAATTATCATCTAGTTTTGTAGTGGTAACTATTGCAGGATTGTCAGAATTTTTGGATTATCAAATGTCCGATCAAAATAATTTTATTGTATATGGAAATGCCTGTATGAATACAACTTCTCCTCCAAAATCTAGTTAAAGGGAGTCTGTCACTGGGAAACTTACTTCATGGAGATGCCAGTCCAGTCTGTATGAAAAGCAGAAAACATACTGGAGTTACCTGTCTGCCGAGGAGTACAGCAAAAAGCAGAAGGCACCTGGTATACCAAAGGTATGGTTAAAGGGAGTTTGTCACCAGGAAATTCACTGGCAAACCAGGTACAATGAAAATCTAGCCTGTGAAAAGCACAAAAGTTACTGAAGTTACATGTCTGCAGAGTAGTACAGCAAAAAGCAAGAGCCACCTGGTATAGCAATGGTATTATTAAAGGGGGTCTGTCACCAGGAAATTCACTGGTAAACCAGGCACAATGCCAATTCAGTATGTGTGGAACGCATAAAACTTACTGGAGTTACATGTCTGCAGACGAGTACAGAAAAAAGCAGGAGCCACCTGGTATAGCAATGGTATGATTACAGGTAGTCTGTCACCAGGAAATTCACTGGTAAACCAGGCACAATTCCCTAGTTCAGCTGAATGCTGAATGATATGGTTCACTTAATAATCGTCAATCCATTCACCAGAAAAAAACATTTTTGAATCCATTAAAATGAGTATATAAGTGCACCAAGGGCAAATCCAAGCAACCTTACTCCCTCTGCTTCCTCTGACAGCACCTCCCTCTCTAGCCGAGATGACTATGCAATAACCTGATACTGTCAATCAAGAAGGAAATGGAGACAGACTTGGTCAGTCAAAGCCAGAACCGAAGCCAGTAACCCCTTTAATAAACGTGGCTTGATATAAGTTTTCTGTTGCATGTTTTGTGACATTCTAGATTTTTTTCCAAAAACAGCGCTGCACCTGTACACAGGTTGTGTGTGGTATTGCAGCCCAACCAGATGCATTTTAACGGAACTGAACTGCAATATCTGACAGAACACATAAACAGTGGTGGTGCCAATATAAAGATGATTTTACATGTGTGTTTTGGGCACTTTTGTCATGTTGATGGGTCTTTTTACGCAGTCAGATGTTCCTTTAAAGTCTATAAGGCATTATAAAGTGCACTACATACAGAATGCGTTTAAGGTGGCATTTATGTTTCAAAAGGAATTTAATGAAGTTTACAAAGCAGTATACACAACAAACATACAAAACAGAGCAAAAAAGAAAATACATAAATAAGAATAAGAATTAAAAAATGGGTAACAACACAATGAGCGTCCAGGTGTGTGTGCAAAAGGATAAAACTGGAGTATTACATCCACATGTACAACCAATCACATACAAGAAGGTGAATGCAACATAGTAATCTAGCAGATTACACATATAGTAAATTGGCTATAATGTAATTCAGTATCGAAAATCAGTAGAATCGGAGAGGAGGATAGCCAGGGCTCCCAAAACTTCTCAAAGGCGGCAAAAGAATCAGTGCAGAAGGCACTAAGTCGTTCATATAAAAGTTTTTAGGTGGCATTTGATGCAGCATGCCCTAAGTATGGTGTTTTTTTTTTTTCCCATAGGGTTTTCTATAGGACTTTAAAAATGCCAGAAAAAAACAGATGTTCATAGGCTTCCAAAAGCAAAAAAAGAGGCCCCTGCAAAAAAAAAACGTGTGAGAAGCCATAGGGAAATTTACTACAGTATGTTCGTTCTGGTTGTGTTTGATTATCCTTGTGCAATTAGAAGGCAGGTAAGGAAGTGCGCATGCTTGTTAACAGTTAATTAAGAGGTATTTTCGTCTTTCACACCGACCTCGCATGAAACGGACATTCTCCATTGATTTCATCATTATAAACAGATAATGGATTCACCTTAATTATTTTCCGGCCATTGATTCATGTTGTTTGCACCCAAGTTCCTTGACAGTCGTTCATACGGTTCAATCTCGGCGTTTCAAAGCACCAGGAACGTCCATGTGGTGATTTACAGATCATATTACATATTAGCAAAATACACTTATAATTTAAGATGTCAGAGCTGACAGCAATGACGAGAGTAATATCCCTCATTAATGTGACCTGCTCTGGTAGCGCTCAAGGCCACAGTCAGCAGTGAGAATCACATCTATTCTGTTAGCGCTCCTGCAAGCAAAGCAGGCAGCCATCGCTCATAGGGGTTATTAGTCCAGAGGAATGCTGACCTGACAGTAAAGAGTATTTCCACCTAGATGAAAAATATATAGAAATGGACAACCTCTGAACAGAAAAATATAAGTTATAGTTAGAGATAAGCGAATAATTGAAAAGTTTGATTCGGCTGATTCCCTGAATTATACCAAAAAATTCGCTTCGTGACTAATTACTTTGCTTTGTGACGCATTTTTTTGCTATAGTGCTGCCCCTGTGATTGTACCTCTCAGTCGCCTCATTTATACAAATTAAATCAAACTTACCGCCTCCATTTCCTCGCGACGGACCAGCCGCTGCCATCTTGCTTGAAGATCTGGAACGAAATCTCGCTCGGCACGAGATTACGACGTCACGCCGGCCGGCGTAGTGACGTCATACATCACCACGCACGGGATTTCGGCCAAGATCTTCAATCAAGTTGGAGACTAGGGGCCCATCGCGAGAAGATGGAGGAGGTAAGTTTTGGATATTTTTGTTTTTTTACACTATTACAGGTCGATCGATTCGCTGATACGCAGCACGAGGAAATTCGGCTTCGAGGTGGATCGAATTTATCCTGAAATTCAGATCGAATTCCACTTCGTGGGATTCGATTCGCTTATCTCTAGTTATAGTACACATTTTGTAAGAATCATTTGTAATGGAGAATATAAGTAATAGTAATCTTATTAAAGGGGTTTTCCGAGTTTTTCATGCTTATGACCTATCCTCTAAACAGGTCATCAGTAGCTGATCGGTTGGGGTCCAACACCTGGGACCACCGCTGATAAGCTGTTTGAGGATCTCACAGTAGTGCTATGGCCTCCTCACAACTTATCAAGTACAAGGCCGTACATCGTATAGCGGGAGTGCTTGGTATTGAAGCTCGGCCCCATTTCTTTGCAAGGAGCTGAGCTGCACCTAGTCCATGTGACGTATGAACATGACGTCACTGGCCCAGATGGATGCAGCACTCACAAGAGGCCTCCTCAGACAGCTGAATGTCTGACCCCCACCAATCAGATACTGATGACTTATCCAGAGAATAGGATAATCAGTATAAAAACGTCAGAAAACCCCTTTAAACAAAGTGGCATCTTTCTTTCCAGCACCAAGAAAATCAATCTATGGTACTAGAGTAGAAGTTTGGGGAGGAGGGGGATGCCGCTGCAGTCTTTCCTTCTCTTGCTGTGAAACTACGTGCTGTGAGAGGGAGGGCAAGCACGGGAAACACCTGATTCGCTCTCGTCACTAGCATCAGACCAGTTAGCCATGCAGGTCGGTACCTCTAAGGGATGCAGAGGTTGAAGACACAACCTGGTCCTGGAGATTATGGGGGCCCAAAATCTGGCATAAGTACTATAAAAGACTGGTGATAGTTGGGGGGGAGGGGGGTGTTTCAAATATTGCAACCTTTAAAGAGGTTGCCCAAGTGTTGTGTCTGGTATTGCAGCTTGGCTTTGTTGAAGGCTGAGCTACAGAGCCAAACACAAATGGTGGACAAGTGTGGTGCTGTTTTCAGAAGAGAGTAGCCATGTTTTTATCCACTTGTGTTTTATCTACGTGTGTTGGGTTTCCACGGCAACTTAGCATGCACTAATGATGTCATCACACTACGTTCTTCCAACACAGCTTGTGCAGAGGGACACCAACTGATATTCAGAATGGTTATTGTCTTCCCTGAACACCAAACACCCAGTGCTCTCCAGTTAACTTTGCCACACTGGTCTCCAATAACTATGCAACACTAACTGTACTACACTGGTCTCCAGTAACTCCGCTACATCAACTCTGCAACAACAGTCTTCAGCAACTCAGCTACACTAACTCTGCACCATCGGTCTCCAGTAAATCTGCCACATTATCTCTGCTATGCCGGTTTCCAGTAAAATAACTCTACATTATCTCTGCTACACCGGTCTTTATTAACTTTATTACATCAGACACTAGTCTCCAATAGCTCTGCTACATCAACTCTGCTACATTGGTCTTCAGTTTACCCTGCTACATCAACTACTGGACAGGCAACTTAGCAGATCCACCTCACCAGGTGAGAACATAACAATGCTTTTCTAATCTTGCAAATCCCTTTAAGCATTATTTACATGTAACCATAAGTCCTCTTTAAAGGGGTTCTCCAGTTAAGAAAACCCGTAGGAATTTACCGTAGGAATTCTGGAGAATTCTGAGTTCATAGAATCCTCATCTCTTGACTAAAGAGGTTGCAAAGATCATGTCTTGCTTCAGAGATCCTGTCCTGTCCTCTGTTACTCCAACAACCCGTTGATTTGAATGGACATTCTGTAATGCAATTCTTAACATGTCCTGCGGTGGCGCTGCAGGGAAACAAAACAAATAGTGTCAGGTTTTCCCATAAATTCCAGCTTATTGGTCCAGCTTAGTGAGTCCTAGCACAGGGATACTTAGTGATCTGGGGATTGTCTATAGTGGTGAACCCCTTTAAAGGGTCCCCACAAATACATAAACATTTCAGAATATTATTTTCTTCCATTGCATTTCCCACCCCAAATTTTGATGGCCAAATAAAGGGCACTGCCTATAATTGGCAACCTTATTCATAGCTATATTATCTGGCTGCCTCTCATCTACCAGGTGGCTGACGCTGTGTGAAACGTCTCTGTGAAATGCATAATAGATGCGCAGTGGGCATCGCGGGGTTTAATCTGTCAGCTCTGTCTGTACAATCACAGAACGGTATTAAATAGACCTTTTCTGTCACAAATATTCTAGAAACAACGACAACGAGCAGAGGATTAACATTACAAAAGATTTTTCCTGACACCTCCAGCTAACGGGCAGCACGGCAGTCAAAAATACTGATATTATTCGCAACCCTAAAGAGCAAACACAAACATTACACAAATGCCACTGATAAAGATGTAGCAGGGTTAACTCCCATCTATCTTCCGGACTCTTCCACCCATGACGCAAATACACAAGATAAATTCTTAAAAAGAGCGGCCCGACCCTGGCGTGTTTTCATCATTCCGATCATTTTTGAATGTTGCATTCTTAACTAATGTCATTTTTACATTTTCTTTGTCTTTTTGTTCCATGAGTTTTATCTTTTGTATCATGAAAGTGGAAATGCACGGAGACACCAAGACGCAGAATGTGGGGCAATATTCTATTTCATCCCTCCTAAGCAGCTTGGCATCTCTGTAGGCCCGGTGCACCTGTAAAAAAAAATGTTACATCTCTCAATTGATAGAATGCCAAAAACTGGAGAATAGTTTTTTTAACCGGTCGTTATTAGAGATGAGCAAAGTTCTCAAAAATTAGTTTCCGCTGCTTCACCGAATTTTACAAAAAAGTTTGCTTCGTGATGAATTAATTTTCTTTGTAAATATCCGGTGCAATTGCGCTGCCCCCATCATTGAACCCCTCAGATGCCATGTTCATCACTGATCGCTGCATCTGAGATGAATATTAAGGCTTTTCAGGCGTTGATAAAAAAAAAATTTAAATCGTACTTACCCATTTGAGCGTGAAGAGGCTGCCGTGGTGCATCATGCTGTCATCACGTTAGCCAGTATGGTGACATCATACATGACCGCGCACGAGATTTCACACGGGACCTCTAAGCAAGATGGCCGAGGCAGCCTCTTCGCGCTCAAATGGATGAGGTAAGTATGATTTTCTTTTTTAATTTTTACCGCCATTTCAAGGAAAATTGATACGTTACCACGAAGCATGAGGAAATTCAGCTTTGTGGCGATTCAAATTTTCCCTGAAATTTGGATCAAAGTCCACTTCAGGAACTTCAATTCGCTCGCCGCTAGTTGTTATTAAAAAATCAGCAGTTTTTATCATAAAGGGTTAACCGTCTGTCTAGAAGTGAGCATCTTACTTTCTCTTTGACTTTAAGCTGGCTACTAACAGCTCATAAATAGTGATGAGCGGCAGGGGCTATATTCTAATTCTGGGTTATTTTCTTGATTGAGAAAAATTTTCAATGTAATATTCGCGTAATATGCGCGCAATACAAGCGTGGGTCACTTTGGGTACATTTTTCAAGCTGCTAGAAGTTTACTGAGACTGGAAATAATGGTTGGCACGGCAGAACATTACAATATATGCAGGTAGAGTGCTCCAATATATATATTCGCGATTGCGAAAATCGGCAATTAATGATGCACATATTTTTGCGCAATACGTGTAACTGGGTGACATCACAGCACTATGTCTGTATGAGCAGAACCGATCACACTACCTATCAGCTACACTATAAATCAATTTAACCCACACGGACTATCTCCCCCTAACTATCTGAATTATATATCTAAGTTAACTGTCTAATGTATATACAGCAAAGCAGAGAGCACAAAATCACACTGCTGTCTCTCTCAGAACTCCTTTACACTCCAGAAAATGGCTGCTGGGGAGGGTCTTATATAGTAAGGGGTAGGCAACTTTCCTATTGGTTGCTAGGGATGTTGCTAAGCTCAGACAAAGATATTGCAGCCTTTTCATTGGCCCACAAGCAAGAGGGAGGTTACTGATGAAAAAAAAAGTTGAATATTCGAAATTATGAATATATAACACTATATTCTAAATATTCATGAATTCTCGAAGTGACGATATTCGCAATAAATATTCGCGATTCGAATATTCACGCCAAACACTACTCATTAACATGACATAACAAAAGGTTATGGAAACCTTTGGGGACATTTTTTTTAACTATTGCATTGTACTCATTTTGAGCTGAAAATCTTTTTTTAAATTCGTCTTTATTTGAAATTTGGAGCCCTTTTATCTGAACATGGCTGAGATGCTCTAGTAGCAGGATCTGAATTTTCTTTGTGTTCCATCAGGCAGCTCAGGTCATGGCTCCTTATCTCTGACCTTATAAACACTCATTATAGCTCAGTTCTTATCGCATTGATAAGAATGTGGCTTAAATAAGTGTATGACCTTTTAGTTATTTAGAGATAAGGTTTATTAGCTGACCAGCACAAAGTGAAAGTAAAAGGTATGATTCACAAAATTAGAAAAACTGTGACAGAACTGCTCAATATTTTTAATAAAGACCAATTGAAAAAAATATTTTTAGCTCAACATCAGTAAAGTGCAATAAAAAAAAAAATTGCCCCTGAAGGTGTTCATAGCCTTTAAGGCTCCTTTACACTACTCAACTGAGCAGACGATTGTCGGGAAGGAAGCATTCCTTCTCAACAATCGCTGCTTGTCAATGAAGGAGACCACTGCATTTACGTACATGCAGCAATCTTCTCCACAGTAAGGGCAGGAGCGATCAATAATGCCATTGTTCATCCCCATACAGAATTATTGTTTGCCGATGTAGCATTCATACTATAGGACCTTTGGAAAGAGGTGGCACAGCCTTGATTGGTCCCATCTACTTTGCTATTGGGTGGCAATAACATGGGCAAGTCTCTACTCTACAAAAGAGCTATACAGTTAGAAAACAAGGGGTGAAGAATTGGTCCAAGGGTCATGCAAAAGGTATCTACTGGGAAACAAACAACAGGCCCTTCTGTCTTGGGTGGCAAAACCTGGCTCCACAATGTATTGTATTGTTCTCTGCTACATGGCCCCCTTTTTACTACACTCACCAAGAAGGACACAGTGTGGCTTGGCAATCACATGCGGCTTGTGTAACTCTTTTGTGTGGCTCCTAGTGGCTGTATGTTTAGGGTACTTCTATGAGATTACTTATGGTCACATGTTTACAGTTAATTTTAGGCCATGGGCCATACTTGTGGATGGATGTTATTCCTTTTCCACTGCATGGTATTACCCTATTCTACTTGATTTTGGTACCAGGTAGTTTGTTTTCCACTGAAGATATGGTACGCCCTCAATGCAGCTGGTAGTGATAACACTCTGGGACCAATCAGTAGCCATCAGTGTTGTCCTGTGGCCTTCATGGTACTTGCTTTGCTCCCTTGGGTTCACTTTGAATATGGTACCAAAAATGTACCAGAAACCAAGTACTGTCAAATTTAGCCTAGGGGAAAAATGGAAAAACAGGGTCCAGCTGAGTATAGTCGAGCTAGTTCCATGAAGTGGAAATCGAGCTTAATTGTAAAAAGTAGATGGACAAGAGACCAGGTCCTGTGGTGATCATGTAGACCCTAAAATTTAGCTGTGGCACAACATTTATAAGGGTGCATTACAATGGCCCCCTTGGGATGATGGTTTACCTGGATGGTTGGCCAGTCCCACTTCTTAAAGTCTGTACACACTATAGAGTGAAGGGGTCAAGCTGACCTGTCCCTGCTCAGTCATACCGTAGCTCAATGTTGCGATGAATTTCCCCTCAGGATGATGGTTGACCTGTTCTCCTCTTGTGGATAGCCTGTAGTCACCCTTTTAGCATAACTGTTTATATGTCGCCAGCCCCATACTTGACTATTGCAAATTTTATCACGAATATTGGCTCTTCGAGAATTCGCGAATATTTAGAATATAGCGATATATATTCATAATTTCTAATATTCGAGATTTTTTTTTAAACAGTACACATGATCCCTCCCTGCTTCTATCTTGTGGGTCAATGAGAAGGCTGCAATATCTTTGATATTAGGAGTAGTGCTGAATGCGAATTTTCGTAATGCGAATTTTTAAATTGCCGATTTCCGCAATTAAGAAAATAATAACTGGAGATAACGAACAGTACACATGATCCCTCCCTGCTTCTAGCTTGTGGGCCAATGAGAAGGCTGCAATATCTTTGATTTTAGGAGTAGTGTTGAATGCGAATTTTTGTAATGCGGTTTTTCATAATGCGAATCTCCGTAAGGCGAATTTTTAAATTGCCAATTTCTGCAATCAAGAAAATAATGACTGGAGATAATGAATTTTCGAATTCGCGAATCTATGGCGAATATTCACACAAATATTCACGAAATATTACGAATTCGAATATTGCCCCTGCCGCTCATCACTACAAACAGACCACACTTTAGTTCTGTGGTATCTAATGCAGGTTCCTCTCTTTGCACCTCCACATGGGTCTTGGAAAAAGTCTACTGGCCTCTTGTTTGCTAACATGTGGTTGCCACTGCCTGCCTAATTTTGGTGCTACTGCACATATATAACATCCAGCCTCTAACGCCAAAATGCCAATCTCTGCCCACCCAATTTGAAGGCTCACGATCCTCACACCTGTATAAATCCAGGCGTTGAGAAGAAATATCCACATAACCAAACAACCCTTGTAAGTTAGATCTACACTTCCTGTTTGCTTTTGCATGCGGAAAAGACGGCGCGATATGCCACGTGACATGTTTGTCATTCCGTCCATCATTCTTTTTTTTTAGCTCCGCTGACGGTTTTTACGATGATAAGGGATATAAATATAATGAGGAAGCTGAGGAAGCAGTCTTATATGTCCCATCAGCAGAACACATATGCATATTCATGAGCACTGCAGTGACATTGTGCGGCTCCTCCAGCGTTCCTCCATCTCTCCAAGTAGATTGCTTTGTTCTAAATAGAGAAGCTTCTGTGCAATCTTCTTGTCAATGTGAAAGCATCATAAGTTAGGTCAAGTTATCCACATTGAAGGAATTCTAATTTATGTTTAGTTAAGTCATGTAGGATCAGCACTGAATGTAGGAATGTGAAAGTCAAAACGGGATCATTGGGTGCATCAACCTAACTAGGTACAAAGGGTAGAAGGTAGGCATCTTGGGTAACTGGAGAGGTACCATCAACCCCAAAAGACATAACTTTTGCCGGATGGTTTAGTAGATATAAGTTCTTCAAGTCGCTCTATGTATTCTGCTTCCTGCTTTGACTGTCTTGCTTAACTCTCTCAGTCAGACCATCACTCCGACCAGAGAGAGTCCCCCATGTAATCACATTTGAGCATTGCGCAGTATGCTAATCTTTATCTGTGGGCATCTTTATCTAGGCCTATCGGGAGAACAATAGAGCTGTTATACCGTTATCCCAATTCTTTACCTACTATTATTATAAGGATTACACCTCCGGTAACATCTTTCCCTTACAGCATCAGTAAACTGATAATGGATTCCCTTTCTATAAAGGAGTTTTATCTCTCTGTGCTTCCTGCTACAGAGCAATAATTTAATTTTCAATGGTAAAATACTGCTATACACATAGGACAGAAGGGGAGCAGGTCACTGCTGCGGCCTGTGATTGGCTGTAGTGGTTATGTGACGTCCCTATCGGATGTTGATAGCCGCACAGAAGGGAGCAAAAGTGCCGGTCTGGGAGCCACACAAACGAAACCAGCGGTGGGGACCAGGTGAGTATCATCACCACTGCGGGTCTGTCATGTCTGGAGGTCTGTTTTCATCTCAGATAACTCCTTTAAGCAGGAGCCACCACAAGACAGCCCAAGTGCCAGACTGTATAATGGACAAAGACGATGGTAACATCCAGTCTTCTATTAATGTATACATTTAAAGGAGGAATAACAGATGAATTGCACACAAAGCACTCTAAAGAAATTTGCCGAGGGATTTATATTTTATAGGGAACATTTACATGTCATTGATGACAGGTCCTGTATATTAAAGGGGTTGTGCAAGAATAAGGGGGATTGGCAAGCCCCCCCCCCCCCCCCACTTTACCAGACCTGTAAAGAGAAGATGACTTACCTGCGTCCAGATTCTATCCCCTGCTCCTTCTCCTCCAGGCCTGCACTGCTGTTCTGGGCTCCCTTGACATACGATTGACATCCGCAATTACTGGCAGGATCCCCTTGTTTCATGTGCCCTTTTGTCAGGACCTAAGGGTTTGCCAGTCACTGGCTCAGCCATTGATTGGCTGTGGTGACGTCAAACCAGATGTTTACATCGCGGGAGCCCAGAGGAGCATCACAGACCGGGAGGAGGAGGAGCGGGAAACCAGTAATCCTTCCTTTACTGCGGAAAAGTAAGGAGGTTTGCCAACCGCTCTCCATTCTTGCAGAACTCCTTTAAGGTGGATTAGATCTGTTCTTCTTCATAAAACTGTTAACAAAATACACATTTTCATGTTATTCCTGTTACTCTGTGCAATGTCTTCTGTGCATTAATGGTTCAAGGCAGCAGCAGTAAGAATGCTTTTAACCTGCAGTTATTGAGGGTAAATATCTTGAGGGTAAATATTTTATTCCATTACAAAGTTTCCCAAGGTTTCTTCATTTGCCTCAGAAAAAATCCTATTCATTGTTGTTCAGTCTAAATATGACCCAATACAATACAAGTCCCAAGAGACGCAAAAGAAACTCGCAGGTAATCTCTTGGGTGCAGTTCTCTGCATCATTACAAATACTTTTGGCATCCATTATAGCATTCAGAGAGTGACTGACCGGCGTGTACTGTATATTGAGTTACCTTTCTGTTCTCAACCTTTTCTACTGCTTGTAATAAGGACAGAAATGTTAAAATAATACCTTTTCTCCTGTACCCAAAGCAGATAGACATCATCTTCATTGTGATGGTGGACCCCCTTCGGATATATTGAGGTGTACAAGGTTAATGGGGTTTCCTTACTACAGGTACGTCCTATCATACGGGAGTCACTTCAGCAATCAGATGACTGCCTAATCATCATTTTACTTCTGACATCTGTAATAAGGACTGAAATATCAAAAATAAAATTAAAATATTGTCTTTCTCCTGTATCAAAAGCAGGTAGACATCATCTTCATTGTGATGGCGGACCCCCTTCTGATATTGAAGTATACAAAGTTAAAGGGGTTGTCTTACTACAGGTAAGTGGGTAACCCCTATCACATGGGTGTCACTGTGGCAATTAGATGATTACCTGATCATCTGACTTCTGGTACCTGTAATAGAGACAGAAATATCACAAACCAAATATTTTTTTCTCCTGCGCCAAAAGCAGGTAGACATCATATTAATTGTGATAATGGGCCCCCTTCTAATATTGAGGTACGGTATACAAGGTTAAAGGGGTTGCTCTACTACAAGTAATCCCTATCATATGGGAGTGACTGCAGCAATCAGATGATTACCTGATTGTTTCACTTCTGACACCTGTAATAAGGACAGAAATATTCAAAATAACTCCTTTTCTCCTTTACCAAAAGCAGGTAAACATCATCTTCATTGTGATGGTGGACACCCTTCTAATATTGAGGTCTACAAGGTTAAAGGGGTTGCCTTACTACAGGTAACCCCTATCATATGGGAGTCACTGTTGCAATTAGATGATTACCTGATTGTCTCACTTCTGACATCTATAATAAGGACAGAAATATAAAAAATATTTTTTTTCTCCTGTACCAAACGCAGATAGACATCATCTTCACTGTGATGGTGGACACCCTTCTAATATTGAGGTGTACAAGGTTAATGGGGTTTCCTTACTACAGGCAACCTCTATCACATGGGTGTCACTGCGGCAATTCGATGATTACCTGATTGTCTCACTTCTGACATCTCCAGGGACAAACTGATTTTGTCCAGAGAAGTGGTGGACAGCATATTTTACCCAAAAGAAAAAGCACAACAGATTCTTTATAAAATACGGCGCTCATTCTCAATACCATATTTTCAATATATTTTTCACCAGACAGCTGGTATAAATACACTGATAACCCGCCCTCATACCGTTCTTCTGCTTCTCTTGAAACAATATGAGATAAAACTGGCTGCCTACACCAACAACTAGAGGGATTTATACAGTTACCATCGAACTCAATGGCAGTTGTACCATCTCTTTGCATTGTGCTCCCCCTAGTGGTATCAAAATGCTGTGGATTCTTTAGAGGAAGCAGGAGAAGGAAATGAGCTCAGGGCCCCCTTGCATCCTGGGACTGCCTCCACACCACTGTTACCAGTCTCTGAATGACAAAGTAATTTTTTAGACTACTATAAAACACCTTTAGGGGCACTTTTTTATTATTGCATTTTACTTATTTTAGGCTAAAAATCTTTTTTTTTTTTTCCAATTGTTATTAAAAAGAAATTCAGCAGTTTTTCTGTACAGCTTTCAGTTTCTGTGTATTTGCAGACTGACAAGCTTTCTGTTTAAAGGTGATCCCATCTTAGAACTGCTCTGAGGGCAAGATATGTGGACCTCATCTCTGAATTCCTGACAGCTCATAAACACTCATTATAGCTCAATTCTTATATGACTGATAAGAGTTTATCCAGGGGTGTAGTGAGGGGGCCAGGTCCCGTTACACCCTTGCTACTCCCAACTAGTTGCACAAAGGGGGCTTGCGACTATTTTTACTCCTAAAACAGTCATAAAAATATTCATAAGGATATTATTAAAAGTTATGTTTTAAGCTATTCACCCATAACCCTATGGGGATTTGGCGGAGTTAGACGCTTGGCTTAGTAAAAAAACATTGTTATGTAGCAGCGCGCCTCTGTAATTGTCCCTCTTTCTGATCTAATAAAGTTGGGTTGCAGGTGTGGCAGGAGGGGGCACCGTGCTGAATCCTTGCCCTGTGTGCTGGAAAGCCTAGGTACACTTCTGGTTTAGTTACAGTGATTGCTTATGAGCAGTCAGAAGCTCAGAGGTAAGGTCTGCAGATCTTGCCGTTCTCTGGTAGAATTCACTGTAAACAGAAAGCCTGCCAGTCTGCAAAGGCACAGAAACTGAAAGCTGCACAGGAAATTGGAAAAAAAGAAAATTGTTATCCCAAAATGAGTAAAATGCAAATAAAAAATCATTTTTTTGTCAAAGATTTTCACCATGGATTCTGCCCAGACCAGACACAGCAGAAATTTTGCAGCAAATTTGAAGATTTCACTGTGGATTTGGCGCAGAAGCCATCCTTTCTATTGCATCCACAATTCCACACCTAAAATCAGTGACAACTGTGCAACCTCCGAACATACCCCCAGTGTCATTTTCATGTTGCAAGCTTCAGGGCTGCAAAAAAATAAATAAAAAGTTGCATACAGTATCTTGAATTATTTTATGTGTAATCCATAATTTTAGCACAATTTGCAACAGAATTGTGCATTTTGCTTGGTTACCCCGCCTCTGTGTATCCATTTTGCCCTGAGTGTTTCTTTAACATTTAAAGGGAATGTGTCCCTTTTTCTGCCAGGTAAACCCCCTCCTCTTTTCTAATCTCTTTATTTTCTCATTCCAAATGTTTTATTCCATTTCCCATGATTATGGGGCGGCCGTCTCGCCTGAGCTTCTCTTAAAGGAAAAGTAAGGCCCCTTTCACACGGGCGTGATTTCTGCACGGGTGCAATGCGTGAGGTGAACGCATTGCACCCGCACTGAATCCGGATCCATTCATTTCAATGGGGCTGTGTACATGAGCGGTGATTTTCCCGCATCACTTTTGCGGTGCATGAAAATCACAGCATGTTCTATATTCTGCATTTTTCACGCAACGCAGGTCCCATAGAAGTGAATGGGGCTGCGGGAAAATCGCAAGCATCCGCAAGCTAGGTTGCTAGTAGACGATGGGGGATGGGGACCCGATCTTTATTATTTTCCATTATAACATAGTTGTAAAGGAAAATAATTGCATTCTCAATAGATAATGCAAAGTAAAAAAGGCAATAGAGGGTTAAAACTAATCCATTTGATTGCATAGCTGCTGGTCTCCTGTTCTGTCTTCAGCTGGGGGGGGGGGTTAAGGACCTTCAGTGACGTCACTGGGTCATATGGTCCAATCACCTGCTTTGGAAGCTGGTGATTGGACCATGTGACCCAGTGATGTCAGTGAAGGTCCTTCCGCTTGCAGCGGCTTTGTGTCCGGTCACAAAAAGGAATGATGCTTCCTGAACGGATCTCTTTCCATTCAATATGCATGAGGACTAAACGGAACCTTTTTTGTTTTCGGTATTGAGATCCTCTGCCAGACCTCAATACGGAAAAACAACACAAGTGTGAAAGTAGCCCTACTGCTAATGGTGAATCCTGTCTTATCTATACACAGAGGTGATATCATTACAGGCAGGTTTAGAAAAATATATAATTGTAGTAAACTGATCTGTATGGACCAAGAAGGGGCGCCGATTATTAGGCTTAGTGGCCAGTGCGAAAACTTCATTTTTGTATAAATATAGATATTCACATGAAAAAATGAAAAACATCACCAAAAATTCCTAAAAAATGTGTTTAACATAAAAACATGATTTAAACAATAGAGTACTTCCTGATTTCCACATTCCCTTTAAAAGCACGGTAAGGCTACTTTCACACTAGGATTTCTATTTTCCGGTATTGAGATCCGTCATAGGGTCTCAATACCGGAAAAAAACGCTTCTGTTTTGTTCCCATTCATTGTCAATGAGGACAAAACCCAACTAAATAGAACGGAAGGCTCCTAAATACATTCCGTTCAGTTTGGTTGCGTTCTCATACTGGAGAGAAAACCGAAGCATGCTTTCCGTCATGGGATGCACAATGCAAGTCAAGGGGACGGATCAGTTTTCTCTGACACAATCTGACACAATAGAAAACGGATCTGTCCCCCATTGACTTTCATTGGTGTTCATGACGGATCCGTCTTGGCCATGTTAAAGATAATACAACCAGATCCGTTCATAACAGATGCAGACGGCTGTATTATCAGTAACGGAAGCGTTTTTGCTAAACCCTGCCAGATCCAGCAAAAACGCTAGTGTGAATGTAGCCTTAGTCACGTTTTTTCTTGTCCTTGCAGTGAAAGAGGAAGCGCAGTCATGTCCATTGACTTTGACCTTTCCTGTGCTACATGCCCCGTTATTGTAAGTCAAGTCTATACAAAGGATTATACCGTGTACCGGGTTACGAATGAAGACAATGACAAGGTTCACATCTGCGCAGATTCGAGGCATCGCTGCGTGAGTCACAAAGTAACATTTCATAATTTCCTATCATTTATCTCGTTAAACTGGACTGGTTTCTCATTGACCACGGTAAGTGCGCGCAGACCCTCCACACAGAAAGCATTATAAATACGTTCCATGAAAAGCGTTCTGGCTTAGTGTTCAGTAAAGTGAAGATAACAATGTATCATGATTGGATCGTTCCTTTCTGTCTGTATAGAAAATGAGCACTAAACAAAACTTGCCTAGAAATAACCACAACCGTCCTCCTCCATCTGTAATTTGGTTGCAACCTTAATTTACTGTTTAAAAACACTTCAAATTAGAATTGATATGGAAAGTACATGTTCAGCACAAAAATTAGATTTGGCTGCTTTGCCGAATTTTACAAAAAAATTAACTTTGTGATGAATTACTTTATCCTGAAGCGCATTTCTTTGTAAGTAGTGGGTGCGATGACAGGGAACATCGATTGCCCCGCTCCCCGTCATTGTACCCCTCAGATGCTGCGTTAATACAATAATCGGGTGTAAAATAAATTTAAAAAATGTATTTAATCATACTTACCCCATCCATTTTCTCGCAACGGGCTGGCAGCCGCCGCCATCTGTGTTGAAGATCTTGCACGAAATCTCGCGCGACCCATGATGACGCCATCACTTCTGTTGTGGAATACACTTCAGCCGTCATGGTGACGTCATACGTCAACGCGCACGGGATTTCGTGTGAGGTCTTCAATCAAGATGCCGGCAGCCGGCCCATTGCGAGAAAATAGATAAGGTAAGTACTTTTTGTTTTTGTTTTTTACACTATTTCAGGAAAAATCAATTCGCTAAAACGAAGCACGAGGAAATTCAGTTTTATGGCGAATCAAATTTTCCCTGAAATTTGGATCAAAGTCTACTTTGTGGAGTTTGATTCACTCAGCACTAGTCTGCACCATAAGGGTACGGCCATGGGGTCAGGTTACCTGTTGCCGTTTTGGAAGCCAAAACCAGGAATGAATTAAAAAATGAGAAGTTGTATCTGTCCTTTAGGGCTCATGCACACAAACATATTTGTTGCCAACACCCGATCCGCATTTTTTTGCAGGTCCGACGCGGACCCATTCACTTCAATAGGGCCACAAAAGATGCAGACAGCAAAACTGTGTTTCCGCATCCGTATGTCCTTCCGTTTTACCTATTAAGGGTCGGACGTTCCGTTCCGCAAAATGCAGAACGAACACAGCCATTATCCGTGTTTTGCAGATCCACAATTTGCAGACCGCAAAAACAGCTACAGACATGCGCACGAGCCCTAATACATTCTCTCCTTTTAGGATCAAAACTGCATCTAGAAACCTGACTGTGTGGCTGTGGCCAAAATGTGACAACTTCTGTGGGCCTCATTGCCTTCATTTGTAGGGGCTGAGCTCTCCTCCTCACTCGGAAATGAATGGGGAAGAGGGCTTCTTGCTTTGGGCGGAATTACGAAGATAAACTGAATTGTAGCACTCAATACCAGTCTGCTGCAGGTAAAGCTAATGCGATATTGTATTGTGTTACAAAGGATATTCATTATGGTGAAGATACTATTATTTTTTTCCATGTTATAAAGCACCTGTTCGGCCATATCCTAATTACGCTGGAGTTCATTAACCCTTTCACCCCTAGGCAATTTTACATTTTGTTTTCTTTTGCATACAATGTGGTGGAAAGCTGAAAGAAAAAAATGGGGTGAAATTGGGAAAAAAAAAAAAAAAGCTAATCCAGCATAGTTTTATGGGTTTTGTTCTTACGGCGTTCCCTACGCAATAAAACTGACCTCTGCCCTTCATTCTCTGTGTCAATACGACAGTGAATTGGTCATTTAATTTTTTTTCCATTTACCGGTCCGTAGTCATTGGCTGCAGTGGAGCCCAATGCTTCGGTGGAAGAAAACAGTGCGGAGACCTGAAGATAAAGACACTGGAGGCAACGCGGAGGACCGGAGCACCAGGAGCAGGTAAGTATGAACCCTTAGCTCAGTGGGCCGGCTGCTGACACTTGGTAAAATGGCATTATTACTGGAGAACCCTAGTTCTAAGCTGTGTGTCCTGCATTCTATATTGCCCGTAGACTTCATCTGGGGCTGGCAAAACCAATTTACCAAAAACCGCAAGTACAAATTATGCCATGAAAACTGCGTAAGTGCACAAAAATGCCAATAAAACCTAAATGAGAAGTCACCCTTAACACAATAATATTTATGACGAAAAAACCCTTAAAGGTTTTAAAAAAAATTGGTCGAAATTACTGAAAAATTAAGTATTGCAAAAATTTACAACTTCTGAGGGCCTTACTTCTTGCTCTTCCCTGCTCAAAAAAGTATTCGAAAGAAGGCATCCGGCCAGGCAAGTATTTGGGTGTATTTATGATAATAAACAAAATGATGGTGCTCAATGCCAGTCTGCTGCAGCTAGTAAGAGATCGTCTTGTATTAGCTAAGATATAGTGATTTTAAAGAAAGTATATTTTTCCCTATTTATAAAGCACTAGTGCGGCCGCAGTCCTTTTTTGCATCAGTTCTTAAAAAGGAGCTGTCCCCCTTCCTGACATTTCTGTTTTCGTAACTACCTGCATCCCCCATGTAATTATTCTGGAGCACATATTTTTATGACTCCTTTACTATTCCTTCTAGAATTTATGAATTTCTAGGTTTTACCAGCACGGGTGTGTCCCTGCACAGTCTGATATTATCCAATCAGTGCTGCCAGTGCAAGGACACCCTCCCCCAACTGGTAACACCCATCTGGACCTTCCTTGCTAACTAGCTAGCAATTTCCTCATAACTTCTAGGTACTGCAGCTCAGCTCCGTTCACTTGAATCAATCAGAGTGTGCACAGAGCCTTATGAACATCTTCCTGCATACAGCAGGTCCGCAATACACAGGTACCGGTGGTGTGCATCCCACATCACGAATCCATTCACTTGAATGGGTCCGCGATCCAGGAGATGCGGTGCGGAAGGATGGAGCAGAACTCCGCGGAAGCACTACGGAGTGCTTCCGTGGTGTTTTTGGTCATGCCATCGACCGCAAAAAAGTAGTGCATGCATGCGGACGGATCACGGACCCATTTAGGTTGAATGGGTATGGACCCATCTGCAGCAGCCGCACGGATGTTGCCCGTGCATTGCGGTCCCCAATGCACGGAACAGCCGGTACGCGTTCGTGTGCATGAGCCCTTAGGGAGGATCACAGGGCTTTCCACCCTGTTTTAAGAACGTGGCTCATCTCTTTTATTCCATCTCCGTGCATTTGTTTTTTTTTCCTTATTTGCAGAGGGAGGTTAAATCTTGAAGAATCCTTAACGGATTGTGTTTTTAATATCCTCTTACTGCTGAAATAAAACTCGGATCGATGATGGTTGGAGAAAGTTGAGAGAGATCTATCTATCATGACGAGGTGCCAAAGGATGTAAAATTACAGCAATCCCCAGCAGAATGAGCTGACAGCCATGGTCTCTCGGAGCGGCTATTCATCTAGTGACGCTCCCGCCATCCATCAGAATCAGGACAAAATGAGAGTTAGCGGAATGGACAAGGGACAATATCAGACTCTCGTACATGGTGCTGATGAATCCAAGAACCAATGCTGGGAGTGGGCATATCATTTATTACCCTTCGCTATTAGGCCAGATTGTACATAGATTATGGTAATGGGGCTTCAATCCATACCGTAGCTCCGTGTCTTTTTTGTCTGATGCATCGATGGACAAATAAACGTTTGGATCCTGAGTGACCAGGGGACGGAGGACGTATTCCGGTGAGAGGTAACATGGCTGACAATTGCTAGCCGGCAGTCACTTCCGACCATAGAACGGATGTGAAAACCAGGGAGAGCCCCCATCATAATCTGAATTTGCCAAGCGCTTGTTTTAGAGATAGTTTCTGCAAGTATCTGTAATTGCTGGCTATGTTTTGTGATGTACTGTACACCAGCATGATAAGGTATGGTTGGCAGGAACAGGGTTAACCACCCTGTTCCTCCCTGTTGGCAGGGACAGGGTTAACCACCCTGTTTCTTCCCCTTTTGTTAGGAGTGGGCTGGTCCTGCTTCCTGCCAGGAGGGGGAGTTCTAGCTAGGATAGGGTGAAGTATGGAACAGTCTACTTCAAGGGTCCTAGGAACCAGCACTATTTTGTAGTCCCAAAGGAGAAGAAGAGTGAAGGATTCCCAAGTGATGGCTTTCTTTAAAGCCACAGCGTTTTATAGTCAAAAGTACCTATAAAAAAATTGCCAGACCGCTTAGAATTGATGTAAATTTTATTGATAAATAAATAAATTCATAAGTTAAAAACAAGTAAAGGTGCAGGAAAATGGCAACATCAACCAGAGGAGAACACAATGGAAACAGTTCATATCTGTCCACAAAAAATAGGAAAAAAAGATAAAATGCAACAAGTGACAATAACTAGATCTATGCAGGACAGGAATCAGTTACCCATGTTGTGTCGCCATCCAACCAATGCCGGAGCATATTAATTCTAAGTAGGGATGAGCGAACCGACTTCGGATGAAACATCCGAAGTCGATTCGCATAAAACTTTGTTCTAATACTCCTGCTCCGTACAGTATTAGAATGTATTGGCTCCGATGAGCCGGAGTTATTGCTTTGTGAAGTCTCGCGAGACTTCGAATAATAACTTCAGAAATTAATTTGTACTGTAAAAAAACATTTCCCGAACTCGGGTTCGGTTCCAAGTAGTAAGAACGAAGTAGAACGAAGTTTGATGCGAATCGACTTCGGATGTTTCATCGATTCACCGATTCGCTCGTCCCTAATTTTAAGCGGTCTGGTAATTTTTTTTAGGTACTTATACTATGCTTTTGCCATAGGCTTACACTCATTTAAGTAACACATGATTAGTTAGCATGAGATTTTATTTCTCTCAGTTACTATCATAAATAAGTTGAGTTCCTTTTTGGTAGCGTTTTATAGTCAACAGAGTGACAAGTTAAGCCACAGTGTTAGAGACCCTGCTGCAGGTGAGGGACTATATTTCAGACACCCCTTAACCAGCTGTCATACCTCATCATCTGTGGTCAGAAATTGCACGCTGTCCACACTACTGCTGGATGCACCACAAGGAGTAAAGAGAGACTTTTATTATTCTACATCTGGCCTGATTTCTTATATCGCCTTTTCACTGCATCGATCCCCTGAGGGAGTACACCGAGATACATCATCTCATCAGGGCTACTACCACTCCCAATCCTCTGCACCCGCTCCTCAGGGGTTTGCTGCAATATCTCTATGCTACCATCTGTACTATGCTCTGGCATTTCTTTATCACACATATCATAGGTAGAACCTGAAGCACCTGGGCCCCAATGCAAAATCTATAACAGGGACCCCCATCTGATACTGGTGTCTTCTTATATGGCACAGAGAACTTTGGGCCCCACTAAGCACAAGGGTGTGGATGTGACTGCTACCTCTACACCCCCTATAGCTACGCTCATAAGGAGCTGAATGTTGCATGCACCATGGCAGAGGTCACATACCTGTGGACATGCAGATGGCACGTCACACTTCTGATTCAGAAGGGAACAGAAGAGGATGATAAGAGCTCATCACTGAAACCTGCACGCCAAAGACAGGTCAGTGAATAGGCGTCCATGTTAGTGTTAATTGCACCCACTACTACAAAGAAATGCGCTTCGTGACAAAGTAATTAGTCACAAAGCGAATTTCTTGGTGTGGTTCACAGCTGTCAGACTCCCTCCAGTGGATAGGTAGTAACATTTGGCTGGCGGAATACCCCTATAAGGGCTCATGCACACGAACGTGTTTTGGTTCTGCATCCGTGCCGCATTTATTGCGCCTCGGATGCGGACCGATTCACTTCAATGGAGCCGCAAAAGATGCAGACAGCACTCCACTCCATTGCTCTGTTCCGTGGGGGCGCAAAAAAATAGAACATGTCTATTTTCAGCTGCCCGTTCCGCAAATTGCAGAACGCACACGGGCGGCATCCGTATTTTGCATATCTGCAATTATCGGACTGCAAAAACATCGTGAAGTCTCCTATATACTGATATTTATTTTTGTTTTTCTTTAAAAACACAGCTGCTATGTTCCTACAACAGCACCACACCTGTCCTTAGGTTGTATCTGGCAATGCAACTGGGCTCCTTCGAAGTGAACGGGCTTGAGCCGCAATACTGAACACAACCTGTGGACAGGTGTGGCACTGTTTTTGAAAGGAAGCAGCCCTGGTTTTCCAGTCCCTTACAACCCTTTAGTGTTAGTTATGCATTCCTAAGTGGCTCCTTTAACAATAACAGCGCAGCTTGTGGTTTCATCACTGCTGCTCCAGTTATGTGCAGATTCATTTTTCTTTGTGCCATAAACTGTATACGTAATATCATTTTACTATAACGGCACATTTGCTCTCCTGGCTTAATTAATACGGTATACTATAATACCACTGCGACACACCAGCTAACATTTTGATTCCAGTTTGCATTTGCATAACCCTTTGATATTTTTGCAGTGTGCTAATCCCGACGATCTCAGTAACGTGTTTTTCTCCATGAATACAATGTCCGGCGTTCTCACATTTGTACAGCAGCCTCCTTAATCCTTGTTTTCCTCGGGGGTCAGTGCATTGATCCTGCTGAGAAGTATTGTGGACTGCAGATTAAATGGTGACGGATACTCGCAGCAATCAATGCTACAGCTAGCCTGGTTACAGAAATTGAATAGGGACAAGCTTTTATTACTCGACTTGAACTTTTGGGGTGGGGGGAGGGGATCATTTATCAACGTCCCTTATATATATAAATGGTATAGATCGAATGATCATCTTTAAATGTCTTGTCACCAGGGAGTAGTCCGCAGCATCGGAGGGGTTCACTGTGGGAATCTCCAAAATGTACAGTAATCCCTATTATCCTTCTATTACCTGACGGCGGAGTGTCTCTCATCAGTCACCGGACGATACGCATGCCGTTTGCTTAGCCGCAATTTTAGTAACTCGACTCCCCCTATTAGTATGCACCTCCATTACAAAGAATTGTCTGTAGCCAATTATATTAGGACTATAGGACTGTTGTACGTGGAAAATAGGACTGTATTAATATATGGACTGTTGGATTATTTTAATATATGGAATGTAGGATTATTCTAATACTGTATATGGACTGTAGGGCTATTTTAACATATGGACGATAGGACTACTCTAATAAATAGACACGAGGACTTTTTTGATTGGACTGTAGGGCTGTTCTATTATATGGACTGTAGGACTGCTGTAATACAGTATATGGATGCTAGGACTATTCAAATATATGACTCTAGGTCTATTCTAATATATGGGTAGTAGAGCTATTCCAATATATGAACTGTAGGACTATTCCAATATATGAACTATAGGACTACTGTAATATATGGACTTTGGAACTATTCTAATATGTGGACTGAAGGACTGTTCTAATGTATGGTGTATCGGACTATTCTAACATATTAAACTTAGATCTATTCTAATACTGTATATGGACTGTAAGACTCTAATATACGGATGGACTATATTGCTACTATAGGGGTAGAGTTATTATACAGTATGGACTATAGTGTAGGTCTCCTCTAAGGGTACTTTCACACTTGCAGCATGGCTATCCGGCAGGCTATTCCGGCGGGTGAACAGCCTGCCGGATCCGCCATGCTGCAAGTACCCGTGCACTGCCGTGCTGCCGCTCTGTCCCCATTGACTATAATGGGGTGGGGGGCAGAGCTACGGCGCAACACGGCAGTGCACGGCTGGAGATCGCCGGACTAAAAGTATTGCAGGTCCGACTTTTTAGTCCGACGATCACTGCCGTGCTGAGCCCCCATTCTAGTCAGCACACGGGTATTTGCGGCATGGCGGATCTGGCAGGCTGTTCACCCGCCGGAACAGCCTGCCAGACAGCCATGCCGCAAGTGTGAAAGTACCCTAATTTAGGTAGCCTATAGATATTCTAATCTGTGGAGTGTGGAGGTATTCTCATATATCCGCTGAAGGATTATTCTATAAAATGTAGTTCGGGGCTACCCTAATGTATACACTACATGGCTATTCTAAAATATAGCTTTTAGGACATTTCTAACATAAGGAGAACTGGACTATTATAAGCTATAAGGACCGTGGGTTGGTCTATCATATAGCAAAACCAGAAAAATCTCAGTACACTCAAAAGTTCATAACAGTTTTCACCCAAAGGCAATATCCAACATGAAGTCCGTGGTCCAAACACCATGTGATAAGTATAAAGAATGTACACACATATATGAAAAGGTTTGTACCCAACATAAGGCGACCTGTATCAAATATTTCAACGTTCCGCATCATCCCAGATCTTTATCACGAGTCGCAGTGAAGAGGAATCGGAAATTATTATCTATGGCAACCATATAATAGTCATATACTGGTGAGTATATAATGAATATGTAAGCCGTGTATCGGGGTGGGTTTCCCAGGATACAGCGAAGTCACGAACGAGGAAAGCAACCCCAACACCAGCTTTTGCCAAAACAGTTTTTTACTTAAACGTGGCAATGAGCACAACCACAAAATGCTGAGAACATACAATAAATTTACATACACCCAGCCCGAAGGCTGAGACCCTTGTGCTGCACAGCGCAGCGCCCTCTGATGGATGCAGGAGGAAAGTGTGGTAATTTACCTACTGGCGGGCACAACTAAACTGCCACACCTTACCTGTTATTACCCTAAAAAATCAAGAACAACTGTATGGGTGTGTGGTACAGGCTAGCCTGCAATACAGCACAACAGCTTATAATCTTACAAAGCTCTACAGTATTCCCCCTCCCATAACTGGTCTTGTAGCACATGCCTGAGTATTCCTTCTGAGCAAACCGCCAGCCTGGCTTGCATTTGTGGGGGAAGTTTATCAGCTCTCCAATGTAAAATGTCACTTTAAATTGTGGAGTCCTTGCAATGAACAGCCAGCAACACTTGTGGCCTGACACAAACAGAAACCCTATCTAACTCACTACAGGCCTGGTCTCAGTCTCTAAGGTTCTAGGAGCCAACACTGTGATGAGGTGCGTGCACGATCAGTCTTACCGATCGGGTCCGCTGGTGGCTGTGGATCGAACATAAGCTTCTCCAACAAGCATGCGGTGCTGCATAGTATTTTGCTTTGCTCCTCATCTCTTATCAACGTTCCTGGAAGCAATCCTCGTTCCGCTGGACAGGATTAGGGCCTTGGACACAATAAGCTTCACTGGGCTGTAGTTCTGGTCACCGGAGGGTGCTCCCACACCTCGATGTCGATAGATTCTGCTCACACGCTGCCCCTGGATCTTCTTTCAAGCTCTCTCCAAGATGGCTGCTCTATCTCTTCCTCCAAGGCTTTTGTAACTCCACCTCTTATGAATATGGAAAAATATGCAGTCTGTTAGCTGTGTTTAGGGAACAGCGACATCTTGTGGCCAAACAGCAGAATGTCAGTCCAGATATTTAACTTAATTTACACAAACAGTGTTCAGACAATAAAAGCTGTTTCCCCGTCTCACAAATATAAATCTCTCCTAATGGCCACCAGCCAGATACATAAAGATCTGATGCTCTCAGCATTAATTAATGTACTTTGTAGGAGCTTCAGGCACTTATGCACCTGGCTAGGGGCTGCAGGTGTCCTCCTGAATTCAACTGTACTGCTGTCCTCAGGATGATGATATGGTTTCATACTGTGGAGTGTACAACAGGATTTTGTGCTGCATTGTGGTATTTGGTTCTGCAGGGGAAGTATTTTGTTCTGCACTACAATAACGCTGGCCCTGCCTACTTCTGTTGTCCTTGTCTACATGTGTTGGCCCCGCCTACTGGTGTTGACTTGCTTTCTGTCAATTTGGACCCACCTGAAACATTGGGCAACTTTTAGGATTTTTTTTCCAGGGCCACTTTAAGTTCCCAGTCATCAGAAATCATGAGAACAAGACATGAGTGAAATAAATAGAGAAAAGCAAGAATTAGGCCTCATGCACATGTCTGTAAGCATTTTACGGTCCTCAATCGTGGATCTTCAAAATACGGAAGTGATCCATTAATTTCAATGGGTGCTGGGTCCAGATTCTGCTGTCAAGTATAGGGCATGTTCTATCTTTTGCGGAACATACATATGGGCGCGGTAAACACAAGCAAAATGCAGACTGCGGTCAATGGGTCCGCAAAAAAAATGTGAACGGCACACAGGGCGCTTCCGTATTTTGTGTGTCTGCGGATTGCAGACCACAAAATACTTACGGTTGTGTGCAGAAGGCCTAAAGCTGGATCCCTGGCAGAACAGTTCGGCTGCTTTCATATTCCCATTTAGAATGATGGGGGGAAACGTAATTTTTTCTTTTATTTTAGCACACAGCCACAATGTAACAAAATGTGAAGAAAAGTGAAAGGGTCTTAAGACTTTCCGAATGCACTGTAATATTCGTATTTCTTTTTATTGCTGCATTTAATTTTTTCGTCGCGTTTACGTGGGAGATCTCATCCCATTAATGCGGTGTATTAAATCCAAGCCTCCTCATAAGCCAAGGGTTGTGCAGTACAATGTGCTGCAGGGGAGACATAGGGTTGTTTATTAGGCAGACAAAAGGTCCTCAGCTGCCAAATTACAGGCCGCGTCCGGCGTTTCGCCGAACACAGCGCTATTATTGGGCACTTAGACAAAACAATTCTATTACAGGACGACAGTAGCTCTCCCGATCCATTCATTTCAAGTCTTTTTAAACTGTGGAGCAGAAACGGTGGAGAAAGGAGACTTACATTTTTGCTCGGAAATACATTATTATTAATATACAAATCATATTTTCTAAAGATCACATTCTGATGTCAGAATCTGACAATTATGCAGCCGGCACTTTAAAGCTGGCCATTTGACAATTTTTCACAATGAAATTTTTGATTCACACATTTCGCATGTAAAAGGAGTATGCCAGAAAAAAAAAGGGGTGGTCACACGAAAAATGGTCAGCATTTTTTAAACCAGCGCCTGGATCTGAATTAACAATTTAGTTTAGCCAGTGAGTAAATAGTCATTAAAATCTGCATAGCGCCACCTGCTGTTTGCTCCTTTTCTAATTTCTCCGTCCTGCTCACTGAGATGGAAGCACCTGCTCAGTTCTATCCTTTAACTTCTACCAGCTGCAGTAGAAAGGACACACCCCCTGAGAAAGAAAACGCCCTCTGAGCTGTTAGCTTGAAAAAAATCTAGAGCAAAGAATGGGGAGGTCTCTAGATCCATGTGATACACAGGGCTGGGCCTAGCTTTATCGGATTTTCATTTTTACATGAATCATCGGATTAACCCCTTTAATGCTTTGTAGGTATACCTTTCCCTGTAAAATCTGCTCCTGCAATGTGGAGAAATCCATCTTTGCATCATTTGGTTAAAGAGGATTCAAGTGCACTGTGGGCGGGGCTGTGCGATTTGGTGCACCATCACTCCACCCCTCTCAGCGCCCAGCGCTTCCCACTGTTCTCTGATTGACAGGACCAAGCTTTCCCTGCTTTATCAGTCCTGGATCTGAAATAATTGGCCAAACCTGAGTACATGTGCAGAACAGCCCTTGGTTCTATGGAATGCACTGTGCATGCTCCAGATTTCAGAGCAGTGATGCAGGGGATGCCTGACCCTGTCCATTAAAGCAGAGTAGAAGGCGGAGCGTTGGTGCTCATAATGATGTGGCTCCACCCACGGTGCACTGGAATCCTCATTAGCATAAAGATTAATTTCTCCACATTACAGGAACATATTTTACAAAAAAAGGCATGTGTATTGTATGGAGAATAGTCCTACAAAGCATCCTTAGTTGGGAAGTGACTATTGAGCTGTCAGACTTTAAAGGGGTTCTCCAGGGATAGGTCATGAATATCAGATCGGTGGGAGTCCGACACCCTGCATCCCCAGGGGAGTAGCTAAAGGCTCATGGGCCCTGGTGCAAGAGTTCAGCTTGGGCCCCCCTTCCCTCAGTGCTTTGTGTGTCTTCTTATGTGGCACAAGTGTCTTTGGGCCCCTCAGGCTCCTGTGCCCAGTAGCGACTGCTACCTCTGCATCCCCTGTAGCTACACCCATGTGCATCCCCGCCAATCAGCTGTATGAGGAGACGGCTTTGCCATAGACATAGCTCCTCACACAGCTGATCTGCCGGGGTGAGGATAGGTGATCAACATAGGAGAACCCGGCGAACCCCTTTAATTTGGTCATATCTCCTCCGAGGAGCTTTATTAAAACTGTTGCAAAGGAAAAGTGAAGTATTTGCCCCACAGCAACCAAAATAAAGTTAAGGAAAACAAAAAAAATCTACCGTAAAAATGAAGTTCACCTACTTCACTTCCCCTTGGAAGTTTTGGCCCTAAACTTCTAGCCCTGTATTAACATTCACCTTGGTGCGATGTCCTCGGATATGGGATATTAATTCTTTCACGCTTTTCTAAACACTTTTCCTGCCATGTCGACTCTGTTCCACCGCACAGTTTGTTCATTTAGCATGGCTCATTCACACCAAACATGTAAAATATTAAAGCACAGGCGCAGCTCCATCAACCATTGAACCTCACATCAGTCTGCAGCACTGCAAGGGTTAACCCTCTTCTATGTGCGGCCACTATGCGGTTTCCAATAGCTAATCAGCTTCTTCTACATATGCTGTGCTGGTCGTATCTGGCCTGAGCAATTAGGTTCCGAGCTTGCTTTTCCTTCCTAAGGTGTGCTGTTCCATCTGCCTGATTCCTGACTCTGACCATCTTCTGTCTGACCTGACCTGTGCCTGTTTACCGTAGTGACCCTCTGCTGCCAGCCCCGTCCAGTTGGTTGACACAGTGGTTCCACACCCGCTGCTGCAACACAAATATAGGCCTGGAGGCGGTCTAGGAAGTTAAAGGGGTTGCCTCACCTCAGCCAATTACATTTATCATGTAGACAAAGTTAATACAAGGCACATACTAATGAATTGTGATTGTCCATATTGCCTCCTTTGCTGGCTGGATTCAGTTTTCCAACACATTATGCACTGCTAGTTTCCATGCAGCACAGATAGAAGGTGGCCGGGACGGGAGCTACTGCAAAGGCATGCTTATGCGCGCACCCATGATCACTGCACTTTTTCCTACAGTGTACAAGCCCGGTCACCACTGCTGGATTGCAGGGTGGTCGTAGCCCCTGGAAACGAGCAGTGTGTAATGTGATAAAAAAATGAATCCAGCCAGCAAAGGAAGCAATATGGAGAATCACAATACATTAGTGAGTGCCAGGTATTAACTTTCTCTACCTGATAAATGCCATTTTCTAAATTGAGACAATCAGTTTAAAGTGGCCCTGGAAAAAACTAAAAGTGGTCCCATGTTGTAGACAGGTCCAGATTGACAGAAGACAGGGCATTACAAGTAGGCAAGGTCTGCAATGCTATAGTGCAGCATCAGATACCACCCCACCGGAACCAGATATCAAAGTGCAGCACAAATACTGCCATCCTCCCTACAGTATTCAACTGTATCACCGTCCTAAGGAGGATACCGGCCGAGGTGCATAAGTATCTGATGCTCCCAGCATTGCATTAGATCAGTGGTGCCCAACCATTTTTCATCCGAGGGCCGCACTAAATTTGGTATAAATTTCGCGGGCCGGAACCAAGTAGCTTTGCTAGAAAGAAATGCCCCTGTGAGGAGTACGTGTTAGCATAACTACTGTGAAGAGGGCACATATATGGCCATTATTGCTGTGAGGGGGCACGTGTGAGTATTACTACTGTGAAGAGCGAACATATCTGGCCATTATTACTGTGAGGGGGCACGTGTGCATTACTACTGTGAAAGGGGCACATATCTGACATAACTACTGTGAGGGGGCACATTCCTGGGCATAACTACTGTGAAGAGGGCACCCATTGGGGCATAACTACTGTGAAGAGGGCACATATTTGGGCATAACTACTGTGAATAGGGCACATATCTGGCCATTATTGCTGTGAGGGGGCCAGATATTCAGTAGTCATGCCATATATGTGCCCTCTTCACTTTAGTAATGCCTCCTCACAGCAATAATGGCCAGATATGTGCCCTCTTCACTGTAGTAATGCCCAGGTATGTGCCCCCTCACAGTAGTTATGCCAGATATGTGCCCTCTTCACTTTTGTAATGCTCACATGTGCCTCCTCACAGTAATAGTGGCCAGATATGTGCCCTCTTCATGTTAGTAATGCTCACACATGCCCCCTTACAATAATAATGGCCAGATATGCTCACGTGTGCCCCCTCACAGTACTATTGCACACATGTGCCCCCTCACAGTAATAATGGCCAGATATGTGCCCTCTTCACTTCAGTAATGGTCACACGTGCCCCCTCACTGCAATAGTGGCCAGATATGTGCCCTCTTCATGTTAGTAATGCTCACACATGCCCCCTCACAATAATAATGGCCAGATATGCTCACGTTTGCCCCCTCACAGTACTATTGCACATATGTGCCCCCTCACAGCAATAATGGCCAGATATGTGCCCTCTTCACAGTAGTATTGCCCATATACATTACTACTGTGAAGAGGATACATATCTGTCCATTATTACTGTGAGGGGTATGTGATATATGCATGTCTGTGTATGATGTATGTAGTGCAGCGTGTGATGTATACATGTGTGATGTATGTAGTGCAGTGTGTGATGTATACATGTGTTTGTATGTAGTGCAGAATGTGATGATCACACACTGCACTACATACATCACACATGTATACATCACACACATGTATACATCACACACTGTACTACATATATTCCACACATGTATACATCACACACTGCACTACATACATCACACATGTATACATCACACACTGCACTACATACATCACACATGTATACATCACACACTGCAATACATACATTACACACATCGATACATTACTTACATTACTGTGATGTCACCTTCTTCCGCAGGTCCCTCTTTTTGCCTGGGATGTAAGCTTCGGAACCTCCGCTGCCATGCTTTAGCCACCACTGGAGCTGGCCCCTCTTCCTTTAATCTCCCGCCACTTCCCTACTGCAGGCACTCTCCGGCGCCCTCCCAGTCCAACCAATAGCAAAGCTCCTTGCTGCCTGGAGCTTTGCTATTGGCTATTGCAGGTACAGGCAGCATCGCTTTGCTGCCTGTGCTGTTTGCAGCGCACCTTGCACTGAAAAAATGAGGGAAAGGTTTGGGTACTGTGCGGGCCACATGACACGGCTTCGCGGGCCGGACTTGGCCCGCGGGCCGTAGGTTGGGCACCACTGCATTAGATCATCCAGCCCCTAAACCCCAGACCCCTTAAAAGGGGTGTTCTCATGTTAGATAATCACGTGCATGAACACCACTCCATAGACTCGGGTCTGGAAACCATTCTAGGCATAGGTTCGGGTTCTGTCAGACATTTGTGGTATATCATGTAGATATGCCATAAATGTGTAAGATGGAAATGCCCCTTTAAGAGAGGTGAGGGCATGGCGTCTATGGGAGGGGGAGACTCTCGGGCAGGGCCGGCGCTACTCTCAGGCGAACTAGGCGTTCGCCTAGCATGCCAGCCTGTTGGGGGCGCCCTGGTGGGCTCCCCTTGTCTGGGGCTGCAGCGCTGGGTGAGCGGCTCTTGAGCCACCCCCAGCGCTATTACAGGGGGGCCAGGGGGTGGAGGTCCTTCTTAAATATGGCAGAGCAGGCACCTGCTTACCCTGATGGCAGGTGCTTGCTCTGCCAGTAAATTACTGGTGCAGAGGTAGCGGGTGGCAAGGGAGGCTATTCTAGCAGCTCCCCACTTCTCCCTCGTGCGCCCTCTGTGATGCCGGGAGCCGGAATATGACGTCATTCCGGCCCCGGCATACTAAACAGCACGCTGGAGGACTGAGGAGCTGCACCACACTGGACCCTAGGGAGGTGAGTGTCTGCCAGTGTGTGTCTGTCAGTGAGTGTATGTCTGTCTGTCAGTGAGTGTATGTGTGTCTGTCATTGAGTGAGTGTTTGTCATTGAGTGAGTGTGTGTATGTCAGTGAGTGTGTATGCCTGTCTGTCAGTGAGTATCTGAGTGATTGTATGTCTGTCAGTGTGTGTCGTTCAGTGAGTGTGTGTGTCTGTCAGTGTGTGCCTGTCTATCAATCAGTGTGTGCGTGTCTGTCAGTCAGTGTGTGCGTGTCTGTCAGTCAGTCTGTCCGTGTCTGTCAGTGTGTGCATGTCTGTCAGTGTGTGCGTGTGTGCGAGTCCGTCTGTCAGTGTGTGCGTGTCCGTCTGTCAGTGAGTGAGTGACATGGCGGGGGGGCGGCAAAATGGATCTTTGCCTAGGGCGGCAAAATTCCTTGCACCGGTCCTGCTCTCGGATATTCCAGGAATGTTGACAAGTCTGTACTTATCTATGATTGACCGAAAAGCTACACCTTTAACATCAGTGACAGGGAGGATTGTGGGGCTCTGATCTTTCCTATATTTATTTCATGGATGACAGGTCCCCTTTAAATTGATCAAAATTACTATTGCCATATAGGAAAAATGACAGCTTCACTTAAACATCAAATGCAGTGAAGGTCCATTCCTTTTAGATCTGCTTGTTTTCTCAAAAATGTATGCAGTCTGTATACTTTACCTTTAAAAGGATTTTTCCCCAAAAAATTCCACCTTTTCAAACCAGCACCTGGATCTGAATACTTTTGTAATTGCATGTAATTAAAAATGATTTACTGAACTCCATCTGTATAGCGCCACCTGCTGTTTGCTCTTATTCTAATTTCTCTGCCCACCTTACTGAGATGGCCGCACATGCTCAGTTCCATCCTTGAACTGCCACCAGCTGTAGCAGAAAGGGCACCCCACCACCACGATAAAGGACACACCCCCTGAGCTGCCAGCTTGAAATAAATTTAGCAGAACAATTGCGGCAATGAATGGGGAGATCTCTGGATCCATGTGAGGTACAGGGCTGGTTCCGGCTTTGTTAGAAAGTGACTGTCGTGTATTATATGTCATGTCTGTTTTTTATTTGTTACGTTAATCATGGGATAACCCATTTAATTAAATAGACGTCAAAGACTGGAAACTCCATTTATTCGTGTTTAGTCCCTAAAACTGCAATTCCTTCAATATCGTAGATGTTTTAGTAGCAGATGGTGTGGAACATGGATGAAATATTAAGTGCTAGTCCTATCGGAGAGCCAGAACTGACACTGGGTATTAAAAGGTTGTGTTCCTCCCAGATTAGGACTGAATTAATGCCAATAGAGTCTTTTAAAGAGGTCACATACTTCTGAGTGATTTATGCCGTTTTCTTTCTCCGTCTTTTCTGAAGCCGGGACCTTTTTATTATGGTTTAAGCTGTTTGATGTCACTCAGTGGTTAGCGAATGTTTCCATCACGCATTAGCTGCAAGCAGTTTTGTCCCTGATTAGTTGTTGACGGGGAAGGAAAAGACATTGATTGACAAACAACCGCCGTATCCGCCCCGGCGCTGCTAATAGATTTAAAGATCGCAATTTTCATTCTAAAGTAAAATGCTTCTGCGGTAATTTCTTCTACGGAAAAATGACATGACAGGTTTCTCATGATGAAGCGGTAGTAGGAAACTTGTGAAGTGAGTTAACCCTGAGGTTTACCATAGCTTGAACAACCATATAGGGTGTGTATATTTTTGCAACACTGCAGTCTTAAACTGGTTGCCTCACCTCCTCCCTTCTGTGCTTCAGGGCAGGACTTTCAGCGCTCTAGGGGGTGGTGCCTGCAAGCATGACTGGCAGTACAGGCAAGGGGCGTTGGTATGCTGTAATCCTGCCCCTTACCTGTGCACCCATTTCCAAGGGTGCCAATCATCCCCTAGAGATGAGCACAGTAGAGTGAAGCCAAATTCAAGATACCAAGGACAGAAGACATTACTGAAAAATAAAGTAAATTAGGGCTGTATCCGTGTTTGCAGACCACAAATTTACGACCCGGAAAACACGAATACAGTGCGTGTGCATTCTGCATTTTGCGGATCCAAACGGCCTTCTCCATGACAGAAATGCCTCTTCTTGTCTGCAAATATGGACAAGAATAGGATATGTTCTATCTTTTTTGCAGGGCTACGAAACAGAAGTGCAGATGCGGACAGCACACGTGCAACGGTCGGCCCCTCCAGGGTGATCGAGTCCCAGTGTTTAGGAATGCTGAATGGTGTAGCGGCCTGTAGTGTCACGGTGCTCCTACATGGATAATGTTATTCCCCAGGTTAGGCTCCATAGCAACAAAGGAGTTGTAGTTGGTGGAGTAAGTAGAGTCCAGATTTTTACTTGAATAAACTTGTGTCATCCAAACAATACTTGTTCTTTCTCTTGGCTCCAGCAGGCTAAGGGAAACTGGCAGGTAAACTTGAATACTTTGCTTTCTCTCTCTCTGCTGCTGTGCTATTCTCTGGCTCCAGTCTGATTATTGGACTTTCTAGAGGTTATTGTACTGTTGAGTGGGGTGCCTTTGGCTGTTGACCTCACCGTAATACTCAGTCTATGAACTGCAAGAAGTCGGGGTGCTTTACAAGCTGCTTTCCCTGGAATACTCTTGCTGCAGGAGGGGGGAACACTCCATCACTGCACCATGTTGTCTGGTCTCCTTCTAACTCTCAACTAACTACAGGTTCCTACAACCACTCCCTTGGTGGGAAGCAGGACTAACCCACGTCTGCCCAAAAGGGGTGGGAATGGAATGGTAACTTCCATTCTAACTAAAGATCTCTGCCAGATACACAGCCACCTGCTGGACAACCAGGCACAGCAAAAGAAACATAATTTTTCCATATAACAAAATGGTGGTGGTGGGTACAGTTGGTGGTGCAAACCAATACAATGGCGGCAAACAGGCCATCAATAGCAATGTAGGGCCACTACATTCGCATCTTTTGTGGCCCCATTGAAATAAATGAGTCCACATTCTATCCGCAAAATTGACAGATAAATACGGTCGTGTAAATGGGCCCTAAGTAAGTGACTTATATTTGCATTTTACACATAACAGTCACATGTTGAAGTGAGAAAACCCCTTTAATTAAAAACTTCCTCCTTTGTAAAGCTTCTATGAAGACCTATGTGTACAAACAAACCCGGCGCAGTCGGATCCTGCAACGATGTGTAACATCTTCCACTTGACAATACTTCTGCTGTCTGTAGCTAAACAGGAGAAAGGGGCAGAGGAGCCAGAGTAAGACAACTGCAAGATCAGACTACACTGAGTTTGTATGTAGTCTGTAACCATAGAGACACATAGTCCTGCATGCAGTTCCTTTCTTTTTTGTCTAAAATAACAGATCTCAGATGGAAAGGGCTAAAATGGATGCAAAATGTACATAACTAAGCAATTTTTGTGAAATGAGAAGAACCCTTCAAAGGAAATCTCTCATCAGTTTGTATCTCGTTAAACTCCAGCAGTACAAATATAAAGCAGTACAAACAGGAGTAATGAAAATATGAACATGTATTCTGCTTGATTCTGTTCTTGCAAGTGTTCAGGAAGCGGAGCTTCACTGTGAAGGGATCTCTGCATTTATTTGCTTCAACAGCCCCTCCCGTCTGCTGTAAGTGACAGATGTACCATCCAACCGCAAGACCACTGCAGCTGTCACTCAGAGCAGAGGGCTGTGAAGCAGCTCTGGGAGCACTTCACAGTGAAGCTCTGCCTCCTGGGCACTCGCAGGAGTAGAATCTGTCAGAATAAAATTTCATCTCCACACTACTCCTGATGATAAAATCTCTACAAAATGTATGTTTGTCCTACCCTCCCCAACCTACTCCTTGTGCTGTCAACGGTTTAGCAAGTCAGAACTGCTGACAGATATCTTTTAAAGGGGTTATAATCAAACCCCTATAATACCCCCCCCCCCCCCTAATGCCCGGGCCCCTTGTACACATTATACCTACCGGCTCCCCAGCAGCCTCGTCCCTCCGGATCCCTGCGTGGCTATCTCTCCCTGTCGATTGGATAAAAACGCTAGGGAGGCTCGTCCCCCATCACGGCCCGCTATTGGCTGCTCGCCAGGTTTTATCTGAGTGACGGGAAGATGCAGCGGCAGCCGTGCGAGGAACTGGAGCAACGCGGGTACCAGGGAGCAGGTAAGTATAATGTATAGGAGGGGCTCGGACATTGGGGGGGGGGGAGTCATTATAGGGGTTGGATAACACCTTTAATGAGTTGTCAATTGGATGGATTTTCAGCCTTTTTCATGTATTCGCCGACAGCAATCAGAGATTTTGAAAACAGTGATTAACTGAAACAAAGTATATAAGAAAGTTCTACAATGTTTCAATAGAAAAACTTTTAGAAAAACTTTTACATAAAGAATTACTCTACATTAATTTTTTTTTACTGGTATTATAGTCCAGTTCTGGCTTTACATTTCCAGATGAGGCCAGGCTTACATGCGCAGGAACGGGAGTCATCTACTGGTCTGTGTAAGCGCCTGTATATGCACAAGCAGAAGGCGATGAACTGAGCTGTCCAAAATCACATGTTTCGTATTCATAGCTGCTTTCACAATATTGCTGGTTACCCTTGGAAACTGACAACAGTTTAGCGCCACCATGCTGTCAGTCATGTGACCTCGCTGTAACGGTGTAACTGTCTTCTTAGCTCTCACAATGCACTGCTGTCTGGTAACAGCAAAGTATTTACAAAGTTACTTGACCCGGTCTGTAGATCATTGAAAAATAGACGTTTCCTTTAAATTGCGCGGGTTCAGCAGCACACAGGGTAAGAAGATGCTCCGTGCACGTGGTGTGCGGGTGCGACTGAGAGCAGCTTAATGCACCGGAGTTTCGTACGGATGTCTCGGAAATAAGAGGCTTGGATTCATTCCTGGTATATTGATCCTACAACAGTTTATGCATCCTGACATTCATAATCGGAGCAGTCTGGTGATGCTTCAGATTAATGGGCCCAGGGGCCGTTCATCTGTCTCTCTACATTAATTACTGGAGAGGTGATTTTTTTTTCTATGATTTAGCTGACATGAGCCAGTGATAAATCCCGCTGTACCCTCCAATGCCCCTCCCCCCAACTCTAAGCGGAAGGGTTATGATAAATAAGAAAAGGACACCCATCCTCAAAACCCAGGAATACATTCTCACAAGGGTGGGACCCCAACTCCCCTAGCCTCTGAATAATACCTATAAAAGTAAGATATATATGCGCCTTTGCAGGCGGCCAGACGTCTTCCCCGACGATAGTCAAACTCCTTAAATGACTTGCATAGGAGTGTGAAAAGCATAGAAGGAACAGCCCATTGAAGATCTAACGTATTCATTGCCTTAAAGGGGTTGTCCCATTACGCTCTTTCATACTTACCTGCTCCCGACGCGCCGTTCACTTCCTGGATTCTGGCTGGGGGCGGGCTCCATCTTGATTGACGTCTTCTCCCGGCCGGGCCGCGCGCTGGACTGAACGCGCACGTTGCCGCGCATGCGCCCTGGTGACTTCTTCCTGGCAAGTATACTGGCCAGGAAAAAGTCACCATAGCGCATGCGCGGCGTCGGCGTGCGCTTTCAGGACTGCGCGCGGCCCAGCCGGGAGAAAAGAAGTCGTCTGCGCAAGCGCGTCCACCCTGATTCGGGAGCAGAGCAGTGGCCGTAACCAGGGGACACGGAAGACAACAGTCAGGTAAGTATATCTTCATTTTCTTCTAAGGGGTGGGAATTAGTTAATTAAACATATTTAGAAAAATGATCACTGTTAAATCATTAACAGATTTAACAGTGATCATTAAGATGGGAATACCCCTTTAAAGTTAATCGTCATCTTCAGGGCTCCAAATCCCCTGCATAGATCCTTTCTACCTGCAGCCACCACTAGAGGGAGCTGACTGCACACGGTATTATTATTGAGCTCAATGTATGAACAATATACAGTAGGCTCTTCAGCTCCCCCTAGTGACGACTGAATGCATTTTAAAGGGTTTCTCACTTCAGCAGATGGCATTTATCATGTAGAGAGTTAATACAAGGCCCTAATACAAGGCAAATTGCGGATCCGCAAAAAACGGACATCGGCAATGTGCGATCCGCAATTTGCGGACTGCACATTGCCAGCACTATATGTCATTTGTAAGGATGACAACCGGCGAGACGGATCCGGTATTGCAATGCATTTGTGAGACGGATCCGTCTACAAATAGTATCCGTTTGCATACTGCCTGCCGGAATCCAGCAACGCAAGTGTGAAAATACCCTAGGAGATGTGGGATACTATCCATCTGCTGCTATTATACATCAGATGTTGGTAATAAAGCCTTCCACTATCACCTATTTTAGGTATATGTTTATATTTTGCACATTTCTGCATATTATTATTTTTTTATTTTTTATTATTTTTTCTTTATTTATATATGCCCCCACATGATTTGTGGATCACACCACTGTGTGCACTCTGCATCGTTGGGGTGGTCTTCGACAATTTACGGCAACATTATTATTTTTTATAGATTTTAGATTTTGTACTAATAAAAATATGTGACACTTTTATAATTTTTTGGCTCGCTCCCTTATTCCTTTTTCTGTGGCTCATGATATATAGTTTTTTAGGAAGAGATTCAGTAAAACTTGTAATTTATACATTGACATCGCTGCTGTATCTGACTTCATTCTTCATGTGTGATGTGTTTCGGTGACTGATACCATCCCCCCTCTGTAAGGCCTCTTTCACACGAACCATACGGATTGTGTCAGGATCTGTTTAGTACAAAACAGATGGTTTTGCAGTAAGTTCAGTCAGTTTTTGTTCAGTCAGCGATTGTGTTCAGTGTTTCATTTTTTCCCGCTCGAGTGCGGGGGATAATTTTCACGTGCATGAAAAAAAAATGAATTACAAACTACATCTCCTAGCCACCGTCAGTAAAAAACGCATTGCATTGTCAGGATTCAGTGTGGAAGCTACGCGGTTGCTTCACGCATCGCCCTCGGGCGGAAATTTTGCCCGTGTGAAAGAGGCTTAAAGCTGCCCAAACACATTTGATAACTGTCGGCCAAACAATCATTCGACCGTCAGCTATGTCTTCCGATTCCCTCCTGAATCCTCCGTACACATGTATGTTTGGCTTGGCCTTAAGGCCATCTATACGTGTTTTTACGGCGGTCAGTAAGGGGCCTTAGGCTGGGCCGCCGTGTTTTTGCGGCGGCCCAGTCTAAGCGCTGCAAGGGTCCCTCGTGCAGCGGGGAGCGCCGATCCGGCTCTAACAGCCCGGATCGGCAGGAGTGCTGATCCGGGCTGTTTAACGCTTTACAGGGCACCCGCCGCATGTTAAGCGGTGACAGAGGGAGCGGACTCCCTCTGTCACCCATCAGCACCCCGCAAATGCGATAGCAGGGTGCTGATGTGTTGTGAAGCCTTACCTAGCACATCGCTAATTTCAGCCAGTTTAATAGGGTTAAATATGGCGACAGAAACCCTTTAAGGGGGTTTTGTCACTTCAATAAATGGCATTTGTCATGTAGAGAAAGTTAATACCAGGCACTTACTAATGTATTGTGATTGTCCATATTGCCTCCTTTGCTGGCTGGATTCATTTTTCCATCCCATTATACACTGCTCGTATCCATGGTTACAACCATCCTGCAATCCATCAGTGGTGGCCGTGCTTGCACACTATAGGGGAAAAAATGCCGGCCTTTCTGGTGACCAGGACTGTGGGAGCGCACGTAGGCTGGTGCTTTTTTTAGAGCATGCAAGCACGGCCACCACTGATGGATTGCAGGGTGGTCGTAACCATGGATACGAGCAGTATAAAATATGATGGAAAAATGAATCCAGCTAGCAAAGGAAGCAATATGGAGAATCACAATACATTAGTAAGAGCCTTGTATTAACTTTCTCTACGTGATAAATGCCACTTGCCTTTTAAGCGTGCGGGATAAACAAAGGCGAGACTAACTAAGCAACAAATCAACGCGGCGCGCGCAGAACAGAGACCACGAGGCAATGAGCGTCAGCGAAATGAATGATGAACTTATGCCTATTCAATAATATACTTTTGCAAATTGCAGCCATGTGTCTTATTTACAGGCAGCAGCCAATACATAAGAAGAGTTCACCGCCTATAGAAGGAAAGGTCAGGCGGCGACATCCTGCACGCTTTTACACTCCTTAAATGTGCGTCCTAATATTTCAACAAATGCTTCATTTAAGCGGGGGGGGGGGGGGACTTTGCAAAAGTGACATTTCCTTGACAACTTTTACAATGATAAATGATCCCCTATGGGCTGTTGTCGCATATGCTGAGCAGCAGGCATTTACCATATTTTAATGACGCCGCTGTAATAGAAATTTATCGAGGTAAGTGGCTCCGCTGTCACCTCGGTTTGTGGTGATGCATAAAAATCCCGGCCTAAAAAAAAAAAAAACACACAGCAAAACACATGTAGACTGGATGCATTGACGTATGTGCGTGTCGGAGAATGCAGGGCAAGTTGTCAAGGTGTTACACTAATGGAATGGATGTTACAGTGCAGCATATGGCGGTGTTATACGTTCTGTAAGTACTGAGGAAGCATCAGCACCTACTACACATCTGATAAGGGAAGCGTCGCTGTTTATGAGACGCCTCCTCTCCATCTCCCACAGCGCAGATTTTTTTTTTTACAATAATTTCCCATTAGGGCTAAAAATACCAGAAAATAGAAGCGGTGGACAGGAGTCAGGTCATTAGCGTCTGCCCTTTATGCTTTTTAGGACACTTCGCACTTTTGTTTTGCACTGCCTGTTGGAGGATGTCACTGTAAGGGCATTCAGTAGCATACATTAGTATACTGCTGTAAAAAAAATGTATACTTCAGACAGTAGCTGAACAGATTAAATGGGAGCTTTCATGGCTCGTGAACATTGCAAAAGGCATTGTGAAAGAGGTCATGTTCGTTTTTTGTTACTTCCATAATTCCCGAGCAGGTATGGATGGCTCTCCTACATTGCATTCAGAAAGTCTTCAGACCCTTTCTCTTTTTTTTCAAAGCAAACTCAAGTTTTTTTCACATCCTTCTGCACTCAATACCCCATAATGACAAAGTGAAAGCAGAATGTTTGAAATATTTGCCAATTTATTGAAAAAGAAAAAAGAAAATCTTGCTTTGACCTAAGTATTCAGACCCTTTACTTAGACTTAAGTATTCAGACCTTTTACTTAGACTTAAGTATTCAGACCCTTTACTTAGACTTAAGTATTCAGACCCTTTACTTAGACATACGTATTCAGACCCTTTACTTAGACTTACGTATTCAGACCCTTTACTTAGACTTACGTATTCAGACCCTTTACTTAGACACATACGTATTCAGACCCTTTACTTAGACTTACGTATTCAGACCCTTTACTTAGACTTAAGTATTCAGACCCTTTACTTAGACTTAAGTATTAAGACCCTTTACTTAGACTTAAGTATTCAGACCCTTTACTTAGACTTACATATTCAGACCCTTTACTTAGACATAAGTATTCAGACCCTTTACTTAGACATAAGTATTCAGACCCTTTACTTAGACTTAAGTATTCAGACCCTTTACTTAGACTTATGTATTCAGACCCGTTACTTAGACTTAAGTATTCAGACCCTTTACTTAGACTTATGTATTGAGATCCTTTACTTAGACTTAAGTATTCAGACCCTTTACTTAGACTTATGTATTCATATCCTTTACTTAGACTTAAGTATTCAGACCCTTTACTTAGACTTATGTATTGAGATCCTTTACTTAGACTTAAGTATTCAGACCCTTTACTTAGACTTATGTATTCATATCCTTTACTTAGACTTAAGTATTCAGACCCTTTACTTAGACTTAAGTATTCAGACCCTTTACTTAGACTTATGTATTCATATCCTTTACTTAGACTTAAGTATTCAGACCCTTTACTTAGACATAAGTATTAAGACCCTTTACTTAGACTTAAATATTCAGACCCTTTACTTAGACTTAAGTATTCAGACCCTTTACTTAGACTTAAGTATTCAGACCCTTTACTTAGACTTAAGTATTCCGACCCTTTACTTATACTTAAGTATTCAGACCCTTTACTTAGACTTAAATATTCAGACCCTTTACTTAGACTTAAGTATTCAGACCCTTTACTTAGACTTAGGTATTTAGACCATTAACTTAGACATAAGTATTCAGACCCTTTGATTCACTCAGGTGAAGCCCCTTTGGCAGTGATTCCGGCCTCCAGTCTTCTTGGGGATGATGCCATAAGGTTTGCACACCTGGATTTGGGGATTTTCGGCCGCCATTCTCTGCAGATCCTCTCAGTCTCTCAGTGTGGATTGGGACCGCCGGTGGACAGCCATTATTGAGTGTCTCCAGAGATGTTTTTATTGAGTTCAAGTCATGTCTCTGGCTGGGCTACATCCACAGAGGTGTCGCTAAGGCTCTCCTGTGTTTTGGCTGTGTGATTAGGGACATTAACTAAGACCGGCTTTTCACAACGGTCTTAGTTTTCCCCTCTGCGCTGCCGTAAGAACTGTCTAATTTATGACGAGGTGTGCGCCTCATCATAAATTAGACACATCTGTGGCAGTCCTTGCGCCTGGAGTAAAAACTAGTTAGTTCGTTTTTAGCTTTTCAGCTAGTTTTTAGCTAACACTTGCACCTGTCTCCAGTAAGTAAATTTGCCGGGGTCCCCGACCCCTCCCCGCACACTCCTGTTACGATGTACAGAAAAGGGGACTTGCAACACTTTTTATGTCTAAAAGTCCCATAGTAAATCAGCCCCATTGTCTTGTTGAAAAGAAAATCTTTACCTCAGTCTGAGGTCCAGAGCACTCTGGATCAGGTTTTCATTAAAGGGGTTTTCCAGTTACAAAAAACCCCACCAGCAGTCCACCTTATTACATTATATGTCAGATGATGATGTTCTGAGTGCATTTTGATCCACGCCCTGTGTTTATATCCCAGTGCAAGACTCATGGGGAGTGTCTGTAGCATCAGGTCTCTGCCTCTCCTTCCTCTCCCAACTGGAACATCACAGATCCAAACTGGGTCAACAGTCTCATTAGTATTCCCTTCAATGCAGTAAATACTAATAAAGCTGTGTTGGATATGGGTTGGTGAGGAGGCCATCTTCCAGCACATAGACCTTTACTAATGAAACTATTTGACCAGTCCTTATCAAGATTTGAAGTCCGGGCCAGCTCTATGTCAGGCAGAAGAGTTACCATCACACTACAGACCTGCTCAATTGAAAGAGATGCATTTTCTGTGCCTAAAAACCTATTTTCTTTACAGGCATAACACTAAATAAATAGTGTATTACTGAAATGAAAGGAAAAAAGTGTGTCATCTACCAATCTCCATGAATGATATGTTCACTATATTGCAAAACTTATGATTACAGGGATATCAAATACTGTTTGGTGATATATTTTTATACAAAGAATGTTATAAATACTTTAATCGTTTTTGCTTTATTTTTTTATTTAGTAAAAATAACTTTGCAGAAAATTGTACCCTTTACCAAAAAAGCTGGGAAGTAAAAATTCTATTTTTCTTCCATAACTTTTCCTATAAAGATTATTTTATAGGTTTCATTGAGATTTGAACCCCAAATCATCTGTGCAGTGAACAGCTGCCTTAACCACGCCTCTACAGAAAAGCTCTGTGAAGATGGGACTTTTTATTCCTGTTAGGCCTCATGCACACGACCGTTGTTTTGCGCCCTGGACCCAAGCCTGCTTGAAAAACCCCACCTTAAGACATAGCATCATTGGTGACATCATGTCTACAGGGCAGGTCCAGAAGGAAGAGCAGAACACAACCCTTAGAGGCTAAGTCATTGATGAAGTTGTGTCTAAAGGGCAGAACCTTACAAGCCTTGCCACTCTTCAGATATAGAAGTGATGTCATCAGCATAAGGAACCAACATAGTGGAAAATGTCAGGTGACCACAATGGAGTGGAGGAAAACGGGGCATTACAGATAAGCAATCACTATTAGTAAGTGATAGTATGTGGTTTCCCGTCAATTGATGCTGAAAATTGCAAAACCAAAATACCTGTTTAAAAATATCTCTGTACCGTGCTTCATTCAGCATTCCCTCAAACTTGACCAGTCTCCCTGTCCCGGCCACTGAAAAATACCCCACACTATGAGGCTACCACCACCATGCTTCACTGTAGGGTTGGTATTGGCCAGGTGATGAGCAGTGCCCGGTTTCCTCCAGAGATGACGTTTAGAATTAAGGCCAAAATGACCAATCTCGGTTTCATCAGACCAGAGAATCTTGAGTCATTTAGGTGTTATCTGTGTCTTTTACTGAGAAGAAGCTTCTTTCTGGTCATTCTGTTATAAAGCCCAGATCTGAGGAATCCTGCAGTCATGGTTGATCTTCTAGAAGTTTCTCCCTAGGATCTTGGTCACCTTTCTTACTAAGGCCCTTCTTCTATTTTCTTTTTAATATAGCCCTCAAATTCTTGAACCTGTCTGTGTAATGTACGGATATACTGACCCCTCCAAGATGAAAGACAATTTGTAGCTGTTATACTTTCTGGTTAATAGATGAGATTCCTAGGGGAAGGAGCGCTTACCCGAAAAAGTTCCCTAATTTTCAAGAACAGGGGTATTTCCACCTTTGCAGGGGTGTAGAGAAAGGGGGGGGGGGCAGAAAGAGCACGTGCCCCAGGCACAGAGGCTTGGGGGGAGGGGTGTGTGCACTGGCCCGACAGTTCTTTTCCATAGTGAAGCAGAGAGCCGTCCGCTTCCTGCTTCACTGTTCTGTCCGCTCCCTCCCCCCTCAGGCCGCACATCGCACTGCTGGCTGTGGGAGGGGAGCTTAAATCCAGGAATTGGCCTCCTGCACAGTCAGCAGTGCAATGCCTGTGTGGGAGCGTGTCCTGCTGCTGGATGTGCCGATCATCAGGGAAGCAGGAAAGTATTTGTGTTTTTTATTTTTTGATATAGCTGGAAAGGGCACTGGGGGCCACAAGACCCTGTGAGGGGGCACAAAAGTGGGCATAACTACACTGAGGGGGGACATATCTGGCCATAATTACAGTGAGAGGGCAGTGGGCACATATCTGACCATAACTACAGTGAGGGGGCACATATCTGGCCATAACCACAGAGAGGGGGCACATATCTGGCCATAACTACAGTGAGGGGGCACATATCTGGCCATTACTACAGTGAGGGGGCACATATCTGGCCATTACTACTGCGAGGGGGCACATATCTGGCCATAACTACAGAGAGGGGGCACATATCTGGCCATAACTACTGTGAGGGGGCACATATCTGGCCATAACTACTCCGAGGGGGCACATATCTGGGCATAACTACACTGAGGGGGCACATATCTGGGCATAGCTACACTGAGGGGGCACATATCTGGCCATAACTACAGAGAGGGGGCACATATCTGGCCATAACTACTGTGAGGGGGCACATATCTGGCCATAACTACACTGAGGGGGCACATATCTGGGCATAACTACTGTGAGGGGGCACATATCTGGCCATTACTATTGCGAGGGGGCACATATCTGAGCATAACTACTGTGAGGGGGCACTTATCTGGCCATAATTACAGTGAGGGGGCACATATCTGCCCATAACTACAGTGAGGGGGCACACATCTGTGCATAACTACAGTGAGGGGGGTACAAACTGAACACAAGATGGGCATAACTAATGTGAAGGGGCACACGGGTGAGCATAACTACTCTGAGGGAGCAAAAAGGTGGGCATAACTACAATGAGGGGTTACAAGGAGGACATAACTATTGTGAGGGGGGCACAATGTTGCCATTTATGCTGTAAAGGAGGCATAATTGCTGTGAGGGGGCACAATGTGGGCATTAGTACTATATGGTAGCAATAAGGGGAAATGCCCTATATTACCCCATACATTAGGTTGGCTTGGTCTTACAGGGCAGCGCAGCGCCCCCTCGTAATTATTTACCATGTACAGTCACCATCCTCTCCTTATGTGATTATTCTTTTTGCTCTATCACCACAGGGACCTTTTTCCGGATCACACCGACACCAGCGACACCCTGGATGAGGTAGGACCAGTAGGCTCTTCCCTTTATTGCAAGGAGTATTGGTACTGCCGTGTACCCTATGATAGATTTTATTAGGTGGGACTGGGTGAGTGTAGTTTTGCATTGGGCAGAGTTAGAGGAGTGGCTTAGTGTAAAAATAAAATTACCGCGGAAGGCTGTGCGCCGCCTAGCTATCCTTTTGTTAAGTAGATTTGAGTCACGCAAATGGGTGGGGGCAAATCTGAATCCTTGCCCCAGGTTCAGGTAAGCCTAGCTACACCTCTGCATCTGGGACATTTATGGAGCATCCACAGGTTATGCTATTAAATATCCAATAGATCTGGCTCCTACCTTTGGGACCTGCTAATATTTCCAGAACGGGGCCCCATTGCGTTCAGCCACACATGCATGACTTTCTCCATTCACTTTAATAGCTGAAGTAGGGCAGGTGAAGAGGCCCGGTGCTGTAGATAGGAGCGGAGGTGAGGTTCGTACCTATTAGACAACCATGGATATGCCATTAGTATTGTGACAGCAGCATTCAAAGACACTGCTGAAAGGTGAGGGGCTATCGTTAAGACACCCATCACCCAGACTACTACTAGGCCAGTCAATACTAATGCTAAACTACAACCAACCAACCTGCCTCCAGCATCTTTATTGGTGCCAGAAGACTGCAAAATCTGATGCCATTGAATGTATTTGAAGTTCTATGTTGCACTTAGTAAAAAAGACTTTTATATGTTTAATACTGGCCTCATTCTTCAATACTATATATCTGCTGCACCGATCACCAGAGAGGAACTGCCTGAGGGAGTACACATGACACAGCCCTTTATCCGGGTCACTCCCATGCTCCGTACCTGCTCCTCCGGGGCTCGCTGCACATCCCCTTTAATGAATTAATTCAAATCCAAAACCATTAAGTGTGACAAATAAGCAGTAATGGGAGAAATCTGGGGTCAAATACTTCACAGCAGCGCTGATGGGCAGCATAGGATTGTACTACTAAATAGCCCAGCAGTCTGGCTGTAAATTGCGTTGAGAAACCGTTATGCGATGGATATCAGTTTAATGACTGTGTAGGAGTCTATGCTGCGCAGAAGTGAGAAGGCCAACACCATGATATGTTTCTTGCTTTTGATTAAATATTTAAAAACTTGGATCACGGCTTAATAAAGAGGAAAAAGCGAGATTCATGTAAAAAAAAAAGTCATGGCAACCACCAGCCATGCAAATGAATGGTAATACGAACAGATGGGTTAAACTCAGCATAATAAAAAAGTATGAAAAAAACTAGAAATAAGTCGAAATGTGTATAATATAATGTGCGCTCATACAATGTGATAAAGTCATCAATAAAAGAGCAATTTTTTTGCTTTTTTATTGCCACCTTCCAAGAGCTGGAACGTTTTTATTTTTCTGTCTCTGTGGTTGCGTTAGGACTCGTTTCTTGCCCAATTTGTCATTTGTTTTAATTGCCCCATTTTGGGGTAGATCTAACTTATCGATTCACTTTTATTAACTATTTTTGAGGAATGTAACAAAAACAGAAATTCCTTTACCCTCAGTTCACACTTGCGCGTTTTACAGCGCGTTCGAACGCGCTGTAAAACGCTCAACAGGAGAAAACTCATGTTTCCCTATGGGCATGGTTCTCACCTGAGCGTTTTACAGCGCGTTTGAACGCGCTGTAAAACGCCCTACGCTCAAAGAAGTTCTTGAGCTTCTTTGGGGCGTTTTGTCGCGCGTTTGCACCCATAGACTTCAATGGGAATGCGCGTAAAACACGCGTAAAATGCGCGTTTAACACGCGTTAAAGTGTAGATATGCCTTTTTCAATTGGTCTCCAGAGTCACGAATGCGCATATGACGCGTGTTTCCTATTTGCAAAAACGCGCTGTAATACGCGCGACAAAAACGCGACAAAAACGCGCGTCTCAGAAACGCTCAGGTGTGAACCCAGGGTTATTTATTGTTTCTTTTTGCATAAATTTTGCAGGGCTTGCCATGCGCCATAATTAACATGTTACCTTCATTCTGCTGGACAGTACAATTACGGTAATACGAAATGTTTTTATTTTATTTTTCCAGTTTTACTACTTTTGCCCAATAAATACACCTTTTCTGAAAAAAATTATTTGTTTTTGTGCTGCCATATTTTGAGAGCCCTATCGTTTTAATGTTTACATCAGCAGAGCTGTCTTAAGGGCTTGCTTTTTGTGGGACAAGTTGTAGTTTTTATTGGTACAATTTGGGGTACGTACCTATATCGAGAACGGAGCGGCGAGAGCTGTGGCTGGAGGACCCCAGATTTCCCGGGGTCCGTCCACCACTGAACGATGCCCCCGCCGCTCCCATAGAAATAAATGGGAGCGCACCGTGCATGCGCGGGCCATGCTCCCATTCATTTCTGCGGGGACGACGGAAATAGCTGAGCCAGCACTCGTCTATATTCGCCGGCCCCATAGAAGATGAATGGAGGGCGGCTGCGCAGTGCGCCCCCCTTCCCTTTCGGGGCTCCGTTCTCGATATTGGTGCGGGTCCCAGGGATGGGACCCGCACCTATAAGACAATGGGGGCCTATCCTAGCGATATGCCCCCATTGTCTGAGATGGGACAACCCCTTTAAGGTCCAAATTGGATCAAATCATGATATAATACGCAATTGTGCATCTGATGTATAATTAGAAAACAGGCAGACCCTTTATGGAGCAATGCAGTGAGTTCATGAAACCCTTCCCTTGTATACAGTGTATGGAGAAACTGGGTGCACTCCATACACAGCGGGTGCTGCCTACCTTATACCGCTAAATTACAAAAATGGTCGGCACCTGACTTCCAGTTCGTTGGCAGGAGAAAGGAATCACTCCAATGGAATTATAAGGCTGAATGCACACGATCAGGATTGAGTGCGGATTTGAGTGCAGGAAAATCCGCACCGTACATCATGTACATTGTATTCTATGAGAATTTAAAATTCTCAATGCACACGATGCAGATTTTTTCCGTGCGTATTTTGACCTGCGGTGCAGATTTTAAAATCCGCAGCACGTCGATTTATTTCATTTTTCCTGACCGGATTTTCTCCATTCACTTAGTAAAACCCGCATGCGGAAAATCCGTATGCAAACCCGCACCAATTGAAGCAGATTGACTGCACGGATGCAGACACCTGCGGATTTCAGTGCGGATTCTCCTGAACGTGTGCATGTACCCTTACAAAAAATCCCAGCGGACACTCTTTGTCTTCAAAACATCCCTTTCTTTATTTCATCAATGCAGATACAGGATGAGTGGTACCTTGGACCCGAACCAGAGTTCGGGAAATGTATTTTTTACAGTATAAATCAATTTCTGAAGTTATTATGCGAAGTCTCGCGAGACTTTGGGAAGTAATAACTTCGGCTCATTGGAGCCAATACATTCTAATACTGTACGGAGCGCTCACTCCGTAAAATATTGAAATTAAGTTTTATGTGAATCGACTTCAGATGTTTCTTCCGAAGTTGATTTGCTCGTCCCTAACAATCACAATACATTAGTAAGTGCCTTGTATTAACTTTCTCTACATGATGAATGCCACTTAACTCCTTAAGGACACATGACGTATGGGTACGTCATGTGTCCAGTCCCTGAAGATGGCGCCCGCTCCTGGCCGCTGCACCATCGCTGCGGGGGTCCGGCTGATTCCTGTAGCTGACCCTCGCAGCTGATGATCGCGGTCGGCAGCGCTGCCGACCGCGATCATTTAACCCCGCAGATGCCGTGATCAATCCTGATCACGGCATCTGCACGCGCTAAAACCGAAAGTAAAACTTTCGGCAGCGCTCCGGCTCCCCCTAGTGGTTATCGGGAGAATCGGAGTGCTGTAAGGGATAGCCTCAAGCCTTTCATTCAGCTTGAGGCTATCACTTACTATTTCCTATGGAGCCCTTGTTAGCAATAGGGCTTCATAGGAAAGTAGTAAAATGCTCATAAACTTCAATACAAGGGTATTGGAGTTTATGATAGAAGCAATCAGGTAACTGATTTATATAGGTCCCTATGGGATCTATATAAAAGTGTAAAAAAAATAAAAAAAAATAAAAAAAATAAAAAAATAAATAAAAAAAAAAAATTTTAAATCACCCCCCTTTCCCCAAAATTAAAATAAAATAATAAAAAAAATACACATCATGGGTGTCACAGTGTGTGAAAACGCCCATAGTATAAAAATATAAAAATATATTTCCCATACGGTAAACAGAAAAACGGAAAAAAGCGCCCAAATGGCCGATTTGCCGTTTTTGGACGCTTCATTTCCTCAAAAAAAATTAAATAAAAAGCGATTAAAAAGTCCCACACACCCCATAATGGTATCAACTAAAAGTTAAGATCGCCCCGCAAAAAATAAGCCCCCATACAACGCCATACACTTATTTACAAATACGTTATAGCGGTCAAAATATGGCGACAAAAAAAAAAAAAGAATTTTTTTTCACTATCTAGCAAGAAAAGCTATACATATTGGGTATCGCCGGATTCGTACTGACCTGTAGAATAAAACTAAATGGTCAGTTTTATCGCAAATCAAACGTCGTAATTTAGAAACCCGTAAAACTGTGGTGAAATTGCTTTTTTTTTGCAATTTCACCCCATTTGGAATTTTTTTCCCGCTTCCCACTACACCGTATGCATTATTAAATGATGGCGTTGGAAAGTACAACTTGTCCCGCAAAAAATAAGCCCTCATATGGCCATGTGAACGGAAAAATAAAAAAGTTATGGCTCTTGGAAGGCATAGAGCGCAAAACGAAAACGCAAAAATGAAAAAACCCTGTGTCCTTAAGGGGCTAAGGGTTCTTAATACAGTATGTGGTACAAATAATGATGCCATTAAAAATAAAAACTCCCGCCGCAAAAATAGTTATATCGAGAGTAAGGGCTCATGCACACTATCGGATTTTCTTTCCATTTACGTTCCATTTTTTTGCGTTCCATATACGGACCATATGCGGAACTATTCATTTCCATTAATTAATCCGTATGCATTCTGTTTCCATTCCATTCAAAGATAGAACATGTCCTATTATTGTCCGCATAACGGACAAGGATAGGACTGTTCTATCAGTGGCCAGCTGTTCCGTTCCGCAAAAAACGGAATGCACACAGACGTCATCCGTATTTTTTGCAGATGTGTTTTTTGCGGACCGCAGAATACTGAAAAAGCCATACGGTCGTGTGCATGAGCCCTAACACAAAAATGTTATGGCTCTTGGAAGGTGGGGAGGAAAAGGCGAAGACAGAAAACACGAAGACTGGCAGTGTCACAACGGGGTTAATACAGTTCAAAAGAGGGGCATTCAAAGAGCGGAGAGGGGGGCACTTGGGGCAAATGTAGGGGCTTTCATGTGGGAACCGTGCTTGGAGCCAGTCATGGGGGCACTCTGACTAAGACCTCTTGCACACGACCATATGTATTTTTCAGTATTTTGCGGTCCGTTTCTAACGGATCCGTTGTTCCTTTTTTTGTTTCCGTTGTGCTTCCGTTCCGTAGTTCCGCAAAAAAATCTCCGTATGGTTTCCATATGCGATCGGTTGTTTGCGGATTGCAAACAGAAACATAACATTTTTAATCATTAATGTAATTCACAGTAATGTTTTTTAACAGTAAACACATGGGCAAAGTGGGCATGGATCCGCAAAAAACATACGGATGTGTTCCGTATGCATTACGTATTTTTTGCGGACCCATTGACTTGAATGGAGCCACGGATCGTTATTTGCGGGCAATAATAGAACAAATTCTATCTCTCAGCGGAACAGATATACGGAAACAGAATGCATACGAACATGAATGGTTCCGCATACGGACCGCAAACGGAATCCGCAAAAACGTAATGAAAACAGAAAAAAAAAAACGTTGGTGTGCAAAAGGAATAATACTTTTCCTGAGGACAGTCTGGTTGGCACCATTCATAGGGGCACGCTGGTTAAACCTGGTTAAACGTTATAATTCATGGGGGCACTCTGGCTAAACTTTCTCATCAGTGAAAACATTGGGCCGTATTATTAACAACAGGCTGTATCCCGAAAATCCCGCCTGTCCGCGATATAAACGTTTCGGAGAGATTAACATCGCTCGGAAGTAAAATGTCAAACGGGACTCTGTGAGAAAGTTTGTCCCGGCGGCCGCGCCGTAGCTGTAGGACAGCAGCGTGTCACGTGACCAGAAGCAGTTGAATACAGTGTAGCAGCTGCAGAGGGGGAGAGGAGGATGCCAGCGATGTGAGTACACGGTCTGCCCTCCTGTTTACTGGGACATACTGGGACATACTGGGACATACTGGGACGAGTTTTACTGGACTGTGCTGGGAAGAATGTACTGGTTTGCTGTTATGGAACTACAAGTCTCAGCAGCGGAGCCCGGCTGATATTCAGCTGTTTATACTGCAACCGAACAACTTGTAGGGTTCTTAGAAGTATTATAATTGTAGGGTATATAGGCTGTGGCTGCTGTGGAACTACAAGTCCCAGCAGCTCTTACACCACACATTGGGACTACAAGTCCCAGCAGCTCTTACACCACACATAGGCACTACAAGTCCCAGCAGCTCTTACACCACACATAGGCACTACAAGTCCCAGCAGCTCTTACACCACACATATGCACCACAAGTCCCAGCAGAAATTACACCACACATTGGGACTACAACTCCCAGCAGCTCTTATACCACTCATAGGAAATACAAGTTTCTGCAGCTCCACTCATAGGCACCTCAAGTCCCAGCAGCTCTTATACCACACATTGGGACTACAAGTCTCAGCAGCTCTTACACCAGACTCTGCAGCAGCCCCTTAGGGACAGTTGGTAGGAAAATCAACAGTTATTCTGCGGAATAGATGCGGACCCATTTATTGTGAATGGGGCCAGACGTAATGCCGAGAGCACACTATGACGAACCTCCGGGTTTCGGCCCCGAAACATCCGGCTGCGGCTCCGCAAAAGATAGAGCATGTCCTATTCTTGTCTGCATCCTGCGGACAAGAATAGGCATCTCTATGGGGAGTGCCGGCATGGTGTGTTGTGGATCTGCAACACACCACGGAAGTGTGAATGGGGCCTTTATGTGTATCTGGTGATGGACTACAAGTACCATCCTGCCCTACTACATTTCTGTTGGACTCTCAACTGTCACTTGGCACCCGCTCTATCTGTTGAGGAGCTACAAGTCTCAGCACTTGTCATACAGAGGATCTCCCAGTCCTGGCTATGACTGGTTTGTAATATTAGATGTTTGATGTGGATAACGTCTGTCCTGTGGCCGATCCTGGGGCCCCACCATAACGTGTTCCCATTAGGGGCCACTGCATTGATGAAATCATAGGTTTAGTGTGCGGATGGCTGCTCCTCGGGGTGAAACAAAGGGTGGGGGCTCGCTCTGGATGCTCACGCCGCCACCTGAAAATGGATTTTCTTACTAGACAACCAGTTTAGGGTTCTTATCAGTTGAGCGAACTTGTGTTTTAAGTTTGGCGTCCAAAGTTTGGGTTATCCAAGCATCCCGTTATGGATTCCGCTACCACGGACCATAACGGCATTTGGAACATAGGATGAAGGACCTGGGGTGACTTCACCGTCATGTGATCAGTGCAGGGGGCGTGGCTCAGTACTGGATTGGATAAGATGTCGTATGAGCCACGCCCCCTGCACTGATCACATGACTGTGATGTCACCCCAGGTCCTTAGTGTTGTCCAAGGTTCGGGTTCATTGAAGAATCCCCTTATGGATTCCAAATGCCATTACGGTCTGTGGTAGCGGAATCCATAACGGGACGCTACGATAACCCGAACCCGAACTTTCGACGCCGAACTTAAAACACAAATTTGCTCAACTCTAGTTATAAGGTTTGGATGGTCGGAGTCTGGGTGCTGAGACCCCACTTATTCCTAAAACAAAGGGGCAGCAGCGTTTAGTTGCGTGCTGCCCACGCTGTTTGGACTGTCTCTCCTTTGACTTATATGGGGAAGATTGACATAATTTACACCAAAATTAGCGAGTGTCTCACAAGGCTTGATAAATTTGGCGCATGCAGGGCAGGGGTCGGCAACCTTCGTCACCCCAGCTGTTGTGAAACTACATCTCCCAGCATGCTCCATTTACTTCTGTGGGAGATCTGAGGGCATCAAAATAAGTGTACATGCTGGGAGTCGTAGCCCTATATACCAGAAAACTGGTGTGGAAAAGTTGCAAAGTTTGGCACATGCCTTGCTCACACAATATTTCGTTTTTAGGGGGTTTTGCGTCCTGCTCACCACTTTATCAAACTTTGCAGTTGATAACTGTGGCTTAAACCAGCTTGTAAGGCTAACAACGCTCCGCGCACTTATCAAAACTGGAATGAGGGGTGAAAAAATGCAAAATGTTGTAAAAATTATTTCTCAAATATGCCCAAAAAAGTCGCATCGCCCTATTTTGCAACTATTTAAAACAAGAATTCTGGGTGCAGGGCGCGAATAATTCCCCTGTGAGCCTGTACACCTCTTGCACCGCTCTTCAAGGAAAGTTGATCAGAACCTAACGTGCTCGTTATGATGCAGTATAAGACGCTGTTCACATTAAGATTAGTTATTTTCCTCCTGCTTTCTTTGCCAGAGTTCCATAAATAAATAATTCTGGTGATCATATGAGATCTGTCATGCCCGTCATGGATCCTGGAACAAATAATTTTTTTTATTTTTTTTCTTCAGTCTTCATGAGTTTTGTCACTGACGGTGTCACTGGTATCTTTACAGTCAATGGGAGACTAATTCAGATGGAAATGAGCAATGCTACTTAAAGGGAACCTGTCACCTGGAAAAGACAATTTCCACTAATCACTGTACCTTAAAGTATCTCTCATAGCGTGCCCAAAGATGTTTTCACTTCATGTCCTGCCACAGCGCGATCCCGGCTACGGCTCCCTCCCTCCCTGGCATCTTCATGTTCACTGCGCCGTTCCCATACAGCGCGGTCATGCTGCAGGGGAGAAGCGACAGACGGACGCGAGTGAGCGCGCTGTATGGGAACGGCGCAGGCACAGTGAACATGAAGGTGCCAGGGAGGGAGGGAGCCGTAGCCGGGATCGCGCTGTGGCAGGACGTGCACGGAGCATGCGCGAGAAGAGCGCGGCTACAGGGAAAAATGTCCGTCAATATGCGGAGGAGCGGCATAGGGGCAGCCTTATCGAACGGTTGAGTCAAGGAGGCCGCTGCCCCCTTGACTTCAGCAGGACTTCAAAAAGGAGCCAAACCAAGTTTTATAAGTCGTTTTTAGTAGAGTGCAAAAGAAGATATGAAAACATCTTTGGGCACACTATGAGAGATACTTTATCAAGCCCCCCCCCCAATTTGGTGCACTCCTCTATTGAGCTAGGTCCACTCCTGTGCTGAAGCTATCCGGCATCCTGCTTGAATGGGAGCTGCGCAATGCTTCATTTCTTCTGTGGGTGGCGCTGTGTATACGTGAAATGATGGTCAGTGGTTGGTCCATGTGTCCTCCTGTTGCCCTCTCTGTGTTATCCGTGTAGAGCATCTCCTACCAGTGGTCCGTGAAAACCACTGACAGAACACGGGTGTCCTCCGTGTTGTGTCACTGGTTTTCAAGGACCCATAGACTCCAAAAGGCTGTGTTTGGTCCGGATAGCAGACCAAAGTACTGCATGTTGCCGTGGTTTTTCCACTAAAACCACTGGTAAAAGGGATACCACTACACTATAATGACCCCTCCCTCCCCAATGCTAGGGTATACTAACGCCCAGGCTCGGACTGGCCCACCGGGAAGCTGGGGAAATCCTCAGTGGGCCCCTGCCTGGTTACAGTCTAGGTTGCAATAACGCCTGTACATTTTACTTCCTGGAAAAAGATTCATGCGTATTTTTACACATGGTCTTTTTCTTGTTAGGTGCGCTGTATCAGAAGCTGCCAGGTCCGACACACATGAAGCCCCGCCCCTCTCCCCTGAGAAGCCCCGCCCTCTCTCCTAAGAGGCCCCGCCCCTCACTGACATCTCTCTTACCAGGAGCAGCTCCAGAGTCTGGACTAAACACTACATTGTGGTTACAGGACCTGTGGTGATGTCACAGTCATGTGATCAGCCATGTGTGTGGGAGGAGCTAGGGGAACACAGGCTGTGCTGGTGGAGAATGCAGAGGTACTTTATGTATGGAAGGTGTGTATAAAGCAGGGCTATGTCAGTGTAACCAGTCTATTGTACAGTTTTCTGTGTGTAATGTACTCACAGTAGTTCTATCTGTATAATGGACGTGTAGCAGAGCTGTGTATGTAATATGTATACGGCAGCGTCAGGCGGGCGCTGTATACGGCAGCGTCAGGCGGGCGCTGTATACGGCAGCGTCAGGCAGGCGCTGTATACGGCAGCGTCAGGCGGCCCCTGTATTCGGCAGCGTCAGGCGGCCCCTGTATACGGCAGCGTCAGGCGGCCCCTGTATACGGCTGCAGTGGTCTTATGTTTAATATATGATGTTGGATAAATGTAAAATTGTTCACATTTATTTCTGCACGGGAGACTATCAATGGTTTCCCTGCAGAAATATCAGCCTCATAACGTTATGTGGGCCTCTGCATTATATATGTGAATCAATTCTTACTCCTCCTCAGCTAAAGATACTCCTCAATATTGTTAAGAGGGGTATTTTTACTCTTCTTGAAAAAACTTGCCCTGCAGTGATGCTGGCGCTGCCATCTTTCAGTGGGCAGGAGGACCCGGCTCTTGATGCATGTGGTGCGGTGCCTGCGCTTCTTCTCACTCGCTGCGCTGCCTCCTCACAGAGCCCTGCCGCCCACCCATATGCAGAGCGCCGCGGCGGGCTTTTACTGTGCTCCTGAGCGTGCACGTGCTGCCGTGTCCCCCAAGCTGCCTGTGACTCAGAGGTGGACATCACAGGCTGCCGCTAGTCCCCCAAGACAGAGGTAAAGGTAAATCCATAGTTTAATAAAAATATCATTTCACATTTTACTGCAGTCCCCTCTGAAAATTACAACTCCTAGCATGCCCTGTGAGATGCAAACCTTCAGGACCTGCTGGGAGTAGTAGCTTTCCTGCAACATGCTGTAATTTTATATCACAGTTATGATTGCATGCTACAAAAATTTGAGCAAACATTGCTAAAAAAGTCACACACACTCCAACATACGGTATCAATATATTACAGATCGGCCCCTCAAAAAATGCGACCTCACACAGCTCTGTAGACGTAAATGTAAAAAAATACAGTATTTTTTGTTTCATTTTGTGCTTCAGTTGTTTTTTTTTTTTTAGTATTAACCTGTAGGATACTTAGGTTTCAAGTATAAAAGAAAACAAAAAAAAAACGCAGCTTTCCCATAATACAGTCATAAAATTATAAATTACAGAAAAAAAGAAAACAGACATATATTATGTATCGCTGCGTCTGTAACGACCTGCTCTATAAAAATATTGTCTTATCTCAGACAGTGGGGGCATATGGCTTGTCTTATAGATGTGGGTCCCGCCTATATCAGTAACGGAGCCCCGCAAGGTGGTGGCTGGAGAACTCCGGTCCGGCCACCACCAAGCGCTCTCCCCATAGAAGTGAATGGGAGCACACCGCGCATGACCGGCCACCGCTCCCATTCACTTCTATGGGCCCGACGGAAATAGCCGAGCCAGCGCACAGCTAGTAGTTGCGGCCCCATAGAAAATATTGTTTGCCCCCTGTCGCTGGATGTTTTGATCTGCGCGACGGGGATCAGGAGCAACACGGACAGTGTTAATATGTGTGCTGGAGAACACGGACAGCACACATCCTTGATTCAGTGTCATGTGAACGAGGCCTTATCTGGATGTGCTGGCTACCTCACCAGGTGGGTCAGGGGTCCGCAAATCACCTGCAGCTATCCGACATTGGTTTTTGCTGTAGATAAGCCACGGATGTTCGTCGACATTTTTTTTAAGGTTTTTTCTTTAATTATTTGTACTCTGTAACGATGAAGACACACATTTCTGCATAGAAGGTGTAGGCAAAAAAAATTTAAAATTTTAACGAACATTTGGAAAGTTGCTTCAAATTTTTGGTATTTTTTGAGAGAATTGAAGCAATAAAAATGGTTGCAGAGATGCATATAGCCTTTAACCCCTTCAAGGCGAGGACGATTTCTGAAGTATGCAACCTGATGGTGACTAAAGGCCCCTTCACACATACTGAGAATACGCCAGATTATCTGGCGGTGTAAAGGTGCCGCCGATTACCCAGTGAATGGAGATGGGACAGTTGTTGGGTGGGAAACGTTCCTTCCTGGCAATCTCCTGCTCGTCCGTGGTGGAGACCACTGCATTGACATGCAGCGGTCTCCTCTACAGTATGGGGAGGAACAATCGCTGATGCCGACACTCGTCACTAGGGCTGAAACGATTCATCGATGTAATCAAGGCAAAAAAAATCTCTCAGGGAAACTGCACCAGGGATTCGTTTAAATCCCATGACCGCGGAGCGTGAGGGAAGAGAAGCCTCTCACTCACCGCTCCCGACTCGGCACCGCAAAGCACTGGACAGCGAGTCCTATAACTACTTCAGAGGATGCTGAGGTAAACCAAAATGGCCGCCGCCGTCCCGCCAAACCTGACTAAACAGCAGACCGTGGGCGGAGCCAGCGCGTCACCCGACCCTTACGAGTTGCCATGGAGCCCGGGTCATACACTTCCAGCAGTTCCTATAGCAACCAGTAATGCTTTTTCTGGTTTCCGTTCCAGTGTGATTCTCCTAGAACCAGAGCCGGGAGGCGGGTGGAGAGGTGAGTGATGGTCTCATCCTGCGGGAGCGGCGCTCAGCATGGCTGCTGTGTGCTAGGCACCACATATGGTGGTCTGACCTAATACCCCACCCATGTCTCCGAGATAGGTATCAGAGCTCTCCACTCTAATGGGGTCTCCCTCGCTGGGACATCCATGTCTTCTTATGGACAGAGGCTGATCTGAGAGGAGGACCCCTTTATTGGGTATTTTGGTAAGAAGTTATTCCCTATCCACAGGACAGGACATTACTATGAGCTAGGTCTCAGTGCTGGGGACCCCACTGGCCACAAGAATGGGGCCCCCATACCCTGGAATGAATGGAGGGCTAGTCAAGCATGCACACCGTCGCGCCATTCATTTTCTATGGGACTGTCAGAGTACAGCGCCCGGCTATATCCAACAGTCCCATAAAGATGAATGGAGCTGCAGTGTGCATGCTTGACCAGCGCTATATTTATTTTGGAGGTACAGCCCCCCCCCCCCCCTATTCTTATGATCAGAGGAGCTGAAGGGGCTGCAACACTGTTTCATGCTTCCCCCCCGTCAGTGTTTCACTGCATAGTGGTGCCCCAGCCATCCGCCATGCAGGGAACTGCAGCACATCTCCATTCAAGTGACCGGGGCAGGCTGCAATACGTGGCAGTGCTGGTGGGCAGGGAAACACTGAGAGGGTATGTCCCTACGGGATTCATACTGACGCGCTGCTTCCGCTCTCTTCTTCTCCGTTTACACCGGGCTGTGCATGGACGTGGTCACGGTAGGGTTGGGCGATATCAAAAATATTGCCACGATAACGATATTAAGAAATTTATCGCAATAACGATATATATCACGATAAATGCCCATTTAGAAGAAAAAAACACTTGGAGACATTATACTGTATGGGGCAGCGCAAGGAGACGTTATACTGTATGGGGGCAGCGCAAGGAGACGTTATACTGTATGGGGGCAGCGCAAGGAGACGTTATACTGTATGGGGGCAGCGCAAGGAGACGTTATACTGTATGGGGGCGGCCACAAGGAGACGTTATACTGTATGGGGGCGGCCACAAGGAGACGTTATACTGTATGGGGCAGCCACAAGGAGACGTTATACTGTATGGGGCAGCCACAAGGAGACGTTATACTGTATGGGGGCAGCGCAAGGAGACGTTATACTGTATGGGGGCAGCGCAAGGAGACGTTATACTGTATGGGGGGCAGCGCAAGGAGACGTTATACTGTATGGGGGGCAGCGCAAGGAGACGTTATACTGTATGGGGGGCAGCGCAAGGAGACGTTATACTGTATGGGGGGCAGGGGCAGCCGCAAGGAGACGTTATACTGTATGATGCACTGTTATGGGGGGCACTGTGGCTGACGCAATGTTATGGGGGGGCACTGTGGCTGACGCAATGTTATGGGGGGGCACTGTGACTGACACATATATAGCATCTTATGCTATATATGTGTCATCCACAGATCCCCCATAACAATGTCAGCCACAGACCCCCAACACTGTAATCTCTTTAGAAGTAGCCCGACCTGATTAACTATTGTGGTGCAGGCTCCCGGGCAGCTCTCTGTTCCTCCATGTGCCGTCTGCTCCTTCATTCATAAAGTGGGCGGAGCATGGAGGAACAGAGATTAACTACATAAATACTGGATAAGAGCTGCGGGGCCGGTGCAGTGTTACTCTGCAGTAATACACCGGCCCCGCAGCTCTGATCCAGTATTTATGTAGTTAATCTCTGTTCCTCCATGCTCCGCCCACTTTATGAATGAAGGGGCAGACGGAGCATGGAGGAGCAGAGAGCTGCCCGGGAGCCTGCACCACAATAGTTATTAGGTCCTGCTACTTCTAAAGAGATTAACTACATAAATACTGGATAAGAGCTGCGGGGCCGGTGCAGTGTTACTCTGCAGTAATACACCGGCCCGCAGCTCTGATCCAGTATTTATGTAGTTAATCTCTGTAGAGTAGTCGGACCTTAATAACTATTGTGGCGCAGGCTCCCGGGCAGCTCTCTGCTCCTCCATGCTCCGCCCACTTTATGAATGAAGGGGCAGACAGGGCATGGAGGAGCAGAGAGCTGCCCGGGAGCCTGCGCCACAATAGTTATTAAGGTCGGGCTACTTACTACATGTCCCGGGCGCCAGGAATTCGGCCCTGACATGGATGTTTTAGGAGCGGTCGGCACACGTGCGACCGCTCCTATGACGTCATTAAATACCGCGGTTATTAGGAAACTGTGATATCGCCATATCGCAGTTTCTTAATACCGCGGTATATCACTGCCACCGGTATATTGCCCAACCCTAGGTCACGGTCACATGCAGTGACTGGCTTCAGCGGTGATGTGGTCACAAGCAGCACGTCGGCACTGAAGCTACTCATTGGCAGGAGCGGCACATGTGACCAGGCCCACGCACTGCTGGATTTAAGGCAGGTGAGTATGACTCTTCTGTTTCAGTAGGCGGACTGCAAAAGTAGTAACCGGAGGTGCAGCAGGGAGTCGTCTGCTCCCTGCCATTGGTAGTTGAGCACAGGTAGGCGAGATACAATGACGTAATCTCGCCTGCTTTGCTGAGCCCAGACTGGAGCAGACGTGCTCCGCTCTGTTCATTGGGGGAACATTGGGTGGGTGAGTATTCAAATTGGAGGCAGTAAGGGGCATCACCATTAGGGTCCATTCACACGTCCGCATTCAGTGTCTGCACCCATTCCGCAATTATGCATTCATTCCGAATGGGGACACACAGCATGCTCTCCGCATCCGGTTTTCCGGAGCGCGCCTGCCGAATTTCCGGTCCACGGCTCTCGGAAAAAAATAGAACATGTCCTATTCTTGTCCGCAGCTACGGACAAGAATAGGCTGTTCTATGGGGGTGCCAGCCGGGTGTATTGCGGATTCGTAATACACCACGGACGTGTGAATGGACCCATCTAGCTATGACAGATGCAGCCAGTGAACTCCTGCAGTCTTATCCTCCACCGGAACAGACTGCCGGGGCTCACAACATAGCCTTAGATACACATTCTGGCTGGAGTGCACCGTATTGGGTATAGCCGGATACAACAAGCTGTATGCTCTCATTGACTATAATGTGGTCCAAGGCCATCTGGACATGTTCCGGCATACATGCTGCGTATCATCCAAAGCTTATTTTTTATTTTTTTTGTGTCCGGCCAAAACTCAACTCGAATGCTGTAACAAGGCCGGACCCCATTACAGTCAGTTGCTGCAGCAGCCGGCAGTATCCAGCTATACCCAATATGGTACATTCCGGCAGAATGTCTATTGCAGCTGTGAAAGAAGCCTTATGTGTGTGCAATTATTTTCTATACCGCGGTAAGGAATAAAAATATTGTTTTTATAAAGCAATACGTTATTTTAATAAGGTTTTTCTGATTAGAGTACTCGATTACTAAAATAATCGTGTGCTGCAGCCCTGCTCGTCACCATACGGACTTGTTGTTTGCCGGGAGCAGAGCATGTTCAGACGGCACAATCTTCTGCCGGCAAATGATGATTTATGTGCCGACACAAATGATCCAATCACCCGGGCGTTTGGCTTATTTATTGAGTAATCGGCAGCACCTTTACACCGCCAGATTATCTATTATCTGGCAGGTTCTCGGCCTGTGTAAAGGGCACTTTAATCGTCATTTGCCGGCAGCAGATTGTGCCGTCTAAAAACGCTCTGCTGCTGCCAAACAACGAGTCTGTATGGGGACGAGAGATGGCTCCTATACTGTGGAGGAGATCGCTGCTGGTAAATCCAGTGTAAATCTGATCGTTGTCACACTGGAGACGTGTATAGCCTCCGGAGGTGCAGGCCGGTGGCGTATGTGACCTTTAGTAGTTGGGGTGTAAGTGCTGTAATAAGGCTCAGTTCACGTGTGTCGGATGCTCTGTCTTGACGCCTCCATCACAGATCCTGTCACATTTGGCGGAATAAACGGCACGCCATGCAGTGCTATTGATTTAGGTAAAATGGCAGTCACCGTGATTGAACCCAGTGGACCCCACTGACTTCTAATAGGGTCCGTCAGGTTCCATCACTGGTTTGTATTTCAAGTGTCTGGGATTTCCTTTATACTTCTTTACACAAAAAAAAAAAAACTGATCCCATAGCCGCAGGGTCTCCTGTATGAATGGAGCGGTGGTTGCCCAGATCTTCTGCTACCGCAGGTAAAGAAAATGTGTCTGCCAGTTACAACCAGATAGCGACATATCTCCTTTTTTTCTAATCTGTTTTTATCTTCTGATTACAGATTTTTTATTCTGTTTCCTGAACATGATTATCGGGCGGCCATCTTGCCTAAGCTGTCCTTAACGGCATTTACAAAGCATTAAGAAAATTGCTTTACGGCAGCCTCATGGGCCATTGACACAATGGTCAGGAGTAGAGTTGAGCGAACTTGTGTTTTAAGTTCGGCTTCCAAAGTTCGGGTTGGGGTTATCCAAGCATCCCGTTATGGATTCCGCTACCACGCACCATAACGGCATTTGGAACCCATAAGGGGATTCTTTAATGAACCCGAACTTTGGACAACACGGAGGACCTGGGGTGACGTCACCGTCATGTGATCAGTGCAGGGGGCGTGGCTCAGCACTGGATTAGATAAGAGGTGGTAGCCTACGACCTCTTATCCAATCCAGTACTGAGCCACGCCCCCTGCACTGATCACTTGACGGTGACGTCACCCCAGGTCCTTCACCCCGTGTTCCAAATGCCATGATGGTCCGAACCCGAACTTTGGATGCCGAACTTAAAACACAAGTTCGCACAACTCTAGTCAGGAGGGGACCGCATTGACTTCTATGGTAGAGTTTTCTAGGCCGCTCTGTGACCTGTGCAGAGGGCATTGTAAAAGGAAAGAATAGATGAGCTCTGACAATCGCCTATTGTGAATGGTGGATCCTGTCTTAAGCCTCATTCACACGTCAGTGTTTTACGGACGTGTGCTGTACGTGTTCTCCGCGGACAGCACACGTCCCTATTTATTTGAATGTGTGTATTCAAACATCACTGTTTTAGCACGGTTCGTGGGTCCATGTTTTCAGCACGGATGCGTGCTCTATTTTGTCAGTGTTCACGGATCCATCATGTCCATTAGAGTCTACGGGTCTGTGAAAACCACTGATGCAACACAGATGCTATCCGTGTTGCATCCGTGTTTCACGGATCATTAAGAAGAGATGCTTTGAAAATGTATTTTTCAGCTGTTCAGTGTCAGTGAAACACGGATAGCAAAAAACGGACCCAACATGGATCCTTCGTGGATGCATCACTGACCACCTTCTCACGGATTTGAGCCCGGACGTGTGAATGAGTCTTTATCTATACACAGAGGTGATGTCAATGCAGGCAGGATTAGAATGACAGATAAGCAGATAACTGCAGCAAAGTGATCTGTACAGAGCAAGAAGTGGCGCCTATTATTAGGCTTATTGGCCAGTGCGAAAACTGCAGGAATTTTTGTTTTTTGTTTAAATATAGATAATGGAAAAAATCCCAGCAACAGTGGCTTCTTATTTTTGAATGCTGCTTTAATCACATCAAGTGATACAAAATTTAAAGGGGACGCGTTTTGGCTCGTCCAGCCTTTCTCAACCACCATGCGGTTGAGAAAGGCTGGACGAGCTAAACGCGTCCCCTTTAAATTTTGTATCACTTGATGTGATTAAAGCAGCATTCAAAAATAAGAAGCCACTGTTGCTGGGATTTTTTCCATTATCTATATGGGGATAGCCCCTTCCCGTGCAACCAACCTGAGGATCGTGGGCTGTCATTTTGGAGTACTAAATATAGATAATGACATGGAAAATTTAAAACTAACATCACCAATAATTCTTTAAAAATATTTTAAACCTAAAAACAGGATTTAAACAATAGATCACTTTCTGATGACCCCTTCCCTTCGTCTATCCCGGCAGCCCCTTAAAGATCGAGTAGCTCCAGCGCGACTCGTGATTGTTCTCGTGATTGCGGGGGCCCCAGTGGTTAGAATCTCGTCAGTTAGACTAGGGAATGCTGTGGGGAAAACCCCTGTAAGTAGCTGTTATAAAATATATAATTGTTGGGCGGTGGAGCTGTGATGATAGTAATTGCACCTGCTTCCGTGCGGAATTATTGCTTTTATCCTTGTAAATACGTGACAGTCATTGTGCGACACTCCAAACATGAGAGGGGGTTTGCATAATGGAGAATTCTGCCAATTTCTAATTCAGTGATTCAATTCCTCACTGTTTTCAAGATCCTTGCTTGCTGTCAAAAGTGCAACATTGTGTAACATAGTAACATAGTATTTAAGACCGAAAAAAGACACCCGTCCATCCAGTCCGGCGTGTTTCCTACAAGTTGATCCAGATGAAGGCAAAAAACCCCTGTGAGGCAGAAGCCAATTTTCCTCACTTAAAGGGAAAAAAATTCCCTCCCGACTCCAATCAGGCATCAGAATAACTCCCTGGATCAACGACCCCTCTCTAGTAGCTGTAGCCTGTAATATTATTACACTCCAGAAATACATCCAGGCCCCTCTTGAATTCCTTTATTGTACTCACCATCACCACCTCCTCAGGCAGAGAGCTCCATAGTCTCACTGCTCTTACCGTGAAGAATCCTCTTCTATGTTTGTGTAGAAACCTTCTTTCCTCCAGACGCAGAGGATGTCCCCTTGTCACAGTCACAGTCCTGGGGATAAATAGATGATGGGAGTGATCTCTGTACTGACCCCTGATATATTTATACATAGTTATTAGATCTCCCCTCAGTCGTCTTTTTTTCTAAAGTGAATAACCCTAATTTTGATAACCTTTCAGGGTACTGTAGTTGCCCCATTCCAGTTATTACTTTAGTTGCGCTCCTCTGAACCCTCTCCAGCTCTGCTATGTCTGTCTTGTTCACAGGAGCTCAGAACTGTACACAGTACGCCATGTGTGGTCTGACTAGTGATTTGTAAAGTGGTAGGACTATGTTCTCAGAAATAAAGGTCTCGCTAGGACATCACTTAATTCCCTTAGGATACGGGGGTGTATGCCATCCGGTCCTGGCGATTTGTCTATTTTAATCTTTTTAAGTCGCTGCTGTACTTCTTTCTGGGTCAGACAGGGCACTTTTTGGGGGATTTACTTTTACATTCTGTATTTCATCTGACAGTTTATTTTCCTCAGTGAATACATTGGAGAAAAAAATATTTAATAGTTTTGCTTTATCCTCGTCGCTCTCTGCAACTCCCCCCTCATTGCTATGTAGATTGCCGACTCCTTCAGATTTATATTTTTTACTATTTATATAATTGAAGAACATTTTAGGGTTAGTTTTACTCTCTTTGGCAATTAATCTCTCGGTCTCTAGTTTGGCAAATTTTATTAGTTTTTTACATATTCTATTTTTTTCCTTATAGTTTATCAGAGCTTCCTGGCTCCCCTCCTGTTTTAGCGATTTATATGCTTTCTTTTTGTCATTTATTGCCTTCTTTACGGTTCCATTTATCCACATTGGTTTCTTATTGTTCCTTAGCCTTTTATTCCTATAAGGTATGTACCTCTCACAATTAGATGTTACAATGCTTTTAAAAATCTCCCATTTTATGGTTGTATTTTTATTTTTGAGGACTTTGTCCCAGTTAGTTAGGCCTATGGCCTCTCTTAGTTGGCTATATTTAGCTTTTTTGAAGTGTGGTATTTTTGTTCCTCCCTTTAGAAACTCTTGTTTGAAGGATAATTGGAAGGTTATAACTTTATGGTCACTATTTCCCAGGTGTCCCCCAACCTGGAGAGATATGGGGGGGGCGGAGAGATATGTGGGTGTGGCTTGAGGGTGGGCGGGGACACAGGGGCCCCATAAGTGCTGTCCCCCCCCCAGATTTTTGGGGCTTCCTATGCCCATGGTCATAGTCCTCCTCACACATCACTAATTCCAGTTCACCAGTCTTGTTAGTCAGGCTTCTGGCATTAGTGTACATACATTTAACAGGTTTATACAGAGAAAACGGTCAGTCACTGATAGGACTGGACTCCTAAGCATGGATTCAAATGAATAAAATACAAGTTAGGCCTCATGCACACGACCGTAGGTGTTTTGCGGTCCGCGTTCTATTCCGCGTCTTGTTCCGCAATTAAGGGAATGGGCGGCCCATTGTAGAAATGCCTATTCTTGTCCGCAAAACAGACAAGAATAGGATATGCTATATTTTTTTTGCGGTGCCACGGAACAGAGCAAAGGACACGGACAGAACACAGAGTGCTCTCCGCCTCTTTTGCGGCCCCATTGAAGCGAATGGGTCCGCGCCCGAGCCGCAAAATACGTTCGTGTGCATGAGGCCTTATACTGACTCTTTTCCCACAGAACTATACATCGTTCTATCATCTGCTTCTCTATTTTCATGATGAAAAATCCAACACAGTAGGAACTGTGGGACAAGTTGTACTTTCTAATGGCACCAGTTAATATTGCATGCAATGTAGTGGGAAGCTGGTAAAAGATTCCAAATTGGGTGGAATTGAAAAAAAAAAAAAACACCACAATTGTGCTGTAGTTTTATAGGTTTTCTTTTAACGGTGTTTCTGTTTTGTTTCCTTCATTCTCCGGCGCTCCGAGGGAAAGCCTCCTCAGGTGCCATGGTTACAACAGCCCTGTGGATAGGGAATAACTTGAAACAACCGGAATACCCCTTTGAAGGCTATGTACACCTTTTTCAAAGCATTTTTTAAATTACTGCATTGTACACGCTTTGCCCTAAAAATCTTTTTTTTCTGTTGGTCTTTATTAAAAATGTTGAACCACTGTCTTTGTGCAGCCTGAAGTTTCTCTAGTAGGAGGATCTGAATTTTCTCTGTGTTCCATCAGGCAGCTCAGCTGACGGCTCCTTATCTCTGACCTTATACACACTTATTATAGCTCAGTTCTTAGCGTACTTTCACACTTGCGTTGTGAGGATCCGGCAGGCATTTCCGTCGCCATCTGTATGTGTTCCGTTGCACTCTGCATGCAAACGGACAGCATTTGTAGACTGATTCGGATGCGGATCTGTCTCACAAATGCATTGCAAGAACGGATCCATCTCTCTGGTTGTCATCCGGAAAAACTGATCAGTTATATATTCTTTTACATTTTTAAAGGTCTGCGCAGACGAGAAGAACAGATCCGTCAATGCGGTATTTATAATGCCGCATTCGGCACGAATACATTTCAATAAAAAAATTAATGCCGGATCCGCCATTCCGGCAAGTGTTCCGGAATTTTGAACGGAGACAATACCGCAGCATTCTGCGTTATTTTCTCCGGCCAAAACGCCGTTCAGTGACTGAACTGAAGACATCCTGATGCATCCTGAACGGACTTCTCTCCATTCACAATGCATGGGGATAAAACTGATCAGTTCTTTTCCAGTATTGAGAATAACGAATAACGCTAGATAAGAATGTGTCTTAAATTATCTACTGATAAGAATGTGGCTTAAATAAGTGTTTATGACCTTTTAGTAATTTAGGGTACTTTTACACTTGCGACAGGACGGATCCGGCTGATCCGTCCTGCCGCAAGTGCCCGCTCCATCCCCATTGACTATAATAGGGCGGGGGACGGAGCTACGGCGCAGCATGGCAGCGCACGGCAAAGATCGCCGGACTTTTAGTCCGCCGATCTCCTGCCGTAGCTCCGCCCCTGCCCCATTATAGTCAATGGGGACTGAGCGGCAGCACGGCAGTGCACGGGCACTTGCGGTCGGACGGATCCGGCAGGCTGAATAGCCTGCCGGATCCGTCCTGCCGCAAGTGTAAAAGTAGCCTTAGACTGAATGCACACGATCAGGATTGCGTGCGGATTTTCCGCGCGGATTTGCGTGCGGAAAATCCGCACCGTACATCTTGTACATTGTATTGTATGAGAATTTGAAATTCTCAATGCACACGATGCGGATTTTTTCAGCGCGGATTTTGACCTGCGGTGCGGATTTTAAAATCCGCAGCATGTCAATTCTTTTTTTTTTTCCTGTCCGGATATCTTGCGGATTTTCTCAATTCACTTCAATGTGGAGGATAAAATCCGGATGGTGCACGCACACAGTGCGGATTTTGATGCGGATCCGCATGCGGAAAATCCGCATGCAAATCCGCACCTATTGATGCGGATTTACCGCACGGATTTGCCTGCGAACACCGACGGATTTCAGTGCGGATTCTCCGCACATGAATCCTGAACGTGTGCATGTAGCCTTAGAGATAAGGGTTATTAGATGACCGGCACAAAGTGAAAGTAAAAAGTGCAATTTACACAGCTAGACAAAGAGTTAACCTTTTGTGACGGAACGGCTCAATATTTTTAATATAGACTAAGTGAAAAAAAGATTTTTAGCCCAAAATGAGTAGACTGCAATCATAAAAATGTGCATTTTTTTGATTTTTGGCACGCAAAATGTTTTCTTCTTCCTAGGGGGGGCATGACAGAAAATAATTGAGAAGCACTGGCTTAAATGCACGTGGCAAAAAAACATTTTGGTTCTAAGGTACCACTTGGAACCGAACCAGAGTTCGGGAAATGTTTTTTTACAGTATAAATCAATTTCTGAAGTTATTATGCGAAGTTTTATGCGGATCGACTTTGGATGTTTCATCCGCAGTCGATTCGCTCATCCCTAGTTGCGTGCACTAGAGTTGGTTCTTCTGCAAGAGACGGCCCTGGGGACTTTTATCAGGTTCTAGTGACGGCATCCCATGGGTAGAAGGGGTTACCACATCTTCTCTTGTACGATGCCCCGGACTAGCTTGACTGCCGCACTGAAAGGGTTAACTGATGGGCTCAGAGCTTTCTCCCTTCTTGGTGGGAGTGCGGTTGTGTATTACAGTCGTCCTCCTTTCAGTGACCACATGGGCACTATGCCCGTTTAGTCAGACGCAGTAGGTGCCTCAACTACTGTCATCTGGGTGCATGAAGGGGTTAAAACAGAACAAGAAAAAAAAAAAAAAAGATTCTGATCATTTTTTGTAATTAAAAAATCTCAATGAATCCTGCAAAAACATAATCGCCTGTACAATGCACCAGGGATGAGAGGGTTAAAGGTGTTTTCCAAGATTTTTTTTATAGATTTTTTTTTTTTTAGTTCCAACACCTGGGACCCCCACCAGCGCTCCTGTGAGCGCCGCGGACTCCTCTCAGCTCACCAATCAGCGCCGTACATTGTATAGCGGCTGTGCGTGATTTCGCAGCTCAGCCCCCATTCCCTTCTATGGGGCTGAGCCGCGCCTAGGCCGCGTGACGTCACATGGCCTAGGAAAAGCTGCAAGAAGGCTCAGCGCCGTGTCTTCTCTGACTGCTGATCGGCAGGGGGGTCCCGATCAGATACTGATGACCCATCCAGGGGATAGGTCATCCGTAAAAATATCTCGGAAAACCCTTTTAAGAATTTCAATAAAAAAATAAAATAAAATCTGAAAATTCTCTTAGCTTTTTTTTCTTTTTTAAATAGCATAACATTTGTACGTTCGGCTGGAGGTCTTTAGAATTCTGCGTGTCTTCTCCGCCTATGACGGGGGTGATGAATGAATATGTGACAGCTAGGACGGCTGCTGATGTTGTCTGTGGGATTTGCATTCTCGGGGCCCTGGAGTGGGAGATCGATGTCTGAGCCGACTTGTGCAGTCTCATTATGACTCCGCTAATTACACAGGTAAAATCCATCATGCATAGATTATTTGCCGCTGTGTTCCCAGTCCTGGGATGGAGTAATTACCGGGATGCTCTGCCGTTTTTTTTTCCAGAAATAAACATCTGCAGTGCCCTGGTATATAATACATATAATTACATCACGGGCTTTGTTACATTGGAACGGACATTTCCGCGAATGTCAAATATTTACCAAATCGCAAAACTAAATACTGTGTTATTACAGGCAGCTGTACGCCGCAGAACTGCTTTTAGTTTAAAGGGGTTTTCCAGAAAATTCAGTATTGATGACCTCGGGATGGATCATCAGTAGGGGGTCCAAATCCTGACACCCCCCCCCCCCACCATTTTCTGTTTGAAGGGGTAGAGCTCTGTGGCCTCTTCATACTATACCATGCACAGCGCCGTACATTGTGTAGTAGGTCATGTGACTAGTGTTGAGCGAAGCGCGCTTCAGATCGTAGAGCCAAAGTGGCTTCAATCAAAACTTGGTTTGGATGCTGTACGGAGACCCGTATGGGCAGAGGTGAACCTCGGCATTCGATTCTACAACTTTAAAACTGCAATCCGAAGTCGTGTTCGGTACTGAGGTACCCGTCAGGATCGAAGCCGACTTCGGATCCCAGTCTCAAAATGGTTTTCAGTGAACCATTTCACCTCCGCGAAGCCCATCCATTTGAATGCTATTAGGAGACGGCTCTGCATACAGCATTCAAATCCCCACGCCACCGCTGCTCCTTCTCCCCGTGCGCGCATGAAAACATCCGGTGTCGGTGGGGGCAGCCAATGGCAGGCGGTGACGGGCATGAGCCTCCCTAGCATTTCGGGGGACGCTCGTCTCTATCCCCGCCTGCCATTGGCTGCTCCCCCACGACACCTGATGTTTTCATCTGCGCACGGGGAGAAGCGGCGGGGCGGGGACCGGGAGCCAGGTAAGTAGATTCAGTGTGAGGGGCCCGGGATATGGGGGGGGGGGGCATTTTTTAGTCCCGGATAACCCCTTTAAGGGGTGCATCCTCATGACCATATGTTTTTTGCAGTCAGTAAAAAATATGGATGATGTCCATGTTTTTTCTTTTTTTTTTTTTTTTTTTTTTTTGGGACTTATTGTAACAATGTCTGTTCTTGTCCACAAAACGGACAACAATAGGACGTGTTCTATCTTTTTTTTTTTTTCGGGAGGCTTGTGGAACGGATAGCAATTGCGACCCCATTGAACTGAATGGGTCCACATACAAATCGCAAAAAATGTGGATCAGATGCAGGGCAAAAATACGGTTGTGTGAATGGGGCCTAAAGCTGTTGTATCATCAAGACTACGCCTGTCTATACACACCACTTAGGCCATATTGACACCATGGAGGGGATCTACCGCTTGGGACCCTCTTCTATGAGCCACAGCAGAGATCTCCTGTGTAAGAGCGGCTCCCATGCTGGGGGACTTGAGCAATCCTTGTATTTTAAGGACAGACATTCATTTGAATCGCATCCTGGTAAGGCTTAGTTCACACTTCAGTTAGGCTGCTTCCACATCTGCGCTTTGTATTCCAGTTTTTGAGTTCCAGCAGAGGATCTTAAAACTGGCGCAAAATGCTACCATTTTATCCTCGTGCATTGTCAATGGAGACAAAACCGACCAGGATGCATTCCGTTGCATTTTGTGACCAAGCTGCAGTTTTGTGTCTGGTCCGGCACTAAAAACAATGTAAGTCAATGGTGCCGGATCCGTTTTCTTCAGATCCGAAAAAAAAAAAACGGATCCGTCACCGATTGACTTACATTGTTTTTAGTGCTGGATCCGGTTTGTTCAGTTTCGATTTGATACAACTGCATCCATAAGGAAAGGATGCATCCTGATGTATTAAATCGAACGGAAGCCTTTTGCTCTGGTTTTGAGATCCTTTGCGGCAGATGGTCAGTGATTGTGAGCCAAAACCAGTACTGGAGGCTCCACAGAGATAAAGTATAATGGGATCTGCTCCTGTTCGGTGCTTTTGACTCGCTCCTGGTTTTGGCTCACAATAAGGACTCATGCACACGAACATGTGCACCTCATGACCGTGCCGAAGTCCGCAATGCACGGGCTGCGGTCGCGTGCCTGCTGGTGGGAATGGGTCAGTGATCTGGAAGATTCAGTCCCCACCGCAACAAAATAGAACATGTTCTATTTTTTTTTGTGGTGCGGAGGCACGGACCGAAATTCTACTGAAGCGCTCCGTAGTTTTTCACTCCCTGACTCTGCACTGCTCCTTATATTGCAGATTGCGGACCCATTCATACTGTTTGTGGGCCACAGTACGGGCACAGGCCGCACACATTTGTGTGTATGAGCCCTTACTGACAGACATAGCTGACGTGTGAACTTGGCTTTAGACTACAGCAAAATCAGGGCTGATTGCCCTGGGGGGCTATTGTCCAAAAAGAGTTGCCTCTAATGGAATAACCCCTTTAATGCATCTGATTTGGTGACACCGATAAGGGCGCAGAAAAAAGAGCTTATTGTTTCCCAGAGTGTTTCCTTAACCTTCATGGTCATTAAGCTAAAGGGGTCCTCCCGGCTACAGATATTGATCACCTATCCTTAGGTGGGGATCCGACACCTGGTACCCCAGCGATCAGCTGCTTCGGGCAGTCATGGCGCTGAAAACTTTACAGCAACATAGAGCCAGGGTTTGCGGCCCCCGTCCTGCTGGGCTAACACATCTGATCCTGCGATGAGCTGTGTGACTACCTGGAGCGCCGCACAGAGCAGGATTACAGCTCCCGCTCCTGCCCTCTAGCCGGAGCTAGTCGGGTCCTGGCCGTCAGTGACCGCATGAGAGCCGAGGAGAAGCCAGAAGTTTATTACCGCTGCTGTCTGGGTGCATAGTGCTGAATGCAGTTTGGGTCGCCAGGTGTCTAGGGTAAAGAAAGCGGCAGAGCTGCAGGGTCTGCAAACCCTGACCGGCCCTGCCTTGTACAAAGGCCCCACAGGAGGCTGGTCTCCCCTGTAACTGGGGCTTCAGTGGATGTCCCATATACAGTGAAGAAAGTGAAAAACAAAAAGTCATTATGTGGCAAAATGATAATAAAAAGTTAAATTATCTACTACTGATAAATTTATGCAACATTGACAGTCAGTTTGAAAATTGTACCAATTTGCGGTTAAAACGCAGAGCGGCTTTTGTTCCTGTCGTGGCAGCTTTGTATGTTCATACTCCTCATTGCTACCATTATTGTACAATTGCTGCATGTTTTGCCCCCCTCCTCTATTTGCCCCCTCCTCTCAGTGCACAATCGGCTTTAGGTACAGCGTCCTGATGACATCACTGCCTGCCCGTTCCTGCATTGTTTAGAGATGCAGAGCAAAAGACACTGTTCACACACTACTACTGAAGCACGCGGCACAGCACGAAACTATACGAAAAGTCAGGGCAACAAGCGATCACTTGTACACTGTCTGCCCTGTCAATCAAAGTGCAGAGGACGCGGCAGTTGCAGAGAGAGCAGAGCCTCTAGGTGTAATGGTAACGCCCTCGTTGCTCCTAGAGGCTCATTTGCATATATTAAAACTTCATTTCTCACTTCTCAGCTATGCGGCCACATATGAACATGGGACCAGCACAGATGCCTTCAGATGCTAAGCGCACATGTAACAAGTCAGTCAGTGTCATAGGTGCAAAACTGCTGACAGATGCCCTTCAAATCCATTTTTATACAGTACCCCTTAGGGCGTGAATACTTTTTATCGGCCCTGCCAATAGTATCGGTATATGAAGAAGTTTCTGGAATCAGCCGCAGTGGAGGAGGAGGATGATGACGTTGCCTCCTCTGATTTAGCCTCATTACGCTTGTTGTCCGCACACTCTGAGCTTGCGCCGGGGCTTTGGTTGCTCCTTTCTTCCACAGCGCAGGTAGTGGTGCCCGCTTTATTTAGTATGTTGTTTTATGTTCTCCAGAATGCAGCTTTATTGCTCGTTCTCCGTACGGCACATCAGAGGATAGCGGCTCCCCTGACAGACGGTCGCTGCTTCCTTGTGCTAAAAGCAAGATGTTTGGTTTTCTGTTTCTACGTGTCGCACCGGATAGAAAGCCAAGGTTAGAAGAAGCGATGGCGGTGCACGTGGAGCTGGGGTTGTGTGGTTCACTGCTCGAATATAGAAAATTTTATTAGCAATTTTACCTGTTCAATTAAAGAAAGTGTCATCATAACTTTTTGGACTATAGGAACCCTAGACTAGAAATGACACCAATGGAAGAGCATTGTGGGCATGCTCTGTGACCTGTGCAAATGTTATTGTGCAGGGAGGGGGGGTAGATAAGCTGTCACATCACCTAGTGTGAATGGTATATTCTGTGTTATCTGTCGTTGTAATCCTGCCTGTGATAATGCGATGACTGCTGTTCTTCAGACCAGGCAGTATCTGCACAATCCGTAATGTGGTCATAGTAAAAACTGCAGTAGAGATGGAAAATTAGAAAAAGTCTTAAAATATATTTAATATAAATTGATTTAAACAATAGGTCATTTTCCGATGACACCTTCCCTTTAATACTCTGTTATTTAAAGGGTTATTCCAGTTGTTAAGTTATCCCCTGTATACAGGTTAGGGAATAACTATTAGATCAGTGGGGGTCCTGAACGGGGAAGCTGTACCCCTCGGAGCTCTCTGAAATGAACGGATTGGCAGGTTGAGCATGCACACTGCTGTTCCGTTCATCTCTAGGGGAGCTCCTTTAATAGTCAAGTGCTGTACGCAGCTGTCTGTGGAACTGCTATAGCATGCTCTACCTGCCGCCCTGTTTATTTCGCAGAGGCGGACTCCGATGGGTGCAGCTTCCCCGTTCTCGTGACTGGTGGGTGTCTCGGTGGTAGGCCCCCACTGATCTGGTAGTTATTCCCCATCCTGTGGATAGGAGATAACATTTAACTACTGGAATACCCACTACTAGGGTGTCTACAGCATGGGTATCGGATGGCAGGCAGCGACATATGCACATGGTCTGTCCGGATGCGGGAGTTGCCACGTTTATTGCTTTCGATGAATTGTGCACATGTTCTTCGAAAGCTCCCCAGTTACAGGCTCCATTGTGAGGTTCACATTGTACAAGAAAACCAAGGATCATCTCATGATACAATATGATTGCTGTGAGTTATTATTTTTTCTTCATTTGTTGATATCTGCTGATAAAGCCACGAATGATCCTCTGACCCCAGACTGATCTATGCATTTATTCTCATATTAAATGAATCATCATGCGCCGTCATAATGCCGTACTCACTTATCTTACTTAACCTTTGCCTCCAGTCGGGCACCTTTTTTTCCCACTTGTCCAGTTTTTCCCTATGGCAACTTCTTCAGGTATATAACCTATATTATGTAGTATGTAAAGGTGAAAAAATTATAAGACGGACGTGGGATTGGACGGTAATAGTCATTTATCTGATTTGTGTTGTCCTGTTCTGAGCATGAAGGGAATCGGTCAGCAGTTTTGGCAATGCTAGATTGCGGACAGAACTAGGTATGGGCTAGGGAGAGCGGGGCGGACATGCCTTTTGTATAGCTTTTATTATCAGGAGTAGCATGAATATGAAGTTTTATTCTCCCAGGTTCTGCATCAGGAGGTGGAGCATCACTGTGAAGTGCTCTCTGAATTGAGCTGCTTCACTGCCTCTTCCTTCTGACCCAAATAATAAAATTACCTTACTTAAAGGGGTTGTTTACCCCCGGGGGCTTTTTTGGGAAGTTCTCCCTACATGGCAGGACCTGTGGATGCAAGTATACGTGCCTTACTCCTCACCGCTGGGTTCTAGCCCTTTGCTCCACCGCTGTAGCCACTACACTCCCCGTGTTAACACCTGCTTTCACACCAGTCACTGTGGCCATTCATTGACTGTAGCAGCCACAGGACCCGTGTCAAACCAGATGTTGACGTGAAGAGCATGGGGGTCCGTGGCTGGAGAGCAAGGGAGCAGGTAAGTATGCAGCGGGTCTGCACTGTTTGAATGCCTCCTGCTTCCATCATTTTTTAACAAAAGTTGTTTTTTTTTTTTAATCGGTTAGTCCTGGTAAAATTTTGTGTGTGTGTGTATATGTATGTGTGTATATATATATATATGTGTATATATATATATGTGTATATATATATATGTGTGTATATATATATGTGTGTATATATATATATATATATATATATATATATATATATATATTTTTTTTTTTAATCTTTTCACAGATACTTCATCTCAGGGCACACAGGATAAGATGGATCAGTACCGACCTCGACATCGAAGGCCCGATAAAGCTTTGTACGTTCCAAAGGCTCGACGGCCAACAGTAGACAATGAACCCGCCAGCACTGAAAACCCATTGGGTGCCCCTTCAAGTAAGACCCCTAACCAGTACCGATACAGGAATACCACTGAGAACTGGAATCCCGCCGGCCGGGTGCACGGAGACCATCAAGATGGCAGGTTCTCCAGCTCGCCCAATCCCAAAAAGCAGTCTGAGCATGGAGCCCAACGGACAGAAAAGGCTGAAAATGATTCATTATGCAAAGCATTTAATAGCCTAACCGTTAAGGAGAAGACGACGAGCTCGGTGGAAAGCCGTGTGTCCACTTCGCACATCGATTCTTCTGCCGCGGTTCATCGCTCATCACACGAGACTAGACCGTTTCACGCCCGGGCCGCCTCTGCCAGCCATCGTCCCAGAAAACAGCCCGACTTTAAAAGAAGAACGTCCGAGGAGACATGGGCAGAGTGGGACAGGGTCAGAAGGAAAGCACAAGCCAAGCGAAAGTGCTCGTCTGAGAAACCAGAATGCTGTGCAGGTCCTTTAAGAAGAAACGAGGACAGGTTTCCACCAGACGAAGCCAGGTTATCCAGCAGCGCAGAGCAGTGTGTATGTCATCAGGCCAATTTAGGTTTACCATCTAATACTGTAGAGAACAGCTGGGAATGCAAAGTAGAGGATCTAGACAGCGCGACCGTACGGCAAAGTGCCGACGCAGACAGTGCTGAAGTAATCTCTGTAAGTGACGCTACTAAAGCCCCATCTGGACAGCTTACAGTCTTAGAAAGCAATGCAGATAACACTGGTAATGCACTCCTGCATGAAAATGTTACAGAAGGAGAATTAGATCCTGCTCCTGTAATAGTAGAGCACGTCTTAGAGGAGGAAGACACCGCCACTGAGCCCAGCAGCGGCGCTGAAGATGAGCCACCGGCTGATCTAAAAGCATGGCCATCTGAGAGCGCCAAAGCTGGACTAGATGGTGTGCATACTTCTAGATCGCCAGTGCTCCAAGGTGAAACGTATGGGGAGCACGAGGTTCAGGAGGTTGATATATGTTCTTATTTAGATTCTTCAGAACTAGAGGATAGGGGTGGCACCATAGATTTCGAAAGCATCATCGAGGTGGCAGAACCCAGTTTAGATCAGCAAAGTAGCGAAGAGGTAGAGACTCTAGATATACAACCTGATATAGTAATAGCGGTGCTACCTCAAGTACCGTCAGAGGCTCTGGTGATGTCCGAACCAGCCAGTCCAGAGCCTGACACTATAGCAGCAGATACAGAGGTCATTGATCCTGCACTGGGGAGCGTAGATGCTGTAGAGAAGGTGCCCACCATGGAAAGCGTGGACTCTTTACCAGCAGGGGTGAAGGTGGAGGCTCTTGAAGCGCCTTCAAAGCAGGCAGAGCCTTGTCAGAAGGAAGATGATGCCGAGCCGGGTATGTGCCCTCTTAGCGAGGTAGTCTTGGACTGTTCGGTTGACCTGAAGGAACGTAATTCATTGACTGGAACTGACTGTGAACTGGAAGGGCGTACAGACTGTTTTGTGGCCTCTTTGGAAACCACTGATAAAGCGGCTCCCTGTGCAGCGAGTACCGCGGATGAAGAGAGCTGGGATTCTCTCTTTAATGATGACGGAGAGTGTGTTGACCCCCACCATGCCAAAGAGGTAATATTCATATTATTTTCATTGACTTGAGGTCACAGACTGCTGTCAGTCAAAGAACTGATCTGAATTTTTAGCCATATTTCATAATTGCTGGTACAGAGCGCCAGTTGCCTGCTTTACTTCACAAAGCTGTTCATTTCTCGCTTTCTGGAGCCACCACTAGGGGGAGCACACTGCATACGGAGTTCTACAGCTCCAACTGAACTGTAGCTTATAAGCTTCCCGTAGTGGTGAGTGCAGACAGACGGAATTTTATCATTTTTATGGCTGTTAAAGGGGTTGTGTCACTTCCACAAATAGCATTTCTCAAGTAGAGAAAGTTAATACAAGACACTTACTAATGTATTGTGATTCTCCATATTGCTTCCTTTGTTGGCTTCATTCATTTTTCTGTTGCATTATACACTGCTCTTATCCAGGGATTACGACCAGCCTGCAATCCAACAGTGGTGGTCGTGTTTGATAGAAGCATTTATTCAAAGGGGTTTTGTGGGACCCAACAGGCCCGCAAACCCACTTTTATTAGTCTTAGGCCTCTTTCACACTTGCGTTTTTGCTTTCCGTCCTAGAGTTCCGTCCTCGGGGCTCTAGGACGGAAAGATACTGCTCAGGATTATCCCCATGCATCCTGAATGGAGAGAAATCCGTTCAGGATGCATCAGGAAGTCTTCCGTTCAGTATGTGAACGTTTTTTGGACGTTGACAAAACCGTAGCATGCTGCGGATTTGTCTCCGTCCAAAAATCCAGAAGACATGCTGTAATGCCGGATCCGGAATTAATGCCCATTGAAGTGCATTAATCCGGATCCGGCATTAAGCTAAGCGTCGTTTCGGCACATCGCCGGATCCGACGTTTAGCTTTTGTGAATGGTTACCATGGCAGCCAGGACGCTAAAGTCCCGGCTGCCATGGTAAAGTGTAGTGGGGAGCAGATACTTACAGTCCGTGCGGCTCCCGGGGCACTCCACAATGACGTCAGAGCACCCCATGAGCATGGATCACATGATCGCATGGATCACGTGATCCATGTGCGTGGGCGTGCTCTGACGTCATTGTGGAGCGCCCTGGGAGCCGCACGGACTGTAAGTATCTGCCCCCCTGGCTCCCCACTACTTACTATGGCAACCAGGACTTTAGTAGCGTCCTGGCTGCCATAGTAACACTGAAAGCATATTGAAGACTGATCAGTCGTCAAATGCTTTCAGGTGTCTTGCGCTGTGACGGATCCGGCAGGCGTTGTTTGTTAGGTTTCCGGTCTGGTCTATGGATGGGACATCGCTTCCACATTGGGCAGAGCAAGAACAATTCTTCTCCCTGACAAATGTGCAATCTCCTGAATCCACCTACAATAGTCCTGGACCCATCAGCAGGGGAAGCGATGTCCCATCCATAGGCCAGGAACCCGCAACGTCTTCAGAAGAGGAGCGTCACATGACTGGGCTCCCAAGTGGCCGATCCACACATCCGCGAGACGGTAAGTATATTGAAGTCTTTCTTCCACAGATAAGATACCTCGAATTAAGGTGGGTAGAAATCATGTCGCCCTTATGATTTTTCAGTTCAGACATGTTATCTGCTTGCACTTTATAAGGGTTATCCCAGGAAAAATGGGATAGGTGATAAATATATAATCACTAGGAAGCGGATCTTGACCACCGCCACCGCACCGGTGGTCGAACATGCACGGTGCTGCTCCATTCAAAGTCTGCGGTGCTGATGGATATAGCAAGGCCCTGATTTGGAGTTAGGCGGAGATCCTAGAAACGGGGCCCGTATCTCAGACATATGCCATACGAGACCCTTTAATGCTATGTGAAGATAGGATTTGGAGCTTTGCATATGGTTTTCTGATTATCCCCTTTTTAGATGCATGCTGTTTGCTGTAAGTGACTACGCATTTCAGAGCCACGCTGTATACTAAAGATATGATGATGTCTCTTACATTTCGTCTAGCTGACCCCAAGAGGAGGAGAAGGAGACAACCCTAAGAAGTCCCGATACAACTACTACGACTATGAGCCTAACGAGCCTGCCATGGATGATATGGAGCTGTCACATGTCATCGAGATCTACGACTTCCCTGCCGAATTTAAGACCGAGGATTTACTCCGCTCCTTTGCCAGTTACCAGTGAGTCCTATTCCCTAACAGGGGCCGACGACCTCCAGCACTCCAGCTGTTGTGAAACTACAATTCCCAGCATGCTCCATCCACTTCTAAGGGAGTCTTGTGAACAACTGAGCAACGGATCATATTGGGAGTTATACTTTCACAGCAGCTGGAGTTCCGGTTGTTGCTCGCCCTTTGTCTGTAATATTGGTTTGATGGTTTACTTTATAGCCAATAAACAAGACCACTTTATTTTAAACACATCTGACTCTGGGAAAGCTGGGTGACAGTCCATCTGCCAACATTACACCTCTAATAGTGATTGTCACTCAGGCTTTTCAGACTACTGAGCCGCAAATCTAGTAGTGTTTTCTTTTACATAATTAATCCACACATTTACAGCACCTTTTAAAGTATTCACCCCCTTGACTTTTTTGTATTTTGGTGCCTCACAACCTGGAATTAACATGGATTGTTTGAGGATTTGCATCATGTAATTTACAGAACATGCGCACAGCTTTGAAGATCTTTTTTTATTTTTTATTGTAAAGCAAACAACAAATAGGACAAAATAACAAAAAAAGTCAATGTGCAGAACTATTCACCCCCTAAAGTCAATACTTTGTAGAGCCACCTTTTGCGGCAATCTCAGCTCGAAGTCGCTTTGGAGAAGTCTCTATGAGCTCGCCACATCTTACCACTGGGAGTTTTGCCCATTCCTCCTTGCAGAACTGCTCCCGCTCCTTCATGTTTGATGGTTTACGTCTGACCACAGATTTTGATCTTTACGTCTGACCACAGATTTTCTATTGGATTGAGATCTGGGCTGTGACGGCCATTCCAACACATTTCCATGATTCCCCTTAAACCACTCCAATGTTCCTTTAGCTTTGTGTTTGGGGTCAGTCCTGCTGGAAGCTGAACCTCCGTCCGAGCCTCAGATCACGCACAGAGCGGTACAGGTTTTGCTCAGGAATATCCCTGTATTTAGCACCATCCATCTTTCCCTCAGCTCTGACCAGTTTCCCAGTCCCATCCCCCCCATGATGCTGCCACCACCAGGTCTCAGTGTGGGGATGGTGTTCTTCGGGTGATGTGTTGAGTTTGCGCCAGACATAGCGTTTTCTTTGATGGCCAAAAAGTTCAGTTTTAGGCCTCTTTCACACTGGCGTCACGTTTGACGCCCGGATAAGAGGCGGGTGCATTGCGGGAAAATGCGCGATTTTTCCGCGCGAGTGCAAAGCGCTTTAATGCGTTTTGCACGCGCGTGGGAAAAATCGGCATGTTTGGTACCCAGACCCGAAGCCGGACTTCATCACTGAAGTTCGGGTTTGGGTTGAGTATTCTGTAGATTTTAATATTTTCTGTTATAAGGGAAAATAATAGCATTCTTAATACAGAATGCTTAGTAACATAGTGATGGAGGGGTTAAAAATAAAAAAATTAACTTGCCTTATCCACTTGATCGCGTAGTAGCGATCTCTTCTGTCTTCTTCAAGCATTAGCTGCCGGCTAAAGGACCTGTGATGACGTCGCCGAGCTCATCACATGGTCCATAGATTTGATGGCGCTCCTGGGGATCATCAAAGATTTGGATATTTTTTTATAACCTAACCCTGACTTGTTCTTCTCAACAACATTGTCCCTTACTTGTTTGGAGAGCTCCTTGGTCTTCATGGCAGTGTTTGGTTAGTGATGCCTTAGGTCTTGCAGCCTCTGGTGGTGTGTATATGTAATGACAGATGATGTGACACTTAGATCGCACACAGGTGACATCATTTCACTAATTCTGTGACTTCTGAAGGTAATTGGTTGCACCAGAGCTTTTTATGGGCTTCCTAACAAAGGGGGTGAATACATACGCACATGGCAATTTTCTGTTTTCTATTTCTAAACAAGTTTATATTTTTCTCATTTCACTTCACCAACTTAGACTATTGTGTTCTGATCCATCACATAAAATTCAGATTACCAAAACATTGAATTTAAGGCTGTAATGTAAAAAAACGTAAAAAAGTAAAAGGGGGAGGGGTTGGGGGTGAATACTTTTGCAAGTCACTGTAGTTATCCTGTGTAGGATATTCTTGTGGTACATGTGGTCTGTTGCATTCATCCACCATTGTATGCATTTTTGCATACAGTTAGAAATGCGCAACAGTATTTGGGGTTTTGAGCATTTCTCTGCTTTTTGAGACCACTTTGCTTTGTCAGTTTGTTTGTATATGTATACCTGAAGGTGTAAACTCCGGGCTAAGTATTATTTAGGTGGACCTGTGTAGCCTGCGTCACATGACTCAGTGATAGGTGGGACTCACAGCCTCCTCGCATTGCATGTGTGATTTCACGCTGGAGGAAACCTGGGACCTATATCTTTCTCCCTCCTCCCATTGCATGTGTGATTTCACGCTGGAGGAAACCTGGGACCTATATCTTTCTCCCTCCTCCCATTGCATGTGTGATTTCACGCTAGAGGTAACTGAGAGTTGTTTGCTGTGTGTCGGACCTTATGCTCCTGTAAAAGCCCATACGGCCCCTGTAAAAGCCCATACGGCACAGGTAGGTTAGCATTAGGTCCCGTGCCACTATGAGAGACCTTGACGAGGTGCGCAGGCTCCGGTATGTTCTCAATATAAGAATTAGTTTAGAGCGAACTTTTTTTGACAATATATGGCTAAACCCTCACTCTGATGTTAAAAATGAGACTTTCGCCAATATATTCTTATTAGTGTTGAGTGAACTTGTTTTTTAAGTTCAGCGTCTAAAGTTCGGGTTGGGGTTATCGAAGAATCCCATTATGGATTCTGCTACCACAGACCATAACGGAATTTGGAATCCATAACGGGATTCTTCGATAACCCGAACCCGAACTTTGGAGGCAGAACTTAAAAAACAAGTTCGCTCAACACTAATAAGAATATATTGGCGAAAGTCTCATTTTTAACATCAGAGTGAGGGTTTAGCCATATATTGTCAATTCCATTTACCATTGTAGTGCACCGTTTTTTGCAGTGTTTTATTTTACATAGTTAATTACATCCTCACATGTAGTTATCCTGTGTAGGATGTTCTTGTGGCACGTGCTCCGTTGCCGACATCCTCCATTGTATGCTTATTTGCTGGGGATTGCTGTTAGCAACGCGTCACATCTGCAGGATCTGCTCCCCCGGTTAGAAATGCGCATTTGGGGTTTTGAGCATTTCTCTGCTTTTTCAACCACTTTGCTTTGTCAGTTTGAACCGCAAATCTGCCTAATTATAATGTCATGCGTGTTCCGCTCTCATCACTGCAGGACTAAGCACATATTTTTTTTTTGTCCCTGAAAAGCTGGGTGATAATCCTTGGTTATTCATTGTGCAGGCTACTAGCAGCCATGTTGGTAATCACCCAGCTTTTCCAGGAACTGCTATATAGAAAGTAGAACTATAAAACCTCTTGATAGAACGACTTAAAGAGGAGCTGTCACCTCTTCAGACATCTTTGTTTTAGTAACTGCTTGAATTCTCTACGTAATAACAAGCCTGGAGCATCTATTCTTATGACTCTATATTCTGCCGTTTTATACCTGCTAGAAGCTATGAATGAATTGTCAGCCGCTTGCAGTAAAGGTACAGAAGGGTGTAACCAGTCCCTGCACATTCAGACACCGGCAGCAATGGTTGAACAGAGTCGGACACGCCTTCTACTGGTAACACCCAGCAGTAACTTTACTGCAGACTACAATTTCTTTGTAGACTTTTAGCAGGAATAATACAGGAACGGCACAACATAAAGTCATAGGAATAGGTGCTCCAGAATTTGTATTACACGGGGAATGCATGTAGTTACTAAAAACTGACATGTCAGAAGAGGGGACAGGTCCTCATTGAAGGGGTTGTGTCATCTCAGACATTGGTGACATATCATTAGGCTACGCCACCAATGTCACCCCTGGGACCCGCACGTATCTCTAGAACTGGGCCCCCAAAGTGAACGGGAGCTCACCATGCATGTCCAGCGTGCTTTTCATTCACCTCTGTGGGAGTTCTGAAAATGTCCGAGTAGGCTCACTCGACTATTTTCCGAAGTCCCGTAGAAATGAATGGAGAGCACACTGCGCACGCGTGGACACCATTCCATTCACCTCTATGGGACTGCCTGGACTAGCCGAGCCATCACACCGGCTATTTTCCTATAGAAATGAACTGAGGGTGGCATGCACGGTGCACTCACTTTGGGGGAGCCCCCATTGTAGACATATGTGCGGGTCCCAAAGCCAGTGCTTGGATATATTCGGCACTCCCACAGAAATAAATGGAGGGCAGATGCGAATGTGCGGTGCACTCCTGTTCACTTTGGGATCTCCGTTCCACCTCTGGGACCCACACCTATCTGACATTGGTGGTATGCCTCCAATATTGGAGGTGAGACAACCCCTTTAAATTGCAGGGCGGTGTATATAGTGACTAGGCACAATAGTCAGACTGTATATACTGCCCCTGGTAATGGCGTATATATGTGTCTCATTCCTCCCTGCTGCTTTCTGTGTGACTTGTGCATTTGGACATTTGCACGTCTTATTGTTTTGCAGGAAGAAAGGTTTCGACGTCAAGTGGGTTGATGATACTCACGCTCTCGGAGTGTTCGCAAGTCCTATCACAGGTATGAGAACCTGCCTTCTTATTCGGCCTCATTCACATTTCCATGTCCGTTTGACGTCCCTAGAAAATCTGTCTGTTTCCTCTGCGAAGAATCTGTGTTTGTTCCGTGTGTCCGTTTTTTTTACCGCCCAAAATTAATTTGTAGGACATGTGCTACCAATGTTTTAGTTGTTAAAATCAGGAAATCTAAACCCTGCCTCTGGGAAAGCTATTAGTCCACCTGGGACCACCCACTTACGGGCGGGCATTATGTTAACCCCACCCATTTCAAGTCCAGGACATTATGAATTTGCCTAGGCTGTCTCCACATGCTGCCTTTGCATTGTTCCTTAAAGAGAACCTGTCACCAGGAAATTCACTGATAAACCAGACATGCTGCCTTGTAGGACTCACCCTGCTGAATATAATTATACCTTTTACTTGGTGATCTGTTGCTTTATTGTGGAGAAATAGTACTTTTAATCCATATGCTAATGAGCTGATTTGAGTCCAGTAGTTGATATGAGTCCAGCATTTTTTCTATTCAGAGATGTAGCCCCTCCCCTATTCACTTCTTCAGTTGTAAAAGGGGCGTGGTTTAAAAAAAGGACCTGCATTATAGCCAATACAAGCCTTGCTGCCTTTCACTTTAAAGCCTAACTGCCATACCCACGGCGACATGTCCCTTATCAGCCATCATGTGTTTATCACCCCATGAACAAACTAGCCCTTATTATAATTACTAACTTCAATAGTATATTCCTCTCCTTTTTTACCTCATTAATATAATTAGCATTCCCTGTTATTCATTTTCCCTCCAGTTATTAAAATGAATAAATGATGTAATAAACCACGCCCCTTTTACAACTGAAGAAGTGAATAGGGGAGGGGCTATAGCTCTAAATAGAAAAAACACTGGACTCATATCAACTACTGGACTCAAATCAGCTCATTAGCATATGGATTAAAAGTACTATTTCTCCACAATAAAGCACCAGATCACCAAGTAAAAGGTATCATTATATTCAGCAGAGTGAGCTCTACAAGGCAGCATGCCTGGTTTATCAGTGAATTTCCTGGTGACAGGTTCCCTTTAAGGCTGCATTCACACGTCCGTGGAACACAGACCGTGTGATACCGGATTGGCACCCAGCTTACTGCAGGAGCGCACGGAGTCATTCGTTCCTATGACGCCGTGCGCTTCCTGCTGCCGACGCTGCACAGTAATACACTCCTGTGATCTATACGAGTGTACTACTGTACTGTGGCGGCAGCAGGAAGCGCAAGGCGTCATAGCAACGAATGACGCCGTGCGCTCCTGCAGTAAGCTGGGTGCCAGTCCGGTATCACACGGTCCGTGTTCCACGGACGTGTGAATGCAGCCTAAGAGGGATTCTCCAGGATTAGAAAAACATGACTCTTTTTTTTTTTGGGAGAAACAGCGCCACACCCATCTATGGGTTGTGTCTGGTATTGCAGCTCTGCTCCAGTGGAGTAAATAGGGCTAAGCTGTAATACCACAGTCAACATGGGCATAGGCATGGCGCTGTTTTTGGAAGAAAGTAGTCTTTTTCGATCCTTGGTCTCTGTTCATTGCTGGTTGGTTACATAATAAGAGCACATTGTATCGTGATATAACAAGTGCATTGTTAGACTGGTATTGTTGGATTTTAACATGCCTGATCCCTTCTCCCCACGACAAACTCAACCCCCGCGCAGACAGTGATGGTGGGGAGATACCGATGATGAATGGATGTTTTTGCTTTCAGCTCGTGACGCGTTGTCCAGCAAGAACCCATTGGTGAAGGTCAGACCATTGTCTCAAGCCACCAGAGCCTCCAGGACTAAAGCTCGGGCCTGTTCCGGTAAGATGGAGTGCCTCTCCGTTCCTTCTTGTAGCCTCTGTAAAGCCACCTGCGGATTAAAGGGGTATTCCCATCTCATCAAGTGGTGGCATATCACTGGCATGTGCCATCACCTCATGGGAGACCTCTGATCCTGAGCACGAAGGGGCAAAGAATCTTGGACACCCACTGTGCAGGGCAACTAAAACCGTTTGAGGTGGGAATACCCCTTTAAACACCCTATCCCAGACTCATGGATTTCATGAACCTTCCTAATGACCAGAGTGAAATCAGCAGAAAGCCATAAAATGTGCACAGATATTTTTCCGGCTTCATGTTAACACCATTCATGTGAACATTGTGATGTGAACATTGTGTAAGGCTAGGTTCACGTATGCTCCCAATTTCCGGTATTCCAGCGACAGAACCTATCTGGATCGGGCACAAAATATTCTATCCATCGAAAGGGTTCTTTACTGTAAGAGCGGGGAGGCCGAGACTCTGCCAGAGAAAGTTGTAATGGTTAATTGGATGCAACATATTAAATAAAGTGATGTTTTACAAGATTAGAAAACAATATCTGACTTTTCTATAGACAGCGCCCCTCTTGTCTATGGGCTATGTCTGGTACTGCAGCATTTAAGTGAACGGGGCTGAGCTGCAGTATCAGACACACCACTCCTATATAGAAATATTGTATGTTACACTTGCTAGGCTTTTATAGATCCCAGATATCTCTTGTATATGCAGTTGGATGGAGTTTGGTGGCTCCGGTTTATATTTTGCAGCCTTGAAGCCCTGGCCCAATAATCACTTGCTGTGTCTCTCATTATTAGCTTTCATTGAATTTTTTATATATATATTTTTTTTTTTTTTTTTATTGCAGCAGCCTGCAGAAAGGCAGCCATGACTACATTTACATATATTTACGCTGCTTACAAAGTCCATTCATTATTAATAAAGGGCTGGAATCGATACAGACAGGATTGCAGGTCTTGTTTGCATTATCGCTGCTGAAAGGGAGGAATGACCTTGGCAGGTTCAATAGCACAAGGGGTGTAAAGGCAAAATAAATGACAAGTGGCCCCGGAGGGAACACCTTGAAGACTGCAGGACGGGTCCTTCACCAGTCCGTCCATGGAGAGGTGCTGGAAACGGCTCCACCTGCCCTGGCATATACTGAGTTACAGTAGTGATTTCCAGGCTTAAGCCTACTACTTTAAGGATAATGGAGGTTGGTGCAGAGTGTAGGTTATCTGGGTGGTTAGAGGCAGCATTCAGATGTGCCCCCGGCAGTAACTGGCTCATGCTTTTTGCAGAACCCATTGGCGCAGGCGAGAAATCCCTACTCGGTAGACCACGGGCAGATCTCTCACTCTAATCTAGTCAATACATGACTTCTCCATCATATAAGAAGTCAGGAGCATTTTCTGTGTCGTTCCTCTGTTGTTCCTCCTGGAAATGTATGAATAATTGACAATTGGATGGTACCACTTCCTTGTGGTAAAGTGCACTCATCACTGGAGAAACAGTGCCCGTGTGTAGGGATGCATTGTCGTCTTAGGCTAGGACTACACGGCGACATATAGGGTACAACTACACTGCAACATGTGTCGCGTGACTTTGATGTTGCACCAATGTCCCACGACCTATTTTGTAATGCTGGTGTTGCACTGCGACATGACAGTCGGACAAAAATTCATCCTGGATGCAGTCGCAGCACGTCGCATGTCGCTGTTTAGCCCTAGCCTTAAAGTTGTGTTTGCAGCAAGTGATGGCGTACTGTTAGGATATGCCCTCACTTTATGAGCATAAGGAGTCAATCTGCTGGGACCCCTAACAACACTGAGAAGTGCAGTAGGTCCGCAGTCTTCTTGCAGCTTACTCTAGGCCAGGGATGGGCAAACTGCGGCTCTCCAGCTGTTGCAAAACTACAACTCCCAGCATGCAGACTGCTTACAGCTATCAGCCTACAGCAGGGCATGGTGGGAGTTGTAGTTTTGCAACAGCTGGAGAGCCGCAGTTTGCCCATCCCTGGTTTAGGCCATGCGACGTCAAGTTCAATGGTCTCGTGGCCTAGGCGCAGCTCAGCCCCATTCAAGTGTAGGGCGCCTGGCTTGGCGAGCTGAGAGACGGCCGCAGCGCTACTGCGAGCACTGGTGTCTTCTTAAACAGCTAATCAGCGGGGGTCCCAGGTATCGGACCTCCACACATCAGATACTGATGACCTAGGTCAGGGATGAGCAAACTGCGGCTCTCCAGCTGTTGTAAAACTACAATTCCCACCATGCCCTGCTGATGGCTGTAATCAATCTCTGCATGCTGGGAGTTGTAGTTTTGCAACAGCTGGAGAGCCGCAGTTTGCCCATCCCTGACCTAGGGTAACCAGGCACAATTTATCAAAACTGGTGTAAAGGAAAACTGGCTAGTTGCCCATAGCAACCAATCAGATTCCGCCTTTCATTTTTCAGAGCCCTTTTGGAAAATGAAAGGTGAAATCTGATTGGTTGCTATGGGATACATGAATAGTGTTGAGCGCGAATATTCGAAAAGCGAATTTTTTTAGCGAATATCGGCACTTCGCTAATTCGCGAATATTTCGAATATAGCGCTATAAATTCGCTATTTCGAATATTCGTTTTTTTTTTTGTTTTTTTTTTGTTATATTTTTTTCTTTCCCACTTCCCAAAAGTAGTTCTTACCTGTCCTGAGGATTCCAGGCTTCCTGGCTGCTCTAGTCAGTTCCCGTTGCCGCTTCTGCCGACTTCCGTGCTCATGGAGCGTCCCCATCCATGGGAACGTCTCCATATACTAAAATGTACTGTCGGATTTGAGGAATTACGTTGAAATCGCAATGCGATTAATTCAAGTTATATTAATCGCATTGCGATTACAACTTAGCACTGCTTTCTTACATAGGCTAGAATTAACGAATATGGAATATAGATTAGCTATGCACTAGCAGTGCTAAGTTGAAATCGCAATGCGAATACTTTAATTTAAATTAATCGCATTGCGATTTCAACTTAGCAGTGCTGCTATATTCCATATTTCCATATTCATTAACTTCGTTAATTCTACCAAGCTGACCCATTATAAACCCAGCTCTAAGTTGAAATCGCAATGGGATTAATATAACTTGAATTAATCGCATTGCGATTTCAACGTAATTCCTCAAATCCGACAGTACATTTTAGTATATGGAGACGTTCCCATGGTGATGGGGACGCTCCATGAGCACAGAAGTTATGGTTGGCTTGGTAGAATTAGCGAATAGCGAATATGACGAATGTATTCGTCATATTCCTCAAAACGAAGATAACGAAGTATTCTACATCTTCGTTTTAGCTACCTATTCGTCTCGTCATCGTCAACTTCGCTATTCGCTAATTCTAGCAATCAAATAGGAAGGTTGACTTACCAGACAGCTGTGTTAAATTCGCTATGCGATTTTTTTTTTTTTTTTTAATACAATAATTATATTACTTGATAAAATTATTATAAGTATTCTATTTATTAAAAAAAAAAAAAAAATCGCATAGCGAATTTAACACAGCTGTCTCTATAGTTTACCTTCCTATTTGATTGCTAGAATTAGCGAAGTTGACGAATAGGTAGCTAAAACGAAGATATAGAATACTTCGTTATCTTCGTTTTGAGGAATATGACGAATACATTCGTCATCCTCGCTAATTCTAGATATGAAACCAATAGGAAAGTAGCCTTAAGTTAAAATCGCAATACGCGATTATTTAAATCGCATATTAATCACGATAACTAGAAAAATGACGAATATTCGTCGAAATCGAATATGGCACCTGCCGCTCATCACTATACATGAACTAAGCCAGGGCTGGCCAACCTGCGGCTCTCCAGCTGTTGCAAAACTACAACTCCCAGCATGCCCAGTCTGCCTACAGCTATCAGCCTACAGCAGGGCATGGTGGGCGTTGTAGTTTTACAACAGCTGGAGAGCCGCAGGTTGGCCAGCCCTGAACTAAGCTATGTCTTGTAGGGCTGGCTACACTGAATGTAATGATACCTTTCACTTGGCGATCTGTTGCTCCATTCTGAAGTAAAAGTACTTTTAATCCATATGCAAATGAGTATTGCAGTAAGTGCACTGAGGGCGGGGCTCAAGCCACCTCTGTGCTCCTCCTGCCTCCTCTTAAACCCTTCTGCTTCTTGATTGATGAGGCCAAGTTACTGAATAGTCATCTTCCCAGGTCTTGTCCAGCAAGAAGAAGGAGGGGCTGGAAGGGGAAGCAGAAGGAGCAAGGGTGCACAGAGTGGCTTGGGCACGCCCTCAGTGCACTTAAAGGGTTATTCCCATTTGCGTGTTTCATACTTACCTGCTCCCAGCGCGCCGTCCACTTCCTGGTTTCGGCAGGGGGCGGGATCCTTCTTGATTGAAGTCTTCTCCCTGCCGGGCCGCGCGCTGGACTGTACGCGCACGCCGCCGCGCATGTGCCCTGGTGACTTCTTCCTGACAAGTATACTATACTGGCCTGGAAGAAGTCATCATAGCACATGCGCGGCGCTGGCGTGCGCTTTCGGGAGTACACGCGCGGCCCGGCCAGGAGAAAAGAAGTCGTCTGCGCAAGCGCGGCCACCGCGATTCCGGAGAACCAGGGGAGACGGAAGACAACAATCAGGTAAGTATATGTTAATTATCTTCTAAGGGGTGGGAATTAGTTAATTAATTATATTTAGAAAAATGATCACTGTTAAATCATTAACAGATTTAACAGTGATCATTAAAATGGGAATACACCTTTAACTGCTCAAACTGCATATGGCTTAAAAGTCCTTTTTTTTCTCAAGGGAATCAAGCAACGGCTCGCTAAATGAAAGGTCTCATTCCGTTCAGCTGAGCTAGCCCTACAAGGCATTGTGCCCGGTATAGCAGTGAATTTCCTGGTGACAAACCCCCTTTCTTCCACTGCATAATGTGAATGAACCTTCAGATTGTCTGATGGCCATTTATGAAATTATAGAGCGATTCTGCTCGTCCCAGGTAGACAGTTTAATGTCCAAGCTTTTAGCAGCATGAAAGGGGAACATGACGCCGAGGAATGAGCAGGAATTCTCCCGGGTTCAGAATTTTCTCGCTTTCAAGAACTAAAGTTGTTTCCGTGGACCAGTGATCTTGACCTGACTGTGTCCCGTGCTGAGGGAACGCTGCCCTCAAGACCTCCACGGGAGTGTCAGCGGCAGAATACGCGCGTCCTCACCGCCTGTCATTAACTAGTGCACCCCGCCCCATTAGATGGTTGTCTGGTTCAGAGGACATTAGCGTGTATGGCCAGCTTTAGAGTTTATAGCATCTGTGTTCCTTAACCCTTAGGATACCGGAGGTTTTTTCCTCTTTCCTAACCCCATCTTCCTTCAGCCATAACTTTTTTTTAATTTTTCGGTTTACATAGCTGTATGAGGGCTTATTTTTTTTTGCTGGAAAAGTTGTACTTTCTAATGCCATCATTTAATATGTAGTAGGAAGTGGGGAAAACAAATTCCAAATGGGGTGGATTTGGAAAAGAAAACGTAATTCCTCCACCGTTTCATGGGTTTTGTTCGCACGGCGTTTCGTTTGCGGCAAAACTGACTTGTGCCCTTTATTCTCTGGGTCAGTACGGTTACAACGATACCACAAATGTATAGGTTTTTACATCTAAATAGTGTAAAAATAAATTTGCTTAAATGCCCTTGGTCTCTTCAGTGAGACCCAGCACATTTAAATCAATTACCGGCATCCTCACTGGCCGCAGGGGATGCCGGTAAGAAATCCGGAAGAGCGAGCGTCCTGGTTTTTCACCCTTTAGATGCCGTGCTTTCAGTTGATCACGGCATCTAAAGGCTTTAATTTCCGCAATCGCGTTATTGCTGGTCGCTGTAATTAGCCTCAGGTCTCTGTTGTGTGAAACGGCAGAGACCCGCCAGCCATGACACGCGCTTCACGTGCGAGTGGGCGCCATGTTTGCCCTATTTAACATATTTAATTAAAATATCACCCATTCTTTAGCCCTCAGGCAAAACAGAATTTGGAGATTGTTCTTCTTTATTTAGGGGAAACGTCCACTTTTGCATCTAAAATGAGATATGGAAGAACTGTGCAACGAGAGTGATCAGAAATCTCTTACTGTTTTGAGAATTCAGGTGGTATAGGATCCTATATGTCTCCATGGTAACAGACTACAAACCAGCCTGTGTAGTCAGATCCTGTAATCATATTCCCTTTTATCTTTTTGCTTACTTAAAATGGTGTTTTCCATATTAGACATTTATATGATATCCCCAGATGTGCTTTAAATGTCTGATGGATGCAGGTCCCACCTATCTTGAGAGCACCTCCCGGTGAGGAGGCCACCAAGTCCAGCTGATGAGCGAATAGAGAGTTGGCTGCTCACATACCGTATTTTTCGCCATATAAGACGCAGAGGGGGGAAAAGGCAGTGCGTCTTATGCGGCGAATGGTGGGGGTTCACACTTATATACCGCTGACCACATGCTGCGCAGCGCGGTCGGCGGGTATAATCAGCGGGCAGGGAGGAGGGAGGAGAAGCCGGCATCTTGCTATGCATTACAGCGGGCCCGGTGCAGTCACTCTATTCTGCTACACCGGGCCCGCTAACTGCCGGAATCCTAACTGTGGGTACATGTATTGGTTTAATAAATCTTCTATATCCACTTCACTTACTACTCTACTAATGTCCCAGGCAAGAAGCAGGAGGCTGGGCCTGCGGGCAGGCGCTGGCAGCGTAACTCTCTATGTCACGCGCCCAATAACCGTGCCATCAACAGTCCCCAATAACCGTGCCATCCACAGTCCCCAATAACCGTGCCATCCACAGTCCCCAATAACCGTGCCATCCACAGTCCCCAATAACCGTGCCATCCACAGTCCCCAATAACCGTGCCATCCACAGTCCCCAATAACCGTGCCATCCACAGTCCCCAATAACCGTGCCATCCACAGTCCCCAATAACCGTGCCATCCACAGTCCCTAATAACCGTGCCTTCCACAGTCCCCCATAACTGTCCCATCCACAGATCCCCCATAACTGTACCATCCACAGATCCCCCATAACACCATTAGTTCAAAACCCACCAAAAAGCACACCTTTTTGTTCAAAATATTTTTTTTCTTATTTTCCTCCTCCAAAACCTAGGTGCGTCTTATGGGCCGGTGCGTCTTATAGGGCGAAACATATGGTACATGTGGATGTCTCTGCTTACTTCTATGATAGTCACAGAAGATGTCAAAAACAGACAAGCTTTGACTCCCATAGAAGTGAAAGGAGAAGGCCATGCAGATGTGAACAGCCGCCTCTCCATTCACTACTCTGAGTCCGCTGCCATAGGCAGGCCAGGAATTGGGAACCCCACCCCGTAACAGATATGGGTCCCAGATGTGGAAAACGCATCTGTCAGACATTTTTGGCTTATCGTATGCTATGCCATAAATGTCTACAGTGGAAATATCCACTTAATCTACAAACCCTATATAAGCAGTAAGTAGGGGGAGTGTGATTGCAAGATCAGACTACAAAGATTAAGTTTGTAGTCTGTTACCATGGAGACCTATTTCTTCATAGGCACAAAATATAAGGATATATTTAAATGAGACTTTCTCTATTTTAGATGCACTGGAACGTTACAAAAAATGGTTGTGAAGTTGAGCAAAAGTAATTTTTTTTTTTTTTCTTCCATAAATTATCAGGTCACGTTTTTCTTATCTTTTATTATTCCTTTGTGCCCCGGGCTTGACCCAATTATCATTCATATTATCGTGGAATCCATATATACAGCGGTTTTCATTAACCGGCGAGCGGTCCATCTGCAATTATCTTAAGTGTCACAGTAATTTGCGCAACGAGCCTTTTATTGGTCAGGAAATCTGAGTTGTGAGGGGGGGATAAGGATCCGAGCTCCGGAGGGGATGGAGACATTTGCAGCTCTTTCGATGTGGTTATCGTATGAAACCCTGTACTTTTTATTTCTTCTTTTGTTCTTGTGTGACTTAGACTTTCTGCAGCCCGCTAAAGACCGCCCAGAAACGTCTGCGGTTCTTGCAAGGAGACTGGTGATTAGTGCCTTGGGAGTGCGAAGTACCCAGAGCAAAGCCGAAAGGGAGGCTGAGCGCAAGAAACTCAAGGAAGCCAGAGGTGAGAGGAAGCAATTAGATTGTGCAGCGTCTTCTGTTCGGTGGGATTTTGTTGTGAGCAGCTGCGAACGCTATCAAACTGTATTAAGTGGCACAATCTTCTCGCTGCATACGCGCGAGTACTTATCTCGTCTCCTTCTCCGGCTGGAGATGAGCAAGGCTTACTAGGGTGATCGTGACATTTCTGTCGCTTTGCAATCCGGTTCGGAGTGACATTAAGACAAAAGGGTTTATTTAAAGAGGCATCCATTAAAAAGAGTAAAGCCATTACATAATTGATCTATGTACAGCCTCAGTTGCATTGCTCCGTATTTCTGACGTTTTCCAGGCATCACAGGGTTAACTTGGTCTCCAGATATCGCAGTGCTCAAAGATTGCGGCACCTCAAAAAAGGTATAGCTCTTGGAATGCGCATTTTTAAAAAATGTGGGCGGTCACTAAGGGGTTAATATAGAGGTTTTTGTTTCTCCAGGTTTCGGGCCCTAGAGGAAAGCATTAAAGGGGTGGTGTAGTTTGCACAACACTATTAACCCATTTGCTACCAGTGCCGTACATGTATGGCACTGGCTTAAATACCAGCACCCTAGTACTACAGCGCGCTGACCGGCCGGACCCCTGCTGTATGCCGAAACCATGATACATGAAGGTCACATGACTGCTCGCCTGACTGACGCCATGTTTAGTCCTAATTAGATCTCCTATGGATGCATTTTACAGGACGAACATCTCATGCTCTGGAACATCCAGCATATCTGTTCCTTGCATGCCCAACCCAATGATTGCGATGTACACCCTGTAATGCTTCAGTTCTTCTATGGTGAAGCTGTAAAAGAATTTAATACTTAGCGCCAGGTTCCCCACACAGTACAGCTGATCTCTCAGTATCCCAGCAGAGGAAATTCCTGCCATTCACTTATTTTTGCTTGACCATTCTAACATAAAGAGATTGTCCAAAGTGATCAACCCCTTTAAGGCCCACCCTTTTTTTAAAATCAGGGGCGTCCTCTTCATTGTTTGCTGTGGATGTCGTTGACACAGTTGGATATCCAAAATAGTGCCGCTATCCCACAAGCGGAGGTTTGCATGCCTGCACAATGGCCACACAATGGGAGCTGAAGACAACTATGTGTACATACAGAGGTAGGCTTCTAAGCCTGCCTCTTATCTCACTACCCTATCGCCTGCCTATGTGTGCCCTCTCTACCTATCTGACTTGCTGCCTGCACTAACCACTGGCAGCTCCGCTTGTGTATTTCTATTTCCGAAGTACAGGAAAGAAAAAGTAAAACAGGACTGGCACTGTGTACTATGTCCTTGTATATCTGCTGTCAGCGCTAAATGCTGAAAGTCCTGTTATCCTTCTTCTTCCATGTGCTCAGTATCTAACTGGGAAGAGAGAGAAGAACGGGGCTTCTAGCACTTGGTGTTGACAGTAGTTATACAGGGACATAGTACACTTATTGTCAGTCCCTTTCTTCTCTATTCCCTGCCCTTAGTAACTGAGGAGCGCAGAGGATAAAGATAACGGAGCAGAGATGCCAATGGTCAGCACTGGCAGCAAATTAGTTAAGCAGGGAGACAGGCAGTGGGAGGCAGGGGTTGGTATAATGAAATAAGAGGCAGGCTGAGAAGCCTTCCCCTGTACTGTATGTTCCACATGGTCATCTTCAGCACTCAGTAGATGCTGAAGACGGACTCTCCTTAGCGATGCCCAGTTAGAGGGTTGGTAATGAGTCTCTATATCCTGCTTTCTAGTAGGTAATAAAGCATATTACAAAAAGGTGTAACATTCCCGTCCCTACACAATATTAAAAATAGGGCGAATTGTCAGTACCACTGTAAGCTTCCCTCGCCCTTCTGACAGTACAACTAGTGATGCCGGGTAGCATTGTGCCTATAGAATACAGATAATACCTCAGAACGCGTGTGAACTGTGTGCTGTTTTTGATGGTGGCGTTCTTTTAAGCTCGAGTCGCTGCACGCTTTGTGCTCTTGGCCTTATTTCGCCTCGCTGCTGTTATGAACTTGTCATTGTGACTGTCACATTGCACTGAAACGCCGCAAAACCGTGACAGTTGTGGCTTACCGAGGAATAAAGGAAGAAAACAAACATTGTTGCTAAAATGTATTTATCTCGGAGTAAATGTGTTTGCAGGCGATTTTCTCTTTTTACCGGTGAAAAAAAAAAAACCCCGAATTTCATAAATGCTTTGTGGCGCGTTATTGCTTGGCAGTGCTTTGCACTTAATGTTATTCATTATAACCATTTATTCCTCAGTTGGCTGCGTGATGTAGATATGGCAGATCCTGCTCTCCATGATCTGATATCCGCACACAAATGGAAAAAATAATCAGGATTCTTTGTATGTTCCTGATTATGGCTTCATTTTACCTTTTTCAATGCTAGTGCCTGTGGAGCAAAAGCTGAAAAAAAAGGAAGGACCTAGGCTGCCGTTCCTGTAGCTGAGAGGCAGCTTTCTGCAGCAGCAACCTGCCCCTCTCATTGCTGTATCTGCAGTGGAGATGACACAAGCCAAGCCTCACTCCATCTAGGCTAACGCCCAGTTAAAGATTTGAGACCAGGGATAGAGGGCAACAATCCCCCGCCATACACATGCACACCCGACTTGAAGTACTTGTGTGTTCTCAGTAGGGAGAGAGGAGTAACTGCAGCCTCTTCCAAGGCCAGTGACGTCCCGTTTATGGGTTAGGGCTCTTTCACACTTGCGTTTTTGCTTTCCGTCCTAGAGTTCCGTCCTCGGGGCTCTAGGACGGAAAGATACTGATCAGGATAATCCTAATGCATTCTAAATGGAGAGAAATCCGTTCAGGATGCATCAGGATGTCTTCCGTTCAGTATGTGAATGTTTTTTGGACATTGATGCTGCGGATTTGTCTCCGTCCAAAACTCTGGAAGACCTGCCGTAACGCCGGATTCGGAATTAATGCCCATTGAAGTGCATTATCCGACGTTTAGCTCTGTGCATGCGCAGCAGCAGTTCCGATCAGTGTAAGCTGGGGCTCCGATCGGTTACCATGGCAGCCAGGACGCTACTGAAGTCCTGGCTGCCATGGTAAGTACTCCGCAGCAGTGTACTTACCTGCGCTGCGGCCTCCGGGCGCTCCTTCATGACGTCACAGGTCTGGGCGGCGCATTGATCTACACCGTGGGAACCTGTGACGTCATGAAGGAGCGCCCACCGGCCGCAGCGCAGGTAAGTACACTGCTGCGGAGTACCATGGCAGCCAGGACTTCAGTAGCATCCTGGCTGCCATGGTAACCTGAAAGCATTTCGAAGACTCATCAGGATCCTGATCAGTCTTCTAATGCTTTCAGGCGACTTGCGTTCTGACGGATCCGGCGGGTGAAGTGCCCGTCGGATCCTCAGAAGGCAAGTGTGAAAGAGACCTTACAAGGCCTAGTCACAGTTCAGTGCTATACAGGTGAATGGTCCTGGGCTGCAGTACCAAGCACAGCCACTCTTCAAACAACTGCACATCGAGGGGTGCTGGCTGTTGGACCCCCAGAAATAAGTCATCAACATAGGAGTCCCTGAAAGCCCCTTTAATAAATTTGGGGCATTTTAATCCCACAAGCTGTAGAATTTGGTGTAAGAAATGACATTCTTGGTAAATCTGCCCCCTTTTAATTTGCAGGATTTGTAGAAAGCAACATGTTTTTTAAAAGTTTATTTTCCATCGATTTACATCTATATTCATAGTCTCTTTTAAAGGGTAGCTCTATAAAGGAACACTAAACATAGAAAATACATATAAAAATGTCCCAGCACTTTCTCCCTTTTAATCTTCTCCTCTCTTGTTATCCTGTTTTATCTGATATTACAAATAAACCTGAAAAAATCTAAAGAAATCTCCCCGTCAGATCAGTCATGTCTCTCCTGCTCCTCCTCACTGACCTTTGTCTGGCTGTTAGACAGCTGGCTGCAGCAGGAGCCTTTCCCTCTTGCCCTGTCTGCAGTAAGCCCCTCCCTCTCAGCCGTTCCCAGCAGAAAACGGAACAGATCGGCAGGAAATTAACCCCCCTGCTCTCTGCGGGATTTCTACAAGAAGGTTTTTTCTAGCAACATACTGATAGCGTGGCCCCTTGTGAATCTTCCGGATTATGTGTCCTTTTAACTCCTTCCCAACATCTGTCGTACATGTCTGCTGGGGTCCTTAAAAGGGTTTTCCAGGAGTTCAGTATCTGATCAGTGGGGGGTCCAACCTATGCCAATCAGCTTTTTAAAGAGGCTGTGGCACTCTGGAGAGCGCCGTGCAGTCTCTTTCAAGGCCAGGTATGTGCAACCAAGTCCCTTCCATGTGAATGAACCTGGGCTGCAGTACCAAGCACAGCCACTATACAATGTACGGTGCTGTGCTTGGTAAGCAGCCTCTTTTAATAGCTGATTGTGGGGATGCTTGGAGGCAGGGTCATATATTGATGACTTTCCTGAGAATAGGCCATGAATATTGACCTACTGGACAACCCCTTTAAAGATGGTGCGCGCTCAGGGGTCGAGCGGGCTCCATAGCCAGTGATCGCCTGCTGTTTTACACAGCAGACGTCTCCTATCACCCCTTCCGAGGATCGGTGTTCGGCTGTTGGCTATCTCATATGTATGGCCGGCTGTACTTTGGGAAATACTCTCCCACTTGCACTGGTAAGGGGTCCTGATGTATGCAGAAAAAATTTGCATTTGCTTTAATGCAATTAAAATAGAGTAGAAATTTCCGTGTGGCAATTATTCAATCACATATAGGGATGTGTAACGGGGAGCTGTTAATTATTCACGCATGGAGAGCAGATTGCATATTAGACTCAACTAAGTATTCATGGAGAATATGTACGTGGAGTGCGGTCGGTGTAGTAGCAGAACACACCGTGCAATATCCAGAAGACCACGTGTGCGGCTAAAATGCAGCTTAAGGCTGAGTTCACACGGACGTCATGTTTGACGCCCGGATAAGAGGCGGGTGCGTTGCGGGAAAATGTCTTCAGCGCGAGTGCAAAGCGTTTTAATGTGTTTTGCACGCGCGTGAGAAAAATCAGCATGTTTGGTACCCAGACCCGAACCTGGACTTCATCACTGAAGTCCGGTTTCGGGTTGAGTATTCTGTAGATTTTATTATTTTCCCTTATAACATGGTTATAAGGAAAAATAATAGCATTCTCAATAAAGAATGCAAAGTAAAATGTGGATGAAGGGGTTACAAATAAAAAAATTAACTCACCTTATCCACTTGATCGCGTAGTTGCCGATCTCTTCTGTCTTCTTCAAGCATTAGCTGCCAACTTAACTGCGCTCATCACATGGTCCAATCACATGGTCCAACCATGGTGATGGACCATGTGATGTGACGTCATCACAGGTCCTTTAGATAGCAGCTAATGCTTGAAGAAATCGGCAACTACGCGATCAAGTGGATAAGGTGAGTAAATTTTTTTTATTTTTAACCCCTTAATCCACATTTTACTAAGCATTCTGTATGCTAGAATGCTATTATTTTCCCTTATAACCATGTTATAAGAGAAAATAATTAAGATCGGGTCCTGTCTCTTAGCAACCCTGCGGGAAAATCGCACTGCATCCGCACTTGATTGCGGATGCTTGCGATTTCCCGCAGCCCCATTCACTTCTATAGGACCTGCGTTGCGTGAAAAACGCACAATATAGAGCATGCTGCGATTTTCACGCAACGCAGAAGTGATGCGTGAAAATCTCCGCTCATGTGCAGAGCCCCATAGAAATGAATGGGTCCGGATGTAATGCGTTCACCTCACGCATTGCACCCGCGCGGAAATCACGCACGTGTGAAAGGGGCCTAAGAGCCAGCGCAAACATAGCGGTGCACCCAACCTGTATATGTGTGGACCTAGCTGCGGAAGTAATGCGAATTTAACAAAATTAACCAAAAATGTTTATGATTCTAGATCTTTACTTTTTTTAACGCTCCTTATTGAGTTTTGCTAAATTCCATGCTATACCAGCAGGTGGCGCTCTCCAAGCCATAAATAACCAGTCTATATATAACTTTTACAGCATTGCAGATGGTCAGTAGGTTCCCCAAAAAAATCTGCCAATATAAACTTCCAGGCGAGAGAAAGAAGTATCGGGTGAGGTGCCATTAGGAACCCGACAGATTCTACGGAGCAGAGAGATGTGGGTTGAAAGTCAGGACTGTCCCCACAAAAGAAGGGACTGTTGGTTCCTGCTTTTTGACGAGCAGAGCGATGATGCTTTGCACCTTCAGATGTTATTCATAGTGCACAGTATTTCTCCTGGGAATCCAAAACTCCCAAATACCGAAGTTTTTTAAAGGGATTGTCCACTCCCAGGACATATCGATGTCATAATCGAACCGGTGGGGATACATTGCTTTAAGGTTCCTGTATGTAACCAGAGGAGAGAGCCGTCGGGAAGGGCAGCTCTGTCCGTCTGGATGACATGGTGCAGCCATGCATTACTTCGGCTCCCATTGAAATCGGTAAGTGCAGTACTACAGAATCCACCTCTGCGATGGGTTGTTCTCCAGCAGCTGGACCACTGCCGATCGTTGACCATTGGGGAGATGCTTAGTGAAGGGGCTTCGGACTATGTGGACAGCACCTTGAGGGTGCATCCTTGGGGGACGGATATGCTGCAGATTTCTCGTCAAGAATTTGCTTGTGATAAATCAGGACTGTATCACAAGTACATGTGACTTTAGCAAATCTCATCCACAAAGTGCAGAATAAAATCACCTGAGTAAGTTCACTTCTGTGCAGACGGGTGAAATTCACTGCAAATTCACCATATAATCCATGCAGACATTTCCAGATGGGTGGCCAGGTCTTGATATCGATGGCCTATCCTCAGGGTAGGCCATCAATATCAGATCTACGGGGTCCTACATCCCGCACCCCGTCTGATCAGCCTTTACCTAGTGGCTCCGGTGACGGAACTGCACCGCGTTAGACAGAACTGGTAGCTGCAGAGCTGTACCCTTTCCCTTCAATGGGAGCAAGGCTGCAGTTACCAACGCCGTCCACTACACAACGGATGGAGCTGTGTAGTTTTGTCACCGGAGCTAGATGGTTACAACTGATTGGAGGGGCGTGCGGGATGTTGGACCCGCAGATCTGATATTCCATCCTGGGGATATTAAACCCCTTTAAGATGGCAACATTTTAAACGGGTTGCCTTATTATCCCAAACCCTGTCTATGTGCCCTTTTAGGGCATACAGATGTCATAGGGTGGTCCCCCTGCTCCCTTTTTGGATACAGACACACTTAAAGGGGTTTTCATTTACTCATATAGGAGGAGGGGGGGTCCAAATCCCAGCACCCAGCTGTTTGAAGAGGTCGGCAGCGTTGTGGTCTCTTCCAAGGCATCAGGTTCATTGGGCACATGGCCTATGCGAAGCTCGGTCCCATTCAAGTGAATAGGATTGGGCTGCAATACCAAGCAGAGCCACTATACAATGTACGGCGCTGTGCTCGGTGAGCTGTGAGGAGGCCCCCGAGCTCACCGGCTTCTTTAAACAGCTGATCGGGGGGGTGCAGGGTATCGGACCCCCACTGATCAGCCACTGATGACCGTTTCTGTGGATGGGTCATGAATATAAGGCGTCGTGCCGGCCAGGCCCGTGCTGCGAACCGCAGGTTGCACCCCCTATAGCTGCCCCCGCTGCCTATAATGTATAGAAGTATCTCAAGTAGATACTGGGGAGAAATTGCACATCTGCGTCGACATCTTTACATGGCCCTGTCTGTAGCCATGGCAACCGGAGTGAGAGTTCCATTGTTTACACTGAAAGTTACAGCGTCTTCTATATCTCACTTATAAGTTTTTTTCTGTTTTTTTGACAGAGCGAAGGCATCTTGAAGCAAAACAGCGGGAAGACGCCTGGGAAGGAAGGTGAAGGCAGCAGTGTCTGAGCGCGACATGGCTCTGTAATGTGGAGAAGCAGCGAGGACACTGGCTCGAGGTGACAAGCACCGGTGACCTGTTTCTCAAATTCCTCTGCTCGGCCGGTGGAGAATAAAGAGTTTGTCTTACAGAACAGACGCTTAAAATTGTGTCACGCGCTTAATGGTGGAGTCGGAAGGGGAAAGATGAATCTGCCGCGGTCGTTCTGGATGGGGTTTGATAAGAAAAACGTTACCATTTTGGGGACACAAAAGCCTCTTGCGCAGATATTTTTGTGTTTTTTAATAATGTGATGTATCTTATTCCAGGCCTGTGAGCCATCAGGGTTTGGAATCTGACAACACTTCCTGTCCCTGTACGGTTCGTTGTTGTCATGGCCTCTTCCGGCCGCCTAGTAACCAACTTAAATACGTAAACCCGTGTTTGTGTTGATTACGTGTCCCGGTGCTTATGATAACACTGAACAGACATGAACAGGAAGTTTTGACATGGGGACAGATGGCCTCCATTTTAGCATCTGTTAACTCTGCACAGGAATAAAAGATTTTTTATTTAGTTTTCATTAGTGCAATCAAGAGGCGTCACCTCGAAATATTCTCATTCTGCTGAATGCACCCTTTCTGAGCAGAACCAGCTTGGCGAAAAGGGGAACCGTTCCCAAAAACGTCCTGTGTGAATGTTTTCCTTAGTGCTGGGTCCTGCTCTCATTGGCTTTGTAGGGTCTTTGTGCTGCTTCTCAACCAATTTCAAAACTATTATCTTCCTACTGTTTTGTGTATACAGCTCCGATGCAGACCTATGTGTCTACAAGCAACCCTGGTGTAGTCTGAGCCTGTGGTCATTACTCCTTCTGTCTCGTACTTCTTACTCATTTACATTTGGTACAGATAGGAGTGTGATTGCAAGATCAGGCTACTTAGGAGTTGTCTGTTACCATGGAGATGCATACATCTGCACAGGAGCTGTAGTTAGTAATCAAGACTGTTTTTCAAGTTGCTTTATTTTTCATTTTGAATGTAATGAAACCTTCTAAAGGGCATCTGTCGGCAGATTTGTCCCTATGACACTGGCTGACCTGTTACATGTGCACTTGGCAGCTGAAGGCATCTGTGTTGGTCCCATGTTCATATGTGTCTGCATTGCTGAGAAAAATTATGTTTTACTATATGCAAATGAGCCTCTAGGTGCAACGGGGGCGTTACCGTTACACCTAGAGGCTCTGCTCTCAATGCAACTGCCGCTCCCTCTGCACTGATTGACAGGGTCAGGCAGTGAAAACATCATGACGCCTCCCTGGTCCTGTCAACCAAACTGCAGTCCGCACAGCAGTTCCACAGAGAGCCGAGCCTCTAGGTGTAACGGCAACGCCCCCATTGCACCTAGAGGCTCATTTGCATATATTAAAACATCATTTTTCTCAGCAATGCGGGCACATAGGAAAATAGGACCAACACAGATGCCTTCAGCCGCCGAGCGCACATGTAACAGGTCAGCCAGAGTCATAGGTACAAAACTGCTGACAGATCCCTTTAACTCCTCTTATGGCCTCGCAGTTTCGGGTCGGTCCCAATTTACATCGCTGCAGTGATGATGCCAGTATATATACGGCATGTGACTGCTGCACTGATGTAAACCGAGACCTGTACGGACTGTTTGTGCTGCAGCAGCGGGTATTTGACATGTGTGTTTACTGCTTTGTAATAAAAGTGGTAAACCGATACCCCCAAATATGAAAACTGGACCCAACACCAAGAAAAGGGAACATTTTCAAAAATTTCTTCTGGAAAATGCTTCCCTTCAGTTCTTATTTTTGGTAAGGTGGCCATGCACATTCTGTAGCTGCCGGCTGGTATACTGATTCTGCCGATGGCTATTGCTCCAAAGTTCCCCATGTACGTGTACTCTCAGTTCAGCTGAGCATGCATGTGTTCTTATCTCATCTCATACTGACCTTTTAAAATTCAACATGCCCGATCCTTTTTTTTTTTCACCTGACCTCAGCTAAACATGAAACACAACAGTTTGGCTGAAGTTGAAAATGAGACCCTAACGTGTATGGACATCAAACTCAAGTGTGCATGCGCGCCTTAGAACTGGAAGCTATATGAGCCTTTACATTGCAGTCTTACCCTTTTTTTTTTGGGTTTGGAGGTTGGAGGCCGAGGAAATGGTGGCTTTGAGAATTTTGGTCTGTGGCGGAGTAGGAATCTCAGTTTTTCTATGTCATAACCGTGTTGTTAGCGGAGATCCAGTGATAAGTTGCTGACTTTCTACACGGCTTAATTATGAGAAGTCCCTGAAGCGAGAATGCGTCTTCACTTAGCTCAGTGAGCAGCTGACTGTGTGTGGCAGGTGCCTGACCTGGAGCCATATACTGCACTCATCGCCTGCGTTCTTATGTGTGCGGGATAACCTTTTATAAGAGTCACTGTAATCATGTTTCTTTTAAAAACAGATCAGCGAAGATACGGTTTGTGGTTGATCCTCTTCCAACAGATTTTCTATTCAGTCCTTCCATAGGCCCTGTCCATACTGATGTTGGATTCTGTTCTGTCCCCTCAAAAAGGGAACCTTAAAGATCCGTTGTGGGAAAGCGGAACCATCAAAACCATCATGGGTCCATTGGGAATGGAAACTGTGCGGCCACCATTAAAGGGAAGGTTCACCTTCTTAATCTCATTTATTTATTTATATTTTTCTTTATTGCTCCATTTTCTCTGAAATGATAAAATTAAGTACATTTCTAAATGGTCTTAAAGAAATAATCTATTTTGTGTATGTAAGTCTTTGAGCATAGAAAGTTTTTTATTATTTTTTTTCCATACAGTGGAGGAGATTTAGTAATCACAATGTTTTTAGCACTTTGTATGCCTTACTAATTAGTTTAGAGAAGGCTGCAACTAAGAAGACGTATTCCCTGTGTCATTGGTGGGGGTCTGATCGCAAGAATGGGGGTCCCATGTGAATTTCGAGCATATGCATTGCTGCTCCATTCATTCTCTATGGGACTGCCGGATGAAGCCGAGTGCCATACTGAGCAAACCCACAGAGCGACGAGCGACAACCTGTGGCTCTCCCATTGTTGCAAAACTACAACTCCCATTCATGCCTTGATAGCCGCAAGCTGACGAACATTGCTGTAGTTAATAGAGCGGCAGCGTGCATGCTGAACTTGCCACTTCATTCATACAGTGATAGGTGGGAGCCCCCACCAATTAAATAGATATCCCCTCTCCTGTGGATAGGAGATGCGTGTTATTATTTGAAAAACTCTTTAAGGTTTCTGATCTTTTTTTTTTTTCCCTGCATACCAGCATGGCGGTCCATGGGGTTGAACTGTCATAAACTTAAAGGGGTTCTCCGGGAATTAAGAAAATGAAAATACGTAAATATTACTTTATCATAAATATATTCCCAAATACCTTTCATTATTTATAATAGCTCGTTTTGTCTAGGGAGCAATGATTAGGAGAAACAAAATGGCCGCCGTCCTGATAGTACACACAAAACCTGTCCTAATCACACAGGAGGACAAGTTACTTCACAACGCTGAGGTAAAGAGCTGCCTCATCCTCCTCTCCTACTTGTCAGGGATTATGATCCTGAATACAGATGAGAAGATCTTCAGCGGAATCTCTGTAGGAATGGAGTTCATGAGGAGACAGGACAGACTGTGGTAATGGAGACTGCATACAAGTGCTGCTCATTAGCCACATCCCCCCACCCTCTCTGTTCTTCATGTCTCCTCATAAACTCAATTCCCACAGAGATTCAGTTGAAGATTTTATCATCTGTATTCAGGATCATAATCCCTGACAGGTAGAGCAGAGAGGAGGATGAGGCAGCTCTTTACCTCAGTTTTGTGAAGTAACTTGTCCTCCTGTGTGATTAGGACAGGTTTTGTGTGCACTAATAGGACAGTGGCCATTTTGTTTCTCCTAATCATTGCTCCCCAGACAAAATGAGCCATTATAACTAATAAAAGGTATTTGGGAATATATTTATAATGAAGTAATATTTAATTTGATTTTCTTAATTCCCGGAGAACCCCTTTAAGGAGCCGCAGCCCCTTTGTTTTTGTAATCAGTCATGGTTTCATCAGTTACTCTCAATAAGGAGTCATCTCATACCATCACTCTGACTGGAATACTCTGACATATCCAATCTGGCCATACATTGTGGATATAGCTCAGCAGAGCATGCATGTCTTCTGAATAAGGGGAAGGGAGTAAGCCTGCTGCCAGACCCCTCTGGCAAGGCTTATCTCACCAAAAACAAAAGGATCAGGTGTGTTGAAATCCAGTATGCCTGATCCTCCTCTCTTCCAACGTCTGACATTAGAGGAGACTCAAGACACATTCGGTGGCCATCCAGTCACACCAAAATCGGGGCCAGCTTAAAGAGGACCTGTTGCCTCTCCAGACATTTCTGCTTTAGTAACTACATGCATTCCCCATGTAATAATAATTCTGCAGCAATAAACGTACATGTGGGGGTTTCCATTAGTGGGTGTGTCCCTGCGCAGTCTGACACTGGGTGCACTGATTAGATAGTGTTAGACTGCAGGGACACAGCCCCGACTGGTAACACCCATCTGGACATTAATTGCAAACTGCCAGTAAATCATTCATAACTTCTAGTAGGGATAATAGAGAAATGTCAAATTCTAGGAATAATTTATCCATAATTGCTATTGTATGGGGAGTGCAAGCAGTTATTAAAACAGACATGTCAGGAGAGGTCCCTTTTTCAAGTGGCTTCATGTTAGCCATAAGTAAACCAAAGAACCGTTTTAATACATATCTGAGTAATAAGTGGTATTTTTCGAACTCAAACTGTCTACGTGTTTGTTTTTATTTTTATTTTTATTTTGCCAAAAAAATTAATGTTTGCAATTTATTTATTCTAAAAAAAAAAAACTCCATCTCCCGCTCACACTGGGTGCTAGCTCAGCCCCAACCATATAGAGTTCTTTGTAGGATTCCCTGGAAAAATATGCTGCCCCCATAATGGGTTGTATGCTTCTCGGATAGTGCTGCGCCTGACCAGAAGAACAAGAGGCTGTTTATTATATGGTAAGCCCCTTACCGTTTTTTTGGGTGGACTACTACGCCTAGTCGACATTGGGAATGCATGCATATAAGAAAGCTATTCAAAAAGATAACCCAGTATGTATGAGTCTCTTCATTTTCTATAGTACATTGTATCAGCAGCATCTGTTTTTTAGAACTTTATGTTGTGCTGTCCGTCTGTTCTACCTCCTGAAAATGTATGAATAAATTGACACCCGAGCGTTACCATTCCCCCTTGTCACCGGAGTCGATCCAGTCAGTAACATAGTTGCATTATCTGAGATGCTGTTAGTGCCCATCTAGAGAAGTGGCCACCATTTTACAGCAGTCCGCGGACCACCATAAAACAGCCGTAGAGAAGATTACAACGATCATACTTAATATTTCTACTAGTTCATGTTTTCGTTAGGGGCACATACTTCTGGAATAAAGTCTTAACTTACATGGTCTGGAAATTTGGATCGCCCAAACTTTTTGATCTGTCTCTCCTAAAGGGGTATTCTGCGTGACAAGAGCCTTAGAATACTGTAAAAAAAAAGAAAAAAAGTATATCAGTAGTAGTAAGTCGGATCAACTGGATGTGTGTGTGTGTGTGTGTGTGTATATATAAATTAATTTCCATGACACATCTAAAAATTAGTGTAAATTTATTTACCAGAAAATCGCGACGTTTCGGTACGCCCAATGGTACCTTTCTCAAGCAGGGAGCCAAGGTACAATTGGGCGTACCAAAACGTCGCGATTTTTGGATGTGCCGTGGAAATTTTTTATTTTTATTCATATGGTTGTGGAGGACGGTTCCTGAGTACACTGGCACTCCGTATACTAAGACACTTTGTGTCAGCTGTGCGACCCATTCAAACTAATTTATATATATATATATATACACAATTTTTATGTATTTGTTTTTTTAGCTAGTGTAAGAAATCTCTAGCATTAAATACTGGTGACTCATGTTTCAGTCCCTATCGAGGTGTTACCTCTCAGCTAGTAACTGACTGCAATGGTGACCTGAATCAGCCAGTAACGCAGAACGTTGCTGACCTGAAGAGCCGCGGAGGATACTGGTGTTTTTTGTTTTAAACCTCTTTACTGGCCAGATAACCCCTTAAAGTTGTCGATCAAGCACAGTAATGCATATGATCCCCTGTTTCAGGAGGTCAGGTGCCCATGTAAAATGTCAGGGGGCCAATTTTCCGGACCACCGTGTTATTGTAGGAGAGGAAAACATCATCTCTGTGCTCTCAAGGGGCCCACGGGCCTCCAGAAATCTACATGCATATCTGTACATTTTAGGTTTTTTTTTCCCCTCTTGAGTAACTTCTATGGCACATATTATGTAATAAATGTACAGATTTCATCATTTTTTATGTTCCTACTTTATAAACAATGTTTGTTGTTCTAATGCAAGTATTTTTATGAATTTATGATTGTTTTCCAGAAAAAAAGTTTTTGGGAAATGTTCTTGTATTGTGTTTTTTAAATTAAGATTAAACAGATGTGACTTTGGAATACACGTGTCATGCAGCTTTTTATGAAGGTAAGCTTCTCAGTGGTGTAATCTGTGGCCGAAAGTGAAGTGATGCCCGTCACAATGGGAGGAGAGGGTAGTTGCATCTAGATAGCTATGGGCTAAAAATGTAGGTAACTGTCCTGGAAGATAATGATCCTGTTGCTGTCAAAATGTAAAGTGACGACATGTAACAGATATGTGTGAGCCTTAAAGGGGTTGTCTCCCTTCAGTAAGTGGTATTTATCATGTAGATACAGTTAATTCAAGGCACTCACTAATGTATTGTGATTGTCCATATTGCCTCCTTTGCTGGCTGGATTCATTTTTCCATCACATTATACACTGCTCATTTCCAGAGGTTACGACCACCCTGCAATCCAGCAGCAGTGGCCGTGCTTGTACACTATAGGAAAAAGTGCCGGCCTCTCTGGTGGCCGAGGCGGCGGCAGTGCACATAGACACACATGCACAGCAGATCCCGCCCCGGCACATCATATCTGCGCTGCAGCGGTGGACATGAGCAGTTTATAATGGGATGGAAAAATGTCAATCGCAGGGCGTGGCCTGGTCGGGCATGTGAGAGGACGCAACGCTGAGAAGCTACCGTCCTGCCTGCCGATAATCTCCCTCATCAGACAAGACCTCAGGCAGGTTAATGAGAGGATCAAAGAGGTGGAAGATGGAGTGAGCACTATTGAGAATCAGTTCCCCCCAGTGAAGAGGGATCTCGGCAGAATTATACACAATGTGTCTTAATTGATGTCCTAAACTGACGACCTAGAAAATAGGCCGCGCAGGAATAATCTCAGGCTGATTGGGGTCCCTGAAAAGGCTGAGGGGCCTGATGCAGTGATGTTTTTTGAAGATTGGTTAACCACTAAATTTTGCAAGGGCTCTCTGTCTCGTGTGTTTGCCATTGAAAGACCCCATTGGGTGCCATTCCTCGCTCCGACACCAGGGTGGCCTCCCCTCGTCCAGTACTGATGAAGCTGCTGCACTTCAGGGACAGGGACACTATTTTCAAAAAGGCAAGAGATCATCCTGATTTATTGATAAATGGAAATAAAGTCTCTTTTTTTCTGGACTTTTCTGCTGAGGCTCAAAGCAGAAGAGTGAATTTCCGAGAGGTGGAACGTCGTCTCTGTGACTTACAGGTTCCCTATTCTATGATGTACCCGGCTAAGCTGCGAGTGGTGGCGCATGGAGAAGTCTGCATATTTGAAACACCGTTGGACGCTCCTTCAAACCCTCAGCGAACACAGGCTGAATGCAGTTCCTGCAATTCGTTGGGACTGTTGTGGATCTCGGACGTGTATGATAAGAGCAATACACAGTCTTCCTTTTTGTACCTTTATTATTGTGATATTTCTCTTTTGTACTAGATCTCCTAGTCTTATGATAGAATTGTAATAACACTATTAGAGCATAGGAGGATGTATATGTCTATCTTAGACCATTAGGACGCACATATATATAGTATACCGGTCATATCTATGCTACACACTGCAGACTGCACTGTCTATTAGGCAGGTTAGAGAAGCCCTCTTTTCCCCTCCCCCACGACAGCACCTTGGAGAGATGGCTCCGCCTCCAGGACAGGAAACCTGTAGCATAAAAAAGGAGGAGCCACTCTCCATCCTCAGTGAGGTTTCCTGTCCTGGAGCGGGAAGCCTGTAGTTTTACCTTTACAGGTGCACATGGCTAGGAAGTCCTGGCAGCTGCCGGAGGGCCATGGGCATTGAGGATTCCTGCCGGGCGTCCTTTCCTCCTCATAGGCTTGAGGTTGGAGGGTTGAAGTGATGGCGGTCTTCCAGGAGCGGCCAGAGCTTCATGGGGGCAGGAGATGTTGGCGCCTCAGAAGAGGTAGGCCGCATCTGTAACAGTGGCGGTGGCCAGACGGCCCGGACGAGGCGGCAGTGGACCGGTGCGAAGACGCGGGTCGCGGGGCTATGACGTCATGCGTTCCACAGGAAGGAACTTCCGGTCAGGTGACCGGAAGTAGGAATTGACGGCGCGATCTTCAGGACGCTAATAAAAGAACGCTAAGAGCGGGGTTGGTGTCCTTGTGGTGCTGCACGTGGATGGTAGCAGTTACTGGCGTCTGGCATTCGGTGGGTCCGCAGGATGTGAGACAAGCGACTCTCAGGTGAGATGTATCGTTTTCTGATATTAATTGGGTGTATTGTGTGCATGCAGGATATGGAAAAAATGGAAGGTGAAAAGGTAACAGAGGCTACCGAGTTGGAGAATGGACAACCGGTATTATTAAAAAAAAAAAAAAAAAAGGAGCACTTAAAGGGGTTTAATTTTTGTTAGTGAATGGCCTATACGTTTTCTCCTTAGACGGCACCAAAGAAAGTGGGGGCCAAGAGAAAGAATAAGGAGTGCGCCATTTGTAAAAGTCCATTATCATCTTCATACACGAAAAGACTGTGCCAACTATGCATAGAGAGGACAGTGGCAGAGGAAACGCCTAACTTTTTGAAGGATTTAAAGACTCTCATTAGGTCAGAGGTTAAAGTATCCCTCAAAGCGGGTAAAAAACAGAAGAAGACTATAGAGTCAGAAGCGGAGTCCTTAGGAGATAGTGAACATTCCTGGGCGGAGAAGGATTCGGACGAATCCTCAGATACGAATGACGAGAAAACAGGAAAATTTTTATTTCCGGCAGAGGAAACGGAGAAACTATTAAAAATAATAAGATCCACATTAGAATTGGAGGATGTTAAAGAAGACAGTTCGGTGGCTGACTCCGTTTTGGTACTTGGAGAGAGAAAAAGCGTAGATGCTTTCCTTTTCACAAAACCATATCTGCAGTCATTGAAAATGAATGGAAAAAACCAGAGAAAAAGCCATTTATTTCCAAGACTTTTAAGAGGAAGTACCCTTTTGAGGAGGAAGCCTCAGTTACTTGGGATAAGGCTCCAAGGTTGGATGTTGCCATATCTAAAGTATCCAAAAGTCGTCATTACCCTTTGAGGATATGGGGTTCCTCAGGGACCCATTGGATAAACGTATTGATTCCTCTTTGAAGAATACTTGGGAAGCCTCGGCGGCATCCTTTCGGCCTAGCATTGCGGCTACGGTGACCGCTAGATCTATGGCAGTCTGGCTGGAGAAGTTGGAAGGACAAATCAGAGAAAAATGTCCTAGGGAGCAATTGTTGGCCTCTATTCCCACCTTTCAGAAAGCAGCTGATTTTATAGCGGACGCCTCCATGGACGCTGTTAGGCTAGAAGCCAGAGCAGCATCTCTCTCTAATTCAGCAAGGCGAGCCCTGTGGTTAAAGAATTGGAAGGGGGAGATACACCGTCCAAACTTAGGTTATGTGGCATTCCATGTGAGGGCCAGTTCCTATTTGGTGCAGAATTAGACACGTTGTTAGACAAAGCGGCGGACAAAGGAAGAAGTTCCCACAGGAATCCTTTACTCAGTTCAGAAGTTACAAACGTCCCTTTCGGACAGCTCCCAGATTTCAGACCAAAAGGCAGATGGGAGATAGGGAGCAAGGTTCCAGAAATAGAACAGGAAATAAAGGATTCATGTTCGGTTCTGCAGCCTCTCGCACTGAAAAACAAACCAAACAATGACGCCATGATCCCGGTAGGAGGAAGGTTAAAGTTCTTCCTACCTGCTTGGGAGAAGATTGCAGGAAAATGGCTCCTGGATCTCATAGAACACGGGTTAAGACTGGAATTCAAAAATTGTCCTCCGGAAAAGTTTGTAATTTCAAAATACTCTCAAGCGTTGTCTCTAGAAATAAAGAAATTATTGAGCAAACACGTGTTGATTCCAGTTCCGGAGATGGAAAAGGGGAGGGATTCTATTCTACCCTTTTTCTGGTAAAAAAACCGGATGGATCATTTCGGACCATCATAAATCTCAAATACCTAAACAGGTATTTGAGGGCCAAGAAATTCAAGATGGAGACTATTCGCTCCACTATTCATCTTCTATTTCCAGGGTGCCACATGGCAGTACTGGATCTGAAAGATGCCTATCACCATGTGCCAATTCATCCGGAACATCAAAAATTTCTCAGGGTAGCCTTGAAGACAGAGGAAGGTATCCTTCATTTTCAGTTTCAGGCCCTACCGTTTGGCCTCTCGATGGCTCCCAGAATTTTTACCAAGGTGGTGGCAGAGATGGCTTCCTTCATAAGGAAGGGGGACATCACTTTCCTACCATACTTGGACGACTTTCTAATAATTGCCCAATCTGGGGAAGCATGTTCCAGAGGTGTGAAACAGGTAATATCTGTTCTCAAAAATCTGGGTTGGTTACTGAACCTAGAAAAATCAAGGCTCCAACCAGCAACAAAGCAGCTGTTTTTGGGGTTGGTATTGGACTCTTTACAGGAGAAAACTTTTCTCACACAGGAAAAAATTGCCCAAGTTCGACAGGGAGTTCTAAGAGTTCAGTCAGGGGAATCCTTGACATTAAGGAAAGCTATGTCGCTTCTAGGGGTGTTGACTTCATGCATGCCAGCGGTTCGTTGGGCTCAGAGGCACTCCAGACAGTTGCAGACAGAAATATTGTCCCACACAAAGATAAGGAATGCCTCTCTGGACTCGGTGATAAAATTAACAAACCAGTCGTTATTATCCCTAGATTGGTGGAAGAATCCACGGAACTTAAGTCAGGGGTGCCCTGGTCCTACCCGGATCCAGTCGTAATAACTACGGATGCCAGCCGATGGGGTTGGGGGCACATGTCAAGGACCAAGTGTTTCAGGGAAGCTGGTCTCAGGGACAGAGACAGTTTTCATCGAACAGGAAGGAGTTGAGGGCAGTTTTGATGGCTTTAAGAGCGGTCCTTCCACAGGTGCAGGGCAAGCACGTCAGAGTAATGTCCGACAATCGGACGGTGGTCTCTTATATCAATCACCAGGGGGACCAGGTCAGCCTCTTTGCTAAAAGAGTCAGAGTGGATTTTCAGGGAAATAGAGGATCAGGTGATGCATCTTTCAGCTCTCCACATAAAAGGAACAGAAAATGTACAAGCAGATTTTTTGAGTCGACACAGGTTACGTCAGGGAGAGTGGGCCCTGAATCCACAGGTATTTGGCCAAATAGTAAAACTGTGGGGTCTACCGTCAATAGATATGTTTGCGACAAAGGAAAACAGGAAGGTGGAGAAGTTCTTTTCCCTAAATCCAATGGAATACCCATCTGGGGTGGATGCTCTGCTCCAGAAGTGGGACTTTCCACTAGGATATGCGTTTCCGCCCATTCAACTGTTGCCTCGGGTTTTGAAAAAGATCAGGTACGAGCAAGCAAGAGTAATTGTAATTGCCCCCTTCTGGCCGAAAAGGGCATGGTTCTCTCTTCTGAGGACCATGTCAATCTCGGATCCATGGATTCTACCAGAGATTCCAAACCTGCTGTCGCAAGGACCGGTTTTTCATACGAGCATAGAGTATCTTCATCTGACAGCATGGAATTTGAGAGGACATTTCTAGCTAGTCAGGGATTCTCGGAAAACCTAGTGAATACACTGTTAAGAAGTAGAAAACAGGTGACTAATGTGATTTATGCAAGGGTTTGGAGAAAATTTCTTTCTTTTATAGGTATGGATAAGGTGATTTGGCCATTAGAATTCTCTATTGCGCAGGTGTTGGAGTTCCTTCAAAAGGGATTGTCCTTGGGACTGGCAAAAAGTACCTTAAAGGTTCAGGTTTCAGCATTATCTGTTCTAGGCAGAAGGACTCTGGCCTTGGATCCTTGGATAGTAAGATTTTTTAAGGCGGTGGACAGAATGGTTCCAGTTATAGGCCCTAGATTCCCCCTTGGGATCTGAACATAGTCTTGAAAGCATTAACAAAAACCCTTTTGAACCTTTAGAGTCCTGCTCTGTAAAGATGCTTACACTAAAATTAGTCTTGTTAGTTGCCTTGACTTCAGCGAGAAGAGTTAGTGAGATCCAGGCTATCTCTATCAACACACCGTTTATGGAGATTAGGGAAGACAGGGTAGTGCTGAAGCCAGATCCGGGGTTCTTACCTAAGGTTCCGTCCAAGGTTAACAGAATCCAAGAGATAGTTCTTCCAGTTTTTTCCCAGATCCGAAAAACGATGAAGAAGTCGAATTCCATGCTCTGGATGTCAAACGATGTCTCCTGCGGTACTTGGAGGTTACCAAGGATATAAGAAAGTCTCCAGCCTTGTTTGTCCTCTTCGGAGGTGCTAAACAAGGCAAGGCGGCTTCAAAGGCTTCCATTGCCCGTTGGATCAGGGAAGTGATATGTTTGACTTATACAGCTTCGGGTCTAGCTGCACCTATCTCGGTTAAAGCTCATTCCACACGGGCGGTGTCCACTTCTTGGGCGGAGAGGGCCAGTGTGTCGATAGATCAGATCTGTCGGGCGGCTACCTGGTCCTCTCCATCTACCTTTACAAGCACTATAGACTTCAGTTGAACTCTATCTCAGATTTGCTCTTTGGCACTAAAGTCTTGGGCGCTGTATCCCACCCTTGATTGTTTCTCTGAAATCTCTCTCAAGGTGCTGTCGTGGGGAGGGGAAAATGATGATTACACTTACCGGTAATCGGATTTTCCAGACCCCACGACAGCACCTCTTTATTCCCTCCCTTGGTGACGGTATGGTGTGTTCACGTTTGTGCAAAAAAAAAAAAAAAAAAGTATATATATATATAAAATTGAACTAACTTGGGGAGTCCCTCTCATACTCTGGAAAACTCACTGAGGATGGAGAGTGGCTCCTCCTTTTTTATGCTACAGGTTTCCTGTCCTGGAGGCGGAGCCATCTCTCCAAGGTGCTGTCGTGGGGTCTGGAAAATCCGATTACCGGTAAGTGTAATCATCATTTTTTCTTTGTTTAATGTTTAGACAACGTATTATTTACATAGTTTTTTTAACTATGCCGGTGCCCGGCTACAGGAAGGTTTTTTTGCCTTACGTGAGCAGGATCTGCATGACATCTGGTGCATGAGAAACCCGGACATACGCAGATTTTCCTGTATCTCCAGCTCTCACCGCACGCTATCTATAATAGACTTAGCGCAAGATGCAGAATGCTGATGGCGGTTTGGTTCCAGCAGACTTTGATATTCTGGTGGCATTCCACGAGTTTTACAAGAACCTGTATGAATCTAAGCTAACAGTGGGCCCAAACAATATTGCAGATTATCGGGCTAGGATCTCCACCCCACGGCTCTCAGCTGAGTGTGCAGCTTATTTAGATCAACCATTGTGATTGATGGGATTGGAGGCAGCGCTTAAATCATTCCCGGGCAAAAAGGCTCCCAGTTAGATAGACTTCCGGCAGAGTTCTTTAAAAAAATATAGCACCCTCTTATTACCCCAATTGTTGTCGGTGTTCAATGATTCCCTTCAAAAAGGGGGCTCCCTGCTTCTATGAAGGAGGCAATAATAGTTGTTCTGCCAAAGCCCGGGAAAGACCCGACTCTCCCTGATTCGTATAGACTGATCTCCTTGTTAACATCAGATATTACGATCCTGGCGAACAGGCTACAAGCCATAATCCCGACCATTATACATAGTGACCAAGCTGGTTTTTTGCCGGACAAATCTGCCTCAATTAACCTTCGACAACTGTTCCTCAATATCCAGAGGCGGTCGGAATCGGCAGGAAGGCGGACTATAATAACCCTAGATGCCGCCAAAGCCTTCGACAGTGTTAAATGGTGTTATCTATGGGGGGTGCTGAGAGTCATGGGATTCGGGGATACTTTTATGTCCTGGGTTCAACTATTATACAGTGATCCCACAGTGAGGATTAGGGCTAATGGAGGTACATTGAACGCCTTTAAGTTGGGGAGAGGTACTCGTCAAGGATGACCCTTATCTCTCATTTGTCATTGCAATAGAGCCACTGGCATGCCTGCTTTGTTCCTCTAATAGAATTGTGGGGTTCCCAATGGGAACCAGGGAAGAACGCGTCTCATTATATGCGGACGACATGCTCATATATGTGGGGGATGTGGAAAGGTCGCTGGGACCACTAATGTCCCTTATACAGGAATTTGGGGATAGCTTCAGTCTTCGTATAAATTGGGACAAGTCCATCCTGTTTCCGCTTGACCCGGTCCCTGATAGTCTCTCCTCTACATCCGCCTGCCTGCAGGTTGCTCACAGCTTCAAGTATCAGGGGATTGTGGTTTTGTCACCTATAGGGCACTACGTGAAAAATAATGTGGAGCCACTCCTAGACAGCATGTTTGAAAAGATCAGTGCATGGTGTAAACTCTCAATGTCTGAAATAGGCAGAAATAACCTCCTTAAGATGATAATTATGCCGAAACCTATGTATGTCTTACAGAACTCCCCCGTTTGGACCCCACAACAGATTTTTTTTTTTTTTTTTTTTTTTTTTTTTTAGAATACAAAAGTTATTCAGAAGTCTGATTTGGTGCAAAAAAGGGCCAGGATTGGGCTGGATACTTTACAAAGAGGGAAGGATTCTGGGGGTCTCTCTATTCCTAATCCATGGCTATATTTCATTTCCTCCCAGCTACAGCATTTAAGGGATTTGGGGAGGACCCCTGGGGATAATGCATCAGCGAGACTGATAGACCACATTATAGGAAATGAATCCCCCATATCCCTATTAGAAAATAGTGGTCTCTCTGATAAGCTGGCAGGACATCCTACACTCAATTTCATATGTAAGGTATGGAGCAAATGTCGGGACCTGCTCTCTGTGCGGGGCTTCACCCAGGTCACTCCTATATGGGGAAATTCCCAGTTACCTGAACTGTTTCACCTAGAGGGGTTTTCCCTATGGGAGCGAAAGGGCGTGATGTTCTTGCATCAGCTGTAAAGTGATCGTGTGTTTAAATACTCATACGGCTTTCTTTCAATGTTTGCAGGTAAGGCATGCAGTCCAGGTACAGGCAAAATATGTCGCTTAAGGCCCCTTTCACACGGGCGTGATTTCCGTGCGGGTGCAATGCGTGAGGTGAACGCATTGCACCCGCACTGAATCCAGACCCATTTATTTCTATGGGGCTATGCACATGAGCGGTGATTTTCACCCCCCATCAGACCTCAGATCAAACCCACATCAGCCTCAGATCAGACATTAAAAAATTAAACAAATAAACTTGCCTGGCTTGTTCCAGACGACCCTGCCACTCTTCAGATCCAAGACTCACCGCTCTCTCCTCTTCTTCCGGACTGCACTGAACTGTGGCCTAACGTTGCACAGTGTCAGGTCATAGTGCGCGCCTACGTGCACTACGTCCTGATGCTGTACGCGGTCAGAACAAAAGGCAGTGTGGAGCACCGAAGAAGACGACCAGAGAGTTAGAATCGCTGGTGCTTCCATCACCTCTTACATGCTGATGACCGCTACCATAATGGAAGTGATCATTGGCATTTGGACTATAAGACGCACTGCTATTTTTACCTTTTTATTGGAGTAAAAAGTATGTCTTATAGTCTGAAAAATATTATATTTCCATTTTTTTATAGCAAGGTAGGTTCAGAAATATTTGGACAGTGACACAAGTTTTGGCATTTTAGGTGTTTACCAAAATCTATTCAAGATACAGTTATATAATGTATATGGGCTTAAAGTGCAGATTCTCAGCTTTAATTTGAGTTTATTCACATCCTAATTGGAGGAAGGGTTTAGGAATTACAGCTCTTTAATATGTAGCTGCCTCTTTTTCTAGGGACCAAAGGTAATTGGTGCCTATTGGTGGTGCAGTGGCAGTGATTGGAGTCCCAGCAGTGTAATGCTGGGGCTCCGATCGGTTACCATGGCAGCCAGGACACCACTGAAGTCCTGGCTGCCATGATCAGTTAGTGACCAGCATTATACTCACGTGCTCTGTGGCTGCCCGCTCTTCTTCTTCTGTCTGTGCGGCGCATTGCTTATAGCATTAGAATGCGCCGCACAGACAGGGAGAGCCCGGCGACCACGGCCACTGCCACCAATGATGGGAGGGGAGCGGGACACTGTGGCCACTGCCACCAATGATTTTAATACTGGGGAGGGAGGGGGATTGAGGCTGGGGGAGCTATTGAGAGGCTGGGGGGCTAATGAGAGGCTGGGGGAACAAATGAGAGGAAGGGGCTGGGGGCTGATGAGAGGAAGAGGCTGGGGGCTAATGAGAGGAAGAGGCTGGGGGCTAATGAGAGGCTGATGAGAGGCTGGGGGGCTAATGAGAGGAAGAGGTTGGGGGCTAATGAGAGGCTGGGAGGCTGATGAGAGGCTGGGGGGCTAATGAGAGGAAGAGGTTGGGGGCTAATGAGAGAAAGAGGCTGGGGGGCTAATGAGAGGAAGAGGCTGGGGGGGGCTAATGAGAGGAAGAGGCTAGGGGCCGCTGAGAGGCTGGGTAGGCTGATGAGAGGAAGAGGCTGGGGGGCTGATGAGAGGCTGGGGGCTGTTATGTTTTTTGGACTTTTGGTTGGTCAGTGGTCACAAAATAAATGTGTTATTTTATTGTTAAAATTGGTATCGGTAATTGGTATTGGTGAGTACTTAAATAAAAGTATCGGTACTCGGTCTTAAAAAAATAGTATTGGGACATCCCTAGTAATTGGACAATGGTCTCAAAAGATAATTTAATGGGCTGCATGGGCTATTCCATTGTTAATCCATCAATTAAGCAGGTAAAAATTTATTGCAGGTGTGACATTTGCATCTGGAAACTTTGCTGTGAACCCACAACATGTGGTCAACGGAGCTCTCAATGGAGGTGAAACAGACCATTAGGCTGAAAAAAGAAGAGAGAGAGCAGAAATGTTAGGAGTGGCTAAATCAACAGTTTGGTACATTCCGGTAAGGGTACTTTCACACTAGCGTTGGTGCGGATCCGTCTGTTTATTTGCACAGACGGATCCGCACCTATAATGCAAACGTTTGTATCCATTCACATTAGTTTTAAAGAAAAAGGACAAAGTCAGAAACGGATCCGTTTTGAATTACATTAAAAGTCAATGGGGAACGGATCCGTTTTCAAATGCACCATATTGTGTCATTGAAAACGGATCCGTCCCCATTGACTTACATTGTAATTCAAAACGGATCCGTTAGGCTCCGCCTCTTCAGACAGACACCAAAACGCAGCATGCAGCATTTTGGTGTCTGTCTGAAGAGGCGGAGCCTCCAGAACGGAATAGAAGCGGAACGGAGCCGAACTGATCCTTATCCATTCAGAATGCATTGGGGCTTAAGTGATGCGTTTTGGACCGTTTGTGAGAGCCCTGAAACTGGTCTCACAAACGGAATTCAAAACGCCAGTGTGAAAGTAGCCTAACAAAATAAAAAAATAACATTGGTGAGCTCAGGAACTCAAAAAGCCCCGGACGTCCACAGAAGACAACAGTGTGGAATGATCGTAGAATGCTTTTCGCGGTGAAGAAAAACTCCTTCACAAAATCCAAGTGAAGAACACTCTCCAGGAATGAGTATCTAAGTCTACAATATAGAGAAGATATAATGACCCCAAATACAGAGGGTTCGGCACAAGGTGCAAACCACCAAATCGGCCTCAAAAATAGAAAGGACAGATTAGACTTTGTCTAAAAACATCTAAAGAAGCCAACCCAGTTCTGGAACAGCATTCTTTGGACAAATGAAAATAAGATCAACCTGTACCAGAATGATGGGAAGAAGAAAGTCTGGAGAAGGTTCGGAACAGCTCATGGTCCAGAGCACACCACATCCTCTGGTGGAGGCAGTGTGATGGCATGGGCATGCATGGCTTCCAATGACACTGGGTCTCTAGTGTATATTGAGGATGTGACTGAAAACAGAAGCAGCCGGAGGACTTCTGAATAGAGATGAGCGAACTTAAAAAAAAAGTTCGGCGTTTGGGTTGTGGTAACTCGCGCATCCCGTTATGGATTCCACTACCGCGGCATATGGAATCCATAAGGGGCGGCTTCCACCAACCCAAACTGTTGAACAGCCGAAGGACCTGGGGTGATGTCACCGTCATGTGATCAGTGCAGGGGGCGTGGCTCAGCACGGGATCAAATCCAGTAACGGGATGCCCGAGTTACCACAACCCGAACGCCGAACTTTTTTTTAAAGTTCGCTCATCTCTACTTCTGAAGTCTACAGGGATAGACTTTCTGCTCAGATTCAACCAAATGCAGCAAGGTTAATTGGACGGTGCTATAGATGGACAATGACCCAAAACATATTGCGAAAGCAACTCAGAAGTTATTTTAAGGCAAAAAAGTGGAGTATTCTGCAATGGCCAAGTCAATCAGCAGATCTCATTTCACTTGCTTAAGGGCTTGTTCACTCGACCGTATGGTTGTGCGGTACGTTTTTCACGGATCCGTTCCGTTTTTCGGGATCCGTTGTGTTTCCGTTCCGTTTTTCCGCAAAAACAGGAACTTTGTAATCATTGCAAACACCAAACATGTGCAAAATGGGCTGGGCATAGCATTTCTACAGCATGGATCTGCAAAAAACGGATGAGATAGGGACATGTGTTCCGTATGCATTCCGTTTTTTATACGGACCCATTGACTTGAATGGAGCTGACAATAATAGGACCTGACTCAAAATGTTGCGGAACGGAAATACGGAAACTGAATGCATACGGAAAAAAACGGCCCGTATACAGAAAGCAAAAAAGTTCGTGTAAACGAGCCCTAAGGCAGAAAGACCTACAAACAAGCAACAACTGAAGAAAGCTTCAGTAAAGGCCGGGGAAAGCAACACAAAGGCGGAAACCAAGCATTTGGTGATGTCCATGGATTCCAGACTTCAGGCAGTCACTGCCTGCAAAGGATTCTCTACAAAGTGTTAAAAATTGACATTTTATTTATGGTAATGTTAATATGCCCAATTACTTTTGAGCCCCTGAAATGAGGCTTTGTAGGAAAATGGTTGTAATTCCTAAAGTTTCACAGGATATTTTTGTTCGACCCCTTGAATTATACCTGAAAGTTTACTCTTCAATTGTATCTTGGTTGTTTCAGTTCAAATCCAGTGTGGTGGCATGCAGGGCCCAAATCAGGAAGATTGTGTCACTGTCCAAATATTTCTGGACCTAACTGTATATATCACTCCTTGTATTCTACTTCCTGTCCTGGCTCCTTAACTTTCCATTTGGATTTTTAGCACAGCAGACAGTCTCGCTTAACTCTCTCGGTCAGACCATCCCTGAGGCCAGAGAAAGCCCCCCTGTAGTAACTCCATTAGAGCGCCGCACATTTCTCAGCGATGAGTGCAATGCTCTTCTGTGGAATTCTTTATTTAGACCTATCAAGAGAACAATAGAGCTGTCATACTGTTACTCCAAATCTGCAATCAACTATTATGCTTGCTGATACATCTTCCCTTCACGGCAGCAGTAAACTAAACTATAGTTTATATAGGAGGTTTTCTCTGTGATGACTACTACCGAAGGAGAATCTTTTTTTTTTTTTTTCTTTTGTATTTAATTTAAAATAGTGTAGTATGCCGAAATGAAAAAGAAAAACAGAAAACAGCCAAAAAATTTTTAAAAACACCCACCGTGGTACCCCATTGATCCTGGGCCTGCTCCCCTTTTTCTACTTGCTATATGAACCTTTATCTGTGACCACCTGGTAGGGGGCGTTGCATGAAATTATCTTTCGTGAAGTTAATTTGGCTTTCCAAGGTATATCCAATATAATTAATGCACGTCAGTGAGCTTCACTTTCTGCTTGAAAGAAAATGTTGCCTAAAGGGACTCGTTCATCAAAAATCAACTTGTTTTTAAATGAGTGATCATGCTAGAAGTTAGGCGAGCGTGCATTTATATTCTGTTGGAGTAAAAGGCCTAGACAGGAAGTTCAAGACATTACAAAGTGTGCACTGGTTGTAATATATATATATACCGGTATGGCCTCATGCACACGACCGTATGGCTTTTTCAGTGTTTTGCGGTCAGTTTTTTTCGGATCCGTTTTTCCATTTTTTGCTTCCGTTGTGTTTCCGTTTCGGTTCCGTTTTTCCGTATGGTATATACAGTATACAGTAATAACATAGAAAAAATTGGGCTGGTCTTAAAATTTTCAATAGATGGTTCCGCAAAAAACGGAACGGATACGGAAGACATACGGATGCACTGCAGTATGCGTTCCGTTTTTTTTGCGGACCCATTGACTTGAATGGAGCCACTGAACGTGATTTGCGGACAAGAATAGGACATGTTCTATATTTAAACGGAACGGAAAAACGGAAACGGAAGGCATACGGAGACACTTCAGTATTTTTTGCGGTCCCATTGAAGTGAATGGTTCAGTATACTGTCAGTATACTGAACTGAAAAAACGGCCAGTATACGGTCCGCAAAATACTGTCGTGTGAATGAGGCCTATGTGTGTATGATTTCATGGATATATATATATATATTAGTCACATATAGGTTGTTGCCATGTGATAAACTTTTTGATGTACCGTGAGTGTCCCATTAATGTGACCTAGTAACCAACAATATACTGTACGACCAAACTGATCTTTTGTAGGATATAACTTTTGATAAAACGTGCAGCCCGCCCTATTTGAAATGTGTCTGTTGTGTTCAGAGCGAAGCAAACAAAATCGCATTAAAGGGATTGTGCAATGAAACAATATTGATGAGCTATCCTCAGGGTAGGTCATCAATATATCAGACGGGTGGGTTTCTGACTCCCGGCCAGGGTTGCCAACCAGAGTTTTTCTTTTTTTCTGGGCAATTCATCCCAGAAACGCAGACAGCCAACGTTTTCTTTACAGACAAATTGGAAAACCCATAATGATTGATAAATATTATAAGTAATACATGTCTACAGCCTGAAGAACTCATCACCAGCATTTACTGCGAGCTGTAAAACTATGACAATTGCCACCAAAATATTCTAGTCAAGTATCACAAGCCTCATAAAAAATTATGGACACAACTATTTTTTTTAGGAAAAAAGTTGCCTATTTTTACGGACTGTCCAGAAATTTCTGGACTGTTGGCAACCCAGCTTCCGACACCACCGCCGACTCCCTGCTTGATGTGGTTGCGGCTCTCGTGCCATTCAGCAATGCTTCTACTTTAAAATTAACTGCAATATTGTTTCGCTGCACAATCCCTTTAAAGCGACCCTCTGGTTTAAGAAAAAAATGAAAATTACAATATGTGAGGAACGAACATAACACTTACCATGCGACCAGGTAGATCCACCAATTTCCAGGCTCCTCTTCTGTCATCTACCTGATGCACATTGTTCCTGGTAGTCCCAGACACTTCCTGCTGCTTTTGGATTGTGAAGAGTGACAAGTGCTAGCTGATCCATGGGCAGCACATGAATCTGATTTGCTCCAAGTATAGAATCAAATGTGCAGACCCGGACCCCTAATACAGGGACCCGAAGTTTGCTGCCCGCTTTGTCACATCACCAAGATCCTGTAACTAAGCTACAATTGTGCAAGCACAGAAAGTCTATGTTCTATGTAGCTGAGCACTGATGTAGCAGAGCTCAAGTGGGTTTTGCGCGCTGGGTTGTCATACCGGTGCCGCTTCTGTATGGACATCATTACTCTCGGTTTAATGAGTCGGCCAGGAGGTAACGCTGCTTTAAATCACTTTCTTCGAGACAACAAATCTTTATTTTAATGTTTAATTCCGCAAAATAACGATTCCAATTATGAGCATAATAATTGCACTAAATATACTGCGACTTGAGGGATGCTTTTAGGAGATGATTGATACGCTTTATAATGAGAGAAGTTAACCGTAAACTTTCTTCTCTCTGCGCGATCGCTTTGTAACAGATGAATATGAAATTGACAGGGCAGAAAAAATGAATCTCGCTTAGTATTTTCGTAATTGCCGTGCGCCCACCTGCCTGCACATCACATCCTCCAGAACAGCAGAGCTCTATGTCAATGGATGTAGTGACAAAAAAACAATACCCCTTTGCCTGTCATGCCCTCCTCCGTCACTCCACCCTCCTCGCCTCCTCAGCCATGTTCTACCTAGGAACAGCTCAACTTCTATCAGTCATGGCCTCTGAGTCTTACCAGGAATTTATCACCTCTTTTTTCTCTCTTTGTGTAGTTATGAAGGCAGCCATCTTGTTTGTAATTGCTGTAGTTGCGGAGATTTGCTTTACGGCAGGCTGGTTCCATGTTGACAGCTATATCTGGGTGCCATGTCTGTTTGCTCTGCCGTTCCATTCTTCTGCCTCTGCCCTGCTGGTTTGGTCCACAGCTCTCCTGCTCTAGCTGAACCTGCTCCTGCTGTAGCTCCAGTTACTAAGGCACTTGGAGCCTGAAGATGACTTCAGGCCTGGCGGCCCATGAACCCTTTACTGACGAGGGCTTTGGCTCTAAATGACAAGATACTTTTTAGTGAATTTGCTCATGTGGCGGTTTAACGACCCAACTTTATTTTTTATTTGTTGAGCTACCAAAATAAGTTTTGACTTGTCCTGCTGTGCTTTGCCTGCTGATTGAGTTGCATACCCTTTATTAGCTTTTGTTCCTTGCACTATATTTCCAGCCTCAGACTATTGATTGATCCTGAATATGATGACTTTGGCCTTTTTTCTGGATCTCACTTCTGCCTTTCCTTTGCTCATCTTCTACTTGTTTTTCTGCTCCGGCTCTGACCCTTGGCTCGGTACCTGGCTACACTGCTCTCATTTTCTGCCTTATCGCTTCTTGATTGGTGTCTTGGAGATGGCCCTTCGTGTCATTGTCACATCTGGCAATCCATGACCATTCTGAGGGATTCTGTCCTCAGAATGGTCATGGACAGAAAGTGCATACCTCCCTACCTAACCGTTTAAATAATTTATTATAAATTATTCTAAATGAGTCATAATTCATTTTTGCAATATACTTTATTTGTTTTAGTAACCTAATAGGCACCCAAAGTACAGGAGTCTGTAGCACTTTGGAAACCATAGACTCATACACCCTTGACATATCAGTGGTGTATGGATTCCACTATAGGGCTGCAGTGAGCGATGTACAGGCAGGAGCCCCCATCGCTGCTTCTGTCTATGACAGTTCAGCTCTGCTAAAGGCTGGCATAGCACATCCAGGCTTTATCAGAGCAAGCACAGACAGGAGCAGCAATTTGCTATGCAGAGCTTCTGCCTGTACATCGCTGCTCCTGCCTGTGCCTGCTCCACTGCTAAAGCCTTGCATAGGAAATCGCTGCAGAGTCTTCTGCACCAATGTGGTATGTTAAAGCAGAGCAGAGTGAGCACAGACAGAAGGTCTGCATAGCACATCGCTGCTCATGACTGTGCTGGCTCCTCTAAAACCTGACTTAGCACATGAATGCAGGAGACTCTTTACCAATGTGTAATGCCAGGCTTTAACCGAGAAGAGCCTCCACAGGCAGGAGCAATGATGTGTGCTCCTGCCTGTGCAGTGAGGTGCAGGGCAGAGAGGATAGGAAGCAGTAATTCAAGGTGGCAGTCCTCATTTTGGGGCTCCTCGGGCTGCGCACAGAGAATGAAAGGCGCACCCTTTCTTCTCTTGAGGTGCTCACTGGTATTGGGGCTTCTGTCTGGTTTTAGGTGGGGTGCGCCGGTTGTTAGGTGTTTTGGGTGAAAGGCAATAAAGCAGATGACGTGGCTTACGAAAGATGGGAAATTTGATGATATGGATTGCAGTACAAATCGTATTAAGGCACAGTTCTAAAGGATATTACAGTGCAATTTCTCTTAATAGCAGCCTATGGACAGGGACAATAATGGTGGTTATAGTACTCCCTCTCTCTAAAGACACTGCAGTCTCTCAGCAGAACCACTTGCAATAAGGTTCTTGTTAAGTCCTTCTGCAGTTCCTGGACTGAGGGGGGCAGAACTGAGATACCGTTGGCCAATCCTTCTCAAAGTATGAGGGATGCTTTGGCAATATTTCCTCCACAGCAGCAAAGCCTTTCTGCCATAAACAAGCACAATACTTTGCTGTCTAAGTCCAATGCACGCACTTGTGAGTTTTAATCTCCTGCAGTATATTGATAGGATGGCTGCTTTCTGGGCAGTTGTAGGTTCAAAGACCAGGGCTGTCTGAATTTGACCCTAGTTGTGCAGGAGTTCTCTCTAGCACGTCTTTCCTGTAAGCTGCTTCAGATTAGACTCTCTTAACTAGCTACCTAGGGAGCGGACCTGGTCCATCACTCTGACAACTAGTGATGAGCGAAGCGAGCTTCGGATCCTAGATCCGAAGTCGCTTCACTCAAAACTTCGCTTGAATACTGTATGGAGATTCGTCTCTATATGGTATTCAAATGTATGCGTTACGGTGAGGTGAAATGAGTTATCACTGAAGTCTTGCAAGACTTCGATGAATAACTTTGGCATTCCATTTAAAACCACTTTAAAACAGGAATCCGAAGTCTGCTTTGGTACCAAGTTTTAAAATGGTTTTCAAGTTTAAAAATTAAATACTGAAGTTATTCACCAAAGTCGTGCGAGACTTCAGAGATCACGACTTTCCCTCGCTGAAGCCAATACATTTTACTGCTCCATAGCAACGGATCTCCGTACAGCGTTCAAATGCAGTTTCGAGCGAATCAACTTCGCATCTTGGATCCGAAGCTCAATTCGTTCATCCCTACTGACAACCTAACACATTTTGCCAGGTCGTTATGTTGTCCATACTGTGCTATTCAGTGCATATATACGGTGTCCATATTAGGGCATCGTCAGACATCATCCACAACTCCATCCTCCGTCAGGCAAAACACCCTCCTTCGTCAGCCCAAACTCCATCAGTCCTCTTACCTCAGGCAAAACTCCATCCTCTGTCAGCCAAAACTCCTTTCTTCCTCATACAAAACTGCCTCCTCCCTCAGACCTCAGCCAAAACGCCCTCCTCCCTCATCCAAAACTCCATCAGATGTCAGCCAAAACTCCCTCAGACATCAGCCAAAAATTCCGTCAGACCTCAGCCAAAACTGCCTCCTCCCTCAGACAAACCTCCCTCATCCAAAACTGCCTCCTCCCTCAGACATCAGCCAAAAATGCCCTCATCCCTCATCCAAAACTCCCTCAGAAGTCAGCCAAAACGCCCTCCTCCCTAACTCAAAAGTATGTAATACACAACTCTTAGCCTGAAGAAGCTGCTAGCTGCTGGAAAGGCAAAGGACCTGTGATGATGTCATGTGTGTGGGAGGGGTCAGATTTCACAGCTGCTGTGTACAGAACTGTAGTCATCAAATAGAGCTGTGTATTAGAGATGTGTGTACTGTGTAAGAGAGATATGTGTGTATCATATCTCTATTACACAGTACACAGCTCTGCAAAATGCAGGATACACACATATCTCTATTACACAGTACACACATCTCTAATACACAGCTCTATTTGATGACTACAGTTCTGTACACAGCCGCTGTGAAATCTGACCCCTCCCACACACATGACATCATCACAGGTCCTTTGCCTTTCCAGCAGCTAGCAGCTTCTTTAGACTAAGAGTTTGTGTATTACATACTTTTGAGTTAGGGAGGAGGGAATTTTGACTGACTTCTGAGGGAGAAGGGAGTTTTGTCTGACATCTAATGGAGTTTTGGATGAGGGAGGAGGGCGTTTTGGCTGAGGTCTGAGGGAGGAGGCAGTTTTGTCTGAGGGAGGAGGCAGTTTTGGCTGAGGTCTGATGGAATTTTTGGCTGATGTCTGAGGGAGTTTTGGCTGACATCTGATGGAGTTTTGGATGAGGGAGGAGGGCATTTTTGGCTGATGTCTGAGGGAGGAGGCAGTTTTGGATGAGGAAGAAAGGAGTTTTGGCTGACAAAGGATGGAGTTTTGCCTGAGGGAAGAGGACTGCTGGAGTTTGGGCTGACGAAGGAGGGTGTTTTGCCTGATGGAGGATGGAGTTGTGGATGATGTTTGACGATGTCCTAATATGGACACCGTACATATAAATAATAAATCACAACATTTAACTCAATATTGCATTAAATTTATTAATAGCAATTAACCCTTTGCAGTAGTCCTTCTGGTGTACTGCACCTGTACATGTCTCACAGTAGAATCCATGCACCACTGACATTCCAAAACGCCTGATCTTCGGGTGCCTATTAGGTCGCTAAAACAGTAAAATACAATGTAAGTAAATAAGGTATATTTCAAAAATGAATTATGACCCATTTAGAGTAATTTTTAGTTAAATTCAAAAGATTGGGTACACGTTAAGGCCTCTTTCACACTTGCGTTCTGAGGATCCGGCGGGCACTTTAGTCCCGCCGGATCCATCAGAACGCAAGTCGCCTGAAAGCATTAGAAGACTGATGAGGATCCTGATCAGTCTTCTAATGCTTTGAGGTTACTATGGCAGCCAGGACGCTATTAAAGTCCTGGTTGCCATAGTAGGAGCGGGGAGCGGTATACTTACAGTCCGTGCGGCTCCCGGGGCGCTCCAGAATGATGTCAGAGCGCCCCATGCCCATGGATCACGTGATCCATGCGATCACGTGATCCATGCGTGTGGGGCACCCTGACGTCACTCTGGAGCGCCCCGGGAGCCGCACGGATGGTAAGTATACTGCTCCCCCACTCCCCACTACATTTTACCATGGCAACCAGAACTTTAGCGTCCTGGCTGCCATGGTAACAATTGAGAAAAAGCTAAACGTCGGATCCGGCGATGCGCCGAAACGACGTTTAGCTTAAGGCCGGATCCGGATTAATGCCTTTCAATGGGCATTAATTCCGGATCCGGCCTTGCGGCAAGTGTTCCGGATTTTTGGATGGAGACAAATCCGCAGCATGCTGCGCTTTTGTCAACGTCCAAAAAACGTTCACATACTGAACGGAAGACATCCTGATGTATCCTGAACGGATTTCTCTCCATTCAGGATGCATTAGGATAATCCTGATCAGTATCTTTCCGTCCTAGAGCCCTGAGGACGGAACTCTAGGACGGAAAGCAAAAACGCTAGTGTGAAAGAGCCCTAAGGGTGAAGACCAGAGAAACCCTTGGACTCCATACCACAGTTTAACCAGTGCCAAACGGATTACGTGAGAGCACGAGAAGGGTGTACTGAGCATACTTTGTGACATAGATGTCACTTTACCATTTTAAAGCCCTGTTACGAGAGCCCATCACCTCTTTTCAGTGGTAGATCATTTGTTATCTGCTTCCAGCTTTGTAAGGCTGGTTTCACACGTGGATGTATTTTTTTTTTATGATGCTTTTGTGGCCCATTTTTTGTTAAGTTAAACTCCGAAATAAATTATAACATTCACTACGAGGTATTTTTTTTGCGTTGTTTTTGAGCATTTTTAGCGGTTTGGAGCTTTGTCAAAATAAGGCATGCTCTCAGTAGGCTTACAGTGGTTCTCCAGGAATTAGGGTCCATTCACACGTCCGTGTGTGTTTTGCAGATCCGCGGATCCGCAAAACACGGACATCGGCGATGTGCGTTCCGCAATTTGCGGACCGCACATCGCCGGCACTCTCATAGAAAATGCCTTTTCTTGTCCTCAATTGTGGACAAGAATAGGACATGTTCTATTTTTTTCGGGAACGCAATTGTGGACCCAGAAGTGCGGATCCGCAATTGCGGACCCGGCCGGGACATCGTCTGTCCCCATTGAAATGAATGGGTCCGCAATTCCGTTCCGCAAATGCGGAACAGAATTGCGGACGTGTGAATGGAGCCTTAAGAAAATAAAATTACTGAAAATACTTAAATATTATTTTATTATACATATATTCCTGAATACCTTTCATTAGCTATGATGGCTTGTTTTGTCTAGGGAGCAATCATTAGGAGAAATAAAATGGCCGCCGTCCTATTAGTGCACACAAAATATGTCCTAATCACACAGCAGGACAAGTTACTTCACAACACTGAGCTACAGAACTTCCTCATCCTCTTCTTATACTTGTCAGGGATAATTATCCTGAATATAGGTGATAAGATCTTCAGCTGAATCTCTGTAGGAATGGAGTTTATGAGAAGACATGAAGTACAGAGAGGAGGGTGAGGATGTGGCTAATGAGCAGCAGCATTTGTATGCAGTCTCCATTACCACAGTCTATCCTGTCCATCTTCTCTTTACTTCATGTCTCCTCATCAACTCCATTCCTACAGATATTCTGCTGAAGATCTTATCATCTGTATTCAGGATCATAACCCCTGACAGGCAGAGAGGAGGATGAGGCAGCACTTTTAACTCAGTGTTAAGGAAGTAACTTCTCCCGCTGTATGATTAGGACAGGTTTGGTGTGTACTATTAGGACGGCGCCCATTTTATTTTTCTTAATGATTGCTCCCCAGACAAAACAAGCCATTAAATCTAATAAAAGGTATAAGGGAATATATTTATAATAAAGTAATATTTAGTATTTTCATTTTCTTAATTCCCAGAGAACCCCTTTAAGTATACATTAAAAAATAATAATAATAATAATAATAATAAAAACAGTAAAAAAAAAAAAAAGCCTGCCATTTTTAATCACAAAAAAGTGCACAAAATAATTTTGTGAAGGAGGCTAATAGAGGTTTTACCTTTAATTGTAATCCTGCTGATCACATAAGTGCTGTCCCTGCCCCATTGTATACAACACAAGCTGGAAAGGGACTGGAAGTGTCAACCTGTTACGAGAGCCCAGTAGCCAGTGTGAACACTACAATATTCCATTTTTTAAATCTACTTTAACATAAATGATCACTGTACTTATATACAACTTCGCTAAATATTACAGACAAACATAAGACATTTTGTAATATATCTTACCAGTTAAAATGTCTCTTTATCCTCTTATCGGCCCTTCCTTGATACCCCTGTATCGTGCACTATAATTTTCTCAGAATTTGCTGCTAATTCTGTCTTTTAAGACCAAGACGGGCTGCCTGCTCACTGAGGGATAAAGTCTATTGAGAGGGGAGAAGCGGAGACACGGACAGTATATCTCACTCCAAATGCTTTGTTCACATCTATACTGCTTAGTGCTTCTCTATAATGCCCTATATGGTGCTTCTGAGTGAGAGGAATCAGAATCTACAGTCTCCATGTGTATGTAGTCTATGGGAAGACATCATTACAGCTAGTTTCCACAACAAGCTCAACAAAGAATTAGCGATGGAGTATGCAGAGGGATAAACTGCTAAAATGCATGATACCAGCCATATAATGGCTAGATATATCACTCATTCTGAAAAGTCATCTGAACGTCTATGGAGAGGGGAGGAGGAGAGAGAAAGACATAATTCAGCAGATTCAGCAGCTAAAAGCATGTGATCCATCTCACTCCGATTGCTTTATTCACATCTCTACTGCTCAGTGCTTCTCTGTCATGCCCTATATGGTGCTTCTCAGTGACGGAGAGTTAGGAAGCAGAATCTACTATCTACATGTATAGTCTCTAGGGAGACATTATTACTTCTGTTCTCCACTTACCAGCACAGCTGAGAATTAGACATGGGGCCTGAAGAGAGGAATACTAAAATGGCCAGATACAAGACATATAATGGCCAGATATCGTGTTATCACTCATTCTGAAAGTGTACTGTAGGTACACGTGAGCTGGGTTCCCATCACTGATTCATTTTCCATACTTCTGATCTATCAGGGGAACATAAAACAACAACAACAAAACTATATTAAGCATCCATTATGCTCAGTTATGCACATTTTGCATCCGTTTTATCCATTCCCATCTGAGATCCGTTATTTCAGACAGAAAAAAAAAATACTTTGTTCATGACTTCTTTCTGTCTAAAATAATGGATCTCAGATGGAATTGGCTAAAACAGATACAAAATGTGCATAACTGAACATTACAGATGCTTAAAATACATATATAGAAGTATGTTTATATTTTATGATGATAGATTCCCTGTATTTTTTCTTTGTTGAATAGCCTCCATTGCCTTTTTTACAATTTTTATTATAGTTTTATCCCACATAATGCCACTTTCCGTATGTCCATATACATTTTTTTATATACTGAACTCTTTTCCTAGTACCGGGATGCACTGAAGGCGCCGTTCACACTGCTTTCACCTACTTGACAATGTATACTTTATGTCCCCCACTCTCGGTCACTCTATTTATACCATTATGATTCTGTTTGGCAATCATGTTTTTGTAAAACAGCTATGAATTTAACAATCATGAAATATTATATGTATGAACTGCATTGCCCTTGTACTGAATTTCCTTGCCTTGTTCCTCATCACCCTGTATGCGTCCTATTTCAATCATGTCTTCACATACAGTTATGAATTTTTGGATTTTTAACATATATCTTTACTATGAATCATGTCCTTGTAGTTAGTCATGAATTTTCTGATCAGTTATATTTATTATGTATTTTTCTCATTTACATTTATAGCTTGAAAAAGGGCACCGTACCAGGGCCCGAAACGTTGCAATAAATGTAACCCTTTGTACCACTGAACCTGAATACAACTTCAACTGCTATTCTCCTTTGGTGTGCTGTCTCTGCCGCATCTTGTGATTCCCACATAATGCCACCATGCCATGAGTTCCAAGATCATACTGTTATATAGCAGACCTCCCAAGTGTTCCTCTTTTGGAGGGACAGTCCCTCTGTCCCTCTTTGCTCCATAAAGGTCCCTCTTTTTGATCTGAAGTATAGATTTTCATTATTACATTAACAATAAGGATTCAGAAAATGCTTGGCTGCTTCTTCTCTGTATATTATTTCATTATTTGTTGCAATTAGAATTTTAGAAATGAACGTATCCATATAATGTTTGCGCTATTTCGTAAGGGAAAACTATTGAAGTGTATAGATATGCAGGAAAATGGATCTTTTATGCAATGAACCATAAGTGTCCCTCTTTGAATGTACAAAAAGTTGGGAGGTGTGATATAGTGCCCAAAGAAAATGCAGCATCCAAACAATACTCCCACGTAATACTGCCATATAGTTCTATACTGCAAATAAACACCCAATTAATACCACCATACACTCCAAAATAATAGGTTGCTTCTGCAGTTCCAGAACAATCTCTGTAGATGATACCAGAAACACAATACAGCACTTAATGCCGCCTCACTGGTTGACCATCATTTCATCAACTTTTTATAACAGGAGGTTCAATATTTTCCTCCAGTTCTTAATGATCACCTAGCGGGTAGAAGGAGGTTGCACTCGTCCCTGATAACTTCACACCGAGCAATTTATGTGCTGGTAAACATGTCTGACTGCTTTCTTTCTCAGTTTGAAATCCAGCTGAGCCTCTCCTCTGCCGCCGCAGCTGTTGGTTCACATGCAGTTTAGATCTGGTGGAAAGGGAATTGGCAGATGGGAAATAAAGAGGAATTAAAGGAAGTATAGATTTTTTGCAACCATTTTTATAGCTCTAGTGCTTTTATAATAGAAAATTAAGCTAGTTTTTAAAAATCAATTTTAATCTCCCGCAGTTTTGTCTCCAGCCCTTACGAAGACCTATGTGTCTCCATGGTTACAGACGAAGAGCAAATCTGACGGGCAGCTTGATCCTGCAGTCGTCTGTTGCAAACCTAGAGACAATAGAAAAAGGGGAGATGGAGGAAAGTTCAGCATGATTACACAGGGTTTGTAGTCTGTAACCATGGAGATGCATGGGTCAGCACTAGAGCTGCATACACATGTGAACCGAGAGCAAGGCAGGTGGTTTGGATCCGCGACCAGAAAAGAGTGCGTACGCAGTGGTCAAGATTAAGAAAATTGGGTTTACTATTGATTAATAAAGGCAGGTTAATGATGAGATAACGGAGATAATAGCATAAACAATTCAAGTCAATTTCCACCTTTTCTACGTCCGTATTTGCAGTGCAGACAGTCAATAAGCAATAGTCCCACAAACTGTCCCTAATTTACAATTGGGTGCGCACCCCCCTTATCCCAGTGGTCCAAGTGGACCCCTTACAGTTCATAGAAGTGCACGGTGAGGCCCGATGTCGCCCCTTTCCTTCAGTGAACGCAAGAGCCGGAACAATGGAGTCCTCCTCAGCAGTCCGGAAACCAGTTGGATATAATAGAGTTCCACAGCAGATGTCCCTTGGCACTCTGATCGTCCTGCAGAAGTATATACTGGGGTGTGATGTAATCCGGGAATTTACAGTTACTGTCCGATACCTCGGCAGCACTGTGAGTCTCTTACTGTTGGTGGCAATTCACACAGCCCAATGTCAGCTCCACTGAGTAGTTGCTGCACACCGTCCTCTTCAGCGTGGCTCCACTAAATGCGCTGTTTCTTTATATTCCGTCCGTCTCTAGGCCGAAGTTCACACAGCCTGGCTGCACAGGGAAGTCCTTTAGTATCTCCACACACTACACAACACAAAACCTGTTCTGTATTTTGCCAATATGGCTGCATCTTCTGCACAAGTCTCGTCACTTCCTCCTTCTCTATGCTCACACTGTCTGCATCAGGCTGACATCATAGGGGGCGTGTCACTTCAACACTGAACTGCTGCCTTAAAGGGTTTCTGTCATCAGGTTTACACATTAAAGGCTGTCTGACATTAGCTATGTGCTAATGTCAGAGCAGCTTGATAAATGTGTTTTTTATGTAAATCCGAGTTATACTTATGCTAAAAACACGTATTTTTATAATATGTAAATTAGCCTCTAGGAGCAGGGGGGGCGTTGCCCTGCTCCTAGAGGCTCCGTGCGCCAACCTGCTGCCACGCCCCTTCTTTCCTTGATTGACAGTGCCGGGCAGCGATCCTCTCCTGCCTCCAGCACTGTCTCTTTGCGAAATCCCGTGCCTGCGCCACCGCTTTGTATTCGGCGCAGGCGCGGTGAGCAGAAGACGCTGGTGCCTGCTGTCCTCTGCTCACCGCGCCTGCACCGAATACAGAGCGGCGGCGCAGGCGCGGGATTTCGCAAAGAGACAGTGCTGGAGGCAGGAGAGGATCGCTGCCCGGCACTGTCAATCAAGGAAAGAAGGGGCGTGGCAGCAGGTTGGCGCACGGAGCCTCTAGGAGCAGGGCAACGCCCCCCCTGCTCCTAGAGGCTAATTTACATATTATAAAAATACGTGTTTTTAGCAAAAATATAACTCGGATTTACATAAAAAGCACATTATCAAGCTGCTCTGACATTAGCGCATAGCTAATGTCAGACAGCCTTTAATGTGTAAACCTGATGACAGAAACCCTTTAAAGGACCAGCATCACAGTAATACAGAAACACATATACATTGAATTTTAACACAGTTTAAACAGAGTAATGAAACTTGGGGACATTATATGACTGTTTCTTATACACACAATAATATCTATACCCCTTTAATGTTGGCTGAACCTGCAGCGACATATAACACGTATGAGGGACTCCCGACTCTCCCTTCAGCAGATGTCAGAGGAGAGAAGGAAAAGGCAGAGGGATTTCACATTGTTCTTAAGGGAGATAGAGGGGTCCGACGGTAGCCTTTTCCCCTCTCAGCTGAGCATGCATGTGTATAGGGAGGTTGGGGGGGATAGCTGTTTGATTAAGTTTATAGATGACTTTGCAATGCTGGTTGTGTGCTCTTGTGTCCTGCTAGGGATGCACCCCGTTCCCCAGGAAGTCTGTCCCCCGTAAAAGTTTTTCACCAGCAATAACATCTGGAAAATGGGCAAGGTAAGTATTCACTTTTGGGGTCAAATAAGAACACATTATAATGCGTGGGGGGCACAAAATGGGGTGATATACTGTGTGTGGGGGGGCACATAATGGGGCGTTATGCTGTGTGAGGAGCACATAAGGGGGGGCGTTATACTGTGTGAGGAGCATATAAGGGGGCGTTATACTGTGTGAGGAGCATATAAGGGGCATTATACTGTGTGAGGAGCATATAAGGGGGCGTTATACTGTGTGAGGAGCACATAAGGGGCCGTTATACTGTGTGAGGAGCACAGAAGGGGGCGTTATACTGTGTGAGGAGCATATAAGGGGGCGTTATACTGTGTGAGGAGCACATAAGGGGCCGTTATACTGTGTGAGGAGCACATAAGGGGGCGTTATACTGCGTGAGGAGCATATAAGGGGGCGTTATACTGTGTGAGGAGCACATAAGGGGCCGTTATACTGTGTGAGGAGCACATAAGGGGGCGTTATACTGCGTGAGGAGCATATAAGGGGGCGTTATACTGTGTGAGGAGCACATAAGGGGGCGTTATACTGTGTGAGGAGCACATAAGGGGGCGTTATATTGTGTGAGGAGCATATAAGGGGGCGTGATACTGTGAAGAGCACATAAGGGGGCGTTATACTGTGTGAGGATCACATAAGAGGGCGTTATACTGTGTGAGGGACACATAAGGGGGCGTTATACTGTGTGAGGAGAACATAAGAGGGCGTTATACTGTGTGAGGGACAGATAAGGGGGCGTTATACTGTGTGAGAGACAGATAAGGGGGCGTTATACTGTGTGAGGGACAGATAAGGGGGCGTTATACTGTGTGAGGAGCATATAGGTGGGCGTTATACTGTGTGAGGGACAGATAAGGGGGCGTTATATTGTGTGAGGAGCATATAGGTGGGCGTTATACTGTGTGAGGAGCACCCTGATATTCCTGCAGGGTGATCCCATGATTGCCCGAACTGATGAATCTGTTCTCTACTGCTACAAATCAGGTTGCACCAGAGTCCTACTTTGAAGCTTCTGGGCACCAATGCAAAATCAGCGACAACTTACACCCCCTCCCCAGTTACCATTTGTTGTATATTACACTAGTGTCTTCTACTGTGACAGAGAAGCCATTAGCACCAAGGCCATAGGCACAAATGCTACCTCTGCAACCTCTATACCAGTGGTCTCCAACCCGTGGCTCGGAGTCCCTGCTGTGCGGCTCGCCATGTGAGTCCTATGTTATGCCCATTTGTACTGGCAATTGACATTGTGGCAGGCCTATCCTAGATTTATCACCAAACATTGTCAGTTTGAATTGCATAATACCAGTGTTAAATTTCACATTGGAACATTTATCAGCAAATTTTAGCAGTTTCATGTTTTTTGTTTCTCTACATTCAAAATTTCTCTCCTCTACCTTTGAATTTCCTATTGCTCCCAACAATGGCACAAAGCAGAATTTGGCTCACAACATACAAAACAGTTAAGGACCTCCACTCTATAGCTATGCCTCAAGGTCTCATCCTAACTATGGCCGCTTTCACACGAGCGAGTTCAACACATTGAACTCTCAGCGTGTGTCTGCGGCAGCTCCCGTACTGACCTCCCTAGCACTGATGGGGGTCGCATAGCATTATATTGATTCTGGAATGTATTGTATAACACTGACATAATGCTACAAGAGATTTTAGACTAACACAAACATGGTCACAAGTGCATATCCATAAAGCAAGCATACAGATAATAAAACATGGCTGCACAACATTTCACATGCAAACAATAGAACTAGAAAATGGGGATCTTTTTAAAGGGATTCTGTCACCAGTTTTCACCCCTTTGAGCTAAACATATGCTGCTCAGGGTCTCTTCATGATTCCTAATGTGGGCTTATGAATCCGATCTGTAGCTTAGTTTTGCCAAAAAACAGGTTTTACTAACCTGTCAGTCATAAAAATAAGGTGCCCAGGGGGAGGTCCAGGGATGCAGGGTGCCCGGCTGCAGCCATCGCCGTTGGTGCCCAGCGCCCTCTTCCCAGAATTCTGCACCGCCTCCTACTTCTCTGTGCCGCCTCTCCCTCCCTCCCCCTCCTCCCGCTGTGAGATGCCGCGCGTGCGCACAGGCTCAGCCTGATGTGCACGGACTGCTGGCATCGGCTTCTTCTAGCGTAGTGCGCATGCGCCGGCACTTCGTTAGAGAAGAAGCATCCAAGCAGTCCGTACGGGCGCATCAGGCTGAGCCTGTGCGCACGTGCGGCATCTCATAGCGGGAGGAGGGGGAGGGAGAGGCGGCACAGAGAAGTAGGAGGTGGCGCAGAACTCTGGGAAGGGCTGCAGCTGGGCACCCTGCATCCCCGGACCTCCCCTTGGGCACCTTATATTTATGATAGGTTAGTAAAACCTGTTTTTTGGCAAAACTAAGCTACAGATCGCATTTATAAGCCCACATTAGGAATCATGAAGAGACCCTGAGCAGCATATGTTTAGCTCAAAGGGGTGAAAACTGGTGACAGAATCCCTTTAAGGTAAAGTGGTATGATGCCTACTATAAATGAAAAAATAGAAGCTCTTTGCGCACATTTTTGATCAAACATGTGTCGGGCCTATCTACCAGGCGTCAAGGTGGCTTCCACAGATGGGTATCTATCACTAACAGAACTGCCTCTCTTGGACTGACTTACCTAATCTTACAATAGTCAGGGCAGTGTAGGAACCAACTACATTTATACTCTGCTCAGAAGCCCCAGGCAGATGGGCCTTGCTTAGTCTAAACGAGGCGCTACCCTTAATATATACTACAAGAAATTTTAGACTAACACAAACATGGTCACAAGTGCATATCCATAAAGCAAGCATACAGATAATAAAACATGGCTGCACATGTTTTTCATTTATAGTAGATATCATACCACTTTAACTTAAAATGATCCCCATTTCCTAGTTCTATTGTTTGCATGTGAAATGTTGTGCAGTCATGTTTTATTAATTGACATAATGCTGTCAGTGTTATTCAATACATTCCAGACCTCTAAGGCTTACAAGGCATCATAAATTGATATAATGCTATGCAATCCCATCAGTGCTAGGGAGGTCGGTACGGGAGCTGCCGCATACTCACGCTGCAAGTTCAATGCGTTGAACTCGCTCATGTGAAAGCGGCCTATAAAGTGTTGACCACAAGGTGAAATTGCAAAAAGTACTGATCATCACCTGAGGTTCTCACAGGATATGTATGGGACAAAGTGTTCCTATAGGATCATTTCCAGGTTTAGTAGGAAATTGGGGTGGGTAATCATATTATCATTTTATGATGGAAGTCTGGTATTTTTGGCAGGTTGGCCGCACTTAGACAAAATTGCATGCCTGTCCTCTGGGGTGTCAATAGCTCCTCTATGTAGAAGGCATCTGCGTCATGTTGGCCTCTGGAACCGTTGCCTTATTTCAGGAATGAAGATTATCTAAAATATGTGCAGAAGCCTAAAGTGTTACCACAACCTGGACTGAGAAGCAGTTGACTTTTCTCCATTATAAGCTGATTTTCCTGCCAGGACGTTCATCGGCCGTTCCTCGGCCGTTCCTCCTAGTAAATAAGTCATCATTGAAGAGCTGCCTAAACCAACTTGTCTTTTCTGCTGCCCTCTGCCAAAATGTCTCCATCCATGCCCGTAGTGAATGGAACGCATTTAGAGCGTTTGCTGGGCAGCCTTTAATGACCTGTTTTTTTGCTGCATTTTTGCGATGTTTGTAGACCTTCAGCTACAGACAGACTTTGTGAGAAAAAAAAAAATTACTTTTCTTTCATTAGAATAATTTTTGGCAGAAAGTTTTTATGACAGATGGAGAGTTGTATGCGGAGCACATATCAACCCTTCCGTTCGGATTTCTCAGCTGCAGGTGGTATTGGGTACACACTGTTAAGAATCTGCTGCAACAGTCTACGACAGAAAAACGTAAATTTCCTGCATCTATTAAAATGGTTTTCTCATAACCAGAACCCCTGTCCATAGGTTCCATTTGTTCACGTGGATTTCATAGAGGAGGGTTCGTGGCTCTGGACTTGCCTCTACGTCAGGGGCGTAACTATAGGGGAAGCAGGGGAAGCGGCTGCTTTGGGGCCCTGACCCAAAAGGGGCCCATCCAAGAGGAGCAGAAGTACTAAAAGATTTTGTCAGGGCCCCTCAACATTATTACACAATGAAATTATATACCGTGACAGTATAGACAGTGTAGAAAACGGATGGAACAGCTGCCGGGCCTGGTCTGAGGGGGGGGGGGGGGCATTCAAAAATTTGCTGTGGGGCCCAGTCATTTCTAGTTACGCCACTGCTCTACGTGCTGAAACGATGAGCCTCTCTGGTGGACCCATTTTTGTGTCCATGCCTTACCAGCCATAGACAACTATTCTAACAGCGAAAATATCCACAACTGTCCCCAGCAATATCAGCTACTTGCTGGGGACCAAGTATGTGCGTCACTTACCTGGCAAAGAGATGGCACCCAGATGCACAATGGCCATCCCCACCCATCCCTTGGTTGAACTTGATGGTCTATTTTCAAGTGACCTATTTATCTATGATCTGGGCAATGTTCTTCTGGAAACCTTGAATCCTGACATCATGTAGACATGACACGTACCACCAACCTAACCATTGTACAGACAAGTACCCCCCCTTCATGAAAGCGGTGCCCCCTGATGGCAGTGGCCTCTTTCAGCAGGGTAATGCCCGAACGCACTGCAAAAACTGTCCAGGAACGTGACAACGAGATCACAGAAATCCACCGAGCTCAGTCCGATCAGGATGTCCTGGAAAAACGAGTCCGATCTGTGGGCTTAAAGTGGACCTCTCGCCTCTCCTGACATGTCTGTTTTAGCAGCTGCTTGCATTCCTTGTGCCAACAAAACAGCTCTTAAGGCATGGACTCCATGTGTCCATAGAGATGACAGCTCCTTTTTAGAGGACCTGCTGCTAATGTTTTGGTGCCAGATATTGCAGGACACCTTCAGGTTTTGTGAAGTCCATGCCTTGAGAGCTGTTTCAGTGGCACAAGAGACTGAACCATTACTACTTTAGCAAATTTTCCCTTTCTGTTTTTGGTTCCTTATCTCAGGAACATGGCTATAAGGGAAGCAGTGACACCCGGGACATAGCCTAGAAACCCGTCTGCCACATAAGAAGATACCAGTATCCTAAATGGCATATGATAGCTTGGGGGCCCTTAAAGCAGGCTTTGCACTGGGACCCAGGAGCTTCTAGTTACAGTTCTTTTTCTGACTCCAGAATATACCAATATATCACATTGCTGTTCTATAAAGTAGTGTTGAGCACTGGCGTTGGGCATCTCTCCAGGACAGGCCATTTTTCTTTGCAGATGTTGGACCTGTTGTCTACCCCTCCCCCTCTTCATCTATAGGCAGAAAGGTATTGTTCTTCTGAAGTCTATATTACATAAGGTCTATATTACATTTCCTGTTTTGTGCCTGATCTCTGCAGTGTTTTTTATATTACGTTTCCTCAAAAGATTATGGGGGAAATTTATCAATGAAGGGTGTGTTTTAAAATCTCCTGTGCTGCCGGACGATGTGACTAATTTATGATAAATAGCATGCATCATCAAAAATCAGCCGCATATTCCAGCTGTCTGTGTACCAGAATGAAATCTATGGCAGCTCAGTGCTGTCGTAAATTTCTGTATTCTGTCATTGTGCCTGTAATTCACAACTGAGTTGTACAGGTTTCAGTGACATGACCGGCGAAATCTTGTCCAAGCGTGAAAGGTGTCTCAACAGTATTCCCCTCACCACAGTAAGGTCTGAGTAACTTAGGTAGCAGAGCAGGCCACCTTACTGACTCCAGTGCTCAGCTGTGAAGATTTCTGAACCTTCTTGTCTTTCTCTCTCTCTCTCTTTCCTCCTTTCTGTAGATCATCCAGAGATCGGTGAGTCTTTGTGGTTTTTGTCCAGTCCTGTGAGGACTGGCAACTAAAGCCTCGTTCACACTTCAGTGTTTGGTCAGTGATTTCCATCATTGATTTGTGAGCTAAGACCAGCTGCAGGTCAAAACCACAGAACAGGTGGATATGTTTCCATTATACCTTATCTCTGTGTAGGCTTAACTTCTGGTTTTGGCTCAGAAATCACTGATGGAAATCACTGCCCAAACACTGGTCAGTGAACGAGGCCTTAGTTGTGAGTCCTCACAGGACTCATCGATCTCTGGATGATCTGCAGAAAGGAAGAAAGAGAGAGAGAGAGAAAGACAAAAATCCCCACCCAAGCTTCCCATATGGGCAGTGCCAGAGTTGATTAACTCTTTCACTTCCAGACATTACCATACTGGCTATACTGAGCATAAAATGGCATTAAATAGCACGACAAGCATTAAACAGCAATTTGCAAGTACCCCTCGGTGACTGCACCTCTCTCACTCAGCCTCTGGTTTCACCCCACCTGTCATTGGTCCCACCATGCTCCTCCTTTTGTGAAGGCTGGAGTTTGCTGCACCACCTGTTCCTGGCATTGCAGCCCCTGAGGCTTCGGAGAGTAGTGCCTCGGTTATGATGCAGGTTTAGAACCACTGCCATGGAGGCAGAGCCTTTACCATGGGCGTAGCTATAGGGGGTGCAGAGGTAGCAGTCGCTACCGGGCCCAGGAGCCTAAGGGGGCCCAAAGACCCTTGTGCCGCATAGGAAAACACTAAAAACACAGAGGGAAGGGGGGCCCAAGCTGAACTCTTGCACCAGGGCCCATGAGCCATTAGCTACGCCCCTGGCGCCCTTTACCACTTCTCTGTGTGCCTCTGATTTAGTACATTCTTCATTGGACTCCTTCTAAGGGGATGCACTGCTTCAAGGCGACAATATCTCCATACATACAGCAACCAGCAGAGTCTGTAAGGTAGCGCAAGGAGGCCATGCGGCTTAGTGCTCAGGAACCGTGTACAAGCCCCAATACTCATTAACAAGTCATTGGATGACTAATGCAAGATACAATTTATTCTCAAACTGGAAGCCAAGATCACATTCTTAAAGAGGACCCCTCACCTCTCCTGACATGTCTGTAACTACTTGAAACCCCCATGTAGTAACAATTCTGGAGCATCTATTCTCTTGACACTTTGATGTGCCAATCCTTCATTATTCCTAAAAGAAGTTATACATAAATTACCAGCAGTCTGCAATGAAGGTCCAGCTTGGTGTCACTAGTTGGAGGTGTGTCTCTGCACCGTCTGACATTATCTAATCAGTGCTGCCAGTGTCAGACTGTGCAGGGGCACACCCCCAACAGGTGACACCACTGCAAACTGCTAGCAATTAATTTATAACTTCTAGTAGAAATAATAGAGGAATGGCACAACATAGCATTATTATAAGAATAGATACTGCAGAATTGTTATTACATGGGGAATACAACTAATTACTAAAACGGGCATGTCAGGAGAGGTGACTGGTTATTTTTAACTACGTGTTCTATATGGGTTAGAACCCAAGGAAACCTACCACTGAAGAGAAGAACCAGAGCCACCTTCGTTAGTTCTCTTTGTCTTCAATTACAGCTCAGTCCTAGTCAAGTTAATGGACTGCAGTACTGGGCATACTCATGGTCTGGACACTGCTGCTGTTTTGTCCATCAGATTAGCTGGTGGTCCCAGTATTCAGAACCCCATCCATCACACCAATGGTGCACTCACAAGGAGGCCGACCACATGATTGCTATGGGGTCCAACTTGAGGCATTTTCCTGTAGCTGACACTAAAGGGTGCTCAGTGCAAAGAGATTTTACAGCTTTCATTGAGTTCAATGGTAAATATATAAATTCCTTAGCACTGAATTACCCTTACCTTGGGCATTCGGTTTTATCATGTACTATGTGAAGGGAAGCAGTAGACGTAGAGCTGTATGGGGAGATTGATCAATGTATTTATGCCATTTGTATCTACCTAGGTTGGGTGGGGGGCACATTCCAAATATTACCTCTTTGATTTCTTCTGTGGTGCAGTAACTAACTGGCTATTCAGTTGAGCATTAATCAAAATTACAGGCCAGAATCAGATTCTGGAAAATCATGTCTACTTGATGAAAAAATTCATCTTTAAAAAGCTTGATTGAACAACCTATTACTGTTATCAGAGAAAGGATGCTAAAGCCAGACATGCCGCCTTCCAATGAGTTCATCAGTAAGAAATCTGCCATCTCTGACCTGTCTATTTTTCAATCAATTATTATTTCAGAATCAATTTTAAGAAATTTATGGTCTGGGTGAATAGTGTTCCTCAATGATTGACCTTTCAGCAGAATTTTTTTTAAATAGTTTTTGCTCCAAGCCCCGTCCTTGCATTTGTTGGATAGAATTGTCCTCCAAAACACTCCTAAAGATGTCAATAGTGGTTTATCAACAACTGGAGCTCCCTCATAATTTGTCTGAGGAATAGCAGAACATAAAGGGGTACTCTAATAGGGTCAACTCCTCTACATATTTCTCCATATGTGTAGCATGCGCACCTCCAAATTCTTCCCCGCCTATGGCTGGCTCTCCCAGAGCGTATAAGGCACCTTCTCTAGTTGGAGGGTGTCTGGGTTTTAGGTTCTTAATTTCTAGCTAACCAGGGAAGGTTTGTTATTCTTTGTGACTGCCCGTGTACTGAACTCCTGCCTGATACCTGACTCTGATTCTACGCTCCCTGCCCTGACCTTAGCCTGTTACACCTATTGACCCATTGCTTCCTGCCCTGACCTCGAACTTGTTTCTCAGATTCGTTTGTATGCTGCCCACACTGACCTCAACCTGTCATCTGACTACGAATATTGCCTAACCCTTCAATTTTGCACCAGTGTCTCTGACCTGCCCTTGGTCAGGTGCCAACTACACGGGGACAATTACAAGAGGTAGCAGCCTGGTACGTAGTCCAGATCCCTGTATAGAGGTTAAAGGGTGAAAACTAGGAGACTGCCAGGAGAACGCCCTTAGAGATAGCCAAAGTCAAACTGGTTACACATGGTTCACGCTTTTTAGTTGGCCATTCATTTGAATGGTTAGCAAGCATGCAATACTACATTTCCCCTGCTGTATAAGAAATGTATGGACCGCTAGAGATTCCCCTGGCAATGATAAGCAAACTGGCATCGATGAGCTGACCCCCAGTTGGCCATTTTAAGGGACAACCTGAAGATACTTGCTCCTCTTCAACTCAAGGTCATCGATGTTATTGCAGAGCATTGCCTTCCTCCTTCAGATAGCACAGATACAACTGAGCTTGGGTTACACTTTTAGGGTAGGTTCACATTTGCGCTTAAACAATCCGGCACTATCTACCAGCAGAGAACAGCCTGCTGGAGTTCACCGGATACTGCTGTTCACCACCTGACCCCATTCACTATAATGGAATCCAGCAGGGATATGGCTGCTTCCGGCATACGTGCATGCAACAGTTTTTGTCTGGCCGAAAGCTGGTATTTTGCCTATTAAAGGGGTTGTCCGGGTTCAGAGCTGAACCCGGACATACCCATAATTTCACCCAGGCAGCACCCCTGATGTTAGCATCAGAGCATCTCATTCTCCGATGTGCTCCCTTGCCCTTTGCTAGATGGCGTGTGTGTTTGGTGACATCACCGGCTCTGAATGCCGTTTTACAGGCTAGGGCAGCACTAAAGCCCGCCCATCAGTGCCGGTAACATCACCGGGCTTCCTGGCAGACCCAGAGAGAGCCCGGTAAGTCACCAAAACTCCGGAAAATGTGCAGGGCAAGGGAGAGTTCATGCTCCGATGCTCAAGTCAGGGGGGCTGCCTAGGTGAAAATGGAGGTATGTCCGGGTTTAGCTCTGAACCCGGACAACCCCTTTAAGGGATTTACAACCCTTTGTTGTAAATCCCTTATTAGGTTATCAGGGAATACTCCTGTTATAGCTACACATTGATCCCTTATAAGAGCAAGGGATTTATTGGAGAAAGGAATAAGGGAGATACAGTATAGGCGATAACAGGTGGTCTTCCATCTAAGAAATCAGACCTGGTGTAGAGAAGCTATGCATGCTCGCACATATACACCGGGACCTGAACACAACAATGGGGCATCGGCTAACTGTCTATTCGGGTTATGGACTCATAGTTGTCCCTTTTCACTGGTTTGTAATCACATGCCGCCTAACCAATACAGTTTGTAGTTTCTCGGCTAGTTACAGGACACCTTACCGTCGCTCAACGTGTTTCTGTTTCATAAGGAGCTTGTAGAGATAACTGTCTAGGCGTGTAATAGCATCTGCTCTAGGGCTCGTGTGGCCATCCTCCTGACCGTAAAGGTGCATGGAATTTGACACAAAGTTGCATGAAGGTATCTATGTGTATAAAGTGGTGTCTACTTCCAGAAAATGTATGGGGGGAGTTAGTATGATTGTATTTTTTTTTTTTGTCATTTAGGTTTTACTTGTACATGTTAAAACCGTGAGGCTACGGCAGATAAAAATGGGGGGGGGGGTGCATTTTAGAAAAATTTACAAAAAAAAACTATTTTTATATATTCAGGTTTCAGAATTAGTTGGCAAGAATAGCGCCACAGTTAATTATAAGTAGTGCTGGCATTAAATATTGGCAGTGTTGAGAAGAAAAACTTTGCTGAAAATGTCAATTCTAATGAACCTTTCATACTGAGAAATCATTTCAATTAGCCCGTTAACACCAAAGTAAACCGTTCCTTATTATTATTTTTTCTTACAATATAAAAGTAGTTTCCAAATACGAAACTTACTTGATATTTAATTATTTGAGGCACATGATGAACAGACATCACAATTGTGGTCATACCTTTTTGTACATTTAAAAAAAAATAAAATTTTTGTCGTTTTTGTGAAATATTTTTTATAGTATGAATTCTTTATCTGCAAGTTTTTTTTTTTTATTGAGTAACCCTGAAGAACGTGGTTGACTTGTCTTCAGGTTTTATAAAAAAAAAAACATATAAACTGCACCTTTAAGAGAAGCACCGATTGTCACTTTATATTGCACTGGTCACCCGCCTGTAGGATATCAACAAAAATCTGACCTGAAAACTGTAGAACGAAAATGTATAAATATTATATTTGTAAACTAGATAAGTCCCATGATGCATCATTTCCGGCCTTCATTTAAAAAAAAATCATGGATGAAGTTTAGTAGTCTCGTGACTTGTCCTGTAGGGAAAGGTAATTAACATAAGGATGAGACATTTCCTGGTCAGACACAACTTGTCATGCAGATACCAAACGCAAGTTGCTACAATCTAGAAACCATAATGTAACAGAGAGTACGGGAGACTCTTATAAGCACCATGTGAAGGTCATTCCTTAAATTTTTGCCAAAAAGTTGTCCAACTTTAGGTTTAACTGTAATAAAAAAAAAAAAACTTTTCAAAAATGACTTGACTTTGATAAATTGACTGATCTTCCAGATGCAAACCAGTTCTCCATTCAGTTGCCAGTCATATCATGGGGAGTCTGGCAAACAATATATCCGATGAAGTAGAGAGACGTGGCCTGTCCGGTTTAATTTTCATGGGCAGGTTTAGGGCGCAATCTCCTTCTGTATGAAATGTTAATATCTTTAGACCCTTTTTCTGGAGCACCATTGTAAACAGGTCTACACAAGGTTGTTTGTGAGTCTTTGCTGGTTCTCAAATTCTTCTTCTAAATCTGCACTGTAAGCATCACCTAAGGGGAAAAAATGAGAGGTTTGAATTATTAACTTGGAAGCCCCGTTTACCACCATTGTTTTCTCCGTGAACAATTTTTTGGTTCCTAGGTGAGGCTCTTCACTTTCTATAGCAACTGCAATGTTTTTTACAGTCCTAGTGACACTCATAGCTCCATGCACCTACGTAATGGCAAATTGTTGAGTTTTCATCATTGCTTAAAGGAACTTGTTTCTAGTTTTAGGTCCGTGAAACCACCAGGGAGATGAGTTATTTTGCTATGTAATTCCGACACATGAATAAAAACACTCCATGGTGTCCTCGGGGACACCATTGAGTTTTTTTATTCATGTAAATAAAAGTTATGTTTTATTTTAAATTCCAAGATGCTGGATCTATTGAAAATTTGTTACTGAAGTCTCTCATGACCCCAAATCCGGGGAATTCATCCGTGCAGGCCTTTTTCTTCATATTACGGGAGTGTCTAGATTATGCAAATTTAGGGTGAGCCATGCAAAAAAAATAATTCTTAGTTTTTTCTTGCCATTGCTGACTAGCCTTACCCGAATTTTAAATGGTGGTGAGAACCTTCACAAGGTTATGGTCTCCATAGATGCTGCAATGTTTCCAAGGGAATTCAAGTCATGAAAAAGACATGGGGGCACCAGGAACTTTTCTTTTTCTTTAATTTGTATTAAGCAATAATAATTCCATACAAAATAATACTCAAAGTTAGAATTTCTATACCCTTAAACCCACCAACCCAATTCCCTCCCAAGCATCCAACCATTTGCGATGCGTCTCCCATTCCTGCAGCAGAAAAAGAACAGAACAGGATGGTGAGAAATTTGAAGCAGGAAAAATTTAATATTCCGCTCTGCCCATACCTTGAACCATGTATCCTCAGAATTTCTTTGTTTGTAAAAGATATATTCATAGCTTTTTATCTTATTACCAAGATTTAACCATGTATTCATAGTTGGAGCATTAGATGAAAACCAAGCCCGTGCAATCAATAGCCTTGCCAAAAATATTGTTTTAAGCAGCAGATTCCGTTTATACTTATGGCACCCCACATCTTGGGCAATTAGAAGTGTTTTTCAAACACCATTTATAAAGCCTTAAGGGTGTAACATAAATTCTGTGTAAAATATTAAATTGAACCAATATACCGTATTTTTGCCCCATAAGATGCACTTTTTTCCCCAAAAAAAGCCTGCGTCTTATGGGGCGAATGCTGACATTTTTACATTTCAGCCTGCGATGCTCCAGCATCGCAGGCTGCGATGTATGAGCGGGGAGGGACTGGGAGGAGGAGCTGGGGGCCGGAAATTGTGGCGGGGCCGGTGCGTTTACTGTGCTCCGGGCCCCGCCGCTCCAGTGCTGCACCATAGTATAGAATCGAAAAATGTCTTATTCAAATAACATTCATTAAATCTGTGGATGGCACTGTGATGCCATCCCCAGATCTCCCATAACAGTGTCATCCACAGATCCCCCATAACAGTGTCATCCACAGATCCCCCATAACAGTGTCATCCACAGATCCCCCATAACAATGTGTCATCCACAGATCCTCCATAACAGTGCCATCCACAGATTCCCCATAACAGTGTCATCCACAGATCCCCCATGACACTGCCATCCCCAGATCCCCCATAACAGTGTCAGCCACAGATCCCCCATAACACTGCCATTCCCAGATCCCCCATAACAGTGTCCGTCACAGATCCCCCCATAACAGTGCGTCATCCCCAGATCCCCCCAAAACAGTGCCATCCCCAGATCGCCCATAACAGTGTCCTTCACAGATCCCCCCCACAACAGTGCGTCATCCACAGATCCCCCATAACAGTGCGTCATCCACAGATCCCCCATAATAGTGCCATTCACCGACCACCATTAGTTCAAAACCCACCAAAAGCACACCTTTTGGTTAAAAATATTTTTTTTCTTATTTTCCTCCCCAAAAACCTAGGTGCGCCTTATAGGCCGGTGCGTCTTATAGGGCAAAAAATACGGGTATGATTAAAATTGTGAGAAACTAACCCCATAGTACCCAATATCTTATACCAATCATCTGGTGGAATCATTGGGCAATCCCTTGTCCAGGCCTTTTGTCCAGAAGACTGTAATTTAGTAAATTGTGTATTAAGTAACACTGTGAGATCTTAAGCCTCTGTGCTGCCTTTACTATTAAGTCGTGCAAGAAAGTAGAAGTATCGATATAAAAAAGTGATTTTTCTTTCTATACTAAAAAGTGCCGAACGTAACTGAAAATACCGAAACCAAGATAGATTGGATATATTTTCCCTTGGTGATAGCTCCAACATAGTAAAAAATATGCCCATTCTCAACACCCTGAGCAAGATTATGAATATTATTCTTTTGCCAATACTGATCTCCACCTCACTCATCTAAGGCCTGTAGATAATAATTATGCCAAAGAGGCGTACAAAAAAGGGATCCCTTTATTCCCAACCAGTCTCTAATGATGCTCCAGGACTTAGTAAATGACTTCGCAGCAACTCTATATTCCTGTTGGCAATTGATTATTGACCAGATTCCGATAGAACAAAGATATTATTATGTGGAGAATTCTTCACCAAAGTTCTAAAAAGTGGGCTCTTCTCCCATTCATATTACAGCCACAGCTGTGATGCTATGAAATAACCCTTGAATCAGGGAAGATTTAGTCCTCCCTGTTCCAACGGTTTATAAAAATATTCCAATTTAAGCCTTACTCACTTTCTCCCCCAGAGTAGATCACACTGTGGAGTTCCTGAGGACGTACAATAGTTGGGGCAGAATCAACACCATCTTCACCAAAGATATTTTATCAGCTCTAGACAACGGGAGTCCAAGCCATTTCTTTATCTTAGATCTCAATTTTATTATCAGTGGGATCAAATTAAGCTGTAAAAAAAATCTTCAATCTTAGAAGAAATAGTGATCCCCAAATATTCAAATGAATCAGAGATCCTTAAATTGCTACCCAACTCCTCAGTAAGAGGTTGTAATCTGTCTAAAGGCAAGAGAATGGTTTTGGACAAATTGATATCAAGGCCTGAGACTTAACAGCTCAAATAACCCTCAAAAGTGTGGTACTAGTGTGTTGTATATAAAATAAAACATCGTCCGCATATAAAGAAATACGATCTTCTGTTCCCAATGTCCCGAACCCTTCGATCCCAGGATCCTGCCTAACCCGGCTAGGAGCTTAATATTTGGTTTTTTAAATAATAATGGAGAAAGAGGACAACTCTGGCGAGTGCCTCTCTGCAGGGAGATATACCTTGTAAGCATCTTGTTAATATTCAACCTCTCCTTAGGGAATTTATAAAGAAGCCTGACTATGTCTATAAACTTAATACCAATTCCCATCTTCTCTAACACCCTCCAGAGGAATCTCAAGGACAGGATGTAGCGGGAGGCCCCTCGGGAGGACTGAATATTAGCAAAAAGACAGTGCAAATTGTAATAGGTACCCTTAGGCCTCATGCACACGACCGTTGTTTGTTTCCGCATCCGTTCCGTCCGCAAATTTTGCGTCCGCCCAACAAAAACGGATGACAGACCGTTTTTTTTGGCGGATTCGTTTTTATGGCAGGTCCATTGTAATAATGCCTATCCGCAAACGTGAAAAAAATAGGACGTGCTCTATTTTTGTTTTACGGAATGTAAACACGGACCACGGATGCGGAATAAAAACGGTTGACCATCCACATTTTTTGATGGACCCATTGTAATGAATGGGGAAGCATCCTGTCCGTGAAAAAAAAATGATTACAATGGATCTGCCATGAAAACGGATCCGCCAAAAAAAACGGTCCGTCATGTGTTTTTTTTTTGGGGAAGCAAAATTTGCGGACGGAACGGACGCGGAAACAAACAACGGTCGTGTGCATGAGGCCTTACCCAGGATAAAACCGTTCTGATCAGGGTGAATAATCAATGAGATGACTTTAGACAACCTAGTGGTAAGGATCCTTGAAAAAAGCTTGACATCCATATTTAGTAATGAGATCGGCCTATATGAGCTAATTTCCAAAGGATCCTTGCCTTTTTTTAATATTTAGGGGGGGGTGGGGGGCGCACCAGGAACTTCAATACAATGAAATGATGCCTCTATGTATGATGCTTCTCCAGGCTAGAGTAAGCCAGTCTTCATCCCTGACTAGTCCATACCCGGGTTAAAAGGCATAGTTACCTGTGTGGCAATTATGCATCCATATACGACGGCCATCATACTTGCACCGACATCTCATCACGTTGTTTCTGAAATCTGATTCTGCTACTTCAAATTTTGGGTTCAAAATGACCTATAAATGATAAGGAAGACGCGGCAGCCGCTCTATATTATTCATTTTACAACATAAGAAATAAAATTCTCCAATGTAGTAGACTCTATAGGAATTTCACCCAGCCAATCTGCTAGATGCATCGCACAAGCTAATATGGCCGTAAACCTTAGACCCAAGGTCAGCACATCCAACATTCTGTTAATGGGCCTGTTATATATCAAACAGCTGCACGATGAATTGTATCTTTACCCCGATGACATTGTGTGTAATGACTATAGATTTATGAAGAGTAATGTGGTGCTGGAGACAGGGCTGGGAAGATAAGGTTTTTGGTCATATTTATTTCATCTAACTTGCAAACTAATACAAAAAATTCCCAGCTCTTGATAAACAGTGATTTATTGTCATTGGGGTTTCAGAATAGATTTTTACAAAAACAGAAGCGGTATTTCAAGTTTTATTTGAGGTTGTATTTTTCTATTCGTTTTATTGTTGCCTCCTTGTAATGGTCTTAGGTGTAATTCTTTGTACACAACTATATCATAGATCTGTAAGGTCCCAGACTCCCTTACAGGGATTCTGTACTAATTATACCCGAGGCTCCGTTTTTCTAATAAAAAGCTATAAATTGAACATATGGACAGTTTCACATAAATACATTTTTTTTGGAGTGAATTACATATGCAATGTGTAATTGGTTTTAGTTAAAAATAACTCAACCGTTTGTCTTTTGCAGTCCACATGTGTTCATATACAGTGCAGGCTGCTCAGACTCATTCAGAGTGAAATCTGGTAGAATGAGCTCTCTGATGGCGCACTCAGTCTTTTAAGCTGATAGCTTTGCAACCAACTGATTATGGACACCTTGGCAATGAATTTTTGTTCATTTGCTTCCTAAATGAAAAATTATACCACTTTCTATATAGTCTTTATTTAAATAAAAATTCTACCATTTTGGTTCTGTAGAGTGAGCGTGAAGCCCTTCACCCAGCTGCTGGTGCTGCTGAATCTGACATTTATCTGTCCACTCCTGTTTCTGGCTGCTCTCTCTGCTCTGCCCCTCCCTTCTCTCACCCTGGGTTCAGACCTGAGCGTTCTTGAAACGCGCGTTTTACGCGCGTTTTTGTCGCGCGTATTTCAGCGCGTTTTTGCAAATAGGAACGCATAGCGCAGACGCAGCTGTTCTTGTGATTGACTACTGTGGTGTCAATCACAAAACGCGCGACAAACGCCCCAAAAAAGCTCAAGTACTTGTTTATGCGTCGGGCGTTTTACAGCGCGTTCAAACGCGCTGTAAAACGCTCAAGTGAGAACCAGGGCCATAGGGAAGCATTGGTTTTCATGTGTTGAGCGTTTTACAGCGCGCTTGAACGCGCTGTAAAACGCTCAGGTGTGAACTTAGGGTCAGTGTTAGGACTCATGCACATGACCGTATGTATTTTGCGGTCCGCAAAAAACACGAATGACGTCCGTGTGCATTCCGTATTTTGTGGAACGGAACAGCTGGCCCCTAACAGGACAGTATAATCCTTGTCTGTAATGTAGACAATAATAGGAGATGTTCTATTTTTTTGCAGAACGGACATACGGAAACGGAATGCACACAAAATAAGTTCAGTTTTTTAGCGGACCGATTGAAATGAATGGTTCACATGCGGTCCAGAAAAAAACAGCACAGACACAGGAAGAAAATATGTTTGTGTGCATGAGCCTTTAGAAATAGCTGGGGAGTTTGTACATGGCAGGTGAGTATAGAGAAAAATGAACGCATCCAAGGAGAGCAGCTCACACAGGCTTTAGATAGGGAGGAAAGCACACACAAGGCAGTTTGTACGGGGTAGACAGCAGCATCTTGGACACACAGATCCAGCAAGTATTACTAGGAGGGACATGGCAACATGATAAATGTCTGAAACTAGGAAAATGTAAACGTAAAAACATGTGTCCTGATATTCAGGACCGATTTGATACTGATGACCTCTTCCTCTCCCTCTGGAGTGACAGTGGCACCTGCCACCCCACAAACAGAGGATGTGGCAGCAACACCACCACCCCCATCACCATCACCCAGCATGTCTACAATGTCCCATGGAAGCGTTCAGCTGTCCATCCCCCAAACACTGGAGAGAAAGAGGAAGTACCCCCCTACCCACCCAGGATCCCTGGTCCTGAATGCCAGCATTTCAAAATTCCTTTTAAAAACCTTATGGCAGTGGCTGTCCCACAGTACATGGTTCCCAGCTGCCACTACTTTGCCATCTGTAGCAAGGTCCACATAACCACCGATACGTGGACCAGTAAGCACAGGCAGGGACGCTATATCTCCCTAACTGCACACTGGGTAAATGTAGTGGCGGCTGGGCCTGAGGCGGATATCAGTTTGGCGTATGTCCTTCCGCCACCAAGGATTGCAGGATGTTTCTCTTTGCCTCCTGTTGTCTCCTCCTCCGCATCCTCCTCCTCATCTGGTCAGCGTAACACCTTCACCACCAACTGTAACACAGCCAGGCGGAAACGACAGCAGGCTGTCTTGAAACTCATCTGTTTGGGTGAAAAAACACACACCGCGCAGGAGCTGTGGATGGGCATGGATCAACAGACCGATGAGTGGTTGGTGCCGCTGAGCTTCAAGCCTGGCCTGGTGGTGTGCGATAACGGGCGAAATCTCGTAGCCGCTCTAGGCCTAGCTGCTTTGACTCACATCCCTTGCCTGGCGCATGTGCTGAATTTGGTGGTGCAGAGGTTCCTTAAAAATTGCCCCGATATGTCAGAGCTGCTGCAGAAAGTGTGGGCCGTCTGTGCGTGCTTTCCGCGTTCTCACCCTGCTGCTGTTGCTCGCCTGTCTGCGCTGCGGCGTAGCTTCGGCTCACCGCCTCATATGCAACGTACCCACAAGCTGGAGAGACTGTGCGAGTAGCAGCAGGTGATAGTGGAGTTTCATCTGCAGCATGCATGGGTGAATTGCTCTGCTGAACAGCACTACTTCAGCACCAACGAGTGGGCCTCCGTGTGGATGTGTGTGCCGTGTTGCACTGTTTCGACTACTCCACCAACATGGCCAGTGCTGATGACGCAGTCTTCAGCGTTACTATCCCACTTCTATGTCTCTTTGAAAAAACACTTCGGGCGATGATGGAATAGGATGTGGCACAGGAGGAAGAGGAGGAGGAAGAGGGATAATTTCAACAGTTATTAGGCCAGTCATTCACAAGTGGCTCGGCGGGTGGGTTCCTGCATCAACAGAGGCCAGGTACACAACTGTCTAGCCAGGGCACAGTTCTGGAGGAGGAAGAGGAGGAACCGTGTTCACAGCAGGGTGGCACCCAAAGCACCTCAGAGCTATCACTGGAGCGTGGCTGGGGGATAGAGGGGACACAGGCGATACACCTCCCACAGAGGACAGCTTGTCGTTGCCTCTGGGCAGCCTGGCACACATGAGCGACTACATGCTGCAGTGCCTGTGCAACAACCGCCGAGTTGCCCACATTCTAATCGGTGCTAATTACTGGGTGGCCACCCTGCTGGATCTCCGCTACAGGGACAACGTGCCGTCCTTAATTCCGTCACTGGAGCGTGCACAGAAGATGCACGAGTACAAAGGCATGCTGGTAGACTGATGGCATTCCCACCTGACAGCGGGGGCTCAGTCGAAACACAAGCCGAAGGCAGGGGAGGAGGAGGAGGAAGAAGTCGCCAACACAGCTGGGGCACCGCCAGCACCTCAGAAGGGAGTGTTAACATGGCCGAAATGTGGAAAAGCTTTGTCAGCACCCCACAACAACCAGCACCACCTGCTGATATGGAACGTCTTAGCAGGAGGCAGCATTTCGGCAATATGGTGGAAAAGTACGTGTGCACACGCCTACATGTGCTGACTGATGGGTCTGCCCCATGCAACTTCTTGGTCTCCAAATTGGGCACATGGCCTGAGCTTGCCCTTTACGCCTTGGAGGTGCTGGCCTGCCCTGCCGCCAGTATATTCTCCAAACGTCTGTTTTGCACGGCAGGGAGGTGATCACAGACACGCGCAGCCGCCTGTCCATAGCCAACGTGGACAAGCTCACGTTCAATAAAATGAACCAGGCACGGATCCCACAGGACTTGTCCGTACCTTGTGCTGAATAGACAAGTATACTGCCCGCACCCAGCCATTGTTATACTCCAGCGCACTTTCTCTTTGCATTCTTTTTTCTATTTCCCAAATTTATAAAAAAATAAACCTCAACCTCCTACTCCACTTGACCCTTGCCTCCTAGTTCAGGATTATTATTATTTTTTTTTTCTATTCTATGTTATATTAAGTCATTTCCCTATCCACATTTGTTTTCAGGGCAATTGTCATGCTCTTACCCCCATTTTGCTTCCTTTTGCAGCCCTCTAGCCCTTACTATGATTACTTTACAGGCATGTTAGTGCCCCAAATTTCGGGTCCCCATTGATTTCAATGGGGTTCGGGGTCAAGTTCGGGTACAGAACCCGAACTTTGAGCCGAAGTTCAGCCGAACCTGGCGAACCCGAACTTCCAGGTGTTCGCTCATCCCTAAATACTAATGCAAATAATACATTGGGAGTTTGGAAATCGCATACCCTACAGCTTCTCTCTGTTGCCTGTCAGCAGACACATATTCAGATTACGAACATCCATAAAATACAGCCTGTAGCCTGTATTCTGCTGACAGCTTTGCTCTTAATTGTGAATTATACTAATATATTAATATCTGATCTAATAGTCTTTCCTACGTGTCCTCAGTTTATGATCCACTTGTGGTTAAAATCTGCACCAAAAGAAAACTGAACATGGAAAGTCAGCCTTAAAGGGGCATTCCCATCTCAGACAATGGGGGTATATCGCGAGAACGGAGTTTTCCGGTCTCTGGCCACCACCAAGTGCTCTCCTCTTACTTGGTGGTGGCCAGAGACCGGAAAACTTGCGGAAAGCTTGCGCCACCACTACTATTCATTTCTATGGGGCTGATGGAAATGGCCGAGCCAGCGCTTCGCTATTTTCGGCGGCTCAATATAAATGAATGGAGGGTGGCTGCACATGCTCAGTGCACCCTCCATAACTTTCGGGGCTCTGTTCTCATCCTAGCAATATGCCCCTATTGTCTGAGATGGGAAAACCCCTTTAAACTCAGCCAAAATCATTAAAAACTGTGTTTTCATAGAGAAACATCAAATGTTTTGATTGGTGCGGGTCTGAGAGTTGAGACCTCCACTGATCGCTAGAAGGAGGAGAGAGAAGCACTTAGATAGCTTGCTCTCTCTCCTCGCTGCAGGAAACAGGCCCAATAGAAAATCTAGGAACCCATCCTGATTATGTCGTCTGCAGTGAGTAAAGGGGGCACTCCTCGTTCTAGCGATTGGTGGGAGTGTCCGCACTTAGATCCCCACTAATCAAAACTATGCTTTCTCTATGGCATATAAAGGGTTTTTGGGAAACTCAGTGACCCTTTAAATGAGCTAGAAGACCCTCTCACCTGGAATATATAGTCCCCAGGAGCAACGTCTGTGATATCCACCCACTGGCAATCGATGTCGTGTCGATAGGTATCCCAGCAGCCCACGGTTATTCCTTGCTCACCGAAGTTGGCGCATTCATACCTCTTTTGTATTCCTGTATATTAAAGGCACAGTTATATTCACACTATCTGAGACATGCAACTTGGCATTTTCTGATTCCCGAAGCAGACGCGTAGTATCCATTAGTTTAGGAGATGAAAGAAGGAAATGTATTCGCGTTTACAGGCTATGCATAAAATTATCACCACAAAATATTAAAAGGTGAATTAAAAGTAAAAAAGAAAAGTACAGGTAAAAGTGCTGAGTGATTCATATTTATACAGAAACAGGAATTTTGCAACTTTACTGTATAATAAGGTACAAAAGTGCATAAGTTATATACATTTTAAAAGTAAAACTTATACAAAAAAAGGAAAAAAAACAGGCCCGTTACCAAACCCAAGCTTTTCACTGAATAACATGGTCATAAACCCTATGCAAATAGTGGTTGCCAATCTGGAGGACCCAACATAACCATGTATTATTTAGTCACCCATTCGTTTGAATATTCCCCTTGTAATACCACATTTGTCCTGCAGTGGCCACTGATGGAAAAATGTGTGGCCAGTCACAGCGATGTGGTGATCACAGCTGATCAATGGGAATTCCAGCAGACCTACGGTGATCAGTTGATCTTCAGTGAGTCCTCATTTAAAGAGAACGTTCACCTGCACATATAGGACACATCCATTTGTTGAACACCTAACTACAAAACCATGAAAGATTAAATTTTGCTACAAAATCTCCTACTCGTGTAAGGATTCTTTCCGCCAGATTTTTTAACTTGGCTGAGGGGATTTACATACATGCAAACCCAAAAGTGTTTTAAGGTTGGGTCCTGCTCTTGAGAGATGAGGCCTAGTCCGCTCTCAGCATTATGAGTCACTCAAAGATATTTCATAGGATTGGGGTTACTGTTCTTCTTCAGTCAATTTTTTGCTACAGCAAATCATATCTTAAGGATGTCCTGAACTTTTTACTCTTCCTCCTTCAAGCTTTACAGGAGATGAAGATGGAATTTAGTGGCTTCCGATAGAGGAGCCATAAAGTAAAGGTGCATTCAACCCTAGCAAGCTAATTGTGGAAAAAATATACCTGAAATGGTCATACCCACTAAATATAATGAGGGTTCGCATACATTTGACCATGTAGTGTATGTACAGTGTAATCAGAAGGAGAGACTATAGCTTAAAGGGGTTCTCCGGGAATAAATAAAATTCTCCTAATGATTGCTCTATAGACAAAATGAGCCATAATAACTAATGAACGGTATTTAGGAATATATTTATAATTTAGTTATTTTCAGTCATTTTTTTTTATTAATTCCTGGAGTACCCCTTTAAGGCACATATCACAGAACTCTGATGCAGTGGTCATGATGGAAGTGAAAAGTTGAGGAACTTTGTAAATATATTACATTATTTAGTCATGTTTGGATCTTGAGATTCAGTCTATATTATACTCCGGAGCTATATTCATAATTCTTCTTAAACACCCCTGTCATAGATATTTGCTGAGCTTCTCTAACACGGTGGCAAAGTAACCACTGTGAGCAGACACTGAGTTCAGCTCTGAAGCATACAGATTTGTGAATTCAGCCGTGGAGTATAATACAGGCTGTACCTCAGGATCAGTACAGGATAAGTATAAAGTGACTCCACCAGCAGAACAGTGAGTGAGTGTAATGTATGTACACAGTGGCTCCACCAGCAGAACAGTGAGTGCAGCTCTGGAGTATAATACAGGATGTAACTCAGGATCAGTACAAGATAAGTAATGTATGTACACAGTGACTCCACCAGCAGAATAGTGAGTGCAGCTCTGGAGTATAATACAGGATGTAACTCAGGATCAGTACAAGATAAGTAATGTAATGTATTTCAGAGTTACTCCACTTTTTGTAGATTAACTCTATGTATAAACTGAGATTTATAGGTAAAAATACCCTTAGGCCCCTTTCACACGGGCGAGTTTTCCGCGCGGGTGCAATGCGTGAGGAGGACGCATTGCACCCGCACTGAATCCGGACCCATTCATTTCTATGGGGCTGTGAACATGAGCAGTGATTTTCACGCATCACTTCTGCGTTGAGTGAAAATCGCAGCATGCTCTATATTGTGCGTTTTTCACGCAACGCAGGCCCCATACAAGTGAATGGGGCTGCGGGAAAAAAAGTGCGATTTTCCTGCATGGTTGCTTAGCAACGGGACCCGATCTTTATTATTTTCCCTTATAACATGGTTATAAGGGGAAATAATAGCATTCTTAATAAATAATGCTTAGTAAAATGAAGTGGAAGGGGTTAAAAATAATAAAAGCTAACTTACCTTAGCCACTTGATCGCGTAGTTGCGATCTCTCCTCTCTTTCCCTGCATCAGCTAAGATCTAAAGGACCTGTGATGACGTCACATCATCTTACCATGGTGATGGACCATGTGATTGGACCATGTAATGTGACGTCATCACAGGTCCTGTAGATCTTAGCTGATGCTTGGAAAGAGAAGACAGATCGCAACTACACGATCAAGTGGCTAAGGTAAGTTAACTTTTATTATTTTTAACCCCTTCCACTTCATTTTACTATGCATTCTTTATTAAGAATGCTATTATTTCCCCTTATAACCATGTTATAAGGGAAAATAATCAATTCTCCAGAAGACCCGAAACCGGACTTCAGTGATGAAGTCTGGCTTTGGGTCTGGGTACCAAACATGGCGATTTTTCTCACGCGCGTGCAAAACGCATTACAAACGTTTGCACCCGTGCGGGAAAAACGCGCATATTCCCACAACACACCGCCTCTTATCCGGGCACAAACATGACGCCCGTGTGAAAGAGGCCTTAAAAGTAATTCTTGTAAAGTCCATTGAACTTTCTGCAGTAGTAAACACTGGTTCTGTTTGGGTCTAGAAACCCACATGATATGCTCTGGTTTCTGTATTAGTACGACTACATACCTTTCCCGCAATTGCTGTCCTCCAAGCAAAAACTAGCTTTATGTCCTTCAGCAACCTTAGATCCATTCAATGTCAGGAGGTCGTAATAGGTGAAAACTTCAATACTGTGATAATGCCTATAGTAAACAGAATATGAGAGTCATGTCTGCCGCCCATGAACAGAGATGATGAAGGTATAGATGGAGGCGGGTGGACAGAAATAGTGTAATTGATGCTCTCCTGTATACTGATATGTAATAATTACTGGTTGTTGCACTCAGAGTCTATGTATGGAGCGATTCAGGATCACTGCAAGAATATAAAGAGAATCCACCCACCCCGCGCTCTAAAATATCTCACAGCATGGGTGTACTGTAACACAGCAGTAAGGGACGTGTGATCATGCATTTCCTGATTTATGGAGAATAAAAATAGCGAGTATGGGATGGGGAAAAGTTCACACTTTACAATGTTTGTACGATGCGGAATAAGCAAAAAGAAATCATATCATATACAGAAAAAAATTACTACTAATAATTATCAACATGAAAAAGGGAATTCCGTCCGGCGACGGAACTCTATGCCAGAAAACAAAAACGCAAGTGTGAAAGAGCCCTTACTTGCGAGCAATATGGTTTCAACCGTAGTACCAAATCCTAGTATCGCTATGCCATCTCTGGTACCACTAGAGCACCATAGTATCTGCAGCTGCCAACAACTGGGGAGCCACATACTGTGGACCAGGGGTCACTTGTGGCTCCCAAGCTACTGTTTATGGGAAGCGGCTCTTAACAATGCTAATGGTTGCTTTATTAGACTGCGTTCACATGTAGTTTGCTGAAAAATCCGACGTGTAATCCTCTTCAAAATCTGAGTGTTACTTGAGCGACAGGTTCTACTTTGGACTCTTTTTTTTTTACGTGGTTTTCGGCATGGTTTTTAGGATTTCAGTGGGAACTCTGGAAGCGGAATCGGCCTCATGAATGGACACATGGCATCTTTAATAAATGTGTCACATAAATTAAGGGTGTTTTCCCATCTGAAATCGCTAGGATAGGCCCCCTTTGTCTGATAGGTGTGGGTCCTATCACTGGGACCCGCACCTATGCTGAGAACGGAGGCCCGAAAATTGTGGAGGGTGCACTGCGCATGCGCAGCCGCCCTCCATTCATTTCTAGGGGGCCGCTGAAAATAGCCAAGAGCTGGCTCGGCTATTTCCGTCAGCCCCATAGAAATGAATGGGAGCAGTGGCCGCACAAGCGTGGTGCGCTCCCATTCAGTACTATTGGGGGAGCTTTTGACAATTCTAGGTGTAGGTGCGGGTCCCCCATTGTCTCAGATAAGAATACCCCTTTAACAAGTGGTTTTACCCATTGAAATAAATTGCGATTTAGTGTATTCCTGTAATATACTGTATTTACTGTATATTTCTGCAAACATTTTAGGCGCGGAATCTGCACTATTCAAGAGGCCCTGGAAACTACGCAGTGTACGGAGCCTACTACTTTCACTCCGTACACTGCATATTTTTTGGCACCGTGACTGTCCAAAACAGCTGATTGGTGGGGGTGCCGGCTGTAAAACCGCCACTCGATCTGATATTGACAGCCTATGTTGAGGAAGATATCTGGACAACCACTTTAAAGTGGTTACTGTGGAATTACTGTACATACAGAGGTAGCAAAGCTGAGTTTGTCAATTGGCACAATGTGTCAGTGCACCCTGCTTCTGATACATATGTTTAATGCATATTCTAGAAAAGCTCCATAGACCCCCATTCACATGCCGGTGGTCAAAAGAGTGTCCTCCATTGGCATGGTATACAGGGAGTGCAGAATTATTAGGCAAGTTGCATTTTTGAGGATTAATTTTATTATTGAACAACAACCATGTTCTCAATGAACCCAAAAAACTCATTAATATCAAAGCTGAATATTTTTGGAAGTAGTTTTTAGTTTGTTTTTAGTTTTAGCTATTTTAGGGGGATATCTGTGTGTGCAGGTGACTATTACTGTGCATAATTATTAGGCAACTTAACAAAAGACAAATATATACCCATTTCAATTATTTATTTTTACCAGTGAAACCAATATAACATCTCAACATTCACAAATATACATTTCTGACATTCAAAAACAAAACAAAAACAAATCAGTGACCAATATAGCCACCTTTCTTTGCAAGGACACTGCCATCATGGATTCTGTCAGTGTTTTGATCTGTTCACCATCAACATTGCGTGCAGCAGCAACCACAGCCTCCCAGACACTGTTCAGAGAGGTGTACTGTTTTCCCTCCTTGTAAATCTCACATTTGATGATGGACCACAGGTTCTCAATGGGGTTCAGATCAGTTGAACAAGGAGGCCGTGTCATTAGATTTTCTTATTTTATACCCTTTCTTGCCAGCCACGCTGTGGAGTACTTGGACGCGTGTGATGGAGCATTGTCCTGCATGAAAATCATGTTTTTCTTGAAGGATGCAGACTTCTTCCTGTACCACTGCTTGAAGAAGGTGACTTCCAGAAACTGGCAGTAGGACTGGGAGTTGAGCTTGACTCCATCCTCAACCCGAAAAGGCCCCACAAGCTCATCTTTGATGATACCAGCCCAAACCAGTACTCCACCTCCACCTTGCTGGCGTCTGAGTCGGACTGGAGCTCTCTGCCCTTTACCAATCCAGCCACGGGCCCATCCATCTGGCCAATCAAGACTCACTCTCATTTCATCAGTCCATAAAACCTTAGAAAAATCAGTCTTGAGATTTTTCTTGGCCCAGTCTTGACGTTTCAGCTTGTGTGTCTTGTTCAGTGGTGGTCGTCTTTCAGCCTTTCCTACCTTGGCCATGTCTCTGAGTATTGCACACCTTGTGCTTTTGGGCACTCCAGTGATGTTGCAGCTCTGAAATATGGCCAAACTGGTGGCAAGTGGCATCTTGGCAGCTGCACGCTTGACTTTTCTCAGTTCATGGGCAGTTATTTTGCGCCTTGGTTTTTCCACACGCTTCTTGCGACCCTGTTGACTATTTTGAATGAAACGCTTAATTGTTCGATGATCGCGATTCAGAAGCTTTGCAATTTTAAGAGTGCTGCATCCCTCTGCAAGATATCTCACTATTTTTTACTTTTCTGAGCCTGTCAAGTCCTTCTTTTGACCCATTTTGCCAAAGGAAAGGAAGTTGCCTAATAATTATGCACACCTGATATAGGGTGTTGATGTCATTAGACCACACCCCTTCTCATTACAGAGATGCACATCACCTAATATGCTTAATTGGTAGTAGGCTTTCGAGCCTATACAGCTTGGAGTAAGACAACATGCATAAAGAGGATGATGTGGTCAAAATACTCATTTGCCTAATAATTCTGCACTCCCTGTATATTGGCACACCTGTACAGTCAAGCACAACAGACTGCATTTAACTTTTTTTTAAAAAGTGCACCGTGCCATAACCGTTTCTTACAACGCGGCCTTTTGGACTGACATACAGTATGTCGGAGCCTTCTGTCAGAGCGACAGCATATGCCATGAGCATATACCGCCGATGAGGCTTGAATGCTGCATATACAGTACAGAGCTGTCGGGCTGACATTAAAGAGTTAAATAACAGATTCCGATCTGTCATTTTTCTTGTGGATCTCATATTTTTTTCTTTTTTCTTTTAAAAAAAAAGCAAAGAAAACAACAAAGCCAAAATCCAACCGCCATTATTTCATCTGTCACAGTCTTGAATGTCTATTTGTTGACTTTCAACGTGTCGAATTCAGAGCAGCGAGGAAGGCGCACAACAAAATATTTGTTCTGAAGAACGGCAGCCCACCATCCGGCGGTATTATGTAGTGTTTTGTGCCTTATGTCAGCTCTGGTTTCAGTATTCCTCTGAAGCTAATTGCCGGAGCACGCAGCCGTGGGCTCATGGCTCTGATGGAACATGCTGGGGAGGGGGGAGCTTATATTAGGGATGCGCGTTTTTCTGCTTATAGAAATCACTTTCCCAGCGCTTAGACGTTGCCTGCTGCTCCTGACAAGTTACTGCTGTGAGAAAGGGCTCGTTAGGAAGGAACTCATCTGACATTATCACAACGTTGTATTCTTCTCTCCAGCGTGAGCTCCTTCCATGGCTGAAAATCCAGTATGATCAAAGGAAACCTAATTGGACCTTAATGCTATTTTTGTAATCTTGGCGCAGGTTTCAAGACGAAAACTGGGCTATGGAGATATGGGATGAAAAACGCAGGGTAATGTTTATGGGGGAAGACTGGCAAATACTCTGCAGTATATACAGTATGTTACTAAGTTACATAATACATTTACATATTCACTACACATGCATTAAAAAACAATTACCGTATTTTTCACGTTATAAAACCCAAACGTTTTCCAAAAGTGGGGGAAACGGCAGCGAGTCTTATAAAGAGAATACTAATGACCGCTTTCATTATGTAAGCGCTTATTAGTATGCAGGAGGTGCAGGGAGCGGTGAGTGTAGCGCTGCTAGTGCTGTCTCTACTCGCTGCTCCCTGGTCTTTTTCCGGGTGCCACCATGCACTGTGTCCCGACGCTGTGCATCGTCGGGTCGCAGTGCAGCAGCGAGTGGTGAGTACAGGAAGAGCGCGCAGTATGGAGCAGGAGAGGTAAGATCATTTATTTATTTTATGTCTGATCGGAGGTTTGGTGAAGATTGGGAGTCTGATCTGAGGTCTGATAAAGTTTGGGGGTCTAATACAAATAGGGGGTCTCATTGGGGGCTCTGATCTGAGGTCTGATAAAGTTTGAGCGACTGATACAGATTGGTAATCTCATTGGGGGGTCTGATCTGAGGTCTGATAAACTTTGGTAGTCTGACACAGTTTGGGGGTCTGATCTGAGGTGTAATAAAGATTGGGGGTCTGATCTGAGGTCTGATAAGGTTTGGAGGTCTGATATAAATAAGGGGTCTCACTGGGGGTCTGATAAATATTGGGGGTCTGATGAAGATTGAAGGGTCTGAACTGAGGTCTGATAAAGATTGGGGGTCTGATCCGAGGTCTGATGAAGATTGTGGGTCTGATGAAGATTGAAGGGTCTGAACTGAGGTCTGATAAAGATATATACTAGAGAGTGAATCTGGATCGCACATCCTCAACACTATGCTTTTGATGTAATGACTGTATCAGCATAATTACGTGGCGTATCCGCACAATTTGTAATACATTGTATGCTGTGCATAAGAGGCATTAGTTTACAGTTTGATCAAAGAGCATAAGCCCACTTTCCACGACAAGGAAGCCTCTGCAAGTGGGAAACTACTCTAACCTATAAATGGCGCAGACGTGCGCGGCGACCACCGGCGCCCCAGCACCGCACCAGCAGCAGACAGCAGGACCCAGGAGCCACACAGCAACCCCACTGTGCAGCAAAGCCTCCTTGGCTCTGGGACCCACCGCCCCGCCAGCACAGCGCTGAGGCAGCAATGGCAGACACGCAGTACTGCACCATGTGAACGAGTGCAAAGAGCTCACCCAGTCACGACCCTCAGGAAATGCATCTGAGAGATAGTGGGAGTTTTTAAACCCCTTGCAGCTAAGGCTAATTAAAAACACCTAGTCCAAATGGGAGGAGTGCTGATACCAGAAAAGAAAAAAAGCGAATGAGTAATTTGGATATATACTAGAGAGTGAATCTGGATCGCACATCCTCAACACTATGCTTTTGATGTAATGACTGTATCAGCATAATTACGTGGCGTATCCGCACAATTTGTAATACATTGTATGCTGTGCATAAGAGGCATTAGTTTACAGTTTGATCAAAGAGCATAAGCCCACTTTCCACGACAAGGAAGCCTCTGCAAGTGGGAAACTACTGCATTCCCTGAGGGTTGTGACTGGGTGAGCTCTTTGCACTCGTTCACATGGTGCAGTACTGCGTGTCCGCCATTGCTGCCTCAGTGCTGTGCTGGCGGGGCGGTGGGCCCCAGAGCCAAGGAGGCTTTGCTGCACAGTGGGGTTGCTGTGTGGCTCCTGGGTCCCGCTGTCTGTCGCTGGTGCGGTGCTGGGGCGCCGGTGGTCGCCAGCATGCGGCTGCGCCATTTATAGGTTAGAGTAGTTTCCCACTTGCAGAGGCATCCTTGTCGTGGAAAGTGGGCTTATGCTTTTTGATCAAACTGTTAACTAATGCCTCTTATGCACAGCATACAATGTATTACAAATTTGGCGGATTCGCCACGTAATTTTGCTGAGACAGTCGTAATATCAAAAGCATATTGTTGAGGATGTGCGATCCAGATTCACTCTCCATTATGTGAGGTCTGATAAAGATTGGGGGTCTGATCCGAGGTCTGATGAAGATTGGGGGTCTGATCCGAGGCCTGATAAAGATTGGGGGTCTGATCCGAGGCCTGATGAAGATTGGAGGTCTGATCCGAGGCCTGATGAAGATTGGGGGTCTGATCCGAGGCCTGATGAAGATTGGGGGGTGGGTTCTGTTAATTTAAAAAAAAAGAAGATTTTTCTCCTCTAAAACCTAGGTGCGTCTCATAATTGTACAACCCCAGAGTGGTGTTACCACTTCTGCACCTTGCTATTATCTTATGGTCTAACCTGTATGTCACCTAGATATTTATTTCCAGGGCCCTCAGCACTGTGCATTTATAATATTGTTATGTAACTGTTCATGTAATGTGCCTGGTTCACCAGCAGGTGGCAGAAAACACGGCAGAACTATAGTTAGATAGAATGGAACTCACCATTCCATTCTCCCCCTCCCCCCCTTTGGTCAGAAGTGGGCCAGTCCTGCTTGCTACCAGAAGGAGGTGGGGCAGTTTTTGTTTGTGCTGGTTGAGACTCCATGTTGGAGCTGCCAGGATTCTAACCTATTCCTTGGCTGAAGAGAAGTCCGACTACAAGAGTGAAGTGCAGCATAAAGAAGAAGCCAAGTTATCCAGTCAGCTTGTCAGTACAGCAGAGTGAGAGAAGGATAGAGCAGAGTTGAGTTTGCCTGCCAGTTTAATGCTAAAGCCTGCTGGAACCAAGACAAAGCCTGAAACTGTTTGGAGAAACATTTATTCAAAGTAAAACTGCCATTGAACCTCACCTTTAGGTGTGGACTCAAGTTATTTCTTCAAATCCCTCAATTATTCCCCCTATTTATTGCTTCGGAGCCAAAGCCTAGGGTCCAGCTGTATCCAGGTAGGAGCACCGTGACACACATAAAGAAACAGACAGGCCGCACTATACCACTCAGCATTCCTACACTTGGGTCGCGACATTGAGGGCCCTGGGGTCCAGCTGTATCCAGGTAGGAGCACCGTGACACACATAAAGAAACAGATATGCCGCTGTATACCACTTGGCATTCCTACATTTGGGTCGCGACATAGAGGGCCCTGGGGTGCAGTTGCCCGTTGCATAATCAGGTGTGTTTTATGGTGTAGGAAGTATGGTAGTTCCAAAAATATAAAAAAAATATCACTTAGATTAATACAACCATTTCTTAAGGTGTATTTGATGCATTCAGTGGCGCGTATACTCATACATGCTCTGATATGCTGAAATTTTGGATTGTAATTTCTACAAATGGCTGTGTGTAAATGCAGTTGCTCTAAAGTCTGGAAAATATGAGGATTGTCCAGGATTGGGAAACACGGCTGCTTCCTTCCAAAAACAGCACCACACCTGCCACAGGTCATGTGAGGTCTTCTTCAGTGGAGCTGCGCTGCACTACTAGACCCAACCTAAAGCAAATAAATAAATAAATTGCTAGCAGTTTGCATTGAAGGTCTAGATGAGTGTTATCAGTTGGGGGGGCGTCCCTGCACAGTCTGAAATTGGCAGCACTGATTGGATAGTGTCAAACTGTGCAGGGATACACCCCCAATTGGTGACACCCATCTGGACCTTCACTGCAAACTACTAGTAATTCATTGATAACTTCTAACAGGAATAATAAATAAATGACATAACATGAAGTTATAAGAATAGATGCTCCAGTATTGTTTTTACATGGGGAATGCAAGTAGCTATTAAAACAGAGGTGACAGGTCCTCTTTAAAAGGGGAAGATCATATGCTCAGGGTCTTTGTGCATTTCCCCTCTTAAAGGAATTGTCCGCTTTTTTATTTTAATGACCTGTTATCAGACCTAACTGCAGCTGCAAGCAGGTGTGATTATAACTCCGCCATCCCATTCACCTCAATGGGACAACCCCTTTAAGGGACCTGTGCCCTGGAATGTGTTACACAGACAGCCTATTGATTTTGATAGGCAGTGTGTAATGGTTCATTTCTCGTCTGGTAGCGCTGCGAACCGAACACTTGCTTCCAGGTCCCTCCCAGATTATAGCTGATTGATGTGAGTCGAGGACCGGTAGCATAATGGCATGTGATTATTGTATCGATGGGGGCAGAAAATTTGATAATTGGGGGAGGCTACTAACATAAAAATACACATGAAAGATTTCCTTACATTAAAGGGGTTGTCCGGGTTCAGAGCTGAAACTGGACATGCCTCCGTTTTCACCCAGGCAGCCCCCCTGACATCAGCATCGTAGCAGTTCAGGCTCCGATGCTCTCCTTTGCCCTGTGCTAAATCGCGCAGGACAAAGGCATTTTCCGGAGTTCCGGTGACGAACCGGGCTGTCCATGGGGCTGCCAGGAAGCCCGGTGACGTCACCGGCACAGATGGACAGGCTTTAGCTCTGTTCTAGCCTGTAAAACAGCTAGGGCAGCGCTAAAGCCGGCCCATCAGAGCCGGTGACATCACCGAACACACTGCCGGGCGGAACCTTTTGCCAGGCAGTGTGTTATTGTAAACAAAAGAGCCCTTGCCCTGCGCGATCTAACACAGGGCAAGGGAGAGCATCAGAGCATGAGATGCTCCGATGCTTACATCAGGGGGGCTGCCTGAGTGAAATTATGGGTATTTCTGGGTTCAGCTCTGAACCCGGACAACCCCTTTAAATGCAACTGACACAATGGCTCCAACATAACCTCTGTTCACATTGAGGTTGTGGCTCCTGCTTGTGCCTCTGAGGTCTCCGTCATAACACCACATGCTGCATTGTTATTGCCAACAAACATAATAGAGACCTCATTGCCAGTGCAAACACAGCCCTAGATATCTTCAGAATAATTTTCTCTCCAATTATGCTGATGTTATTTTCTATTACCTGTGACACTCGTGCCACGTCCATGTGTGTCTCCCATTTCGAGGAGTGAAATCCGCCCTTCCATTGTTGTGTATTTGAGATGAGAAGCGCAAAAGTCTTCGGTGTCCATAGGGCCAGGCCATGTCATCTGCAGACTTGGACAAGCACTCCTCTTCATGAGCGCACTCCAGCATGCTCAGAGGTCGGTCTTCCAGGTAGGATGACTCCTGAACTAAGCGTGCATTCAAGATGAGGTCAGGCGCATCTGACGGGACATGATATGCAGTATCTTTACATTTCAGCTGACTCTTTAGGTGCTACCACAAATATACTGAATCAACATAGGAAATACATCCCCGACTCCTCCTTGCATTGACGCCTCTAACTCTGGTGTTGGTGAAGATGTTGGGTGGCAAGGAGACTCAACAATTTGCTTGACCAAATTGGACAGCACAAGGTAAAAGCTATAGAGGTGCAGAGATAACAGGCACATCTGGGCTTTTGTTCCTGAGAGGGCCCCATGAAGACACCAAAATGGCACTTGGAAGGTGGAGGCCACCTTATAGATTTTGCATTGAGGGCTAATAGCTCACCTCTGGAAGTTCCATCCATGAGGGAGCATTATGGTTAAGAAAATTTGAAGGAAAGTAAAAAGAGAAAACACATCAATATAATGGAGAAACCTGGAAGTCATGAACCCACCATTGAGAAGCCTGAAACAGAAGACGTTCTGGAGAAATTCTAGAATTGACAGTGTTTAAAGGGGTTGTCTACTTTAGACACCCCCAATCATAATGACTTAGTCCGGCTACCATGAAAGGATCATAGGCATATACTGGAAAATCAAAGAATGTGATTTTTTGAATCCTGGAGCCATCCCAGAAATGTAAAGACAAATGATAATACAACATATCCCTCTAATTTCTATTGCCCAGGAGTGTTTGGTAGACTGATGCCACCATGGGACACTGGTATAGGAAAGGAAAAAACTATTGGAGCCAAGAGCGCTAGGGCTCATGCCCCTGGTTCCTATCTATGTAGTAGGAATTTTTGAGAAGACCAAGAGATCACCCCCAAAGTTTAACCAAATGATTTGATGAACTTACGTTCTGTACAGGTAACTCCAGCGGCTCGGCGCCCCCCGCCTCGGGGGCAGTGTACCACACTATGATGGCGGCACTGCTGTATAGACATCTCTGTGCCAGTGCAGCGCACACCGCTCATCACGACGTCCTCGGCACCAGGTGTTCCTTGCCAGTACCACGTCTCCTAGTGTGATAATAAGAAGACACATTGTAATAAACTGCAATTCCACATTCTTCTACTCATTTATGAGTATATTATATATGAAATAATGTAAGGCTTGCACAAGTACAATCAACCATATGTTCTTAGTGTTCATGTTTTTGGGTGTCATTGCCCAATGTTATCCAGTTCCACATCCAGTGATCCTAATAGATTGCTTCTCAAAGACTCAGCAAAATTTAGATTCCTAGGTTCCTTCCTTAATCTCCTCTTGGCTTATCATATCCCGACACGTGTGGTGCCAGAACGACTGCTTTGAAAAATTTTTTATGATTTCATGACACTCTGTCACGAGATGTCAATGCTTTATTTATGTAGCCACCCAGTGGTTGTGATGTGAGTTGCAGCCTGTGAAGGGTTTTTGCAAAAATGTGACAATACTATATTCAATATGTATCATATGAAATGGAGGTGGATTATCAAAATTCACTGAAAGTTAAGAGTAGACGCCTCTATATTTTTGGTGTAGACTTCCATTAAATCAATGAAAGTTTTTAAGAATACATAGTCGACATTCTTTGAGAGGACCACCCATATAGAGGTGTGGTCCTCCCAAAGCATTGAAAATCTGTCCAGTGGCATACATAGGGGACGGTGCGCCCCATAGTAAGAATTAAAATGAGGCCCTTTTCGGGTCCTGCTTGACACAACCAAACTCTAAACCACAACACCACGAAAGGCCATGCTGAGTCCTCCACCCATTTTCATGGGATCCTTTTTTAGTTCTTTTTTTTTTTTGCTAAATTTGCAGTACCTTATGGAGACCCTATGTGCAGGTTTCCGACCACCTATCTAAACGAGGACAAGGCCACCAGGTAATGCGCCCCCTATAGCAGATGCATGGTCTCTATGGTAAGTACACCTTTAATTCATCTGATACAGAACTCACGCAAGAATCTTTCGATATCCTTAGTAAGCTCTCGTACACGTATGACAATGTTTTTACCAGGTCTGTATTGTACATTAGCTCCTTACTTGTATGGCATGGTTGGCAAATCCCATGCCTAGCTGCCGACACACAACCATGGCTTCGTTAATGCCCCACAGTTCTCCGCAGACGGCTCCCCATTTCTTCACGCCTCTAACAACCATCTGGACCTCCACTTTACCTTCCTCGGTTGATCTTCCTCCAACTAGACGTATCTGAAATAATAATATTAAGATGTTTACACTTTTTACATTTACTTCTTATTCATCGGCAATGATATTGTAGGCTTTTTTGGTTTTGGTATAAAAGGATCATTGCATTTTCTTAGCAGAACATACCGGTACATCATACTTGAAATGACTGTCATGGTTCAGGATCTCTGGAAATAAATGATACTAGTTGGAGCCTTGATGGATATATAGAAATTTCAACAGAAAGTGATCTGTGCTGTTTGCTGGGCTCTTTCCCTAAGGACTTGTTCACACGACCGTGCAGTGTTTTGCGGTCCGCAAATTGGGGATCCGCAAAACACGGATGCCGCCCGTGTGCCTGGAGAGGAACGGAACGGCTAGCGCCTTTATAGAAATGCCTATTCTTGTCCGAAAAACGGACAAGAATAGGACATGACTCATAATTTTTGCGGGGCCACGGAACGGAGAAACAGATGCGGACAGCGTCTTTTGCGGCCCCATAGAAGTGAATGGGTCTACTCTGCACCCATGTGGACCAAAACCACGGTCGCGTGAACAAGCCCTAACTCCCATAGACTTCAATGGAGTTTTCCGCGCAGGTGCAGTACTTGATATGAATGCATTATACCCGCACTGAATCTTGACCCATTCATTTCAATAGGTCTGTGTACATGAGCATTTTTTTTCAGGCATCACTTGTGCATTGCGTAAAAATCGCAGCATGTTCTATATTCTGTGTTTTTCACGCAGCCCTAGCCCCATAGAAGTGAATGGGTCTGCGTGAAAAACGCATTGCATCCGTAAGAAAGTGCGGGTGCGTTGCATTTTTCACTGATGGTTGCTAGGAGATGTTGTTTGTAAACCTTCCGTTTTTTATCACGCGCGCGAAAAACGCATCAAAATGCATTGCACCCGCGCGGAAAAAAACGGAACAACTGAAAGCAATCGCAGGCAAAACTGAATGGCTTTGCCTGTGAAATCGCACAGTTTTCACTGAACGCATCCGCAATGCATCTGGACCTAATCCGGACGCGCTCGTGTGAAAGAGGCCTAAGGGTCCCAGAGGTGGAGGCAGCACCTATTAAGCATTTAAAGGGGCACTGCAGCCAGACAAACTTATCACCTCTCCATCTGTGTTGGATCAGTTCGGGTCTGACTACCCAGTAAGCCCAGTGATCGATAAAACAGCTTTCCCTGTTTCCAACAGCGGCCAGACCATGGCTAAGTGGAGTGTGAATAGAGCGATGGTCAAGCTTGTGACCTACCACCCCATTCAAAGTCTATGGCATTGATAGAAACAGTAAGGGTGGGTTCACACTAGCGTTATGGTTTCCGTTATAACATGGCTATAACGGAAAATAACGGAATCCATAAAACAGTATGCAAAACGGAAGCCTTTAAGAGGCATTCTGTTTTGCTTCGTCCTAATAGGAGTCTATGGGAAAGCATAACGGATCCGTCTGGGTCCCGTTATGCAGGACTTTGTTTTCCATCTTCCATAACGGGAACCTGACGGATCCGTTATGATTTCTCATAGACTTCGATTATGACGGAAAGCAAACTGAATGCCTTTTAAAGGCTTCCGTTTTGCATTCCGTCATAATACAAGTCTATGGGCTCCAGAACGAATCCGTCCGCCGTTTTATGGATTCCGTTATTTTCCGTTATAACCATGTTATAACGGAAAGCCATAACGCAAACCATAATGCTAGTGTGAACCCACCCTAAGGCGTTGGCTGGAATACTCCTTTAAGGCATATCATGTGTCGTTGCTATTGATGTCGATGATAGAACCACTTCATTAGTTTGGTCTGGGCAAAAGTGTTATGTCTAGTGCAGCGTAAAGGGGACAGAGCCTGACACAGGATTCTCTCAATGTAAATATATTGCATTAGGGATCCAGATTTACAGGCTGCAGAGATTGTCTGTGGAAACAGTCAGCAAGGCCGTCAACAATCACACTCCTAACAGAGATCCAATAATGCAGAATGGCAGTTTTTTTTCACCCCTAAATCAGATTAGTATACAATAGATGGTAAAGACAAATTAAAAGGTCTGTGCCAACATCAATCCAAGAAGACATGCTGGAAGATTGCAGCTCTGAAGCCAGCAGAACTGTAAATGCAAGGTCTGAGGCCTTATGTACACGGCCGTTGCCCAGCTGTGCCCGTATTGCGGCCTGCAAACAGCAGGTCCGCAGTATACGGGCCCCAGCCGTTTGTGCACTGCATCATCGATGCGGACCCATTCACTTGAAAGGGTCTGGATTCATCTGCAGCAGCCGCATGGATGGTGCCCGTGCATTGAAGACTGCAAATTGCGGTCCCTGATGCATGGAATGGCCGCATGCATGAGGCCTTATAGAGAAAAGGTAATATAAAATGTTTTTCTGTACGGCAGAGATGGTTATTCATATAGACTTTTTAGTCTAAAAATCTAAGGCTAGTTTCACAACTGCGGTACAGAGATCCGGCCGCCTGAATTGGCGGGACACAAACCGCATTTTTGCCGGAATGTGGCCAGATCTCCACCTGACCCCATTATACCTAATGGGGTCGGCGGCCATTCTGTTTACATCCGGATCTAGAGAATTCCGTCAGGCTGTTCTCTGCCGGAACAGCCTACCGGAATATATGCTGCAGATGTGTAACCAGCCTTAGACTATGGGTCCATGAGAAAACGTAAATGTGAATGAGGACTAAATGATATGGTCTCATTCCATATAAATATGTTCCATATACTCCCTGCACTGAGGGTGTTTACTCAATGTTCCATTAGAGACATGGACGGTACAAATGTTCGTGTGCTATTACTTTCATTAGGTTGGGTTTCTATATAATTGTGGCTTATAGAACGATCAGACCACATTTTATTAGTAACCTGCACAATGGCCACCACTGACCTGGTCACCGTATCCCATCTCAGCAACATGGCACCTCACAGCGGCATCTTCTTCGTGTTGGCAGCCGGCTATACTCGCCTCTTTGAACTTGCATTCAGTGATGGACTTTTCCCGGCCAGTGCAGAGCACCTCATTCATGTGTATAGGACCTAAGCCTGAAACGCAGGAACAGCCTGGTGAGCAGTCCATATGTCTAAGACGACCGCTCAGGTCAACGGAAGTGCAAGGCGTGAACACAAAACCCTGCTCTATTAATAAGACATTTATTTCTTCTTGATGAATATATATTTTTTTTGCACTAAATATTTCTACCCCAAGGGGGAGTATTGTAGGTTTTCACCAAAATGCAAATCATCTGGTCACATGTGGTACTGCAAGCAAAACTCATAGTTATGTTTTTTTATTGATCTCTACTTTAAGAGACCTTAATCCCACTATCTATCTATCTATCTATCTATCTATCTATCTATCTATCTATCTATCTATCTATCTCTCTATCTCATTTTTATCTATCTCATATCTATCTATCTATCTATCTATCTCTCTATCTCATATCTATCTATCTCTCTATCTCTCTATCTATCTCATATCTATCTAACTATCTTATATCTATCTCTCTATCTAAAATCTATCTATCTATCTCTCTACTCTATCTATCTATCAATCTATCTCATATCTATCTCATATCTATCTCATATCTATCTCATATCTATCTCATATCTATCTCATATCTATCTCATATCTATCTATCTATCTATCTATCTATCTATCTATCTCTCTCGTATCTATCTATCTATCTATCTATCTATCTATCTAATATCTATCTATCTATCTATCTATCTCATATCTATCTATATCTATCTATCTACAGGGCTCGAGTCCAGGGGGAACGGGTGGGAACGGCGTTCCTGCACTTTTTTCACAGCAGGAACGCCGTTCCCTTTAAGGGCAAAATGACCAGGAAGCGGTGAAGGCTTTGTACTCACCGCTTCCTGGTTATCGGCTGTCGGCTGTCAGGGCTGGCTGCGCACAGTGTGAGGCGCTCTGTGACCTCACGCTGTGCGCAGCCTTCACAGCACAGCCGAGAACCAGGAAGAGAGGAGCGGCGGCGTCCAGGAGCAGGAGAGGGTAAGTGTTTTTTTTGTTTTAGATTTTATGGCTGGTGAGAGGCACTGACTGGGGGCTGATGGAGGGGGCACTGGTGGCTGATGGAGGGGGCACTGGTGGCTGACGGAGGGGTCACTGGTGGCTGATGAAGAGGGCACTGGTGGCTGATGGAGGGGAACTGGGGGCTGATGGAGGGGCACTGGGGGCTGATTGACTGGTCACTGGGGGCTGGTGGAGAGGCACTGGGGGCTGATGGAGGCGGCACTGGGGGCTGATGGAGGGGGTCACTAAGGGCTGATGGAGGGGGTACTGTTGGCTGATGGAGGGGGCACTGGTGGCTGACGGAGGGGGTACTGGTGGCTGACGGAGGGGTCACTGGTGACTGACGGAGGGGTCACTGGTGGCTGACGGAGGGTCACTGGTGGCTGACGGAGGGGCACTGGTGGCTGATGGAGGGGTCACTGGTGGCTGATGGAGGGGTCACTGGTGGCTGATGGAGGGGTCACTGGGGGCTGATGGAGGGGTCACTAGGGGGCTGATGGAGGGGTCACTGGTGGCTGATGGAGGGGTCACTAGGGGCTGATGAAGGGGGCACTGGGGGCTGATTGACTGGTCACTGGGGGCTGGTGAAGAGGCACTGGGGGCTAATAGAGAGGCACTGGGGGCTGATGGAGGGGTCACTAAGGGCTGATGGAGGGGGCACTGGTGGCTGATGGAGGGGGCACTGGTGGCTGATTGACTGGTCACTGGGGGCTGATTGACTGGTCACTGGGGGCTGATTGACTGGTCACTGGGGGCTGATTGACTGGTCACTGGGGGCTGGTGGAGAGGCACTGGGGGCTGATTGACTGGTCACTGGGGGCTGGTGGAGAGGCACTGGGGGCTGATGGAGAGGCACTGGGGGCTGATGGAGGGGGCACTGGGGGCTGATGGAGGGGGCACTGGGGGCTGATGGAGGGGGCACTGGGGGCTGGTGGGGAGGCACTGGGGGCTGGTGGGGAGGCACTGGGGGTTGGTGGAGAGGTCTTATCTGAGGTCTGATTGGGGGTCATTCATATTTGGGTCTGAGCTGAGGTGTGATCTGGGGTCTTATTAACATTGGGCATCTTATTGGGGCTGTTAGCTGAGGTCTGATTAACATTGGGGGTCTGATTGGTGGTCTGACCTAAGGTGTAATAAAAAATATTTTTTTTCCTATTGTCCCCCTCTAAAACCTAGGTGCATCTTATAGGGCGAAAAATATGGTGCTTGCTCCTCCTCCTGACCTCCCCTGCCATTTGTGTACGCCGCGCGCCATGACGTTACACGGAGGCACTTGGGTGAGTTCCCACACTTTTTTTTCCCAGGACTTGACCCCTGTCTATCTATCTATCTATCGTTTGGAAAAAAGACATGCATAATTAAAGATGAGCTGTTACCTCTCCTTTAGTAACTACTTGCATTCCTCATGTAAAAAACATTCTTGGACATTTATTCTTATGACTCTATGTTGTGCCATTTCGCTATTATTCCTGCTAGAAGTTATGAATAAAGTACTATCAATTTGCAATAAAGGTCCAGATGGGTATTACCAGTTGAGGTGTGTCCCTGCACAGTCTGACACTATTCAATCAGTGTTGCCAGTGTCATACTGTGTAAGGACACCCCCCTAATTGGTAACACCCATCTAGTCCTTTTTTGCAAACTGCTAGTAACTCAGGAATAGTAGAGGAATGGCACAGAATAGAGTCAGTGTTATTATATGATGATAGCAAGCAATTACTAAAACGGACATGTCAGGAAAGGTGATAGGTCCTCTTTAAGCTCTACCCTGGAAACCCCCATGAAATGTTCCCTTTTGGACGGATTTTGCATAAACCCTGCCCCTTTCTCAGTCCCGTTTGGGGCCAAAATCATAAAAGTATGAACCAATTGGTAACTCCAAGGGTTGCCACCTGGGGATCTAACTGGAAACTTCCGTACCTCCAGGGAAATAAGGCACCAGACATTGCAGGGATAGCAGGACGAGGAACATTGCACGCACCTTGCCAGTGCAGACACTCTCTTAAGGACTCTACCCAGAAAAATAAGTTTTATTGCAGCCACTTCTATGACAAAAATAAAGACGATCCGTCCTATTGAATAATTTGCTGCTATTTCTAATTCACCCCCGGCACAAATAAATTGCAAGCCTTTCTTGTAACACAGGGATAACGAGGAAAAATGGCAGCTACAAAACAGATAATAAACACTCTGAAGATAAAAGCCGTGTGCATGCGAAAACATTTCCGAGGAGAAAGAAAAAATTAATGGGTGAAATGTGATTTGATTAAAAACCACTTTCTCAAGGAAACTGCGCTGAAGGAATAAGTCTTATTGGTGAGATTTTTTTTTATAAACATTTGCATAGAGTCATTTAACAAACACCGATATTTCTACTTCTCACATCCGCTGCCAAGTCTAATAGTTTACTGCTTGCTGTATAATTACTGGGCTGCAGTAACAAGTATGATGTTAGCATTGTAATTAGATTACCATAAAAGTTTTACTACTAATTCATTACTGCGGAACGGGCGGGTTAATAAAGTTTCATTGGGAGTGTGTTAATATGAAATATTATCATTATTGGAAAAATATATTCTCACCTTGTCCCAACTGGGCTCCTAGAACGGCTTCTTTAGCAGATCCATAACCGAGCTCCCGGCACACCACGCTTGCCGACTGGAGATTCCACTTATCGTCACAGACCGTGCCCCATTTTCCGTTTTTTAACACTTCGACTCGGCCCTCACCAGCATGGGGCCCGGACCTCAACCTAACAAGGGGCTCCTAAAGGCACATAGATTTATACTTGTAAGAACATATATATTTAAAGTGGATCTGTCACTTGTCTGAGGGCAGCACAGAACATAGGGACAGACACTGAGCTTGACGATATGTACATATGGACGTAACGTTTTTTAGGCCTTCATTCTGCATTTTCATATAAAAACTGTGTAAATGCTGCAAGGACTCAAAGAGAAGGCCTGAGAGTCCTGTTTCCCACACCTATTTATACAGAAAGCCTGTGAGTCCTGCTGCCCCGTCCCTCATAGAGAAAGCCTGTCAGTTCTGTTTTCCACAGCAATTAATACAGAAAGCCTGTCAGTCCTGCTTCCACCCGCCCTCATAGATAAATTCTGTGAGTGCTGCTTCCATTATTCCACATAAAGAAAGCCTGTGAGTCCTGCTTCCTCCGCCAACTCATTAAGATAGCCTGTGAGTCCTGATTTCTCTGCTCACTCATAAGGACTGTGGGTCCTGCTTCCCCCATCCACTTATAGTGAAAGCCTGTGGGCCCTGTTTCCTTGACCCACTCATAGAGGAAGCCTGTGAGTCCTGCTTCCCCCATCCACATATAGAGAAAACCTAAGACCTGCTTCCCCCACCCACACATAGAGAAAGACTGCGAGTCCTGCTTCTTCCATCCGTTCATAGAGAAAGCCTGTGAGTCCTGTTGTTCCATCCGCTCAAAGAGAAAGCTTGTGAATACTGCTTCCTCCATACTGCCTGTGAGGCCTGCCTTCCCCTGCCATCATAGAGAAATCATGCTAGTCCTGCTTTCCCACCTCTCATACAGAAAGTCTGTGAGTCCTGCTTACTCCATCCATGCATAGAGAAAGCCTGTGAGTCCTGCTTCCCCATTCCTTATAGAGAAAGACTGATTCCTGCTTCCTTTGCCCACTCATGAAGAAAGCCTGTGAGCCCTGTTTCCCACACCCACACATAGAGAAAGCCTGTATGTCCTGCTTCCCTCCACCCTCATAGAAAAAGCCTGTGAGCCCTGCTTCTGCAACCCGCACATAGAAAAAGCCTGTGAGTCCTGCTTCTGCCACCCGCACATAGAAAAAGCCTGTGAGTCCTGCTTCTCCCACCCGCACATAGAAAAAGCCTGTGAGTCCTGCTTCTCCCACCCGCACATAGAAAAAGCCTTTGAGTCCTGCTTCTGCTACCCGCACATAGAAAAAGCCTGTGAGTCCTGCTTCTGCTACCCGCACATAGAAAAAGCCTGTGAGTCCTGCTTCTGCCACCCGCACATAGAAAAAGCCTGTGAGTCCTGCTTCTCCCACCCGCACATAGAAAAAGCCTGTGAGTCCTGCTTCTCCCACCCGCACATAGAAAAAGCCTTTGAGTCCTGCTTCTGCTACCCGCACATAGAAAAAGCCTGTGAGTCCTGCTTCTGCTACCCGCACATAGAAAAAGCCTGTGAATCCTGCTTCTGCTACCCGCACATAGAAAAAGCCTGTGAGTCCTGCTTCTGCTACCCGCACATAGAAAAAGCCTGTGAGTCCTGCTTCTGCTACCCGCACATAGAAAAAGCCTGTGAGTCCTGCTTCTGCTACCCACACATAGAAAAAGCCTGTGAGTCCTGCTTCTGCCACCCGCACAAAGAAAAAGCCTGTGAGTCCTGCTTCTGCTAACCGCACATAGAAAAAGCCTGTGAGTCCTGCTTCTGCTACCCGCACATAGAAAAAGCCTGTGAGTCCTGCTTCTGCTAACTGCACATAGAAAAAGCCTGTGAGTCCTGCTTCTGCTAACCGCATATAGAAAAAGCCTGTGAGTCCTGCTTCTGCTAACCGCACATAGAAAAAGCCTGTGAGTCCTGCTTCTCTCACACACTCATACAGAATGCCTTTGAGTCCTCTATGAGTGGATGGGGTTAGCAGGACTCACAAAAGATATATCTCTGAGTTCAGCGTCCCCCCCTCCCCACCTCTGTTCTATGTTTCCCTTAAATAGGAGACCTGACAGAGCTGGTTTAAAGCCAATCTCCACTATGGATTACAGTAAATTTATTATATTATAGGATTAGACTGTAAAATGATGATGATTTATAAAGGTTTGCATGTGAGATAATGCACCTACCATCGTCTTAAACGCCTTCTTGAAGTTATTTGTGCTTCCAATTCCAGAGTTGGGTCCAGGCACACACTTCACTATGGCGTGCATCCCATTCCTACACGCAGGCTTGAAAGGCTTTGGAGAAACCTGGACTTTGCAGTTTGCTAGATGAGGCTCTGTTCCTGAGCAGGCGACTTTGTGGATCCAGAACATCTTCTTCTGACTTAACATCTTTAACCTGAGAGATTGGCAGTGCATACAATCAGTCCACTGAGTCTCATGGAAGACAACATGTCCCCTTCCCCTTAGCCCACTGGCAATGAGAGAAAAATGGAATAATTGCCATTTTTTGAAGATCTCTGCTTGTTCTCAGTGAATAGAATTGTTCCTGTTTAAAGATGCTGAAAGCACATTAAGCAAGAGTAGATATGTCCTGGCTTTCAGCCATTAAACTTTAAGAATGTTTCCACTCACTGACAGCAAACAATGACTTTGAAAATGGTCAATGCTGATTGTTTTTTCAGGATTATAATTTATTGGGAATATATTTTTATGATTATATCAGATAAATATATTGTTTCAACTCACTGTAACCTGTGAACTAAGTCTCTACTGACCTGGATTTTGGACCCTTGATCTTCATATTCCAGAGTTTCCTGTGATAATGAATATAAATCAGTTTAATCATTTCTGCCTTTTCTCCATTATTATATTTCACTTCTTTTCCTGTCTAGATGACCATAATTACAGTACATTCCACAAGGAAGCAAGTAAACCAAGATGGTCTGAGATCTTCTTTCCTAAAGCCACCTTAAAGGGGTTGTATCAACTGGAAGGCACTCAGATGAGACAACCCCTTTAAGGCTGGGGTTACAGGGTGATCTCGTCTGTAACCCCTTTTGCTCACCCAAGGATCGCCGTGTACCCACAACCATGACCCCAGAATCACAAAAAAAATTCCAACATTGAAATAAATGGGTCCACATCCTATCCGCAAATAAAACAAAAAAGGAACAGACACGGAAACAAAATAAGTTTGTGTGCATGAGGCCTTATAAAGCCGAAAAAAATGGATCGCTGCCGGAAAACGGTAAAATGTTTTAGGCAGCAGAGCTATATGCACAGGCCTGTATAGCTATACTACCTAGTATATCGCTGCACAACCTCCATGTGCTGCTATAAAGATGTACAGACAGAGATATTCTCCTCTAGAATCAATGCTTCGGGACATATAGCATCCAATGGAGCATACCTCTAGGAGGCATATGGTGGTATAGTGAAGACCTCATGCACCTCCTCGGTAGACCCGTTACTTAGGCTACATGCACACGGACGTTGTCTGTTTCCATGTCTGTTCCGTTTCAATGGGTCCCCAAAAAATGCGGACAGCACACGGCATGTCCGTTCCGTAGCCCCAATGGATCCGCAAAAAAAAAAAACGGATGGCATAACGGACCGCAAAACACATATGGTCATGTGCATGTAGCCTAATCCATACAAAATAGAGCTGTAACACAGCCATGTGCCCAAAGCCTTAATCGTTTTCCCTAAAATATTAAAAGCACACTACCTGGAAGTCTATATCCCATAGCTGTGCTTTTATCTTACACAGATCCATAGTTACAGATATGTCCTTTCCTACCTTTCCACTTGGACGAGCATGTGTGTCTCGAGATATTGTGTCCTGAGATGTCCATCCTATAGGAGTGTATGTGCGGCCACCCAGTGGTTGTGATGAGGATTACAGTCTATTAAGGGTTTTGATAGCATGTCACTATATTGTATTGAACTGGTTTTATAAGAGATTGGAGTCCTTCACCAAATTTCTGTACAACATTTCCCAAACTGGTTATCACCAAACTCTCCATTTATATCAGGGACGTACTGACGGGGGGTGGCACTGTGCAGCCTCTGTTTCATACACTACGCGGACTGTGATGGCGCTATTAATGGGTGTCTCTCTATAAGTATATAGGCTTATTATTTGTGTGGCTTACGGTGGATTTTTTTTTTGTGCAGTTTGGCAGCAATATTTATATGTACTGTATGGTGGCTTTATTAAAAGTCTACCAAATAGGATTTACCGTTAACAACTTTTATCACCCATCCACAGGATAAATAGTAAATATATGATCGCCTGGGTCTGACTGCTGATCACGAGAACAGGGGTCCTGACCCCTCCAAGGCACCACCGCTCCATTCACTTTTATGTGAAAGAGAAAGCTGAGAGTTATACTCAGCAGTTCCACAGTAGTGGACAGAGTGGTGGTCATACATGTAGACTACCGCTCCATTCACACAGGAAGACTTAGGGACCCTCATTCTCGTGATCAGTGGTAGTTCCAGCATGTGCACCCCCAGCGATCATACATTTATCCTGTAGATAGGTGGTACATTTTGTCAATGGGAAAACCCGGTTTTCCAGGATTTTGATATTGATGGCCTATCCTAAGGAGGGTTGGTCTGACTCCATCAGCTGCTTGAAGTGACTCTTCCTAAGCCTGTGTAGTATATCGATGTGGAATAGCACTCGCCAGATCTTGCTGTCTTCCGGAATGTAACAGCCAGCCTGGAGCCCTAGATCCACAGAGGCTCCTGAGTATGTAGTCCAGAAAGAGATATCGGAGGCAGCATGTCCGGATGAAATCCCTTTATTGTGGGAACTGCTCACATGAAAAAAACGTGAATACAAAAGAGTTCTACGTTTCGGCTCTCACACAGCCTTTGTCAAGCATAATGTGCTCTATACATACATGAGGTTATAAAGTGAAGACTCCGCCCCTTCTCAGAGGTGTGTCCAATCGCTGCATTTCATTATAAATGAGTGATATAAAAGGTTAAAATTTCTCAGCCAACCAAAATAAGGCTAGACAGCTGATGTGCACACAATACATCCCCTATAACAAACAACATTCTGACCTGATCATAAATAGTGAAGGCAGATAGTGTCATGTTGCACGCTCACCTGCGCGTCCCTTAGTCTCCAATGCGCATGTCATGCAGAGAGGAAGTGGAGGTTCACGTGACTACAGCGGTCACATGACCTCCTATAGCAATGCGTCCTGTATCCAGTATACACGACTGAGCGGAGGGGAGTTACCTCACGTGATCCATCACATGATCGCAGACAAACATGTCCTTGCGATCATGTAGGAATCCACTAAGTCGCAGGCATAACGCATTGTCTCACAGGCACCGATCGAACATCCATTGCAGGAAAGATTCCTCCATAGATGTCCACATGACAGCGCGCAGTGGATGAGGACATACAGCGCACAAAAAAACGAGGCATATTGTTTTGGTCGAGCGTGCATCATGAACTAATGCAGTGTACAATGTGAATAAGTGCTCACTATATATTAATACTTTATATTACAACCTAAAAACTTTATATATATAAAAACACATCATGGATGAGTCACACAGACCCCACACTGAATTCAATATTCAACCCATGAGGTTGAAGGGCTTTTAATTCAAATATCCATTTAAGCTCTTTTTTACGTAGGAGCCGATGTCTATCTCCCCCCCCCCATCTCATTTTACCCACTGAGTCAATAATGCGGAAGCGTAATTGGTTAACCGAGTGCCCACGTTCCACAAAATGTTTGGCTACTGGTTTGTCAACAAGACATTTCCTTATGTTGCCCTTGTGGGAATTGATCCGCTCACGTGCCTCCACGTTTTTTCATGTGAGCAGTTCCCACAATAAAGGGATTTCATCCGGACATGCTGCCTCCGATATCTCTACCTAAGCCTGTGACGTCACGTTCATTGGTCACGTGGCCTAGGCGCAGCTCAGTCCCGCTGAGCTGCAATACCAAGCACAGCCACCATGGGGGTAGCTATGGGGGAAGCGGTTGCTTTGGGGCCCATACTCAGAAGGGGCCCATACAGAAGAAGGACTAAAAGACTTTATTGTTTGGGCCTCCTCATCTGTATTATACAATTACATTATATACAGACACACTGTAGAAAACGGAGGGAGTGGCTGTCAGGCCTCGTCTGCGATCTGTATCTTGACTAGCCACAGGAATTCGGATTGAAAGGGAGGAGGTGGTTGCACAGACGTTTTAGTGTTGGGGGCCCATTCAAAAATTTGCTGTGGGGCCCAGTCATTTCTAGTTACACCACTGACAGCCATTATCCAATGGGCGGCGCTGTGTTTGATAAGCTGCAAGGAGGTCTCTTCAAACAGCTGCTCGGCAGGGGTGCTAGGAGTTGGACCCCCGCCAATCTGATATTGACGGCCTGTCCTGAAGATAGGTCATCAATATCCAACCCCTTTAAATCAAGGCATATGTGTCAATTTTCATAAAGCATATCTGCGTACCCCAATTTGACAAGCTCCTATACTCCCTTAACCTTAATGGTAACGAAATTTGCATTCTATGTGCGCCCACGTCTTACTCTGCTGTTTGTATTTCTCGGATTACACCGGGGAACTAGGAAGATCTGGATGGGCACTGATCTAGGAGCTGTACATGATCAGTACACAATACATCGGCCTACTTACTCCCCGCTCTTTCACTAGACCCCCTCCCATCCACGCAGCCGCTAGAAACCCCAATATACATCATGTATGCGGCAGAGCCGGCTTATTTACAGCTGCCGAACACCCACACGAAGTGAGAAAGTATCCTGCTAATTAAAGCGTCTGTAAACATTTTGCTTTCCCTAAACTTTTAATTAAATGTGTATTAATATTTAAGACTTGTGATATTTAATTTACTTTCAATGAAGAGAATGTTAAATGTTAATTGTTCCCGAAGAACATGTCCCTGACAGACACTGAAACCACAGATTAACGTGATATTATTCCATAACTCTGCACAGAAGACGTCTCTTATCGTGAAGATGAAGACAAACGTCCGCAGTAACGTGATAGCGCCGCCGTACGAGTTGCTGCTGAGATCAGGGTGCATGGAAATGCATCCCCGAGTGCTGAAAACATTAGTTCTTATAGAGAAGGCAGGGATTTCCTATAAATCATCCTACTGAACAACAATATGGCCCTTACTATAAAAAGGCTGATAACAGAGAGAAATGGATTACCTCAAAGAATTTGTATTAAATATTATTAAAGAACACCCGTCAACCCTATTAAACCAGGCAATATATGACCTGGTAGAGTTGATCCTGCTGATTAAAATGACACCTGTCTTGTGAAAATCAGTTGCGGGGTTCCCGAGAAAAAAAAGACTTGTATTCTTTATGCAAATTAGGCCATTGAGGGGCGTGGTCAGGACTGGAAAGCTGAGGAGCTGAAGCACACAAAGGGACTAGGCCCCGCCCCTCTGTTCACTAAAGCCCTAGAATTAAAGTAGTTTTTCTCTGAAATGACACCACCGATTTTCACAAGACAGGTATCATTTTAATCACCAGGATCAACCCTAGTAGGCAGTGTGGTTGATTTAATAGAATTGATCCTGCTGACATGTGCCCTTTAAGGGGTGAACAGGCCAATCTGAGGGCTAGAAACTGGTGAACCCAGCTACTAACATGATAATCGGGCCGGGGCCGGTTCATGCTATCACACCGCTTTTCAACAAGGGCCAGGAAGCTTGTTTCTTTGCAGGATGATTTGTATTTGCAAGATTTTAGGGTGCATGTAACTTATTAACTACATTTTAAAACTCTTTCTTCTCTTTCTAAGCTTACATGCACACGACAGTGTTTTTTTGCGGCCTCCGCTCCGTTATTTTTGCGGATCTGATGGTCTCCCATTCATTTCTATGGATCCGTTAAAAATGCAGATGCCTCTTCCGTTGCCTGTCCGTGTCCGATGTCCGCATTTCACGTCCGCAAAAAAATGGCATGTCCTATTCTTGTCCGCAAAAAAACGGTTTGCGGACCCATAGAAGTCAGTGGGTACGCAAAAAATGCGGATGACCAACGGAAGCCATCCGTTTGTCATCCGCAAACGTTTTTTTTTGCGGATGGTTGCTTGGAAACCAGGGCACTTGTACAGGTACTTTAAGAAACTGGTTCAAGCCTTCCGGGTTTTTTTGCGGATCCGCAAAAAAAAACGGAAGACACATGGAAACACAACCTACAAAATTTGCAGACACACGGAACGGATGTGGATGTGAAAAAAAAAGGAAAACGGATCCGCGATTTGTGGACAGCAAAAAACAACGGTCGTGTGCATGTAGCCTAAGGCGAACAAAAAACTGTTCTGATATATATATATATTTTACATTTTAAATATTCCATTGCTAACCCCGCAGCATAAATAAAATGTTCCCTTAATTCTGCCACAGTACAAATACAGTGATACCAGATTTATATAGTTTTTTTATGTTTTATTAGGCTACTTTCCCACTTTTAATTTGTCTTTCCATTTGTGAGATCCATTCAGGGCTCTCAGCAGCGGTCCAAAACGGATCAGTTTTGCCCTAATGCATTCTGAATGGAAAAGGATCTGCTCAGAATGCATCAGTTTGTCTCCGATCAGTCACCATTCCGCTCTGGAGGCGCCTGCAGCGTTTTGCTGTCCGCCTGATGAAGCGGAGCAGAGCGGATCCCTCCTGGCACACAATGTAAGTCAATGGGGACGGATCCGTTTTCTCTGGCACATTAGAAAACTGATCCGTCTCCCATTGACTTTCAGTGGTGTCATGGCTATAGATGATATAATACAACCGGATCAGTTCATGACGGATGCAGGCGGTTTCAATATTGTAACGGAAGCGTTTTTTCAGATCCATGACGGATCCTCAAAAACGCTAGTGGGAAAGTAGCCTAACTTTTACCCAAAAAGATTTTGCCACCATATTCATTTTTTATTTTTCCATCGACAAAGCTGTGTTACAGTTTTTTTTTTGTTTTTTTTTAAATTGCTTTTTATTAAATTTTTGAGGCTAGGTGAACAGAAGCATTCTATTGTTTTTAGCTTCTTTTTTTTACCCTAATATTGTTTGTTTAGTAGGACGAGTTGTTACGGGCGAGGAGATACCAATGATGTATTATGTGTGCCACTGGAAAGGTTTCATTTAATAGCCATATCCTGCCCTTTCTTATATGGCGCTGTGTCATTTCTTACTGTTACCTCCCCATTGAGCTCCCCAGAATCACTGAGACCTGACATTGTAATCTCTTTCTGTCGGACCTAATGCACTTTTTCTTTACAGTGGTTAGAAGCTTAGATTTTCCTCATACGAGCTCCAAATCCCTTGAATAGTCATGGAACTATATGAGAAAATTCTGATTGTCACCACTAGAGGGAGATTAGGAGCTACCAGCAATCACTGAAACCCATTAATAAAACAGTATATGCTAGGCTCCTACACTCCCCCTAGTGGTGGCTTCAGGTAGACAGAATATTCTGTATTTCAATGCAGGGAATTTCGGGTTCGTCCCAACCCTCATAATACTATATATTTATATTAAGAAATAATTCTGCTTAAAGTGTTAGATCCAAAATGTCATTGAGTTCAAATGCGGGCATATTACCTACATCCCTCTCTCATGCCAACCAGTTATATTTTGAGCATTTCTTGGAATTAATATGAGCTCCTATGTTTGTAAATTATGAAGCTTTTCAGCTCGATTAGAAAAAAAAACTATGAATATAAGCAAAGAAATTGTCAACCATGGCCCCCGCTGAGAGACTGCAAAAAACTGCTTACTTTACATTTTCAGTATCCAAGCAGGAAAAAAATAATGTGACCAGATGGTTCTCTTCTTCTCTCCTCCAATATGAAGTTTCTATAGCAACTTTTTGTGCAAAAGCAGAAATGTCTGGTTTATCCTGGAATAGGTTTATTTATTCGGGAGGATAAAATCATACAATGTAACCGAATTTAGTCCAAATTCAGATTTTCTGTAAAAGCAAATTAGTTTGGGAGCAAATAAATAAATAAATTGGTTTCATAGATAGATTGATACAAGAAGATAGATAAATAATGAGATGTAAATATAGGCTTTTATCTATCTATCTATAAATCTATCTAGTATCTATATATCTATCTTCATTCTAGATAGACAGAATTGAGATAGATAGGTGATTAATAGATAGATAAATAGATAGATAATAGATAGAAGATAGATAGATAGATAGATAGATAATAGATAGATAGATAGATAGATACAGACAGAGAGATAGATAGATAAATATGAGATGTGTACAGTACATATCTATCTATCTATCTATCTATCGCCTATCTATCTATCTATCTATCTATCTATCTATCTATCTGTCTATCTAAATTGAAAGAAGGGCCAGCAGCACTCCAGATGAATTCCAGTGAACAACGTTTATTCACCCAGTGTCCGGGTCAAACAGCGACGTTTCGACTGCTTATTGCAGTCTTTCTCAAGCCACCTGTCTATCTGTCTATCTATCTATCTATCTATCTATCTATCTATCTACCTGTCTATCTGTCTGTCTATCTATCTGTCTATCTATCTATCTGTCAGTCTGTCTGTCTATCTATCTATCTGTCTGTCTGTCTATCTATCTATCTATCTATCTATCTATCTATCTATCTGTCTACCTGTCTACCTGTCTATCTATCTATCTATCTATCTATCTATCTATCTATCTATCTGTCTCGTCTATCTATGAAACCAATTTATTTACTCCCAAACTAAATCTATCAGTCTGTCTATATACCTTTTGGAAAAAAAGAAACACACTTTTATGAGATCTATTATTTTATACAGGTGAAAGCCAAGTTTAGAATTTCGTAGATTTGCACACCTGTAGCATTCGTTTCTTTGAGTAAGGCTACTTGGTGATCTGTATGGCTTTCTGTAATGGCTTTTCCAGCTGTACTCCAACTCCCATCATGCCCTGAGCCTGCGCCAACAGCTGACAAGCCCCAAGTTGCACACCCTTCAATGTAATATTCCATGTTAGCTTTACAATGGATACAATTGGTAACATTTTGCTACGTGGTCATTGACCTTTTATCTCACCATAGCCCTCAGACCCTCCTGATAAACCGCTGAGAACCGTTCTCTTCCAGCCATTTAAAGAACACACAGATTATGGTGCGGGGAATGCATACAATTCCAGCTAACCATATGGTGCACTCCTCTAAATAGCAGACCAGTCCGCTCCCCGTCTACTAATGACACCTTGTTGAAGGTCACCCAGTATCCGGGGAGTGCAGCGAATCAGTGGCCAATCTCATACAATGGCTGCTATTACTCTCTCTCATTATAATGCCTTCAGATTTAGCTTCATTTTTAGATTTCCTATTGATCATTTTGAAAATGCCAGAGGAGATTCTGGTCATGCGGAACATGTCGTGCGCAGCCGTGAGTGCTGTTCTGTGTGGTCGTCCTGAGGGCAGACGCCAGAATAAAGTCCATTCAATGGAGCAAAAATACCACTTGAAAACATTTCCAGGATAAAGGCAAAGGTCTAATACCACTAGTTACAAAAATCATACAGTTCCTAATAAGGTATTTTCTTCTGTCAAATTATCAAAAACTTTATTCCATTTTATGTTTAGTTTTGTTTCTGGAAAAGCTGGGTGACTATCAATATGGACGCCATTACTATTCCTACTGAAATATGACCCCAAATAACTAGGCTGATTTGTGCTTAAACGCTATGTACATCTTCGGAGGCAATTTTTTTTTTATGATTGCATAAAAAACATTTTTGGCTTAAAATAATTTTTTTCAAATGGCCTTTAATAAAAATATTGAGCCATTCTGTCACAACGGGGTAACTGTTTTTCTAGTTTTATCTCTAAACTACCGAAAGGTCATATACATTTATTTAAGCCCCATTCTTATCAGTAAGATAAGAACTGATCTTTAGGGCTCATGCACACGACCGTTGTCTTGCGGTCCGTTTTTCACGGATCAGTTGTTTCATATCTGAGGTTTTTTTTCTCTGATTTAAGTCCTCTTCCGTTCCGTCATTCCACAAAACATAGCCCTATGGTTTCCGTATGCGATCTGTTTTTTGCGGATCGGAACAGTAACTTATTAATCACCCACCAAACACATGAGCAATATGGGCTGGGCATAGCATTTCTACAGTACAGATGAAACACGGATGACATACGGATGTGTTCCGTGTGCGTTCCGTATTTTTTGCAGACCCATTGACTTGAAAGGGGCCTTGGACCGTGATTTGCGGACAATAATAGGACATGCACTACTTTTTTGCGGAACAGCCATGCGGACAAATGGATACAGAATTCACACAGAGTAACTTCCGTATTTTCTACAGCCCCATTGAAGTGAATGGTTCCGCATACGGGCTGCACAAAAAAAGGAACGGAAGCGGAAAGAAAATACGGTCATGTGCATGAGCCCTTAATGAGTGTTTATAATGTCAGAGAGCAGAGATAAGGAGTCCGCCTGCTCCTGGTCTGATTGAAAGGACACAAAATCCAAAGGGTGCTACTAGAGCATTTCAACTCTGTACGGAAAAAAGGACACCATATTTTTAATAATGACCAATTAAAAAAATATTTTTAGCTCAAAATGAGTACAATGCAATAATAAAAAATACTGCCCCCAAAGGTGTACATAACCTTTAAGGAGTTCAAAAATATCTAGGTGACCACCCTAGCAGTATGTGAGATATAGACCACATTGTTTTTCAACTTAAAGAGGTTTTCCAGTTTGTATCAACACCCTATAAAATAATCACTTATGAATCTACTGTAGTTTTGTAATGTATTTCTTTTACCCTATTGCTCCTGTATCTTGTTCTGGGCTGTGGTCACATGACCATGTCCATACAGCTCCCATATTCCCTGTGAGGTCATGTCCATGAGGCGGAGCAGTGATAGGAGAGTGTCTATGTAACTAGCTGGGTGGGAGGAGCTATAAACTAGCTGGGCTTCTTAGGGGCGGAGCTGTAGCTGTGGCAGAGGAAGGAGAAGTGCATCATGGGTCTGGTTGGACACAGCAATAGGAAGTTCTATGTAGAAGATGGAAGCAGACGAGTGTACATGGTGAGAACAGGTCAGGAGAGTCCAGACTGAAAACTGGGGCTGATGTATATAAGGTAAGCAACTACATGAACATATCTGTTGATTTTCACAGCTGATACTTTGCTACATTTGTATACAGTCAACACAACATAAAAACATCAGCGGCCCAAATCTCTCTCTAGTTTGCTACAATGTATCAGTGCAGGTAATTGTGGAGGTTAGCTTAGACTGGATACAGTTTCAGTATTAGGTCTCATGCATGTAACCATATTTCGCAACCGTGCCTGATCCGCCTTTTCTGAAGATAGCACACGGACCCATTCATTTCTAAGGATCTGCGGAAAAAATAAAAAACGGACAGCACACGGATCTCGGATCCACGTACTGTCTGCATCAGTACGTCTTGTCCATTTTGCAGACAAGATTAGTCATATCTAGTAATAGGAGTGAGAAAAAAGCTAAGTGCACAAGGAAGATAGCCGCATTTTGCGGATCCATGGTTTTCGGACCACAATAGGGTCACGGTCGTGTGCATGAGGGCTTGGGTTGCTTTCACATAGCTGTAGCACAGGTGAGTTTTTGCATCCATATTACATAACACCCAGACCCAAACCAGTTTATCTAAACTACACGAGGATCACCATGGGAGACTATGGTAATCTACGTCCAGTTCAAATGAACTAATGGCGGTCTGGGTGTTGAGGCACTAAAATGTGTCCATATTAGGGCTCATTCACACGACTGTATGAATGAGTCCGCATCCGTTCCGCAATTTTGCGGAACATGTGTAGAGCCGTTCATTTCAATGGGGCCACACAAAAAAAAGAGATGGGGACAGCACATCGTGTACTGTCTGTATTCGTAGTTCCGTTCCGAGGCCCCGCAAATAATATAGAGCATGTCCTATTCTTGTCCACAATTGCGGACAAGAATAGACATTTTCAATGATATTGGCCATGTTTGCAAATTGCGGAATGCACACGGGCCGGTGTCCGTGCTTTGCGGATCCGCAAAACACTATGGTCATGTGAATGCGCCCTTAAAGTGTTTTCAGCCTTTGGAAAAAAAAACAAGGCACTTCCTATTCACTAACTGGAAGCAGAGGTCTTGAAAATCATGAAGAATTAATACACTAAGTCAGGAATGCTCAACCTCCGGACCTCCAGCTGTTGTAAAACTACAACTCCCACCATGCCCTGCTGTAGGCTGATAGCTGTAGGCATGCTGGGAGTTGTAGTTTTACAACAGCTGGCGGGCCGCAGGTTGGGCATCCCCGCACTGAGTGAATTAAAAAGCTGCTGAACTTTTTGGAAACTGTTTAAAAGGGTTGTACAGGATTACAGAAGCAGCACCACACTTGTCCCTGCAGCTCAGCTCCCTAGAAGTGAATGGGATAAAGCTGCAATACCATTTACAACCTGTGGGCAGGTGGGGCACTGTTTCTCAAAGCGCATTCATGTTTTTCTAAGCCTGTTTTCGTATCAATCACTTAATACTACAATGTCACATCCTCCATATGAGACGACTATGGATTTCATATGGCAAAAAGAAAAAAAGAAAAATTGTGCGGAGAACCTCATAATTCGGCTTTGGAAACAGAGAAAGCTGAGGCCGGCGAACTACATCAGGGTTCAATTTAAACTTCAGCTAAACACGTCAAGTTCTTCAGATTTTCAGTTTTCAGCCGAGAGCTTGATTATAAATTCTCACGCAGATAGCAATGAATCGAAGATGAGAGGCCTATGATGTAGCCAAATCTATTTGTCGGGAGAACAATTCTGAGGTTTGCTCAGATAATTAATGTTCCAGTCTTGCTCAGAGTTATCTCCTGCGAGACAGAAATTGACCTGTCTCCTGCTACCGTACCGAAAATGTACATCCTCGTCTTTCTGCTTACTCAGTCCTTGGCAGCCATTTCCACCCTGACTGCAGAAAAATAATCTCCACTCCGACCGACTGTAATCTCACAATGGCTACGTACTGCCACACGCTAACGACATGCTACTCAGTGTCAAGATGGAGACCAAGAGGATCTAGAAGGACGGGAAGATTGCGGCTACGTGGAACAATAGCACCTAACAGAGCTGAAGAAAACGGTTAAAGGGCAACTCCGTCTAAAAGGGACTGTCGGGGCCTGTAAACCGCCTATTAGGGAATTATGAGTTATTCCATTCAGGGCCAGACAAAATTTTAGCATTTTTCATCATCGTTAATAAATTGAACCACTTTTCAATGACCCAGATCAGCCGTACAGTAAGGCCCCAGAAGGTGTATTTCCTAATATGTCAGCCCCAGTTACAGGAGAAATCAGTGATAAAAATATCATGTCAAATGTTAAAATGCCCTCCAAAGTCTTGTATGACTTTACGGAAGGAGCAGGGGGGGGGGGGGGGCCCCCCCCACAACATGTAAAATAACATAAAAAACATGAATAAATATATACAAAACAAAAGAATGCCGCCACTAGCCCACACTCCAGCTTCTAGCCCCATCCCCAGCAAAGTATATGTCCTCTATGTAAAAATGACTATATCGGAAAAGATGACACGACTGAAAAAAATGATGTATATATTTTTGTACTTTGTGTTATTTCATGAAAATAGAAAAAATGTTTAAAAAAAATAAAATTTTCTCCCCTTTCTTTTTACATTTCCCCAAGTATAAAAAATAAAAACAACAAAATGCAAAGATATAAATGACTAAGGCCTCTTTCACACTTGCGTTCTGAGGATCCGGCAGGCACTTCACCCGCCGGATCCGTCAGAACGCAAGTCGCCTGAAAGCATTAGAAGACTGATCGGGATCCTGATCAGTCTTCGAAATGCTTTCAGGTTACCATGGCAGCCAGGACGCTAATGAAGTCGTGGCTGCCATGGTAAGTACTCCGCAGCAGTGTACTTACCTGCACTGCGGCCGCCGGGCGCCCCTTCATGACGTCACAGGTCCCCGCGGCGCATAGATCAATGCGCCGCCCGGACCTGTGACGTCATGAAGGAGTGCCCAGAGGCTGCAGCGCAGGTAAGTACACTGTTGCGGAGTACTTACCATGGCAGCCAGGCTTATACTGGGGCCCCGATCGCATGCGCAGAGCTAAACGTCGGATCCGGCGCCGAAACGACGTTTAGCTTAATTCCGGATCCGGATTAATGCACTTCAATGGGCATTAATTCTGGATCCGGCGTTACGGCATGTCTTCCGGATTTTTGGACGGAGACAAATCCGCAGCATGCTGCGGTTTTGTCAACGTCCAAAAAACGTCACAATACTGAACGGAAGACATCCTGATGCATCCAGAACGGATTTCTCTCCATTCAGAATGCATGGGGATAATCCTGATCAGTATCTTTCCGTTCTAGAGACCCGAGGACAGAACTCTAGGACAGAAAGCAAAATTGCTGATGTGAAAGGGGCCTTACAGACTATGGACACCTTTGGGGGCGATTATTTTTTTTTTTTTTATGATTGCATTTGACTCATTTTTTTCAATTGGTCATTATTAAAAAAAATATTCAGCCGTTCTGTCACAAAAAGTTGTGTTTATTTTACTTTCACTTTGCGCTGGTCATCTGATAAACCTTATCCCTAAATTACTAAGAGGTCATAAACACCTATTTAACCTCTTGCCGACCGCCGTACACAGGATTGCGTCCTGCGGGCAGTCGGTTTATTCCTCCTGGACGCGCAGGCGCGTCATCTCAAGATCGCGCCGGGGAGAACTTTAACTACAGCCTGCCAGCGCTGATCGTGCGCTGGCAGGCTTTAGAAGTTAAAAAAAAATGGCATATCAGACGCTGTTTTGTTAACAGCGTCTGATATGCTTGCTGTTCGTTCCTCTGGTGGTCCCTTTTGCTTGGGACCACCAAAGGAAACTTTTATAAGTGCACCAATCACCACACAGACCCCCCCCCATCCACCCCCCCCCGTCACTGATTAACCCCTGATTAACCCCCGATTAACCCCTGATCACCCCATGTCACCCCCCTGATCACCCCCTGTCACCCCCCTGTCACTAATCACCCCCTGTAAGGCTCATTCAGACGTCCGTATGTGTTTTGCGGATCCACGGATCCGCAAAACACGGACACCGGCAATGTGCTTTCCGCATTTTGCAGATCTGCCAGAACTATATAGAAAATGCCTTTTCTTGTCCGCAATTGCGGACAAGAATAGGACATGCTCTATCTTTTGCGGAGCTGCGGCCGGATGTTTGGGGGCCGAGACCCTGGAAGTTTGCGGCCGCAGCTCCGCAAATGCTGATGCAGCGAGCACATAGTGTGCTCTCCGCATCACCTCCAGCCCTATTCACACTGAATGGGTCCGCATCTATTCCGCGGACGTGTGAATGGGGCCTTACTACTTTTTTTATTTTTTTTTTGCACATTTTTTGGCAGAGATTTTTTCATCCACATTGATCGATGCGAATGAGGAAATCTGTGCCGTTCATTTTTTTTTTTTTCAGCCCAGAGGCTAAACGGAAAAAAAAACCTCATTCCCCGTCTGCTCAATATAAGGAGAATCGCAGAAACTCCTAATGCTGGCCATACGTGTAATGATTGCGGAGACCCTCAAATGCCAGGACAGTATAAATACCCCACATGTGACCCCATTTTAGAAAGAAGACACCCCAAGGTATTCCGTGCCGGGCATGGTGAGTTCATGTAAAAGTTTATTTTTTTGTCACAAGTTAGCGGAAATTTGAGACTTTGTAAAAAAAAAAAAAAAAAAAAAAAACTATTTCCGCTAACTTGTGCCAAAAAAAAAAAAAATTCTGTGAACTCGCCATGCCCCTCACGGAATACCTTGGGGTGTCTTCTTTCCACAATGGGGTCACTTGTGGGGTTTTTATACTGCCCTGGCATTTTAGGGGTCCTAAAGCGTGAGAATCCATATGCGTAAAAATGCCCTGTGAAATCCTAAAGGTACTCATTGGAATTTGGGCCCCTTTGTGCATTTTGGCTGCAAAAAAGTGGCACACATGTGGCATCGCCGTACTCAGGACAAGTAGGGCAATGAGTTTTGGGGTGTATTTTTATATATACCCATACTTTGTGTGAGAAATATCTCTGTAAACGACAACTTTTTAATTTTTTTAATACAAAGTTGTCAGTTTACAGAGATATTTCTCTCACCCAACATGGGTATATGTAAAAATACACCCCAATACACATTGCCCTACTTCTTCTGAGTACGGCGATACCACATGTGTGACACTTTTTTGCAGCCTAGGTGCGCAAAGGGGCCCAAATTCCAACGAGTACCTTTAGGTTTTACAGGGTTGCTCACAATTTAGCCCCACCCAAAATGCCAGAACAGTACAAACACCCCACAAATGACCCCATTTTGGAAATAAAACACCCCAAGGTATTCGCTGAGGGGCATAGTGAGTCCATGAAAAATTGAACTTTTTGTCAAAAGTTAGCAGAAAGGGAGACTTTGTGAGAAAAAACAATAAAAAATCAATTTCCGCTAACTTGTGCCAAAAAGAAAATCTTCTATGAACTCGTCATGCCGCTCACGGAATACCTTGGGGTGTCTTCTTTCCAAAATGGGGTCACATGTGGGGTATTTATACTGCCCTGGCATTTTAGGGGCCCTAAAGCGTGAGAAGAAAAATGCGTAGAAATGCCCTCCTAAAAGGTACTCATGTGGTATCGCCGTACTCAGGAGAAGTAGGGCAATGTGTTTTGGGGTGTATTTTTCCATATACCCATACTGGGTGAGAGAAATATCTCTGTAAATTGACAACTTTGTATAATTTTTTTTAAAAAGTTGTCATTTACAGAGATATTTCCCTCACCCAGCATGGGTATATGTAAAAATACACCCCAAAACACATTGCCCTACTTCTCCTGAGTACGGCGATACCACATGTGTGACACTTTTTTGCAGCCAAGATGCGCAAAGGGGCCCTAAAACCAAATATCTCTGTAAACGACAACTTTTTACATTTTTTTTTACAAAGTTGTCAGTTTACAGAGATATTTCTCTCACCCAACACTGTTTTTTTTTTTTTATATTTTTTTGCCTGTTTTCCAATAACAGAAATGGTAAATTAAATGGTGCTGTTAAAAAAGGCATCTTGCCACGCAAAAAAATCAGCCATCATACGGCTATTTGAACAAAAAATAAAAAAGTTATCGCTATTGGAAAGTGGGGAGGAAAAAACGAAAATGCAAAACCAAAAATGGGCCTGGTACTTAAGGGGTTAATGGCCATTCAGGTCCCTCGTTGAGTCGGGTGACAATCCCTACAGCAAAAGTCTGTCCATATTGGACAGTCTGTCCAAATCTTAATTGATGATTACCGATTTATTTTCATTTTACCTTAACCCCATAATGACCACTACAAACATCCCTGAATCTATATTTTTCTAAGAGTTCAAGGTCAGGCGAATTGTTCTATTACATCGATTTCTTCCTGTAAGAAGCGCTCGCCACAGGCAATGTATAAGCGCATCAATGTCACAAGGAAACGAGCGTCAAGGAGATCAGTAATTAACATTGCAGGATTAATGTTATTTTATACTCCTGCTGCCTCCTAGTAATGGGGCTAGAGATACGACCCAGCCTGAGGTGTACCCACTCACGTATCAGGGTATATGAATGCTATGGGGCCTCTGGGCGGAGGATCTGGCACTGATCTGCTTTCGAATACATTCACAGTGTCCACACCAGCCACTAGGGGGAGCTCACCGCATACAGAGTTATACAGTTGTTATAGAATGCAGTACTAACTGTTTAAATCCATATGCAGTTAGTTCCTCCTTGTGGTGGCTGCATGCATCCACTTAGGGTGGATTTTAGCACCATAATCCATGCGGTATCTGCACCGTGATTCTGAATTTAAAGTCCATGTCAAGAAAGGTAATGTCCATTTGTGGAATGGTTTCGATGAGGAATGCATGCGGTTTAGTCCCGTTCAATGGGGCTAATCCGCAGCCTTCAAACTGCAAAACCACGGTAAAAACCTTCGGATTCTGTGGCAAATACCTCACAACTTTATCTGACGCGTACTTTGCAGGCTCATTCTGAGTTTGCAATGGGACCCAATGACTTTTTCTATATGTCCCTGGCCCACAACTACCCACTTGAGACCCAAGTTGCCCTTTCTTCACCAGGATTTATGGAAAGCCGCGTGACAACCTCCTATGGGCGTAATAATGGCTCCCAATGACTGTCACACAAATTTTGTAGGAGATCGAATACTTAGACATTGGATTCCTGGCATGATCTACGTGACAATACGACACGAAAAACATCCAGCTTCCAAGAAAAGCCTTACGGAAAAACAAAATGCCAGGACAAGAGTACATTACATAGGACTGCCCATAAGAATAGCACTTTTATGTACTGCACCCCGCTCCTCTCGACCACAGGCTTTTCCTGTGAGATAAAATGTATAATTAGACTTTGCCGCTGATGGAGGGTTTGCAGCATCGTGGACAACATACGTGGACATGAAGGTAGCAATATAGTGTCCTCACATGACATCCGACCTACAGGCACCATATGATGCCTCACGTCAACACAATTCCTGTCAGAAAGAGACTTTACACTGATCAGCCAAAACATTAAAACCACCTAACATACGCAGACACAACAAGCCGTGATGACGTGTGCGTCCTGGCACCTTTCATAACCAGCAGGAACCTTTTCAGCAATATGTGGTACAGTAGCTGTCCATGAGCCTTGTGCACCCACCATGACCCAGTTGTCCCATGTTTTCCCCTTTCCAAAGTTGCTCCGATCAACATTTTTGCCCATTTTTCAACTTTAAGAACTGACTGTTGGCGCCTAACATATCCCAACCGTCGACAGGCGCCATTCAGTGTTATTTACCTCACCTTGAGTAAGGGGTTTTAATGTTATGGCTGACCACTAAGGCTCTGGCCGCACTGGACTTCATTCTCAGGAAAGCTTTCACCACATATGTGAAGCTCATCCGAATGGCCCCATCCACCCAGCATAAGCTGAAGGAGCGTCCTATCGCATATGACGGGTTAGCATGCGGCATCACAACGTTTTTTGCGCTGTAAGACACTGCGCTATTCTGCCATACACCAAGTAGTGGCGGCGTATGTCACTGTATGTCTATATGGAGAGTCAGTCTTCCATGAGAGGTAAATATCTCGAAGTATCTATGTATGAACTAGACCTGTAATGGAAGGCTTAAAGGGGCTGTGTCACTTCGGCAAGTGGCATTTATCATGTAGATAAGGTTAATACAAGGCCCTTACTAATGTATTGTGAGTGTCCATATTGCCTCCTTTTCTGGCTGGATTCATTTTTCATCACATTATACACTGCTCCTTTCCATGGTTATGACCCCCCTGCAATCCATTAGTGGTGGTCGTGCTTGCACACTATATGAAAAAGTGTCTGTCTTTCTGGTGGCCGGGACCGTGGCTGGTGCAAAACCCCCACCCATCAGTTGTTTTCCCACCGACCTGATATTAAACAGGAGATGAGTTATCAGCAGTATATGGCACATATATATAAGGGTCCTTTCACACTGGCGTTTTTGTTTTCCGGCATAGAGATCCGTCGTCGGGGCTCTATGCCGGAAAAATCCTGATCAGTTTTATCCCCATGCATTCTGAATGGAGAGAAATCCATTCAGGATGCATCAGGATGTCTTCAGTTCAGGACCGGAACGTCTTTTGGCCGGAGAAAATACCGCAGCATGCTGCGCTTTTTGTTCCGTCCAAAAATCCTGAACACTTGCCGCAAGGCCGGATCCGGAATTAATGCCCATTGAAAGGCATTAATCCGAATCCGGCCTTAAGCTAAACGTCGTTTAGGCGCATCGCCGGATCCGACATTTAGCTTTTTCTGAATGGTTACCATGGCAGCCAGGACGCTAAAGTCCTGGATGCCATGGTAAAGGGGAGCAGGGGAGCAGTATACTTACAGTCCGTGCTGCTCCCAGGGCGCTCTAGAGTGATGTCAGGGTGCCCCACGCGCATGGATCACGTGATCGCATGGATCACGTGATCCATGCGCATGGGGCGCTCTGACGTCATTCTGGAGCGCCCCGGGAGCCGCACGGGCGGTAAGTATACCGCTCCCCACTACTACTATGGCAACCAGGACTTTAATAGCGTCCTGGCTGCCATAGTAACCTCAAAGCATTTCGAAGACTGATCAGGATCCTGATCAGTCTTCTAATGCTTTCAGGCGACTTGCGTTCTGCCGGATCCGGCGGGACGGAAGTGCCCGCCGTATCCTCAAAACGCAAGTGTGAAATAGGCCTTACAGTGGGCACTAACTGGCGAGGATACAGACACCTTTTGTGCCGATGCTATAACACAACAACATAAATAGACAGCAATGGCGCCCGCGCCTTACATCTGAGGAGAACCATACAAGAAGCAATTAAAGGGGGTTTCCACTTAAAATCAAAATAATCCATGGTAACGATATGTCCTAGTGTTACGTCCTACCCAGCTTTCTCAGAATCCTGCTTGGCAAGTCTACCTGAACAAGCAGAATCAGATGCGCAAAACTGAAAGATGGCGATTCGTACAGGATAGAAATGTCGGGCGTTACCTGTAAAACTGGGTGTTGGGATGAACTTCTCCAGGAAAGCCCATCATTCCGCATACCACCCGGCTGTTATCGATGGTCCATTCATTGTCACAGACCTGCCGCCACCTGCCGTGGTGTTTCACTTCAACGATGCCCTCTGTGACGGGGAGGCTTGCCTTGGCACGGGCAGAAATGGGCTTAATTCTAACCTCCTCGATTTTCTTTGTGTGCTGAAAGAGTTAAATTAACTAGTCAATGCATATGCCGCTGGAGTTGTACTGTTCATTCTGGCTCTGAAATAGAATGCCAGAATGACAGTGAAGACTGACACTACTTACACGGGCAGAACAGTAGATGACATGTAATCTCAATTTATTTGATTATACTACTATTAATTCAAAGTAATGATGCACTGTAGGTACACATGCCTCCTTCGTGGTGTGCTGAGGCCAGAGGTGGTCAGGACTATGGAAATGGCTGAGCTACGCTGCTTCTGGTCGGTGGAAGGATACAACCCCCATACAGGTGAAGAGAGGTGCAGAAACAATGCAATACAGCCAGGTGAGATGCAGAAGCACGATATATAGCTAGCGTGGTAGTCTTTTTTGTTAACATGGGCACAACTACTAGGGTAGAAGGTATAGCAGCGGCTATGGGGCCCAACAGGTACGGCGCCCTTAAGAGGCAGTTAGTGATGACTATGGAAGGGGTGGGGCACATAAAATGTGGCCCCTTCTAATACTGAGTGCATCATTACTTTTCCATGGCATTATGTTTTGCAATATTCCTGAGCTGTGACATCACTGTGAGCATTATGTCTGTACTGTGACATCACTGTGCGCATTATGTCTGTACTGTGACATCACTGTGAGCATTATGTCTGTACTGTGACATCACTGTGTTTATTATCCCTGTACTGTAACATCACTGTGTTTATTATCCCTGTACTGTGACATCACTGTGAGCATTATGTCTGTACTGTGACATCACTGTGTTTATTATCCCTGTACTGTGACATCACTGTGAGCATTATGTCTGTACTGTGACATCACTGTGAGCATTATGTCTGTACTGTGACATCACTGTGCGCATTATGTCTGTACTGTGACATCACTGTGAGCATTATGTCTGTACTGTGACATCACTGTGAGCATTATGTCTGTACTGTGACATCACTGTGAACATTATGTCTGTACTGTGACATCACTGTGTTTATTATCTCTGTACTGTAATATCACTGTGTACACTGTCACTATACATTGACATCACTGTGTTTATTATCCCTGTACTGTGACATCACAGTGTTTATTATCCCTGTACTGTGACATCACTGTGTTTATTATCCCTGTACTGTGACATCACTGTGCGCATTATGTCTGTACTGTGACATCACTGTGAGCATTATGTCTGTACTGTGACATCACTGTGCGCATTATGTCTGTACTGTGACATCACTGTGAGCATTATGTCTGTACTGTGACATCACTGTGAGCATTATGTCTGTACTGTGACATCACTGTGCGCATTATGTCTGTACTGTGACATCACTGTGCGCATTATGTCTGTACTGTGACATCACTGTGAGCATTATGTCTGTACTGTGACACTGTGAGCATTATGTCTTCATGCTACATCATTATCTACCCTTTGCTGTGATGTCATGGGGTACACGGTGACCTTTTTTATTTGCATCATTCATAGTTACATAGTTAATAGGGTTGAAAAAAGACATAAGTCCATTCAACCACGGGATAGGTGGGGACGCGAATCGCAGAAGAAAGTGAGGCTCCGATTTCTACACATTTTCATAAGCATTAATGTCATTTACTTTTAAGAATTCATCTAAACCCTTTTTAAAACCGTCCCCTGTTCCAGCTGTGACCACGTCCTGATGTAGTCTATTCCACAGATTCACAGTTCTTACAGTAAAGAAGCTTTGACGCTTCTGGAGACTGAAATTTATCTTCTCCAGTCGGAGGCAGCGCCCCCTCGTCTTTTGAGGGCATTTTACATGGAACAGTTTTTCACCGTATTTTTCGTATATATTTTGTATATATTAGTATAGGTTAATCATGTCCCTCCTTAAAGGTCTCTTCTCAAGACTAAATAAATTCAATTATTTTAATAATTTATTTTTTTCATAACTAAGACCCCCCTAGCCACTATCAGTTTAGTCGCTCTCCTCTGAACTTTTTACAGCTGCAGTGCATCCTTTTTATAGACTGGTGCCCAGAACTGAACTGCATTTTCCAGATGAGGCGGCACCAACGCTTCGTAAAGTGGTAATATTACATCCCTGCCCCGCGAGTCCATGTCTGACAATATCCTGCTGGCCTTAGAAGCAGAATTCCTGTTCTGTGATATGTCTGCACCATGACATCACTGCTTGCCTTCTATCTGAACTGTGACATCACTGTGAGCATTATCCTTGCACTGTGACATCACTATGAGCTTTTTCCCTACACTGTAGTATCAGTTTGAGCGCTATTCTTGTAGTGTGACATCACTGGGTGTATTATAATCTATAGTGTGACATCACTGTGAGCATTATCCCTGCACTGTGACATCACTATGAGCTTTATTACTACACCGTGACATCTCTACGTTCTTTATCCCTACAATGTGACATCACTGTGAGCATTATCCCTGCACTGTGACATCACTATGAGCTTTATTACTACACCGTGACATCTCTACGTTCTTTATCCCTACAATGTGACATCACTGTGAGCATTATCCCTGTACTGTAACATCACTGTATAATACCCCCCTTCCCATGAATTTGCTCAAGGCCTGCACACACCAGGCACTGTGATCTGGCCCTGATGCAGCAGAGCTGAGTTTGTCTTTTTGCCAGGGGTGCACCTTGCCTTTCTGCTGCCTCAGGCGAAAACTGAAACGCCCGGCTCAGGCAGTGCAATATTGATGATACCGGCCTCTGATGATATTGATGATACTCGGCTACAGGAACTAGGACTAAAGCATATTAGAGCAAACGGTGGGCCAGGGAGACATTCCTTCCGTGCCTCGTCATAGCATTCAACTGTATTTCTGTCCTGAGTATTGCGATGCAGTTGAATATGTAGAGATGAGCGTTTCCACAATGAGAGCGCTCATTGCCCTTGGCCCTTCCGCTGCCCCCCTCTTGCCCCTACCTGGTGCTGCCTGAGGCGATCGCCTCACCTGGCCTCACTGGTGGTGCGCCCCTGCTTTTTGTACATCATTTGACATGGTTTTTCATAGTGTCACAGGCGAATGAGGAGTTATTGGACAAATTCATCTCTGCTACATCTCCGGTAGCTATTTTTACTCAACAGTATGTCATGATTGCTCCTTGATTGGGCCCGTAGCCCATATTTCTTGGTGAGCAAAATTTGATTTGTCATGTCTTGTATCCTTCCACCGGCCATGAAATGACTGATCTCCTCCCGTGCACGCTCTGGAGAAGTTTTGGAATGCCTCGGAGACGAGGAAACACCACTGGTATGTCAGGCAGGGGTGGGGTGAGGTAATGCAGGCGGGAGCACTATGACACTATTCATACAGTCAGTCGGACTCTGTGCGCTGCTGTAGCTCTTGGAACTTGTCCCGACTGAATATTTCTATTTTAATTTAGAAAGAACAGACGCACTGCGCCAAAACGGAGACGTCTGTGACATGCCCCATGCCACCGATAATGCTGTCGGTTCAACCCCTTAATACCGCAGGGATTGTGAACCCCATGAGCAAAGTATAACCGCACAGCATTATTTATTATTTAGGGAACTATATAGCAGTATTACGTGGGCTCTTTAAGGCAGTATTATTTGAATACTGGATATTATTTTGGCACTATATGGCAGTATTACGTGGGCTCTTTAAGGCAGTATTATTTGAATACTGGATATTATTTTGGCACTATATGGCAGTATTATGTGGGCAATATAAGGCGGTATTTTTTTTGAATACTGGATATTATATTGGCATTATATGGCATTGTTATGTGGGCTCTTTAAGTCAGTACTATTTAAATACTGGATATTATTTTAGCACTGTATGGCAGTATTTTGTGGTCTCTTTAAGGCAGTATTATTTGAATACTGGATATTATTTTGGCACTATATGGCAGTATTATGTGGGCTCTTTGTATGGCAGTAGTACGTGGGCTCTTCGAGGCAGTATTATTTGAATACTGGATATTATCTTGCCACTATATGGCAGTATTATGTGGGCTATTTAAGGCAGTATTATTTTAATACTGGATATTATTTTAGCACTGTATGGCAGTATTTTGTGGTCTCTTTAAGGCAGTATTATTTGAATACTGGATATTATCTTGCCACTATATGGCAGTATTACAGTATTAAGTATTTAGGCAGTATTAAGGCAGTATTATTTGAATACTGGATATTATTTTGGCACTATATGGCAGTATTATGTGGGCTCTTTAAGGAGGTATTATTTGAATACTGGATATTATCTTGGCACTGTATGACAATATTAGTTGGACTGTATTTGAGGTTGTTTTCATGGTACTATATCTGGCCAATATATTTGAACTGTAAATGGCACAATATGGCAGTATAGTGGGAATATGTGGGCTGAAATTATATTCTTTAGTATTTGGAAACTGAATTGTACACGGAATGCAATCCATTTTTACGGACAGCGTACGGCTGTCTGATTGAGCCCCAACTCTGTATGCAGAACCCAGTAAGCAGCGCGCAGGATCAGTCCTAGTTACCCTCCATCATTTACATAGCCCCCGCATTCAGCCCTGTGTGGAGCGCGCCATGAGTCACAGAGGAACAGAAATAAAGGGAATCACAGGGAACATTCTGACATTTACTGCACAACCTGTACAACCTTCCTAATGAGGACAATTAGAACATTGTAACGGTGAATGATGAGCCGTGCCTATAAAATAACAGAGCTGGATTATTAAAGTACAATGCTTATTACATTAGTCTCATTTCCACTGCAATTTCTTGGCAGTAATTGCGACATTGACATTTTCTGCTGGTGAACTCGTGATCTCTAGTGCTCTGCTGCGGCAGGGGGGTCTGAGCCTATTCTGGTGGCACAAAGCGGTCCTAGGACCTAGGTCCTAGATGATATTTTACTTTACTCGGTAAATGTTATTGAATGGCATTTTATAGGATTCACATTTATATTTCCCGTTGGTCTACTTTGCCATATTATATTGATCAGTGGAGGTCGTGATCCCGGGAACAAATGATCCATAATTCCGTCAGTGTTTCTCCTAAACAACCGTGTGCCCACTGCCACCCCCGTGCAGGGGATTTGCAAGTCAGTGGGGCTGTGCCTCAGTTTTTTGTGCAGGGGTTGGGCAGGATTGTCGCCATGCACCTCTCCTCACATGTCTGTTTCGGTAGATCTTTGCATTCCCCATAAAACAGAACTCTAAAACTTAGAACTGCTTTCAGCTATTCCTCTGTTATTCCTCCTGCAAATGTGTGAATAAATTTGACAGCTAATTTGAGTATAACCAATTCCCTGTCAGTAGGGGAACATTAGAACTGGAGAAGAGAAATTTGGTTCTAGGTTATCTTTGTGAAATGATTGCACTTCTCCCGCACCTAAGACAACTAACCCCAAGGCTATGGGTCATGATCTGCACTGCCTTTTAAATGCTGAGCATCATACCAGGGCATGCACCTTCCTAGAGTCATGATCTGTACCCCCAGGATACCCATAAGGCCCTATTCACATGTCCACAATGTTCGTCCGCACCCATTCCACAAATCTGCGGAACGGGTGCGGAACTGCGGACCCATTCATTTTGAATGGGGATGTGATGGATGCGGAGAGCACACACTGTGCTCTCCACATCCGCATTTGCGGGGCGGGCCGCCGATCTTCCGGCCAGCGGCTCCGCAATAATATAGAGCATGTCCTATATAGAGCATGTCCTATAGGCATCTCTATGGGGCTGGCGGCAAGGTGTGTTGCGGATCCGCAACACACTACGGATGTGTTAATTAGGCCTAAGACATGCTATAGGGCATGTTCCCCAACCTGTGCCTCTACAATTCTTGCAAAACTACAACTCCCTTCATGGCCTTACAGCCTGGGGCCATTAGGGTATGATGGGAGCTGGAGCCACGGGTTGGAGATCACTGCTATGGGCATAACTGATGTACAAAATACATACTGTGAACCAGACGTGCATTTTTTTTTTTCCATTTTTTGGTTTTGCAGAGAATGGGGTGAGTTTATATGGTGCAGGCAGCGCTGTGTGGTGCTTACCTGGGCGGCGATTGCTTGAGGCTGTTCTGCTGGTCTCAGCCGAGTTGTTGAACATAGTATGCCAACATCCTCGGAGTGCTTGCAGTCAGTGACACCCCAGCCGTTAGATTCACATTCTGCCAGAGAACTCTCAGCACCGGAACAGCGGACGTTATCCAGCCAGATGGGACCTGGGGACACAGAAAACACATTAATATCCTAATGAGCATTTACCTTGTGTCTTAACATCTATGTGTATTATACCATTATATGTCCTCTTCACTAATTCACTATTTAGTTTTCAACCCTAAACATCTTCAAAGTATCCTTATTTCTTTACTTCCATTCTGATCCATGGAGAAATTGTATATATTACATTACTTATCCTGTACTGATCCTGAGTTACATAATGTATTATACTCCAGAGCTGCACTCACTGTTCTGCTGGTGGACTCACTGTTTACATACATACATTACTTATCCTGTACTGATCCTGAGTTACATAATGTATTATACTCTAGAGCTGCACTCACTGTTCTGCTGGATGACTCACTGTTTACATACATACATTACTTATCCTGTACTGATCCTGAGTTACATAATGTATTATACTCCAGAGCTGCACTCACTGTTCTGCTGGTGGACTCACTGTTTACATACATTGCATTACTTATCCTGTACTGATCCTGAGTTACATAATGTATTATACCCCAGAGCTGCACTCACTGTTCTGCTGGTGGACTCACTGTTTTACATTACATTACTTATCCTGTACTGATCCTGAGTTACATCCTGTATTATACCCCAGAGCTGCACTCACTATTCTGCTGGTAGAGTCACTGTGTACATACATTACTTATCCTGTACTGATCCTGAGTTACATCCTGTATTATACTCCAGAGCTGCACTCACTGTTCTGCTGGTGGACTCACTGTTTACATACATTACATTAGGGTACTTTCACACTTGCGTTTTTCTTTTCCGGGATAGAGTTCCGTTATAGGGTCTGTATACCGGAAAAAAACTGATCAGTTTTATCCCCATGAATTCTGAATGGAGAGAAATCCGCTCAGGATGCATCAGGATGTCTTCAGTTCAGTCTTTTTGACATTTCAGGATGGAGATAATACCGCAGCATGCTGCGGTTTTAGCTCCGGCCAAAATTCCGAAACACATGCCGGAATGCCGGATCCGGCATTTTTTCCTATTGGAATATATTAGTGCCGGATCCGTCCTTCAGGTAAAAATGTGAAAAAAATATATAACGGATCCGTCTCTCCGCATGACAAGGGACGGATCTGTTCTTGCAATGCATTTGTAAGACGGATCCGTAGTCGGATCCGTCTTCAAATGCTTTCCGTCTGCATGCAGATTGACGGATCCGGCAGGCAGTTCCGGTGATGGAACTGCTTACCGGATCACTCTGCCTAAGGGTCCATTCACACGTCCGCAATTCCATTCCGCATTTTGCGGAATGGAATTGCGGACCCATTAGTTTCAACTTCCGGGTCCGCAATTGCGTTCCCGAAAAAAATAGAACATGTCCTATTCTTGTCCGCAATTGCTGACAAGAAAAGGCATTTTCTATGAGAGTGCCGGCGATGTCCGTGTTTTGCGGATCCGTGGATCCGCAAAACACACACGGACGTGTGAATGGACCCTAAGTGTGAAAGTAGCCTTACTTATCATGTACCGATCCTCAGTTACATCCTGTATTATACAATAATAAATACTACAGCTTGTAGGTTTAAATCTTGATAGTAAAATTTTTTATTATGTAACATACGGCAATATTCATGCGTGACGTTTCGGCTCGCAGGCCTTCCTCAGACACTGTGCCGCAGTTATGACGAAAAGAAGATAGAGAAATGAGTAAGAAGATGCAGTATGGAGGAGTCATGTGTATATAGAGAGAGCGACGCTCTCTCTATATACATGTATTACACATGACTCCTCCATACTGAGTCTACTTACTCATTTCTCTGTCTTCTTTTCGTCAAGATTAAAATCTACAAGCTGTAGTTCTATTTATTATTGGTAACGGGGTTGGAACCCTACTCACAGCTGACACACGGAGTGCGACAAAGATTTATTGTATCCTGTATTATACTCCAGAGCTGCACTCACTATTCTGCTGGTGCAGTCACTGTGTACATACATTACATTACTTATCCTGTACTGATCCTGAGTTACATCCTGTATTATACACCAGAGCTGCACTCACTATTCTGTGGGTGGAGTCACTGTGTACATACATTACATTACTTATCCTGTACTGATCCTGAGTTACATCCTGTATTATACTCCAGAGCTGTACTCACTGTTCTGCTGGTGCAGTCACTGTGTACATACATTACATTACTTATCCTGTACTGATCCTGAGTTACATCCTGTATTATACTCCAGAGCTGCACTCACTGTTCTGCTGGGGGAGTCACTGTGTATATACATCACTTATCCTTATTTTATATTACATTTAGTTTCCTGCACTGATCTTGAGCTTTAGCCTATATTATATGCCGTAGCTGGATTCACAATTCTGCTGGTTGTTATTGGAGCAGAATTGCCCCAAGAGCCTAGTAGGCTTCCACACATGGCAGATCTGGCAGATCATGGGGGGCCCTGGCTGCCATAGCTCTCCTGTGTGTAACCACATAAATGCAGCAGGATTAGAGCTAGCGTCGTTGCAGTAGAGTGTCACCTATTTCGTACAGCTGGTACCCGGAGCCACCGAGCCTATGCCATCACTGTGCCATAGATTTACGGAACTTTATCTTAGACTCTTTTACCTGTGTTGTAAATCTTAAAGGCTATGGACATCTTTGGCTGCATTTTTACATTTATTATTGTATAATAAATTCTATTATTCCAATTATTCTATTTATTTTGGGCTAAAACTATTTTGCCAATTGGACTTTATTAAAAAAATGTTTTACAGTTTGTCGTCTACAGTCCTCATTTTCACACTATCTGCTGCTTCTCCTTCTCAGTGAATCCAATATGTAGCCTTTGTCTTTACAGCTCGTACACAATCATTTAAGCTAAGTTATGAGGAGGATAAGCAACAGTCTAAAAGCCCTGGAGGAAAAACTATTGAATAAGGCCTCTTTCACACGACCGTGTCCCCCCGGAGATACGGAACCCTACGGAAGCACTATGGAGTGCTTTCGTGGGTTTCCGTTCTGCAAAAAGATAGAACTTGTACTATCTTTTTGCGGAACCGACGGATCACGGAACCCATTCAAGTGAATGGGGTCACGATCCGCATGCGGCCGGCTCACGTTCGTGTGCAAGAGGTCTAAAAGTTGTAAAAATGTTTTAGCCCAAAAGAAGTAGAACTCGATAATAAAGAAAATTACACTAAAAGCGGTCCACTGCCTTTAAACTCAATGAAAGTACTGTATGCAGTGAGTGCTTAAGCTCCCCCTAGTGGTAGCTGCCGGGACCACTATCTTATCTTTTATGTTTATGTTCACCTAGAGGATTTGGAGACATCCTTCGCAAAATGTTGGACCTAAAATAACATGATACAGATACTGAACTGTCACATTACCTTGCAAGAAGAGTACTACGTTCTATGATTGATGAAAGGGGTTGTCTCATCACAGACAATACAGTAGACACTTTAGCTGCCGTATCTGACCTCCGCAGCAAACCGCTAAAGAAAACTATTTGAACAAAACTGCCGAAGGATTTTCCTAAAGTTCAGTATTGATGAACTATCCCCAGGCTAGATGATCAATATCTGATCGGTGGGGTCTGACTCCTGGCACCCCTGCCAGAAGCTTTGGCATCCCGGTCCCAATACTATGGTTCTTGGGAGATAAGTTGCCGCCAGAGGAGTCTGAAAGTGACTTTCTTCCATCTCTCTGTTCAGGTCACATGCTGAGGCGAGCATGTATGCATATGGCAGGGGGGTGAGGAGAGGGATCTCATTTGTACAGCCAGCCTATGACAAAATATGACGGAGGGACCCCCTTTTACAACACGTCGTAAAGCACTGCACCTGTATTCGGTTACACTGTCATCTAACATGATATTAGTGATACGGTTACCTTCTCCTTGCCCATATTTCGCACTATGCGCCCAGTTCATGGCCAGTTCAAAGCCCAGCTGCTTGCAGACCACATGGGCCACCTCTATGTTGAAGTCATCATCACACACGGTGCCCCATTGACCATTATAGAAAACCTCCAGACGACCTTCATTAGGAACCCTCGATGTCCCGGCTAATCTCAACTGGATTTGTGGAGCTCCTGCCTGGAGCTGTTGCTGACATAAGTCTATCAGCGATGCAATAAATAATAATATCAGCTCGATCGCTTCCATGACTTTTTTTTCTCCCGGTGAATAGTGGATGAGTAATTTCTGAATTTGCACCTATGGACAAAAGAAGAGCATAATCCATATTACGTTATGCAGTATTGTGTCCATGAGAGATTATTTGCCATTAGTTATGCAAATTAGCTCTCCCCTAGCAGGGAGAAAACTGTCTCTAGGGCAGGGGTAGGCAACATCCAGCACTCCAGCTGTTGTAAAACTACAACTCCCAGCATGCATGCTTGCTCTGCTCTTCCCAGAACACTCACAGAAATGAAAGGAGCATGTTGGGAATTGTAGTTTCACAACAGCTGGAGTGCCGAAGGTTGCTGACCCCTGCTCTAGGGTCTCCTATAGGTAATAACCCTGAAAGCCAATGTCTGACCCATTGAAGAGACTTGAAATATGACTTTGGATAGCTGAGAGTTTAGTATTGATGATCCCTCCTCAGGATAGGTCATCAGTATCTGATTGGTGGGATTCCGACTCCCGATGAGCTGTATGAAGAGGCTTCAGAGCTCCATCGAGCGTTGCGCGCTCTTCCTTAGCTAGTGATGTCACGTTCTTTGGTCACATGGCCTATGTGCAGCTCAGTCCTATTCTAGAAGATGGACCTGGGCTGCAATACCAAGTACAGCCACTATACAATGTATGGCGCTGTGCTTGGCAAGCAGTAAGGAGGCTGCAGTGCTGACCGGAGCACCGCGGCCTGTTCAAACATCTGATCGACCAGTGTGCTGGAAGGACAGGTCATCAATATTAAAGCCCCTTCAATGCCAATAGGTAGCACTGGTGACACAGTTTTCTTCCTTCTAGAAGAGAACTAATTTGTATACCTTTACCCAGGGAACATTGCCTCCGTATGTCAGCTGGTGTCTCTACAAGGAGAAACGACTTTTATCTGATGTGATCATTGATTGCATATTGATAGGATAAGGGGTGTGGGTCCCACCTCTGACACCTACACCTATTTCTAAAACGGATCCCCGAAAGTGAAGGAGACTGCACCGCGCATGCGCAGCATGATCTCCATTTATTTCTATGGGAGTTCCAAAAAAAGCTGTAGCTATTTGCGGAAGTCCCATAGAAATGAAGGGCGAGCGCACTGCGCAAGAGGCGGCCACCTCTCCATTCACTTCTATGTAACTGCCAATTTTTAGAACTCGCATAGCGATGAATGGAAAGTAGACTGCTCAAGCGTGAAATGCTCTTCTTCACTTCGGGGATCCCGTTCCAGAGATTGGTGCAGGTCCTCGAAGTGGGACCTGCACCTATCTGACATAGGTTACCTATGTTAGCAATAGGCCACCAATGTCTCAAAGGAGACAACCACCTTTAAGGGCTCATGTCTACTGAATGACCCCAACCTCAGAACTGACCTATCTAATCAATGTGATTACGAAGGTTCTGAACCTTTGCCTTCTGTCGCCCTCTCTGTCCCCAGTTACATCTATACATACGTCCAGATGCATAAATGGGTCGAACAGGTTGGCCTACCACCACAGCAAGTTATGGCATGTTGCCAAAAATGATCGTAACTCTGTCCTCTTGGACCTTCATAATCCTTAGAATGAAGAGACCACCACACTAGTAAAGTTTAGTGGTTCTCCTCATGGGTTTTTCCTCTTTTAAGGATAAGGGATGAAAAACTAGGAAATCCAGCACATAACGTATAGAAGACGGATAGAACACCACCCCAAGGATGACATGTTAGGACTCACCTGCTCAGTGACCTAGAGGTCTCTTCAGTGTAAGACAATATGATGCTACTTCTTAGCGTTACATAAAAGGATTTTCTCGGTTCCTTTAGTAAGAAAATGCACTTTGGTCAACCTGAGTAACATCCATGAGTTGTACTTATAGAGGGAAAGGCAGAAGGAAACCTCTGACGAGCATTGGCTCTACACAGGCTCTGTAATAAAGAACAAGAGACATAAGACATAGAGAGGTCAATGCCAGTCATGAGTCCATACAGAGAGCGTCTTTGGGAAGATGGGGAGCAAGATGGTGCATTTACCAAAGACTGCCCGACTGAGTGAGGTCAGGACCACACATACTTAAGTCAATGATTGTCTCCTGGCCCTAAATACTATTTCATGCATAGCGGCGTCAATACAGCGACATGGTTCCTTGGTGCAGAGAAGCACAGCCTCCATGTGCTGTTGTAAAGCTCATTTAAGTCCTGTGCATAAAGAAATATTCTCCCCTTGAAGCAATGCTCTGAAGCGTATAGGAAGGGCCCACTCAGCATCGCAGCTCCATACAACTCTGAGGATGTACAGAGCCATAGTAGGGCATTAAAGGGGTTATCCCATGATTAAAAGGTGTTGTCCAAGTAATTTTATTTTTATTTTTTATTTGTATGTACCCTAACTAAATTCTGCAGCACAGTTTAACCCCTTTTACCATCAGCAGCACAGACTTAGGGCTGGAGGCTCTGCCTCAGGTACTGAGAAGGTTTCCTCTCCTCCAGGCAGTGAAGAGACAAATGCTGTGAACAGGATCTTCCTTTCTCAGCCTGCATAGAGCTAACAGAGACTGGAGGAGTTCTCTCCTCTGTACTCTTCTGCTGGCTGTGATGACGTATCTGCAGAACATTGCACAAGAACAGGTAGGGGGAAGATCCTGTGTGTATCAGCAATGTCACTGTACAGCTGGGACTTGTTGTCCCACACATACAACTTGAATATCCCAGCAGTCAGACTGCAGACAGGGCAGCAATTTTTTTCACTCCCTTTGCAGAGCAGAGGGAGGGGAAAGGCATTCTTTCTTGACACTCACAAATATTCACAAGGAAAACCTCAGAGATTGTTGTTACCCGCCTCTACTGCTGTGCACCTGCATGTAAACTAAGGGGCCAGAACAGAACTAGGGAAATAAGGAAATATCTTTTCCTTTTTTTTTGCCTAAAACTATATATATTGTTGACCATCAGATTTACAGTGATGTTTTTTTTTTTTTTTTTACATAATTCAGACAACACCTTTAATATAAAAAATTTAAATCAGACACATAGCACTTGAAAGCTCTTTCTTACAAGGCTAGAACCAGCCCTGTACCTCACATGGATCCAGAGATCTCCCGACTCATTGCTCCAATTGCTCTGAAGTCCAGGAGGAATGACATTTCTCAGGGAACGTGTCATTTCTGCTGCAGCTCTCTTTCTCTCCCTCTCTCGATATATATATATATATAGTTATCCAAAAACGAGGCAGCACTCCAGGATAGCGTGAAGAAAATGGACCCTTTATTCACCCTTCAGCGACGTTTCAACCACTCATTGTGGTCTTTATCAAGTATATATATATATCATAGCTCATGGGTATGTCCTTTCTCAGGAGTTATGTCCTTTCTGCTGCAGCTCTCTCCCCATCACAGCTCAGGAGGTGCCCTTTCTGCTGCAGCTCTGTTTCTCTCTATCACAGCTCAAGGGGCATATTACTTCTGCAGCAGCTCTCTTTCTCTCTATCACAGCTCAGGTGGTGTATCAATTCTGCAGCAGCTCTCTCCCTATCATAGCTCAGGGGATGTGTCCTCTCTCAGGAGTTATGTCCTTTCTGCTGCAGCTCTCTACCTTTTACAGCTCAGGGTGTGTGTCTTTTTGGCTGCATATCTCTTCATGTAACTGTCACAGCCTCTGAAAGAAGATCCGACTGGTAGCAGTTGAAGAAAGGAACTGAGCATGTGTGACCACCCAAGCAATATGGCCCCTTTCACACGAGCGAGAATTCCGCGCGGGTGCAATACGTGATGCGAACGAACGGAATCCGGACCCATTCCTTTAAACGAGTCTGTGTACATGAGCGTTGGTTTTCACGCATCACTTTTGCATTGCTTCAAAAATCGCAGCATGTTCTATATTTCATGCAGCCCTGGCCCCATAGAAGGGCTGCGGGAAAATCGCATCTGCAAGCAAGTGCGGATGCGATTCGATTTTTACGGATGGTTGCTAAGAGATGTTGTTTGTAAACATTCAGTTTTTTATCAAAACGCAGTAATTGCTGCTGCGCAATAAAAAATGAACAACTGAAAGAGATCGCAAACAAAACTGAATGACTTTGTCTGGGAAATCGTGCAGTTTTCACTGAACGCATTTGCAACGCATCCGGACATGATCCGCTCACGCTCGTCTGCAAGGGGCCTATTAGTGAAATAGACGGAGACTAAGGAAGAGAACAAACAGCAGGTGGCGCTATACGGATACATTTTATTGAACAGCTCACTGGCTATAATAAATTTTTAATTACATCCAATCACAAAAGGATTCAGATTCAGGTGGTGGTTTGGAAAACAAAGAATATTTGTTGTGAGACAAACACCCTTAAGGCCTCTTTCACACTTGCGTTCTGAGGATCCGGCAGGCACTTCACCCGCCGGATCCATCAGAACGCAAGTCGTCTGAAAGCTTTAGAAGACTGATCAGGATCCTGATCAGTCTTCGAAATGCTTTCAGGTTACCATGGCAGCCAGGACGCTTCTCTAGTCCTGGCTGCCATGGTACTCCACAGTAGTGTACCCACCTGCGCTGCGGCCGCCAGGCGCTCCTTCGTGACATCACAGGTCCCTGCGGTGCATAGATCAATGCGCCACCCGGACCTGTGACGTCATGAAGGAGCTCCCGGAGGCCGCAGCGCAGGTAAGTACACTGCTGCGGAGTACTTACCATGGCAGCCAGGACTTCAGTAGCATCCTGGCTGCCATGGTAACCGATTGGAGCCCCAGCTTACACTGGGGCCCCGATCGGAACTGCTGCTGCGCATGCGCAGAGCTAAACGTCGGATCCGGCGATGCGCCGAAACGACGTTTAGCTTAATGCAGGATCCGGATTAATGCACTTCAATGGGCATTAATTCCGGATCCGGCGTTACGGCATGTCTTCCGGATTTTTGGACGCGACAAATCTGCAGAATGCATTACGATAATCCTGATCAGTATCTTTCCGTCCTAGAGCCCCGAGGACGGAACTCTAGGACGGAAAGTAAAAACGCATATGTGAAAGGGTCCTAAGGGCTCATGCACACGACCGTTGTTTTTTATTGCAGTTTGCAAAACATGGATAGCGGCTGTGTGCATTCTGCATTTTGCGGAAGTGAACGGCCAGCCCCTAATAGAACAGTCCTATTCTTGTCTGTAATGTGGACAAGAATAGGATATGTTCGATATTTTTGCGAGGCTGCCGGACAGACGTGCAGATGTGGACAGCACACGTTGTGGGTCTGCATTCAACCCATAAAAAATGCAGATCGGATGTGGACCCAAAGCATGGATTGTCCGTTCACTGTTTGATACTATTCATTGTTAGAATTCAGTGTAAGAGCGGGTTCGCAATTGCGTTTTAATTTCTGCTATAGGGTTATAACGGAATATAACGGAATTTTTTGCGTTCAGTATACCGTCCGTATTCGGAACCATTCATTTCAATGGGTCTGCAAAAAAAATAAAAAAAGTACTCCGTATGCATTCCGTTTTTGTATTTCCGTTTTTCCATCCCACTACATTTTGAGTCATGTCCTATTATTGCCTGCTAATCTCGCTCCGTGGCTCCATTCAAGTCAATAGGGCGGTAAAAAAAATGGAATGCATACGGAATGCATCTGTATGTCTTCCGTATTCGTTCCGTTTTTGTGGAAGCATCTATTGAAAATTTTATGCCCAGCCGAATTTTTCATGTACTTACTGTTAAAACATTCTTATATGCTTCAGTTTCCGTTTGTAAACCTCAAAAAACAGATCACAAATGGAAACCGTACGGAAACGGAACGGAACCGGAACAGAAACACTACTAAAACCAAAAACGGAAAAACTGATCCGTTAAAAACGGACCGCATAACGTGTGAACGAGCCCTTAGAATGTTTATGGACACACCCCTTTGTCAACAGGAATGGACCCAGTTGTCAATTTATGCTACATTTCTAGAAGGGATAGTAGAGGACCAGTTCAACACACAATTTTAAGAAATGATCCTCCAGAATTGTTATATTATGGGATATACAAGTATTTAATAACATCAGAAGGATCCTGAAGAAGGTGTGTTCTTCAGTAAGAGGAACAGTCTGGAACCTCCATCACTTTTGGTCCCGAGATGTCCCTGCGTTGGGCACCTTCCTAATGATAAATTTCATCATGCATCAATAGTCCTAAAGTGCCAAATGCAATGTGTATGAAGCCCTGCGCCACTTTAACATGTGCAGTAGTGCTGGAAAGGTGGGCGGAAGTTCAGATTCGTACTAGGTGTGACCAAAAAATGTACCATTCTTGTCCATAGGCTGTCTGGTATTGAAATATTCAAGTGAATGGAGCTGCAGTACCAGACACAGCCCAAGAGTGGCGCTGTCCTGGAAGAAAGCAGCCATGTTTTTTTCTCATACAAGGGGAGCTACACCATTCAGAATCCCCAACTATTAGCCAGGGTGGAGAACAGCAAAGAGGCTCTCTCACGTTGGAGGACCTGGCATGCTCATTGGTTTTCAGTGGGAATTGTGTAATAATTCATTTGACCAGTGGTGGCGCTGCAGAAGAACTGAACACATGCTGCCAAGTTCCCTCAGAGATCACTGCTGATTAGTGAAGATCCCAGCATCCAGACACCCTGTAATTAGCTCATCTTTGGGCAACCCTTATAATACATAGATGGCTTAAAACAGACAACCCCTTTAAGGAAATAAACCAATTTCTACAAAAATCTTTCCAGTTTCATATTTTTTTTTAAATCAACACATTTTGGAATTCTAAGTCATATATTTAACTGAGAAAGCCCTTGAGACATTCTTCTAGGAGCGAACGGAAAGACGAACTGCAGCTCTGCTACATTAGTCCATTTTAATAATGATTCTCCTTATTTCCTATCATATCCACATTTTTTCTTTTCCCTCTTGGATTTTTTTTTTATATCGTTACCTGCCATGTGTGAGCGGAATAGAAAATCCCACTCTAAACTGAAGATCCCGCCTCATTCAGACCTATCTCATAAGAGTCAATTCAGATCAGTTTTAAAATTCTCTCCGGGACGTATTTCATGAAATCATTTTCTCAATACACAAATGCAGAAAGAAAACTTTGAACTTGGGGGTGGTTGGGGCCAAAAAAAATTCCCATCAGTTTCCCTGGAATGATGTCTAGAATATTAAAAAATTGTAGAAGGCAATGAAGTAAGCTGGACAGAAAATGAGAAAAATACTCAAAAACAAAATGTAACAAATTAATAGCAAAATTGTAAACTCACGATAAAGTGGTTAGGGGCGGCTGGGGCGCTCGGCGAGATTCCTGCTGAATGCCAAAATTCCAGCTTCGTTCCCTCTTCCTCAGATGTACTCTCACAGCCTGGGATGACTGGCCGGCTTTCACAGGGATGTTTGTTCCTACAGGCGCTGAGTAGCTTTCGTGCCCTCCCACTTAATTCAAGGTAGACTGTCAGACCTTCCACAGAAAGGTATTCCACAGCCTCGTATTGCCCCCTCAAGGCCCAACACCCTGTGACAAATATATTCCACCAGCATAGCAAAAGTCAAACTAAAGTCCTTTATGTTCTGCTTCGGCATCTTATTGACTGTTCCAGGACTATTTCATGCGCTTTTAGACAGGGGGGAAAAAGTTACAGAGGTAGCAGAGCTGAGTTTGTCAGGTTCAGCCGAACTAGTAATATATTACTCTGCCACTAATGCAGAACTAGCGTTATATCGCTCATTAAGTATGCTCACTTTGCACATAAGAAACCATACAATGACAAATTCAGCTCTGCTACATTATGACTTTATAGTTTAAATGGGTTTGCCAGGAATGACATACTGATGACCTGTCCTCAGGATAGGGTCGGTGCGAGGGGGGGGGGGTTTGGGGGTTCTGATTCTTGGCACCCCCACCGATAAACTGTTTCAAGAGGGTGCCTTGCACGGATGGGTGCGGTGGCCTCTTCAAAGTATACAAAGCAGAGCATATAGTGTATGTATGACTTCGCCATCCCAGTCCTAATGTTCTATATACAGTATATGGTCAAAGGATATCATGGGTGTATTCGGGTAGGCCAGTACACTTAGGTACCGGATGGAGAGTCTGTAGAACTCAGAGAGAACTGCTGTAGAAAGGACACGATCCCCGAGCTGGTATAGGGAGAGAGCTGCACCAGAAAGGGCACACCCCTTGAGCTGTGCTCGGGAGAAAGCTGCAGCAGAAAGGACACCCCTCCTGAAATGTGATAGGGAGAGACCTGCTTTAGAAATTACAAACCCTCTGAGCTGTGATAGGGAGAGCTGCAGCAGAAAAGACACACACCCTGAGCTATGATAGAGAAAGAGCTGTAGCAGAAAGGACATGGTCCCTGGGCTGTAATAGGAAGAGAACTGCAGCCCAAAACACACGGGTGCCAGAGGCGGCATTTAGAGCCCTCTCTGTGGGCACCCAAACCCTGGAAAAAGTTTATGGTGTACCAATATGCCTTAGACCTTTCCTGCCATTCATCAGCGCAGGGCGCACTATGAACAGCACGGGCAGCGCACTGAATGTAGGCCGGCTATTATATGCAAATTACAAAGTACATGGAAGATATACTATAATGGACTGTTATATTTAGGTTACATTGCCATGTTGGCACATTGGGATAAATAAGTGGGTTTTGGGTTACACTTTGGGCACTCGGTCTGTAAAAGGTTCGCCATCACTGCCCTATAGCTATGTTAAATCAGTGGTCAGATCCCTATAGATCACAACTATGTTACATGCCGACCAACTTGACCACACCACCATGTTCAGAATGTGTGTGGTAAAGGGCACACTCCAGCTGGGTTATACCTGGGTGCAGCTGCCAATATCTAGGCATTGATAGGCAGCGCCAGTATCAGGTAAACCCGGGCACATGCCAGGGCCCAGTAGTGACAAGGGTAAACCATGCTCAACACCTTTCAGCGCACCATACTATGACTCTGCTGCCCAGAAGGTCTGTGATCTGCACTGAGTGAAAGTATAAGTCCTTGTTCAAGCATGAGCTCTGTCAAGTATTTTCTTTCTGTCAGTGAATGGAGACATGCATCCTTTACTGTATGGTCACACGTGGCATAAATGTAGACTTTTCAATTCTGCGAGTGAATTCAGCAGCAAAAATGCTGCTGCAATTTACATCCTGTGTGTACATACTAGGGTCAGCAACCTTCTGCACCCCGGCTGCTGTGAAACTACAACTCCCAGCATGCACACTCTTGGGAACGAGCAATCCAGTAGTGTTGCTCGAGCACCTACAGAGCACCCGAGCACAATGGAAGAACCCGAGCATTAAACCAGGCCCCCCCTGCTCTGAAGAGGGGAGGATGTCTGGTTCAGAGGAAAAGGTCGGAAAGTGAAGGAAACACCACGGAAATGGTTCGGGAACAGCATGGGGAGGATGTCTGGCTGCATCGTGGACTCCCAGGTCGCTGCTGGGAACGATGTTGTCTGAGTAGTACGCCACTTTTACAGACTGACAATAATACGCACAAAACCAAAGAAAAATCGATTTTAGAGGAAAAGATTTTAGGAAACATTCTTTCCTGTATATTTACTTGTATATGAAGTGCAAGTGCTGCAAAAATTACAAGGAAGAGGCACTCCAATACAACCTTCATATCATATAAAGGAGGGCCTCATTCACATTGTAGTACAATTGTTCAGGTAGTGGGACTTCTACACTCTTAAAGCCAATGCTCTAGGTGAAAGGGCTGCCAAAAATTACAAGGAATCGGCACTCCAATACACCCTTTATTACACATAAAGGAGGGCATCATACACACCCTTGAAAAATTATGATTGATGGCCTGCTGGTGACCCTCAAAAACATTAGGAGCAAGGGCCTGCTGCTGAGCTGACACTCTAAAACATTAGGGGCGAGGGCCTGCTGGTGACCCTCTAAAACTTTAGGGGTGAGGGTCTGCTGCTGAGCTGACCCTCTAAAACGTTAGGAGCGCGGGCAGCCTAATAAGCATGTTGATATGATGGAGCAGGAGGACGACGAGAAAAAGAAGATTGAACCATATACCCTTTTTGGTGGTGGAAGGGGTGCATGGGATCACAGTGTATTCAATACACCATAAAAGCCACATTTAGAGTGCCTTTATGTTCAGCCGCTTTCCTCTAGTGGAGTAGAGAAGTCAGGGGCAATCCAGGCCTTGTTAATTTTGATAACAGTCAACCTGTCAGCATTTTTAGTTGACAGGCGGATGCGTTTATCAGTTATTATGCCCCCAGCAGCACTAAATACCCACTCTGACAAAACACTGGCGGCAGGGCAGGCCAGCACCTCCAAGGCGTAGAGCCCCAGTTCGTGCCACGTGTCCAGCTTGGACATCCAATAGTTGTAAGGCACAGAGGGATCACTGAGGATGCTGACACGGTCTGCTACGTACTCCTTCACCATCTTCCGAAACTTTTCCCTTCTTGTGACACTAGGCCGCGCATCAGGGTGAGGGTGCTGGCGGGGTGTGATGAAAGTGTCCCAGACCTTGGAGAGTGTTTCCCTGCCTCTGTTGGAACTGCTGTGTGTTCCCCTCATCTCCCCTCCTCGGTTGCCCAAGGAACTATGTACTCTGCCGCCAGCGTTGTCAGTTAAAAATTTTTGGAGCAATTTTTCCACAAGTACCTTCTGGTATTGCACCATTTTGCTCATCCTCTCTACCACAGGAATGAGAGATGAGAAGTTCTTTTTGTAGCAGGGGTCGAGAAGGGTGAACAAGCAGTAATCGGTGTTGGCCAAAATGCGTATAACACGAGGGTCACGAGAATGGCAGCATAACATAAAGTCAGCCATGTGTGCCAGAGTCAAAACAGACAGACAAAACTTTGCTGTTCTCATCAGGGGGATGACTCTCAATCTCCTCATCCTCTTCTGCCCATCCACGCTGAACAGATGGAATAAACCTGCTATGGGTACTACCCTCTGTAGCGGAGGCAACTGTCTCCTGCTCCTCCTCATCATCGTCAAATTCACGCTGAGAAGACAAACTGAGGGTGGTCTGGCTATAACTCTGTGTACTGTCTTCCCCCATTTCCACCTCTTCCACATGCAAAGCATCTGCCTTCATCGTGAGCAGTGAGCGTTTCAGTAGATACAGAAGTGGGATGGTTACGCTGATAATAGCGGCATTGCCACTCACCATCTGTGTTTATTCCTCAGACATCCATGCCCACTCGTTGCTTGTGAAGAGCGGAAGCTGACTGGAAAGGCGATGACCATGTTGCAGCTGGTATTCCACTACTGCCCTCTGCTGCTCGCAAAGCCTGGCCAACATGTGGCACGTTCACGTTGCACAACAGTCGGTGAGCTGGCAACTGCAAGCGCTGCTGCAACATTGACAGACTGGAGGCAGCTGTAGATGACTTTCGGAAATGGTCACACACACGGCGCACCTTCACCAGTAGCTCAGGCAAATTGGGGTAGGTTTTGAGAAACCGCTGAACCACTAAGTTGAACACGTGGGGTAGGCATGGTATGTGTGTGAGCTTGAGTGGCGAGAGCAACAGCTCAGTCTGGTCCCTTATACCCTGCCACAGCTCTGCTGCGGTGTGCTGTTTGTCACCTAAGCAAATTAGTTTCAACATGGTATATTGCCGCTTCCTCACTGCAGTGCTACACTGCTTCCAGTTACTGACTGATGGCTAACTGGTACTGCAAGATGAGAATTCAGAGGTGGAAGTGGAGGAGGAGGCAGAGGAGGAGAAGGGGGGGTTGCAGCCACTAATGTAGGTGGTGGCGAAAATGCTGATGGAAGTAGGGCCCGCAATCCTTGGCGTCAGTAGCACCTGTGCCATTCCAGGGTATGACTCACTCCTGGCCTCCACAAGGTTCACCTAGGGTGCCGTCCGGGAAATGAAGTGTCCCAGGCCAAAAGCACTTGACCATGTGTCAGTCGTTAAGTGGACCTTCCCAATAACTGCGTTGGTTAGGGGACACATGTTGGTGTAAGGCTGGGACTGCACACCGTGAAAAATTGTGGCGGCTGGGGACTGAGTAACAAGGGACGGCCGCCGCCATCAGGCTGCAGAAAGCATCAGTGTCCACAAGCCTAAATGGCAACATCTCCAGGGCCAGCAATTTGGAAAGGTGCGCATTTAGTGCTATGGCCTGTGGGGGGTGGCTGGGTATTTGCGCTTTCGTTCAAAGGCCTGGGATATGGACATCTACTGTATACGCTGCGCTGGGACACAGAAGTGGATGTGCTAGCTGATGCTGCTTGCTAAGGTCCAGGTGCAGGGCGGGAGGCATCCGGGCCTGCGTCTTGGACAGGGGATTGGCCAGCACGTAAAAAACAGGGGAAGAGGAGGCAGTTGTGTGACCCGCAGACACTGATTGTGGACCCAGGCATTCGGCCCACCTATTAGGGTGCTTTGATGTCATGTGGCGGATCATGCTGGTGATGGTGAGGTTGCTAGTGTTCACACCCCTTCTCATTTTGGTATGGCACAGGTTGCAAATTACAATTCTTTTATCGTCCGCACTATCCTCAAAAAAGTGGAACACCTACCCCCTGGCAAGAGAGAATGCCGCAAGGGGGTGCTTCGGGGAACAGTTGCGGGCCTGTTTGGTGTGGCCCGTCTTCTCCCTTTTGCCACCCCACTGCCTGTTGCGTTCTTGCGGATCCCTTACCCTCTGTACTGCTGTCCTCTCTCGGTTTGCCACCTTCCCAGGTTGGGTCAGTGATTTCATCGTCCACCACCTCCTCTTCTACTTCCTCACTCTGGTCATCCTCCTGACTTGCTGACCTAACAAAAACCTCACTTACTGACAACTTTGTCTCATCCTCATCATCAACCTCTTGAGACACTAATGGCCGTTCCCCACTGTTATCTTCTTCTGACTGTGGATGCTCAAGAGTTTGGGAATCAGTGCACAAGATCTCCTAATGTCCCTCTTCAAGCGGACTTGGTGAAAGGCCCAAATTAAGAAATGGCGATGAAAAGAGCTCCTTGGAATATCTGAGTGTGGGATCACTTGTTTGCCACAACTCTCCATGGTGGGAGGAAGGAGGATCAGGGTGAAGATTCTGTTGACCAGACTCTTGGCTACTGAGACTGGACTTTGTGGAAGAGAGGGTGGTGCTTAACCGACTGGAAGCATTATTTGCTGCAATCCAACCGACCACCTGGTCGCACTGGTGTGACTTCGAGAGTGGTGTCTAGTGATAAGCGCGAATATTCGAATCGAGAACTTTAATCTCGAATATCGCCACTTCGAGAATTCTCGAATATTTAGAATATAGAGCTATATATTCATATTCGCGTTGATCGCAAAAGTGTTGATCACAAATATTCTAATAGCGAATTTATCGCGAATATCAGCACTTACCAACATCCCTAGCAACCAATAGGAAAGTTGCCTACCCCTTAGTGTTGATCGCGAATATTCTAATTGCGTATTTTTATTGCAAATATATTACATTGCCGATTTTTGCAATCAAGTAAATAATGACTGTAGATCACGAATTCTCGAATTTGTGAATTTATGGTGAATATTCAGCCAAAAATAGGCAAAATATCGCAAATTCAAATATTGCCTATGCCGCTTATCACTAGTGGTGTCCTGCGCCGGCTTGCAAACTGGGACATGAAGCTAGGTATCGTGGATGAGTGTGTTTCTTGTGCTCTGGCAGTAGGCACAGTTTCACCAAGCCCAGGGACACAGCCCCTGCGTGCACCATCAGCATCACAGCCACTTCCCCGCCCCTTACTGCTCGCCTTGAGCATATTAACTGGTATATATGCTTGTAAGTATTTCAAACGTACAGTGTATGCGCAAATAAATTACACTGAATGTCACAGATATTTAGGATGCGCAAATGTTATACAGGAGATGTAGCACAGGTAATGTCGCTGTCACCAGCAGCTAAGAAAAAATGACACCGAATGTCACTGATATATAGGATGCGCAAACGTTATACAGGAGATGTAGTGCAGGTAATGTCGCTGTCACCAGCAGCTAAGAAAAAATTACACCGAATGTCACTGATATATAGGATGCGCAAACGTTATACAGGAGATGTAGCGCAGGTAATGTCGCTGTCAACAGAGGCTAAGAACAAATTACACTGAATGTCACAGATATTTTGGATGCGCAAACGTTATACAGGAGATGTAGCGCAGGTAATGTCGCTGTCAGCAACTGCCAAACAATTGTGCTGAATGTCACAGATATTTGGGATGCGCAAATGTAACACAACAGATGTAGCAGAGGTTGTGTCACTGTCAGCAGCGGCCAAACAATTGCACGCAATTTAGCGCAGGTTGCGCTAATAATATATATTGCAGCCAGATAAAATAATAGTCCTTTTTAGGACTTTTGGGTCTCTAACACCTTTTAACATTAAACCCTGCCTAAAGAAAAAAAAAAATATTCCTGTCCCTACACTATCTGTCCATTCTGCTGCAGCTTGCAATGACTAAGACTCAGTTGAACCACGTGTCATTGGATGCTATGTAGCACCCGATGACGCGTTCCAGCCAGCCAATCACTGTAATGCCAGTAACCAACATGGCTACGGCATTACAGTGAGTGTCAGTACTCCCCCACACATTTATTGGAGACTCGAGCATCGCGCTCGAGCACACGCGGTATTCGGACGAACACTGCTATGTGCTGATCATCGCGATGCTCGAGTCAAAATGGTGTTCGGCTGAGCATGCTCGCCCAACACTAGAACCCAGCAGTAAATGTTCAATTTTCCTACTGCGCCACCACAGGGGAAAGGAGGAACTACATGTTGTCCGTCGAGATCAGTAGGTCAACCATTCTTCGTAGCTGCTCATATCCAGTAAGGGCGTGATTACTCTGTATCATTATTTCTGGCAGTAACATGAATGTATCGCCCTGCCCCGTACGTGCCGCACATGCCCGTGTTTAATGGACAGGAAATTACACCGCATGCACCTTTCCCTCACAGGCCTGTGGTTAGCTCTGGCTGAGAGGTGCTGATAAACATTCCTGACCTGCATAAAGTCCATAATGTACAGGCCAGCATTCATACACGTCCTCCATGGCAGATAAGAGATTTTAAACATTTTTACTACAGTGGCCGAGCTAAAGGTTTCTTGTTTTCAACCAAATGACTGTTTTTCAGAAGAAACCACAAAAAGCAAAGCAAAGCATGTAATTAATGCACTTTTAGAAAAGCACACATTCCAACACTTCATATAACAAACGAAGCCTGGTACAGGATAAGGATTCAGGACCACCCACCAACACTTAGGGTCTCCCTTAGGGCTCATGTACACGGATGTATTTTTTTGTCTGTGTCCATTACCTTCTTTTTGTGGTCTGGATGCGGAACCATTCATTTCAATAGGTCTGCAAAAAAACGGAAATGTGCATTCCGTATCTGTATGTCCACAAGTCTGTTCTGCAAAAAAATAGAACATGTCCCATTCTTGTTCGTTTTGCGGACAAGGACAGGCATTGTTACAACCGATCTGCAAGAAAAACGGATGTAACACAGACATCATTCGTTATTTTTTTGCGGATCTGTGTTTTAAGGATCGCAAAATACATACGGCCTTGTGCATGAGCCCTTATAAAGATACAATGTAGAATATTTTTACAAAAGATGAAAAAAACAAAACAAATGAAAACAAAATGGAAATATCAGAGCACCCCACTTGCTACTTGCACAATTTTAGGTCTTGTATGTATTGTAATGGTCTATTCACATTGTGCATTCACAAATCATGGCAACATCTGAATAAACCCTAAAGATGCTAAATTTCCTTTTATCGTGTCTCCAGTTTCTGGGGTGCAAGGGGCAAAGACCCAACTTACTGTAATTCCGGGCCCATACAAAAAATATACAATAAGAACCCCACCTACCACATGCTATTGATAACAACATCTGCATCGGTAGGGGTCCAACATCAGTTGTTTGATACGGCACTGATGCTCTCAGTAGCGCCGCTGCCTTCTCTCAGCTTCTTCTAGGCCACTGATCTCAGCTTCTTCTAGGCCACAGTTTCATCGTTCACATGGCCTAGGAGCATCTTAGCCCCATAGAAGTGAATGGGGCTGAGTGCTATACCAAGCACAGCCACTATACAATGTACGGTGCTGTGCTCAGCGGCGTACTAAGGAAGGGGGGTGCCAGAAGCAATGAGTGCTTTCATCAATACAGATGGAAGCACTCATTGCTGGTGCGCAAGGAGCTGGGTCCTGTCTATCACCGCTCAGTACCCCGCACTCCTCCCCTCCTTCAGGCCGGCGGTGCACAGAATGGTGAAGCAGGAAGACTTCTCCCTGCTCCACCATTTAGCCTGCAGGCATAGATTGCGCTGCCAGCCTGTGTGGGTGGAGCCTGCAACCCAGAAATCTGCATAAGCTCCACCCACACAGTCCTGCAGTGTGATCTGTGCCTGCAGGGAAGAGATGTGAGCTTTAGGAATGGGACAAGGTGAGTAGTTACTGTGTTGTTGTTGTTTTTATGCAGAGGGGGCACAGAGGACTTTATTACTATGGAGGGGGCACAGAGGACTTTATTACTATGGAGGGGGCACAGAGGACATTACTATTATGGAGCGGGCACAGAGGGCATTATTAATGTAAAGGGGGCGCAATGGGCATTTCTACTATGGAGGGGGCACAGAGCCACAGGGCATTACTACAATGAAGCGGAAACAGAGGGCATTAATACTGTGAAGGGAGAACAGTGGGCATTATTACTGTGAAGGGGGCACAGTGGGCATTATTACTGTGAAGGGGGCACAATGGGGATTTCTATTATGGAGGGGCACAGAGGGCATTACTAGCATAGTGGGCATTACTACTGTTAAGGTGGCATAATGGGCATTATTACTGTGAAGGGGGCACAGTAGGCATTATTACTATAAAGGAGGAATAATGGGGATTATTACTATGAAGGGGGCACAATGGGCATTACAACTGTAAAATGGGCACAGAGAGGGCATAACTACTGTGAGGGGGCACAATGTGGGCATAACTACTGTGAGAGGGCACAATGTGGGCATAACTACTGTGATGGGGCAAACATCTGTATAAAACTACTGTGAAGGTTGTACAATGGGCAACACTACTGTGAGGAGGTAGAATTTTTTTAAAGTATTGGGGGGGGGGGGGGCAGAGAACGGACCCGCCCCGGTTGCCAAACACCCTAGGGACGCCACTGGCTGTGCTTGGTGAGCTGTGAGAAGGGCCTTCTCAAACAGCTGATCTGAGGAGGGCCCGGGTGTCGGACAAACCAATCAGATACTGATTACCTATCCTGGAAAATCCTGGAAAACCCTTTTAATGATCAGGTGTATCTACGATCCACATAAAGCTATGGATAAAACTATGAAACGGTCTGTAGATTACTCTACTGTAAAACATCATTTACCACTGATATTCCTGAGTAGATAGGAGTCTATGAGTCTGGAAATACAAAATCACTTGGAATTCCTAAGGCCTACAGGGACATGACCTATTCTACATACCAGAAGTATGGCACGCATGCATGGTTATCCTCGAAACATTAAAATAAAGACTTATTGAAACTCCAGAGACTCACATGCAACAATGGTAGAATTATTTTAGGTACTATGTATGATGACATCACATCTAGGAAGAGTTAGAATAAGGTTCCTTCAACCTGTATTACACATACCAGTGACTCCTGCTGTGAGTAGCATCCTGTTGGGTATCAGGATTCTTTGACATGTCCTTTATGACATCCGTGACAAGATGGCCAGTGAACACCATGACTACCACCTACATCCTATCCACTACTACTCCCATCCTCTATATATTCCCCCTGGGTTGCTGCACACTGATCTCTTGTCTATTCCGTTTCAGATATGGCGTTATTTTCCCAACCTTATGATCTCTATCATGAATCCTATTACATCTGAACCTGGACCAACAGAAGATCCTCTGGTCCACAGGCAGTCAGTCCCACCACACATCACTCACTGTATTTTTCTAGAAATCCCTAAACATAGTGACTAGGGTATTGTATGGTTGTTAGGATTGCTCCACTTGTACTCCAAACCTACCTCTCCCCAACTCTTACCCAACCAAATAAACCACCCCTTTATTATTAAACAGGTAGAAACATTAACAATCCATAAATATAGCACCTTAAGAAGTGTAGTTAACCATGGAGGTTTTGGAAGCCCCAATTTTGTGATACCAAAAATGTGATCACCAGTCGCACCACACCATCTGGGGATCGACTGTCGGGGTTAACAAATATGTCAGGTACCTCAATTCCTTGGTTCTACAGAACCTGTTTTTCCCAGGACCGCTCCCCAGCGGAAACCACCAGCTAAACTTTCTTTCATTAACGGCGGTCCGATACCTTTTATTTGCTCCAACCCCTTCAGGAAGTACCATCCAAGACCTTCTTACTGCCAGCATACAAAACTTAAAGGGCGCATGGGCTGGCGAGCAGTTCTTCAGGTCCGGATTTAGTAGATAGTGCAGATCCCTCCCCGCGAACCCCTTAATAAAAGTACCTATGCTCCTCTCCTAACTTACCCCCTCCTATCCTTTCTATCCACGCTTCAATAACCCCTCTTTATGGCTACAATTAAGCCTTACCTGTCCCTCCCCGCTTACAAACCCATTCATGTCCGGGCCTCCACCAAGGGTTCTCTCTATTCCCCTCTTTTGCCTGCATTTCTACAGACACTCAGCCCATTGGAGGCACCATTAGTCAGATATTTGAAATATTTTAATGCGCTGCCCGCTTGCCAGCTATTGATATTTTGTGTGATTGTCCATTTCCCGGAGAAGACATGGATTGCAGCTGATTTCTGTTTACTTTCATACGTTGCTGATTGATGAGGACCCTTCACCGAGTTCAGAGCTGTACTCAATGTGCAACTAATGCAAAATCAACGCCTGCTTCAAGGACGACGCTGAGGATGAGGCTGTGTTACATTACAATTCGGAGGAATTTTAATTGAAATGAAACGCATGCAATGGACAAGTTATTCAAATTTAATGGAATTGAAAACGCAAACTATTTCACCTGGGAAACGGGTTTTCAAGAACAGAGGACGCCACAACTAATATCGCATTCGCTTTGGTTAATGTGTGTGTTATAGCCATTGTACATGTCATCAGCCCTTACTGAGCAATTCGGAAAGCAGTAAATGTATTAAAATACCGCACTGTGGATGAAAGATTTGGATTGACTTGACATTTCTGTTTGTTACAGCATTTCATAACTGGCATAGATACACATGATACTTCTTAATTTTTCAGACCAATGACCCTGGTAGGTAGAGACTGGCACGCTCAGCAAGCCGCCAGAATTTTTTTTTTTACACATACCCTGCCCCTTTTTCAGTAAACCCCACCCCTTCATTGACATGACTCCCCAGCCACAACCTTTTTTTCATAAGCCCTGCCCATTTTCAGCCACTGTCCCACCCCCTTATTGCACGACGCACTATTAGGGCAGCTCTCCGGGAAGTGCTGGGATATTTTTTCCGGTACCTGGGGGATTAGCCAAATCTCTCAGGAGTCCTTGAGGTCTGCTCTTTTCCTGGTAGCCTCCTGTATGTTCCAGGAGAGTTGGCAAGTATGGTATATGCTAATATTTTGTACCAACATGACACACAAATTTGGTGCTTTATTAATCTTTTATCAAAATGTTTTTGAAACTGTCAAGGTATGTGAAATAAAATGTCTAACATACTTAAGGGTAGATTGACCATGATTGGAATTATTAAAGTCAGTATTGAAGGATTTTGCATTGTCATGATTTACACAAAATATATCAAATGTTTTATGATGTTTGGTAAATTTGGCTTATCTTTAAGGTTACTTTCACACTTGCGTTGTTTGATTCCGGCAGGCAGTTCCGTTGCCTGAACTGCCTGCCTGATCAGGCAAACTGAATGCAAACGCATGTAATTTTTTTCCACTGATTAGGCATTTTTCAGACTGATCAGGATCCTGATCAGTCTGAAAAATGCCTGCTCAGTCTGAAAAATGCATTGCAATACCAGATCCGTTTTTCCGGTCTTATCCGACAAAATGGATCCGGTATTTATATTTTTCACATTTTTAAAGGTCTGCGCATGCGCAGACCGGAATGCCGGGTCCGTCAATGCGGTAATTTTAATGCCGGATCCAGCACTAATACATTTTAATGGAAATGAATGCCGGATCCGGCATTCTGGCGTTTCTTACGGAATTTTGGACGGAGATAATACCGCGGTATGCTGCGGTATTTTCTCTGGCTAAAACGGCGTTTCGTGACTGAACTGAAGACATACTGATGCATACTGAACGGATTTCTCTCCATTCAGAATGCATTAAGTCTAACAATTCTATGTTGAGATGTTACTCTATTGACTAGGCCACCAGTAAGAACACAGTGGTGAGACTGAAATACAGGGTACCTTTCCAGGACCACATCCAGCAAACTCCTATCTTCCTTCACCACTCCAGTTAGTAGAGCTAAGACTACCCCTAAGAGTTCACCATGGACATGGTCTATTGTAAGGCCAGTTGGACTTTGCTGCCAGGGACTTAAGTTACTGCTGCTAGGTTACGTCTGCGTAATAAAGCAACAGAAACAGGTACAAGCTTACAGGTAGCAGACCTTTCAGATGCTGAAGAGTAACAGGAGAATAAAAGAAGCCAGTGCTAATCCAGGAACAAGCCAAGGAGTCAAAGCAAGGATAATTAGTAGAAGTCTAATTAGTTAACAAGGGGTTAATCCAGGAACAAGCCAAGGAGTCAAATCAAGGAAAATAGTAGAAACCTAATCAGTAAACAAGGGGTAAATCATAAAACAAGCCAAGATCAATTCACAAGTTCCAACAGAAATGCAGTGCAGTTCTGAGCATGCAGAACAACAGGAGCCAAGTACAAAAATCACACTGACAAGCAGTAAGTGCATAACAATAAATTGCCTGCTTTCCATTGGGATTGGACGTTGAATAAGCAAACCGGAACGGCATACAGACTCATTGATCAGCACTGGTCTGCATGGCAACCCTCCTTGAACAGCCGTGCACAAGAACTTGCCTGGGTACATTCCTGACACCACAACTTTACTGCAGTAAGATTTTTAAAAGTTGCAGTTGATAAATCTGGCTTTGGTCATGTCACCAAGCTAACTACTAACACTTTCCTACGCACTTTTTGAAACTGGAGCAGGTGGTGTGAAAATAAAAATTTTTTTGTGCAATTAGGCCCGAAAAAGTCTCAAAGCTCTGTGTTGCGACTTTATGAAGCTAGATAGTTTTAGAAATTATTTTTTCTGACACACTAATATAATTTAAAATATGATAGTATAATGCCTACCCAAATATTGTAGCTAGAGATGAGCGAATCGAATCAGACGAAGTAGAATTCGATCCGAATTTTAGAAAAAATTCGATTTGCAACAAATGCGAATTTCCTCGCGTTTCGTGGTAATGAATCGCAATTTTTCCTAAAATGGCGGCCACACATGTGAGGACTGAGGACATGGGGCAAGGATCTCTGGGAAGGCGGGATCACCAAGATTGACATGCATGCATGCAGCCAATCAGCAGCCAGCCAGCCCTGTGATGTCACAGCCCTGTAAATATGGCAGTCATTTTAGATTCTCCATTTTCCAGTGTTCTGAGTGCAGGGACAGACGTGAAAAGGCGCTAGGGACAGCAATTGGAAAATGCTAGTGCAGGGAAGTGCAGGGAAAGGATAGGGAGGAATCTTTTTACAGCATCTTAGTGCAGGGAGAGACATTAGAAGGCGCTAAGGACAGTGCTAGAAAAGCCATTAACGAGTGCAGGGAAATAAAATTTGGGGCTCCAAATAGCCATAATACAGCTCTGTCATTCCAGCAATTATTTCTTGGGGTGCAAGTGCTATGTTAAAAAGGCTTTAGTGGCTTATATATCTGTGGAAAAAGAAAAATATATACGCAGTTCACTTCTGAAGCTATATGTGGTGAAGTGGCATATTTCAGTACTAAAAGAGAAATATATACGCAGCTCACTTTTGCAGTTATTTGCGCTAAAAGCGTTTAGTGTTGTATTTCATTACAAAAATAAAAATATATACGCAGTTCACTTCTGCAGTTATTTTGGGTTAAAAGCGTTTAGTGACGTATTTCTGTACTACAATAAAAATATATATGCAGTTCACTGTTGCCGTTATTTGCGGGAAAAGCGTTTAATGGCCAATTTCATTACAAAAAGAAAAATATATACGTAGTTCACTTCTGCAGCTATATGTGCCGAGAGCGTTTAGTGACGCATTTCTGTACTACAAGAAAAATATATAAGCAGTTCACTTCTGCAGCTATATGTGGTGAAAGCATTTAGTGACGTATTTCTGTACTACAAGAAAAATATATGTGCAGTTCACTGTTGCTGTTATTTGCGGTAATAGCGTTTAGTGGCCTATTTCATTACAAAATGAAAAATATATTCGTTGCTTTTAGGGGTGTTTTAATTTGCTTTAAATTTATTTTGTTCAGCTAAAAGTATGTCTGACAGAGAAGTGCCAGGCCATGCACAGAGGAGTGGCAAAGGTCTAAATGTTTCTGGCGCAGGCAGAGGTCACAGCAGAGTAAGGGGGCGTGGCAGCAGGAGTCGCAGCGAGAGGCCTGAGCTCTCACTGTCATCCAGTGGTTCACCACATACATTGACACACTCATACACACACTAACCACATACATAGACGCACTCATACAGTCACCACATACATAGACGCGCTTATAGATGAGCTCATCACATATATAAATAAATATATGTATGAAGGCTGATTTATTGGCCTGTCTTTGTGGGAGGGGCTTCTGTAGCACATTTAAACCAGGCAGGCGCCTCCCTTGGGTGTGTTTCGACGGTGCTGCTTAGTTGTGTGCAGTCTGAGCCATCTGATGCAGCACATGGGCTGAATCAGCAGCTTCCGTACCCAGTCGGCGTTCAGGAACCTAGCTGAGGTCTTTCCGGTCGGGTGAGGGTTTGCTGCACTCGTGCAGCATTGTCCTGTTATAGTCCAGTCGGCGGTGTGTCGGCTCCTTTGGTGAGGAGGAGCAGCACCACATCGGAGCGATCTGCCTGGCAGCCCACGCGGCAGTACGGTTAGGCAGCAGGGTCAGCGTGACTCCATCAGGTTTCTATGTCTTGCATGGGCTGCTGTGCTTCACGAGGGGCGGGGGGGTGACGGCATGGTAGGATACGTGCCATTACTACAATGATGTTTTACACATTCAAGCCAGCGGCACATGGGTACTAGCACCATCTGCATTTTTGTATTTGGCGGCATGGACCTTGGTTACGCCGTGGGAATGCCGCCGTGGTCCGTGCCGTTCCCTTTTGGGGGGGGTGTTAGGGGGTTAATATGTCATTAGTTTGTCTGTGTATCTGCATGTCTTTCTTGTCTGCTTTCACTTTCTTGCTCGCCAGCAAACCTCTCTCTCTATCCGCTATTATTTCCGCAGACAGATTAAGGCATTGTTCACACTGACATACAGCATTCTCCCCTTACTTGCAATATAGAGTGTGAGATGCAGGCAGCTGATTAATCCAGGTAAGGCAGAGTTGCTGTTAACAGAGTGTTTTTGTTTCTTTAGTACAGTATAACTGCTATTTTGTGATATGTATATTAAGTAGACTGTAAGCTGCTCTGTGTTGAAGTATGTTTCTTTTGTAACATTTGTTTTTGGAAATGTAAAATGTGTATATATCACTTTAAGGTTGTGAACCTGAGCTGTACTTAAAAAGCACCCGTGCAAGGGTGCTGGAGATCCATCTTCAGTTGACAATGTTAGCTAGACACAGGGGGAGACACTTGCTGCAAAGGTAATTGCAAAGACCCATGAGGACCATTTATTTTGCCTTGTTTTATTGCTTTATTTTTGCTGAAAATAGATATGAGCGTTGCTTTTGCCAAGAAATGAGTTTAGACTGTTTTAACGTCATATACACCAACATCTCAACAGGGGGTACGTGCTGATGGTTGCATCGTTTATATGTTCTCATCTATAGCAGCGTGGTGTATTGTAGGTGGTCTATATGACTACATGCCTCATGTCAGTGTCAGCATACTACCACAGCCAGGATCGTCATTGCACGTCATTTTTGCTTTTCAGGTCATGTCACAGCTCGCAATTCTCAGTTGGTGTGGTCAATTACATCTTTTGCTCAGGTAGTAGGATGAAAAAAAACAAATCTTTATTAGCATACAACGAGTCACGTTACGGGTGGATTTCCCACTTGTCCTACTTGACGTTTCTTCAAAGGTTGTTATAGGTTCAGAATGTTGGGTAAGTCACATTTTCATCAGGTTGCGGTATCACAACATCAGACCTGACACGTCACTCAGGCCACGGCGGTTTCAACCTTTTGGTTTTTCTGATGCTTTTGCTGGCACTGGTTTTGTTGCCATTTTTTGGCCCCAATATAATCATTTTCGACATTTCATTCAGGGTGCCCGGTTCGTGTCGTTCAGCAGTTACTGGCAGTTAATAGACCGAGACCTTGAGAGTTCTCTGTTGTCGTTCCCACGGCACCACTCACCACCTGGGCATGTAGGTATGCCGGTGTCCAATTTAGGGTTGAAACCGACAGCTATCTGGCCTTTCCTTCAGGTTAGGTGCAGCATCTGCTGCCCCTAGGTACAAAAGTTTGGGCCCATATTACCTGGAAAGTAGGTTGATGGCGCTCTGCATGTTCAATAGGTACATACCTCAACCTAGGCTAGAGATGTTCTCGCATTCAAGAGGTTGGTCATGTTAGTGTTGTTGCTATAATCTATTATCTATCATTTAGTTTGGGGTTTTTGCTCCCTTTTAGGCATTCCTCCTACGCAGCGGTTATGGCACAACTCAAGCCGCTTAGTTTAGTTAGTTAGGCAGGTAGTCGCTTACATGTCATGTAGCCTACGCGTCACAGGTAGCCCCGACCACAAATCTGATGGCCGATTTATTGGCCTGTATTTGTGCGAGGGGCATCATTAGCACATTTATAGCAGGCAGGCGCCTCCCTTGGGTGTGTCGATGGTGCTGCGTTACCCTCCCAATCCGCCCTTCTTTTTCATAAACTCGTTGTGGGGTTTTTGCCCCCTTTTAGGCATTCCTCCTACGCGGCGGTTATGGTATATATATATATATATATACCATAACCGCCGCGTAGGAGGAATGCCTAAAATATATATATATACACACACACACAAACATAGTTATACACCTATTTCTTCACACAGACACTTACTTTTTCTGTAGACAGCTGACGTCTGGTTCTCACAGGCAGCCAGGAGAAGTGGGTGCCATCACCCCTCTGTGCCATCCAGGGACAGCAGTGGAGGTGTTAATCAGTAACCTACTATTGGGGGGGGGCAGGCATTATAGAGCTCTGTGTGCAGGAGCAGCGAGACTGCTCTACACTACCTTCCTGCTGGGGGTGGGGCTTGATCCCATGACACTCCACAATTGGCTGGTAGCAAGTGTCATAGTAAGCTGCCAGCCAATAGAAAACAAAAAACAGTACTGGCAAATGCTGTGCCAGTACTGCGGATCCCAGAGTGAGAACGGCCATAGGAGGAGAAGACGGCAATTGTACTCTTCCCTCCTCACTGAGCGAGGACCTTCAGTTGGAGGAGCCCCAGCACTGCTGCTGTATGTAGTACCTGCTTCTGTAAAGTACAGCACAGCAGTAGGTAGGGGAAGCCTATAGATCTAATAGCAACCTTTTCGTACTGCTTCAGTGCCCCATCTAAGCTCAGGTTCCGAAGCAGTCACTTCCCCTGCTTCCCTGATAGCTACACCACTGCCAGAGGCCGTTGAGGAGGACATCAGTGACGTGCAGACACTACTCGATGATGATGAAGCCGATCGCACTTGGTAGCCGGTGCAGACTGCGCTTCATCAGGAGAAGAGGGTGGCAGCTTGCCCATGAGGCAGCGGTGGAGCAACAAGGTGGTAGCATGGTTGGGAGTCAGCAGGGTGGCAGCAGTGGGAGGTCGGGAGCCAAACGTGCCCGGGGCAGAAGGTGAAGCGTGGCCAGGGTGCCAATGTTGGCACTACGGCCCTGCGTCAACATATACAGCATCGCCATACAGTGGCCTGGGAGAACCGTGGCTCCGATGTGGTGGTCCAGCCTGCCGCAGCAACTGCTGCATCACCCAGTGGCCTTTACCGGGTTTCAGGCAGTCACGGCTCCACCACCTCAGCCGAAGGGAGCTGTCTGTCATTCCCATCTTCTGCTGGTCCAGATGCTCCTGCTCCTACTCCTTGTCAGCATTCCGTCAGCAATCCATCACCAACGTGATTGCCAAGAGACAGCAGTATGCGTGCATGCATCCAACAGTGCAGAAGCTGAACGTGCCCCTGTCCAAGTTGCTGGTGCTACAGTCCCTCCCTTTCCAAGTAGTGGACTCTGCACCTTTCAGAGAACTGATGGCTTGTCTCAAGCTGAGGTGGAGAGTCCCAAGCCATCATTTCTATGCGAAAAAGGCAGTACCAGCCCTGCACACACATGTAGAACAGAAGGTGGGCCAGTCCTTGAGCCAGGGGAGGAACTGCTTTGTGTGATTCATCAAGAAATCGAATCCTGGCTTTCTCTACAACAACTGAAAATCGAAACCATGGTGACCGACAACGGGAAGAACATTGTGTCGGAGCTGCGTCAAGGAAGGCTAAGCCATGCGCCCTACATGGCACACGTGTTCAATCTGGTTGTCCAGTGGTTTCGGAAGTCATCGACCCATTTGCAAGACATCCTAAAAATGGACAGGAAACTTTGCATGCACTTCAGCCACTCGTACACCGCAAAGCACACCATCCTTGAGTTGCAGCGGCAGAACAGCGTCCCCCAACATAGGCTGATATGTGACGTTTCCACCCTCCAAATGTTGGACCTACTATACGAACAGAGAAAGTCCATAAACGATTTATTGATGATGCAAGCGGACAGGAGTACTCCCCTGTGTAACTTCGATGTCAGCCAGTGGCAGCTCATGCGTGACACCTGCCATTTGCTCAGGCCCTTTGAGGAAGTCACGTTATTTGTCAGTTGCCAGGACTACGGTATGAATGACGTCCTTCCACTACTTCATGTCCTGGAACAGTTGGTGGTAACAATGGTTGGTCAGGGGACTGGAGACTTTGTGCCTAGATCTCACGGCCATATGAGCCCTGTGGGGGCTGAACTGGAAGAGGAGGAGGACATTGGAGCACAGGCAATGTGCAGCGAAATGGGTGGTTGGCAGAGGGTTGACTTCTGGCTCTTGTTGGACCCTCACTACCAGTCCAAAATGGGGGCCTTTTTTACAACTGCTGAGAGGGAGGACAAACTGAACTAATATAGAGACATCCTATGTAGTCAGTTGGCCGCTGCCTATCTGCCCCTGCCCCATCGTCCATCCTCTCGCAGGTCTGACCGGGGGGCTCTCTGTGCTCATATTCCACTGCCACTGCTGCTGGGGAGGGGTGGTGGTGGCAGGAGCAGTACCAGCTCCATCAGCAGCAGCCTGAGTCTACAGTCGCTGATGAGTAGCTTTCTTCACCCGCCTAGTGAAGAAACTACTCACCAGCAGCTAGACATAGAGGAGGTCCTGAACAAGCAGGTGGTGGCATACTTGGACAGCACCCTGCCAACCCACATTGAAGATCCGCTGGACTACTGGGCAGCCAAACTGGATTTGTGGCCGCAACTGGCTGAGTTTGCCATGGAAAAGCTGTCCTGCCCTGCCAGTAGTGTGGCATCAGAGCAGGTGTTTAGTGCGGCGGGGGCCGTAATGACCCCAAGGAGAACTCTCCTGTCCATCCTAAATATGGAGAGAATGTGCTTTGTCAAGATGAATCAGGCGTGGATCAGCCAGGATTTCTACCCACCAATTCATGATGCATCTGATTAGATCATCCATGCCGCCTCACCCAATCCTTGAAAAAAGAGATTGGTTTCTTCTGGCTACTAGCCTCAGCTACTACTCTGATGCTGCCACCTGCCTGATGCCACACACCTGATACCAAGTGCTCCTTCTTTCACCCACCTTCAGCAGCGGGTACTAATATTGCCACCCACCGCCCCACTCTGTCACCAGGTCACTTTGTGGTCACCGGATGCTGCTGCTGCCATCTCCACACTATGTCACCTTGCCCCTCTGTGGTACCCTGATGCTGCTGCCACCTCCAGACTCGGTCATTGTGCCGCTCTGTGGCCTCCTCAAGCTGCTGCCACTTCCACACTTGGTCATTGTGCTACTCTGTGGTCTCCTCATGCTGCTTCCACCTCACCACTATGTCATAAGTCCACTCTGTGGACTTCTTATGCTGTTCCCACACTCCCCACTTCATGACTGGTGCACTATTTTGGCTTTCGGCCTGGCTGACCATCATTTATTTGACCTTTCTCCTGATCTGTCAGAAGGAAGGAAAAATGAGATGCACAACAGATCCTGTCTGTGTAGCAGCTTTAAGGCCTATATGGTCCCATCAGAATTTGCTTTGCTGACACCCTCTCCACTCTGTCGGGGGGGGGGGGGGCTCTACTTGTATAAGTGTTTAATAGAACGGGTTCTGTAGACATCTATGTAGAATCAGGTGACGAGGGTGTGAAAGGAGTGCGCTTCTTCATGGCGCTAACATTGACCTGTGCGGCTGAGTTCATATACAAGTTATTTGGTCAGTTTTGGCCCCGTGACTGCCCAAATAACTGGTGCCCAGTGATTCTAAGAGCGGCGCCTGTCATCTGCATGTCATACTGACTCACAGTATTAGTTCACTATCACAGCAGACTCCCCATGCATGTTACTGCAAGGCACAGTGTTCTACACCCCTATAAAGGCTCTCTGCAGCTCGGAAATAGTCGCCTTTTAACGCGATTCGCCGCAAATTCGGGTCAAATCGAATTTTTCCGAACAATTCGATCATCTCTAATTGTAGCCTTCCCCTAGATGTAAATGTTAAAAATACTCCAGAACGCTCTAGCATTATGTTCAACGGAGCCTAATATACCTAGAAATGTAGGACTTAACATATTCAGATGAAAACCATTCTATAATTTAAAGGGACGTTAAAGATTAAAAAAACATGACTTTTTCTCCCAAAACATCTCCACGCTTGTCTATGTATGGATACACTGCAGTTAGTTCTTGCTAACCCCTCGCTCCCCTGCATAGAAGATAGTCCCTCATGTAAAGCCATAGGTGGTAATACCACCGCAACCTCCTTCTCCACTGTCTAGAGGGAGATACAGCTATATATATATATCTCTAAGAATTTAGAAATAAGGATGAACGAAAGCTGTCTTCCCCTCTTCACTAGATCACTGGGTCGGCATTGGGAGAAGGAAGGGAGCAGAGAAGCTACTGAATGCAGGAGAAGGTGGACCAGAAGGAGAAATAGCAGGGGGCGCTACCAGAGAGGAAAATGTAATGTACATAAAAAACCTTACAATATTTTTTACTGCATGTACAGTATATTGCAATAATACTTCTTCTGGAATGCACTATTCATTTCGTAGGAATACTTTTACTGGGATAAACCCTTCAATATCCCAAAAGATTGGACAGGCGAGCGACTGACAGGAGAGTGGTTGCTCCTCATTTCTCTTTCCTTTCTTTCTCTTTATTATCACCCCTCTCCCACTTTTTTTCATTCTGAGCTAGAATGAGGCTGAACTGGCAATACTAGACACAACCTATGAAAAAATGAGAGACATCCTCTTTAAAAAATAAAAAAAATAAAAACAGAAAATTTTAAAAAATTGCATAATTCGTGATACTGATCTCAAAAACTGCCCTCTCCATGTGGTCTCAAAAGATAACTGAAACCAAGTAGTAATAAACCCTTATGAAGTCTCCTGCTAATTATAAACCCCTGCCCAAATGGCAGGAGTGCGGATACTTTAAAAGGAAAAAAAGCAGCAATGCAATATTCTGGCATAAAGAAAAATGCATGAATCACACATTCACATGCTATGCATTGATGTACTACTTCTCAGCATCATTTATAAACAGTACGTGGATACATGAGGTATATTTTTTGATCAAAATGCATACTGTAGACCCATTCACCACATCACGGTGACCTTTTAAAGTGGGTCTCTAATCTAAAATGGCGCAGTGCCACAATGCGACCGCCACAACACCTAACCTCATTGTCTTAGACCTTTTACATTTGTCTTTTATATGTAGCATGAGACCTTTCCTGTAGTTGTATTAGTATTTTGGATAAAATCAATGTAATGTTGGGTGGTCATATCAAAGGGACAAGTGTTATCATCATTACCTTCCAGCAACATCTTGAAAATGCCATTCTCTGTAAATTTTTGGGCCCCCTTCCTCCCCAAAAATAAATAAATATATAATAAAATTTATTATTAGAGATTAAATTATTATCAAACTGTGATTAAATCAGTGGCTCAACCTACCTGGGAAGCTGTGGGTCGGTGCACGCCCCACGACTCACCACAGCGTCATGTAATAGGGATAAAAAATATGCTTTGTTTTGGGGGCACTCGGCTATCTAGTGCTGTATGGACTGATATTAGTCAACTTAGTATACAACTGTAAATTTACAGTATACATAAAATACATAAAAATATAAAAATATGCATAGATAGGATCAGAAATACACATACACTAAGAACGGTTGATCAACCTCTTGTAATAATAAAAATAGGTAAAATGAAATGAGAAAAAATAAATAAAATAAAATGATAGGAAAAAATTGTAAAAAGTAAAAATAATTTGAGGCAAACTTGATATATATATATATATATATATATATATATATACACATGTATATATAGAAAGGATAGTCACTTGTGATAATATCAATTCAGTCCTCTGGTGTATGGAGTAGGGGTATATTAGGATGATAATCCTAATTGTTTCATTCCTGATGATACATAGATGGCGCTGGTAACTGTTAGTGTCCCAGTATTGTGTTAACAGGACTGGTGTTCTTTAAGTTGTATCCCAGTCAATATATCCTTTATTGTAGAGAAATATTAGTAATTTGTATATACTACTATTCCATTTAGTATTTAGCAGGTAAAATATCGTTATATTTAAGGCTTATAGCCGTTATATTACCGGTCCTTGTAGCACGATGTTAGTAAGTCCAGGTTAGTGATATTGCCAGATGCGCGCTGTTTCCTCTGCTGCGCTCACGACTCATAGCGTGGCGTCCCACGTGATCGGGAGAGGCAGCGCTGCTTGTTCTCAGATTAGGTATATGGATGCCAAGAGTTCTAATGCTTTTAGCCTATTTCGTTGAGCTAGAGGGGTGTTGGACCAGGCGATCAGCTTTTATGGAATTAGAAGAGATATTTAAACATTTTCATTACTCCTTTCATTGCTAGGTACCATACGCGTTTCGGAGCTTAGCGCTCCTTCCTCAGTGGCCTGCAGTGAATGATTCAATGGTTCTTTTAAAGAGGTGCTCCATCATCTGGGGGAGATCCATCCCCCCCCCCAAAAAAAAAAACGCGGTTGCAGCAAAGAGGTGGACTGGATTGTTCCACTTTCTGTTTGTATGCTACCAAGCTGTATGCATGTTACATAAACTTATATTCCTAAATAGGAGACCGCTGCTACACCTTTCAATGCAGTTTATCATAATGATATACAGATATATATATATATATATATATATGTATACACACACACACACCAGGAAAAGTGGAAAGAAATTTAAAAAAATGTGATAATGAAATAACGCACTTGAGTTTGTGGTGCGTTTATAAGTGCTACTACAACGTATATTGAATTTTATAAAATATAGAGAGATATGGAGTGGCAAAATGTTTCATAGACCTGCAGATATATTCCCTTTATGGGTGTATTATCCAGAAGATACTAAATTAATGTTATTTACATTGCATAGTGTTCCTCATTGTTGTAGGTTTATCTCATCTTCCTTACATATACGTAAGTCTGGATAGTACAAGTTGATTATGGGACCCAAGCGTTATTGCAGTACTTTTGGTTTGTGTTTCTAGCCATGGCAGGGTGCACCTGTACATTGGGATGTGCTGACTGACCCCCTTTTTTTGCAGTTGTACTAGAGCTGGAGGTGTGACTGACTCCTGTTGGTCTTGCACCCTTGAATGGCCTGTCTGCCCCATAGGCTGATTTTAATCAGAGTAAGTATAAAGCCGTAGCCTGCTCTCATTGTATTTATTGGAAGCCATTTGGCACCAGGAGAGGTATAGTGTGGGCTCAGCATGCATGTTGGTACCTGCTTCCCTGGATTTAATGGAGGCCGTTATGGCACCAAAAATGGTAAAAAGCAGACTGGACCCAGCATGCATGTGGAACCTGCACTCCCTGAATTTTATGGTGACCATTTTGGCACATAACAGATAGTATTTAGTGTCTTAGAGAGAACGCCTTGATGTTTGGTAGACGGGCCCAAATAATTTTGTACAAAATGTATTTGCAAAGAATCTCAAATTTGCAAAATAAGTGTAGAATTAGCACCAGAATGTTTTCTCTAATTATGGTGTTATTGCACTTTATTTGTGTTTGCAGAGTGCTGCTACATTGTATTTTTTTCTCAGTCTTATGTACAGGAACCTGAGTACACTGGAACGTTTTCAGTATCATCTTAAAGAAAGGAAACATAAACAATTTATACAGGACCTAGCGGATTTTAGGACACAGTAGTAGGATCTGCTAGATAACACTCTTGAGAGGGTTATTGGTTACACTCAGGCCCCTTCCACTCCCAACAATACCCCCCCTGACCCAAATGCCCCTTTTCCCCAAATAACCACACACAGCCACTGTTCGGATTAAATCGGCCACAGCAGCCATTTATTAAAATAAATAACATAAATAACCGTAACCTTAAATTAACCCTGACGAGGGAGGTCGTAGAAGCCGCCAAAAATTGCACAACCCAAAAACCACCGTGGCCATTCCATCTTGCCCCCAGCCGCATACCACCAGCTCGGGGACACCAACTGATGGACGCCACACCGAACCAACCATGTGCCCCAACTCTGAGAGTCCAGCCCCACCATTGAGGCCCTCCCATTCCCCTATACCATGCTGTAGCCCCAGCTTCTATGACCTCCCCCCGCCAACAACGCGCAGCTTGACCTCTCCACCCTCAAGCTTGCGCGTTCCTCCACACCCGGAGTGCCCTCTCAATGCCCCCTTGCAAACCTAAGGACCATAAGTCAATGCCCACTGCGTTAAAGTGAACCCCATCAGCTCTCCAGAAACCCCCTGTCCCAGATTCCAAGTCCGGATGCCGCACCGCCACTGCGCAGTGCCGCACACAAAACCGACCAATCACTCTGTTCAATTTAATTCGGGCCTTATTAAGTCTGTCCACCGATCTAGCTTCCCTCCACGTCCTCCTGGGCACAACATCTGACCAGACTGTAACCATAGACGGAAACAGACACCACAGCCGCAGGAAATCAAACTTGATGTCCCGAATTAATTCCCAGCAGGGACGAACCCCCAGATCATTACCCCCAACATGCAGGACAAGAATGTCGGGGGCCCGGCCCAAACGCGCATGCCGATGCACCTCCTGCAACACACTACCCCACAGCATACCTCGGCGCCCGATCCAGCGTACCACCGCCACGTCACGCTCAAAACCCAGTTGACGCCCGTCCCGCCGCACATCGGCTCGTAGAGCGCCCCAAAACACGTATGAGTGCCCAAGAATCCACACTAACAACAGAGCGACACCTGCAAGACAAACAAGAATAAGGGCGACTGACGTACCCTGGTCCCTCAAATGGCCTATGAATAGAGATGAGCGAACATTTAAAAAAAGTCCGTTGTTCGGGGTTCGGGTGGTGGTTAATCGCGCATCCCGTTATGGATTCCACTATAGCGCATATGGAATCCATAAGGGGCGGCTGCCACCTACCCGAACTGTTGCACAGCCGAAGGACCTGGCGTGACGTCACTGTCATGTGATCAGTGCAGGGGGCGTGGCTCAGCACGGGATTTAAACCATTTATGGCTTTCACCACCTCCAAATTGTCATAATGAAACCTCCCTTTTCGGTCCCTGAATCTCTCGCCCCAAAGCGTCACCGCCAACAGGATTGGGAAGAGTTCCAATAACGCCACGTTCTTAACCCAACCTCTCAAGACCCAAGATTCCGGCCACCTCCCCGCACACCACTGACCATGACAATACGCCCCAAAGCCAACCCCTCCCGCTGCATCCATAAACAATTCAAAATCAAAACTGTCCAAATCAAAACCAGCGCTCTACCATTGAAATGCTGTAAAAAAACAATCCCAAACCACCAGATCCCCTTTTAGCTCCCGACCCAACCGAATAAAGTGATGCGGAGCCTCCACCCCCCCAGTGGCAGAAGCTAAACGCCTATTAAATATGAGGCCCATAGGAAGAATACAGCATGCAAAATTCAACTTCCCCAGAGGGGACTGCAAGTCCCGCAGGCGAATTTTCTTGGACCGCAAAGCGTCCGCTACCTCCATCCTCAAATCACGCACCTTCGGCAGCCTACACTCCATCCGCCGCGTGTCAATAACAATGCCCAAAAAACTTAACTCAGTCGTAGGCCCCACCGTTTTCTCCGCCGTCAAAGGCACCCCAAATTACTCAAAAACAGACTGCAACGTAGACAACAGCAACCTACAAATCCGCGAACCTGCCGGGCCCAAACAAAAAAAATCGTCCAAGTAATGGATAATGGAAGAACACCCCGACACCTGAACCACTACCCACTCCAAGAACGAGCTAAACCGTTCAAAATAAGCACACGAAACCGAAAACCCCATGGGCAGACACCTGTCAACAAAATACCCGCCATCCCAAAAACACCCAAGCAAATGCAGACTATCCGGGTGAACGGGTAAAAGGCAAAATGCAGACTCAATGTCAGACTTCGCCAATAATGTACCTGGCCCTAGTTTCCGTACCCACTCAACAGCCGCATCAAATGAGGCATAAACAACCGAACAAAGCTCAGGATCTATGCCCTCATTGACCGACGCACCCTTGGGAAAGGATAGATGATGTATGAGCCGAAATTTATTCGGCTCCTTTTTGGGAACCAACCCAAGCGGGGAAACCCTGAAATTATTCAAAGGTGGAACCGCAAAAGGTCCATCCAACCCGCGTCTCCCTCACCGGCAAAGGATGAGACGGGATATGAAAACCATCCGTAAAACCTAAACGCAAAAACTCCGCCACCTCCCGGTTTGGATACTTACTTAGAAACCCCACCATCCTTCCCACTCGAACTGGAGTCCGACCCCTTTGCAAAACCGTCACCCCCTCGCTGTCGGCCACCCCTAAAGCACCTGTTAGCCCCATGACTGCCCCCGCAGGCGGAACACTCATGTTTAAACTTACATTTCTGCCCGAACTTGCAACTTCCTTCGTTATAAAAGAAGCACAGGCCCCTTGCTGACGCTGTAGCCAAACCTTACTGCCCCGCTCCCCCTGTGTCCCCCTGAAAGGACTGCCCAAGCCTCCCCGGCGCCGTCACCCTGATCCACAAACCTATGTCCTTATGATCCCATCTCATGGTCGGACGAACCGCCTTCCTCTGACGAAATTGCTCGTCATACCGAAGCCACCCGGAACCCCCATACACCCGATAAGTTTCCCCAATCGCATCCAAATAACAGAAAAGCGCCGAACAACAGTCCGGCGACTTCTCCCCAATCACACTAGCAAAAATGGCAAAAGCCTGCAGCCAATTGCCGAACGTCCGCGGGATCAACCGAAAACGACATTAGTCGTCTTCGTCCTTCCTAACCACATCCAAGTTAAAACGTTCCAAGGGGAGTAAAGAAAAAATTTCTTCATACTCCCCCCGCCAAATTTTCTCACGCATCTCAGGCTTCAAATGCGCACCCAGGGGACCCTCAAAACACACATAAACCTCCCCTTTAGCCGCATCGTCCAATCTAGGCCTATCCTCCTCCCCACCCACCTGTGTCTGCACTGATACGGAACCACCCGCCCCGGCGTCCGCACTGGAGCCAACGCCACTAACCCCCCCTAACCCCCACGCCTGAAGCGGAGCCGCACTTAAGCCACCCGTTCCCGCACTCACACCCGCTAACCCACACAACAACTGCCCCAAACCCCCAATAATGGTGCTACTAGGCCCACCTAAACCACCTGATCCCTGAAACGGTGACCCAGCAGCCGATAATCCGGAATCCTGACGCGCACTCCCGGCATCCACAGGAACGGACGTGTCTTGTCTTCTCCCATCAGTGGCGGGCTGCGTCCCAGGCACAACTGGACTAGACACGGTCACTGGGGTTCCAGATGCTTCCTCCACCTCACTGCAGGCAGGACCAGCAGAAAGCTGTCTGTCATGTAGCTGAGGCCTGTGCAGAGTCCTGAGACCACTCAGGCCCCTCCTCCATCCAAACGGCCGGACGTTCCTCATGAGAGCGCCTGTGCCGGCTACTGCCTCCTGCCTGCACAGCCCCGCGGTCGCAAGCGCTGCCGCCTCTGCTCCCTCGCCGAGCGGGCCTCCCCCCTTCTTCAGGCCTAGGGGGGACCGCAGCACCTGGTCCGGATCCCGGTCTGGTGAGTGTAGTGGACGGGGGAGGAGTCTCCCCGCCCGATAATGGGTCATGCCGCACACATGGATTCCTCTCCCGCCGGGAGGCTCTGGAAGAGGCAGGCATGTGAACCTCCCGGCGAGGAGGGTCCCCGGAGGGGCTCCTGACACGGCGCCGGACCCGGGGGGTGACTTCAGGGCTGAGGCGCGCCGGCGGACGTACCCGCCGCGACCATCGCGCTTGAAGAGGTGGGCTAGCGGCACCCACCTCCACCCCCTGCAACAACCCGGCCACCTGCTGTTCCAGCTATCCAGGACCTCGAGACACCGCCGCCTCCCGCAGCCGCTGCAACATCGCATCCACCGCATAAGCCATGGCAGCAGGTACCTGATAGTTGCACCTAGTCTTTTCTAAACAAAATGGCGCCCACTCCTCTGTGCTCTGCCTATTTAACCCCTAAGGCCCACCCCTCTTCTAGCCACTCCCCAACCCACGTCCTGCTCTTAACCCTAACCTAACCAGGCCTTTCTTCCACCAAAAGCCTCTCATGCCGGCTTCCCCTTAGCTGTGCAGTCCGGCCGTACTTTATTGCCAACCGCACCAAGAGCGCCAGCCATTTGACTCTACTGTCAATGAACAAAGAGATGGGCACTGACCGCAGTCAATATTCTGGACTGGGTAACTACTTTCCAATTGTTTCCCAGGCAGTAAGTATTGAGGTACTCAATAGAGTATGGTCTATATTTTATAGGAATTATTTTCTTTTTTTCTTTTTTCTCACCACATTTCGAGCACAATTTGATAATAATGTTATCTCTGATAATAATAATAAGTCCTAGTCTTCTAGAGGTATTATTACATTGGGAAAGGTAACAGGTCAAATATTTCTCATGACTTACCCTATTGCATCCCATTGCTGTCGTCTGTGTAAATTATCTTCCCCAGTTTATTAACCCTACAGAGTTTTGGACAGTTCTTAATGCGAGCAATACTATACCTCCTAAACAGCGTGAGGAGTCTTATAGGCCAGGAAACGATCCTCTGGGAATTCTAGGAAGAGGGTGTGCAAATGAGCTCTTGGCATGCTCTGCCTCTAATGCTGCCAGATGTAAAGTAGTTATCCTTTAAGTCAATGTTCGACCTTTTAATCATGCCTTGAGATATAACTGGGATAATAATAATAAGCCAGCACCTCATCTGCAGACAGCTGTTTTAGGGTGATTGGCCCTCACCAGTACAGAGCAGACAGTACCAGCTTAATTGGGTGAGAGGTCTAGGTCAGGATTTGGGGGATACTATATCTCTATATAGCCTTGGCCTCTCAGTTAAACCAGTTCTCTCTGCTCTGCAATGATGAAAGGCAATCACCCCGAAACAGCTATCTGCAGATGAGGTACTGGCTTAATTAACAGTCCCTTCCCAAAAATTGCCTGATCAGTTGGTGCAGGAAAGCGCCTAATGAGTTATGCTATTTAAAAAAGATAATAAAAGCAGAACAGGAACAAACTGAAGAGCTAGAAAGAACAGCAACACTTGTAGTAATAGAAAAATGCACTTATGTTCCTGTTATGTTCTTTAAGACGTTGTTGAATGGACCCTTAACAGCACAACCTTCACCAGGATCGCAGCTAATGAATAGCTAAAAAGTTATGTAAAATCTGCACAAAACACATTTCTGTATAACAGACGTGAATGACACAGACAAAAATTCCCATCATACCTATGCCAGGAAACTTTTTGGGCATTTTCCTTGAGACTTCAGATGTTTAATAAATTTCAATAGTGCAAGAAGGCAGGAAGGAACGTCACTACCAGGACTGAAGGAAAGACAAGTAGTAAACTCTGCATATGATATATATTTGACAAAGGCCATGTGAAGTAAATTCACGGCTTATGCAAGACATACCAGATCAATAAGGCTTCAGACAGATACAAAGGGGCAGATGAAGATGACTAGAAACATAGAAACATAGAAACATAGAATGTGTCGGCAGATAAGAACCATTTGGCCCATCTAGTCTGCCTAATATGCTGAATACTATGGATAGCCCCAGGCCCTATCTTATATGAAGGATGGCCTTATGCCTATCCCATGCATGCTTAAACTCCTTCACTGTATTTGCAGCTACCACTTCTGCAGGAAGGCTATTCCATGCGTCCACTACTCTCTCAGTAAAGTAATTCTTCCTGATATTACTTTTAAACCTTTGCCCCTCTAATTTAAAACTATGTCCTCTTGTAGCAGTTTGTCTTCTTTTAAATATTCTCTCCTCTTTTACCGTGATGATTCCCTTTATGTATTTAAAAGTTTCTATCATATCCCCTCTGTCTCTTCTTACTTCCAAGCTATACATGTTAAGGTCCTTTAACCTTTCCTGGTAAGTTTTGTCCTGCAATCCATGTACTAGTTTAGTAGCTCTTCTCTGAATATCCTTCTGCAGATATGGTCTCCAGTACTGCACACAATACTCCCAATGAGGTCTCCCTAGTGCTCTGTAGAGCGGCACGAGCACCTCCCTCTTTCTACTGTTAATGCCTCTCCCTATACACCCAAGCATTCTGCTGGCATTACCTGCTGCTCTATGACATTGTCTGCCCACCTTTAGGTCGTCTGATATAATGACCCCTAAATCCCTTTCCTCAGAGACTGAGGTTAGTACTGTATCACCAATTTTATATTGTGCTCTTGGGTTTTTACGCCCCAGGTGCATTATCTTGCACTTATCGACATTAAATTTTAGTTGCCAGATTTTTGACCATTCCTCTAGTTTTCCTAAATCCTTTTCCATTTGGTGTATCCCTCCAGGAACATCAACCCTGTTACAAATCTTTGTGTCATCAGCAAAAAGACACACCTTACCATTGAGGCCTTCTGCAATTTCGCTGATAAAGATATTAAACAATATGGGTCCCAGAACAGATCCCTGAGGTACCCCACTGGTAACAATACCATGGTCTGAATATACTCCATTGACTACAACCCTCTGTTTTCTGTCCTTCAGCCACTGCCTAATCCATTCAACAATATGTGAGCCCAAGCTCAAAGACTGCAGTTTATTGATAAGCCTTCTATGTGGGACAGTATCAAATGCCTTACTAAAGTCCAGATAAGCGATGTCTACTGCACCTCCGCCATCTATTATTTTAGTCACCCAATCAAAAAAGTCAATAAGATTAGTTTGACATGATCTCCCTGAAGTAAACCCATGCTGTTTTTATCAATCAACCCATGGGTTTTTAGATGTTCCACAATCCTCTCCTTGAGTATGGTTTCCATTAATTTCCCCACTATTGATGTCAGGCTTACTGGCCTATAGTTGCCCGATTCCTCTCTACTACCTTTCTTGTGAATTGGCACAACGTTTGCTAATTTCCAATCTTCTGGGACGACACCTGTTACCAGTGATTGGCTAAATAAATCTGTTAATGGATTTGCTAGTACACCTCTAAGCTCTTTTAATAGCTTTGGGTGTATCCCATCAGGCCCCTGTGATTTATTTGTATTAATTTTGGACAGCTGACTTAGAACCTCTTCCTCTGTAAAGACACATGCATCAAAGGATTCATTAGTCTTCCTCCCTAACTGAGGTCCTTCTCCTTCATTTTCCTTTGTAAAAACTGAACAGAAGTATTCATTGAGGCAGTCAGCTAGTTCTTTATCCTCTTCCATATACCTTCCTTCTTTTGTTTTTAATTTGGTAATTCCTTTTTTAATTTCCTTTTTCATTTATGTATCTGAAGAATGTCTTATCACCTTTTTCACCGACTGAGCTAATTTCTCTTCTGCCTGAGCTTTAGAAGCTCTTATAACTTGCTTGGCCTCTCTCTGCCTCATCTTATAGATTTCCCTGTCATCCTCGTTTGGGTGTTTTTATACTTGCTAAATGCCATCTTTTTGTTTTTAATGATTTTGGCCACTTCTACTGAGTACCACAGTGGTCTCTTCCTTTTTTTGCCTTTACTGACAAGCCTAATGCACTTTTCTGTTGCCTTCAGTAGTGCCAATTTTAAGTAGTCCCATTTCTCTTGGACTTCATTGAAATTATTCCAGTCTGATAGGGACTCGCATACCACTGATCTCATTTTAGAAAAGTCTGTTTTCCGAAAATCTAAAACTTTTGTTTTTGTGTGGAGTGACTCAGTCACTGTACTTATAGTAAACCTCACTGACTGGTGATCACTGGATCCTAAGCTTTCCCCTACAGTGATATCAGATACCAAATTGCCATTTGTGAACACCAAGTCTAAAATGGCCTCCTTCCGGGTTGGCTCCTCAACTACTTGCTGTAGAGATAATCCCAGTAGGGAATTTAGAATGTCTGTACTCCTGGCAGAACTAGCTATTTTGGTTTTCCAGTTTATATCAGGAAGATTAAAGTCTCCCATAATGACAACTTCCCCTTTCAATGTCATTTTAGCCATTTCCTCAACTAGTAGATCATCCAATTCTTTGACTTGGCTTGGTGGTCTGTATATGACACCTACACGAGTTACCTTATGATTACCAAGCTGCAACGTAACCCAAACTGACTCTAAATTGGTTTCGCTGGCTTCTATTAGATTTGATTTTATGCTATTTTTCACATATAGGCCCAGGCTTGGCCCAGGCTTTGACCAAAGGACCCAAGAGGTTTCTTCAGTGACCACTCGTGCACGAAAGGGACAAGTAAGACTACCAAAAAAATAAATAAATCACAAGCATAGTAAGGCCTCTTTCACACTTGCGTTCTGAGGATCCGGCGGGCACTTCCGTCCCGCCGGATCCATCAGAACGCAAGTCGCCTGAAAGCATTAGAAAACTGATCAGGATCCTGATCAGTCTTCGAAATGCTTTCAGGTTATTATGGCAGCCAGGACGCTATTAAAGTCCTGGTTGCCATAGTAGTAGTGGGGAGCGGTATACTTAGTCCATGCGGCTCCCGAGGCGCTCCTGAATGACGTCAGAGCGCCCCATGCCCATGGATCATGTGATCCATGCGATCACGTGATTCATGTGTGTGGGGCGCCCTGACGTCACTCTGGAGCGCCCCAGGAGCCGCACGGATGGTAAGTATACTGCTCCCCCGCTCCCCACTACATTTTACCATGGCAACCAGGACTTTAGCGTCCTGGCTGCCATGGTAACAATTGAGAAAAAGCTAAACGTCGGATCCGGCGATGCGCCGAAACGACGTTTAGCTTAAGGCCGGATCCGGATTAATGCACTTCAATGAGCATTAATTCCGGATCCGGCGTTACGGCATGTCTTCCGGATTTTTGGACGGAGACAAATCCGCAGCATGCTGCGCTTTTGTCAACGTCCAAAATACGTTCACATACTGAACGGAAGACATCCTGATGCATCCTGAACGGATTGCTCTCCATTCAGAATGCATTAGGATAATCCTGATCAGTATCTTTCTGTCCTAGAGCCCCGAGGACGGAACTCTAGGACGGAAAGCAAAAACGCTGATGTGAAAGGGGCCTTAAATAAGAACTGGCTTAAGGAGAAGGTGATGCCGTAGAGGTTCCCAGTTCAAGATCCAGAAGCTAATTACTGTACATTAAGTGTCTTTCCATAAAGGGAAATGTCTATCTGTACACTCTGAATATATTCCACAGTAACGCAATGTGGGCATGCTGATGAGTCAGAGATCTTGCATTTACGTTTACACATCAAAGACGGAAATCTACCTGCTCCGTTCTAGGTGAAGCTGATATGATACAAAAAGATACAAAGCAGAAAAGTTGAAAACCTTACCAACAAAGGAACATTCGAACATAAACTCCTGCCTTAGAATAAAGTAAACTATACATTAGGCTAGACATGAGATGATCCTTCAAGATTCCATGGAGACCATGGCCAAAGCTAAGAAAACTGTGAGATGAGGCGAGTTTTTTTTTATTATTTTTAACCCCTCAATGGCCGTTTTATTTAGCATTCTATCTTAAGAATGCTATTATTTTCCGTTATAACCAACGGAAAATAATAAAATCACCCGAACACCGAACCCGAACTTCAGTGAAAAAGTCCAGGTTCGGGTCCAGGTACCCGAATTTGCAAAGTTCTACCTATGACGGATCTCAATACCGGAAAATAGTGTGAAAGTCGGCTAAGTCTTCTAGAGACGCATCATATTGCGTCTCTAGAAGGTGGCTCCTAGGATGGAAACATGTTGTTTATTCTTTGAGGACCGGCTGAACAAATGCTTCTTTTATGTTCTTATTGTCAGTCAGTGTTTTCTACTTTGCCCCATAAGGATTCCATGGTTCCTCGTGACCTCCAAGGTTGAGGTTATGAAAACACAGATGAGAGCATCCTGCAGATTCCTTCAGTTTATTCTTGGCTACTTTGTGATTCCATGGATAGTTTTACACACACATCTCCATTTAAGCGGTAGTCTCCCAAAATTACATAGATGACCTCAATTATCTTAGATCTCTTCCCTATAAAATGTTAAAAAAACAGCTTTTTGCATTAAAAGATTTTCCCGGATCTACTGTATCTTTCTTTATGCAATATGATGGTTCTGTAGAAAATTTGGACAAAAATGCACTTGGGTAAATTTATTATTACCATCTAAATTTAAGAAAGCATTGCAGAGTCCCACTTATGTGTGTATAAGTGGTCCCCTTAAATTTCTGTATATGTATTTAATGTATTGTAATTCCTAAGTTCAGGCTGACATTGTTATTACATCTATTCATCCCTAGGTGGTGCTGGCGCCACATATTATATATAGCTTGGGGTTTGCTAATAAAGTTAGTTGAGTGTGGAGGAAGTGAGTAATGTAGGAAGCAGAGAGAAGAAGGAAGTGTATGGAGGAGGACAGGCTCAGTCCAAGATGTAGCTGCCTTTCTTTACTTAGGGCCCTGATCAAACCTGGAAAGGACAAACAAAGTATTCACAGCAGCCCAGCACAGACAAGTGAGTCTATGTACGAATATAGAGAAAGTCTAGTGAAGACTAGAAATGAGTCTAGCCAAGGGACTTTACAAGTACCAGTGACCAGGAGGAACTTAAAGGTACCTGGACACAACTGGATGATTAGTGTGCAGAATTATCCTTTTTTAATAAATGCCTTCTGGGACATAGTGAACCTGAATATTTCAGGAGAGCATCCTGCATAAAATAATGTAGCAGAGAGTTTGCCTGCCACGAGGCAGAACGCCCTTATTGGATTGCTCAATATAAAAGTAAGGAAACCATTATATGAATGCTAGAGATTGGACTTAAAGTAGAACTATCTAAGAAGAGAACTTTTGTTTTGCCTGTAAAGTAACAGCATTACGAAAACTCCTCAACTGACAATTGCCAGACCTGTTGTAAGGATTACAGCTAAACTAATTTCTAAATCCTCCTTTATGCCATATAAGTGCACTGTACTGACGAACTGTACCAACGGTTCTGAGACATTTGATTTAAGTAAATGTTCAACTGTTCTACTACAACTGACTCCTCATCCTTTTTACTACCCTCAACATTTGCACCTTTCGGGGCTGGCGTCACGAACAAAGGGGCCCAGCCACCAAAGCACCTTAAACACCTATACCATCAAAGGCACCTCAACTTCCATCTGGCTGGTGTTCCCTGCAATAGAGAGCCCCGGAGGATTTAGGCAACAGTGGAAAAGAACTTCACTCCCAGACTGGATCGATATTCATAACATAAAAAATAGCGGACCTCTGCTCTTAAAAAACTAAACCTGGCACACCCAATTATAAATCAGTTTATTGTGTCCATATTTGGCATAGATGTCTCAGCTCATCCCAAAGCCATGACGCTACTTTAACCAGAGTGTTAAATATTTTAAGTAGGTCATTAATATCAGATTGGGAGGGGCCCCACAGCCCCACCAACCAGCCGTTACCTTCCAGCTTTGGAACCAGAACTCCACAGCTCCGTCCGTTGTGAAGTGGACAGAGCTGATAACTGCAGTTCTGGTCCCATTGAGGCGAATGGGAGCAGCACTGCAGTTATTTGTCCACTACACAATAGATGCAACTGTGTAACTCTGGAGCTGATCTGGAGCTACAGGGTAACAGGTGATCGGTGGGGGTGCATGGTTTTGGACCCCTTACGATCTGATGTTGATGGCCTTTCCTCAGGAATGGCTATCGATGTCAAAATCCTTGAAACCCCTTTAAGCTACGCTGCTGTTGTGCCTTTGGACGGAAAAAAGTGAACGTCATATAAAAGCTTCGAGGCATATTTTGTCATTGATACAAATTATATAGTCAATGCCTTCAATTACCTTGACTTATCAGAGTCCAGCAAAAGCATAAATGTATGAACCTTTTTAAATCTTTCATGACAAAAGAAATCCAGAAATGGAGATAAAAAGGAAGCCTTGTGTTACACAGTGGTTTTACTCCAAAACATAGATCTGTTAAAAAATGCATAAACTAGAATAAAACCTAAAAAAGCAAACAATTTTCATAAAAACCTAACAAAAAACATTATAAAATGAACAATTGTAGCTGAACCTGTAAATATTTTAGAAAGTATTAAAGCATTTATCCAGGATTAGAATATTGAGGACCTACAGTGGGTGTCTGACTCTCAACAACCCCCGCCAATAAGCTGAATGAAGAAATCACGGTCCTTGATGCAGTACCAGGGACAACCACTATGAGAAGTATAGTGCAATGCCTGGTAAATAATGAAGGGACTCGGTGCTTGCTACAGCACTGCAGCCCCATCCATCAGCTGAATGGTGGGGGTGACAGGAGTTGGAAACCCCATTACCTAAGGATAGTCCTGGAAAAACCGTTTAACCCACAGGACTCCACACACGCAGATCCATCGTATGACTGTGTGCATGATTATACTATATCATGGTTTATAATGTTTCATAGGGCTTAAATTTGCACAGGATTAGCAAAAAATGGATGGTTTCTTCTAAAAACAGTGCCACACAAGTCCACAGGTTCTGTGTGGTATTGCAACTCAGCCTCATTCACTTTAATGGAGTCAAGCTGCAATATCAGACACAATCCATGGACAGGTGTGAAGCTGTTTTTGGAAGAAAGCAGCCATGTTTTTTCTGTTCCTGGAAATCTTTAAGGAATCATTCACTTTTGCCCAATGAATTGAAGTTCCTATCAGTAGAACCACATTTTTTTGCAATTCTGGGGTCAAACTTGTTCTGCAACCCATTCACTTCCATTATGTTGTGAGGCTGCACTACTGCACAGCAATCTTTAGTCGCACAACAATTTTTGTGGCCTAACTCGACTGCATTAATTCACGCAAATGCAAATTAGTGGATGCAAAAGTATTTTACATCATATGCAATCTGTACTGATAGAGAGACATCTAGGAGACTGTATGTAGCAAATGGAGATGTTTATAGCCTTAGCCTATTCCCCCAGCCCAGAGCACATGGTATGAGTATGACATCAAATATGTCATAAAGCACTGGCCCATGTCATGAAATACTGCACTTTTCTGTCCTCCTATTGAACATACAGCTGAAGTTCCTGCTGACTCAACACAATATCTAAGACGGACTGATCTTTGACTGAGAAGCATGCCAAAACAGCAAGCAGGCGTAATCAGTACGGGAAAAAGCGCCTACTCCGGCAGAGGAAAATCAATTGGCCAATGAGGTCTAAGCTCGCTGTGCTTTACTCCTGAAAATGTGGTAAATGTAGTAATGATGTGTTTCTTTATTGCGCATTGACACATTAGGCTGAGTATGTGCCATCTCTAAGGAGCTGTCTATTGTCGAAAGAGAAAGAACTGGATGGAGACCTCGCTCGCTGCCCAAAGTGCAAATGCACCTCAATTTTCTAAACTACGGTGTATCGCTTCACAACATGACTGGCTGAGATTTTAAAAAAAAATTCTCAGTCTGTGCTGCACCGTTTAAAAAAAGTTTAAAATAAACGTGCAAAGTAATGATACAGCACTGGGAAGAGAAGTCGTCAAAAGAGCCAGAGACGATGGGTTACAGAAATCCTAACTTTGCTTAGCAGGAAATGACGGCAATGGGCAATGTTTGTCTCAGAAGAGAGGTGCGCTCGATACAAAGATACTAGACAGTGGTGGTCTTCAATCTCAAGTACCAAAAGCTTGGGTGCTAGAACATTTGTATGCCACAGGATGGCTTGACTCAAGAGACTTTTACACAGAGCCTACAGTCCTATTGGGTACCACAGACTCAGGTACTACTGGAAAATCTTCTTATGGCACAGAATGGCTTGTCATAACAGACTTTTACACCTGCAATAGTCCTATTGGGTACCACAGACTTGGGTACTATTGAAGAACCTTCTTATACCATATGATGGCTTGAGTCATCAGACTTTTACATGGGGCCTATTGTCCCATTGGGTATCAAACACTTGGGTACTACTGGAAAATCTTCTTATGCCACAGGATGGCTTGTCATAACAGACTTTTACACCTGGAATAATCCTATTGGGTACCACAGACTTGGGTACTATTGGAGAACCTTCTTATACCATATGATGGCTTGAGTCATCAGACTTTTACACGGGGCCTATTGTCCCATTGGGTATCAAACACTTGGGTACTACTGGAGAACTTTCTTATGCTACAAGGTGGCTTGACAAGGCCTCTCATCCCACTGACTCCCACAGACTCTCCGTGCTTACTCTGTAGCTTGTGTCATAACCTACTAATTTTTCTCAGGCTGTATCCAGGTGGGACATGCAGCCACGCATACAGTATGTGCTCCTCACACTTGGCAGTACCCCTCCCGATATGGTGACTTTAGGCATCTCACTACATGTTCGGCTGCATCAAACCAACCCTGGGACCACCACTAGCAGCGTTACACTAATGCCACAAACTGGCAACAAAAATAAAACAAACATGGTATATATCATACACTGTTTAGGGAGGGGGAGCTCCTCCACATCCCTCCGAATGCTCCACCAAGGTGTTTGACATCAGCAGCTGTTGTTTTTCTTGGATTATGCAGCTATTTTCTATTTTATTTGCTTTCGTGCGGTTGAAATTTTTTCAGCTTTTTTTTTTTGCTTTTTTCAGTAACTCAGAACACTGTGTAACATGTATTTTAGAGACATTGTTTGCTTAAATATACCTTCCATATATAGAAATAAACAAGTGAGCTCATGGCCATAAAATATAATTCTTCGATGTGGTTTACTGACCCATGAAAGACAATAACAAGGGTGCCATTCACACGTGGGCCAAGGTGTTTTTCTACTGAAGTGGAAAAAAACATAAAATTATTGTTATCTTCAATATATTCTGCTTTTTGTGTTGGTTTCTTCTGATGATGAAAGGAGCTGTACTGTATAACATAAAATAAAGGTATTGGTTCACATGTGGCAAATGCAGTTTATATTGAACAATGCTTGAAAAATACACAAGATGCATGTGAACTTGGCAGAGGTACTACTACACTGACCAAAAAAACATTTATGGAGGACACAGACCAGTGCAATTGTAATATACAAAATTATATATGTTCCACAAACGGGGACACGTTCCAAGGATGGAAAACTGGGAAATTGTCAAGGGTCCCCTTTTAGGAGGCGGCCCCAAGGACTGGGCATCTTGGAGCAACCTGAGAAACAAGCATGTAAATCTTCAATGCAATTCAAGGAGCAAAGGCGGCGGTGATGTCTTTCCATAAGATGGACACTTGGGATGTGAGGGTAAAGGGGCTTCATAAGTGTAACAGAAACGTTGCTGTAGCATCTAAATCCAGCAGAAGGCACCAGATCCTTCATCAGGAAAGGTGACTCAGCTAAGTGAGGAAGTGGGCAGAGAATACTGCACCAGTGTGTGCACATGTGTGCAGAGATTGGGTGTGTAGCTCAGTCATACCAAAGCAGCCAGAGTGGAGAAACAGAGCCACAAGAGGAGGTTACATTCTCATGTTCCAGTCGCAGATTATCAGCAGGAAAGTGTTAAAGCAAGCAGGATATGAAAGCAGCTGGTGGAAAGTGAGGGTTAAAGGAGACGGAGTGTACAAGCCACAGTGCTGCTGGAGCTGGCGGCAAGTGAGGCTTAAAGGAGCTGGAGTGTACAAGCCACAGTGCTGCTGGAGCTGGCGGCAAGTGAGGCTTAAAGGAGCCGGAGTGTACAAGCCACAGTGCTGCTGGAGCTGGCGGCAAGTGAGGCTTAAAGGAGCCGGAGTGTACAAGCCACAGTGCTGCTGAACACAGACAAGCCACGTTGTTGGGATATATGTGGCATATGCAAAAGATAAGGACAATATTGTCCTGAAGTTGTCCTCAGCTCAGAGCAATTCTGAGACTGTTCCTGGCATTATATTATCCTGATTACAGTGGTGGGCCATATAAAGTCTGCTCTATTCATATATACAAGTTTCATCTTACCGGTCACAGTTTATATTTGATATTTGTTTACCACATTCTCTTCAGTAAAGGAAGGGTTAATCACAATCCAGTTTGTTGCAACCCCTCCACCTCTTGGCGGGATGGATGGCACTAGTTAGCAGGATGGATGTACTGTAAATATGGCTAATGAAGGAGCAACATCATCCTTGAGCCCAGCACATCCGATGGTACCTGTGGCAGCTGAACGATCTACTAAAGTACAATTTGACATAATTTGATGTTAGGGGACTGAAGACAGAGATTGCAGGGGGCAGCCTGGTCGTATAAAATCACATCTGAAGGCAGAACATGTTGGAGACAAGAAGGACAATGCCGTCACAACCAAGATCTACAGTCTTTGATCGTCTGGAGGACTTTATAGAGATGCATCATATGAAGGCATGCAGCAAAAGAGATTTGTTGCACGGCCTCAGACACTCCTGGCATTTGATGCCCGTATCAGGAGAAGACACTGCCCAGTATGTGAATGGCCTATAAGAATTAATGGCAATGCAACAGATGAATAAAGAACAAAGGTCCTTCACCAATGCCGGAGTTGTGTTGTGGGACCCCAGAAATCAGCCTAGATCCCAGAAATCAGCCATTGTGCTGAGTCCTGCAGGTAAAACTCAAGAGAGAATATGAATAGACTATACATTAGGTGCTGAAGGAAGCAATAACTTTAAATGAGGAACACATTGGGATTGGGATGGCCCCTGTGGCCCAGCAAGCAGAACTGGTGTCAGATACAGACAAAAGCATGGAAGCCCAAATGTCTTTTCTGGAGAGAATGATGAAACTGGTGTCCAAGAAGTCAAACCCAGAAGGATGTCAAGCTACTCGACAACAAGCTGTAGCAAGTAGTCAGCCAGATAGATCAAGATGCTGGGAGTCTGGTCAAGGACATCTGGCCTGGGACTGCCCATACCATCCTGTGACTGCCAGCCATAATAATTTACAGTAGGCAAGTCTGCAGATGTGTAGCAAACTGCAGATGAAGGTGCCAGATTGTGCCAAGTTTGGGAGTAGAGCTGTCCTGTCTAGTAGGCATCTGATCCAGAATAACAACCATGGCCAAGCCAGTCTTTTAAACTCACTTTCCCTTCTTGTTATGTGAAGAAAGCGCCACCTCGGTACACCTCAAGGTGGCTAACAGTCTATTTCCCCTGTGGGTATGATTAAAATTGACATTTTGGTCTGGGACAAGAATTGAACAAGAAATAAGTAGAGAAGGTGAAGCTTGTGATAGACTCAAGGCCTCCGGTAATACTTGAGATGAATGTATTGTGAGACCAAATAGACTTTGGCATTAGCATCATTAGAGGCTTGCAGAGCCTTGCTAGGCAATATCCAGAACGTCTTTTCCCAGCAGCTGGTGTTGAAGGATTACCTTATGGTCGAAGAATCCCTACAAGGTCAGGAAAGCAGCACAAGCCCTGTGGATGAATTTTATCTTGCCGTATGGTTGCCCTGTCCTAAAAGGCCAGTTTTAAAGATGGGGGATTGAAGAGCTGTGCTGACTCTAACAAATAAAGAAGTGAGTGGAAAACTTTGGAAGACTAGAAGAAGACGTAGCGAAACTACACCGCTGAACTGGTACAATAACACAATGCATTCTCCCATGGGTTACTCCCTCTCCTTGCTGAGGTGGGATGGACAAGGACATGACAACGGACAGTAGTGAGAAGGAAGAATGGACGCAGACCCAGGTGGAGGAGCACTGAAGTAAGGTGCAGGAGTTGTAAGACTTAGTGGCCTAGCAACTAGGTCTTCATGCTCCTACACACATCAGGAAACTGAAAGAATTACCCCTACAGGTGGGAAACCAAGCCACTATGCCCAACGGAGGCTTCAGAAGGGCTTGAAAGCTGCAGTGGATGTGGGACTTATCCTATCCAAGCACCCAAGGGCTTGTATTGATAGAACATAGAAACAAGTGGAGATCTGTGACTCATGTGCCACGAGCCACTGTGGTAAACATCCCTACAGCAAAGCTAACACTTGTGGGTGAAGACTGGTGGGTACCACCCCAAAAAGCACCAATGCCTGGAACTTGAGAGAAAAGAGGGGTAGACTAAGATCCTAAAGAAGACAACCGTTCTGAGGTATGGCTCCCACAATAGACTAATTTTTGCAGGTTACCCTTCAGATTTGAAGACTATGCAACGTAAGCCCAACTTTCTGAGACAACAACTGATAAACTGAGGGTTGCTGCGGTAATATCTAATTCCAGAAATGGACTCCAAAGACTTGTTCAGGATAGCCAGGGGAAACAATTAGGGCACACTGCTCCAGTGTGTGCACATGTGTGCAGACGGCAGAGACCAGGTATGTCACAGTTTAAGTCTGTTTTTGGTGAAGAAAGAGTTAATCACAACACATTGTTTGCCGTCTACCTCAATGTGAGTTTCCCACTAGTCCACTCCGGTGATTATACAGTAAATGCAGCTCCGGCCCTTGGAACCATCAGGTATCAGGGGGCTCATGACCCCTGTTCACTGATTGACTCCTGTTATACCCATTGTTTCTGGGCCCCAATGTAGAGTCTGTATCAGACCCCACCTACATAACATGAGCCATACTGCGGTCTTTTTATGTGCCAGAGGTGGTTTTGTGGGCTATGTACCCACTGTTGGTCTCACCTGTAATCAGTGTAACATCGGTAAACCCTTCTAACAAAAAAAAACCAAAAAGTTGAAACTGGACAACCCCTTTAATAAAGTGCAAATGAAATGCATAAAATATGGAACAGCATCGGTTTTGTACACGAGACGTTGGATCCAGCATTTTGCTCGACGGCTACAATTATATTTCTTAATAAACATATGTTCAGCTCACTTTAAAGAGGGAAAGCTCTGGGATGTGTGTTAATTATTTGATGCCACGTTCATTAACCTCAGTTGTTATGGGAATAGCAATTAAATGAGATCCAGGAGCTACAAAGACAAAATGTGAAAGCCAGATTCCCAGTGCAACGCACATTTATATTATGATCTATAATGTGTTCATTTTACACCACGGAGCCAGAATTTCTGCCGCTCCTATTCAAGTAGCCATGTACCTCACTCTTCTCCAGACTCTACCGGGATATCAAACCAAAGAACTGCACCCTATAGTCTCAGCAGGCACCTGTGCCCAGGTCGTAGCTCCGACAATAACATTTCACCGTGTGAATCTATTCAAAATATTATGAAGCGTTGTTTAGCCCTTTCTGGACCTCCGCCATACATGTACTGCATTACTCCGGTCTTTAAAAATGGCGCCTGCGCAGAAGCCATAGCTGCTGGGTTTCTACTGTTTTAAACAGCAGACACCTGGGGCTCATGACAACTGATCACGGCATCTGATGCTTTCCCTGGGAACTGTACGCTTCTGGGGACTGAATGGCTCCCGCGCACAGCAATCAGGGGGAGCTGTTGGTTGTCTTTTAGAACTGTAGTTCCTATGGAGCCCTGCAGGTGGCAGAGCTCCATAAAAACACAGAAAATCTGCAATGACTTGCAATAGCAATTCAATGCAATGTATTATACAAGCAATCTAATGATTGCTTTTTATAGTCATCTAGGGTGATTTATATAAGTAAAAAAAAAAAGTAAAAGTTTTTAAAAATAAACCCCCCCATTTCGCAAGAATAAAAATAAAACAAAAACAAACAATAAAAAATAAACATCATAGGAATTGCCGTGTCCTAAAATGCCAAAACTAATAAGTAAAAATGGTATCTAGAAAAACTACAGATGATCTTGAAAAAAAGGAGCCCCCACACAGCTCCATAAACCTAACTTTAAAAAAAAAAGTTATGGAGGGTCAGAATATGGTGATGAAAAGATTTTTGTTTATTTTTTTCAGTATTAAAACACAAAAAAAACTATATAAATGTTGTATCATTGTAATTGTACTGACCCAGTGAATGATGTGCACGAGTCAGTTTTAGCACGTAGGGAAGCCGTAAAAACAAAACCCATAAAACGGTGGCGGAATTGCATTTTTTCTCATTTCCACCCCATTTGGAATTTTTTTTCCCCAGCTTCCCACTACATGGTATGCAATATTAAAAGTAAGTACAACTTGTCCCACAAAAAACAAGCCCTGATATGGCTGTGAGAACAGGAAAAATAAAATAAGTTAAGGCTCTGGTAAGGCATGGAGTAAAAACTGAAAACGCAAAAATAGAAAAATGCAGTTTGCTGAAAGGGTTAATATCTTTGGCAGGCCCCAGTCCTCTGTGCTGGGGCCCTGAGTCATACTCTGCTCTGCGTTGGTGCCCAAATGTGAAGAAGACTTCACGAATGAGGTATTTAGTCAGGACGCGGTGCCCGGGAGACTTGCCAGATCTTCCAGGAGTTCGGAAGGTCGACCCTTTACACTGGGATCCTCCTGGATATTCCCAGGAGTGTGGACAAGTATAATCTAGTCAGCAAATATAAAGTCTTGTGATGTCAGATTATACTGTATTACTACTCTACCCATCAGAGCCGATGTAAGCAAATGATTGCAAATGTAGTCCGATGGCAGCATCTCTACTCCTCTGAAAATGGATCCTCAGAGCGTAAAAATAGAAGTTTATTGGCATAGAGCGCTGCGCTGCCTGTGCTGCGGTACCCTGAGGCGTGTGAACAGCTCAGCATGGGTTAATGCAGAAATTTGGCTGGCAGGGTGATAATACATGCGCCATCGCTAAAATCATTATTTCTTCTTTAGTGTTAAATTGATGCATTGTGAAAGCAGGTGTGATATGGCCTCCCCGTGTGCTTTCATTTCTTCTAGAGATCTCGAGGATTATCTATTATAGAGTAGTGATGAGCGGCAGGGGCAATATTCGAATTCGCGATATTTCACGAATATTTGGTAGAAGATTCGTTATATATTCGTGAATTCACAAATTCACTATTTCCTTAATTGCAAAAATCGCGTGAAATACAGGCGTAGGTCACTATAGCTACATTTTTCAAACTGCTCGAAGTTTACTGCGACTGGAAAAAATGGTTGGCACAGCAGAACATTACAATAGCTTTATATGTAGATAGAGTGCTCCAATATACTCGCGATTGCGAAATCGGCACTAATGATGCGAATATTTTGGCGCAATACGTGCAACTTCACATTTTAACAAGTCTGACTACATATTACTGATTGATGCACTAATTATTGTTGTGAACTTGTGACATCCCAGCACTATGTATGTAGCATGTATGTATGGACAGCAGAACCTATCACACTACCTAACACCCTGCACTGGAACCTATCAGCTACACTATATCACTATCTAACCTACACTGACCATCTCCCACTAACTATCTGTATTATATATATAAGATAACTAACTAACTAGATAACTAATGTAATGACACAGTAAAGCACAGAGCACAGCAATGACACTGCTCTCTCTCAGAACTGCAAAAATTAAAAAAATTATTGGGGGAGGGGGCCCCATTCAAAAAATTGCTGTGGGGCCCAGTCATTTCTAGTTACACCACTGTATGTAATGTAATGTGACACAGTAAAGCAGAGAGCTCAACAATGACACTGCTCTCTCTCTCAGAACTGTAATAAACTGTAGAAAATGGCTGCTGGGGAGGTCCTTATATAGTAAGGGGGAGGAAACTTTCCTATTGGTTGCTAGGGATGTTGCTAAGCTCAGACAAAGACATTGCAGCCATCTTATTGGGCCACAAGCAAAAAGGGAGGTTACTAATGGAAAAAAATGTAGAATATTCGAAAATACGAATATATATATCACTATATTCTAAATATTCGCGAATTCTCGAAGTTGCAATATTCGCGACTAAAATTCGCAATTCGAATATTCGTGCCCAACACTATTACAGAGCTTACTCGTTTTCTTAAAGGATATGGACTAATTTGTACTGATGTCTTTTATTGTTGATTTGCATCCTAAATGCAATATTAAAGGGGTTGTCCATTCCCCAAGGTAAAATCAACTAAGAACTGGAATGCATTTAAAGGGGTTGTCTCACCTCAGACATTGGGGGCATATCGCTAGGATATGCCCCCAATGTCTGACAGGGTGCGGGTCCCACCTCTGGGACCTGCACCTATCTTAAGAACAGAGCACGTCAAGTGAAGCAGGGAGAACCGCGCATGCGCTGCCGCCCTCCACTCATTCCTATTGGAGTGCTGGCTCGGCTATTTCCGCCAGCCCCTCAGAAGTGAATAGAGTGGTGTCCACGCTTGCGCGGTGTACTTCCCTTTCCTTTCAATGGGACTGCCGAAAATAGCCGAGCGCAGTGACTACACCAGAAGAATAGTGAGTGCAGCTCTGGAGTATAATACAGAATGTAACTCAGGATCAGTACAGGATAAGTAATGTCATGTATGTACACAGTGACACCACCAGCAGAATGGTGAGTACAGCTCTGGAATATAATACAGGATGTAACTCAGGATCAGTACAGGATAAGTAATGTAATGTATGTACACAGTGACTCCACCAGCAGAATAGTGAGTGCAGCTCTGGAGTATAATACAGGATGTAACTCAGGATCAGTACAGGATAAGTAATGTCATGTATGTACACAGTGACTGCACCAGCAGAATGGTGAGTGCAGCTCTGGAATATAATACAGGATGTAACTTAGGATCAGTACAGGATAAGTAATGAAATTTATCTACACGGTAACTCCACCAGCAGAATAGTGAGTGCAGCTCTGGAGTACAATACACAATGTAACTCAGGATCAGTACAGGATAAGTAATGTATGTACACAGTGACTCCACCAGCAGAATAGTGAGTGCAGCTCTGGAGTACAATACACAATGTAACTCAGGATCAGTACAGGATAAGTAATGTATTTACACAGTGACTGCACCAGCAGAATAGTGAATGCAGCTCTGGAGCATAATACAGCATGTAACTCAGGATCAGTACAAGATAAGTAATGTAATGTATGTACACAATGACTGCACCAGCAGGATAGTGAGTACAGCTCTGGAGTATAATACAGGATGTAACTCAGAATCAGTACAGGATAAGTAATGTAATGTATGTACACAGTGACTGCACTAGCAGAATAGTGAGTGCAGCTCTGGAGTATAATACACAATGTAACTCAGGATCAGTATAAGATAAGTAATATATGTACACAGTGACTCCACCAGCAGAATAGTGAGTGCAGCTCTGCAGTATAATACACAATGTAACTCAGGATCAGTACAGGATAAGTAATGTATGTACACAGTGACTCCACCAGCAGAATAGTGAGTGCAGCTCTGGAGTATAATACAGCATGTAACTCAGGATCAGTATAAGATAAGTAATGTATGTACACAGTGACTCCACCAGCAGAATAGTGAGTGCAGCTCTGCAGTATAATACACAATGTAACTCAGGATCAGTACAGGATAAGTGATGTATGTACACAGTGACTCCACTAGCAGAATAGTGAGTGCAGCTCTGGAATATAATACAGGATGTAGCTCAGGTTTAGTACAGGATAAGGAATGTTATGAATATAAACTCCTCGGCTCCCTCCAGTGGTTGCAGCATGTAGCCAGAATTGTATTATTTGGTGCTCCAAATCAAACACAAATGACCTCCGACCACGATCAGATATCGCAAAGACTCAACACTAAATTTGTTACTTAATTAGATCTTAAAAACAAAATGCATCCAGAGAACTGGCAGCCAATCTTCATACACATAAGATCTCCAATCAGAACTGGACAGTGATTGTGAACACATCTAATGGCAGTCGCTGTAATGATCACAGGGGAACTGCTATTTAAGCAATTCCTGAAACTGTTTCACAAAATACCTCCAACCTGCAGCTCGGCTTCACTTATTGATAGTTCTCACCAAATTGCTGGAGAATTCATAGGAAGTTTTTTGTGAATAAATGGTAGAGAAAGTCAAGTAAACATTTCCATTACGATTCCATTGAGAAGCCGCTCGATACTGATATAAGGGGGAGGGAAGGTGAATCTACAGGCACGAAAGCGCGGAGGCGCAATCCGAAAATACAGACAGAAACCAGTAATCATAGAATATTTCCAGCCACAGCTTACATCTCTTTGCTTCCGAGCTGGGGCTGAAATGTTCCTACAGTTGTTGACAACTTACATAACTCCTTTTTGTTAAAGGGGTCTTACCTCTAATACATTTGGGCCCCAGTGGTGTAACAAATGACCCCCATAGAATATCAAGATCACGATAAAATTAGAATAATGTTTTTTCAAAAGTATTAGAAAAAATGGTCTACCAGGGTAGCAGCTAAGCCAGAGGGGCCTCTCCACCTTTACATGAGATGATGGGCATTTAGGGGTTAACCGAAGATAAAGTACTAGGCAGGGGGACAGCAGGACAAACATGCCTTTTGTGGAGCTTTTATTATCAGGAGTAGTGTGAATATGAAGTTTTATTTTGCCAGGTTCTGCTCCTGCAAATGCCCAGAAGGTGGAGCGTCACTGTGAAGTGCTCTCTGCACTGAACTGCTTCACAGCCCCTCTCTCCTCTGAGTGACAGTATTTTCAGGAGCAGAATAAATCTTCATATTCACACTACTCCTGATAAGAAAAGCCCCACAAAATGCATGTTTGTCCGCCTAGTGCTGTCAGCAGTTTAGCAAGGTCAAAACTGCTGACAGATTCCCTTTAAGCATTTCATCTCCGCCAGAGGACTGGTGTTAACCCATCTGTCGTGGTTTCATTTGTAATGTTATATATTATGCCTGAGTTCCTATTTTGTGTAATTTGGAGGTGGCTCCTCCTCGTGACCTCCTGTCCCGTGTGGAATGGTGGCAGGGAGTAGCACCATATTCTAGTGGTGGAAGGTTTAATCAATTTGTCAATAGTGTTGGACGCGAATATTCGAATTGCGAATATCGCCACTTCAAGAATTCGCGAAGATTTAGAATATAGTGCTATATATTCGGATTCGAGAATATTCTAGATTTGAGCCAATAAGAAGGCTGCAATGTCTTTGTCTGAGCTTAGGAACATCCCTAGCAACCAATAGGAAAGCTACCTACCCCTTACTATGTAAGAACCTCCCCAGGAGCCATTCTCTGCAGTTTATTACAGTTCTGAGAGAGACAGCAGTGTCATTGCTGTGCTCTGTACTTTCCTGTGTCATTACATTACATACGGTAGTTAGTTAGTTAGCTTATATATATAATACAGATAGTTAGTGTAGGTTCGATAGTGATATAGTGTAGCTGACAGGTTCCAGTGCAGGGGGTTAGGTAGTGTGATAGGTTCTGCTACAGGCAAGTTCACAACAATACTTAGTGCACCAATCAATAATATCTAATCAGACCTGCTAAAATGTGATGCATCACATGATGAAAATATGCACATCATTAATTTGTGATTTGCGCAGTTGGGAATATATCGGAGCACTCTATCTGCATATAAAGCTATTGTAATGTTCTGCTGTGCCAACCATTTTCTCCAGTCTTAGGAAATGGCGACCAATAGTGACCCACGCCGCCCAGAAAATAGTAAAGCAATAGTGACCTACGCCTGTATTGCGCGTGCATTACATGCATACTACATTGCGGATTTTCGCAATCAAGAAAATAGTTGGAGAATTTGCGAATTTATGACGAATATTCGCCCAAATATTTGCAAAATATCACAAATTCGTATATTGCCAACTGCCACTCATCATTATTCGTCATAACTTAGAGGTGTAAGTACAGTGTCCCACTCGTGATCGTGGAGCACCGCAAACTGGTTTTACTGTGTTTTATTGTAATATATTATGTCTGAATGCCGTACTTAATCTCATGTCATATTCTCCGATGTCACTATGTGATTCTGTGTAAGATCCTTTTCATACAGGCCAAATTAGGTTGCGCTACACTACACTGTGACGATGTATATATAGCTTAGCTCAGGCCTAGTTAGGCAGAGAAAGAGAAGGAGTTAGAGTGCAGCCATGATGTAGCTGCCAGCTAGAGGGAGGTCTCCTGCCTCTCTGCTCTCTCCCTGATGGCTTCACGGTCCAGGGTTAAAGCCTACAAGATTCAGCCTCGAGGTGAGAAATCTACTTCTATAGCTTGCCCCTCGGGGGTGACCAGTGACAAAGCTGCAAACAGCAAGTTTCAAGGGGATCAGTTTATTTATTCAAGTCAAAGGATAGCAACCAGCCGTACTAGAGGGCTTCCCAGGCACCTTTGCAATTAGGTGTAGGACACAGCTTCCGGCATCCACACCTCCACACCTCCACCTCATCACTTATGCAAGCCTGCCCAGGGACGACATAACCGTGAGTAACCAGAACTGTATTCACCTCGGACTACCTTTATTCTCACCGTGACCTCACTGATAGTTCCCCTGTAGGACTGGCGCACTGCATAAGCAACACCTCTAAGGGAGGAGCTAAAAGGGAATAAATGAAGTGTCTTAGTGCCAAATCGGGGTTGGGTGAAGCCCAGTGGCAGCCGAGAAACTCCATGTTGAAAACCAACAAGGATCGTTATTTTAATTTTTGTCCCTATCTTCACTTCTCCACAAGACCATGAGGGAGACCAGGGGGGTCACTGAGCTCCAAAATAGGTGGTGTACGCTGGCATGAGGACCGGGAGGAAGATCCCATGGGGTTTTTGCTCTCCACTCCATTGAGGGCTGACCATGCTTATTTTTCTGTATATGACAGTGGCCACCTTCAATCACATGTGACCTGTGGACCAAATGTCAACCCAGGTCCCTCAGCACAGAACATGACCCAAGGTGAATCTATGACTTTAGCCTCCTGCACAATTTATTCTATTTTATTTCCTTTCAAAGGATTTAAAAATAAGTTTGACCCAGTAAGTGCCCGCGCCAATCCACACAGGCGGCTTGTTTTCTGTCCGTCCGGTTACGCTGTACATCCTCTCAGACATTCCAATGGAATGAAAATAAATTTTTGGGAAAAAAATGTCTGGGTTTGGGCCGGTGAAGTGCCTGTTTATCCTCCACTGCAGAGTTTGATCTTTTCCACTTTTTCCGGACCTGAGAGTAAACATATCCACAATGTATTACTCACAAATCCGTCTCAGTCTGGCAGAAGTGGCTGAGTCAGACATTGGACAGACACGTGTTCATACCCAGCGCTGGGATTTCATTACACCCTCCAGTGGTTATAGGTTTGGAACAGCTCGAACATTGATGGGAGTTATTGTCAGCCAAGGAAGCCTGCGGGCCGGCTGTATTTATAAGCCGACCCCACAATGGAGGGCAAGACAGTAATGGATGTGTCATAGTGAGCGCACAATAAATAATCCAGCAATGGTGCAGCATCAGATCAGAAAACTTTCTGAAAGACTAATATTTTTATATCGCTAAAGTAGTAGAATTAACCATACACTTGTACTGATCCTGAGTTACATCCTGTATCATACTCCAGAGCTTCACTCACTATTCTGCTGGTGGGGTCACTGTGTACATACATTACATTACTTATCCTGCACTGATCCTGAGTTACATCCTGTATCATACTCCAGAGCTGCACTCACTATTCTGCTGGTGGGGTCACTGTGTACATACTTTACATTACTTATTCTGTACTGATCCCGAGTTACATCCTGTATTATACTCCAGAGCTGCACTCAATATTCTGCTTCTGGAGTCATTATGTACATACATTACTTATCCTGTACTGATCCTGAGTTATATCCTGTATTAAACTCCAGAGCTGCACTCACTATTCTGATGGTGCAGTCACTGTGTATATACATTACTTATCCTGTACTGATCCTGAGTTACATCCTGTATTATACCCCAGAACTGCACTCACTATTCTGCTTCTGGAGTCATTGAGTATATACATTACATTACTTATCCTGTACTGATCCTGAGTTACATTCTGCATTATACTCCAGAGCTGCACTCACTATTCTGCTGGTGGAGTCACTGTGTACATACATTACTTATCCTGTACTGATCCTGAGTTACATTCTGCATTATACTCCAGAGCTGCACTCATTATTCTGCTTCTGGAGTCATTGTGTACATACATTACATTACTTATCCTGTACTGATCCTGATTTATATCTATTTTATACCCCAGAGCTGTACTCAAGATTCTTCTGGTTTGGTCACTGTGTACATACATAGCTTATATAGTACTGACGCTGAGTTACATCTTGTATTACACTGCAGAGCTGCACTCACCATTCTGCTGGTGGAGTCACTGAGTACATACATTATATTACCTATCCTGTACTGATTTTGAGTTACATCCTGTATTATACTCCAGAGCTGCACTCACTCTTCTGGTGGAGGAGTCCCTTTTTGTATGCGTTACATTACGTTGCGTTCTGTGTGTTGTATTCCAGAGCTGCAGCCTTCAGAGCTGAAATTCCCTAGTATTCCTTGGTTGGTTCGATGTCTGTACAAAGCTTTTTTTCTGGTGATTTGCATTCAACGAAGTACTGTATCATCTGTACACCAAATGTTGTAAGGCAGATTGTTGGGAACGAGCGTTCACAGGATAATCTGCCCATCTAAATCCACTTTAACTGTCCTACTCCATTATGAGAGCTCAGCTAAGCTTTTAGGGGTGTGTCTGACAACATGTTTGTTGTCTCCTTGCAATAACAACCAGCAGAATTGTGAATTCTGCTCTGGGGTAGTATAACACAGGCAGTGACTCAGGATTAGATAAGTAACACTAAGAATGCACAAAGAATCAACTTTTTATGTAGATGGTATAAAGTCTAAAATGGTGTTCAAAAGTGAACATATCCTTTAAGCATCCAAAACAAGGAGTGGCTATGGTGAGTAACTTAGAGGGGAACTCCACTTGCATTTATCTTTCAACACGTGCTATACATGTGTCAGCGATGACAACATTAATGGGGTTTCACAATGGAGATGGGAAAGTGCCGGGATGTACTGTATATTGGCCAAACTGCTGCCTATCGCAGTCAGGGAAAGCCGGAGGTGAAGTTGTCACCTCGTGGAGGGTGCATCCCTGATAGCTGGAGTGTCAGAGACTTTAAAGAGGTTGTTAATGACTCCGCTTTTTTGATAAAAAACACCACTCTTGTCCTTGAACCATTTTCGCTATTACAGCTCAGTGTCAGTCACTGGAATGGGGAAGGGCTTCAATACCGGACACATATATCGACAACTGGCTGTTACCAGTTGGGGCGCATACTTACACACTCTCACACTGTCCAATCAGTGCTGACTATGTAAGGACACACCCCTTTGACAAGAGAAATGGTAACGCCCAGTTTCCAATTTATTCCTAACTTTCTGGGAGGAATAACAGGGGAATGACACAATGCAAAGCTATAAGAAAACGTGCTCTGGAATTGTCATTTTATGGAGAATTCACATGTACTAAACATTGTGGGGCACATTTTCTTAGAACGCTAAGTTTAGCTGTTCCTCTGTTATCCATCCTAGAAACGTAACAATAAATCGACAACTAACTGTTACCAGCTGGGGCATATCCTTACAAAGTCGCACACTGTCCAATTAGTGTAGTGCTGACTACATAAGGACACACCCTTTTTTACAAGTGGAGTGGTAAAACCCAGTTGCCAATGTATTCATACATTTGTAGGAGGAATAACAGAGGAGCAACACATTGCAGCAGTATAAGAAAAGATGCTCAACAATAGTCATTTTATGGAGAATGCAAGAATTTACTAAGACCCATCAGGAGAGGCGGCAGGTCCCAATACATATCACACCATCTCTGCCCTGCCGTTCTCTTGATTGAATGCAACCATTATTCACATAGGACACCAGTCAGACTAGAATGACAGCGAGGGCTACCTTGAACTGCTTTTCTGAGAATGTCAATTATACCGACAAATCAGCCGCCTGCTTAGAAAGCATCCATCCACTCAGCACAATTAATGACCACCGCACAGACAAGGACGTCTCAATATGCCTGGGAGATCCAGGTCACACTGCAGCCTGGATGGCGGATGGCTCCCACTGTCCTGAGCTGTGACGGACGCAGCCCCAAGCGCGTTTTCAAGGGTCAAACATCCGGCTTAAAAAAGTTGATCTTTGGATATACATAGTAATGTAGGTATATACTGTAGATATAGTCTACTCAGAAGCACCCCCCTGTAATCATAGTCGGCTACAATGTATCACTGCGGGTAAAATGTATCCTTCCTGCGCTCACGCCGTTCAGCTCACAGAGGATTGCCTAGGATGGATACAACTGTAGCAAATCCTCAGATATTAAAAGTAGATCTGTACAAATGTGTATCTCCCAGGATGTCAACACCGCTGTTCACATTCGCCGACAGCAAGCAGAGGTCTTAAAAATGGAAAGAAACTGAAACACAACCTCCATATGAAATCAGAGGCAGGCGGAGATCAGTCCCCAAGCATGTCTGTCCGTCCTTTTGCAGCTCTATCCAAAATGAAGCTGTAGGATGGGGTAAGGACAGGAGACAGTTAAAGGGGTTGTCCCCATGTCAAGTATTCCACCTGAATGTAATAAAAAATGTAGTATAGCCAATGAGTTATTCAATAAAATGTATCTGTATAGCGCCACCTGCTGTTTGTTTTATTCTTTATTTCTCTGTCCAACTCAGTAACATCACTGAGGTGGTCACACATGCTCAGTTCCATCCTTCATCTGCCACTAGGTGAATCTACTGTTAGAAGATATGACAGGTTCAGGGAGAGCGCTGCAACAGAAATGGCCCACCCCTGAGAAAGACACGCCTCCTGAGCTGTGATAGGGAGAGAGCAGTAGCAGAAAATGCACACTCCCTGAGCTGTAACAAAAAGAGAGAGCTAAAGCAAAAAGGACACTCCCCCTGAGCTGTGATAGAGAGAGTTGCAACAGAACGGACATGCCCCCCATCTGTGCTAGGGAGGGCTGCAGTAGAAAGGACACTCCTCCTGAGGGAGAGAGCTGCAGCAGAAAGGACACACACTCTGAGCTGTGATAGGGAAATATCTGAAGCATAAAGAACACACCTTCTGAGCTGCCTGCTTAAGGCCTCATGCACACGACCGTATGTGTTTTGCGGTCCGCAAAAAAAACGGATAGCATTCCGTATGGCATCCGTTTTTTTTGCAGATCCATAGTAATAATGCCTATCCTTGTCCGCAAACTAGAAAAAAATAGGACATGCTCTATTTTTTTGCGGAACGGAAAAACGGACATGCGGAAACGGAATGCACACGGACAACCTTCCATTTTTTTTGCGGACCAATTGAAATGAATGGTTCCGCATATGGTCCGCAAAAAAAACGGAATGGACACGAAAAGAAAATACGTTCGTGTGCATGAGGCCTAAATTGTATATAGCAGAGCAGTTGGAGCAATGAATGGGGAGATCTCTGGATCCATGGGAGGTACAGGGCCGGTTCTAGCTTTATTAGAAAGAGACTGTCATGTGCTATATCATGTCTGATTCTCATGGTCTACGTTAATTATGGCATAACCCTTTTAAGCAAATCCTGGATAATTTTGGTTGTACATATTAACCCCTTCATGACCACTGCTGTACATTTCAAAGATGGCGCCTGTTCACGAGTGCATAGCGGCTGGGTTTCAAACATTAGAGGCCCAGGGCTAATGTCTGCGATTGGCCAGATGCTGTGGTCAAATGTGAAATAAAGTTTTTAAAAATATATTCAAACATCCCCTTTTCCCCAAAATTAAAAAACAAAACAAAACATAGGCATAGCCTCTTCTGAAAACTATTAAAATATAAAAATATATGTCTCCTACGGAAGCGGAAAGGGGAAAAATTCAAAATGGCCAATTCACCACTTTTTAGTCAGTTAACCTCCTCAAGAAAAGTGATCAAAAAGTCTTACGGAACCCAGTATGGTATCGATGAAAAGTACAGATTGCCCCACAAAAAATAGGTCCTCACCCAGCTCCATAGAAGTAAATATAAAAAAGTTATAGGGGTTAGAATATGGCAACGAGATAAAAAAAAAAGTTTTTGTTTGACAAAGTTTTTATTTTTCTGCATTTAAACATAAAAAAACTATACAAATTTGGCATTGTTGTAATCAATCTGACCTGGAGAATGAACAGAACAGGTCAGTTTTACCACTGTAAAAACAAAACCCATGAAACAGTGGCGGAATTGCTTTTTTCCCCATATTCCACCCTATTTGGAATTTTTTTCCAGCTTCCCACTACATCATATGCCATATTAAATGGTGCCGTTAGAAAGTACAATTTGTCCAGCAAAAAACAAGCTCTCCTACGGCTGTGAAAGGAAAAATAAAAAAGTTATGGCTCTGGTATGGCAGGGAGAAAAAACAAAAAAACGGAAAATTGGCGGTTCTCTTAGGGTGAATGGAATCCTCTTTGGCGGTTCTCTTAGGGTTAATGGAATCAATACCAGTGTTAAGGGTCGCCGCTATAAACTTTACCAGCAGTGAGGAGCTTATAAACCTCCGTCACATGGAGAGAGCTCTTTCTCTTTTAAAAGTTTATGGAATGTTTAATGGCCGACTTGTAAAAATTATAACGACGCGCAGAGTGTGCAGAGTGTATGCTTAGCCTGGTTTACAAGACAGCCCTGGTGCCAGACGCAACACCGCCGCTTCCATCTGCATGAGACGGCATAGCAGAGCCGAGAAAGGACCTGGTCTCATGTAGGTCAAGTAAGAGAAGTGATGTGCACGTTATTTTTGTATATCACTTACAGATATATTTTTTTATATTTTATATTATTTTTATTAATTACTCTGGGAGCGGCCATAAAGACGTGCTTCACGTAAAAAAGAATTTCCGGGTTATAATTATTGACTCCTCTCAGCTCACCAAGCACAGCGCCATTCATTGGATAGTGGCTGTGCTTGGTATTGCAGCTAAGCCACATTCACTTGAATGGGCCTGAGCTGCGCCCCTAGGCCATGTGGGCGGTAAACGTGAAGTCACATGGCCTAGGAAGAGGCCACTGCCTCCTTAAACAGCTAATCGACAGAAGTACCGGGAGTCGGACCCCCATAATGAGATTTTTATGACCTATCCTGAGAATAGACCAATAATGGACCGAAAAGTGCCCATAGAGTAATACAGTCCCTAGGAAGTATAGCTTGGCCCCCTGCGACCAGACAGTGCCGGGGAGCTGCATACAGAGCCTTGTCTGTGTGTATAGTATTACTATCCTGTACTATCTGCAGAGGCGTAACCTGAAGATCCTGGGACCCAAGGCAAAATCTGTACCAGGACCCTCTATGCGAAGACACTGAACCCCCGAAGAACCAGGGACTGAATGTGACTGCTGCTACGCTCCTGATAGCTACACACCTGTCATCAAAAACCTACACCCTCTAATGATAGAGATTACTCCGCTCATCCGCTCCCAGTCTACACAGTAAAGCTAAAAAGATAGCTGCAGAAGACAACCCGAGCGTGAAACTGTAATATTTCAGGATTTTATATATATATATATATATATATATATATTTAGATGGTCCCAGATTTTTTTTTTAAAACCACCAAAAATATTTTTAAAAATAGTCAGAATTCAGATATATCAATGTCCAATTATACATTCCTTGTATCTATTTATCAGAGAGGTATATGGGAGGGGGGGTTTAAACAAAAAATAATTGTCAGTATATTCTGTAGTTCTGAAATTCTATTCTTGAATCTGTAGGATGAACAATGCGGTTGGACCTAAATAGTGTAAACGTATGCTTGTCACTAAAGTGTCCCCCAATGCACGGAACGGCTGTACAACTGCCGTGTGCAAGGGGCCTAACACTGGCAGCCACCTTATCAGGTGCGACAGGGGATCTATCAGACATTTATGGCATATCCTTGGATAAAATGGGAATATCCCTTTAAAGAGCACCTGTTAGCAGGATTAAACCAGCCATGCTGCTTGTTGGGGTTGATTCTGCTGATTAAACCGTTACTTGGATGGTGAACATCTATTGTGCCGCTCCAGGGAAAACAGAGTTTAAGGGTCCATTTACACGTCCGTGTGTGTTTTGCGGATCCACGGATCCGCAAAACACGGACATCAGCGATGTGCGTTCCGCAATTTGCGGACTGCACATCGCCGGCACTCTCATAGAAAATGCCTTTTCTTGTCCGCAATTGCGGTCAAGAATTGGACATGTTCTATTTTTTTCGGGAACGCGATTGCAGACCCGGAAGTGCGGATCCGCAATTGCGGACCCGGCCGGGACATTGTCTGTCCCCATTGAAACTAATGGGTCCGCAATTCCGTTCCGCAAAATGCGGAACAGAATTGCGGACGTGTGAATGAACCCTAATTCCATATGTTAATTAGTGCATTGAGGAGCAGCTAGGGGCAGGAAATCAGAAAAGCCAAGGTGCACTGAGGGGCTAGAGTCCGACCCTCAGTGCACTGAAGACCTAATTTGCATACTGAATTAAACTCTGTTTTCTCTAGAATAACGCAATGGATTTTCGACATCCAGGTATTGTTTTAAATAGCAGTATCAACCCAACCAGGCAGTATGCAAAGGGTTGATCCAACTGACTGAACCATTCATTTCAATGAGGCCAAAAAAAAAAAGGAAATAACTCCGTGCCCGTATGTTAGCTTTGCAAAAAAATAGAACATGTCCTATTCTTGTCTGTTTTGCGGACAAGGACGGGCATAGTCACAATGGATCTGCCAAGAAAACAGATGGAACACAAACGTCACACGGACGTCATCCATTTTTTTTGCGGATCCGTGTTTTGCGGAACACAAAATACATACGGTCTTGTGCATGAGCCCTTAAGCAGCAATACATTTCCCTTTGGCTCCTTCACTTAAGCTGCCCTGCCTGTGTAAGTCTCCACTTCCAAACTGGAATTCTATTCATGAACCAGGGGGCTTAGGATGAGTAGACTGTATAGGAGCCTATGGAAGAACGTGCTTTTCTACAGTTTGTGGGGGAAGTGTTCCAAGGAAGTTTTTGAATGTCTTCTTTTCAGCACTGAACGGGTTACGTTTCCATTTCCTACAGATTCCAGCACACCTCCTGTACAAAAAATGAAAGGCCGCCTGTGAGCGCGTGAGGTGCGGCCGTGTTTTCCTCCCCACTGTTCATTGTGCACTGCTTAATTGGAGCCCAGGGCTTTGAATCTCTGCGAAAAGTTGAAAGGTATCAGAACATAGTCCAGTCCTGTGAAGGGGAACATGTTTTTCGTGGGCAGTGATGTAATGCAGTGTCTCTGGAATGCACAGGGCCTGAATAGGGCTCTGTACCAGCACTGCCCACTGCCAGGCGCAAGGGCTGCCAGTCCTCTGCAGCACACATTCTGCTTGTGCTTTATTTACACCATGGGCTCCCAAGGAAATGCCATCTCTGACCTGCACAATTATCAGTGGGACAGGACCCACAGTTCGAGTGACTGTGGCTGTGGACAGGGGGCTGCACTTGTCTGTGATCACCCCCCCCCCGCCGTGCTAAACACACATTCGGACAATACACTGGCTGCAGGCCAGCACCTCCAAGGCGTATAGGGCAAGCTCAGGCCATGTACCCAATTTGGAGACCCAGAAGTTGAATGGGGCCGAACCATCAGTCAGTACGTGTAGACGTGTGCACACATACTGCTCCACCATGTTGCTGAAACGCTGCCTCCTGCTAAGACGTTCCATATCTGCTGGTGGTGCTGGTTGTTGTGGCATGCTGACAAAGCTTTTCCATATTTCAGCCATGCTGACCGTCCGGAGGTGCTGGCGGTGCCCCAGCTGCGTTGGTAAATTCTTCCTCCTCCTCTGCCTTCGCCTTGTGCTTCCACTGAGCCCCCGGTGTCAGGTGGGAATGCCATCAGCCACGTGTCTACCAGCGTGCGATTGTACTCGCGCATCTTCCGATCACGCTCCAGTAACAGAATTAAGAAAGGCATGTTGTCCATGTAACAGGGATCCAGCAGGGTGGCCATCCAGTAATCAGCACTGGTTAGAATGTGGGCAACTCGGCAGTCGTTGCGCAGGCACTGCGGCATGTAGTCGCTCATGTGTGCCAGGCTGCCCAGAGCCATCGACAAGCTGTCCTCTGTGGGAAGTGTATCGTCTGTGTCCTCTGTATCCCCCCAGCCATGCTCCAGTGATGCCCATGAGCTGCTTTGGGTGGCACCCTGCTGTGAACATGGTTCCTCCTCCTCCACCTCATCCTTCTCCTCCAGAACAGTACTGTGGCTGGACAATTGTGTACACGGCCTCTATTGGTGCAGGAACCCACCCTCCGAGCCACTTGTGAATAACTGGCCTGATAACCGTGGAAATGATCCCTCTTCCTCCTCGCCCGAAGCGCTTTTTAAAGGAGACATAGAAGTGGGATAGTAACGCTGAGGATGGCGTCATCAGCACTGGCCATGTGGGTGGAGTACTCGAAACAGAGCAACACGGCACACAGGTGTTCCGCAGAGCTACTCACCCGTGCGTGCTGCAGCTGAAACTCCATCGCCTGCTGCTGCTCGCAGTCTCTCCAGCATGTGCAAGGTGGAGTTCCACCTTGTGGGAACGTCGCATATGATACAGTGAGCAGGAAGTCCGACGTGAGAACGGCGAAAGCGCGCACAGACAGCCCGCACTTTCTGCAGTAGCTGTGACATATTGGGGTAATTTTTAAGGAACCTCTTCACCAACAAATTCTGCACATGCGCTAGGCAAGAGATGTGCGTCTAACCAGCTAGACCCAGAGCTGCTACGAGATTTCTCCCATTATCACACACCACCAGGCTAGGCTTGAGGCTTAGTGGCACCAGCCACTCATCGGTCTGTTGTTCCATGCCCGTCCACAGCTCCTGCGTGGTGTGGGGTTTGTCCCCCAAACAGATGGGTTACAGAACAGCCTGCTGTCGTTTTCCCCTGGCTGTGCTGATGTTGGTGGTGAAGGTGTTGCGCTGACCAGATGAGGAGGTGGTAGAGGAGGAAGCGGAGTAGGAGGCAAAGAGAAACGTCCTGCAATCCTTGGTGGCAGAAGGACATGCGCCAAAATGCTATCTGCCTCAGGCCCAGCCGTCACTGCATTTACCCAGTGTGCAGTTTAGGGAGATATAACGTCCCTGCCTGTGCTTACTGGTCCATGTATCGGTAGTTATGTGAACCTTTCCACAAATGGCGTTGCGCAGTGCACACCTGATTTTGTTCGCCACTTGGTTGTGCAGGGCAGGGATGGCTCACCTGGAAAAGTAGTGTCGGCTGGGAACCACGTACTGTGGGACAGTACCCGCTATAAGGTTTTTAAAAGTCTCCGTCTCCCCCAGACGGAATGACAGCATTTCAAAGGCCAGGAGATTTGAAATGCTGGCGTTCAGGGCCAGGGATCGTGGGTGGGTAGGGGGGTATTTCCTCTTTCTCTCCAGTGTTTGGGGGATGGACAGCTGAACGCTTCCATGGGACAGTGTGGAGATGCTGGGTGACGGTGGAGGTGATGGCGTTGCTGCCACATCCTCTGTTTGCTGGGTGGCAGGTGCCACTGTCACTCCAGAGGGGGAGGAAGAGGCCGAGACTGCAGAAGATGAGGGAGCAAGAGGAGCCTGAGATCTTTCTTGGTTTTGGAGGTGTTTACTCCACTGCAGCTTGGATGCCTGGTCATGCAGGTTGTGCTCAGGTTTAGAACGTTTATGCCTCGCTTCAGGCTCTGGTTGCACAGCGTGCTAACCACTCGCGTCTTGTCGTCTGCACACTCGGCTTTTGCACACTGCTCCCTCTTTTGCTGTGCGGCTGGTGCTGTGTGACCACCACCTCTTCCTCCGAACTGCACACGTCACTCGCATAACCTTTATTCCATGTGGGGTCGAGGACCTCATCATCCTCCACCCACTCTTCACCCCTGCCCTCCTTGCCGGTCTGCACACGGCAGAAAGATGCAGTAGTTATCACCTGTGTCTCGTCATCATCAGATGTGCTGCGGTGGTCCTCCCATGTCCACATCCTGAAACATAAGTGGTTGGGCATCGGTGCACTCAATTTCTTCCAGTTCTGGGGCAGGGCTATGTGAATGGCCCATAGAAAGCAGAGTCACCAAAAAAAAAAAAAAGAGACTGCTGCATGAGTTAGACTGCTTGGCTGATTTGCAAGAGGGGTGAGGTGAAAGACAGATGCCCATGGGCTGCAGGTGCCAACTCTGCGCTTTCAGCAGGAGACCGGGTGGGAGACAATGTGAAGGAAATGGAGGCACTGTCAGCCACCCAATCTACTACCGCCTCTACTTGTTCTGGCCTCACCATTCGTACACCGGTATTCGGGCCTACAAAATAACGTTAAACGTTCTGTCACCTACGTGCACCTGAGGAAGGTGTTTCATTTGGGCGTGTAGCTGGCACAGATCGACGACATCCTCTCCCTGCAACAGAAGCTCCACCAACACCACACCAGGGCCACGTCCCTTATTTGATGCTTTCCTCATTCTTTGAGATCACCCACCGAACTGACAGACGGATTAACTATATTAATTTCCCTGTCACGTATGCAGTGTGGGTGTACCTCACACAAAAATTGGTTAGATGTCACCAACCAATCTAACAGATTAATTATAGTTAATTCCATGTCACGTATGCAGTGCAGGTGTACTTCACACAATAAATGGGTATTTGTCGCCCACCTAACTAGCAGACGGATTAACTATTATATTTGTGTGTCAGGGGTACAAAGATGTTGCATTGCACCCACAAAAAAAAATCGCTATAGGTCACCCACAGAATTAACAGCCAGATGAGATTCCTAACACTCTCCCTCACTTCAGCTGCCTGCTTCCTGTTCCTGCACTACTCAGAGCTGATGGGTGGTGCTACACGTGATCCAGCTTGTATAGAGGCTGGGTCACATGATGTACCGGCCAATCACAGCCATGCCAATACTAGATATGGCTGTGATGGCTTCTAAGTGCCTACAGCTTAAAAGCTTGTTGGTTGTCTGCCCTGCAGCCTTTCAACAAGCTTTATTAAATACCCGAACACCGAACTCAAACTTTTCTAGCAAAGTTCGGGTTCGGGAACCAACTTTACAGTTCGAGTTCACTCAACACTAGCGGACAATAATACGGCATGTTCTATTTTTTTGTGGAACAGACATGTGGACACCAGGCACACAGAGTCATTTCCGTTTTTTGCGGCCCCAAAGAAAAAAAAAAAAAACAGAACGGACAAAAAAATAAGTTTGTGTGAATGAGCCGTTAATCTGATCTTTTTTTGCTTTCTGCTTGTTGTAAAAAGTGCAGTATTTAGCAGTAATACATAATAATGCCGGTCTCTTCAGAATTTCACATTTCTTGAATCCACGTAAAGGGTATGTATTCTCCCTGCTGATGAGGTGATACTCACCTGTGTAAAGCAATTTCTCCACATCGCTATTCACTCCTGAAAAGATCCTCACATTTGCAGATGGCTTTGTGTTAAAACACGTTAACCTCGCTTTTCTTCTTACATTGTCTTCACCAAACAGCATACAGGATATTAAAGGGGATTTATAAGAATAAAGTTTAATTATTGCATAATCAAAAGTTCACAAGCTTTATAATAAACTTTAGGATTCAGTTTCTTACTAGTTTCTTGCCTAAAACTAAGAGGTTGCTACAAATGTATCTCTCGTATATATAGTCCTCTCTAAATATATGGTGAATTGATCTGGATCCATGCCCTTGACTGGAGTTGGCCAGAAAAACAGTGAAAGGGTTGCAGCAGTACACCAACATCGTGGCCCTTAAAGGGTTATTCCCATCTATTAATGGCTTATCCACAGAATATGCCATAAATGCACAATAGGTGCAAATCCCAATTGTGGGACCAGCACCAGTCTCAAGGTTGGGAACTCATCAAGTGTGACTGTTAATAGAGAGCAGGATGGGCATACACAGCTTTCTCCATTCACTGCTTTGGGACTTCTGAAAATAGCCGTGCGCACCTACTTGGCCATTTTCAAAAGACCCATAGCAGTGAATGGAGAAAAATGTGCATGCATGACAGAGCCCTATACTTAAAGGCTATGTACACATTAAGGGACAACTTTTTTTTAATGATTGCATTTTACACAATTGGTGGTTAAAAAGCAAAAAAATTTTCAATTGGTCTTTATTAAAAATATTGAGCCATTCTGTCACAAAGGGTTAACAGTTTTTTTAGTTGTGTGCATCCTACTTTCACATTGTGCCAGAAATCCAAAAACCCTTATCCCTAAACTACTGAGCCACATTCTTATCAGTAACATAAGAACTGAGCTATAATGAGTGTTCAGAATGTCAGAGAGCAGAGATAAGGAGCCCGTCAGCTCCCCAACTGACGGAAAAGACAGAAAATCCATATCCCTCTATTAGAGCATCTGAGCTCGGTACAGAAAACAGGACTCCATATTTTTAATAAACACCAATTGAAAGAAATATTTTTCATGAGTATAATGCACTAATAAAAAAAATTCCCTCCAAAGGTGTTCATAGCCTTTAAGATAGGAGCAGGTCCCAGAGGTGGGATCCACACCCATTGGACATCTATGACATATCATGTGGATATGCCTTAAATGTCTAGGTTGGACAACCCCTTTAATTCACAGAATGTGGCATATCTCAGACATCAGACCTCCAATGACCATAGTATAATGGCATATCCTAGCAATATTTAAGATGGAAATATCCCTTTTAAAATAGTTTCCCACATTTTTGACAATCTATTCATGATTATTGGACCATGATTAATTCCCAGGACCCCCATTGATCAGCAGAACGAAGGAGCACATAAACATTTTCCCTGGGATACGGCTGGAGTAACCTTATGTAAACGGTTGGGTCTGGTACTGTAGCTAAACCCGATCAAGTGATTGGAGGTGGAATACAGTACCGATGGTGGAAGACAAAGGACAGGGATGGCCAACCTGCGGCTCTCCAGTTGTTGCAAAACTACAACTCCCAGCATGACCAGACTGCCTACAGCTATCAGCCTAGAGCATGGTGGGAGTTGTAGTTTTTCAACAGCTGGAGAGCCGCAGGTTGGACATCCCTGGCCTAGGCCAGTGATGGGCAACGTGCGGCTCTCCAGCTGTTGCAGAACTACAACTCCCAGCATGCAAAGCCTGTCTATAGCTATCAGCCTACTGCAACGCATGGTGGGAGTTGTAGTTTAGCAAGAGCTGGAGAGCCGCACTTTGCCCATCACTGGGATAGGCCATCAATTGTTTTACACGTGAAGTTTTTTTGGATAACAATTGATGGCCTATCCCAGTGATGGGCAACGTGCATGCTCTCCAGCTGTTGCAGAACTACAACTCCCAGCATGCAAAGCCTGTCTATAGCTATCAGCCTACTGCAGGGCATGGTGGGAGTTGTAGTTTAGCAAGAGCTGGAGAGCCGCACTTTGCCCATCACTGGGATAGGCCATCAATTGTTATCCAAAAAAAAAACTTCACGTGTAAATCGATTTCTACAAACCTCTCCTGTCCTAATTGTTTGATAAACTTCGTGAACATAAGGCAATTTTTTAAGCATTAATTACAAAGCAGCAAAAAAAAAAAAAAATAAATAAACATGGCTCCTATAAAACTATAATGATCTGGTGATCAGTTGATCATCAGGAAAGCTGCGGTTGGCTGCTCAATTCTCTTGCAGTGGCCTCTGGAGGAGAAATGTGGTATTACATGGCGCTTAGAACAGGAGCTGCTCTTGACAGTATAGTTATATACGGAGGTCCAAAACTGGGAGTCCACTCCCCCTAACCCCATGACCGTCATAGGCTGTAATGCATTATATGGAGAAGGGATGTCCTAACAGGGCAACCTTTACACACTGAAAGGGCCTGTACTATATACAAAGCAGACAACACAGCTAAAACTGACAGGCCGTCCTTAGTTTACCATTCAAGAAGCAATAGTAGCACCGAAAGTCGCCTTACCCTTTAAATACCTGCTTAGCGCCTAACCATTGCTAATCTTCCCTCCTCCTTGGAGATCATGTCCCTGTATATTTCTGCCTTATTGATTTCTGTCTAAGATGATCATAATACTTGGTTGCCAAAGGAACAGTTAATTGGTTCTGTACTACTTATCTACAGATCATTGCATCATAAATAATACAGTATTGTGCCTCCTGGGGGGGGGGGTATTAACCTTCTATTGTTTTGAATCTTCACATTACATTGCAGGAGGCGATTTCTTCATAAGCTGTTATTTCTCGTATTTTCATGTCTATTTAGAAATCTCTAGTTTCTTATCCTACAGGAAAATGTTGGCTACCTGCAGCTGCCATTAGCGGGAGCTCAATACATAAGGATTTATAATTCCCCTACTGAATTTACAAGGGGCTGTATAAATGCATGGGCTGTGAGCTCCCCCTAGTGGTGGCTGTAGAAGAATGTGAATTGAAGCAGCAGTAGCAGCTCAGTGCTGGGCCCTCTTTCACCACAGATCTCCTAGCACTGGAATAATCTACCAATTCGGAGAGTTTATAATTATTAATAATTGGGAGCAATTTTACAAAACATAGATAATCTAAAATGCACTGCTCTTTTACCCTGGGTTCACACCTGAGCGTTTCTGAGACGCGCGTTTTAGTCGCATTACAGCGCGTTTTTGAAAATAGGAAACGCGTGTCATACGCGCGTTCGTGACTCTGGAGACCAATTGAAAAAGGCATATCTACACTTTAACGCGTGTTAAACGCGCGTTTTACGTGCGTTCCCATTGAAGTCTATGGGTGCAAACGCGCGACAAAACGCCCCAAAGAAGCTCAAGAACTTCTTTGAGCATAGGGCGTTTTACAGCGCGTTCAAACGTGCTGTAAAACGCTCAGGTGAGAACCATGCCCATAGGGAAACATGAGTTTTCTCCTGTTGAGCGTTTTACAGCGCGTTCGAACGCACTGTAAAACGCGCAAGTGTGGACTGAGGGTTAAGGCAAAGTAAAAACAGTGGTAAAACATCTAAGCATAATCTGTGCAAAGTGATGTCACTTGACTGGTGAGTTATGGCTCTTTGTACAAAGAAGGGGAGCAGCGTACCAGGGCCCCTCAATTATCAATGTCACATAGGCGTCTTCTATGGGGCAGCAAAACCTTGTGTCCAGGTGTGACCATAACCTCTGCATCTCCTATTGGTAATCCTCTAGGGAGGGAGGGAAGTTCGCCTACTATTGGTTCCTCTTAAGCTCTGCGGGGGCGGAGCCAATGCACTTCTCTACAAGCTCCAGTTGGGATCTGTGAGTGATATTTGGTGGTTTATTGACCCCAACCCACCCCTCACGAACCCTATAGGGTTGGCACAGTACTGTATACTATGAATGTGTAAGAAGAGAATCGGCCTTGGTTGTCTGTGCGTATCCTGCGCCGTCTCCGGACCTGAGCTGCTGGCTGCATACCGTAATGAGTGCTGGGCTTAGCTTTCCTGTTTTTTTGATGCGCCTCTCCCCTCCGTGTTGCATGAAATCGCTCGCTCTGAATGCCTCAAGGACACAATTATTTAAAGTGCCGGCTCTTGTGGAATCATTGAGAACACCGAAATAAACAGCATGACTGTCAGGGAGAATATAAGGTGTGCGGATCTAATGACTTTATGTCAGCTATGGATCGTAGCTGTTATTGACAGACCAAATCAATAGGCGCCATTTTCTTTCTAATTCCTAGTGGCAGGAGAGTGATAAACGAGGGAAAGTGTGAGCCAAATAGCCTGGAGCCCCCGCTGATCAGAACCCCTAGTCCTGAGAATTAGCGGCTTGTCTAATCCAGCGGTTTTTACTGATCGGTCTGCAATATAATAAGAGCATAATAAAGTGAAATTCTTTTATAGTGGTTGTCCAGAATAAAGAAACATGGCTGCTTTCTTCAAAAAAATAAATATCCGCCACCCTTGTGCACAGGTCGTGTGCGGTATTGCAGCTCAGCGCCATTCATTTTAATGCATCCGAGCTGTAATACTAAACACAAGCTATGGACAGGAGGGGGGATTTTTAGGGAAGCAGCCACGTTTTTCTAATCCTGAACAACCCCTTTAATCTGAGATTAAAGTCCCATCCAGGTGGAGCTTAAGCTGCAGCTACTAAGGAAACGTGCGCAGGGAGCCAAATAGAAATACTCATAGGCTTTTCTGGGGCACAGATTTATGTCTTAAAGGGCTTCTGTCACCCCAAGTGTGCAATTTTGAGTAGCTGACATTAGCTATTTGTTAATGTCAGCTGATTTCAAACATACCTTTCTTACCTTAATCTGAGCTTTATATTTCCTAAAAATCATACTTTTAAAACATGCTAATTCTCTTCGCTACCAGCAAGTTGGGCATGTTTGAAATCAGCTGACATTAACAAATAGCTAATGTCAGATACTCAAAATTGCACACTTGGGGGTGACAGAAGCCCTTTAAAGGGGTTATCCGAGTTATGGGAAAAAAAAAAAAACTCACAAAACTAATCAGGATATACATAAACATTAGTTAAGCTTGATTTCTTGAAAAAAGAACGATCCTTACACCTTTTCCAGGTTCTGTTATTGCTGTGTTCACATGCTGCAGTAACAACAATGACTCATCTCTCCCTCATGAATATTTGTGGGAGGGGTAGCTGGTATAAACTTGTATGATATATATTAGCTAATTTACTTTGGAAAAAACACCTATTTCTGTTTTAGCTGGTATAAACTTGTATTATAATACATTATTTACTTTTTTTTCCCTGGGGGCGGTCTTTACTGGAACGGAGCAGCCAGCCATACAGGAGCCGAATGCAGAGCTGCAACAGTGGTGAGGATCGCGCATGCGCGATCAGCTATTAGCCGCAGGGAGGAACTTGGAGGGAGCCGCGGCACAAGTGAGGATCGAGATAGAGACAGTAAGTTAATTAGGAAAACTATCATATAGCAGATATAAAGCCATATAGATATGATTAACTTAACTCGGATAACCCCTTTAAGCCTTATTCACATGGTCGGTGATTTCCATCAGTGATTTTGAGTCAAAACCAGCTGTGACTCTGAACAAAGAGCGGGTGTAGCTCTTTCCCTAAAGGGGTTGTCCAGATTCAGAGCTGAACCCAGACATATCCCCATTTTCACTTCTCCGGCCCCCCTGACATGAGCATCAGAACATTTCATGCTCCGATGCTCTCCCTTGCAGTGTGTTGCCCAGGGAAAGGGCTGTTTGTTTACATTCTCGCACTGCTAGGCAGAGGCTTCCGCCTAGCAGTGTTGTTGATGACGTCACCGGCTTTAAAGGGTGGGCTTTAGCGCTGCCCTGGACATTTTACAGGCTAGGGAAGTGCTAAAGCCTGCCCATTAGTGCCAGTGACGTCACTGGGCTCACTGCTAGGCGGAAGCCTCCGCTTAGCTTTACCCATGGAGAGGCCGTTATGTCTCCTGATCTCCAGAAAATGCCTTTTTCCTGCGCATTTCAGTGCAGGACAAAGGAGAGCATCGGAGCATGAAACCCTCTGATGCTCATATCAGGGAGGACGAGTAAGGGTTCAGCTCTGGCCATGCACATAAGATTAAAGTCGGCATTAGCTTGCTGCCATTAGTCAGAATGGACTGCAAATACCCAGACCAAGGGATAGTGGCTTGTGCCCCTCCAGTACAGGTTTGGACCAGCCCCATCTAATTAAAGCAATCTGTCCCTATGACACTGGCTGACCTGTTCCATGTGCGCTTGGCAGCTGAAGGCATCTGTGTTGGTCCCATGTTCCTATGTGCCCGCATTGCTGAGAAAAATAAGGCTTTAATATATGCAAATGAGCCTCTAGGAGCAACGGGGGCGTTACCATTACACCTAGAGGCTCTGCTCTCTCTGCAACTGCTGCACCCTCTGCACTTTGCTTGACAGGAACAAGTATGATGATGTTTACACTGCCTGGTCCTGTCAAAGTGCAGAGGGCGTGGCAGTTGCAGAGAGAGCAGAGTTCTAGGTGTAATGGTAACGCCCCCATTGCTCCTAGTGGCTCATTTGCATAATTTTTCTTAGCAATGCGGACACATATGAACATGGGACCAACACAGACGCCTTCAGCTGCCAAGCGCACATGTAACAGGTCAGCCAGTGTCATAGGGACAAACCTGCTGACAGATGCCACTGATACATACCACTGGCCTCAGTTGCGGTGCATGTGTCCCATGCAATTTTAAAATTTATGCAAAAAGCGCACTACCTCATGAGAAGCTGTAATTTTCTAATTCCAAATATTAAAGAATTAAGCATTATAAGAATTTATTTTTTGACAGCCATCCCCCATCTTGAATTTTACCGTAACATAATTACAGTCCAATAAATCGACGCCATTTCACTTTGCTGTACAAGAAGATTTATTTACAAGAAAAACACGATCATTCTTCCAGAAACGTCCATTACAAGAAAGAACAGGTATAAATAACATCCGCAATCGTTACACAAACAGATTTATAAAATACAATAAAAGACTCCGCCGACGAGCGACAGCGTAATGCTCACGGGCCCGCTTCAGTCCGACCCATGCCATAGGCGAGAGTTTGGCTATAGTAGGAAATGCGGTAGTGATGGCACGCTGGAAACAAAGACGTTCGTTTTATCATTAGACGGGGAAACATTTTTTCAACCACCGTAACAAGAATTGACAAGGAGTGGATGATGCTGCCATCTAGTGGTGGTGTGGCAGATAGACAGATGTGGGGGGGGGGGGGGAAGTAAAAAAAAAAAAAATGTATAATAATAATTAAAACTTGCAAAAAGTAATTTTATCTATTTGGAACACAATGAGTTAATATATAGCAGGACGATATAATATAGGCAGAGGACCCGGGATATTGGCCTGTACTGTAGATACAGATTCATTTATCATTTAGTTCTCTGGGGGCTGGACATGCTTTCTGCTTTGTTCCAAAAACAGCGCCACACAGCATCCACAGGTTTTGTATGGTATTGCAGCTGAAACCCATTCCTTTCAACAGAGTGGAGCTGGAATACAATACCAGACACAACCCAGAGGTGGCGCTGTTTCACAAAAAGCAACACTTTTTTTTTATATATATATATTTTTTTGCAATCCTGAACAATCCCTTTAAATGCTATAGTAGGCTGACCTGCACTCCAATGGAATGGCATATATCATGACACTGAAGGGAGCTGTGACAAACTCTGCTCTGCTACAACTGTATTTTCAGGGAAAACACCACTTGCAGCCTTTTGTAATGACTGGCACATCAATAAATTGGTATTTTAATACTGCGTCTATGTTAATGCTGCAACGCCCGGACCCCGAGAGACTGAGGTTGGATGTTTAGGGATTATGGCTAAGTGACACTAAACTGGCCGTGCACGCGTCTCCAATGACTATATATCACATTGGACAGCAGAGTGCAATTAAAGGGAGACATTTTAAGTGTTCCTTATTGGACAATGACCTTCAAACTGAACGTCGCCCCCTGCAGGTTAGTCAGCGGGGGGCACTCCACCTGGAACACCAAGCTTTTTCATACAGTCTTAGGGCTCGTTCACACGAACGTTTTTTGCATTCTGTATACAGGCAGATTTTTGCGTTCAGTATACCGTCCGTAAACGGAACCATTTATTTCAATGGGTCCGCAAAAAAACACAGAATGTACTCCGTATGCATTCCGTTTCCGTATTTCCGTTCCTCTACACTTTGAGTCATGTCCTATTACTGCCCGCAAATCACGTTCCGTGGCTCCTTTCAAGTCAATGGGGCTGTAAAAACAACGGAATGCATCCGTATCCGTCCCGTTTTGGGGAAGCATCTATTGAAAATTTTATGCCCAGACCAATTTTTCAATGTACTTACTGTTAAAACATTATTATATGCTTCCGTTTCCGTTCTGCAAAAAACGGATCACATACGGAAACACTACTGAATCCAGAAACGGAAAAATGGATCCGTTATAAACGGACCGCAAAACCATACGGTTGTGTGAACGAGCCCCTAAGGGGACGTCAAATGCATTTTGTGCATCCATCGTCCTTAATATGAAGTTCAATGGAGAACAGTACAAAGGGTTAAATCCTTAAACTGTACCCCCAGAGCTGTGCAAGCGGGAGCCACTGCCTGCAAGGAAACGATACAAGGCCTTCTGCATAGCAGCTTTCAGCAACAGTGCCACCTGCTGGCTGCATCTCTGCTGCTATCCTGGCAGGAGACGGGCGCAGCTCTGGAGGTTACTTTTCATTTTGTGTCTTCGCATTGATATCAGTCAGACACAGATTGGGCAGCGCGATAATACAGTTACACACTTCCTTCTGTAATATGGGGCACAGACCCTGTGGGTCTTGGCTGGAGAACTATAGTTTGCCTGTTCTAGGTCCAAAACAATATTTTTTTTCTATGTAGAATATAATGTTAAAAACCTTATGGGAATAGAAAGAGCCTTGTGATCTCCACCTATACCAACACAAGGAGGGTCACACTCCCTTTTTTGGCACACAAGGGCGGTTCCTATTTAATTCTCAGAGGTCTACTGGGGTGGTAGCGTCTCCAAAGGGGGTGTCGGTGGGACTTACAGCAAAGTCTATCTGCACATCTAATATAGAAAGCTGAGTGTATGTGTGTATGTCCACTAAAGGAATCCGCACCGTCGCATGTACAATAACGCCGACGGGGATTGAAAAAATTAAGGTAAAAAATCAACTTCTGTCAGCTGCAGGGGTGGGAGGGAGGGTGACTTTCTCCCTGCAGCTCACACTCAGACAGCACAGTGCTGCTGTCTGAAAGTAAGCTGTTCAAAAGGACATCCCTGTGTTCGTCCAGGCCCTACGGAGGACAGGGAGTATGAAAGCCGGACTGTCCGGCCTAAAACCAGACCTCTGGGCACCCAAGGGGCAGATTGCTGTAGAGGCTATTGTTAAGGGGACGGGGTGTTGTGGAAATCACTGTTAAGGAGATTGGGTACTGTGGAGGTCACTAAAAGGGGCAGCCGCTGTGGAGGTTACTGTTAAAGGGGCGGTCTGCTGTGAAGGTCACTGTTAAGAGAGTGAGATGCTGTAGAGGTCACTGTTTAGGGGGCGGGATGCTGTGGAGGTCACTGTTAAAGGGGCAGCGAACGATGGAGGTCACAGTTAAGGGGATGGTCCGCTATGGAGGTCAGTGTTAAGGAGCAGAGTGCTGTAGAGGTCACTGTATTGTGGAAATCACCGTTAACGAGATGGAGTACTGTAGAGGTCACTAATAAAGGGGCTGCCTCTGTAGAGATCACTGTGAAAGGGGCAGGGTACTAGGGGATGGTCCACTATGGAGGTCAATGTTAAGGGGCTAAGTTCTGTAGAGGTCACTGTTAAGGGTGCGGGATGCTGTGGAGGTCACTGTTAAGGGGTCACGATGCTGTGGAGGTCACTTAAGGGTGCGGGATGCTGTGGAGGTCACTGTTAAAGGGGCAAGGAACGATGGAGGTCACAGTTAAGGGGATGGTCAGCTATAGAGGTCAGTGTTAAGGAGCAGAGTGCTGTAGAGGTCACTGTTAAGGGGGCGGGGTGTTGTGGAGGTCACATTTTAAGGGAATGGAGCTCTGTGGAGGTCACTGTTAAGGGGGCAGGTTATTGTGGAAATCACCGTTAACAAGATGGAGTACTGTGGAGGTCACTAATAAAGGGGCTGCCTCTGTTGAGATCACTGTAAAAGGGGCGGGGTACTATAGATGTCACTGTTATAGTGCATACTGTTGATATCTTTTAACGACACACACAAACATTAAATGAAATATATCCGTGTGAAGCCGGGTGCTTCTGCTAGAATACAATAAAAAGGCTTATAAAGGACAATTCTGGGAAAATTTATAAAGCGGGTTATATCTGATGCAGGATCTGTGGAGGCGGAACATGAAACAGGGATTCAAAGAACACCAATGAGGGAATCTGTGTCCCGCCCCCACAGAACCTTCAAGAGACATGACCTGTATCTCTTTAGGAGTAATACAATGTATGAGGATTCATACAACATACAGCCAAAGCAACCGAAGCCCTGGCTACCTGAGGGAACGCAGCCAATGCAATCAGGGAGTGAATCCATCAGCATCTGCTATACACCCCATGCCTGAAGAGCGGTGATGGGTTGGGGTCTGTCAGTAACGACAACCCTCTTACTTTTCTAATTTTCGTTATACTTGGGGGGAGGCATTAAAAACCATCTTGCTTTGACATCATTAAGACAGGACTTTTGATGTCAAATTAATCATTAGACACTTCAGCCTTTACAGGACAAAACCAGTTCACGTTTGCGACTTCAGGATATGGCTTTTTCAGGGACAATGCACCGATGTAGCAGAGCTGAATTGGTTCCAGCATCATGATAACGACCGTGCAGATGGCATTATTAATGCAGTGACTGACCATACAGAAGCTGATCCAACTGATCCCATTCCTAGTCTCAGAGTCAATCAGTGTTTGAAAAAATGTCTGCATAATCGGACTAAAACTTCAGAATTTTGTGCGGACTGCAAGGATGCAGACTGATTGTGAGTGTGGCGTATTTATCTGTGGGACCTTCTCAAAGTGTCATATACTTCATACAACTGAACTACCAGATACCTCTGTACACAGCCATTCATTCTATATTGTTAACGCTGTGAATTCTGCCCTACAACCAACTCATCTCTGCTACACCGGTAGCTAGACAAGTCTGTTATATCACATATATAGATTAGATGATTTTTTTATATGCAATAGATCACCCGGGTCAACCTCTGTAAAAGTCCTATGTCAAGAGAAACCTGTTGAAGGCTGCCATGCATTTCTTTCCACTTCACACATAGGAAGATAAAGGAAGCTGAGATCTATGGTGCTCTATGCCCCCCCCCCCCCCCCAAAAAAAAAAAAATCTAAAAAATAACTATGCTTTTCAGCTGTTCTTATACTTGCAGCACTAACCATAAGCATTACTATGGTCATCAATTTCTTAATTCCTTTCCTTAAAGGGATTGTCCAGGAATAGAATACTGCCGATCTATCCTCAGGATAGGTCATGAATAACTGATCAGTGAGGGTCCAACTCCCAACACCCCTGCCGATCAGCGGTATTGCTGCGGTGAGTGCTGCAGTCTCTTCCGAGACCAGTGAAGTCATGTTCATGGTCAAGGAGTAGCACTGTCCCATTTAAGTTAATGGGCTGGGGCTGTAATACCAAGAACAGCCACTATGCAATGTGCGGCGCTGTGCTTGGTAATTGTAAAGAGGCTACATCGATCACCAAAGCGCCACGGCCTCCTTAGACAGCTGATCAGTGGCAATGCTGGCATGAGACCCCCACTGATCAGATATTTAGGACCTATCCTAAGGATAGGCCATCAATATCGTACTGACGGAGAACCCCTTTAAAGGAGCGGTCAGGGAGTTAAAAACAAACAAAAATTGCTAATCACTGGCCACAGTCGGCTGTACTCGATGGCATCACTGCGCTGGGTTGAAGAGGTAAGTATGCTTTTTAATTTCAGTATATACTTTATTAAAAACAAAACAAAAAAATAAAAAAAATCACAGACAACCCCTTTAATGATATTTTTGCAGCGCTAAAGCCGCCCTCAAATGCAGGAACTCCGCTAAACAGCATCATAGATCTCAGCTTCCCGAACCTCTGTATGACATGGTCGCTTCATGCTTTACTACACTCCTAAAATTATTTTAAAGTGACAGTAGGGTCCACATAATTATTGCTGCCTTGAAAATACATTAAAAAAAACCCTCAAAAACAGCTCTATCTGTACAATACCTAAAATGACGTAAAAGGCCAGTGCTCAGGAATAAACCCTACTGGGAGGGTAAGCATACTATGGAAACGATCTCATGCAGACCATGACCCCTCCACATCCCTTTACATTTCATGATCCAGACCAGATCATACGGGCTTTGGAAATTTTTGACCAGTGATCGCTTGGGGGAAACAGTCTTTAAAAAAAAAAAAAAATTTAAAAAAATGTAAACACTTCAGTAACACAGTGTGAAGAGTCCAAGAGTTAAAAATCGAAAGAAATCAATATAAAATAAGGCACATGGAAAAGAAGGCCTTCTCCGACCACACGGCAGGCGAGACTTTTTTTTGGTCCTAGTTAGGCACAGTTCACATGCAGTGCGTGCCGGCCGCAGGAAAGAAAAGAAATCCAACCTTCAGAGAAAGTGATCCATGTCTGCCAGGGCCACCGACGGGTGCGGTGGTCTGCATGACGCCAAGTCTTCAGCGGTAAGGCTCCCCTTACTTTGGAGCCAAAATACTATATGCTCTTCAGGGGCAACGAAATTGTATAACTGAGAATTTTTTAGGGGTCAGTATAGGGAAAAAAAAAAAAAAATGTTAAAAATAGTAAAAAAATTTAAATAAGGGGCATTCTAGATTCAAGATCAAGGAGGTTGGGCACTAAAGTCCCTCATTGTGGGATCGGTAGGACAGGTAATAAATGCGTTAGGCTGGAATACCACTTTAAAGGGGTTCTCCAGACCTGTATCTAAAATGGCTCTTTCAGCTAACCTATGGAGAGAATACACTTTCAGCAGTACTTACCCTACCATGACAGAAGGGTAAGTATATTCCCCCCACAGGTTAGCTAAAAGAGCCATTTACAGGCTCAGAGATCCCCTTTAAGGGCTCATTCACACGACCTTATGAATGGGTCCGCTTCGGTTTCGCAATTTTGCAGAACGGGTGCAGACCCATTCATTTCAATGGGGCTGCAAAAGATGCGGACAGCACAGAATCCGTAGTTCCGTTCTGCGGACCCGCAAAAAATATAGAGCATGTCCTATTCTTGTCCGCAATCGTGGACATGAATAGGCATTTTTATAACGGGCCGCCCGTTCTGTAAATTGCTGAACACACACGGGCAGCATCCATGTTTTGTGGATCCCCAATGTGCGGACCACAAAACACGGCGCGGTCACGTGAATGCGCCCTAAAGGACAGCAATGTAAGAAAAAATAATACATTTTTTTTGTATGTGCACCTAGACCTATTTTGCAAAAAAGTGCCATAATTTGCGCTCCTTTCAGGTACATAATGTTGCAAATGCAACAAAAGGGCCCAGCTCCCCTGTTTCGGGGGCTCCCGTCTCAACAAGGAGGAGTGGCTTCCCAGAACGGGGGCGTGGCTTAAGATGCAACAGAAATTTTGGTGCAAAGTAGGTCAACCAATAGCGGATGTAACAATGCACCAAATGAGGCCACTGTGATAAATTTGGAGCATCTGTAAACTGTCTAAATATTAGACAGGATTAGTAAATCTGCCCCAGTCTGTCCAGACTAATTAATCTCTACTGCATCAGTTACACAATTTCACGCCCCCGTAAAATACTGCGTCAGGGCCGGCATTCATGTTGTGGTCGGTAACAGGTCCCTCTGGTCTGTAACAGTTGGCACAGTGCGGGCAGATGTCCACTGCGTGGTCCAGTAGTAAAGTGCAGGCTTCAATCCACAGCTTATCCGTTATCGAAAAAAGGACTCGCGCAACAGCAGGAAACGGCAGATGGACGGACCACCGCCTAAGAAAGCTTCCGAGAAGCAGAGCCAGCTCTCTCCAGTCCATTTCCCTTAATAAATTGCACTTGGATCACATTACTTTATGACGCCCTTCTGCATCGTCTCCTTCTTTAACTTTTCCAAGGCTTGCGGTCCACGCCTTTGTTCTCCGGTATGTGGCGGTAGCGGCATTTGTCACCATAACTGCAGCCGTTCAGTCTCCAGTAGAAACATTCGCTGGTTTTGGAGACCGCTTTCTTCTTAGCGCTAAAAGAGGCAAAAAGTGCATTCTCCATATTACTGAAGTTATCATCATCTATCTTGGTTGCACAGATGTAGCAGAGCCGATTTCAGTATTTACATTTGTGGAACTGCATGGTTTGTGAGCAGAGATAATGCAGTGGGTTTACCTGTAATCTTATAACATATTATCCCGACACAGGAGCCGTGCCAAATGTCAAACTCAACTCTGCTACATCTGTAATGGATATGAAATTACTACAATTATTGACAGGGCCCCTTAACTTCTCCTGACATGTTTGTTTTAGTACATACATTCCCCATGAGATAAGAATTCTGGACCATCTTGCCTTACAATTTTGCATTGCACTGTTCCTCTGTTATTCCTCCTGGAAACATAGGAAAAAACCGACAACTGGGTGTTACAATTCCCATAGCAAACGGGTGTGCCTGTGCAAAGTGTGGCACTGTCAGCTCTGATTGGACAGTGTCCGGTTGTACACGCCCCCAGTTGACAATTGAATTACATCTCACTCCCCTGGAATGTTATACTATATGACCCAAATAGCTTCATTTTACTAAGGCTACGTACACACGACCATATGTGTTTTGCGGTCCTCAAATTGTGGATCCGCAAAAAAAACAAAAAATGGATGATGTCAGTGTGGCATCCGTTTTTTTTTGTGTGTGGATCCATTGTAACAATTCCTATCCTTGTCTGCAAAATGGACACGAATAGGACATGTTCCATCTTTTTTGCGGGGCCACGGAACGGACATACGGATGCGGAAGAAACAGGGTGTGCTGTCCGCATTTTTTGCGGATCCTTTGAAATGAATGGGTTCGAATCCTATCCGCAAAAAAAACAAAAACGGAATGACACTGACACAAAATATGTTTGTGTGCATGAGGCCTAAGGCCTACTGCACACTACCGTATGCCCTCGGAAACATACGATCCGTGAGCGGCATTGATCGTGCGCACGGGAGCGCACAGTATCATAGATTACAATAGTTGGGCCGCCTGTGGGACTATTGTCCCGCACTCATATGATCATATGAGTGTGGGAAAATAGCCCCGCGGGCGGCCCGACGGGCACAGCATCGCTGTAATCTATGATGCTGTGCGTTCCCGTGCGTACGATCAATGCCGCTCCGTCTCGGCCCAAGTGTGAGAATTTGCTAGACGATACTTTAAAGGGGTTCTCCAGGCAATTTGTCAAATTAGTATTTGTAACTAACCCGTGGAGAGAGGACGTGGCCGCTTCTTTTGCGCCATCTATAATGCAGCAGAAGAGGAAGACCCGGGCAGAAGGGCCTGCAGAGGAGGGGGCAGCGAGGGACGGTAAGGCGCATGGGAACGGGCAGCACGGTGGCTCAGTGGTTAGCACTGGTGCCTTGCCTATATAGTAGCGCTATATAAATGCAAAAAATAAAATAATAAATGATCTCCCTCAAACTAGTAGAGAAAACGCCTAAAGAACCACTTTAAAGTATCTCCTAGTGAACTCTCATACTTCGTGAAATGAGCTACTAGGGTCATAAAGCGGTATTCCGATCTTAAACAGTATGGCGTATCGTCAGGATAAGCCATCAGTCTATGACTGGTAGGAGTCCGACCTGTGGGCACCGCAATGATCCTGAAGCTACACACTTTTGGCCATGTACACGGATGTACTTTTTGTCAAAATCCTGCAATACCGAGATTCTTGTCGCTCCACAAGATTTTTATACAACAGAAGTCTGGGTCAGTGCAGTCCAGCGATCGTTAAATATTGATACGTGGCGCGTGCCCCCTGGCACATTCTAGTCCCCGGTTCACCAGCCGACTGCTCAGGCAGCAGAATTAAGCAGAGAGAGTAATCGGCCGGAGCTGCGAGGAGGAAGAACAAATGGTAGATGTCAACAAGGGCTGCAATTATTACTCTGCAGCATATTAATGGGAGGCAGGAGGCGCGCGCTGACTACAGGGAGACGGGCACGGTTTAAAGCTTGGTACAGTCTGTTCACGGACAGGAGGCCGGACCTTAAACAAATATTATAAAGGAGGAAGATGTGGCACCTCCGGAGTGATCATTAACAGCAGCAGGAAATAAGACGATTACAAATCAATCAGAGGGCAGACTGGCGCGGCCGGCTTCCAAATGTCATATCTCAAGGTCTAATGACTAAGTTCTGCACTGTCACTGGTGGAACTGGTAAATGCACAAGGGCTACAGTGAATGAGTTAGATCAGGGATGCCCAACCTGCGGCCCTCCAGCTGTTGCAAAACTACATCTCCCAGCATGCGCAGACAGCCGGGCATGGTGGGAGTTCAAGTTTTACAACAGCTGGATGGCCGCAGGTTGAGCATCCCTGAGCGAGATTAACGCCTCCTGACACCGAAGAATAAGGAGTAGACGGCACGATGGGGGGTGAGCACACCACTCCTCGCCTTCAGCTGCTCTGCATGTCCTGCTTTTCTTTCCATGTTGTTCTTAAGTCTACAATTCTTTGGCGTTTTATTTCTTACTATATTTATAGCTTAAAGAGGACCTGCCCCCTCTCCGGACATGCCTGTTTTAATAGCTCCATGCATTCCCCACGTACTAACAATTCTGGAGCATCTATTCCTATGGCTCTATGCTGTGCCATTCCTGTATTATTTGCATGTTATAAATGAATTACTATTAGCCTTCAGTAAGGGTACAGAGGGGAGGTAACCAGTTGGGGGTGTGTACCTGCACAGTCTGACAATGGCAGCACTGACTGGATAGAGTGAGTCTGTGCAGGTACACACCCCCAACTGGTTACCTCCCCTCTGTACCCTTATTGAAGGCTAATAGCAATTGATTTATAACGTGCAAATAATAAAGGAATCGCGCAACAAAGAGCCATAGGAATAGATGCTCTAGAATTGTATTACATGGGGAAGCATGGAGCTATTAAAACAAGACTGTGAGGAGTGGTGAAAGGCATGGGCGTAGGAAGCGGGGGGGAGATGGATCCCCCCCAGGAAATAATGTAGGGGGGACAGGTATGGTCAAATCCCCCCCAGCGGGGCAATGTGTGCGGCGGCGACATAACGTACATATAGGGGTCGCAGTTGAGACCGGGCCCGGCGCCTCATGGCCCGGCCTGGACAGCAGCGAGCACAGCGGACGGCGTCAATGCCGCGAGACCTGTGAACTCTCGCGGCAGGTCTCGTGGGAACATGCGCGCGCCGTGCGCGCCAGAACTTTATCTGAGAGAGACTCGGAGGCCGGAGCGCTGGGGAGACGGTGACTCATCATCCAGACAGAGCCAGCCCAGGCCTCTGGAGCAGGTAAGTTCATTACAATTACTGTGGGGGCAAATTAATTAATATGGGGGCAGTGTGGGGACCAATTAATTATTATGGAGCAATGTGGGGACAAATTAATTAATATGAGGCAGTGTAGGGGCAAATTAATTAATATGGGCGCAGTGTGGGGCAAATTGATTAATATGGGGGCAGTGTAGGGCAAATTAATTAATATGGGGGCAGTGTAGGGCAAATTAATTAATATGGGGGCAGTGTGGGGACCAATTAATTGTTATGGAGCAATATGGGGGCAGTGTGGGGACACATTAATTATTATGGAGCAATGTGGGGGCAAATTAATTAATATGGGGGCAGTGTGGGGACACATTAATTATTATGGAGCAATGTGGGGGCAAATGAATTAATATGAGGCAGTGTAGGGGCAAATTAATTAATATGGGGGCAGTGTGGGGCAAATTAATTAATATGAGGCAGTGTGGAGGCAAATGAATTAATATGGGGACAGTGTGGGGACATATTAATTATTATGGAGCAATATGGGGGCAGTGTGGGGACAAATTATTATGGAGCAATGTGGGGGCAAATTAATTAATATGAGGCAGTGTGGGGGGAAAATTACTTTACACCAGTTTGATAAAATTACCCCAATTATGAGAAATCTAACATGTCTGTGTAACAAACTCTGCAGAGACGAGATGCGGCTGGAGGAATTTTTCATGGTGGTCAGGGTCAAACGGAGGAGAAGAGGAAACTGGATGTAAGAGGTAGGTGGTGCTGGATTCCCCTATATGTACAGCGGGCTCACTACTGTCACCCGCGTCTCATCTCCCCCCCCCCCCCCACCCCAAAGTATTTATCATAATCCTATGTATTTTAAATTTGGCAGCTACATTTTAATTTGTCACCTGCATTCCTATGTAACAGACCAGATAACAGTGATAACTGTCTGTGCGCAGATAATGTAGTATATGTTCCCAGCAGTCCTATGTAACATAGTTGTGTTATGTGGGGTGTTACATAGGACTGCAGGTAACATCTATAACATCTGTACTCAGACAGTTATGAGATAATGGTGATCCGGCGGGTTGGGGGGGGGGGTGTCGGCAACGAAGAGGGGGCCCCATGGATCAGTTTCGCACCGGGGCCCCATGGATTGTGTGTACGCCACTGGGCATCTCCATAGTGATCTATCAGAGGCCGATGCCTGAGCCATACAGTGCGGGACACAGGCCGGAAGAGGCCTGCATCGCATCGCTGCTGCCAAAGAGGTAAGTATAAGTGTTCATTTTTTTTTAAATATATACAATATACTTTTACTGTCTGGAACATGATTGAGGGGCCCGGGCCCTGGTATTACCCGGTGTGCAAATGCTGTCCCCACAGATTTTTGGGGGTTCCTACACCCATGGTGAAAGGTCCTCTTTAATATCCTCTGAAAATATGTAAAAAGTTAGGAGAGAACAAGTTGGATGCTTGCAGCCACCACTAGAGGGAGCTCAAAGGCGTCACACGTGACCATGCGGATGTTGACAGACAGGGACCAGAAGTGCCGAGCAGACCGCACCATAAGGCTTGTCACCCAGCTTTCTTAAGCTTGTACAGAGTTACTGTATTCACTGCCATTCAGAGGGTCGGTGAAAGCTGGGTGACAATCCCGGAGGGACCATGTCAGGTATTAGAGGTCACTCAGCTTTCTGAAAAATAGAAAAGGAGGTAATGCATAGAAAAGATACCAATGCAGGAGCTAAAAAGGTTTCAGGGCAGGAGACTCTCCCTCTGCTCAATATTGCTCATCTACAAAGATAATAAGAGAGCAGCGCTGTGCGGCCGACCGCAAATGCGAGATGTTCTCCTCAGATCGCGGGGGGCTCTGAGGCTTCACAAAACTTACTTTGCTGCAGCCGCTTGTCTTGGCTTGTCTGGGTATCGAATCAATAACCGCGTGTTCTCTACTTCTTTACCCTGTGGACGGATGAAAACTGTAATCTTGTGCTGCACCTTCCCAATTATAACACTGCTTTACAAGCAAAACAAATAGCGTATAATAAAGATCATATATATATATACACACACACACACACACACACATATAAATAAACAGACACACAAACAAAATATGACAGCACTGTTATACATGCAAACAATAGAACTGGGGATTATTCTGGATTACTGCGGTATTATACCTACTGTACATGAAAAATGAAAGCTCTTTGTGCACATTTTAGATCCAACATGTGTCGGGCCCATCTACCAACGTCAAGGTGGCTTCTGCAGATGGATACCTAACACTAACAGAACTGCCTCTCCTGGGCCTAACCAAAGCCTACAATGTTCAGGGCGGTGTAGGAACCAGCTATGTTTAGACTCTGCTCAGAAGCCCTGGCCAGATGGGCGGGGAGTGCTCGATCTAAAGGAGGGGGCTACCCTCCAAACATACTGCAAGAAAATTTAGACTGTATAGTAGGTACCAGTGTAATCCAGAATAATCTCTAGTCACTAGTTCTATTGTTTGCATGTGTAACAGTGTGCTGCCATATTTTGGACTAAATTTTCTTTATAATTATATATATATTATACACACACAAACAGCCATATATATAAGCGAACCAAAAACAACAGCATCGCAGACTCCAAATGTAGCTCCAAACCGTTTATTCAGACAGAGAGGGCACTGAAAAGGAAAAGTGCACTCTGCAATATGGTTAAAAAAAATCACACATATTTGGTAAAGAAAAAAAACACCACATAAAAAGACACCTACTAGGGTAAAAAAAAAACACAATGCACCAGTGCATCATACAATGCAGGTAGAAAATGTAACAAGGCCACAATGGAGGGATACAGATATACAGACCCAGTAGGCGCCGCACCCAACGTGTTTCACACTGCTTCCTCAGGGGCCAGTCTTGTCCACCATACAAAAATGTGATGTTTTGGTAGTACAACTGCCTGCTGTATTGCCGAAACGTCGCATTTTTGTATGGTGTACATGACCGTCTGAATAAATGGTTTGGAGCCTGCAATGCTGTGGTCTTTTGTGCGCTTGTACAGCCCAGATGTTCACCTGGTCATCGCAGGCACAGTGGGCAAGTGACTCTGGTGCTGATTTTTTTGGATTATGTAATGTGCGGCCGACACTCCATTAGCAAAAACCGGGTTAATGAGGATCAGGACCTGTATTAGATTTATGCTGAAAACTGCACTGTAATTGTGGCCACCTAACTATGGACGGGTGCGCCACGAAACTACAAAATGCAATGCAGTCTGCAGACAGCATGTAAGAAGGAGCCATCTATCCACAACATGCAGGCTGCCTGCAGTTTGCACTGCATTTTGTCGTGAAGGGTACTCTTTAAAGGGAAATCTATCACCACATACCGATATGAATTACGGTATTAAATGTGCGCTGGTCCCTGGAGTAAAACGCTCTTGATCCCATCCAGATTCTTGGCTGCATTCTAGAGAATTGATTCTTTTTCTCATGGTGCAATGAGGGTGTCACTGTTGCACTGTAAGCCTTGCACCTTACTCCTGGCTGTCCGGCCCCTACAGATTTGAATGACAGAGCCAGGTAGTGATGTAATCTCGTTAATTGGCATACATGCAGTCCAGTCCGGCTGCTTGCCAGGGCTGTACTGCGCATGCACCGACTGCCAAAGCGATGGCGCACATATGCGCAGTACAAAGGACTTCAGCCCAGGCAAGCAGCAGGGCTGTACTTTGCTTGCGCCAATTACCGGAGTGAAGGCTCATTGCCCAGTAGACTACATCACTGCCTGGCCCTGTCACTCAAAGCTGGGGAAGCCAGGAGCTGGTTTTCTGTGTACATGGTGCAATGGTGACACCCTCGTTGCACCAAGCTATAAATCTGCATATGAGAAAAAGAAGAATTTCTCCAGAATGCGGCCAAGAATCCAGATGGGAGATAGAGCGTTTTACTTAAGGGACTAGCGCACACCTAGCAATTCATTTGGATTCATATCCAGGTACGTGGTGACAGATTCCCTTTGATTCAGATCTGGTACACTAATTTCTAGCATTAAAGACGTACTGCCTCCCTGCAATCTGCCTGGTAAAGCAATCGTACTACTATGTGCATGCAGAGAAAATTCTGACAGAAGCGGTCGCCGGATCTTCGAGATGCACACATGCAGTTTATATGAACTCTTACCTGCAATGCCTCCAGTGCTCTGGCTGTCGCAAGGGGACACTTAAAGTTCACAAACGCACAAAATCTTTCAACAAGGAGTCGAATGCTAATGATTTCACCAAAACTAAAAAAAAAAAAAAAAGGGTCATAGTAAGTTCCAAAAAAAGAATTCTAAGAAACAACTAAATCATAAGGAAATGTGTTAAAACTGAACAGACAATAAATATTTGGTCAGCAGGATCAGCCGGTGCCGGTCCACCCATGTTCATCTGATTTTCTGTCCAGGATTAGAAGAACATGGCTGCTTTTTTGACAGAATTAGCCCCACGCCAGTCCACAGGTTGCATGCGGTATTGCAGCTCAGCCTTATTGCAGCTCAGCCTGTTTCTTTGCACAGACGGATCCGCACCTATAATGCAAACGTTTGTATCCATTCAGAACGGATCCGTTTGCATTCGTTTTAAAGAAAAATGACAAAGTCCAAAACAAATCCGTTTTGAATTACATTGAAAGTCAATGGGGAACAGATCCGTTTTTAAATGCACCTTATTGTGTCATTGACAACGGATCTGTCCCCATTGACTTGCATTGTAATTCAATACGGATCCGTTAGGCTCTGCCTCTTCAGACGGACACCAAAAGGCTGCATGCTGCGTTTTGGTGTCCGCCTCCAAAACAGAATAGAAGCGGAACGGAGCCGGATTGATGCATTCTGAACGGATCCTTATCCATTCAGAATGCATTGGGGCTGAACTGATCCGTTTTGGACCGTTTGTCAGAGCCCTGAAACGGATCTCACAAACGGAATCCAAAACGCTAGTGTGAAAGTACCCTAAGTTGCAATACCAAACGCAAACTATGGACAGGTGTGGCGCTCGTCCTGGATGTGAATGTTTTTCTAATGCTATACAAACCCTCTAACATAACTGGCAGATGGATTTTTACACTCTGATTCTGGCGTTTCCTGGTACAAGAAACGCCCAAAAAAAATGCAATTTGATACCTGCTGCCTAATGCCTCCGCAGATGATATCTGATTGCAGGGGGGTCTCGGAGGAAGGACACCCTGTAATCCGCTTGTTATTGAGGGTCCGGCCCTCCAACTTTGGCTGCACTATTAGTCAAATTAATTCACTGTCTTGCAGCCAGACGATGTAGATTTTCCTAAATATTTCATCATTGATTTTTTCATCTGGAGTGCCTCGCTAAGTTCCTGCAGCCCTCGCAATTAATCCAGGCGTTGGCTGCAGAGAGAAGCATGTGCTGCGCTGATACGGCATTCCAAATCACAGCGGGAGCGGCACTGGCTGTAGCCGGGATCCTGTCGCAACGGAAAGGGGTCAGAGACAGCTCACTGCGCTACTCGGAGCAAGATAGCGCCATCCAGGACGCACGTGGCTGCCTACCAGGGCATCGGTATATCTACTGTACCTACAGGAAGGACTGGAGGAGGGTATATAATGTATATAGAGGGAGGAATGGTGGAGGGTATATAATGTATAAAGAGGGAGGAGGTTATATAATGTATACAGAGGGAGGAGGGTATGTAATATATACAGAGGGAGGAGGGTATATAATATATACAGAGAGAGGAGGGTATATAATGTATATAGAGGGAGGAGGGTATATAATGTATATAGAGGGAGGACTGGAGGAGGGCATATAATGTATATAGAGGGAGGACTGGAGGAGGGTATATAATGTATATAGAGGGAGGAGGGTATATAATGTATATAGAGGGAGGAGGGCATATAATGTATACAGAGGGAGGAGGGTATATAATGTATATAGAGGGAGGAGGGTATATAATGTATACAGAGGGAGGAGGGTATATAATGTATACAGAGGGAGGAGGGTATATAATGTATATAGAGGGAGGAGGGTATATAATGTATACAGAGGGAGGAGGGTATATAATGTATACAGAGGGAGGAGGGTATATAATGTATATAGAGGGAGAAGGGTATGTAATATATACAGAGGGAGGAGGGCATATAAAATATACAGAGGGAGGAGGGTATATAATGTTTACAGAGGGAGGAGGGTATGTAATGTATACAGAGGGAGGAGGGTATGTAATGTATACAGAGGGAGGAGGGTATATAATGTATACAGAGGAGGAGGGTATATAATGTATACAGAGGAGGAATGGAGGGTATATAATGTATACAGAGGGAGGAGGGTATATAATGTATACAGAGGGAGGAGGGTATATAATGTATACAGAGGGAGGACTGAAGGAGGGTACATAATGTATACAGAGGGAGGAGGGTATGTAATGTATACAGAGGGAGGAGGGTATGTAATGTATACAGAGGGAGGAGGGTATATAATGTATACAGAGGGAGGAGGGTATATAATGTATACAGAGGGAGGAGGGTATATAATGTATACAGAGGGAGGAGGGTATATAATGTATACAGAGGGAGGACTGAAGGAGGGTACATAATGTATATAGAGGAAGGAGGGTATATAATGTATATAGAGGGAGGAGGGTATGTAATGCATATAGAGGAAGGAGGGTATGTAATGTATATAGAGGAAGGAGGGTATGTAATGTATATAGAGGAAGGAGGGCATATAATGTATATAGAGGGAGGACTGGAGGAGGGTACATAATGTATACAGAGGGAGGAGGGTATATAATGTATACAGAGGGAGGAGGGTATATAATGTATATAGAGGGAGGACTGGAGGAGTCTAAATACATATATATATATAACCCCTGGATTGCCTGTCTATATAGTCTTGATATTTATTTCTGTTTAATTAACAAAAATAAGAAAATCCAGATTCAAATCGAAAATTATCCACAGGGTTGAAAAAAAATTATGAGATTTTATTTTTTAAGACTAAATATTACAAAAGCGCCATAAAAACAAGAACATGTTGACTATGGCAGGGGGGCAGTAGTCCCATACATGAGCAGCGTTGCAGAGAGATGCTCCTGAGTGACACATAACGGCACTGCTCATCTCCAAGCTAATTATCAGAAGCAAACAGAATTAATGAAACGAGGCCAAGACTCCTGAGAGGTCACAGGTACCGTCCTCGCTAACCGTAAAATGAAACAAAACTGGTGAAATGGCGGCTAGTGCACTTTTTCCAAATGATTGATAGCACAGTAAGAACCGTGCTGAAAAGAAGAAAATCTGCTGCACTCTAAGGTGATGTTCACACACGTCAGTCTGCATGTCCCATTTACATCCACTGCAGAAATCCGAGGTTTACACGAGGAGTTTTGCCGCTGATGCGTTGTGGGTTTTCAATCTGCCTATGGGAAAATGCATACAGAAAAAAAATACCGGGCTTCGAGCAGGCTGCATTGTCAAGAAAAGGACAATTTCCAGAAGACAAAAAAAAAATAAAAAATACTAATGAACTAAAGAAGAAAAAAAAAAAATCCTGCGCAGTCTGTAGTCCATTTTGTATTTCCCCATTGACCCAGGCCTCATGCACACGACCGTTTGTGTTTTGTGGTTCCCGGCCGTGTGCATGCTGCCATTTTTTTCCCTTCTGTAGAAATGTCCCATTATTGTCCGCAAAACGGACAAGCGTAGGACAAGTTTGACCTTTTTGGAGGGCAGGCTGGACGGACATACAAATGCGGACAGCACAAATCTTGCAGCCCCATTGAAATGAATGGGTCACGGGGACTTACAGTGAACATATGGGCATAAAACTTTTTTTAAATGGGCTGTGTGTGAAAACACTATAATGCAGAATAAGATAAAATTAAGGAAAAAAAAAAAAAGGAAAAACAGCTCAAACAATCAAGTGGTTTAATGTATCCTCATTAAAGAGACTGAGTCAGGCTCACGCTGTTTCGGCACGTGCAAACCATTTCAAGGACAGCTGAGGAGACCTCTCAGTGCAGACTGGACAAGAGGGGTAACGGGGATCTTATACTATATAATAAAAATAGTGACGTGTATACTGTCCTTTTGAGAGGGCAGAATAGTGTAGTATATACTATAGCGTAGTAGACTATACTATTGTGTCCTCCGTATGCACATATAATGAGCAGCAAGCATAGCCCAAAGTATACTTGATATCGGTCAGCAGAATGAACCCTATTAAACCAGCCATAAGGCCTGGTAGGGCTGACACTGCTGCCTAAAAAACATACCTTTCCTCTCCCAATGAACTGCTGTATTTAGGAATGCAAAAATATGTAAATTAGGGCTTTACGGGGTATTCTGGTTATGTAAAGTTATCCCCTATCCACAGGGGCATAAGTATCAGATCGGTGGGGGTCCTACCACTGAGACCCCCCTGATCTTGAGAACAAGGGCCTATTACCCAGTGGAGCCTGACAAAATGAACGGAGTGGCCGGTTGAGCATGTGCGCTGCCGAACCATTCATCTTTACGGGAGTTCTGGAGACATCCGAGTAAATCACTTGGCCATCTCCAAAACTTCTAAAGAAATGAATGGAGTGGCAACGAGCATGCCCAACAAGCAGCTCTATTAATTTCAGGGGCCTCCATGGGGTAGGGTCCTACTGCCGAGACCCCTGCCGATCTAAGGCCCTTTCACAAGAGCGAGTTTTCCGCGCGGGTGCAATGCGTGACGTGAACGCATAGCACCCGCACTGAATCCTGACCCATTCATTTCAATGGTTCTGTGCACATGAGCGTTTTTGTTCTATATTCTGCGTGAAAAACGCATAGCATCTGCAAGCAAGTGCGGGTGCGTTCCGTTTTTTACTGATGGTTGCTAAGAGATGTTGTTTGTAAACCTTCAGTTTTTTATCACGCGCATGAAAAACGCATCAAAACGCATTGCTCTCGCGCGGAAAAAACAACTGAACGCAATCACAGGCAAAACTGAATGGCTTTGCCTGTGAAATCGCACAGTTTTCACTGAACGCATCCGCAACGCATCCGGACCTAATCCGGACACGCTCGTGTGAAAGAGGCCTAATAGTTATCCCCTATCCTGTGGATTGGTGGTAACTTTACATAAACAGAATATCCCTTTAAGGGCACAGAGGGCAGGCCCTAGTAACTCTGTGCACCTTAGCTCCTCCAATCTGCTTCCCTTGACACTTCCCCTCCACCGGGATGCCTGGCCCTGCCGACCAAGTTGCGGGGAAGTGTCCAGGGAATCACAGCAAAGGTGCACAGAGTTGCTAGAGTCTTCCCTTGGTGCACTTAAGCCCTAATTTGCATATTTTGTAAAGCAACGTATCAGGGGAAGAAAGGCATGGTTGTAATCAGCAGGCTCAGCCCTAGCAGGCAGTATGAAGCGCTTGCTTACCATTTAAACAGGTCCCACAGCTGCTTTTCTGTTACCTGGTCCGTTATGTTTCCCACCCACAGCGAACAACTCTGGGTCCTGAAAAACGGGAAGACGGAGTCAAGAGCAGACCAGGAAGCAAGCAAACAATAGGAGCCAGCAGCACCCTGGAGGTGCTAAGAGTTTTGCAAACACTGAATATCTGTATCATTTCCAATTGCATTACAGATCTGAATGAGGTCGCCTTGTCGGGTGGTGTGCCTACACAATTTGATAAAAATTTTCAAAGTACAGGATATTTGTCAGCAGTGCAAGTTAATACGATCCAGTGTTTGCATAGATCTTAGCGCCCGCAGAGACGGCTACTCTCAAATCACATAAATTAGAGGAATGGGACGACTTTTTCTCCTCATGAATGTAGATGTCAGGAGAAATAAGCATTGGTCATGCTGGATTTCAACATGTCCGATCTTTTTGGTCTCAACAGAGATAAACCACCGGCAGAGGTGTCTGACAGCCGCTTACATCGCACTCTCCATGTGGCGGATTGAGAGGAACAGCTGTCGACAGGCGTTCAGCTGACAGCTATGTAATGTATGTGGTCTGATTAACTTTAAGCTTTGAAGTGGCATTGAGTTTAATGCTAAATTCAAGCTGTGCCAAAGGCAACGCAGCAGTGCTGAATTTGCACACCTCCCAACCATCCTGGACACTGCTGCCAGGGCAGGCACCGAGGGGGGGCAGCACCCTGTCCGGGGAGGCACCGAGGGGGGGCAGCACCCTGTCCGGGGAGGCACCGAGGGGGGGCAGCACCCTGTCCGGGGAGGCACCGAGGGGGGGCAGCACCCTGTCCGGGGAGGCACCGAGGGGGGGCAGCACCCTGTCCGGGGAGGCACCGAGGGGGCAGCACCCTGTCCGGGGAGGCACCGAGGGGGGCAGCACCCTGTCCGGGGAGGCACCGAGGGGGGCAGCACCCTGTCCGGGGAGGCACCGAGAGGGGCAGCACACTGCCCGGGAAGGCACCGAGGGGGGCAGCACACTGCCCGGGAAGGCACCGAGGGGAGCGGCACACTGCCCGGAGAGGCACTAATGGGGCGGCACACTGCCCGGGGAGGCACTAAGGGGGCGGCACACTGCCCGGGGAGGCACTAAGCGGGCGGCGCACTGCCTGGGGAGGCACTAAGGGTGCGGCACACTGCCCGGAGAGGCACTAAGGGGGCGGCACACTGCCCGGGGAGGCACTAAGGGGGCGGCACACTGTTTCAGGGGCACTAAAGAGGCATCAGTGTTGTGATGGGAGCACTTAGGGGACATTTTTAGCGAGTTGGTGTACTAAGGAGGTATCTGCTGTGTGGGAGCATTAAGGGGACATCATAATGTGTGTGGGGGCACTGGGTGGGATTGGGAGTGCATTGTGGATTTGGTGTGGTTACAGACGTGGTGTCCCTCTTCACATTTTTTCCAAAGTTGGGAGGTTTGCATTTGGCACAATACGAATGTTATCTTAATGATTCGGCACTTAGTTCAGCTCTGCTACATCATCTATAGTAACTAGCAGATAAGGAATAAAATTCACCGCAGCCGAGGTGACAGGAACCGGTGGAAGCTGTAATAAGAGGCGGCAGTTGTCGAGAGACATTCCCCATAAAATAGTTTACAATAATATCCCAGAGAAGACGCTCGGGGAGGAACTGATCCGTGAAATGCATGCCTGAGTTCAAGATTAAAAAGGCAAGGCAATCTGCATAAGTGAAATACTTGTGGAGAGCGTTCATACGCTGGTGTCAGCCGGAACAGATTTATAGGTTTCCTCAGGCAGCAGATGGGCGGCCGCACTCACTCTGACAATTCATTTAGGAAGAGCAGCTCCTCTTCTCCAGTCTCATCCAGCTTCATGTTCTCCTGCAAGACTGCCGGGAAGAAGGAGAATTACCGAGAGCTCGGCCCCTGCCCCCCTCACTCATATGTGTAACTGTCCAGAAAATCACCTTTAGCAGAAATTGGCGCTTCCATTACAGCAGGGACAGATCCGTATTCTTCAAGCAAGTGAAAGCTTTGTCCCTGGGTGAAACCGTGAGCCTTCAGAGAGAGTCATATACATTTTAGAACAGGCCCTCCTAATGGGACTTTAACAGGTTTTCTGATTGTATATAATTATACAATAATAATCTTATACAATGAGCTGACATCAGGATAAAATCTTTTTAACCATGCATACTGCCTGGTAGAGTTGAACCTGCTGATTAAAATGATACCTGACTTATGAAAATCGGTTGCAGCGTTCCCAAGAACAAAAAAAAAAAAAGGACTGTGGTTTCAGTGCACCCAGAGACTAGGCTCCGCCCTTTGGTGCACTGAAGCCTTCATTTGCATAAAAGATGGAAAGTCTTTTTTCTCGGGAGCGGCGTAATCGATTTTTACAAGACAGGTATCATTTTAATCAGCAGGATCAACCCTACCAGGCAGTGCACCTAGTTTATTAGTGTTGACACCGCTTATTTTGGACGCGTTTATATTTATTTATTTTATTATCTTATTATTTTTTAAGGGGGACATGGTGTCAAAAAACACAGCAATTCCACCATTGTTTTTTGGGATTTGTTTTCATGATATTCACCATATGGTATAAAAGACATGATACTTTTACTGTGCAGGGTCAGTACGATTATGAGAAGAAACCTCGTTATTTTTTATGTTTTTCACATTTTGCACAATAAAAAATAATTTTTTTTTTTTTATAAATTTGTTTCTGTGATGCTGTACACAAAGGCCCTGAACATTGTTAGTTTTCCATCGACTGAGTTGTATGAAGGCTTATTTTATTTCATTTTTGCCTATGATGTCCACTGTATGGGATTATAATGTGTTCATTTTATAGTATGGGTGGTGACAGCAATTAGGTATAGATTTTATTTTATTTTTTATGAAAATTAAAGGGTGTTGAAAGGAAGAAAAAGATTTTTGGCTTTTTTATGTGATTTTTTTTTTTATATTTCAAAACACTTTTTATTTATTTTTATTTTTTTTACACACTTTTTTCAAGTCCCAGTAGGCAACTTGAACCTGCGATCCTCTGATCACCCATTCTGTATTACAGTTTCTTCTATCAATTATTCAATGTCCATTAGAATGCCTGACAAAGGCAGAGCCTAACAGGCATCCATAAATAGCAGCTCTGGAGGTAATTGTTAGGCCCCTGGCTGCCATGGCAATTCCTTGGCACCCTATAATGGCATCAAGGGGGCCAGTGGGGTGAGAGAGGGAACTACATAGATGCTGCACTCAGCATTGCATACCACAGCTGGCACCCACTTATTAAAGGCTAGGTACACTTTCAGGGGCATTTTTTGTATTATTGTATTTTACTAATTTTGGTCTACAATCCTTCCTTCAATTGTTTTTTATTAAAAATATTGAGCTGTTCTGTCACAAAGTGTTAACTGTTTATCTAGCTGTATGTGCCTCATCTAATAAATCTTATCTGTAAACTACTAAAATGCCATAAACACTTATATAAGCCATATTCTTATGAGTAAGAAAAGAACTGAGCTATAGTGAGTGTTTTTAAGGTTAGAGATAAGGAGCCATCACCTGAGATGCCTGACAGAACACAGTAAAAACACAGAGCCTGCTACCAGAGAATCTCAAGGCTGTACAGAGAAAGGAGCTCAACATTTTTAATAAAGACCAATTGAAAAAAAATGATTTTGAGCTCAAAAGAAGTACAATGCAATAATAAAAAAAATTCCCCCAAAGGTGTATATAGCCTTTAATGATGTTTGCCTGGGCCATCAGGGTCATTGGCAATAGGCGATGCGTCTTGTGCTTTCAAGTTACACTTTTCTAAGGCTGGCTCGGATACACCTAACGAGCTGCACACCTCTTTCAGTTGGACATGACAAGGAGAGTTCTTCGACATCTAAATGTAAAGACTGAACCAATTCCTTGACGACAAGTAGGTCATCAATTTACCATGAGCTGCAATACTTGACACGTATCTATCTCAATCAAAGCCTCCTCGCATTCTTCATCCAACTTTAACACCATCTTGAAGGCATCTTCTGCTTCTGCATACCTCTGTGCAAAGGAAAGCAAAAGATTAGTCCAGCAAAGCCAGAAGACACAAATCATTCCCAAGGATAAGGTGTGTATTGTGACTGCGCTATCAATGTCCAGACTAGCATGCCTGACCGCTGTACTACTGTGCCTAGTAACCACAGATATATGTACAGTTCTGCCGAATACACACAGGATATTTCCCACATAAACATGCCAATCGGGCACCTACCAGGAATCGTAGCACCAGAGAAGAAGTCCTATGTATGTGGCGTCCTCTTGTATAGGCAAAAATCCACGGTACTGTCGAGGTCAGTTGCTATTTTGGATAATGCTTGAAGCGCGCTTCTGGCCGGGGGGCAGTACTGTAGATTTCTGCCTTTACAAGAGGACGCCACATACTTCTTCCTTCTTCTACGGTGCCACCATTCCTGGTAGGTGCCCGATTGGCTTGTTTATGTGGGAAATATCCTGTGCATTTTGCAAAAAACTGTACATATACCTGTGATTTCTAGGCACAGTAGTACAGGAAGTAGCGGTTGGGCATGCTAGTTGGATTCTGGACATTGATAGCGCAGTCACAATACAAACCTTATCCAGGTCAGTTATCATTGAGCCGGCGGGCGGTTCAATCGCACTGGTGATCTTACTAGTGAACAAATCATTTGCACCTAAATTATTTGATACCTTGCCCCATGCCGCCTCTAACTTGTTACCCAGATGAGAATAATCCAGCTTCTTGACTGCAAGCAGCAGCTTTATGCCCCATGGTGTCTTAAAGCGACATATATATAAGTGTCAGGCACAGGAGAGGGTGCAGACTGCTGCGCCCTGTGCAGCAGCATGCATGTCACAAGCAGTGTGCAAATTAGAGCCCACTGCAGGGAGGGCCTGTGATGAATGGTTGACAACAGCCTTGAAGGGGTTTTTCCGGACGCAGATAACGATGAACTACATTTAGGATGGTTCATTAACATCAGATCGGTGGGGATCCAACACCTGGCACCCCCACCAATCAGCTGCTTCTGGCGCCATAAACTATATAAACTATACACTGTACAGAGGGAAAGCAGAAGGCTCCAAACTCTGTGTAGGTTGCGAGGCAGGTGTATTACAGCTCAGCTCCCATTTACTTGAGCTAGAGCAGAGCTGCAGTACCCCGGCACGGCCACTACACTGTGTACTGAGCCTTCTGGCCTTCACTGTATAGGTTCCAGAGGTTGCTCGAAACAGCTGATCGGTGGGGGTGCTAGGTGTCAGCCCCCCATCAATCTGATTTTGATGATCTATCCTGGGGATAGGTCATCGGTATCCAAGACCTCAAAAACCCCTTTAAATTAGCCACAGGAAACAGAAAGTAGACTGGAGGAGATTCACTGTGTAAAAAGATTTTTGGGTTGTCAATGAGTGAATTACTTCATTGCTACTATTGAACTGTCATGGCACTTTTTAATGATTATATTATTCAGACGCTTAAAGAGACAGCAGTGACATCAGACCGCACGTATACAGATGAGAAATCCCACCAGAGGGCTTGTTTTCTCTGGAGTTTCCTCTTTAAATTTAAAGGGGGTTCTACATTAAAAAGAAATGGCGGCAAGAGGCTGCAAATCAGACAGATGTGAGATTATTGAAAGTAACGAAGGCTATAACAGCAATGTAAAAGTAAGGTGCAGAATAATAGCATTTATCTTACACCAACATAGTATATGGGTAATGCATATGAAAGAAAACTGGGAAACCAGACAAAATACCCATGGTCAACTGAAAAGACCTCCGTACATTGCATCCTTTCAGGGCACGTCCTTTCCTGAAATAGCCCTTAGGCCAATCAGCCGAGAGCTGTATGGAAACGTCTGCATCCACCAGGGCCTTGGGGTAAAGCTCCAGCAGATCGTAGCAATAGGAACGGTTTCCAAAATACCTGCAAAGAACACAAAGCATCAGAGGTTACCGTGAAAGTCCCTTAATCTGGTATAACCAAGAGCTCAGAACTGCCTGGTAATCTGGAATATCACAAGACTGAAATCAAAAGAACGTATGGAGATGGGCGCTTAGTGCAAATGGAGAAGACAGAATACATTCTTCTTAGGTCAATTCTTTGAATCAACTGCTAACGCGTTTTGGACTTCAGATGGCAGATGAGGTTTAACACTGACAAATGTAAAGTTATGCACATGGGAAAGAATAATGCAAGTCACCCGTACATACTAAATGGTAAAAGACTCGCTAACACTGACATGGAAAAGGATTTAGGAATTTTAATAAACAGCAAACTAAGCTGTAGAAACCAGTGTCAGGCAGCTGCTGCCAAGGCCAATAAAATAATGGATTGCATCAAAAGGGGCATAGATGTCCGTGATGAGAACATAGTCCTACCACTTTACAAATCACTAGTCAGACCACACATGGAGTACTGTGTACAGTTCTGGGCTCCTGTGAACAAGGCAGACATAGCAGAGCTGGAGAGGGTTCAGAGGAGGGCAACTACAGTACCCTGAAAGGTTATCAAAATTAGGGTTATTTACTTTAGAAAAAAGACGACTGAGGGGAGATCTAATAACTATGTATAAATATATCAGGGGTCAGTACAGAGATCTCTCCCATCATCTATTTATCCCCAGGACTGTGACTGTGACGAGGGGACATCCTCTGCGTCTGGAGGAAAGAAGGTTTCTACACAAACATAGAAGAGGATTCTTCACGGTAAGAGCAGTGAGACTATGGAGCTCTCTGCCTGAGGAGGTGGTGATGGTGAGTACAATAAAGGAATTCAAGAGGGGCCTGGATGTATTTCTGGAGTGTAATAATATTACAGGCTACAGCTACTAGAGAGGGGTCGTTGATCCAGGGAGTTATTCTGATTGCCTGATTGGAGTCGGTAAGGAATTTTTTTCCCTTAAGTGGGGAAGATTGGCTTTTGCCTCACAGGTTTTTTTTTTTCCTTCCTCTGGATCAACTTGTAGGAAACAGGCCGAACTGGATGGACAAATGTCTTTTTTCGGTCTTATATACTATGTTACTATGTATATGTATCAAAGATTTTTTTTTCTTCTCACTTAAGACATTGATATATCACCAGGGTATACAGCGGCGTCTAGGTCCAACTGGTGGTGGTTCTAGGAAGGAGCGGCACCAGGGCAAGTCCCTTACAGTGAATGGCTGACCATGCAAAGGCCAAGTGGAGCAGACAGGAGGCAAAGAGGTAAAACAGTTCACTGCCGCTACTGCCACCATTCTAGCTTCCGTTTGTAACTGGACCCCATCCAACGGGACTTTTCCTAGAGATATGTTCTGAGGTCTAAAGGACTGAAATACTTTAGCTGTTGTATCTCACTGTACAATGACTGGCTTCAGATTTGTCATTGTGTATTTTATGGAGGACACAAAGATTACAGGCTCATGTTAAAGGGGGTAATGTCCTTTCAGAAAATAACTGTTTGGATGGATGTTCTTCTGAGAGGACATGAAATTGCTCGCCTACTGCTATTCCTAAAATCCAGCTTCAAAGGGAATCCGTCACCTGGTTTGGGAACACTAAACAACCAGCACATCATTGTGCAGCTGGGGTCTATGGTCCCCAAACAAATCCTGCAAAAGAAGGTGAAAGAAATTCAAACTTATTGGGGGAAGTGTGCAGGATTGTTCCCTATTGGCATCAGACGCATGCACACTGCACCGATGGAGCCAAGGACAGCAGACCTCGCATTACTGAGCATGTGCACATCGGGAACATGCACAGTGAAGCTAGGTGTGCTTTTGTAGGCACAGTGCACAAATGACCGATGCCACTGGAGAAGAGTCCCGGACTCTTTCCTCAACAAGTTTGGATTCCATTTACTTTCTTTTACAGGAAATGATGAGTTTACTATTAGCAGGAATATGACTCTCAACCCAAGATGCATTATGTTATAGTGACCCCAAACCAGGTAACAAGTTCCCCCTAAAGGCTATGTACACCTTTGGGGACCTTTTTTTTTTAGCTAAAATAATTTTTTAATTGGTGTTTATTAAAAATATTACGTTCTTTTTTCTGTACAGAGCAGACATGCTCTAGTAAAGGGACCAGCAGCCTTCGGCACTCCAGCTGTTGTAAAACTACAATTCCCAGCATGCTTTCAATTCTGTGGGAGGTCAGAGAACAACCAAGCAAGTGTGCATGATGGGAGATGTAGTTTCAAAACACCTGGAGTGCCGGAGGTTGCTGACCACTGCTCTAGTAGCACCCTTTGGATTTTCTGTCTTTTCCGTCAGACCAGGAGCTGAAGGACTCCTTATCTCTGCTCTCTGACCTCCCAAACACTCATTATAGCTAAGCTCTTATCTTACTAATAAGAATGTGGCTCGAAGTGTTGACGTGTTTATGACCTCTCAGTAGTTTAGAGATGGTGTTTATTAGATGACAGGCACAAATTAAAAGTACCAGTCACACCGCTAGAAAAACAGTTAACCCTTTGTAACAGAACAGCTCATTATTTTTTTAATAAAGGCCAAAATGATTTTTAGCTAAGAATAAAAAATCATAAAAAAAAAAAATGATTCAGTGTAACAACACAACATGCAAATACTTCACAGCACATTAGAAGACTCCTAGCATTACAAATAAAGCACAGAGCAGTGTAAACAATGTGAAGGGAGGTGGGGGTGAGAACTGGAAACCCCCCCCCCCAACCCAATATTGATAGCCTGTACTAGGATAAGCCATCAATATTAGCAACTGGATAACCCCTCTAAGAAAGCCATACACATTACAATAATGTCAGCCATTCCCGCTGATTTTGCTTGGATCGGAGGGGAGGGGGTGCAGATGTCAGGGGAGATAAGGATTGTGCTGTCTGATTTCAACATGCCTGATCCTTTTGTTCTCAGGGAATCTAAGTTGCTGCCAAGGCTGTTCGGTAGCAGCTTACTCCCCTCTACCCATTCAGAAGACATGCATGTCTGGCTGAGCCTGCATATGTACGTGTCCGGTCAAATTATTTTATCGTAAATCGTTATGGTCCCAGCATCATGCCATGTAATCCTCCCCCTTATTCCTATCCTGCTACCACTGATCTATCTAGAAATGTATATTTATCCATACATGCACATCTCTATATCCACACGTTTTCTTCCGTGTCGGCATGGCCCAATAAGCAGACATCACATTCCTACCAGAACACGGGGAGGCCTGGATGATGTCGGGGTATTCTCCATACCGGAGCCGTTACACACAGAGATAAATAACATCATTATCGCTGCAAACAAATCTCCCTGAAATTCAAGGAATCTGAACACAAATCCAATTTACAGCTCAGTGTAGATGATGGAAAAGATAAAATTGCTCGGGCTGAAGCCATGCGACAATCCCTGACTGCACCCAGCGGATGGCGGCAGAACATTTACCTGTAATCTTTAGGATCTAATCTGATAGCTTCGCTAAACAGTTCAATGGCTTTGGTGTAGTTTCCGTCATTCACTGAATTAATGCCTTGTTCTGGAAGAACAGAGAATGTAAAATGAAGATAAAAGGAATGCAGGAAATCATGTGTACAAAACGGCAGGAATGCAGGAGGTGAATCACATAGATAATGGTTAATTATATTAAATTAAAAAAAAAAAAAAATTATTTAAAGCGGTTGTGCACGAAACATTCTACATTTTTCAAACCAGCACCTGGATCTTAATTATTTTCTATTTGCATGGAATTAGAAATTTACTATAGACACTGAGTTATTCAATTAAATCTCTGTATAGCGCCACCTGCAGTTTGTTCTTTTTTCCTCATTTCCTGTCCACCTCACTGAGGTGGTCGCACATGCTCAGTTTAAATCCTTAACTGACACAAGCTATATGTTCTGTTACAAAATTGTGGCAGTTACTGGGAAACAGCTACAGCAGAAAGACCACTGAGCTGTGAAAAGGAGAGAGCTGCAGCAGAAAGTTCACAACCCCCCGAGCTGTGATAGGGACAGAGATGCAGCAGAAAGGACATGCCTCCTGAGCTGCCAGTCTGAATAGAATCTAGCAGAGCAATTGGAGAGATCTCAGGACCCACGTTACAGAGCTGGTTCTAGCTTTGTTAGAAAAAGATTGTCATGTACTATATGATGTCTGATTTAAAAAAAAATTTTTTACATAAATCATGGCATAACCCTTTTAAAGGGGCTTTGAACACACCCACTATACCAGGGATGGCCAACTTGTGGCTCTCCAGCTGTTGTAAAACTACAATTCCCACCATGCCCTGATGTAAGCTAATAGCTGTAGGCAGTCTGGGCATGCTGGGAGTTGTAGTTTTGCCAAACCTGGTGGCTCGCAGGTTGGCCATCCCTGCACCAATACTATAGGGCTGCGATAGCCAAGCGCTCTACTCAGCCAATGGAGAAGCAGTGTGCAAGCTTGATCACCTCTCCATTCCAAGAGGGGAGACATGACCCCCATTCTTGTGATCAGCGGGACCCCCAGAAATTAGACACTTGTCCGCTATCCTGTGGATTGGGAATACATTTTGATTCTGGGAAACCCCAAACTGTTGAGAAGATATGTCTTTCCTTTGCAGCTATAAATGGGGCTATCCAAAGAGCAACTTAATCAAGTGGACCCCAAGTAACCCTCCCGCAGGCCAAACGAGTACCCATATTACAGAGCCAACCATGATGCCCCCCATAACAGATACAGCATGCCACAGAGCCACGAATTAGAAGACCCAGCATGACAGGGAGCCTATTGCAGAGCCAGCATGGCACAGAACCACGTATAGGAGAGCTATGTAGCACGCGACAGGGACCTCATGTCAGTCCCCATAGGACAAAAGTTACATGACAGGGACATCATTATAGAGCCAGCATGCAATATGAGTAAGCACATGACAAGGACCACCCATAGGAGAGCCAGCACATGAAAGGAGCCCAACAGGCATGAGTTTTCCATAATATAGATCTTCTATAACAGAACCACGTGCAACTATTTCCCAATAAATATATATTGAAAAAAATAATAATAAAAAAAGCCTATGTAAAGTCTGTGATTGGAGCATGGCCTACAGGTCGTCACATATTCTCGTAATCCCCAAAAGTACGCTTTTTGGCGGCTGAATAGCAACAGATCTGACTGAGGCGACCTCTGCTTCTACCTGCATTTTTCTTTTGTTGCATGGCTTACGGTAGGGAGGGTGGACCAATAGTTTTTTTTCATGTGTGGCTTGGAAGGGCCAGAAAATAGTGTAAATAAAAAAAAAAAAAAAAACACTCCTGACAAATTGAAAACATTTCAAAATTGTTCCCCAAGGAGAAAGGAAACAACTCACTTTGCAAAATGACTTAAAATGTTATACTAAAATAAATAAAATATAGGGAGGAAAAAAGAAAAAAAAAAAAAAAAGAACGGCTGAGCGTGCTGTGTTGTAACTCGCTTGCACATATTGCCATTTTCACTGTAATATCTTTCTCTGCACATCATTTACACAGAATGTGATGCAAGGTGCTACAGAGAAAAGTCTGAAGATTACAACATGTTGTGCAACGTATTACAGAAGGACACATGGAGCCGTTTTGTTTTTATATGTTTCAGTCTGTTTTCTATATTTTTTTTACCTATACCACAGGGGACTACAACGGCTCCCCAGGACCAACGTATTGATGACCCATCCATAGGAAAGATCATGAATATGAGATTGCGGTGGTCCGGCACCCACTCCCACCGACCAGCTGTAAGCAGCAGCCACAGGTTCCCGGAAATAAACTGTGTACGGAGCCAATACCACAGCGCCATACACCGGCCATTCCTAGGTATTGCATTTCAGCAAGAACTACCACTACACAATGTACAAGGTCATGGCATTCTGCTTCATACTACCGATGACCTATCCAACAGGTAGGTCGTAAATATGTTGGTCCCAGAAACCCCCTTTAAAACACAGTCATTGTACATGTATGCCAATGGCTCAGGAATAGAGCCGCAGCCAACCGCTGAATGAGCTAGCAGTGATAGAAATGCTGAATGTACAGCTGAGCTCCTGCTGCAACCACCGGGATTGGAGATCAAGGATGCAGTCAATGCTGACCGCAGCATTCAAGACGGGAAGAATGTTTCTTATTTCACCCCACAACATGATTGTGGAGTGCCAATGGGTTGCTATAGCCCACAAGTCTGCCATGTTAGTGAACCTATTAGGTTCTGCTATGGGCAGGGTCTAATAGGATGCCTGTCGGTGATATGCAGACAGGCATACTGCACTGCAATATGCAGTATTGCAATGTATTAGAGACGGCATGTTCAAGTCCCTTACTGGTCGTCCTCCCCCCCTAAAAAGTAATAAGATGACACCACTGATATGGTACCATAAGACTACCGCTCATCTATGTAACTACATACATTTGGTACAGCTGTTAACATATTGCTTATACTGCACAGTAAACACTGTAAAAAAAATATGAAATAAATAAAACATTTAAAAAAATCACTGTACTATATTTTTGCTCATGTCTTCCCCCCCAAAAAATGTCACACATGACCCAAAATGACACCAATGAACAGTACAGCTTGTACAGTTAAATCAACAACAAAATAAAGTTATTTCCCTAAGAATATAAAGAGACAACAATATTTATTTTAAATGGTTTAGTTATTGTGCAAAAATAGTAGTAAAACAAACAAACAAAAAAAAAGATTTGTATGATCGGAATTGATGGACCCAAAATGAGTCAACATATTTTTAGTGCTTGGTTAACCACTTAACCACAAAAAAAAAAAACAAAAAAAAAAAAAACACCAACAAATTGCTGCTTTTCCCACGTTCCTCCAAAGAAAATTAATACAATTTTTTCAAAACATTTTATGTACCGCTAAATGGGTGCCTTAAAGGGTGTGAGGCAGCGACAGGCCTCATATACAGTATGAAGAGGGAATGGTGCAGGAAACCTATTAGAGGAGGTTGTTCACCTGGCCTGAGGTGAGGGGATAAAGCAATCCTCAGAGTGTGAGGGTTAGGCCCCAGGGAACAGACCTGCAGAGGGTTTGTGTGGTCCCTGCCAGGAGGGCTGGGTGGCCAAAAGGCTGAGGAAGCCCGAGTTTAGGGGGACCCAGCGACACCTGGTGAAGGGAGGTGTCGCACGGTCAGAGTCAGGAGGACTGCTGGACCATATCCCACCCCCCCCCCAAAGGTATTTCACTGCTTCCACCAAGAGGACTGGTGGGTTGCACTGGTAACAGCTAGGAGGCTGTCTGACCGAAGCAGAATACCACAGTGCGAACACTGACCTAGAGGTGAGTTAGGGAGACCTCTGTATAGTGAGTGCCTAGCCGGGCAAGGTTTTTTTTGTTTTGTGTTGATGTAACACATTGTGAGGTAAAGTTGCGACTAGGGCTGCAACGATTACTCGAGTCAAAAAAAATCCTCAATGCAATTTCCCTGCATTGAGGATTCGTTTAAATCACGTGACCACGGAGCGCGAGTGAAATAAAGCCTCTCAATCACTGCTCCGTGGCCTCCCTGGAGCCTCTGTTGCGGCAGTACCGGGGCTCGGTCGTGGTGCGGGAGGAAGCGCAGTGTGTGCTGCGGTGCCCAGGCTGTGACGACTTCCTGCCGGACCCGGTCACTGTGCAGTGCGGGCACACGTACTGCTGGCCCTGTCTGCAGGGGGAGCCCAGGAAGTAATGCCGGCTGTGCCAGGGGGACCCGCCCCACCGGACCTGTGTGCAGCTACGGCAGCTGGCCGACAAGTGTGTGCCCGGGAAGAGCTGGCAGCACCAGGATATCGCCAAGCTGCTGGAGGCTAGGGAGCACCAGTAGGCGTTGGCCAGGATCCGCTCCGCCATAGACACAGGTAGGAAGCCTGCTGCCCTTAGAGATCCGTGCCTGGGAAAGCTGGGTGGCAGCCGCACTAGGCTCTCCAAGGCTCCTGAATGCCAACACTATGTAGTACTACTAATGTGACTACAGGGGAGCAATGGGATGACCCCTGTGCAGTGACTACCTGGGAGCAGTGGGGTAGTGACCCCTGCGTGGTGACTACTGGGGAGCAGTCGGGTGGTGAACCCTGTGCGGTGACCACAGGAGGGACATGGCAATGGAAGGCATGGAGGCACTAGGGGAAGGGGACATGGCAATGGATGGCATGGAGGGGCAGATGGCACTGGAGGAGTGGGGGACATGGCATCTGATGGCACTGGAGGAGTGGGGGACATGGCATCTGATGGCACTGGGGTGGGGGAGAGCTGATGGCACTGGGGGGACGAAGGGTGTTGGACTGATGGCAGGGGTCTGATGAGTTTTTATAAAGGAAAACAGTCTATTAATTAATTTTTTCTTTTTAGAGTACTCGATTAATCATAAAAATAATCTGTAGAATACTCGATTACTAAAATAATCGTTTACTGCAGCCCTAGCTGCGACTTCGTTGTGCCGAATGACGCCAAACTTGGAAGCACGGTTTGAGCTTGAAAATCCCCCCCCATTTGATGAGAAGTCTGTCACTGCCGACCCCTGAGAGAGAGAGCGATCCCTTACAAGGGGTTATCAAAGATCTATAATGCCCCCCCACCCCCATGTGCCAGAGCCCCTCACACATATTGTACTTACCATGCTCCCCAGGAACCGCGTCGCTTCTGACGCCTGCATGGCCGCTGCTGCATCTCGGTGTTGCGTGGATAAAAACATCCGGTAACGGGGGGAGCAGCCAATAGCAGACGGTGACAGGAACGAGCCTCTCTAGTATCACAGGTGACGCTAAGGAGGCTCGGTCTAAACGTATGCCGTCTATAATTTTAGTTAATCTGCCCTATTGTGTGACACCAACATGTTGCACAACATTTCGTAAATTGTTTGCTGTTGTTTTTATGTAGTGCCATACTTCCAATGGGATGATAGTTATGAATGATGTGAAGAGCATGTTATTCTTCTAAAATGAAATGCACATTAAAAAAACCAATATAAATAAAATCAAATTTAAAAAACTTGCTATACAAACTAGCATAAAAAGTGAAAGGCAATGCGTATCGGGGGAAGACTTACTGTTCAGCCTTTTCTAGAACAGATTTGCGCTCACATGTACTCAGGGCACGAGAGGACTGCTGTCAGGTTAAGCCACGAGTCGCAGGATGAGGGGTCAGAATGTAATGTATACAGCTGGGGATTGAGCCGAAGGTGTTTAATGTGTAACCTAAAACGCACGCAGCTGCGTCAGAGATGTCAGAGTGACAAAGAAATCAATTAAGGATATAAGGGTATAATATGTCGCAGTTTTAATGCTATTTTATTTTTAAGAAATATTTTACTCACTGTCCGATCCTTACCATTGATGTTTTTGGTTGCAGTTATGATGTGCGTGTGCATATACAGTTGCAAGAAAAATTATGTGAACCCTTTGGAATGATATGGATTTCTGCACAAATTGGTCATAAAATGTGATCTGATCTTCATCTAAGTCACAGCAATAGACAATCACAGTCTGCTTAAACTAATAACACACAAAGAATTAAATGTTACCATGTTTTTATTGAACACACCGTGTAAACATTCACAGTGCTGGTGGAAAAAGTATGTGAACCCCTAGACTAATGACATCTCCAAGAGCTAATTGGAGTGAGGTGTCAGCCAACTGGAGTCCACTAAATGAGATGAGATTGGAGGTGTTGGTTACAGCTGCCCTGCCCCATAAAAAACACACACCAGTTCCGGGTTTGCTTTTCCAAGAAGCATTGCCCGATATGAATGATGACGTGCACAAAAGAGCTCTCAGAAGACATGCGATTAAGAATTGTTGATTTGCATAAAGCTGGAAAGGGTTATAAAAGTATCTCCAAAAGCCTTGCTGTTCATCAGTCCACGGTAAGACAAACTGTCTATAAATGGAGAAAGTTCAGCACTGCTGCTACTCTCCCTAGGAGTGGCCGTCCTGTAAAGAGGACTGCGAGAGCACAGCGCAGACTGCTCAATGAGGTGAAGAAGAAGCCTAGAGTGTCAGCTAAAGACCTACAAAAGTCTCTGGCATTTGTTAACATCCCTGTTAGCGAATCTATATACGTAAAACACTAAACAAGAATGGATTTCATGGGAGGATACCACAGAGGAAGCCACTGCTGTCCAAAAAATATCATTGCTGCACATTTACAGTTTACACAAGGGCACCTGGATGTTCCACAGCAGTACTGGAAAATATTCTGTGGACAGATGAAGCCACAGTTGAGTTGTCTGGAAGAAACACACAACACTATGTGTGGAGAAAAAGAGGCACAGCACACCAACATCAAAACCGCATCCCAACTGTGAAGTATGGTGGTGGGGGCATCATGGGGGCATCATGGTTTGGGGCTGCTTTGCTGCGTCAGGGCCTGGACGGATTGCTATCATCAAAGGAAAAATCTATTCCCATCAAGACATTTTGTAGGAGAACTTAAGGCCATCTGTCCACCAGCTGAAGCTCAACAGACGATGGGTGTTGCAACAGGACAACGACCCAAAGCATAGAAGTAAATCGACAACAGAATGGCTTAAACAGAAGAAAATACGCCTTCTGGAGTGGCCGAGTCAGAGTCCTGACCTCACCCCGATTGAGATGCTGTGGCATGACCTCAAGAAAGCGATTCACACCAGACATCCCAAGAATATTGCTGAACTGAAACAGTTCTGTAAAGTGGAATGGTCAAGAATTACTCCTGACCGTTGTGCACGTCTGATCTGCAACTACAGGAAACGTTTGGTTGAAGTTATTGCTGCCAAAGGAGGTTCTACCAGTTATTAAATCCAAGGGTTCACATACTTTTTCCACCTGCACTGTGAATGTTTACATGGCGTGTTTAATAAAAACATGGTAACATTTAATTCTTTGTGTGTTATTAGTTTAACCAGACTGTGATTGTCTATTGTTGTGACTCAGATGAAGATCAGAACACATTTTATGACCAATTTGTGTAGAAATCCGTATCATTCCAAAGGGTTCACATACTTCTTCTTGCAACTGTACCACAAATCACCGTTGCAGCCAATTACGACCCTCAACTATATACAACAAGAGACTGCTGAGGCCAGGGACTGAAAACAAAGCCTGCTCGGGGGTGGCAGCGTTGAAACAGAGGTTTTTGGACCAGTGAGTGTAACTTTCAAAGTTATTTTCATACCTTCCCTGCCTTTTACAAAACAAGTACTGTGTTATTACTTAAAGGAGTTGGTCCATCTAGGACATGGATGACGTATCGCTAGGATATGCCACGAATGTCAGGTTCTCTCCAGAGAACGGGGCGCCCGTAGTGGAGAAGAGCAAACCACGCATGCGCAGGGTGTTCTGCATTCATCAGTATGGGAGTTCCAACAGGCAAGAGCACAGCTATTTTTGGAAGTCCCATGACTAGTAACTACTAGTAAACGGAGATCGCACCGCACATGCAAGGCCACCTCTCCGTTCTGCTGGGAAAAGCTGAGCCAGTGCTTGGCTTTATTCGAAACTCCTATAGCGATGAAGGTAGAATGCAGCAACTCTCAGTTCACATCAGAAGTACCGTTCTGGAGATAGGAGGTGGGACCCGCGCCTATATGACATTGATGGTATATGCTAGCGATATGCCATCATTGTCCCAGATGGGAATACCCCTTTAAATGAACACTCCAAGCAGCACAGATACATTAGTACGCTAAATGCACCAGTTTTCAGGCTCAATCTGGTTCACATACATACCTTGCGCAAGATTTAGGGCTCATGCACTCAGTCATAGTTTTTCTGTGCAGATCCATTCATTTCAATGGGACCGCAAAAGATGCGGACAGCAGACTGTGTGCTGTCCGCATCCGCACGTTCGTTCTGCTGCCCCGCAAATATTATAAAACATGTCCTGTTCTTGTCCGTTTTGTAGACAAGGATAGGACATTTCTACAGAAGTTAAAAAATAAATGGTGGCATGCACTCAGCCAGGTTCAATGTTCTGCGGATCCGCAATTTGCGGACAGGGGGCATGGCGTAACAGAATGGGCATGGCTTAAGATACACCACACCGCACCAACATTTTGGTGCACAAAAAAAAAAAAAAGTGGTCTAAAATAAGCCAGCCAAGAGGTGACACATAGCTAGATAAAAGTGACTGAAGATGCTCCAAATGTATCCCAGCACTGGGATAAATCGAGCACGCCTAGTCTGCTTCTAAGATATCCAAATTTAAGATGGTGTTCATAAAACGATAAACCTGCCCGTTTGTGCTATGCCTAGTGCAGGGTCTGCGGGGGCGGTGCATGTCACCAAACACAGAAGTCCTTCTGCACCCCCTCGGGCAGCAGATATAACATGTATCACTGCTGTCTGGAATGTCCCTGAATGTCTGGTAATTTCTCTCTACTCCTTAAGTGTTCTTCGATGTATCGCTTGGTGCTTTTATTAATCCAGGCCATTAACGGCCCTGCGATTTAAGGCAATTTGCAAGGTACTGAAGTTAATATGCGGAGCCGGCCCTCATGCTACAGCAGAAATCTGCTGACAAATCACTGATCAAAGCAGAGGGCTTGTCATCTTTTTCTGGTTCACGTACGACGCCTTATGCTTCATATTCACAATGTAATGTATCATAATCTTGCTGTATCTTACACTGTGGCTCTTTGTGAAACTTTGGCTCCCAGAAGGTTTTTCCACTGGCAAGTACAAAAGGGAAACTGTCAGTAGTCTCATGTTGCCTGAACGGCAGGCTGCATTAAAAACCAAAAGGAGAGTTTTTGAGGGTTAATCGGATCTAGTGGACGTATGTCCAAGAGACTCGAGAAACTAGAGGCGCCAGAGGATGGTGAATAGGCGTGGCAATAGATAGGTAGTTGTAATACAAAGGCTGCTCAAGGGTTCGTCATGCAGACTAGATTGTCTGCAGGTTGTGGAATGTGTGGGGTGGGAGGAGATAGGAGGGTGAGTGGGTGTCAAAACCTCGCTCAGATCACGCCTATTCCAAGAACCTAATTTCGAGCGCCAATGTTTTGTGGATAGAGGGTAGATAGATATAACAAATTTTTACATATTAGTGGTGTTACTTGTATAAAAAGTAGTTGCATCATATAGTATAAAGAATTAAAATCAAAATATAATAGACATTTAAACTTACTTCACGAGGGGGGCGGTTTACTAGGATAAGCATAAAACACCTGTAAACCAAACACCCCCCCAGCCTGGATCGCTTCAAGGATGTTAACAAATTGGAGGCAGCCAATCACAAGGGGGCTTCTGTTCAAATGTCTTTTATTCCAGTGTACAATCCGGCTCAACGCGTTTATGGACAGGCACGTCCCTTCCTGATGACCGTCCCTTCCTAAACTCCTGATGAAGGGACGTGCCTGACAGGAAAAGGCCTGCCTTCTTTAACCATTTCCAAACCGCTGGACGACCTTACACGTCCGGCAAGTCCGCATTTACCTCTGTAAGGATGTTTCTGAACGTCCTTGCAGCAGTTGCAGCTGCACAGAGACTGTGCAGTTGCAGGAGCGGGTTATCAGTGACTGCCATCTTCCCTATCTTGTATCCGCGGGGCTGAATGAGCGACATATATACATACTGGTATCTGTCGTGTAAACGGCAGGTACCTGCAGGATCTGCAGCGAGGCTGTACCCACTGTAACTGGAGCTAATATGTCATCCCTAGTTACAAAGGAAATCAGCAATAAGAAAGAAAATATACAGTACTAGTCAAAAGTCTGGACACCTTTTCATTCCATGGTTTTTCTTTTTTCTTTTCTACATTATAGATTCCTATTGAAGATGATGCAAGGGACACGTATGGAATTAAGTAGTAAACACTAACGTGCTAAACCAGAATAGGATTTCGATTTTAGATTCTTCACAGTCGTCCCTTTTTTGCTTTGGAATTTTTGGATCCAACTGCCATGTGTTTGTGAGACACAGAAAAGGTGAACAGACTGCTTCTACTTGTGGTGCCTGCTCTGCAGCTGGCACTGTTGAGGAGTTATTCAAAATTCAAGGCACACTTCCGTAAGGGTTTTTGCGGATCCGCAAAACACTGACACCGGCCATGTACACGTGGCCGGCACTATAATAGAAGATGCCTATTCTTGTTTCCTATTAGGACATGTTCTACTTTTTTGCGGAGCCGCGGACCGGAAGTTCAGGGCCGTGAAACGGCAGTGAGGATGTGGAAAGCACACTGTGTGCTGTCCGCATCTTTTCCGGCCCCATTAAAAATGAATGGGTCCGCACCCGTTCTGCATAATTGCGGAACGGATGCGGACCCATTCATGCGGACATGTGAATGGACCCTTAAAGGGAGAGTTCACATCTCAGTTTTATTATCCGCTCTTCTGTTCGGTCAGGAAAAAAACAAAGGATCCTGTAAAGAAACAGATCCTCTGCATCAGATATGCCCATTTGGCATCAGTTGTAGCCATTTCCGTCTGATATCCGTTATTTTCGATGGGAAAAAAAAAAGTCCTGTAATGGAAAAAAGGTCCTGCATGCAGTACCCCCCCCCCCCCCCCCCCATCTAAAAAACAGATCTTAGGCGGAAATGGCTCAAACAGATGCCAAATGTGCTACAGGATCTGTTTTTTGTTTGACAGGATCCTGTACAAAAATGGATCCTGTGCATCAGTAGAACATTCTGCAGCCACATGCCATCCCATCTGGTTTATGTTTTAGTGGGATCTATCATTTCTTTTTCAATATGACAGTGACCCCAAACACCCCCCCGGGCTATGTAAGGGCTATCTGACTAAGAAGGCGTGATGAAGTGCTGTGTCAGATGACATGGTCTCCAAAACTACCTAATGTTAACCCGATTGAGATGATATGGGGCAAGTTGGACCACAGAGTAAAGTAAAGCAGCCAGCAAGTGCTCAGCACCTTTGGGAACTCCTTCAAGACTGATGGAAAACCATTCCAGGCGACGACCTCATGAAGCCGATTGAGAAAATGCCGTAAGAAGTCAAAGCAAAAGGGGGCAAGAGTGAAGAAAGTAAAATATACAACATTCTGGTTTGAGAAACACTTTTGTTTACTACTAAATTCCATATGTGTTTTTTCATCGTTTTCATGTCTTCAATATAAATCTACAACATAGAAAAAATAAAAATAAGAAAAACCATGGAATGAAAAAAGGTGTCCAAACTGTATGATATGCTAAAATGTCCTCCCAAAGGTTGTGCGTAATCAGCAGTAAATATAGTAAAAATAAGTAAGTAAATAATGCAGATTCTAGCGCTGCCTCATATGACCGTAAACAATATACTTTCTATAAATCGGAATGATAGTAACTCGATAGGAGTCAAAATAAAAATGACATAAAATGAAGTTCCGGGTATTATAAAAAAAAAAGCTTAGTTATTTTAATAACCAAGAAATTATTTATTATATTGAGGACATCTATTCTTACGACTATGTTGTGCCATTCCTTTATTATTCCTGATAGACGTTATGAATGAATTGCTAGCAGTAAAAGGTACGGATGGGTGTTACCAGCTGGGAGTGTGTCCCTGCACAGTCAGACACTAGCAACACTGATAGGACAGAGTCAGACACATGTGCCACTGCCGTCACCCAGCAGTACCTTTACTGCAGACTGCTGGACAATTATTTTTAAACTTTTAGCAGGAATAATAAAAGGAATGACACACAGACACAACATAGCGTCATAAGAATAGATGCTTCTGAATTGTTATTCCATGGGGGATGCAAGTAGTTACTAAAACTGAGATGTCAGGAGAGGGGACAGGTCCTCTTTAAGACATACGGAAAGGGGAAGACTAGCTGGACACTGGCAGATATATCAGGAGAAAACGTTTTAAAAAGAGCCAAAAGAAAAAAAAAAAAACATGAAGGTCGCTCGGTTCGATTCCGCCTTCTCTGGCTATACCTCATTTGCAAATTTATACATTTTTTGATTAACATGAAGGAAAACAGTCGCTCCACGTGTTATAAAATACAGTATTAGGGTCCATTCACACGTCCGTAGCGTATTGCGGATCCGCAATACACCGGGCCAGCGCCCCTATAGAACTGCCTATTCTTGTCCGATATTGCGGACAAGAATAGGACATGTTCTACTTTTTGGGGGAGCCGCGGACCAGAAGTGCGGATGCGGACAGCACAATGCGTGCTGTCCCAATCCTTTACGTCCCCATTGAGAATGAATGGTCCGCACCCGTTACGCAGAATTGTGGAACGGACCCTTTCTACGGACGTGTGAATGAACCCTAAGGCTTCTGTGTACATGAGCAAAAAAAATAAAAATCATAAAATGACACAGAATAAGACGTGTGGCTCTCCTCCAAAGAACCTATGGACTTACCAGCAAGGTGCCTGGCCCTCTGGATCATGAGGTCGGTGCAGTCATCCTGCCACAGAAAAATAAAAACATGACTACGTTATTAAGGTACATTACCGCACGGTGGCTCAGTGGTTAGCACCGGTGCCTTGCAGAGCTGGGTTCATAGGCTTGAATCTGAGCAAGGACAACATCTGCATGGAGTTTGTATGTTCTCCCAGTGGGTTTCCTCCGGGTTCTCTGGTTTCCTACCTCACCCCAAAGACATAGTAATAGAGAACTGGATTAGATTGTGAGCCCCACTGGGGTCAGCAGGTGATGCTAATATCTGTAAAGTGCTGCGAAATATGTCAGCGCTATATAAGTGATTAAATAATAAATAAATTCTGGTATATGCAATATGTCTGACCAATCCAACCTCAATATCCGCTATACAGTGACAGGACATCTATACAAGGACATGCCTAAGGTTATATCCACCCCAACCTGTGCACGGAGTGATAGCTGTGGGCCATAGGGCATTATGAAAAATGTGGGAAGTTACTATATATTATACTGGTGCAATCAAAGGGTCAAAAACAAAAAGGTACCCCTATTTCTGTACTGACCCATACATTAAAATGATCACCATATTTCTCCAACATGTCACCAGTGAGACTAGTAAATGGCACTTCCGAAAATAGCAGCCAACGACTAGCTTGCCCATTTTCGAAAGTCCCATAGCTGTGTATGTGCAGCGTGTGCTTTACGTTCACTTCGGGGTTCCGTTCTTACAACAGAAGAAGACCTCAGAGGTGGAACCTGTCATAAATGTCTCACATGTCATAAATGTCTCACATGGGAATACCCTTTTAAAGGGGTTGTCCGATCTGGACAGTATACGCCATCAACGTCAAATAGGTGCAGGCCCCACCTCTGTGACCCACAACTATTGTATGTCAAATATGAGGCCCCAACATTGCAAAAGGAGAGGATCCACGCATGAGTGGCTTTCTCCATTCGCTGCTATAGGACTTCGGGAAACAGGCCCGCAAGCGGGCTCTGCTACTTTAGGAAGTCCCACTCAGGGGTGATTATTTTAATGTATGGGTCATTACAGACATGGCAGTAACATAGAAACATAGAATGTGTCGGCAGATAAGAACCATTTGGCCCATCTAGTCTGCCCAATATGCTGAATACTATGGATAGCCCCAGGCCCTATCTTATATGAAGGATGGCCTTATGCCTATCCCATGCATGCTTAAACTCCTTCACTGTATTTGCAGTACCAATTTTTTTTTTTTTTTTATTTTTAAAAGGTCTTTTTAGGAAACTTCTGAGCTTTTTTTATTTTTCAAAACACTTTTTTTGGTCCCAGTAGGGGACTTAAACAGGTGATACTCTGATCACACATAGTACACAGTTATATTTCTGCGCCACAGTGTTTTAGGTCTATCAGGCCCAGGGCTGCAAAAGCAATCCACTGGTAGGGTGACGAGGTTAACGGGGGACCCCACTGTCTGTTTCACCACTTAGAGGCAACTGACCATAGCTGCCAAGGTCAGCGTTAGATCGGGGTGCCAGCTGTATAATAAAGCTGTCACCCGCCAATGATGGATGGGCACAGCTCTTGAACCTGTGTCATGACTGCATTGCAATATTACGGCAGCTTACACTGCTTGCTGTGATGTACTATTACACCTCAGGGCAGTATGCAGAAAGCTCCTAAGCTCCCTCTAGTGGTGTCTACAGGCTGTCAAAATATCAGCATTTAGAGGGGATTTGGAGATCTGATATGATAGATATACATATTGGGACAGCATCAAGAGGAGAGATCTCATGCATCTTTTTTTTCACATCATACTACATAGTTTTTCCACGGTGCTGAATGTCCCAGCCTCATCGCTCAGGGCTTTAGGCTTACCTCGTGCACCTTCTCCTCATTCTCTTTGTTAGCACTGTGCTTCTTGTCAAGTTTATTCCTGCTCTTTGGTCTAATGTGACTGGCAGCGTTGGCAACAAACGCGCTGTTCACATCCCACTCTGGCTCCTGCCCAAGAAAAATGTTTAAATTTAAATACATTATTGTCCTAATATTCCCTTGTAAAAATCTGACATTGGGCAAGAGGGAACCCGTCAAACCAGCTCCCGGGAGTACAACGCCTTATTTTCACTTACTGAAGAGCAGGGCCTTGGAGGTAGCAATGCAGCGAATGAACAGCGCGGTGCATGCGTAATTCTGTAAACAGGCTTGAGTGCAGAATGGCAGAGCTGTGCGGAGTCACTTACCAACAAAGGAGTCATTATAATCGCTGACACTGGGCTATTCAGTAACAAAAACGTGGAGAGCGTGTCCCAGGAGAAGAAAAAAAAACAGCAGACAAGAGGCTCTTCGGGATCCTTTGATAGCCATTAAGTTTCATTAAAAGTGAAGCTCCAACTTGGAGCTCGTTTAAAGGGAAGGTCGACCTTTTCGATCAATTTGTTCCAATGCACCAAAATTGAAAAATAACTTTTCAATAATGTTGATTAGAATGTTGTATTTACTGCTCCTAGAACTATGTATCTCCATGGTAACAGACTACAAACAAACCGTGTAGTCTGATCCTGCAGTCATACCACGTGTCCTCTTCTTTCTATAGGTTTCTAAGAATTGGTGGAAAGGAGTATAATTCTTGGTTCGTTACCATAGCAAAGAAGGTCTGCAAAGAAGCTGCAGTCACAAATCGATAGGAGAGTTTTAATTAAAGCCGCTCTCCAGTCCAAACCTAATGTCAAACCTTAACGGAGGGCAACAGGGATGCCGCTCTTCCTTTCAAGGTGCTGTAGAAAAGTCTAAGACACATCCTGTCCCCTCCACTTCCAGGCCTTGGTCCTCCCGGAGGAAGAGGGGTGTCTTAGGCCTTATTCACACGTCCGTAGTGTTTATGGATCCGCAAATTGCGGATCCATAAACACACCCGGCCAGCAGCCCTATAGAAATGTCTATTCTTGTCCGCAATTGCGGGCAAGAGTAGGACATGCTCTACTTTTTTGCGGAGCTGCGGCCGTAAGATCGGCGGTGCGCGGCGCAAAAACTGATGCGGAGAGCACAGTGTGTGCTCTCCGCATCGTTCCGTGCCCCATTCCCAGTCAATGGGTCCGCATGTATTCCGCAGAATTGCAGAATACATGCGGACATACAGTGGAGGAAATAATTATTTGACCCCTCACTGATTTTGTAAGTTTGTCCAATGACAAAGAAATGAAAAGTCTCAGAACAGTATCATTTCAATGGTAGGTTTATTGTAACAGTGGCAGATAGCACATCAAAAGGAAAATCGAAAAAATAACTTTAAATAAAAGATAGCAACTGATTTGCATTTCATTGAGTGAAATAAGTATTTGAACCCTCTAACAAAAAAAGACTTAATACTTGGTGGAAAAACCCTTGTTTGCAAGCACAGAGGTCAAACGTTTCTTGTAATTGATGACCAAGTTTGCGCACATTTTAGGAGGAATGTTGGTCCACTCCTCTTTGCAGATCATCTCTAAATCCCTAAGGTTTCGAGGCTGTCTCTGTGCAACTCTGAGCTTGAGCTCCCTCCATAGGTTTTCGATTGGATTAAGGTCCGGAGACTGACTAGGCCACTCCATGACCTTAATGTGCTTCTTCTTGAGCCACTCCTTTGTTGCCTTTGCTGTATGTTTTGGGTCATTGTCGTGCTGGAACACCCATCCACGACCCATTTTCAGTTTCCTGGCAGAGGGAAGGAGGTTGTCGCTCAGGATTTCACGATACATGGCTCCGTCCATTTTCCCGTTAATGCGAATAAGTTGTCCTGTGCCCTTAGCAGAAAAACACCCCCAAAGCAAAATGTTTCCACCCCCATGCTTGACGGTGGGGACGGTGTTTTGGGGTCATAGGCAGCATTTTTCTTCCTCCAAACACAGCGAGTTGAGTTAATGCCAAAGAGCTCTATTTTGGTCTCATCAGACCACAGCACCTTCTCCCAGTCACTCTCTGAATCATTCAGGTGTTCATTGGCAAACTTCAGACGGGCCTGCACATGTGCCTTCCTGAGCAGGGGGACCTTACGAGCCCTGCAGGATTTTAATCCATTGCGGTGTAATGTGTTTCCAATGGTTTTCTTGGTGACTGTGGTCCCTGCTAATTTGAGGTCATTAACTAACTCCTCCCGTGTAGTTCTAGGATGCTTTTTCACCTTTCTCAGAACCATTGACACCCCACGAGGTGAGATCTTGCGTGGAGCCCCAGAGCGAGGTCGATTGATGGTCATTTTGTGCTCCTTCCATTTTCGAACAATCGCACCAACAGTTGTCACCTTCTCTCCCAGCTTCTTGCTAATGGTTTTGTAGCCCATTCCAGCCTTGTGCAGGTCTACAATTTTGTCTCTGACATCCTTGGACAGCTCTTTGGTCTTTCCCATGTTGGAGAGTTTGGAGTCTGCTTGATTGATTGATTCTGTGGACAGGTGTCTTTTATACAGGTGACTAGTTAAGACAGGTGTCCTTAATGAGGGTGACTAATTGAGTAGAAGTGTCTAACCACTCTGTGGGAGCCAGAACTCTTAATGGTTGGTAGGGGTTCAAATACTTATTTCACTCAATGAAATGCAAATCAGTTGCTATCTTTTATTTAAAGTTATTTTTTCGATTTTCCTTTTGATGTGCTATCTGCCACTGTTACAATAAACCTACCATTGAAATGATACTGTTCTGAGACTTTTCATTTCTTTGTCATTGGACAAACTTACAAAATCAGTGAGGGGTCAAATAATTATTTCCTCCACTGTATATGCGGACGTGTGAATAAGGCCTTAGACTTTCCTACAGCACTCTGCCTGGGGAAGTCTGAGACAGTGGCCGCCATCTTAAAAGGAAGCCGACGGGGGACCACAACAGAGGCACCATAGGCAGAACTAAGTACACAAGCCATGTCATGTATAGTCAAATGTTAGTTTTGGATTGGAACGTCAATTAACACTACTGGCGAAGTTGCTTCACCTGCAACAGTACAAACATCGTTGCAAAAGCGGAAAATTCCTGCAAGTAGTCTATTAGGGAATTGCCCTACAAGCAATTTCTAAATCTATGTCTATTTAAGTCATGTTATAAGAGCAGCGTTTCATGGAAACCGCTTATCTGAGAGGTATCGGCAGAATACAGATGCCTTTTACAGCCTGTCTTCTGTGAACGGAGGCTGTTACTGGTTTATTACTATTCGTACAGGGGGAACACACCAGTAAGAAGCTTATAATGCGATTCCTTTGTCGGCTATACAGTGCACAGCTTATCCTTACTTGCAAAAGCAATTCCAACTAGTTCCCGCAAGATCCAACTCCGATTTGTAATACTGCAGCAATTGTAACAATGACAAATAAAAGCCGCCTCTGGGTATTGGCCAAGAAGCATTTTACAGATCAGTCATAATTATACCAATTAGCAAAAACTACACCGGGTCTGAGTCATAACATCGAAGGAACAAGCCAGAACCAGCAAATCCTATCTGTGCAGGGTGAAGGCTACTCGCATATACCGGATTATGGGTGGGATTTCTTAATTGCACACATTTATGGTATAATAGCAGCATTTTCATATATAGAATTAAATAAGACTGGTCACCTTTACTGACTATTCTGAAGTATCTACTATTATGAATCTATGTTGTACCAGTCCTCTTTTATTCCTACTAGAAATTCATGTTACATCCCTATTCATTAGTTACATCCTGTATTATACTCCAGAGCTGCACTCACTATTCTGGTGGTGGAGTCACTGTGTACATACATTACTTATCCTGTACTGATCCTGAGTTACATCCTGTATTAGGCCCCTTTCACACGGGGGCGTGAATTCCGTGCGGGTGCAACGTGTGAGGTGAACGCATTGCACCCGCACTGAATCCGGACCTATTCATTTCTATGGGGCTGTGCACATGAGCGGTGATTTTCACCCATCACTTCTGCGTTGCGTGAAAATCGCAGCATGCTCTATATTGTGCGTTTTTCACGCAAAGCAGGCCCCATAGAAGTGAATGGGGCTGCGGGAAAATCGCAAGCATCCGCAATCAAGTGCAGATGCAGTGCGATTTTCCCGCAAGGTTGCTAAGAGATGGGACCCGATCTTAATTATTTTCCCTTATAACATGGTTATAAGGGAAAATAATAGCATTCTCAATACAGAATGCTTAGTAAAATGTGGATTAAGGGGTTAAAAATAAAAAAAAATTAACTCCCCTTATCCACTTGATCGCGTAGTTGCCGATCTCTTCGGTCTTCTTCAAGCATTAGCTGCCATCTAAAGGACCTGTGGTGACGTCACATCACATGGTCCATCACCATGGTGATGGACCATGTGATTGGACCATGTGTTGAGCACAGTGACATCATCACAGGTCCTTTAGTCGGCAGGTAATGCTTGAAGAAGACCAAAGAGATCGCAACTATGCGATCAAGTGGATAAGGTGAGTTAATTTTTTTATTTTTTTTTTAACCCCTTAATCCACATTTTACTAAGCATTCTGTATTGAGAATGCTATTATTTTCCCTTATAACCATGTTATAAGGGAAAATAATAAAATCTACAGAATACTCAACCCAAACCCGGGTCTGGGTACCAAACATGCTGATTTTTCCCACGCACGTGCAAAACGCATTAAAACGCTTTGCACTCGCGCGAAAAAATCACGCATTTTCCCGCAACGCACCCGCCTCTTATCCGGGTGTCAAACATGACGCCCGTGTGAAAGGGGCCTTATACTCCAGAGCTGCACTCATTTTTCTGCTAGTGAAGTCACTGTGTGCATACATTACATTACTTATCATGTACTGATCCCGAGTTACATCCTGTATTATACTCCAGAGCTGCACTCACTATTTTGCTGGTGCAGTCACTGTGTACATACAATACTTTACTTATCCTGTACATCTCAGAATGCAAATCTCTGTGAAGACATTGAACAAACAAGGAATGCTGGAAGATTTCAGCTCTGAAGGCTGCAGAATAGTGAATGCAGCTATGTACTGTAATACAGGCTATAACACAAACAAGATGGTTTTTGCAGTTTTTTGTCTATACAGTGCTTTTACATAGAACCAACACAACTGGCAGTCAAAATACCTGCTCATTTTCTTCTAGATGTTTTTTCTTCTCAAGCTTTTTCCGTTCCCGCTGTCTCTGTGGAGAAAGTGAAATTTAAAGGGATTTTTTACACCTAAAATAACAGTCAGAGTTTCTTTCAGTCTCTGGAGAACGTAACTTGCAGAATTAGGTGGCTATACCATATGTATGACCCCTTGTAGGAGCAATGAAAGATTTCCCATGGTTAAAGGGGGTTGTCTCTCGCTCCCCCGCCCCGGCTGCAAACATGGTGGAGGAGTTGGTCTTCTCCTATCAGACATCTGCTCCTACAGCCCATCTCCACTGCCACCCTTCATTACGCTCACTTAATTTGAAGTACACTCTGTTCACATCTACTCCCCCTCCAGCCTCTAAGTAGCTGTCATTTACAGCCACCATCTTTCTTAACCACTTCAACACCTGGCTCCAATACCTTCTCTCTGCTAACATCCCCACTATCTCATGGGTGACTTCAACATCTCCAGTGACACTTGCCACTCAGCCGCCTCTAAACTACTATCACTCTCAGCGTCCTTCGGCCTCTCACAGTGGTCTTCTGCTCCCACCCACAGAGATGGTCACACTCTGGATCTTATCTTTACCCGCCTCTGCTCCCTATCTAACCTTTCCAATTCGCCTCTCCACCTATCTGACTACAACCTACTCACCCTCTCCTCTGCTGCTCCCCGGTCCACACACTAGCACACCCCTGCAGGAACCTTAAACATCTTGACTTCCGCTTGCTTTCTGACTCTCTTCTGCCACTCTCTACCATTTGCTCCGTCTAGGACGCAGATACTGCCACCACTCTGTATAACACCACAATAAGTTCCAAACACAACAAAACCTGAAAAATAAACAGACAGCCCTGGCACACCAGCCTGACCAAAAAACTCAGACAAGCTTCCAGGGCTGCTGAGCTGCGATGGAAGAAATCCCATTCTAAGGAGCACTTCATCACATATAAACAATCCCTCGTCATTTTTTAATCCTCACTCACTGATGCAAGACAGGCCTACTTCTCATATCTTCCCTGTCCCACAGCCCAAAACCACTTTTTAACATTTTTAACTCTCTTCTCCGTCCCCCAGCGGGAAAGCTTCAGTGCAGTGTCCCCACAGACCCTCTACACAACTGCTCAGTCCTCTTCCCCCCAAAACCAGCTTCTCCACCATTACAGAAGAAAAACTCTTCACATCACATCTCACCACCTGCAAACTTGACCCAATTCCATCCCACCTCATCCCTAACCTAACCACATTGTTTATCCCAGCCCTAACTCATCTCTTCCACCTATCACTAACCTCTGGTGTCTTCCCCTCTGGTTTAAAACACGCTACCATTACACTCATCCTTAAAAAGCCTTCACTTGACCCTTCTTCTTTGTCCAGTTATCGCCCCATATCACTTCTTCCATATGCCTCAAAGCTACTTGAACAACATGTCCATTCTGAACTGTCCTCTCACCTCTCCTCCTGCTCCCTCTTTGACCAGCTACAATCTGGCTTCTGACGCCACCACTCGACTGAGACTGCCCTTACCAAAGTCACCAATGACCTACTAACAGCCAAAACCAAAAAACATTACTCTGTCCTCCTTCTCCTTGACCTGTCCTCTGCCTTCTCTATTACTCTGTCCTCCTTCTCCATGACCTGTCCTCTGCCTTCTACATTACTCTATCCTCCTTCTCCATGACCTGTCCTCTGCCTTCTACATTACTCTATCCTCCTTCTCCTTGACCTGTCCTCTGCCTTCTACATTACTCTATCCTCCTTCTCCTTGACCTGTCCTCTGCCTTCTCTATTACTCTGTCCTCCTTCTCCATGACCTGTCTTCTGCCTTCTACATTACTCTATCCTCCTTCTCCATGACTTGTCCTCTGCCTTCTACATTACCCTATCCTCCTTCTCCTTGACCTGTCCTCTGCCTTTGACACTGTCGACCACTCCCTTCTGTTACAAACTCTCATCTCTTGGCATCACTGACCTGGCCCTCTCCTGGATCACATCATACCTCACAGAGCGGATATTTAGCGTCTCCTACTCTCACATCACCTCCTCGCCTCATTCCCTCTCTGTTGGTGTCTCCTGATCTTCTCTATCTAGACGCTCGGCCTGGGACAGTTCATAGAGTCCCATGGCTTTCAGTATCACTTTTATGCTGACGAAACACATATCTACCTCTCTGGTCCAGACATCACCACCTTACTATCCAGAATCCCACAATGCCTATCTTCCATATCCTGCTTGTTCTCCTCTCGCTTTCTTAAACATTTTTATCATCTTTCTCCCATCTTGCTCAAACCCACCAATAGACCTATCCATCACGATCAATGGCTGCACACTCTCCCCGGTCAACCAAGTGCGTTGCCTTGGAGTGACCCTGGATTCTGCCCTCTCCTTCAGACCGCACATCCAAGCCCTTTCCACCGCCTGCCGCTTCCAATTTAAAAACATCCCCCCCGGTTCCGCCCTTTCCTCAACTTTGAATCGGCAAAAATGCTTGTACATGCCCTCATCATCTCCCGACTAGACTACTGCAACATTCTCGTTTGTGGCCTTCCATCTAGCACTCTCGCGCCCCTCCAATCTATGCTCAACTCTGCTTCCCGACTAATCCACCTCTCCCCAGTCAATCCTCTGCCTCTTACCTCTGCCAAACCCTTCACTGGCTCACCATTGCCCAGCGAATTCAGTTCAAAATTCTAACAAATACTTATAAAGCCGTCCACAACCTGTCCCCTCCCTACATCTCTGAGCTACTTTCCCGATACATCCCCGCACGTAATCTCCGATCCTCACAGGACCTCCTTCTCTCCTCTTATCACCTCTTCCCACAATCGCCTCCAAGATTTCTCCCGTTCATCCCCCACATGCAAACTCTCTGGAATCCTTCAAAAGAAACCTGAAAACCCACCTCTTCAGACAAGCCTACAACCAGTGACCCTGCTGCCTCTATACCGCCATGACCAGCTTCACCCTCGCCTACTGTGTCCTTCTCCCATACCATGTAGATCATAAGCCCTCGCGGGCAGGGCCCTCTCTCCTTCTGTACCAGTCTATAACTCGTCTTGTTTATGCTTAGTGCAACTGTCTGTATTATGTAAGTGCACCGCTTATCATATGTACAGCGCTATGGAATGAGTGGTGCTTCAATAATAAATAATAATAATAATGATGCGAGCCTATGCTCGTTCCCACAGTCCTGGCCACCAGAGGCTGGCGCTTTTTCCTATAGTGTGCAAGCACGACCACCACTGATGGATTGCAGGGTGGACGTAACTCCTTGAAACGAGCCGTGTATAATGTGATGGAAAAATAAATCCAGCCAGCAAAGGAAGTAATATGGACAATCACGATACATTAGTAAGGGCTAGGCCTGCACAATATATCGTGAAAGCAATCGCAATCAATCGCAATATCGCAATCGCAATTTGCTGACTCAAAAATGCTGCAATTATATTACCGTATTTTTCGCTTTATAAGACACACTTTCTCCCCCCAAAAGTGGGGGGGAATGGCAGTGCGTCTTATAAAGCGATGGTTGACTTTCTACGTGACACTGACACTGTATCTCCGGCCGCTATGCTGCACAGTGCGGGGAGGGAGGAGGGGCTGGTGGAAATGAACACATGTTCTTTTATCTATTTTATTTATCTGTTCTGTGCAGCGCTATTAAGAAAATGGCAAGTTTTGTACTTTGTACTTTTGCAGTAATGCAAATATGTATTTTATTTTGAAAAACGCTGCGCATTTCAGTTCTTGAGTTCAGCAGAACTACATTTCACACTATCAGTCATCCGTGTGAGCTTTTACCTTGAAAATCCAAGCAGATAGACCTCTAGCACAATTCCCTTAAAATATCGCATCGCATATCGTTATCGCAATTTTTAGGGCCCTAATCGCAATCGCACAAAATTCCCATATCGTGCAGCCCTAGTAAGGGCCTTGTATTAACTTTGTCTACATCATAAATGCTATTTGCTGAAGTGAGAGAACCCCTTTAATGCCAGGTACAGTGTCTGTACCAGTCAGTAGAACCAAGGCGTTCCCCGTCTGAGACCACAGACTATTGCAGGAACCCGTTCTCTAAGGCTATTGTAATACATGCAGTTTTGGCCCCGTTTTTCTGAAACAAACAAAGGAGTGGAAAAGTTTCAGTGTTTTCTTTACACTTTTCCCCTTTTAGGGACACTATAGGTACAATACACGGTTGTTTTCCTAAGCTAAGGCTACACAGACACTATGTACTGTACCGTCGCAAGGCTGGGGCTTTTAGTAGCATTTAGTGCAACTCCTTGCCTCTGAACTTCTGATTGCACCAAGTGGTCCAACTGTAATAACGCTGTCTGCTAGCCTTAAAGGGGTTGTCCAGTGTATAAAATCCACTTTCATACACCCTCTAATGCTATGTTCAAATCTATGCTACCTGATCCTGTAGTCTGTTCCAGCAGAGGAACCAACTACTGGATGTCTCTGTATCGGGGATAACCGGATACTGCCGTTCACCATCAGACCCTATTGACTATAATGGTATCTGGTGGGGAACCAGACAGTTTCTGGCAGTCATGCCAGGTTCTGGCCAGCTGCTGCATGCACCAGTTTTTGTCTGGCCAAAACCCGGCTTTCATTCTGGAAAATGCCCAGATCCCATTATAGTCAATAATTTAACAGCGTTAAATAGCAATATACAGCTATGCCAGATACGGTGAAATCCGGTAGTCTATTGCTTTGACGGAACAGACTACTGGATCAGGTAGCGCAGATGTGACTGTGCCCTTAGGGAATTCTGAGTTATTCAGGATTCCTCTGCTCTTGGCCGGAGAACAGTTACAAAGAGCGTCTCCCCCATCTGGAGCACCTGCCCTGCCTTGTAATACAATCCATTGATATGAATGGACAATGTGTAATGCTTCATTTCCCCTGCGGTGGCGCTGCATGGAAACTGAACACCTACTACCAGGTTTCCCCACGGATTAGAGTCGATCGCTGGGGATCCCTGCAAAAGAACTCTTCTAATCAAGAGTTAATAGGATAAATCTGACCGGTGATGTTTGCGTATTGGTTATTGATAAGGATTTTAGGATTATTGCTGTTGATGTAACTAAAAAGCATCGATTCCAACAGAGGAAACCTGCTCCATCGCTCAGAATACATATCCTTCATACTTCACATTTTTTCATTGGACATAGTCCAGTGGAAACGCTGGATATTTTCCAAGGTTTTTCCACATTCCTTTCTTTGTTAAAATGTCTGTATAATAGACGGATAATCCAGTGAACACTGAAAGTAGGTCTAGCATTCCCGCCCCTCCCCTGGCCTCAATCACCCCCCTTCTTACTGAAGCTCATGTGGGGATATTGCTTAATTATGTTCTCATAGCTGCTTTAGTTGTGTCTATTTTTAATAATTCAGCTCTTGCTGTAATTAGTAGAAGTAGAGTGGCAGTGTAAAGCATGGAGGATAAAGCAGCAGCCTGTAATGAGACTGGACTAAATCGGACTTCTATTAAATACTGTAAAGCTACAATTGCTGATCACAGATGTCCCCTAATATGGCAGAGCGGCACTGTCTCATGTATGCGATTTTAATGATGATAAGATATTAGTCTGTAGAAGATATTTAGTGCCTTTTTATTTTTATTTAGTTTTTTTTAAGGAAAAGTTGTAACAATTTTCATATTGGTAATATTGGTAACATACACACCTGTCTTTATAGGCAGTGCGGAGCAGCAACAGAAATAAATGGGAGATAAAGCGGTTTTCAAGGATTTTTATATTGATGGCCTGTCCTCCGGATAGCTCATTAATATGAGATTGACGGCGGTCCGACACCCAGCACCCCTGCCGATCATCTGTTTGAGGAAGCCCCGAAACTCCTGTCAGTACCATGTCCCATCTGCAGCTCACCGAGCACAGCGCCGTCCATTGCATAGTGGTTGTGCTTGGTGTTGCAGCTCAGCCCCATTCACTTGAAAGGGATTGATTTGCGTCTAGGCCTAGGCATCCTCAAACTGCGGCCCTCCAGCTGTTGCAAAAATACAACTCCCAGCATGCCCGAACAGCCTACAGGTGTCAGCCTACAGCAGGGCATTGTGGGAGTTGTAGTTTTACAACGTCTGGAGGGCCACAGTTTGAGGGTGCCTGGTCTAGGCCAGGTGACCGATGTACGGTGATGTCACTGACCTAAGAAGAAGCCCAAGTGCTCACAAAGCGCTGCGGCCTCTTCAAACTCCTGATCGGCAGGGGTGACGGTACTGGGGCCCCCACTGATCAATACGGATGACCTGTCCTGAGGATAGCAGGATAGGCTTACCACCTAAAATGTGTATGGGGGACCCCCGACTCTCGCTTGTCAGCAGATGTTGGTGCGCAGAAGAGCCCGGCATGTTGGTGAGCTCAGACAGGGCGAATTTGCTCTGGATTTGTGGTGTGGATTCCGCTTTGCAAATCAGCAGCAGATTACAGCACAACATATTGCAATAGGGGTTTGAAGACGCCACTCACATTCACGGACGCTCACCTCTTCAGACCATAGGAGTGAAATTGCCAATTCATCCACCGGAAGGTCCTCAGAACACTCAGCACGCAACACATGAAAATGTTGTCAAAGAATCACTGTAATTTGCAGTAAAATCCACAGCAGACAACCATGTTTGGTCCCTGCCCTAATAGGTCCTGTAGGGTTGGACTACTTACCTTCTTCTTGGCTCTTCGCTTCTCCGCTTTTTGTCTGGACTGACCGTCTTCCAACAAGTCATCGTCCGAGTTCATTTCTTCTTCCTTCAAATGTAGGAATAATAAAAACAGTAAGTAACACGATCTTCAAGGTCTCTGCGAAGGACAGGGGGGTCCAGTCATTGGAAAAGCTGCAGGTTAAACACAGTCAGTAGTAGGGATCCAAAATGTCCATGGACTGGGAACTTAAAGTGGTCCCATGTTGTAGGGGAGTTCAAATTGACAGAAGGTGGGCCACTAATACCACAGTGCAGTGCAAAACATTGTCCCTGCAGAACCAAATACCACAGTGCAGCACAAAATACCGCCACCCTCGCCACAGTATTCAATTGTATCACTATCCTGTGGCCGCTGGCCAGGAACATAAGGACCTCATGCTCCCAGCATTAATTAATGCTGAGAGCATCAGATCTTTATGCACCCAGCAGCCATGAGGAGGGCTCGGTCAACCTGACAACCCTACTGATCAGCCTGCAATAAAGAACTGATCAGTACTTACCCAGCATATCCACCACTGGGGTTGAGCGAACTTGTATTCGTGCAACCGTCCTTCCTTCTTCTCCTCCACACAGAGCACAGGAGCTCCGCCCCTCATGTCACATGATCATTATATCAGGACCTTTACCACCTCTTATCCAATCCAGTACTGAGCCACGACCCCTGCACTGATCACATGACGGTGAAGTCACCCCAGGTCCTTAGTGTTGAACTTGTTTTTTTAAGTTTGGCGTCCAAGGTTCGGGTTCATCGAAGAATCCCCTTATGGATTCCAAATTCCGTTATGGTCCTTGGTAGCGGAATCCATAACGGGATTCTTCGATAACCCCAACCCGAACTTTAGACGCTGAACTTAAAATACAAGTTTGCTCAACCCTATTCACCACCCCCGCCCCAGTTCTCTCTGCCGAGCTCTATTCACCCAGCTGCAGCCGTGATGTCACATTGACAACACATGGTCGCTGGAGCCAATCGCTGACCTCTTTGGTGCCCCTTTAATGCAAGTGATTGGCTGCAGCAGTCACATGTTGCCCATGTGACATCATCAATGCAGTTGGGTAAATGCAGCACAGCCGGAAGAAACTGCAGGGCCAGCATTGATCAATTCTTTATTGCTGGCTGATCTCTGGGGTTGTACAGTTTCCTCCTGAAACTGTACAACCCCTTTAAGCTGGTCCTACAGTGGGATCTGCTGACCATCTAATGAATATGGGAACCTAACAACACATAAGAAGAAATAAGGGCTGGTGGATCTGACTTGCCCAATCCTTTTATTTTTGGTGTCTGGCAGCTGATTACTCCCCTCTCTCCTTTCAGACCACATGTACACCTGGCTGAGCCGAGTATGCACGTGTATGAAGGGGGTCAGGTGAGAGATCTGACAGCCAACCTTCACCTCCGCCCATCTAGAAGGCCACATTATAAAGCAGAGCCCAGTATGACGAGTAAAACGGTCACAAATGAAACCAAAAATAAATCATTTGGCACCTAAATTCTTATACTTAGGAATCAAGGTAATTCAAGTGACTCTTTTTTTTGGGTCTTGAGTAGAGTTGAGCGAACTTCTGTTTTAAGTTCGGGTTCGGGTTATCCAAGCATCCCGTTATGGATTCCGCCACCACGGACCATAACGGCATTTGGAATCCATAAGGGGATTCTTCAATGAACCCGAACCTTGGACAACACGGAGGACCTGGGGTGACGTCACCGTCATGTGATCAGTGCAGGGGGCGTGGCTCAGTACTGGATTAGATAAGAGGTGGTAGCCTACGACCTCTTATCCAATCCAGTACTGAGCCACGCCCCCTGCACTGATCACATGACGGTGGCGTCACCCCAGGTCATTCACCCCGGATTTCAAATGTAGTTATGGTCCGTGGTAGCGAAATCCATAACGGGATGCTTGGATAACCCGAACCCGAACTTAAAACAGAAGTTTGCTTAACTCTAGTCTTGAGCCCTCACGCACAAAGGGATTGTCCAAGATTAAGTTGTTCCTTCTTTCCCCTCCAGCGTTGGTCTGATACTGCAGCACACCTCCATTTCAGTGAATGAGGATATAGGCAAAGGCAAATCATGTTTGAAGGAAGTCTGTCAGCAGTTTTACGTGGTCAAGACTGCTGACAGGCTACCAATAAACAGCATGCAGGTAGCTCCCTCTAGTGGTGGCTGCAGATAGCCATCATGTGAATTATTTAGATAAAAAAAATGGTTTTGAAGGGTGGATATTCCCTATAAAGGGGTTGTTCAGGGTTAGAAAAACATAGGTGTTACCAGCTGTGTGCACAGTCTGTCGGCAGTGGCATGCTGTGCAAAGGACACACTCCTTTGACAAGGGGAATGGTAACATCCAGATGGCAATTTTATCATAAGTGTAAAGTAGGAATAACAGGGGAACGGCAGAACTCTGTTATAAGAATAGATGCTCCAAAATGGTCATTTCTTGGGGGAATACAAGCAGTTAAATCAGCTCTTTTAATCAAAGTGGCCACATTTTCCTAATCCCGGACAACCCCTTTAAGCCGTGTATGGCTTTATATTGGCCAAAATGAAGCAGAACACTGCAAGGTTAATTCTCACAACATCTAGTGCCCTCTGGAGTCTTCCCCCCATGGTGGTCGACTCTACATCATTGTGACTGCATTATATACATAAATATAAGCATCATTTACATCTAAATATAGCTATATGGGGGGGGGATACTTTTCCCATAGGACTGTCGCGGCCGGAGCACGGTGCCATACCTGCAGATTAAGGTCCTTTTTGTGCATTATCTCATTTCGGCAGCCATGGATAGCTTCAGCACTTTCAAAGTCCATCGCATTCTCTGATGTTTCAAGGTGATGCTTTATGATGAGGAAAGAGGAGGAAAAAAAATAAGTTTTAAGAACTCAGGAGCTGAACTCCTTACCGTCTTCATTATGGATCAGAAGCCTAATGAATAATGAACTACCTACCTGGAACCAAAGCATCTGGCCGGTATCAGCAGCAAATTACTCCGAATACATTTCCGCCGCATAAGCAAAAAAAAGTTCACTAAATTTATCTGACATTTACACAATGGAGGAACAGAGAGGACGATTCCCTGGAGACGGCGAGCGGCGGCATTCACATTGATACAAAAAAATATTTTTGCTTAAAATAAAACAAAGTCCCTGTGCCGTCCTCAGTCAGTGTGGTAATATGGCAGCTATTAACCCCCCACCGCCACCCCCCAACCCCCTTACATTAGGTTAGCCCAGCACAGTTCTAAGGAGAGCTATGCAGGAGGATGGGAAAGCTGGGTCACATTCAATATGGCTGTCATTACACCCCCCATAAGGAGAGGTATGCTAGAATATGGAAAAACTGTGTGACAATCGATATGGCCACTATTATACCCCCACCCCTTTTTCCTGCAGTGCCATATCGCAAAGGAAAACGGGAAAAAAAAAAGTATATTACAAAAATGTATTACAGTACATTTTAAACATTTTTCAAAGGTTTTAGTACCCATCTTCCCAGAACCACAACTTTTATTTTTCCGTTCAAGTGGCCGTATGGGGCTTGTTTTTTGCGGGACAAATTGCACTTTCTAATAGCGCAAATTGATGTTGCATATGATGTAGTGGGAAGTTGGAAAAAAAATTCCAAATGGGTAGAATTGGAAAAAAATAAGAAATTTCCACACAATTTTATGGGTTTCGTTTTTACGGCGTTCTCTGTGCGGTTTAACCGACTTGTCACTTTTATTCCCTGGGTCAGTAGGATTACAGCATTATCACATTTGCATAGTTTTTCGTGTGTTTTAATACGTAAAGGGGATACCCGGTACCCCTGGATAGGTCATCAACAGAAAAAGCCCGGACAACCCGTTTAAAGATTATATACACCTTTGGGGGACATTTTTTTAAATTAGTGCATTGTACTCATTTTGAGCTAAAAATCTTTTTTTTTAATCTTTATTAAAAATATGGAGCCCTTTTCTCTGTACAGAGCCCAGATGCTCTAGTAGCTGAACTTGCTCCTTATTTCTGATCTCTGACCTTATAAAACACTCAAAGCTCAATCCTTATCTTACTGATAAGACTGTCTTATAAATAAGTGTTTATGACCTCTTAGTAATTTAGAGAAAAGAATTATTAGAGTACTGCACAAAGTGAAAGTGAAAGTGCAAGTATGATTCACACAGTTAGACAAACCGTTAACCCTTTGTGACAGAATGGCTCAATATTTATGAAGAATAAATAAATAAAAAGATTTTTAGCCCCAAATAAGTAAAATGCAATCATAAAAAAAGTGTTCCCGAACGTGTACATAGCATTTAAAAAAAATAAAAATAAATACATTTTTATTGATGCCATTTTGGAGTGTGTATGACATTTTTTGGAAGGTAAAGTGATGAAAAGCAGCAAATTGTTTCGGATTTATTTTTCCGTTACAGCGTTCACCATAGGGGATAAATACATTTATATATTTTGGCATGCAGCGGAGCAAATGATATTTATTATTTATAGTTTATTTTTTTATTATGGGAAAGGGGAGCATTCAAATTTTTAGTTTTTTTATATTTTTAAAAAAAAATTTTTACACTTATAAAAAGAGTCAAACTTATAATCGCTTTTCTCATAGACTGCAATGAATTATCATTGCAATCTATGGGAGATTTGCTATGTTCCTATGGATCCCTGCCACAGGCAAAGCTCCATTGGAACTATTGCTGTAGTAGTCTTAGGATAGGTCAATGTTTACATCCTGACAACCCCTTTAAACCTATGTCTGACAATATACAGTGATCCTGAGGACTGGAGGATACAGAGTCATTCCAGTACCATAAGTCACGTTCACCATTTCGTCAGTTCTATTGTAGGTAATGCTAATTGTCTAATCCGTCATTCCCTGAATACACTACACGTCATGTACTCCAGGCAACGGTCGCGCTACAGCCGCCCCGCAACCTGGCAACACTAACATCATTTCACACACATCTAAGCTATTAATAAATGGGTTAAAGGATCCACGCTAACAGCAATGTTTACATTGCAGACAAGCACACACAGGTTCATGTCCACCGTTTACTCATCAGGTGGCGCTATGTAAATGCATTTATCTACTTGCTTTGCACCTCTGCATAGCACATTGATAGATATAGTACGCCCTCCCGTATGGTAGATATAGTAAACCCTCCCGAGTAGAACTATTAAGAGACGAGTCATTTGGTAGACCTCAAGATGATGAAGCTAGTGCATGCCCTCATCATCTCCCACCTAAACTACTGCAACATCCTCCTGTGTCGCCCCCTATTTTACTCCTGTGCCTCTCCAATGCCTCCAGCTCTGCTTCCTGGTTAATGCACCATGCTCCTGCTTCGCCCCTGTCTCTCGTTCTCTCCCCTCTGCCAATCCCTTGATTGGTTCTCCACTGCCCAGAGGATTCAGTTCAAAAGTATTAATACCCTGTGGTACGTCCACAACCTGTCCCATCCAAATATCTCTGTCCTATCTTCCCAATACATCCCCACACACAATCTACCATCCACAACTTGTACCCTCCCTGACCACAAGTCCAATACCTCAACACAAAACATCCCATCCGCAAACTTTATCCTCCATAAATCCTTAACCAAAATCACCCAATACTTCCCCATACGAAACCTTCAATCCACAACCCGTAGCCTCCATAAATCCCTGACCATATCTCCAATACCTCAGCACAAAAAATCTCCAGTCCACAACCAGCATCCTCCATACATCCATGACCATATCTCAGATACCTTACCACAAAAAAAAAAAATCTCCAATCTACAACCTGTACCCTCCATACATCCCTGACCAAAACTCCTGACACCTTGCCACATGAAACTTCCAATCCACAACCTGCATCCTCCATGCATCTCTGACCTAATCTCCAATACTCACGTATCTCCAATCCTCCCAAGATCTCCTTCTTTGCTCTCCGTTTACCTGCTCTTCACACAATCGTCTACAAGATTTCTCCCTCGCTTCCCCTATACTCTTGAACTCGCTACCCCGACGCATCAGACTTTCCCCCACCGTTTCACTTTGCCTTGTAGATGTAGGCCATCACAGGTGTCAGTCGGTCATTCATAATGCTCTTCTTCATTGTACTTGTTTTTATCTCAAGTACAGCACCCTGGAATTAAACCAATAATAACGCCTCAGCAATCTCGGAGTCCGGACGTGACTAATGGAATGATAATGGTTGATAGGAGACAGCAAAACCTGTTTTATTCACTTCTATGTAGGTTGCTTGGCCGGGTGACCAAATGCAGTAGGCCATCGACTTCAAAATGGCTGACAATGATTGAAACTTCCTGTCCCCGGTTACATACTTTGGAGCTACTCTATAACATAATCTGTTGTCCTTGCCAATGACATACCATACAAAACATCCACAAGCTAATTAATCATTTGGAGTTGTATACAATATAATGTGGAACAGGTATCCCTATCTTTTTTCCAACAGGATATGCCCTACATCTCTCTCACCTAGTGGAGTTACGGCAACTTATAACTAAAAGGGAAAAAAAAAAAAAATTAAAAACGGGGTTCTGCACTTTGTTTAAACTGATGATCTATACTCTGGATAGATCATCAGCATCTGATCGGCAGGGGGCCGACACCCGTGACCCCCTCCGATCAGCTGTTTGAGAAGGCAGTGGAGCTCCATGAGCGCCGCGGCCTTCTCACTGTTTACTGCCGGCCCAGTGACGTCAAGACTTGTATCAACTGGCCTGGCGGGGCTAAGCTCCATTGAAGTGAACAGAGCTTAGCCGCGCCCAGGCCAGTGATACTAGACGTCACTGGGCCGGCAGTAAACAGTGAGAAAGACGCGGTGCTCCAGGAGCGACGCTGCCTTCTCAAACAGCTGATCGGTGGGGGTCCCGGGTGTCGGATCCCTGCTGATCAGATGTTGATGAGCGAAACCGTACACCACGCGTGCGCATTTAGGGGTAGATAGATTTTCCAGCGCAAAATGTTCCATCAGATCTCCCTACTCCTAAGTGCGCACGTGTTGACCTCGATATTCTGTACTCAGCTCTGCTATGTAGTAAGGATGAACTTCTCCTGATGATGTGTGCGCCCATGCGCACTCACCCTCCGGCTGATTCCTGTGTAGCCCCGTCACTTCCGGGTATAGCGATCTGACAAGGTTGAGGAATCTGGCAGAACAGTGGCACTACCCGATTGGTCCCACAAAACCCCTATGGACACCTTTGGGACAATTTTTTTTTAATGATTGCATTGTACTGATTTTGGGCTAAATATTTTTTCAATTGGTCTTTATTAAAAATTTCCAGCAATTTTTGTGATACACGTGGTTAACAATCAGTCTATTTGCAGACTCTCCTTCCTGATTTCCATCTCCTTCCTGATTTCCTTTGATCTGACAGCTCAAACACTCATTTAAGCCATATTCTGATCAGTTTGATAATAGTTTACCTATAATGAGTGTTTATGAGGTCAGGAGGTCAGAGATAAGGCTTCAAATGAGCCGTCAGCGGAATGGACCCAGGAGGGACTGATTTTTAACCCCTGCATCAAAAAAAACTGCAGAATTTTTTTTTTTTAATGATTGAAATGCAATAATAAAAAAAAAAAATTGCCCCGAAGATGTCCATAGCCTTTGAAGGCTATGTACATCCTCGGAGACAATTTTTTTTATGATTGCATTTTACTCATTTTGTGCTAAAAAAAACACTTTTTTAATTGAGGTTTATTAAAAATTTTCAGCTTGGCCTTATTAAAAATATAAAGCCGTTCTGTCACAAAGCGTTAACTGTTTTTCTAGATGTGTGACTGGTACTTTCACAGTCATCTAATAAACCTTATCTCTACACTATTCAGAGGCCATGAACACTTATTTAAGCCACATTCTTATCAGTAAGTAGTGTTGAGCAAACTTCTGTTTTCAAGTTTGGCGTATAAGGTTCGGGTTATCTTAAGAATTCTGCTACCACGGACCATATGAGTTATGGTCCGTGGTAGTGGAAATTCATAACGGAATTCTTAAATAACCCGAACCTTGTATGCCGAACTTGATAACAGAAGTTTGCTCGTCCCTATCAGTAAGATGAGAACTGAGCTATAATGAGTGTTTAGGAGGTCAGAGAGCAGAGATAAGGAGTCCTTCAGCTCCTGGTCTGACGGAAAAGGCAGAAAATCTTAAGGGTGCTACTAGAGCATCTCGGCTCTGAACAGAAAAAAAGGACTCCATATTTCTAATAAAGACCAATTCAAGAAATTGTTTTAGCGCAAAATGAGTACAATGGAATAATAAAAGAAAATTGCCCCCAAAGGTGTACATAGCCTTTAAGATCTTTTCACCATAAAATGGCGACAGTATTTAATGCCCATACTAAACGGTCTGGTTGTAGGTCATTCTATATAAGGCTATTTATTTATTTTTTTTAACTAGTTCACAGGAATCAGTGAAGACGGTTTCATTTCATCTTCTTTGCTTAGTTCTTGTTTAGTTATCGAGATGGTAAAACATTTACGAGGACATCTGAACACCCGACTCCTTTGGAAGAAACCTCTCAATTATGTCAGCTCATTTGTTTTTTTTCTTTTTTTGCTTCAACCCTGCATGTTTATGAGGACATGTTCACGGGTATTAAAATATTATGCAAATGCCTTCATCACAGAAAAATCTGCTCATGGAATATCGACAAATACTGTAAATGATGGTTGGGCCAAGTTCCAAAAATGGGGCATAGGTAAAGAATACAAAGAAGGGGACTTAACAGACGAGTTTATGTTATCTCTAAATTATTATTATATTTCTATATATTATTATTCAATATTTGTATACAATTTCTAGCTCTTAAAAGGGCATCTGTCAGCAGATTTGTCCCTATGACCCTGGCTGACCTGTTACATGTGCGCTTGGCAGCTGAAGGCATCTGTGTTGGTCCCATGTTCATATCTGCCCGCATTACTAAGAAAAGTGAAGGTTTAATATATGCACATGAGCCTCTAGGAGCAACTGGGGCGTTGCCGTTACACCTAGAGGATCAGTTCTCCCTGTAATTGCCACATCCTCTCCAATTTGACAGAGCCAGGCAGGTGTGATGACGTTTTCACTGCCTGCCCGACAATGAAAGTGCAGAAGGGGCAGCAGTTACAGAGAGCGCAGAGCCTCTAGGTGTAATGGTAACGCCCCCGTTGCTCATTTGCATATATTAAAACATAATTTTTCTCAGCAATGCGGGCACATAGGAACATGGGACCAACACAGATGCCTTCAGCTGCCAAGCGCACATGTAACAGGTCAGCCAGTGTCATAGGGACAGAACTGCTGACAGATGCACTTTAAGCACATTTCTTAAAATCCCAGACAAACCTTGGGGGGAAGAAAAAAAAATATTTTTTTTTAAATTTTATTTTCATTTTTTTAATTAGAATCTAAAGTCAAATTGATGTCATCTTCACAATGACATTTCTACTTTACACAAAAACAAATATATATTTTTTTAGATTTTAAAATGTATCAAAACAAGAGCGGAACAAGAGAAAGAACTGCTGCTGGCTCCTGGTTGTGAATGCAAGACGTAGCGCTCAAAGACATTATTGGGCAGCGGAGCGTGCAACAGTTTGTTTGGCGCGGTCTGACTACAGCTGAGCTCCGGCGTCTTTGTTAAATCCGGCTTTTTTATTTTTTATTCACTTGCTGGTATTTTTAGGTCAGATTTCCTTTCCAGTGCAAAACTTGGCTTCCATTGCTCATGTCAAAGCACAGATGTGCAAATGGGAACTAGTGAAGATTGAAATCCGCCAATGCAGCAGTCCTGAGCGCCACTCTCACAAAGTGGGCACCTGATCACTCAGCCCCAGGCAATCCCTCATCAGATCATTATGTTATAATGGTTCATAAAACTGAAGGGCGTCAATCATCTTCCCCTTTATCAAATACTGCGAAGGCAAATCATGCAATCATAAAACAATATTTGGATATAATAAATATTCTGCAACATTTTAATATACTTTGTGTCAAATCTGCACTATTTTTCAAGATCTCCGCTTGCTGGATGGGTAAATTCCCATTTATATCCAAAAGCTCAAAACCTGAACAGACCTAATATTTGTCACAGCTGAGCGTTTGCTACAAATGTCTCCAGTCTAGACAATCCTGACTAGTTAAATAGAGGTAGAATAGGTCATTAAAGGGGTCTTAACCCCGACTCAGATCAGCAGAAGGAAAGGGCCCCAGTGCTGGGTATGAGAAAGAGGGGTTTTCCAAGAATTAAATCCTGATGGGCTATCCTCAGTAACGGTGGAGGTCCGACTCCTGGGAACCCTGTTGAGCAGCTGTTGGAGGAGGCCACGGCGCTCAGACCAGCCCTGCGGCCTCTTCATACATTACCAAGCACAGCGCCGTTCACTGTATAGTGGCTGTGCTCGGTACTGCAGCTCAATCTCATAAAATAGAACAGGATGGCCTTGCGACTGATGGACGTGACATCCCAGGTCAAGGAAGAAGCTGTAAAATGCTGTAGTCATAGGGTACCCCACTGCAGGGACCCCCAGATATAAGCTACAACCTAATGGGCCACCACAGGGGAAGTGAAACCTTGCATGCAGCTCATTAAACTGAATGGGCAGCCTATGCAATGCATATGTGTCACTCTCTACTCTGGCTGATGCCCGTGGTTGTCAGGACATGCTGGGAGTTCTGGTGTTGCACCAGAGGTTGGAGACTGTTGGTTTATACTGTATGTACCCTATGAATAACATTTACTGTAGCCTGGACATTCAGACCTTCAGAACCTGCCGTATATACGCAGAAGAGCCAAATATTGTGTAAGTAACCTGCACCACACACAATACACATATCGTCATGATCCAGCACTACCAACGGTGCAGCACCCAGTACCCGGCTGTGGTAGACCATCTTCAAAAGCATGGCTTTAACCCAGGATCAGTACAGGATAAGTAATGTAATGTATGTACACAATGACTGCACCAGCAGAATAGTGAGTGCAGCTCTGGAGTATAATAAAGGATGTAACTCAGGATCAGTACAGGATAAGTAACGTATGTACACAGTGACTGCACCAGCAGAATAGTGAGTGCAGCTCTGGAGTATAATACAGGATGTAACTGAGGATCAGTTCAGGATAAGGAATGTAATGTATGTACACAGTGACTGCACCAGCAGAATAGTGAGTACAGCTCTGGAGTATAATACAGGATGTAACTCAGGATCAGTACAGGATAAGTAATGTATGTACACAGTGACTGCACCAGCAGAATAGTGAGTGCAGCTCTGGAGTATAATACAGGATGTAACTGAGGATCAGTACAGGATAAGGAATGTAATGTATGTACACAGTGACTGCACCAGCAGAATAGTGAGTACAGCTCTGGAGTATAATACAGGATGTAACTCAGGATCAGTACAGGATAAGTAAGGTAATGTATTTACACAGTGACTGCACCAGCAGAATAGTGAGTGCAGCTCTGGAGTATAATAAAGGATGTAACTCAGGATCAGTACAGGATAAGTAATGTATGTACACAGTGACTGCACCAGCAGAATAGTGAGTGCAGCTCTGTAGTAGAGTTGTTTCGGTACCAAAATTTTGATTCGGTATCGATACCATAAAAAAGTATTGCGATACTCGATACCATTCGATACCACGTGAAAAAAATAAAAACGCCAAAAAAATCCACGTGCATTCCACATTTTATGAAACCGCCGGCTCATAATACAACAGTCCTATCCTACTTTTTTGTGGGGACAAGACGACTAAAAGAAAATGGCGAATCGTGCATTTTTTCTTTTTCTTTTTTTTTCTTTTACGGCGTTCACCGCATAAAAGTGGATTTTTAATAGTTTGGACTTTTGAGACGTGGCGATATGTAATATTTTATTTATGTATTGTTTATATATTTTATATGTAAAATTGGGAAAGGGGGATTTATAATTAATATTTTGGTGTACTTTAACTTTTTTTTTTTTTTTTTTACAGTTTATTTATTAACTATTTCCCCTTAGGGGCTAGAACCTGGGATATTCTCATCCTATTCACCCTAATAGAGCTCTATCAGGGTGAATAGGATCTCACCCTCTCCCTGCTGCCCTGTGCACACAGCAGCAGGGAGCAGACTATGGCAGCCAGGACTTCAGAAGCGTCCTGGTTACCATGGTAATCGATCGGAGCCCCAGCATTACAGTGCTGGGGCTCCGATCACTGCCACTGCCACCAATGAGGAGGAGGTGAGGGGACCCTGTGGCCACTGCCACCAATGATTTTATTACTGGGGGAAGGGGGCACACTGCCCACTGCCCACCAATGTTTTAATACTGGGGGCACACTGCCCACCAATGTTTTAATACTAGGGAGGGGGGCACACTGCCCACTGCCCACCAATGTTTTAATACTAGGGAGGGGCGAGCACTGGCCAGCAATGCCGAGTAGTTTCTTATATAAATGCAGGCAGAAGACACAGGCTGCCGGCACCTGCTCTGTGAACGAGCGCTGCGATCAGAGGCTATTAACCCCTCAGGTGCCGCACCTGAGGGGTTAATTGCCTCTGATTGCAGTGCTGGGTCACAGGCAGGTGCTGGCAGGCTGTGTCTTCTGCCTGCATTTATATAAGAAACTACTCGGCATTGCTGGCCAGTGCTCCCGTCCCCCCGCTCCGCCCCTCCTCCCGCCCCCGCTCCGCCCCCTCTCCCTCTATTGGTTGAAGCGGCAGCACAGGGGGGTGAGAGACCGCCTCCTTCTCCCTGTGCTGCCGAGGAGAACATGGCCGCGCTGAGAGCGGCGCAGCCATGCTCTCCTATACTGGGCTGTGCAGTAGTGCAGCCCAGTATCGATAAAATACTTTTCCTGGTATCGAGTGCGATACCAGAGAAAAGTATCGATCGGGTATCGAAAGTTCGATACCCGAAACAACCCTACTCTGTAGTATAATACATGATGTAACTCAGGATCAGTACAGGATAAGTAATGTATGTACACAGTGACTGCACCAGCAGAATAGTGAGTGCAGCTCTGGAGTATAATACAGGATGTAATTCTGTAATAGAAAACAGAGAGTGGTTATTAACGGTACACACTCAGATTGGGTCACTGTCACTAGTGGGGTACCTCAGGGGTCAGTATTGGAGGGTCAGAGTCACTAGTGGGGTACCTCAGGGGTCAGTATTGGGCCCTATTCTCTTCAATATATTTATTAATGATCTTGTAGAAGGCCTGCACAGTAAAATATCTATTTTTGCAGATGACACTAAACTGTAATTAAGTAAGTAATGAACACTGAAGAGGACAGTTTTCTGCTACAGAGGGATCTGGATAGATTGGGGGCTTGGGCAGAGAAATGGCAGATGAGGTTTAACACTAACAAATGTAAAGTTATGCACATGGGAAGGAATAATGCAAGTCATCCGTACATACTAAATGGTAAAACACTCGGTAACACTGACATAGAAAAGGATCTAGGAATTTTAATAAATAACAAACTAAGCTGTAAAAACCAGTGTCAGGCAGCTACTGCCAAGGCCAATAAGATAATGGGTTGCATCAAAAGGGTCATAGATGCCCGTGATGAGAACATAGTCCTACCACTTTACACATCACTAGTCAGACCACACATGGCGTACTGTGTACAGTTCTGGGCTCCTGTGAACAAGGCAGACATAGCAGAGCTGGAGAGGGTTCAGAGGAGGGCAACTAAAGTAATAACTGGAATGGGGCAACTACAGTACCCTGAAAGATTATTAAAATTAGGGTTATTCACTTTAGTAAAAAGACGAATGAGGGGAGATCTAATAACTCTGTATAAATATATCAGGGGTCAGTACAGAGATCTGTCCCATCATCTATTTATCCCCAGGACTGTGACTGTGACGAGGGGACATCCTCTGCGTCTGGAGGAAAGAAGGTTTGTACACAAACAAAGAAAAGGGTTCTTCACGGTAAGAGCAGTGAGACTATGGAGCTCTCTGCCTGAGGAGGTGGTGATGGTGAGTACAATAAAGGAATTCAAGAGGGGCCTGGATGTATTTCTGGAGTGTAATAATATTACAGGCTACAGCTACTAGAGAGGGGTCGTTGATCCAGGGAGTTATTCTGATTGCCTGATTGGAGTCAGGAAGGAATTTTTTCCCCTTAAGTGAGGAAAATTGGCTCTGCCTCACAGGGTTTTTTTTGCCTTCCTCTGGATCAACTTGCAGAAAAACAGGCCGAACTGGATGGACAAATGTCTTTTTTCGGCCTTATATACTATGTTAATTCAGGATCAGTACAGGATAAGTAATGTAATGTATAAACACAGTTGCACCAGCAGAATAGTGAGTGCAGCTCTGGAGTATAATACAGGATGTAACTCAGGATCAGTACAGGATAAGTAATGTATGTACACAGTGACTCCACCAGCAGAATAGGGAGTGCAGCTCTGGAGTATAATACAGGATGCAACTCAGGATCAGTACAGGATTAATAATTTAATGTATGTACACAGTGACTGCACCAGCAGAATAGCGAGTGAAGCTCTGGAGTATAATACAGGATGTAACTCAGGATCAGTGCAGGATAAGTAATGTAATGTATGTACATAATGACTCCAGAAGCAGAACAGTGAGTGCAGCTCTGGAGTATAATACAGGATGTAACTCAGGATCAGTACAGGATAAGTAATGTATGTACACAGTGACTGCACCAGCAGAATAGTGAGTGCAGCTCTGGAGTATAATACAGGAAGTAACTCAGGATCAGTACAGGATAAGTAATGTAATGTATGTACACAGTGACTGCACCAGCAGAATAGTGAGTGCAGCTCTGGAGTATAATACAGGATGTAACTGAGGATCAGTACAGGATAAGGAATGTAATGTATGTACACAGTGACTGCACCAGCAGAATAGTGAGTACAGCTCTGGAGTATAATACAGGAAGTAACTCGGGATCAGTACAGGGTAAGTAATACAGTGCCCTCAGCTTTGTATGTAGATTTTTATTAATCTGCAATGACATGGTATTAAAACTTCAACTTCTGTATAAATAATTGCTTATCTTTTCCAAAATTCTGGTTGCTCAGCATATCTTTTTGCATGTCTGTCACAGAAAGGAAAATCCTAGAATACAAGCGCTCGTTTCATTTCTTAAAAGAAAATATAAGAATTCTGAAATATTTGTAAAGAACTCTTTCTAATAAGAGCAGAACCTAAACTCATTTCGGCTGGTCTCGTGCAGGTTATTCAGCTGGTCTCGTGCAGCCACAATGTGGCCTCGACAACCAAACAGATGACCACAGTGACTCGGGTCAAGATCACACGTGGACGTGGAACTAGAGGAGCATTACGTGTAGCACAATGGATGTGGTGAAGTACATTCCAGTACGCAGAGTTCATCCAGCCATTTATCCAGTGGAGGCAGCATAAAGAGCCATAAGGAATGCTCCATGCATGTGGCAATGTTGTGTGCACGGACCCTAAATTGGGACCCCCCAAAATGCACAACACCACATACAGGTTATACTTACCTGCTCCCCGGCACCCGTGTCGCTCATGTTCCCCGCACCTGTGTTGCTGCACCTCCCCGTCCCACAGATCATTTGGGGGGGCATTATAGGGGTTTATTTAATTTTTCAGCAAAAAAAAAGAAAAGAAAAGAAGCCGCCCCATTCACTTCAATTACACGGCTTGTAGTTACGCTGCAATGTCGATGGTGAGCAGGTAAACAATGATGTGAAGGCAGCGCCCTTGAGTGCATCCTTCTCTTCAACCAGCTGATCGACGGGGGTGCCGCGATCGGATGTTGATCACCTATCCTGAAGATAGGTATCAATATTAAAATCCTGGAAAACCCCTTTAAATACTGACGATCTATCCTCTGGACGAGTCATCAGTGTCGATGAGAGAAGGCAGCGGCATTGTGGTTGGTGTGATGAGAGAGGGCCCCGGCACCACTGTGAGCGCCAGTGCATTCCCAAACAGCTGATCAGCGAGGGGTCTTAGGTGTCAGACCCCCATCAATCAGATACTGATGACTCAGAGGATAGGTCATCAGTATTTAAAGGGATTCTGTCACCAGTTTTCACACCTTTGAGCTAAACATATGCTGCTCAGGGTCTCTTCATGATTCCTAATGTGGGCTTATAAATGCGATCTGTAGCTTAGTTTTGCCAAAAAACAGGTTTTACAGGTCATAAAAATAAGGTGCCCAAGGGGAGGTCCAGGGATGCAGGGTGCCTGGTTGCAGCCATCGCCGTTGGTGCCCAGCGCCGCCTTGCCAGAGTTCTGCGCCGCCTCCCACTTCTCTGTGCGGCCTCTCCCTCCCTCCCACTGTGAAATGCCGCGCGTGCGCACAGGCTCAGCCTGATGCGCCCGTGCGGACTGCTTGGATGCTTCTTCTTTAGCGAAGTGCCGGCGCATGCGCACTACGCTAGAAGAAGCCGATGCCAGCACCTTAGGCCCCATGCACACGACCGTTGTTTGTTTCTGCGCCCATTCCATTTTTTTTCACGGATAGGATGCTTCCCCATTCATTTCAATGGGTCCGTCAAAAAATGCGGATGGTCAACCGTTTTTGTTCCGCATCCGTGATCCGTGTTTTCATTCCGTCAAAAAAATAGTGCATGTCCTATTTTTTTCACGTTTGCGGACAAGGATAGGCATTTTTACAATGGATCTGCCATAAAAATCGGATCCGTCAAAAAAAACGGTCCGTCATCCGTTTTTTTTGACGGACGCAAAATTTCCAGGAGGAGCGGACGCGGAGGCAGGCAACGGTCGTGTGCATGTAGCCTTATATTTATGACTGATAGGTTAGTAAAACCTGTTTTTTGCATTTATAAGCCCACATTAGGAATCATGAAGAGACCCTGAGCATGAGCATATGTTTAGCTCAAAGGGTGAAAACTGGTGACAGAATCCCTTTAAGTCTCGGAAAACCCTTTTAGGAAATACCATAGATATCATCAAGAGCCGTGCAAAATAACAAACTCCGTCCTGCTACATTGACAAACAAACTGTGCTAAATATATAGCCAAGAGCTGGATCAACCCTTTCAAACCAGGCAGATCCTGCTGACTAAAAGCATATCTTTGTTGTGCTGATCTGTAGCTGCATTATGCAAAAAAATAAAAATAAATCTACTTTATTTCTTATGCATTTAAAGGCTTAAGTGCACCTTAGTGGATTAGAACCTTGTCCTCCTACCTGGTCCTGTAACCCTGTTACTGCCCTGTTCATTTCTGCAATGGCGCATGCGCAGAACTGCAGCTTCTGCTTGGTCTGATGCACAGGTTACGGCGCATGCGGCATGATGCGATGTACAGTGCGCAATTACAGCACCAGGTGAGAGGACGCTGCTGATGCCTGGACGGGTCAATCAAGAGTGGCCAAAACTGCAGAGCTGACAAGCTAAGGTGCACCAAGGGGCAAAGGTCTGTCCCTCAGTGCACTTAAGCTCTTATTTGCATAAAAAACTTGTACTTTACTCCATCAGATCATACAGATCAGCAAGGTATTCTTTTAGCCAGCAGGATCAGCCCTACAGGGAATAATGTCTGCTTTAAAAGGGTTAATTTTGCTGACAAATACTCTGGAGTTTCTCAATACAACTTATGTTATGTGCAATGTCAGAGTTTCATCAGGAAGTCACGGACAGGACGTCTCTTGGCTTCTCGAAAGAAAAAGAACCCCAGACATTGAGAAAGTGGCCTAAAAGGGAACCTGTCTTTGTTGCCCATAGCAACCAATCACAGCGCAGCTTTCATTTCCAATAGTGCTCTGGAAAAATGAAAGCTACCATGTGATTGGTTGCTATGAGCAACAAACTGTTTTCATATTTCCCTCAAGGCTTGACTCTTGAGGAGCTCAGGACCCACACCAAAAGCACGAGGTGCTGATTTATCAAACTGACTAACACAAAAAGTCTTTGTTGCCCATAACAACCACAGAGCAGCTTTCATTTCTAACAGTGCTCTGAAAAAATGACAGCTGCGCTGTGATTGGTTGCAACAAAGACTTTTTCTTTTCAACTGTTTTCACATATTCTGCAATAAAAACCAGACGGTTTCCTCACTTCAATGCATGCCCAGGACTTTGTACCCCTGATAGAGGCCAAAAGCGTGTCCTCTTGGCCTCCGTCCGGCCACTGTTAAAACAGTCTAGAGTTTAAAAAAAATAAAAAAACACATACTATCTGCTTATGGCCTATACTTCTATACAGCCTTCTGTCAGAGGTATTCGGTATGTTAGGCTGTTATCTCAGCGGAGGCTGAAAACGTGATGTTAACAGCCCCTAATATGGCCTCTGCAGCAAAAAGGAACAAAAACTGCTGAAAGTGAACAAGGTCCAATGAGGTGCAACATGAGTGAAACATAAAAACTGAAAACGGTACCCCAATAAAAAAAAAAATCGCTCCTGACGTGGCTATTTTATGAAATACTTGATGTATGTATATTGTAAACCCAATTCAATGTAAGTACCCCTTCATAGAACACCGTGTATTCTGCTGTAGCTCTGTTAGGGTCCATTCACACGTCCGTAGAATAGGTGTGGATCTTTTCCGCAACGTTGCTGAACAAATCCGGACCCATTCATTTTCATTGGGGCCGGAAGAGATGCGGACAGCACACAGCATTCTGTCCGCATCTGCATTTCCGCTGCGCATCCCCGATCTTCCGGTCCGCGGCTCCTGAAAAAAATAGAACATGTCCTATTCTTGTCTGCAATAGCGGACAAGAATGGGCATTTCTATAGGGGTGCCGGCCGGGTGTATTGTGGATCCGCAATACACAACGGACGTGTGAATGGACCCTTATTCTGCCCCCAAAAATATGGATAAATCGACAACTGGGCGTTCCTATTCGCCTTGTCAACAGAGCGTGTCCCTGCACCGTTTGACACTGTCCCATTAGAGCCCAGTGCTTAAAAGGGTTCTCCGGGAATTAAGAAAATGAAAATACGTAAATATTACTTTGTTATAAATATATTCCCAAATACCTTTCATTAGTTATAATGGCTCGTTTTCTCTAGGGAGCGATGATTAGGAGAAACAAAATGGCCGCCGTCCTGATAGTACACACAAAACCTGTCCTAATCACACAGCAGCACAAGTTACTTCACAACACTGAGAAGGTTAATACAAGGCCCTTACTAATGTATTATGATTGTCCATATTGCTTCCTTTGCTGGCTGGATTCATTTTTCCATCACATTATACACGGCTCGCTTCCATAGCAGGTTCCTTCCATAAACATACCTTTTTTTGTCATTCTTGTGTGGAGTGGAGTGTGTTGTATTTTTTTTTTTTAATAGTGTACCAATGTATGTTACTCTTACTGCTCTACACAGGAAGTGACGTTACAGGGACATTGACATTACATACTGTCCGGTAAAAAAAAAGAAAAATACATAAGGCCTCTTTCACACTGGCGTTTTTCCTTTCCGTCCTAGAGTTCCGTCCTCGGGGATCTAGGACGGAAAGATACTAATCAGGATTATCCCAATGCATTCCGTTCAGGATGTCTTCAGTTCAGTATTGAGACGTTTTTTGGCTGTAGCAAAATCCGCAGCACGGATCCGACGTTCAGCTTTTGTGAATGGTTACCATGGCAGCCAGGACGCTAAAGTCCCGGCTGCCATGGTAAAGTGTAGTGGGGAGCGGGGGAGAAGTATACTTACCGTCCATGCGACTCCCGAGTCCCGGGGCGCTCCACAATGACGTCAGAGCGCCCCATGAGCATGGATCACGTGATCCATGCACGTGGGGCGCTCTGACGTCATTGTGGAGCGCCCCGGGAGCCGCACGGACTGTAAGTATTTGCTCCCCTGGCTCCCCACTACTTACTATGGCAACCAGGACTTTTGTAGCGTCCTGGCTGCCATAGTAACACTGAAAGCATTTTGAAAACTGATCAGTCTTCAAATGCTTTCTGTTCACTTGCGTTGTTACGGATCCGGCGGGCATTTCCGGCGACAGAAGTGCACGCCGGATCCTAACACCGCAAGTGTGAAAGAGGCCTAAGGCATGCAAAAAAAACTGAAAATAAAATTCCAGGTAGTTAAACTTACTACATAGGCAAAAATGCCTTAAAAAAACACCTAGAGAAAAGCTACAAACAGGTGAGGTGTTTTTTGACCCAAATAATGGACAACACAGGGGCATTCACTAACCCATTTACACCAATATTGCAGCATTCGGGGACTTTCACACTAGCGTTTATCTTTTCCGGCATCGAGTTCCGTCCTACGGGCTCAATACGGGTAAAGAACTGATCAGTTTTCTCCCAATGCATTCTGAATGGAGAGAAATCCGTTCAGGATGCATCAGGATGTCTTCAGTTTAGTAACTGAACGGCGTTTTGGGCGGAGATAATACCGCAGCATGCTGCGGTGTTATCTCCGTCCAAAATGCCGGATCAGCTGCCGAAATGCCGGCATTAATTTACATTAAAATGTATTAGTGTCGGATCTGGCATTAGAAATACCTGAAGGACGGATCCGCAGCGCACGCGCAGACCTTTAGAACTGCATAAAAAAAATACAAGACGGATCCGTTCTTGCAATGCATTTATAGACGGATCCGCATCCGGATCCATCTACAAATGCATTCAGTTTACATGCAGATCCACGGAACAGCTTGCCAGATTCCTCTGCCGCAAGTGTGAAAGTAGCCTTAAACAGTCGCAAATTATGATGCACGCTATATTTGCTCTATAATTTGTGACTTTTTGAGCTTCTCACCACTTTCCCAACTATGGCCTCCACATTTATTATAACTTGCGCCAGAAACTTGAGTTTTTGACACATGGAGTGCCACTCCAGTGCACAGGGGAATCAAGGCTGGCGCACGGGAATGCCAGTCTTGAAGGTCTACTAACAGAAAACCTGCACAGATTTCCGTGCGTTCCCACACACACACAAAAAAAAAAAAAACACACACACACACACACGGTAAGGGTCCATTTACATGTCTGTAATTTGGATCCGCATCCGTTTTGCAATTTCAGGACCCATTGACTTTCAATAGGGCTGGAACGGATGTGGATCCGCATTTCCGAGATCCGTCAGTTGTGCAATTATTGGTGCATCAAATCCGCACCAAAAACTGCACAAACAACTGACTTACAGCAGGGTAATTTTTGCACAAAAGAAAAAAAAAAAACGGATGAGATTTGTCTAGTCTCATACACTACGCTGCGATTTTTCCACATGAGAATCCGTGGGCAGGTGGCCTAGGGGCACATAGCGCGTATTACGCAGAAATTTTGTAAAGAAAGTCTGCTGCACAATACAATACCAAACAGCTAAATAGATTAGAGTTTCAAAATCTCATCTACACGATGGGGAACTTTTCCAGGCAGAAACTGAACTGCGGTGCGGATTCTGACATCTGCAGGGCGTCGATTGTTTGCGCGCCCAAATCTGTGACAAAATCCGAAAGTAAAACATCCGGATTTTGGTGCATAATTTGAGCGCAAATGCTGTGACAACCACATGAAAATCCAGGCAGAAAATCAAAAAACATCCAGCTGTCAATGTAGTCCTACCTTTCCAGGAAGAATAACAGAGGAACGGCCCAATGCAAAGTCCTAAGAATATAGACAGAGGCTTTAGTAAACTCTTGCATTCCCCATGATGGCTCTGTAGAGCTGACAGGTCCTCCTTACGGCCGGGGCAGTGACAGCTGGAGCAGCGCATTGAGTTGCCACTACTCGAATGCCGGCGGCTTTACACCTCTCGCGCTAACACTTGGCATTACACGCGGAAACCTCAGGCTTGTCTGCAGCTGCTCAGCCATAGGAACCCCATCCAAGAAATCTTCAAAGAACGGTTCTCCTGCTGGTGGCACTTCCTAAAGCAATTTGGAGGGCTGTAAGTGCAGTAATTGCTGAAAACGAGGACAGGCTATTCTTGACAAGCTACGCGTTTCAGGCCCATTCCCTGAACTTATGTGGCTGACTGCTTCACAGCTGAGCTGTCGGTACATTTCCACTTCAAGGTGACGAACAAACTTGTTGGAAACACGGCATCCTATGGCGGTGCCTCATTACGACCCGTTCCACTGCTGCTGTCAGTGTAAGGATGGCTGAAGGGGAGTAGAATGGGTTCACATACTTTTAACCCTGTGGTGTATCACACAAGCAAACAGCATTCAAGCAGAACATTAAACATTGGATTCGTCATCACTGACACTATACATGAATGACTAGGGATGGACAAAATACAGTGGACATGCAGCCAGTAATTGCACTCCAGGGGCCAAATTAAAGGGATTAGTTGGCCCCAAAAAAAAACTTTAATTGAAGGCTACAAAACAAACCAGAAAAGCAGATGCTAGAAATCGAGAAGCTGCAATGGCATATAGAAAAAGTTGCATAACTTCGTACAGACATTGCATCACTTATACCGAACCAGTGTTATAGGTTTCCGAGCTGCATTCACAATCCTGCAGGCTTCAGAGCTGAAATCGCCACGTATCCCTTGTCTGCACAAGTATCTCTTGGTATAAAGCAGGGATGCTCAACCTACGGCCCTCCAGCTGTTGTAAAACTACAACTCCCACCATGCCTATCTGTAGGCTGTCCGGGAATGATGGGAGTTGTAGTTTTGCAACAGCTGGAGGGCAGCAGGTTGAGCATGCCTGGTATAAAGAATGCATTTCTCACAATCCCGACGCTGGCCCTTTAAAGGGGTATTCCAGTTAGAATCATAACTATTAGATCAGTGGGGGTCTGACCATAGGGACCCCCAGCGATCATGAGAAGAGGGACTCCGGAATCCAAAATGAATGACAGCCTCTGGTCAAGTAGGCACCCTGCCGCTCCATTCCTTCTCTATGGGACTGCTATAGATACAGCATTCCGTTATTTCTGTGGGGCCCGTAGAGAATGCGATGAGTGGCATGACACATGCTGGACCAGCCGCTTAAAGGGGGTCTCTGGGCTTTTACAGAAATCAGTCCGCCCTCTGCCCTGTTGTGGGAAGAGAGATCAGTCAGTACTTACCCCCCCCCCCCCTCGGCCACCAAATCCGCAGCTGAATATGTATATGCAGCTAAACATATAAAGCCAAAGCTTTATGGCTCATGCACACGGCCGTATGGCTTTTTCTGTATTTTGCGGCCCGCAAAAAATACGGATGATGTCCATGTGCATTCCGTTTTTTGCAGAACGGAACAGCTGGCCCGATAGAACAGTCCTATCCGTGTCCATTATGTGGACAAAAATAGGACATGTTCTATCTTTGAACGGGACGGAAAAACGGAAGGCATAAGGAGTACCTTCCTTTTTTTGGCGGATCCATTGAAATGAATGGTTCCGCATACGGAACGCAAAAAAAAACGGAACGGAAAATACATACAGTCGTGTGCACAAGCCCTTAGGCCTATTGCACACGACCGTATGGCTTTTTCAGTGTTCTGCGGTCCGCAGAAAGTAGAGAAATGTTTTTTAAAAAGCTGTAGGGCCCCTTTTAATTCATTTCGGGATATAGGCCTCTGTTCTCATGATTGTTGGGGGAAACAGCAGTCAGACAATTATCAACAATCCTGCAGATAAGTGGTGGCACTTGGCGGACTGCTGCAGGCTTCTTCAGTCTAATGACTTATAGTTGGGGTCTGTAGGCCTCACTGTATAACCACAAGGACCTATATGCTGCCTTCAGGGGTATTCCAGTTGTTAGAAGTTATCCCCTAGCCACTGGATAGAGGATGATTATTAGATCGGTGGGGGTCTCGTATCCCATGAAGCCCCCTGAAATGAACGGAGCGGCCGGTTGGGCATGTGCGCGACCGCTCTAGTCATTTCTATGAGAACAGCGCTCCAGAATTAGCATATAAATAAATGGAGTGGCCGCAAACATGCCTGACCGGCGGCTATATTTATTTCAGGGGGGCTGCAGGGGTACGGGGCCCCCGTTCTCATGATCCTTGGGTGTCCCAGCTGTAGGACCCCCACCGATCTAATAGTTACCCCCTATCTGGTAGATAGAGGATTAAGGGATTAAGGCGCAAAATTATAATCGTAAGTAAACTAATTGTATTGACTAAACGGTTCACACGTCCTACGGAAACAGTGCAGGCGCTCGCAGCACCGGCTTCGCTGCTATACTGAGGAGATGATGTCACTGCAACTCTTATATTTGCTGATCACGCCATTTGGCAACATGTTACTTAACTCTTTATGTACCAGGAACACAATGATGCAAAGCGGCCTCTATCCAGACAGTACACCGTACTCCCACACATCTCCCACATTAGAGCTTCCAAACATCGAATGCAAAAAAAAAAAAAAAACCTGCGAGCAAATCTTGTACAAAAGGGAATAATGCACCTCGTCATGAAAGGCAGCGTTCCAGGGTAAACAGCCTATTATGCAGACAACGCAGCCCACTGTAATGTCGATTGTGGCGAATGCACCGAATACAGCACGTCGCCCCTGTAAAGTCACGGGGAGTGAAACAGTTGGTATATCGTACTTCTACACTGTCTACGTTGGGGGTTGTAGTCTAAAAAAAAGTCATGTGCTTACATCAACATGGTTTGAAGCGATGGTCCGTGCTTAGAAAAACATGGCTGCTCTCTTCCAGAAACAGCGCCACACTTGTTGAGAGGTCATGTTGGTATTGCAGCTCAGTTCCCATAGCGAATGGATCTGGCTATTCTGGAACAGGGATGCCCAACCTACGGCCCTCCAGCTGTTGTAAAACTACAACTCCCACAGTGCCCTGCTGTAGACTGATGGCTCTAGGCCAGGGATGCCCAACCTGCGCCCCTCCAGATGTAAAACTACAACTCCCACAATGCCCTGCTGTAGACTGATGGCTCTAGGCCAGGGATGCCCAACCTGCGCCCCTCCAGATGTAAAACTACAACTCCCACAATGCCCTGCTGTAGACTGATGGCTCTAGGCCAGGGATGCCCAACCTGCGCCCCTCCAGATGTAAAACTACAACTCCCACAATGCCCTGCTGTAGACTGATGGCTCTAGGCCAGAGATGCCCAACCTGCGGCCCTCCAGCTGTTGCAAAACTACAACTCCCAGGGCCGCAGGTTGGGCGTCCAATCTGGAAGAAAGCACCCATGTCTTGCTACCCGTGGACAACCCCTTTAAATTCAAACAGAATTTACCCTGTGAACCCAGGAATTTCTGATAATTAAAAAATGGTAAAAGATTATATGTGTTCTTGATATGTGAACATAGATATTAGCATGGTGTAAAGCTCCGTCACTGAGGATGGCAGCGCCGTCAGTGGCAGAGGTAAGGGTTAAGCTATTGTCACCAGTGTCAGCGGCTTTATCCCAGTGCCAGGAATCGTGCATGAGGGAAACAAAAGATTTCATCAATCAAACGCAAAGGGGGCGTGCCAAGCTTAACTTCAAGACGCTCATTCGCATACAGCCTGTGGCGGAATAAAAGTTGTTTTACAGCGATCATGCCCATTGGACGATTCAGACAAATACATTATTAGAAATCAGATGACATCAGCGGTGAGGTACTGCAGGCAAATTAGGGGTCATGCTGACAGGTCTTTAAAGGTGTTCTGATCTGCGGAGGCCCGGGAGCTTGGACCGCCACCAATCAGACATTGATGACCTGTTTTTAAGATGACAAACAAGAAAGGATCGCGGCACTCCTTCGTCTGTAGAAAATGTTCTTTATTCCACCTTAAAGTGCGACGTTTCGACTTTAATCAATGCTTGATAAAGACTTGATTAAAGTCGAACGCCGTCACTTAAGGTGGAATAAGGAACATTTTCTGACAGAAAGGAGTGCCGCGATCCTGCTTGTTGGCATCGTGACGGACCAATGGTCAGGTCCTAACATCGCAGGCACCGCCACTATATGGACTTTGGGTATTTACCTACAATGGTGCTGTCACCCCATGTATTTTTGCTTCACTGTTTTTAAGATGAGCCATCCATGCCACATTCCCGGAGAACACTTAATAGGGTTGTGCCTTCTGGACCTCTCAGAATGAGGGCAGAATACAGTTTTTGGGGTTGCCTTAAAGGGGTTTTCCGAGATGTTTTAACTGAGGACCTATACTCTGGATAGGTCATCAGTATCTGATCGGCAGAGGTCCCACACTCAGGACCCCCGCCGATCAGCTGTTTGAGAAGTAACCGGTGCGGCGGCCTTCTCCGTGCTCACCGAGCGCAGTGCCGTAGAGTGGCTGTGCTCAATATTGCAGCTCAGCCCCATTCACTTCAATGAGGCTGCACTGCACCCCTAGGCCATGTGACCGATGAACACTACCGAGGCAAAGCTGTGAGAAGGCTGCGGTGCTAGAGTGAGTGTAGGACCCCCACCGACCAGACACTGATGACCTATCGTGAGGATAGGTCATCAGCTAAAATATATCGGAAAACCCTTTTAAACACATTATACATGCCGATCATTCCTACTCGGCACACGCCCGAGCTATGATCTCCATGATAAGAGGACTCACGTGCACAGTATCATCACATACGGCTCCTCTGTACCTTCACGTGACTCCATATTGTGATTCTAGTACGGAGATCAGGGATAAGTACCCATTACTGGCGGTGACTCATGCTGGAAATTCTCAGCTCAGCGTAATAGTACTTTGCATGTAAAAGCAAGAAGCATAAAAAAAAAATAAAAAAAAATACTATGCAATTAAAGAAACAGCGGCCATAAACAGTACGTCTTCATAGAGAACAACACCAATGCCCCTAGACGTGTGCTCTCCCTGACCAGAATAAGAGCCTCCTTCATTTTACCAATGACAACAATAACGTGGCGACGGGATGCTGCCGTTCACAAAACGTAACACATCCGGACAGGAAAAAAAAAAAAAAAATCGCCTTTCACAAGAGAATTTTCCGTTTGGATATTGTGCGGGTTGTGAACACATAGCATCCGGACTGAACCCTGGCCCATTCATTTCAGCGGGTCTGTGCGCTATTTATTACGTATTATCTCTGCCTTCAGGAAAAATCGCAGCGTGTTTCACTCAGTCCTGGCTCCATAGAAGTGAATAAGGCCCTGCAAGAAAAACGGAAGGCATCTGGATGCAATGCATTTTTCACTGATGGTTGCTAGGAGATGCTGAGAGTTATTCTTCAGCTTTTCTGTACGTGCAAAACGAGTAAAATGCAAGCAACCTGGATAGAAAAAGCTGAAATGCTGAGCACAAATGCAGAAAAAAAACAGACTGAACTGATGTGCAAAATCATCCGATTTTTCCTGAACAGACCCTGATACATTCCGGATCGCTCAAGGCCTTGGGCCCCATTCACACAACCGTATATATTTTGGTCCGGATCCGAGCTGCATTTTTTGTGTGTCGGATGCGGACCCTTTCCATTCAAGAGGCAGACAGCACAACGTGTGCTATCCGCATCCAAATGTCCGTTCTCCAAAAATATGCATTTTTACAATGGGACTGCAAAAAAAAAAAAAAAAACGGATGCAACACGGATGTCATCTGTATTTTTTGCAGTTCCACTTTTTGCAGACCACAAAATATATACAGTGGTGTGATGGCATCCTTGGGGGTCATTCAGACACCGAATATTTGTGTCCACATCCGTTCCTTCATTTCAATGCGGCCACAAAGATGCGGATAGCACTCTGTGTGCTGTCTGCATCCGTACTTCTGTTTTCCGTTCCGTGGCCCCGCAATTGCGGACAAGAATAGGCATTTCTAACATAGGGCTGGCTGTTCTGTTAAATGCGGAATACAAACGGCCGGTAGACCTCATGTACAAGACTGTATTTTCCATCCGTGTGATATCCGCATTTTTTGCAAATAGCACACAAACTCATTTATTCCTATAGGTCAGCGATAAAAAAAAAATAATAAACACGGACAGCACACGGATGACATCCATATGTCCGTCCAACAAGAATGCATACAAGAATGATAATTTCTAGTGATGGGAGTGATTACAATTGAGTTAGACAAGATTTTTATTTATTTTTAATTTTTTTTTAACATCGGCAATGTTAGTAATAATATTATAAATTATCAAAAACTAAATGAATAAAAATATTTTAAAAATATAAATAAATAAACCCAACCCAAACCCCCACTGTTCCAGCATCGCTGTTGCTTTCCTCCCAATGGGATTTTGTCCTTCTGACTATAGCGGTGACGTGCCAGTATATCACTGGGGCCGATGATTAGCTGCGGCGGTCATATGCGGTACATGACACGTCATGGCTGCAGCCAAAACAGTATGGAGAAGAGCAGTGGGGCTGGGTTTCGGATGACAAGTTTAATTTGTCTCATAACAAAGACACATCCACAATTACAAGAGGTTGTCAATCTACGGTATTCCCACAGAGGTGAATGGGGCGGCAGCGGGCCTGCATGACCGCCTATCCATTCAAACAGGGTAACACGGAGCCCCTTTCCTCGTAATCGACAGGGGCCCCAGCAGTCAGACTCCTGCTGATCAGATACTGTTCCCCTATATTGCGGCTATGGGATAAATGTTTGTCATGAGACAACCCCTTTAACCACCACTGAGAAACACATAAGCACAGCTTTGTTTGTCTACCAGTCTGCATGCGATGGTAGCCAAGGAAGGCCAGTATATTGGCGAGTCACACAATGAAATCTGCATTAATGCCAGATGCTGCTGGGCAATGGACACACACGGCAAAACTGCGGCCACGTGAATGGCAGGGAATCTTCGACAAGCATAAGCCTCCATGGGCAACGGGCCTTATAGATAGTTTTCATAAATCTGCCTCACTGTTTCTGTTGCCCTTAGCAACCAATCACAGCGCAGCTTTCATGCCTTAAAACCAGAATTCTAAATGAAAGCTGGGCTCTGATTGGTTGCTATGGGTAACAAAGATGGTTCTGTAAATCCTCCTTGCTGACAAAATTCCAGTCACAAAACCAAGTTTATTCACCGTAAAATAAGTGTGGGTTTTGAAGGTCACACATTTCTGGTGCTTGTTCATGAGAATAAACCCTATGAAAAGCGCAAAGAGAGATGTGGCCTAACGGTCTAAACCTAAAAATCATGGTCCGCTAGGACACCATTAGACCTAGGGTTGCCACCTTTCCCAACAAAAAATACTGGCCAAGTTAAGCCACACCCCAAAGGGGGTGTGGTTGTGGGTGTGGCTTAACACTGGGTGTTAAGTCGCTATGTCATAATGTGGCTCCCAGTATTATTAGTGCCCCCCCAATAATATTAATGTTTCCATTAGTGCCCCCCAGAATGGATAATGCCACCATTAGTGCCCTCCAGAATTAATAATGCCCCCAGTAATAGCAAAGACCCCATTAGTGCCCCCCAAAATGGATAAGTCCCCCAGTAATAGTAATGCCCCCATTAGTGCCCCCCAGAATTAATAGTGCCTCCATCAATGCCCCCAGTAATAGCAATGACCCCATTATTCCCCCACAGCATTAATAATGCCCCCATTAGTGCCCCCAGAATTGATAATGCCTCCAGAATTACTAAATCCTCCATCTCTTCTCTGTGAAAAAAATAACTGCCACCGACAGGGGCACTAAATTACCGGCTTGGCTGGCGAGATACCGGCCGGGTGGCAACCCTAGTTAGACCGGATTATGCGACTGGCAATCAGCCTGGGCTTTGTGCTATAATATGGCTGGTAAAACGTGACCACATTCCAGCCATGTCTGAACAAGGCCTATATCACAGTATAGTGGCAGGGAGCAGGTAAGGTATCTCGCCTTTACCGGTCCGGTAATATTGGGGGGGGTCCAATAATTTACTTTATAGGTCAGTTTCACAAGTTTCACATGAGGGCGACCAGTCAGGGAAGGATGATGTTCCCCAGACCATGATAAATTGGCTAATTCAGATCCGTGGTGTAGTATGGCCCCTGAAAACTCCCCGATTACTACCCCCACCGTAATCCCCAAAACAGGTCATCATACACGTCTTCATGTAGTTCATTGCTGGAAAACCCTGAAATTCCTTGACAGGATGCTTTAACCGCACCTTATTACACCGCCTTCAATTGTCAAGTGTACCGTTAGAGCAGGCATCCTCAAACTGCGGCCCTCCAGCTGTTGCAAAACGACAACTCCCAGCATGCCCGAACAGCCTACAGGTATCAGCCTACAGCAGGGCACTGTGGGAGTTGTAGTTTTACAACAGCTGGAGGGCCGCAGTTTGAGGATGCCTGTGTTAGAGTGAGACTACAACTTGAATTTACAAAAAAATTCTATACTGAAAAGTAGCGTGAGCTGCGGCAGGTACAAGCCATAGAAGACACTCGCCGCAGTGTGATCCACTGAATTCTATGGAAAAAAAATTCACACGACCCGAGACGTGCGCAGAACTAGTCGTCATGACAGTGTCCATTGCATTAACTGAATACAGAGACAATTACAAAAATATAATAAGCTTCAGAGTATAGTCACACAAACGCAATCTGTCCGTGCTGCTGACCGCAAACTGCGGCCTGCAATACACGGGCACCTTCTGCGTGAATCTTGTACTGTGGCGGGGGCCACAATATATACGGGCAATGGCCTTGTGAATCCATTATCATGGATGCAGAGCCATTGACTTGAATGGGTGCGCGATCCGCAATATACGGAAAAAGATAGGACATCGCTCCGCACAGTATATTGAGGATAGCGGACCCATTCAAGTCAATGGGTCTGCATCCACGATAATGGATTCCCCTGGCCAGTGCCCACATATCCTGGAACTGACATTTGTGGTGCGCAATACGGGCACAGACAGCCTACTGTGGTGTGAATGTACTCTTATAAGGGTTCCTTCAGACAAAAGATGTTTAAACCCATCCATGTTCCCGGGCAGTAAACACGGGCAGGTTTTTAAAAGGCCCATGTGCGGTTTTACTAGCAGACCCATTCACTTGAGTCTTGCTAGAAAAATCGGAGCTGGATGGTGCAAATGGAACATCGCTCATGTGAATGGATCTATTTGACTTTAAAGGGCGTCTGCGTTGGTCCCATGTTCCTATGTGCCCGCATTGCTGAGAAAAATGATGTTTTAATATATGGAAATGAGCCTCTAGGAGCAACGGGGGCGTTACCCTTACACCTAGAGGCTCTGCTCTCTCTGCAACTTCTGCATCCTCCTCAATGTGATTGACAAGGCCAGACAGTGTAAATGTCATCACGCCTAGCCTTGACTTTTCCTAAAGTCAGAGTGCAGAGGGTGCGGCAGTTGCAGAGAGAGCAGAGCCTCTAGGTGTAATGGTAACGCCCCCGTTGCTCCTAGAGGCTCATTTGCATATATTAAAACAATGTTTCTCAGCAATGCGGGCACATATGAACACGGGACCAACACAGATGCCTTCAGCTGCCAAGTGCACATGTAACAGGTCAGCCAGTGTCATAAGGACAGAACTGCTGACAGATGCCCTTTAAACTAGAATTACATAGGAGTAGGGTTGATCCTGCTGACTAATATGATACCTGTCTTTTGATTATTCTGAACGCAAATGAGGGGTTTAGTGCACCTCAGCTTCCCAGTGCTTGGCAGTGCGTACAATACAGCTTGTTACATTGTATCATTGCTCCTTCTTATGACTATATTCTGCTACTTCACTGAATAAAGCAACAAGGAATCAAACAGTTTTCACTCTCTCTGCATCACCACCTGAAAGGATCGGGGTTCACGCCCCCACCTGCTGCACAAGTTGCCGCCCGCTGTGCCAATGTGCCTTGATAAAGCCACGCACACAAACTTTTCCTGTGTCAATATTGCTCCCCATCACCTGATCCGGATTTTTCTGTCTTCACACAAATGGTTCTCAACCGACAGCTCGCCAAATGTCGCAAAACTACAACCCCCATCATGCCCTGGCAGGCTGCCGACTAAAGTGCAAACTACAACTCCCAGTGTGCTGTCAGTCTCCTCCTGATGTGAGGCTGCTGGGTCCAGTCATTCTCCATGCTTTGAAGAACTATGACTCCCAGCATGGCCTGCCAGCCGTGCCTTTCTAGGCTGCAGACTGGGACTTCTAGTGTCACATCAGCGGCAGGTTTGCAGCCCCTACATTTTGTATTTCACCCCCTGTTGTGAAACTACAACTCCCAGCGTGCCGTCAGTTGTGATAAAACTACGAATCCCAACATGCCAGGCCAGTTTCTCTCCTCCTGAACGGAGACTGCTAGGTCCTGCCAGTCATTCTCTATTCTTTCAGGAACTATAACTCCCAGCATGGCCTGTCAGCCATTGTGAAACTACTACCAGCGCACACTGGGGCTTGTAGTTTCACAACTGGGGGGCGGCGACGGGTCGCAGACACTAAATGAGGCACTCGAAAAATGGGGAGAAAAAAAAACAAAAAAAACTAAAAATGCACAAAGTTTGGCAGGAAAATTCGTGACAGAAATCTGAAAATGTGTATCGCTCGGGCGTGTTCACACGCAGCATTTTCTGTGCTGGAAAAACCTGATGTGGAATTTAGATTTTAGAATGTTTTTTACCCTATGCAGTTTTTCACAGTTTTTCTTTAATGCGGTTTTTCATCCTGTCTGTTGTCAATGGGAATTCTGGAAGCGGATCCCATATCAAGAACGGACAGGTCACTCCTTTTTTCCGCAGTTTTTTTTTAACCGCAAGCAGAAAAAGAAGTTCAATGCGATTCACACACGGAATCCTCATAGGAATTCATTTGCAATATCGGCGTGCATTTTTGCAGTGGGTTTTCGGTGCGAAATCCAGGCCAAATAAACTCCTGTGTGAACATTCCCCAAGTTTTCGCTCTAATGCGCGCCATTCAATGGCGGCGGAATCTGCTTCAATAAGTGACCGGTCAAAAAAAATCCGCCAATCGTCAAGTGACTCGGTGTGAACATGTCCTAATGGAGCAACAACTTCCACTTCCCTGCCTGTTGCTCTTAGTGCTGTCGAGCAACTGCAATTCTAAGCTTGCGGTCAGACAGTCTTATATTAGTAGTAAGACTACAACTCCCAGCATGTCCTGTCAGTCTGCACCCCTACCTGTTGTGAGACTACAACTCCCAGCAAGCCCCTCTCTATGACTGGTGGCACTACAGCTCCCAGTATGGCCTGCCAAGTCTTTCTTCCCCCTTCCAATACACACATTCCGATGCCAACACCCACCTGCCCGCTCTCCGGTGACACTCCGGCTCCTCTGCTCCGGCAGGCAGCACACTCTCGCCCTCCTCGGTACCATCACCCACAACCCGGCTACTCTGCACCTCTCTACCTCCGCCTTCCGCTCCTAGCCTCCGGCGCTCCGCCCCCCGCCCGGCTTCTGTCATAAACCACGCCCACCGCATACCAAACTGTGGGCGTCACGCCGTCTATTTTCTTACCGCACCGCCCCTTCGGCGCAGGACTCCGCCCCCTCCCGTCGCTAAGCCAACCCATCAGATAGCAAGCAAAGTACGCCAAGCCCCGCCCTTAGTATAAACCCCGCCCCTTTTTGAGCTATGGCTTCACCCTCGTCCACACGTGTAACGCCCCTCGGCTTATTGTCTGTATGGCCCTGTGTAGTGACTGCCGAGGTGACAGCCACAGGTCGTGCTGCCTGCCAGCCAGGCTGCCTGAGACATGAAGGCGTCTCTAGCGCCACCTTTTGGGGGGCAATTGCATTTGCATAAGTTGCAATTTCCTATACTAGTGTATTTCTATATGCACAGTTTATAGTGGTGGGGTCTACTTGTCTGGATCCAGGGGGATGCTCCTATATAGATGGAGAGGGCATTGGGCCTATGGCCAGTTTGTTGTGCCTTTAACCCCTTCTACCCCACGCAAGTTTTGCATTTTCGTTTTTTGCTCTCTGTCATCCCGGAGCTATACGTTTTTTATTTTTCCGTTCACGTAGCCTTTTTTTTTTTTTTGTGGGACAATTTGTACTTTCTAATGGCACAATTTAATATTGCATAGGATGTAAAAAAAAAAATTCCAAATGGGGTGGAATTGGAAAGAAAAAACACAATTCCACCACAGTTTTATGGGTTTTTGTTCTTACGGCATTCACTATACAGTAAAAACTGACCTCTGCTCTCCATTCTCCGGGTCAGTACGATTACAACGATATCACGTTTGTATAGTTTAAGTTGTGTGCTAATACTTAAAAAAAAAAAAAAAAAAACTTTTGAAAAATATATTTTTTCTTTTTATTGCTCTAATCTGACCCCCATAACTTTTCAGTGATATCATTATCTACTTTTCAGTGATATCATTTTGGGGTGCGTATGACTTTTTATAAAAAAAATTTGGAGAGAAGAAGCCATGAAAAAAATGTGAATCAGCTATTTGGATTCATTTTTACATTACACCATTCACCGTATGGAAAAAAATATATATTTCAATAGTACGGGCATTTTCAGACAAACAGGAATGCCTATTACAGTAGGTCTATTTTTTAAGGGTTTATTTTTATTTGGGGAACAAGGGTGATTTGAACTTTTATATATTTTTTTCTTTTTAAAAAGATTTTTTAGACTTTTTTTAAAGTCACCCTAGGTGACTATACCATGCAATTATTAGATTGCACTTTGTATAAAGTAATGGAATTTTATCCATTACAATATACAAAGATTGGTATATTGTATATAATGCAGTGCTGCCACCTGCATTGGAATATACCTGTAAGGTATCAGAGCCTCATCAAGCTCTGGCCTTTCACAGACAATGAACCGGCTCCCCCGATTGCCTTTCACAGACAATGAACCGGCTCCCCCAATTGCCTTTCACAGACAATGAACCGGCTACCCCGATTGCCTTTCACAGACAATGAACCATCTCCCCCGATTGCCTTTCACAGACAATGAACCGGCTCCCCCGATTGCCTTTCACAAACAATGAACCGGCTCCCCCGATTGCCTTTCACAGACAATGAAATGGCTCCCCCGATTGCCTTTCACAGACAATGAAATGGCACCCCCGATTGCCTTTCACAGACAATGAACCATCTCCCCCTATTGCCTTTCACAAACAATGAACCGGCTCCCCCGATTGCCTTTCACAGACAATGAAATGGCACCCCCGATTGCCTTTCACAGACAATGAACCGGCTCCCCCTATTGCCTTTCACAGACAATGAACCGGCTCCCCCGATTGCCTTTCACAAACAATGAACCGGCTCCCCCGATTGCCTTTCACAGACAATGAAATGGCTCCCCCGATTGCCTTTCACAGACAATGAAATGGCACCCCCGATTGCCTTTCACAGACAATGAACCATCTCCCCCTATTGCCTTTCACAAACAATGAACCGGCTCCCCCGATTGCCTTTCACAGACAATGAAATGGCACCCCCGATTGCCTTTCACAGACAATGAACCATCTCCCCCTATTGCCTTTCACAAACAATGAACCGGCTCCCCCGATTGCCTTTCACAGACAATGAAATGGCTCCCCCGATTGCCTTTTACAGACAATGAACCGTCTCTCCCGATTGCCTTTCACAGACAATGAACCGTCTCTCCCGATTGCCTTTCACAGACAATGAACCGACTCCCCCGATTGCCTTTCACAGACAATGAACCGTCTCTCCCGATTGCCTTTCACAGACAATGAACCGTCTCTCCCGATTGCCTTTCACAGACAATGAACCGACTCCCCCGATTGCCTTTCAGAGACAATGAACCGACTCCCCCGATTGCCTTTCAGAGACAATGAACCGTCTCCCCCAATTGCCATGTGAGGGAGCCGTTCCTAGCCCGGAAGTGTTTTGCGCTCTGAGATGCTGTGGTCACATTTTTTACCACCGCATCTGATGGGTTAAATGTCTGTGTGAAACAGCAGGCACCCGGTGGCTATGGTGCCCACTTTGCTCCAAAGTCTGGAGCGGACGCCCTCTTTAACCAGTCCCCGACCGCCGTACGCAGGATTGCGTCCTGCGGGCGGCCGGGATCTTCTGTTTGGACGCGCCGGGGCGTCATCTCGCGAGACGCGAGAGTTCCTGTGAATGCGCGTGCGTGCGCGCGCGCGTTCACAGTGAAGCGCGTCTCGAGAGTTGGACTACAGCCTGCCAGCGATGATCAATCGCTGGCAGGCTGTAGATGCGATATAAATCGCATCAAACAGCTATATCAGACGCTGTTTTATGAACAGCGTCTGATATAGCTGCTACCTGGTCCTCTGGTGGTCCCATTTTCTGGGATCGACCACCAGAGGACCAGGTAACACAGTAAAAGTTGCACCAAACACTACACTAACCCCCCCACCCCCTCACCTATTAACCCCTTGATCACCCCATCTAGACCCCTGATCACCCCCTGTCATTGATCACACCCCTTGTAAGGCTCCATTCAGACGTCCATATGTGTTTTGCGGATCCGTGGATTCCGATCCGCGATCCGATCCGCGATCCTCAAAACACGGACACCGGCAATGTGCTTTCCGCATTTTGCAGATCCGCACATTGCCAGAACTATATAGAAAATGCTTTTTCTTGTCCGCAATTGCGGACAAGAATAGGACATGTTCTATATTTTTGCGGAACGGAAGTGCAGACTCGGAAGCGCGGATCCGTAATTCCGATCCGAGCGGGACAAAGTCTGTCCCCATAGAAATGAATGGGTCCGCAATTCCGTTCCGCAAACAGAATTATCGGACGTGTGAATGGGGCATAAGGGTCCCTTATCACCGCCAGTTAGCTAGCTACTTGTTAGGTAGCTAGCGCCCAGCCCACCGCACCGCAGTCACTGATTTGGCAGAGATTTTTTCATCCACATTGATCGATGCGAATGAAAAATCTGTGCCGTTCATTTTTTTTTTTTTTCAGCGCAGAGGCTGAACGGAAAAAATCTCATTACCCGTATGCTCAATATACGGAGAATCGCAGAAACTCCTAATGCTGGCCATACGTGTAATGATTGCGGAGATCCTCAAATGCCAGGGCAGTACAAACACCCCACATGTGACCCCATTTTAGAAAGAAGACACCCTAAGGTATTCCGTGAGGGGTATGGTGAGTTCATGGAAAATTTTATTTTTTGTCACAAGTTAGTGGAATATGAGACTGTAAAAAAAACAAAAAAAACAATTTCCGCTAACTTGTGCCAAATTTTTTTTTTCTGTGAACTCGCCATGCCCCTCACGGAATACCTTGGGGTGTCTTCTTTCCACAATGGGGTCACATGTGGGGTATTTATACTCACCTGGCATTTTAGGGGTCCTAAAGCGTGAGAATCCAAATGCGTAAAATGCCCTGTGAAATCCTAAAGGTACTCATTGGTTTTAGGTCCCTTTGCGCATCTTGCTGCAAAAGTGTCACACATAGTGGCATCGCTGTACTCAGGAGAAGTAGGCAATGTGTTTTGGGGTGTATTTTTACATATACCCATACTGGGTGTGAGAAATATCGCTGTAAACGACAACTTTTTACATTTTTTTATTCAAAGTTGTCAATATACAGAGATATTTCTCTCACCCAGCATGGGTATATGTAAAAATACACCTCAAATACACGCCTACTTCTCCTGAGATGGCATGACACATGTGTGACACTTTGCAGTCAAGATGCGCAGTGCCCAAATCCAACGAGTACCTTTTAGAGTGTGTTTCTAGCATTTTCTTCTCACTTAGGGCCCTAAAATGCCAGGGCAGTATAAATACCCACATGTGACCCCATTTTGGAAAGAAGACACCCTAAGGTATTCACTGAGGGGCATAATGAGTTCATGAAAATTAAACTTTTGTCAAAAGTTAGATCCTAAAAGGTACTCATTGGTTTTAGGGCCCACTGCGCATCTTGGCTGCAAAAAGTGTCACTCATGTGGTATCGCCGTACTCAGGAGAAGTAGGGCAATGTGTTTTTGGGGTGTATTTTTACATATACCCATACTGGGTGTGAAATATCGCTGTAGCTGACAACTTTTTACATTTTTATTCAAAGTTGTCAATATACAGAGATATTTCTCTCACCTAGCATGGTATATGTAAAATACACCCAAGCTTGCCTCACTTCTCCTGATCTGGCGATACTCATGTGTGTTTTACTGCAGCCAAACTAAAGGGGCAAATTCAACGAGTACCTTTAGGAAGTGTTTTTACGCATTTTTCTTCTCACGCTTTAGGGACCTAAAATGCCAGGGCAGTATAAATACCCCACATGTGACCCCATTTTGGAAGAAGACACCCCAAGGTATTCGCTGAGGGCATAATGAGTTCATGAAAAATTAAACTTTTTGTCAAAAGTTAGCGGAAAGGGAGACTTTGTGAGAAAAAACAATAAAAAATCAATTTCCACTAACTTGTGCCAAAAAAAAAATCTTCTATGAACTCGCCATGCCCCTCATGAAATACCTTGGGGTGTCTTCTTTCCAAAATGGGGTCACATGTGGAGTATTTCTACTGCCCTGGCATTTTAGGGGCCCTAAAGCGTGAGAAGAAAAATGCGTAAAAATGCCCTCCTAAAGGTACTCATTGGAATTTAGGCCCTTTGCGCATCTTGCCTGCAAAAAGTGTCACACATGTGGTAGTCGCCGTACTCAGGAGAAGTAGGGCGATGTGTTTTGGGGTGTATTTTTACATATACCCATGCTGGGTGAGAGAAATATCTCTGTATATTGACAACTTTGAATAAAAAAATGTAAAAGTTGTCGTTTACAGCGATATTTCTCACGCAGCATGGGTATATGTAAAATACACCCTAAACACATTGCCCTACTTCTCCCGAGTACGGCGATACCACATGATGACACTTTTTGCAGCCAAGATGCGCAAGGGACCTAAAACCAATGAGTACCTTTAGATTTCTGAGGCCATTTTTATGCATTTGGATTCTCACACTTAGGAGCCCCTAAAATGCCAGGTGAGTATAAATACCCCACATGTGACCCCATTTTGGAAAGAAGACACCCCAAGGTATTCCGTGAGGGGCATGGTGAGTCCACAGAATTTTAATTTTTGGCACAAGTCAGCGGAAATTTTTTTTTTTTTTTTAATTTTGTTTTTACAAAGTCTCATATTCCACTAACTTGTGACAAAAATAAAATTTTACATGAACTCGACATGCCCCTCACAGAATACCTTGGGGTGTCTTCTTTCCAAAATGGGGTCACATGTGGGTATTTATACTGTCCTGGCATTTAGGGGCCCCTAAAGGGTGAGAAGAAGTCTGGAATCCAAATGCGTAAAAATGCCCTGTGAAATCCTAAAGGTACTCTTTGGTTTTAGGGCCCTTTACGCACCCAGGCTGCAAAAAGTGGCACACATGTGGTATCGCCGTACTCAGGAGAAGTAGGGCAATGTGTTTTGGGGTGTATTTTTATATATACCCATACTTTGTGTGAAAAATATCTCTGTAAGCGACAACTTTTAAAAATTTTTATACAAAGTTGACAATTTACAGAGATATTTCTCTCACCCAACATGGGTATATGTAAAAATACACCCCAAAACACATTGCCCTACTTCTCCTGAGTACGGCGATACCACATAAGTGCGCTTTGCAGCCTGGGTGCTAAAGGCCTAAATTCAACGAGTACCTTTAGGTTTACATGGCGACTCATGATTAGCCCCGCCCAAAATGCCAGAACAGTAAACACACCCCACAAATGACCCCATTTCGGAAAGTAGACACCCCAAGGTATTCACTGAGGGGCATAGTGAGTCCGTCTGAGATATTTATTTTTTTTTGCCAGAAGTTATCAGAAATTGAAACTTTTTTTTTTTTTTTCTCAGAAAGTGTCATTTTCCGCTAACTTGTGAAAAAAAATGAAATGATACATGAACTCACCATGCCCCTCTGCGAATACTTTGGGGTGTCTTCTATCTAAAATGGTGTAATTTGGGGGATATTTATACTATCCTGGCATTCTAGCACCTGAAGAAACATGAAGACACCCCAAGGTATTCGCTGAGGGGCATAATGAGTTCATGAAAAATTAAACTTTTTGTCAAAAGTTAGCGGAAAGGGAGACTTTGTGAGAAAAAACAATAAAAAATCAATTTCCACTAACTTGTGCCAAAAAAAAAAATATTCTATGAACTCGCCATGCCCCTCATGGAATACCTTGGGGTGTCTTCTTTCAAAAATGGGGTCACACGTGGGGTATTTCTACTGCCCTGGCATTTTAGGGGCCCTAAAGCGTGAGAAGAAAAATGCGTAAAAATGCCCTCCTAAAAGGTACTCATTGGAATTTGGGCCCCTTTGCGCATCTTGCCTGCAAAAAGTGTCACACATGTGGTATCGCCGTACTCAGGAGAAGTAGGGCGATGTGTTTTAGGGTGTATTTTTACATATACCCATGCTGGGTGAGAGAAATATCTCTGTATATTGACAACTTTGAATAAAAAATGTAAAAAGTTGTCGTTTACAGCGATATTTCTCACACGCAACATGGGTATATGTAAAATACACCCTAAACACATTGCTACTCTCCTGAGTACTGACGATACTCATAAGTGCCGCTTTTGCAGCCTGAGTGCAAAGGGCCCAAATTCCAACGAGTACCTTTAGGTTTTATAGCGGCTCACAATTTAGCCCGCCCAAAATGCCAGAACAGTAAACACACCCCACAAATGACTCCATTTCGGAAAGTAGACACCCCAAGGTATTCACTGAGGGGCATAGTGAGTCCGTCTGAGATTTTTTTTTTTTTTTTGCCAGAAGTTATCAGAAATTGAAACTTTTTTTTTTTTTTTCTCAGAAAGTGTCATTTTCCGCTAACTTGTGAAAAAAAATGAAATGATACATGAACTCACCATGCCCCTCCGTGAATACTTTGGGGTGTCTTCTATCTAAAATGGTGTCATTTGGGGGGTATTTATACCATCCTGACATTCTAGCACCTGAAGAAACATGACAGGCGCTCAGAAAGTCAGAGCTGCTTCAAAATGCCGAAATTCACTTTTTTGCACCATAGTTTGTAAACGCTATAACTTTTACCCAAACCAATAAATATACACTTATTGGATTTTTTTTTATCAAAGACATGTAGAACAATAAATTTAGAGAAAAATTTATATAGAAATGTAGTTTTTTTTTAAAAATTTTACAACAGAAAGTGAAAAATGTCATTTTTTTGCAAAAATTTCGGTAATTTTTGATTAATAGCAAAAAAAGTAAAAATGTCAGCAGCAATGAAATACCACCAAATGAAAGCTCTATTAGTGAGAAGAAAAGGAGGTAAAATTCATTTGGGTGGTAAGTTGTATGACGGAGCAATAAACGGTGAAAGTAGTGTAGTGCGGAATTGTAAAAAGTGGCCTGGTCATTAAGGGTGTTTAAGCTAGGGGGGCTGAAGTGGTTAAAGACCCGACATGTGACCTACTATAACGTCACATGTCGGGAAAGGGGTTTTCCGGGAGAACACTATTGGTCTATCCTCAAGACAGGTCATCAGTGGGGGTCCAGCTCCTGGAACAGATCAGCTGTTTGAAGAGGCCATGGTTTTTCGGTGAGCACTGTGGCCTCATCACAGTATACCAAGCACAGCGCCATACATTGTATAGTGGTATTGCAGTCCAGTCCCATTCACTTGAATAGTAGTAGATAGTTGCGGCACACAGTCTTTTGTATCTGCGTTAAATGATTTTTATTGGTATTACATCACATAAAGTTCATGATCCAGTAGTGTCATAGGACATATAAGGCAATCACATATAATACATATAGCAACCGGATGTTTCGGCCCATATAGGCCTTCTTCAGCGGTCTATTATCTGGGAAAAGATAATATACTGTACATTTCCATGAGTAATTGGATACATGAGTGTAATGTATGGATGAGTCTAGGTAAGTATATATAATCAATGTGAATAATAGTAACAAGGCAAAATCAAGTTGGTTATGATGGATAATATAAAATAAAATGTACGCATATTAAAAACAATGTCCAATGTTCTGACCACATCTAGATACAGGTATCCTTTGCAATAATAGAGTATGGAGTCAGGTCATGGTAAATCACTTGCTGCTATTAATATTGCATGGTATCGGCATAGACATGCCAGATACCCAAAATCGATGTCATCAACCATATATCAGCATATAGGGAGAAATCAAAAAGGCAGAATATTTACCATGGTGCGTCTGTCCGTAAGCAATGGTGCTGGATCACATAACGTGTCCAAAGGGCACTTTATTTAAATGGTATGGGCTCTCAGTAGGGCCTGTGACGTGCACCGGAAGTGACGTGAGCAGCGCGAACATGCACTCCACCCGATGCGCCGATCGCATGATGCGAAAGTCACGTGGCGCAGGCGGCGTCGACGTGCGTTCCACCTGCGTGTCACGTGAGCGCATGATGTTCTATGGGAGGAGATGTATGCGATTAAGTTAATGACATAGTAGATAGGGATGTATGTAGTAAGGTAGTATACATATGTCTGAGTGCGCCTCTGTGAGGAAAAGTATACTAACTGTGTACAAATTGGGTCAATGGAGATGCAAATATGAATAAATTATGAATGATTGAATGACCTGTATACGTCCCTAGGTAAAAGGGAATTGGGTAGAATAGGGGAACAGGTAAAGAGGGAAGCAGGAGAAGGGGGGGGGGGAGGATTGGGAAAAACCAAAGGGGGGGAGGGTTATTCTCACCCTTACTAGATGTGGTTTCAACGAGTCTAGAAAAGAAATAAACAGAGTTCCCAATTTGTGTATCCAAATCCAAAATGCCTCTCTTTGTTTCAGGATCGAAATCCAGTTGCCTCCGCATCTAGGGAAGTCAGTTTGTTCTAATATTTGGAACCGTAGCTGTGAGATCTGATGTTTTTTTTCCCAAAAAATGATAAGGAATAGGCAACATGGTGTGTCCAAGTCTAATTGTGGATTTGTGTTTGCTTACCCTATCGCGGACATGTTGTGTGGTTTCCCCCACATATGCCAAACCACATAGGCATTTTAGCAGATACACCACAAAGCTAGAGTCGCATGTATAGAATCCTTTAATGGGATATGTCCGTCCTGTCCGTGGATGAGTGACATATTCCCCTTTTATAACGCTAGAGCATTGCGCGCAATGTAGGCAGGGGAATGTTCCCTGTCGTCGACTTATGAGGAATGTTTGCCTAGGGACTTTGGTGAAGCTACCTATGTCTGCCTTAACAAGTTTACCCCTAATGTTTTGGGGTCTCTTATAACATATGAGTGATGGTTGGCCAAACTCCTCTATGTTAGGATATGCCTTCGTTAGTATTGGCCAGTGTTTCCTCAATGCCTGGTGTATTTTGGGAATAAGCGGATGGTATCTAGTAACACAGGCCACCTGCTTGGATTCGTTCCTGCATGGTATAGCAGCTTGCCCTAGGTTATACTTTGTGGTATCAAGGAGGAATTTTGGGTACCCCCTCGCCCAAAATGTTTGTGTCATTTCCTTGAGTCTTACTTCCCGTGTAACATCATCAGAGACAATGCGATTTACATGTATGCAGGGCCGGTGCAAGGATTTTTGCCAGCACAAGCGAAGCTACATTTTGGGGAGAGAATTTTTAGTGGCTCTGGGATGACAACTGCTGTAATGGAGCAGGCTATTGCTGTCGGTAGGTTTGTTGAAAAGATCTAACGTGATGTTCCCTCTTAGATCAGTTTTGACAATAGTGTCTAGAAAACTGATTACCTCCTGGTTGGTATGCATGGTGAAGCATAGTTCGATAGATTTTATTGAGGTCATGTACAAATTCCTCTATGGTAGGGATGGACCCCCTCCATATGCAAAAGATGTCATCTATAAATCGAAGCCAAATTACAGAGAATTTGCATAAACATAGTCCTCCTCGAAGGCCATCATGTAGACATTTGCGTATGGTGGGGCCACATTAGATCCCATCGCAGTGCCCATCTTTTGCCCGTAATATGTGTCACCGAACAAGAAGAAATTTTTTGTTAGGATGATTGACAGAACTTCTGTTGTCTCACCTGTAGTTGTGATCATGTATGTAATAGTTTGGCAGTTGCTTGTATGCCCTTGTCATGTTCAATTGATGTATACAGGCTCTTTACATCCAATGTTAATAGTGTGCAATCAGGTATTCTGTCAAGTTGCTTTATTTTAGAGATGAAATCTGATGTGTCTAGGATGAAAGATCTCGATGTCTTGGTAAGTGGAGTAAGGATCTTTTCTATGTTATTCGCTAGTGGAGAAAAGACAGAGTCGGTGGAGGCCACTATGCGTCCTGGAGGATCATTTCGATTTTTGTGAATTTTTGGTAGAGTGTAGAGGACTGGTGTAATGGGGTCTTGTTTTGTGAGAAACGTGGCTGTTTTGGAATCAATTACTCCTAGTCTAGTATATGCCATGACCTTCGAGATGTGCTCCTGAATTTGTCTGGTTGGATCATGATGTAAGATCTCATATGTTGTGGCATCTGCTAATTATCTCCTAATCTCCGCGAGATATTTTGCCTTGTCCATTATAACTAGGGCACCGCCTTTATCTGCCGGTTTGATAATGATATCCCTATGTGTCTGTAAAGAGTTATGGGCTATCCTTTCTTCTATAGTCAGAATGTTGGTGTGTTTATAATGACCTAGGAAGTTCTCACTTAACGTGTCATGTATTGTATTTTGGGCTAGGGAGATAAAAGTTTCCACTGGGTGTTTGTTCCGTGGGGGCATGAATGTACTTTTATTTCTAAGGCCTAGTGAACCTATGGCTAGTGTATTTGGGGGTTTAATGATGGTCCCGGGTTCAGGTTCTATTTCGCTAAAATGAGCTTTGAGTCTCAAAGTACGGTAAAATCTCTGAAGTTCTTGTTCCAATGTAAACGTGTTTAGGTTCGGTGTAGGGCAGAATGATAAGCGCTTCTGTAAAATGTTAGTTTGTGCTGGGGATAAATTGTAAGAGGAGATGTTGACTACTAAATTGTTCTCCTTACCTAGGATCTTGTCTGTACTCGACCCCCTTGTTCGCTTTCTCCCACCTCTCCTGGTGCGCCTCTTCCTGGTCTGCCTCTTCTCCTTGGATATCCTAAAAAATGGGGCGGACGTCTATAGCCTCCTGATCTATCGCTGTCTGATGAGGATCCAGGACCAGAATGATAGGGGTATCGGTTGTCCCAAGAGTGATACTGTTGATTTCCCTTCCACCTGTAAACTGTGTCTAGACGGTAATCCTCCGCGTCACGTATGAATTTTTGTCGCTTGTTCTGTTCTGTTGTCTTTTTATACTTGTTCAGTCGTTTGTCACTTCTTTTCTTTGCGGTTCTCCACTCCTCCTCTGGGACTGCTGCTGTTAGATTAGTTTCTGTTGTTTCAACTTTCACTTGAATAGGCCTGAGTTGCTTCTTGGCCACCTGACCGATGTACGGTGACATCACTGACCAAGGACGAGGCCTCAGTGCACCATTGAGCTGCAAACTTCACACAGCTCGAACTTTAAACACCCTCTATTTTTTGGTCCGGACAACTTTAGAAATTTTTTCGTAAGACCAGAAGCATTAATATTTTCAGCAGGTTCCTATGACCTTTCTTCAGGACCAAATCCTTTCCAGTCGATAAAGAAGTCATATTTTTTACCACGTACACATCATCAGAGCTGACCAGGGAGGTGACGGGTATAGATCTGGAATAACAATTGAGAATCACGGGCTTGAGCAGGGAGACATGCGATGAATTAGGTATCTGCAGAGGAGGAGGGAGACACATCTCCGGCATTGTGGTCCAGAAGCCAGTGGAGAGAAGTGAATTAGGTATCTGCAGAGAAGGAGGGAGACACATCTCCGGCATTGTGGTCCAGCAGACAATGCCAGGTATCGGTGACAAACCGTAGCATGCAGCGGTTCCTGTCTGGCCGATTCTCAGCATATTTGCCTGATCGCGTCCAGAGCTCCACCGGACCACATTATAGTTAATGGGACAGGTGGGCATTCCAGCTGGAGAATTCCGGATATGTGAAACTAGCCTAATTTGGAGCAGACGGGATTCAATGGACCGAGGAAGCAAGCTGCCAATTTGTATAAAGGCCACCTGAGCCTGATAGTCTTAGATGAGACCTTATCTTCAGATGAGAACTGAGGTGGATACTTGCGCCTTTGATCAGCAAACTTCTCCATTTGGGCAGACACCTGCAGAAGAGCCACCCAAGTCTCCTGCCAAATCTGGGAACAGGTTTCATCAGGAGAATCAATGGCTGCTACTCCAGAAGGAACATAAAGAGGTCCCTGTAGTTGGTGACCATACACAATATGGAAAGGAGACTTGCCAGTAGCCTCACCAATATGGTTGTTACATGAAAACTCTGCCCACAGAAGCTAAACAGCCCAACTATGGTGCATTGGTGAAGTGATGCAGATAGTTGGTTAAAACCTGATTAATGCGCTCCACTTGTCCACTGTTCTGCGGGTGGCATGCAGATGAGAAGTCTAATATGATATCTAGGGTGAAAACAGCTCTTCGAAACTTGAATGGAAATTGCATTTCACGGTCAGACACGATGTGTAAGGGGAATCCATGGAGACGGAAGATGTCCTGAATGAACAATTTAGCAAGCTGGCTGGGTAAGGGTACGAGGTGAGCCATCTTAAAAAAAATGATCTCTGACCATCCAGATGACCATGCATCCCATGGGATGAGGAAAAGCAGTAGTAAAGTCATGGGCGTAGCTATAGGGGGTGCAGAGGTAGCAGTCGCTACCGGGCCCAGGAGCCTGAGGGGGCCTAAAGACCCTTGTGCTGCATAAGAAGACACACAAAGCACTGAGGGACGGGGGGCCCAAGCTGAACTCTTGCACCAGGGCCCATGACCCGTTAGCTACGCCCCTGAGTAAAGTCCATGGCGATATGCTGCCACAGGACTTCAGACGCCCGCAGAGGAAGGAGAAAGCCTGCAGGTTTTTGTTTGCTTTGGGCACATGTTGAAGCAAAGTACCAGATGTCAATGAAAATAGGCCAGCAGTAATGTTGGGATATGAGTTCATAGATCTTACGGAGGGTTGGTGAGGGTTGAGTCAAATTCTTATGATCAGTATAAGGGTACATTCACATGAACCTAAGACGTTCATGCGAGTGCTGCGGTCCACAATGACTTGAATGGGTCCGCAATATACGGCAAAAGATAGGACATGTCCTATCTTTTGCGGTGCGGAGGCACAAACCAAAAAGCCCACAGAAGTGCTTCTGTGGACTTTCGATCCGTGCCTCCACACTGCACCGTATCTTGAGGATTGCGGAGCCATTCGAGTCAATGGGTTTGTATCTGTGATACAGGATTCACACAGCCAGTGCCCGTATATTGCAGAACCACCATTTGTGAATGGACCCTAAATGATAACTGGGTGATTGGCACCCTCCCAACAGGTGACACCACTCACCTAAGGCCAACTTAGTAGCTGGCGGTGCCTGATAGAATAATTTTGTTTTGCATAGGAGGTGGCCTTAGAAGAAGCTGTAGGTAGGGATGAGCAAATTTCTGTTTTCAAGTTCGGCATACAAGGTTTGGGTTATCTAAGAATTCCATTAACTTCTGGTCAGTGGTAGTGGAATCCATAACGGAATTCTTAGATAACCCGAACCTTGTACACCAAATTTGAAAACAAAAGTTCGTTCAACACTAGCCGAAGGTATATATATATATTTTTTTTAAACAATAGTTTTTATTACATTTTTAATTTTAAGAAACGTTGCATAGTAGTCGGTACACAGTACCTGCATGTGAACATTCCATAAGTGCCGAAGGTATATATTGTTCCTGAGTCCCCTTTTTGTGAGAGTACGACTCTAGCTTCTACAGATGATGCATCAACCTCTAGGAGAATTGCTTGACAGGATCTGTGCGGAGAAGAATGGATGCAGAAGAGAATGCTGAAGAGACTTGAAGCCTGAGTCTGCCTCAGGTGACCATACTTTGGGATTGGCCCTTTTACAGGTAAGAGCTGTAAGAATATAAATAAGATAAAAAACTCCAATACGTAGCCTCAATTGTTTACCGCTGCAGGTCCCAAAAGTGAAGTGGGCTCAATTCACAATATCTGTATGCGTTTCTGCAGGACCGCGCAAAATCCTAATGGTAAATGAGGTAACCTCTTTAAGTCGAACCATCCAATTTTACGTATACAGGCAAAACACCGGATTCGCCAGATATCCTCCTTCCACAACTGCTCCTGTGAACTATCAAAAACCGCACCATTAGTGAAGCACTGTGAATACTGCTCACGCGCACTTTTGACTGCTATCGCAGGTGGAATGCAGGAACATCAAACCAATATGACCATCTTGTATTCCTCCTATTCTACCCTCTTCTCACGCAATATTAAAAGTCGCTTCAATAACGAAGAACCATCGTTCACTTTGATATAAAATCTTTTTATTCTCACATGCGTAAGTAGAAATACATGCAAAAGTAAAACAAATCACAGCCTAGTGCTCCTGCCCGACCCGAGTTTCGCTCCAAGCTTCATTAGGGGCGTAAGAAAGAGCTGTAAGAAACTGTAGTACTTGGCAATTCCAAAAATTTCTGTATATGTTCGTAGACCAGATTGACTACAGCACAATCATAAAGGAGATTTTGGAAAATGTCTTCAACCAATTCCCGAAAAAAACGCTGGAGTATTCCGGAAACCGAAGTATCACAAGATATTCTTAATGTCTATCTTGGGTGTGAAATGCTGTTTTCAACTTATTCCCTTTACATACCCAGATTAAGTTGTACACTCCTGGGAGATCCAGCTTGGCACCATGGATTCTGTCAAATAATTTGGTAATCAAAGGCAGGGAGTATTTATTCATAATGGTTATTTTGTTTAAACCGCTGTAGTCTATACTTCTTTATCACAAAGAAACCGGCTCCTGCTGGAGAGCAAGACTTTCGTATAAAGCCTCTCTTCAGGTTTTCCTGGGTGTATTCGGACATGGGTTGAGTATCAGGCAAGAAAAACGGCTAGATTCGGCCACAAGAAGGAGTAGTCTTCACCAAAAGGTCTATGGAGCAGTCATAAGGCCGGTGTGCAGGTAGCGTCTCAGCCGCTTTCTTATCAACATAGCTGACTTGCAGATTTTGTGGAACTGATGGAACATAGAGAGGCAGTACAAGTGTCAGGCATCAATGGTGGTATGCAGAATCTGCCCCGAGTTCCAGTCTAGAATGGGATTGTGCTTGCAGAGCCAGGATAGCCCCAGTAGCAGAAGTGCTAGTAGAAATGGGTAGAATAAGATAAGATTTTCTCCATATGGAATGCGCCCACTTGTAGCTCCAAGAGCATGGTGACATACTCAATGGCAATGGACACTGTCAGAATCCTCCCATCAAGGGAAGTCACCACCAAGTGCTTCTCAAGACACAGAACTGGAATATGATTCACCAAGGCCTGCTGCTGGAAGTGTCCTGCAGAACCAGAGTCTAGGAAGGCCTCTATGGCAAACCGCATACCAATAGTAATGTCAGGTTCCTAGGGGACTGGTCTTCACCCATAGTCTTCTGCGGAAGTTTTCAGCTAACAGCGGACACACTGTAGAGCTAACTTTTGAAGCACTTCAGACAGACCTATTTGGGTTGGGTCAGCGGGATCCAAGGCATGACCTTACTGTTATGGGAAGTGGGTGTGGACCAGAGAAGATTAACCTCTGCAGTACTGCAACAGAGTCCAGTTACAATGAACAAAGGCCCCAATTCACACACAGGTAGCCAACGTTACAAAACCAAGAATCTCAGAGAGCTCATTATCCAGGTATCGGACAGGTAGCTCACCTTGAATGGATCTCTCAGATCTTCTCAACTGTGGCTCGGTAAAGGGAGGACTGGATACTGATTCTTCCATCTCCTTTGGTTCGGAGACTTCTGCAGGTTCTTGAGAACTTGGACGGCTGTCACTTGGAGCTATGAAATGGATTGGGGTCTCAGGGACAACTGTTGCAGCTAGGGTCAAGATGCTTGTTCTGGCACTGGATCATGACCCGCTGTCTTGAGCAGCTCTGGTGACTTTTCCACTTATAGGAGCTGTTCACGAACATGTTCTTTTATGCACAGCTTTAATATGTTGAGGTGTACAATCTAAGTGCCTCCACCTTCTTGGGTAATCTCATAGATGTTTGATCCCAGATGTGGGTTTGCAGTCATGACATAGGGCACTCTCTCCCACTTGCTATCTAGCTTACTGGAACAGTGGTTATTTTTGAGCCGGACTTGGTCTCCAATTTTGAGTGGCTCTGGCATTTTGGTGGTAGACATGTCTCTGATTTTGATGTACTTTCTCCATTTTAGTGTAGGCAATCTCTTTAGTGTCCTCTAGACATCTTTGGTGTTCTCCAACCCAGCATGAACAAAGGGGATTGTCCCTTCTGATTGGGACCCTGGGATCTGATCGGAGGCTAGGTAAGCCCACTGCAGTCAGCCCTGGGGACCTAGAAAGGACCCCAGGACTGTACGTGGTTCAATAATCTTGCTGTTAGGGCGCACTAGTTTTATCCACAGCCGTGGCATAGAGACAGGAGTATGCTAATCCTTTCTAAGTATAAAATAATTTTGAAAGGCATAAATGTACTAAAATGTGATGAAATATTTTAAATAAAAAAAAGCACACAATTTTTTTTTTAAATAAGCGATCATTTTTTTTAATATCCCTTTTACTGCACATACAGATGTAGCAGGGTTAGCACTCCCTCTGTTAACTCAAATTTCTTAACTCATTTCATTATCTTGAGAAAAAAGCCATTGAAAAGCAATTGAAGGTGTTTGCTTAGATTAGATAACCAAACTCAGAAATCTCAGAAAAAAGGAGTGCTAACCATGCTACATCTGTACTTTACATAAAATTTCAAAATAAATACTTATTCAGTATCTACACTATTGAAATCACCTGAGCAGATCATTTAACAGGTTAAATATGTACAGTATAACAATAAAGTAAAAACAAACAAAAAAAAAGCAATGTAAAAAAAAAAAAAATCTGCATTTGCTACACAGAAAAAATGAATATAAATTATGAAGTAACTTATATTCAAACAGCACAAAATAGACTAGCATAAAACTAGGCCTAAGACAGCCATGACAATAAAAAACATGGAGAGGCAAAAGGCAAAAACTGAAAATTATTAGCAGGTCATTTCAGGGTTAAGTAGAGTCCAACTTTCCCGTTTTTTTTTATACCTTGCACTCCTACATGAGGCTCTGTAATTTGTTTGTGTTCCAGAATGGGTTACCAACTAACTTTGGGTCAGGTCATCGTTAGCTGACAGCGTGACTTTCCTGATTGAAGTCCGATAAACATGCAGCAAAACAACAATGAAAATGTTGTTACATGGTAACAGTTACATAACGAGATAGAAAACCAAAGCTCCGCACACTTCAGCCCGTCGTCCTGCAGTGCTGGCCCACAGGACCACAAGAAAAAAACTTTTGTGCTTTTAATAGCGTCTTTTGCATCTGCGTTTTTTGGTCCATTATTTTTTTTAATTTTTTTTTGTAAGGTCCATGGCAAATATGAGACACAGGACACATAGGCACGTTTTTGCTTCTAGCGTTTTTGTTTATTAGGTGGCATTATTTTAAACAATGCAGCATGCTGGAGCTCTTGGCGTTTTTGGTGTTTTCACATCACCTTTCCTAGAAGAAAATCGCCATGAAGAAAATTGAAGTGGACAAACACACTGGGGTAGAATTAGGCCTCTTTCACACGAACGATACGGATGAGGTCCGGATACGTGCAGGGTGCATTCAGTGAAACTCGCATATTTCGCAAGCAACTTCAGTCAGTTTTGTCTGCGATTGCGTTTAATTGTTCAGTTTTTTCCACGCGGGTGCAATGCGTTTTGATGCGTTTTTCACGGTCGTGATAAAAAACGGAAGGTTTACAAACAACATCTCTTAGCAACCATCAGTGAAAAACGCATCGCATCCGCACTTGCTTCACTGAAGCCCCATTCACTTTTATGGGGCCAGGGCTGCGTGAAAAACAAAGAATATAGAACATGCTGCGTTTTTCACTCAACGCAGAACTGATGCATGAAAAAAAAATGGTCATGTACACAGACCCATTGGAATGAATGGGTCAGGATTCAGTGCAGGTGCTATGCGTTCACGTCACGCATTGCACCCGCACGGAAAACTTGCTTGTGTGAAAGGGGACTAAATAAAGGCTACATGCACATGACAATGAAAAGAAAACGGACATTAAAAACGGACACTGTGTCAGTTTTTCATGGCTATTTTTCAACCATGTGTGCATGCATTTTATGGCTGAGGCTGTCTGTCCATTTTTGGCCATTTTGCCAAAGTTCATTGTTTTTTTTTTACATAAAAACCCAAGCCCCTGTAGTGCCCTCAGTATACATACTGTCCCCCATAATGGCCCCAATGGCCCCCATAGTGGTCCTCAGCTGTCATCTTTCTTTTGAGCAAAAACATAAAAAATTGCTCACCTCATCCACTTGCACGCGCAGAGGCAGTTGTTCCTCTCTTGATTGTGAAGGACCTGCGCTATGCGTGATGACATCACCGTGCTCCCAGCATGAATGCGTGCTGATGTCATCACGCTGAGCGCAGGTCCTTCACAATCAAGAAAGGAGCGTTTGCCTCGGCATGTGCAAGTGGATGAGGTGAGTGATTTTCTTTAACCCCTAGATGGGTTCACTCCTGTCTAAGCGGCCGTTAAAAATGGTCCTATTGATTTCATTGGGGTCCGTCTGGCACTGAAAACGGAAAAAATTTGGACATTATGACTGCTATTTCCCAGCTGTTAAAAAACGGCCCTTAGACTGCAATGGTTCTGAAAACGGTTGTGTGACTCTCATGTGCATGTAGCCTAAGACTGGTGTTTCTTATGCCAGTTTTCTTATGCCAGACCCGAAAGTGGACTTCTTCACTGAAGTTCGGGTTTGGGTTAGGTGTTGTGCAAATTTTATTATTTTCCCTTATAAAATGGTTATGAGGGAAAATAATAGCATTCTTAAGGGTATTTTCACACTTGCATTATTCTTTTCCGGGATAGAGTTCCGTCTATGCCGGAAAAGAACTGATCAGGCATATCCCCATGCGTTCTGAATGGATAGAAATCCGTTCAGTTTGCATCAGTATGCCGTCCGTTCAGTCACTGTCAGGCGTTTTGACCGGACATAATACCGCAGCATGCTGCGGTATTATGTCAGTCCAAAATGCCTGATCAGTCGCCGGAATCCCGGATCCGGCTTCAATTTACATTGACTTGTATTAGTGCCTGATCCGGCATTGTGAAACAACTGAAGGACGGATCTGTCCATCTGGATGACAAGCGGAGAGACGGATCCGTTCTTCCAATGCATTTGTAGACGGATCAGCACCCTAGAAATGCTGTCAGTTGTCACACTGAACGGCGGATCCGGCTGGCAGCTCCGACAACGGAACTGCCTGCCGGATCACACTAAGGCTAGTGTGAAAGTACCCTAAAAACACCTCATCCACTTGATCGCGCAGCTGATCCTTCTATCTTCATTCAGCAGGACCTGCGCTGATGTCACCGCGCTCACCACGTCATCAAAGGTCCTTTGGCAGATCCTGAAAGAAGATGATGAGGGCGGCTGCGCGAACAAGTGGATGAGGTGAGTTAATTTTTTTTTATTTTTTAACCCCTCAATCAACATTTTAGTAAGCATTCTGTATTAAGAATGATATTATTTTCCTTTATAACCATGTTATAAGGGAAAATAATACAGTGAATAAGGGTTGCTCATCCCTATCATCTCCTAGCAACCATGCGTGAAAATTGCACCGAAAAATGCAGAATATAGAACATGCTGAGATTTTTACGCAACTCACAAGTGATGCGTGAAAATGACCGCTGATCTGCACAGCCCCATTGAAGTGAATGGGTCCGGATTCAGTGCGGGTGCAATGCTTTCACCTCGCGCATTGCACCCGCGCGGAATTCTCGCCCATGTGAAAGGGGCCTTATTCATCCTGGAAATGTATGAATAAATTGTCAACTGGGCTTTGCTATACCCTTGTTCCAAGGGTGTGTCCTTCTACACTCTCCAGTCAATCCTGGCAATATCAAAATATGTAGAGACACATCCTATTAAATATGGGAAGAGGAAACTCCCAGTTGTTAGTTTATTTATAGATTTCCAGGAGGAAGAATAGAGGCACAGCACAATGTAGAGTTCTCTCCCTCTGATACCTCCTGTTTTACACAGAATTCAATGCAGTCTCTATAAACCGGTAAAGAAAAATAAAAACCCAAAGCATCCTGAGTGTCATCGCATGAAGCCTAAGGGGTGACTCTGCCCCGGTGCCCCTGATGCAAAATGTCTGTAAATGTTTGTTGTGTCAATAAGTAAAAAGCCACACAGGAGAAAAATGAAAGTATTCACTTTATATTTCTATGTACTAAAAGAGGAAATATAATTTTTATTTATTTTTGGAATATTAGGCCCGAATCTTGAGGTCTTGTAACGCCATTAGAGCTGCATTTCTTCCTGATGCGCCCATGACACCTCCACCTGGAAAACAGCAAATCATCATCAGTCTCACGTGATAGCGTACTACTGTGTGCATGTCATTCTGATTGTTTACTCCATCTGTTTCCCAATCACAGACGGGCTCTGCCTGTTTTCAGAAATTCTGGACCTACATGAGAGGGATGTGTGACCCTGGGTTCACACCTGAGCGTTTCTGAGACGCGCGTTTTAGTCGCGCGTATTACAGCGCGTTTTTGCAAATAGGAAACACGCGTCATACGCGCGTTCATGACTCTGGAGACCAATTGAAAAAGGCATATCTACACTTTAACGTGTGTTAAACGCGTGTTAAACGCGTGTTTTACGCGCGTTCCCATTGAAGTCTATGGGTGCAAACGCGCGACAAAACGCCCCAAAGAAGCTCAAGAACTTCTTTGAGCGTAGGGCGTTTTACATCGCGTTCAAACGCGCTGTAAAACGCTCAGGTGAGAACCATGCCCATAGGGAAACATGAGTTTTGTCCTGTTGAGCGTTTTATAGCGCGTTCGAACGCGCTGTAAAACGTGCAAGTGTGAACTGAGGGTGAATGTTGGCTTAATCACTCCCAAACCTGCAAAAAGAGTCAATATAATGCACAGGCCTAGAATAGAGGGGGTTAATAGAGGAAATTCTATATTCTGTGCCCGGACCTATTAGGGAAGATAGCAGTTACAAAGAGCACCTCTCCCGGCACGTCACACTTTCGTTATTTATACCTCCCAACTTTTGAAAAACAGAAAGAAGGAAAATATATGCAGCACTTTTTTTTTATACTAGGCCACACCTCTAACTCCGGCCAAAACATAATTATACACAACCAGTCCCCTTAATGTCCCAACATACTAATTAATCCCCCTTTGTGCCCGCACACAGTAGTTATGCTCACAATGTGCCCCCTCACACAAGTTATGACAGATATTTGCCCCCTCATGGTAGTTATGTCCAGATATGTGCCCTCTCACAGTAGTTATGGCCAGATATGTGCCCCCTCCCGGTGCTTACGCCAGATATGTGCTCTCTCACAGTAGTTACCCCTGATATATGCCCCCTCACAATGGTTATGGCCAGATATGTGCCCCCTCACAGTGCTTACACCAGATATGTGCCCCTTACAGTGGTTATGGCCAGTTATGTGCCCCCTCACAGTGGTTATGGCCAGATATGTGCCCCCTCACAGTGCTTACACCAGATATGTGCCCCCTCACAGTGCTTACACGAGATATGTGCCCCCTCACAGTGCTTACACCAGATATGTGCCCCCTCACAGTGGTTATGGCCAGATATGTGCCCCCTCACAGTGCTTACACCAGATATGTGCCCCCTCACAGTGCTTACAACAGATATGTGCCCCCTCACAGTGCTTACACCAGAAAAGTGCCCCCTCACAGTGGTTATGGCCAGATATGTGCCCCTTCACAGTGCTTACACCAGATATGATCCCCCTTCACAGTGGTTACACCAGATATGTGCCTCCTCGCAGTGCTTACAGGGCCGGCGCGTCCTATGCGCGGAATAGGCCGCCGCGTAGAGCGCCCCTTGGGAAGGGGCGCTGCTAGGAGCGCCGGCCCCGCCTCATGCTGCAGCCGCCGAGCGCTCTATTTTGAGCCTCTGGCGGCTGCAGCACTGCCGGGGCTGGCGCGTCCATGAGGGCACACCGCCCGGGCGCACCAAGAGGAGAGGAGCTGACAGGGGGGGGAAGAGCTCAGCGCTCCCTCCTGTCACTCCATTGTAGCGTGGCCGAGCTCTTTATGGTCCGCGGGTACAGGAGCATCTGTCTCCTGTACCCGGTCGGACTGACATGAAGTGCGCACACAGTGTGCACTTCCTGTCAGTCCCCTCAGTTACAGGAAAAAAAAGCTCCTGTACCCGTGGATCATAAAGAGCTCCGCCGCGCTACAACAGAGGTAGGGGGTAGAAAGAGAATGACAAGGGGGGGCGGGAGTGAAGGGGGGGTGAAGAATGACAAAATGACAAGGGGGGGAGAGAATGACAAGGGGGGGGGAGTGTGAAGAATGACAAGGGGGGGTGAAGAATGACGAGGGGGGAGAGAATGACAAGAGGGGGAAGAGAATGACAAGGGTGGGGGAGTGAAGAATGACAAGGGGGGGGGAGAGAGAGAACTGGCGTTAGTTAAAGGGGTTCTGCAGTTTATTTAAACTGATGATCTATCCTCTGGATAGATCATCAGCATCTGATTGGCAGGGGTCCGACACCCGAGACCCCCGCCGATCAGCTGTTTGAGAAGGCAGCGGCGCTGGCAGTAGTGCCTCGGCCTTCTTGCTGTTTACCGCAGGCACAGTGACGTCACGACTAGTATCACTGGCCTTGGCGGGGTTAAGCTCTGTTCACTTGAATGAAGCTTAGTCCCACCCAGGCTCCTACTGCCAGTGCCGCTGCCTTCTCAAACAGCTGATTGGCGGGGGTCCCTGCCGATCAGTTTAAAAAAACTGCAGAACCCCTTTAATATGGCAGATCATATGGGTGGGGCATTGTGATGTCACATGGAGGGGGGGGGGCGGCAAACTTTTCTTTTGCCTAGGGCGGCAAAAATCCTTGCACCGGCCCTGAGTGCTTACACCAGTTATGTGCCCCCTCACAGTGCTTACACCAGTTATGTGCCCCCTCACAGTGCTTACACCAGTTATGTGCCCCCTCACAGTGCTTACACCAGTTATGTGCCCCCTCACAGTGCTTACACCAGTTATGTGCCCCCTCACAGTGCTTACACCAGTTATGTGCCCCCTCACAGTGGTTACACCAGATATGCGCCCCCCTCAGCTGTCTCTTCTTCCTATAGAGGCAGAAACAGCTGAGAGCAGGATATACCTCAGCCGTTTCTGGACCGCGGGACAGCCACTGAAATCCTGGCTTGTCCCTGCGGCATCTGGGACAATTGGCAGGTATGTTTGGTCAGTTATTTTGATCAGTTATTGTGAGTCAAACAGGAGCGAGTCAAAACACAGAACAGGAGCAAATCTTTCCATTAGACTTGATTTCTGAGTAGGCTTGACTATTGGTTTTGGCTCACAATAAGGGTCCATTCACAAGTCCACAAAATGGATCCGGACCCATTCATTTTCAATGGGGTCGGAAAAATGTGGACAGCACACAGTGGTCCTCCTCCTTCCTCAGTGGTGAGGAAGGAGGAGGACCTCCGAAACGCGTATGGTTAGGCAGCATTGGGCGAACTATCTCATGTGGATCTTCTGTTGATTTTCAAAAATTTTCCAAAATATCGAAATTCTGAAATTTTATCTCCATTTGCCATTAACTCTTGTGGGAAACCTAAAGGGTTAATGAAGTTTGTAAAATCAGTTTTGAATACCTTGAGGGTATTAACTTTTCAACCTCTTTTGAGGGCATATTTCAATTATTAGATCCTGCTCTCTCTCACAAGTCCTGGCAGGTGTTCAAAGTCTCTGGGGGCTGGACTTAATAAACAGGAAGTTATTTCATTTTTTTCGGATGACATACGGATTAGTTATCCGAATGTCTTCCGATTTTTGCGGATCCATTGACTTTGCATTGCACAACGGACCGCATTTTTCGGATTAGAATAGGACATGTTTTATTTTTTAACGGACACTATGTACTGAGAAAATTATGCGGACAGCACTCCTTGTGCTGTCCGCATATTTTATAGACCCATTGAAAATCAATGGGTCCGAATTCTGTCCGCAACTATTCCGTTACTAGTCCGAAAAATCGGGATCAGATACGGAAAGAAACAACGGACGTGTGAATGGACCCTAAAATGTACATTCAACTACCCATCCCCATATAAAATCTGTAAAAAACTGCAGGGGTGTAGTTTCTAGAATGGGGTCATTTTTGGATGGTTTCTATTACGTAAGCCTCACAAAGGGACTTCAGACCTGAACTGGTCCCTAAAAAGTGGGTTTTTGAAAATTTCTGAAAAATTTCAAGATTTGCTTCTAAACTTCTAAGCCTTGTAACATCCCCAAAAAATAAAATGGCATTCCCAAAATGATCGATACATGAAGTAGACATATGGGGAATGTAAATCAATAACTTTTTTGGGCGGTATTACTATGTATTATAGAAGTAGAGAAAATTGCTAATTTTTCCAAATTTTTGGTAAATTTGATATTTTTTTTATAAATAAAAATAAAATTTTTCGACTTAATTTTACCAGTGTCATGAAGTACAATATGTGACGAAAAAACAATCTCAAAATGGCCTGGATAAGAAAAGTTATCACCACATAAAGTGACAGTGGTCAGATTTGCAAAAAATGGCCAAGTCCTTTAGGTGAAATAGGGCTGAGTCCTTAAGGGGTTAAGGCCCACTTTATTATAAAGTCACTTTTTGGGGCTTACATAGTGGAAACCACCCATAAATGGCCCCATTGTAGAAACTACACCTCTCAACTTATTCAAAACAGGTTTTACAAACTTTGTTAATCCTTTACGTGTGCCACAAGAATTAAAGGAAAAGGTACTATTTTGTGGTATCTATGACTTTTGATGTTCACCTGACAGATTAAGGTACTTTTACACTTGCGACAGGACGGACTAGGCCGGACTAAAAGTCGGACATGCAGGACTTTTAGTCCGGCGATCTCCGGCCGTGCAGTGCCGTGCTATAGCTCTGCCCCCGCCCCATTATAGTCAATGGGGACGGAGCGGCAGCACGGCAGTGCACGGCCACTTGCGGCAGGCTGAATAGCCTGCCGGATCCGTCCTGCCGCAAGTGTAAAAGTACCCTTAGATAATTTGCTATTTTTATAGAGCATGTTGTTATGGAGGCGACGATATCAACTATGTCTACGTTTATTTTTATTTTCAGTTTTACATAATAAAGCATTTTTGAAAAAAATCATGTTTTTGTGTCTCCTTTTTTTGAAAGCCAAATTATTTTTATTTCTCCGGAAATTATCTTATGTATTATATTACGTATTATCTTAATTTTGCAGGCATGAGGTGACGGTTTGATTGGTACTATTTTGGGGTAAATACTACTTTTTGATCGATTGGTATTACACTTTTTGTGATGTACGGTGACAAAATATAGATTTTTTTGGCACGTTTTTTTTTTTTTTTTTTTACGCTGTTCACCAGACGAGTTAGCTCATGTGATATTTTTATAGAGCAGGTTGTTACAAATGCAGCGATACCTAATATGTGTATATTTTTTTATATATTTGGGTTTCAAGCGATAAAAGCATTTTTGATACAAAAAAAATTGATGTTTTTATGTCTCCCTTTTCTGAAAGCTATATCTTTTTTATTTTTTTGGCCGATTGTCTTATGTAGGGTCTCATTTTCTGCGAGATGAGATGACGGTTTGATTGGTATTATTTTTTACATATGACGTTTTGATCGCTTGGTATTACACTTTTTGTGATGGACGGTGACAAAAATTGCTGACCGCGGCACAGGAGGAGCTAATCCACCGGCATCGGCGTTATCACCAATGCTGGTGGATACAGCAGGGGTCCAGCTGTCAGTAACAGCCGGGCCGCTGATCACAACACCGCACATGGGGAGGAGGAAGGACCACAGGACAAGAATGCTAATCCTGGGGCACAAAATACCGGGCATGTCTTTAAGCTGTTAAGGTTTCTATTGGGTCTTGAACCCAAAAACTCCAGCAACCTAACCACTGAGCTACGCACTCTTCTATTAGCTTACAGCATTTCAAAGACACAGCTATAAGCTCAGCTATAGACTTTTGTTGGCTATGTGATTTAACTTACAAATACACAGTATATCTATAACTCATTCTGACTGTGACCCTGACCTATGAAGAACATAAGTCAAACTCAGGTGTCAGAGTCAGGGTCAGGTATCAGGGTCACACTGACATTATTCTGATATTTGACTATGATATCTGACCATGTCGTAAAATGAACACTGCAAATTGGAGCTGTGTAATGCTTCACTTCTCCTGCAGTGGTGCCACAGGAAAACTGAGCACTTAGGGGGGGATTTATAACACTAGTGTAAAGTAGAACTGGCTTAGTTGCCCATAGCAACCAATCAGGTTCTACTTTTCATTTTCCTTAGGAGCTGTAAAAAATGAAAGGTGGAATCTGATTGTTTGCTATGGGCAACCAAGCCAGTTCTACTTTACACCAGTTTAATAACTCTCCCCCCACTCCTGTTTTTTCCTCCATATTATATATGATCGCTTTGGTTCCCAGTAGCAGGTAGTGTCGTACTGGCTTACCAGAGTACCAGAGGATCCTCTAGTGGGCCCAAGCTCTGACAATAATGGACCGCTAGTAAAACAGGGCCCGGTCTTATATACACATAGGGTGGGCCCTCAGAATCACTTGCTCTGGTGGGCCCAAGGGACTTCAGTCCAACACTGGTAGCAGGACAACCAGTGATCAGATGAATGGAGGTCTGACAGCACCAAATTCATGTTTGAAGGATCACTGAGCTTTCACAAAACTTTTGATATATCAAAGGTTTTTATCGGAAGGGAACTGAGAGTTCTGGGAACCCCACTGATCGCTAGAGCGTGAGAGAAAGGTGCTCCTATATTGTACTGTCTCCTCGACACGGGCTCAATAGAAGGCTTATGGGCCAGCCTAGCTTCTGTCACGCTTTTCTCTCCACGTTCTAGTGTTCCTCGTTGGCCTCAGTACTCAGACCTACTTATTATACCCTTACATTTAGCTGGCAGAATAAATACTGCAATCTTGAGAAAATCATCTTTTAACCACTTCCAGACTGGGCCATTTACCCCCTTCCTGACCAGGCCTAATTTAGCAAATCTGACGTCTGACTTTATGTAGTAATAACTTTGGGACACTTTTACTTATCCAAGCCATTCAGAGATTGTTTTCTCATGACACATTGTACTTTATGTTAATGGTACATTTGAGTCAATATGTTTTACCTTTATTTATAAAAAAAATCCAAAAGTTTATGAAAATTTGAAAAAAAAAATCAGTTTTCTAAATTTGAATCTCTCTGCTTTTAAGACAGATAGTGATGCCTCATAAAATATTCATTTATTGACATTGCCCATATGTCTACTTTATGTTTGCATCAGTTTAGTAATGTAATTTAAAAAAAAAAATGGACGTTAGAAGGTTTAGAATTTTAGAAGCAATTTTTGAAAATTTTAAGAAAATTTCCAAAGTCAACATTTTTAAGGACCAGTTCATTTCTGAAGTCACCTATTTTAGAAACAACACTCCTCAAGCTATTCAAAACTGGTTTTTATAAATGTTGTTAACCCTTTAGGTATTCCACAGGAATTAAAGCAAATTAGAGGTGAAATTTCAAAATTTCAATTTTTTTGCAGATTTTCAATTTTAATAAAAAAATTTCCTGGAACACATCAAGGGTTAACAACAAGACAAACCTCATTATTCATTACCTTGTTTCTGCAGTTTGCAGAAACACCCCATATGTGGTCGTATACCGCTGGTTTGGCACACGACAGGGCACAGAAGGCAAGGAGCGCCATATAGTTTTTGGAGGGCAGATTTTGCTGGAATAGTCTTTGGGCACCATGTTGCATTTGAAGACACCCTGAGATATCCCCACAGTGAAAACCCCTAAAAAGTGACCACATTTTGTAAACTACACCACCCAAGGAATTTTTAAGAGGTGTAGCAAACACTTCACTTAACAGGGGTTTCATAGAATTTTTATTACTTGGGTGTGAAAATGTAAAATTTAATTTTTTTTTTTTTACAAGACAATGGTGCTTTAGGCCCAAACTTTCTTTTTCACAAAAGATAACAGGAGAATATCCCCCACAATTTCCTACCCACTTTATCCTGAATACAGTAACACCCCAATTGTGATTGTAAACCGTTATTTGGGGGATACACCAGGGCTTAGAAGGGAGGGAGCGGCATCTGGATTTTCTAACATGAAATTCATGTTTTTTAAGAGCAATAACTTTTTTTATTTTTTGTTGAATGAGCTGTGTGAGGGCTTATTTTGTTCGAGACAAGCTGTAGTTTTTATTGCCACCATTTTGGGGTACATTTGGCTTTCTAGTTGCTTTTTATCTAATTTTTTGGGAGGTGAAGTAACTTGGTGTTATTATTATTATTTTTTTACACCGTTTACTTGATGGGGTAGATCATGTGATATTTATATTTATATATAGATCCGGTCATTATGGATGCAATGATACCAAATATTTCTAGGTTATTGTTTACACAAAAACATTTTTTTGCCATTTTCTTAGAGCCATATTTTTTTTCATTTTTCTGGCTATAGTCTTGTATGAGGGCTTTTTTTTTTGCAGGACGAAGTGACGATTGTATTGCTACCATTTTGGGGTACATACGACTTTTTGATTGATTGATATTATGTTTTTTGTGAGGTGACTAAAAAAAGCTGTTTTGGCATAATTTTTATACGGTATGTTTTTTTTTTTTACACCGTTCACTTGATGGCGTAAATCATGTAATATATTTGTAGAGCCAATTGTTACGGATGCAGAGATACCAAGTATGTATTTTTTTTTTTTTTTACATTTTACACAATAAGAGCATTTTTAAAAAAAAAAATCATGTTTTTGTGTTGCCATTTTCATAAAGCCATTTTTTTTTTCTGGCCATGTTATTGTGTGGGGGCTAATTTTTTCTACCATTTTGGGGTACATACGACATTTTGATTGATTAATATTTTGTATTTTGGGAGGTAAGCTCACAAAAAAAAATCTGTTTTAGCGACATGTTTATTCATTTTTTTTTTACGCCGTTCACCTGATAGGATAGATCATATGATAATATTTTATATCTGGTCAGTGCGGACGCGGTGAAACCAAATATGTAAAAAAACATTTTCTTCCATTTTTTATTTTATTTTTAATTAATGGATTTTGGGGGAATTTTTTTTTAAAATGTGAAACTTTTTTTCATAACACTTTGTGTTCCCATAAGTTCATACAAGACCTTTGGGGGACATTTAACTACATATTTTTTATTTTTTTTTAACTATTGATTTCTCCTGTAACTGGGGCTGACATAGTAGCCCCCGTTACAGTGGAAATACACCCCCCAGAGAGGCTGTACAGTGCAGGGCTGATCGAGGTCTACGGAAGACCCGACAGCACCTGCTCTTTCCCGCATAGCGCTTCCTGATCTGTGTACACAGCACTTGTTGATCGCTGTGTATACAGCGATCTAGAAGGCAGGGACACCCGGGAAGAGTCCCTGCCTTCTCTCCGGGGTACCCACTAGCGTCCATTCAGAGATAAATCCGACCGCCCAAGACATTTATAGTCAATGGGCGGTCAGGAAGTGGTTAATCTCTATGCATATTAACTCTTAAGTGCACCCAGCCGGATCCAAGCTGCTTAGTGCACCTTCGCTCCACCCCATTTCCTTCCCGGCATCTCCCTCTCCTGCTTGATTGATAGAGCCAGGCTTCTCCCGTCATGAAGGCTGGCTCTATGGAGGTGCTGGGAAGGGAAAGGGTGGAGTTATGGTGCACTGAGCAGATCAGGCCGTTCTAATATACTTACAATTAAAAATATGAAGTTTCAGATTCTGCTCCTGCAAGTGCCCAGGAGACAAAGCTTCACTGTGAAGTACTCTCTGTTTTGAGCTGCTTACAGTTCCTCCCTTTTTTAGTGACGGCTGTAGCATCCAGTCAGGAGAGCGCTACAGCTGTCACTCATTTCACAGTGAAGCTCCGCCTCCATAGCACTGGCAGGAGCAGATCTAGCAGAATAAAACTTCATATTCACACTATTCCTAACAATAAAAGCTCCACAAAAGGTATATTTGTACTGCTGTCCCCAGCAGTTTAGGATTATCAAAACTGCTGACAGACTCGCTTTAAACAGAGCAGCATAGTTTGCTGACAGATCCACTTTGGTTGTTTTTGTGTGAAATTGCCTCTAGTATGTGTATATTTGGAAGACGACATTCTGAGCGCCCAGGACTGATGTGTACAATGCTGTAGAATATGTTTGTAATACGCAATATAAGGCCTCATGAACACAACCATATTTTGTATCCGCATTTTATATGTTTTTTCCATTAATTTCTATGGTCCGCAAAAAACATCCGGGTATCAGTTTCGTAAATTATACAACACGTCCTATTCTTGTCCATATTGGCAGATAAAAATTGGCATTTCTAGTAATAGGAGTGAGAAACATGAGGATTGCACACAGAAGGTATCCGTATTTTGCGGATCTGTGGTTTGCAGACCACAATACGGACGTGGTCGTGGGCATGAGGCCTAAGTAATGATAATAGCAGAGGAAGCTGCCTGTAGCTTTACAGATGCAAATCATTGTGTATGCAAACATTTCAGTGTAAACATGCTGTGGCTCGTACAACTGCGATAAAATGTATCGACCATAAAAAAATCATGATCATTTTCATTTTAGATAGTAATACTTTGCAGACAAGTCCTCATGTGAGAACCATTTAAAGTGGCACCTCATAAACTCATATAATATTGCTAAATCCACTCTTATCCAAGCTTTATGAAGACGGCCATCTGAGAAATGCACAAGCACCAAAAAAAAAAAAAAAAAGACACATAAAAGTTATACAGTCTGGAATGGAGGTCGTCAATGTTTATAGTCAGTTATTACGACAACTCGGCTTCAATATAAAGGTCGCGGAGGAACGCAGTGATTGAGAAATCACTAACAGTAATATACTAAATTCTTCATTTTTCCCTGGCTGAAAAAGCAAATACATTTTATGACATCTACTCTTAAAGTGAATGTGAGTCTTTTGACACCATGCTGTTTCTAGGCTCAGAATTCTGTGCTGATTTATTTCTTATATATGTCCTTATAGCGCTAAGAGCTCCGTTTTTCTGATACACCACTCCAAATCCACTGCAAAGGCATTATAAAAAAAATTATATACAAATCTGGCTGCCTGCAACCAACACTAGGGGGCGCTTAAAAGCTTACGCCATACTGTTTATACAATTAGCTCAATAAGGGAGCATTTACACGACCGTGTTAGTTTTGCGGTCCGCAAATCACGGATCCGTGTGTTCCGTATGTCTTCAGTTATCTTTCCGTTTCCGTTCCGTAAGTCTGTATAATACGGGCGTGGTGCTTCCATGTGTCTTCCATTTTTCACGGTCCGCAAAAAAAACCCGCAAGGTTTAAAATTAACAAATTTAATGGGGTTTCCTAGAATGTTTTCAGTCCAGGGGTCCGCAAAAAATGGATGACATACGGATGCATTTCCGTGTGCTATCCGTTTTTTACAGACCCATTGACTTTCTATGGGCCTCTGGCCGCAATTTGCAGCCAAGTATAGGACATGTTCTAAAATAAAAGGAACAGACACATAGAACGGACAGCACACAGATGACACTGAAAGGCATTCCGCAATTTTTGTGGACCCATAGAAATGAATAGGTCTGTGCATTGTCCGCAAAAATTACGGAACGAACGTGGAAGAAAAATACGGTCGTGTAAATGCTCCCTAATAAACATGTATGCAGTAAGCTCTGAAGGTCCCCCTAGTGGTGGCCACTGGTTGGTAGAATCTTGTAATTTAAAGATATCAAATTGGTTACTGCAGCGCTGCTACCATTAAGATAATATTGTAAATACTGGATTAAGCTGTATAGCAGAGGGAAGGGGTTTGTCAGACCCATGCCACGCTGATATTTTTTTCCTATCCTGAGGAATTACAAAAGCGTTTGTGTGTTATATATATATATATATATATATATATATATATTACCAATGGTAAAAAATCCAGAGGTATTAATTCAATGCTATATCAGAAAATGTTCATGGGATTTGGATTTGGAGCTTTGTATAAAAAAAATGGTGCACCAACTGAGATATTAAGGACTCCAGAGCATATGCACATTAATGAGAACATTCTAGTGCTGGATCACTGATAAACTGGAATTGTATGAAGACTACTACAAGAAAACCATCAGCCATCATAGCACTGCATTTAGGGTCTCTGCCACTACTTTATGCTGCCCTCAGACAATACAGCATAAACCTAGTGACAGATTCCCTTTAATGGTGTTCAATGAAATATGATTGATATAAAATATCAATCAGTGGGGGACCGCCATGGGGACCCACACCAGTCCCACTCTTGGTCTGATTTAATCCAGGCATGATTAATGGACCCTGTTTGCTTGAAGAGTAACTACACATGGACAGCCTACTCTGCATCAAAGTCCAAGACTAAAAGTGCCCAGTTATTGGGAATGGTGGGGTCCCAGTGGTTGGAGCCCCACAGACCAGTGTTTTATGATATGTCCCACTGCAACATCATAAAACACTATAGTAGAAAAAAATCCTTTGCTAATGCCACATTCACTAGGATGTGATTTTATCCATATTGTAACAGAAAAAAGTCGTATAAATGTGGTATTGTTGAGGGGGATTTAAAGGGGCTATATCGCCAGATAAAAATTTAATTCAAAGGGGTATTCCCATTTCATTGATCCTATTTTATTTAAATAAACTAATGCAATTAAACATTTCCCCAAATATAACTCATTAAAAAATACTTACTATTTTTCCCCAAATTAGATTTTTCCTCCTGCTTTGTTTGTCTTGGTATCCCATGGATACGGCCACCTATCGCCTGCCGCATCCATGGGCCGCGCTTGCGCACAAGAACTTGTGCGATGGAGTGTCCGGGTTCTCCTTGTAAATGTGAGCGCGCACGGTGCCGGGCGGCCGCGCATGCGCAGATCAGTATTCCTTAGATCCTCTTCTCAAATAGACGCTGAACAAAAGAATATAGATCTGCGCATGCACGGTCACGGCAGCGCATGTGCAGATCTGTATTCATTAGATCCGTGTCTCAAATAGACGCTGCACAAAAGAATATAGATCTGCGCATGCGTGGCCGTGGCCGTGCATGCGCAGATCTATATTCTTTTGTTCAGCGTCTATTTGAGAAGAGGATCTAAGGAATACTGATCTGCACATGCGTGGCCGCCCGGCGTCGTGCGCGCTCACATTTACAAGGAGAGGCCTGTCATAAAGAGTGTGATGTCATAAGGAGGCGTGGCCGGCCTTCACCCAAACTGCCTAAGCCCGCCCAGCCTTAGCAGCAGGAAACCAGGAAGTTAACAGCAGAGCTGGCTGCAGGTGAGGCTGAAATCGCAAGATGGGAATACCCCTTTAATGCTTTTGAAATTAATTGTACCTATTAATATGCTTTCAGCACCATAACTGCCTCGTGGACCTGCTACAAGGTCTGGTCCCTCTGCACTTGAAAGGAAGTTTCTCCCCCTGTCTATTGGCATGTGACTCTGATGTGCTTGAAGGTAACAGGAGCCATAATTAGGAATAGAGCTGACTTAGCTATTGAACCACACAGCCAGTGCCCTTCAAGCGTGTCACTAGACATTTGCCGATACAATTTCCTTTTATGTGTCGAAACAAACCAGATATACAGCAGGATGGGCACTGGTACTGAAAGCATATTAGTAAGGTTACTTTCACACTGGCGTTTACTCGTTCTGGCAGGGGAACAGCCTGCCAGATCTGTAACTATACTGTACATCCGTGAGCTGCCGGAAGTCCACCTGAACCCATTCACTATAATGGGGAACGGCGTGGATCCAGCCACAGCACAGAAAATATGGCGAGAGGCAACCAGACAAAAAACGTTGCGTATAGCAGTATTTGTCTGCCTCTCTGCATATTTGCCAATCCACGCCGCTCCCCATTATAGTAAAAGGGGCCGGGTGGACTTCCAGCAGCTCACAGATGTACACTGTAGTTACGGATCCGGCAGGTTGTTTCCCTGCCGCAACAGCCTGCCGAAACGAGTAAGCGCCGGTGTGAAACTGGCCTAAGTGCAATCAATTTTAAAAGCAATGAAACCAATTTTTGTTTGGTTGGATATTTCCTTTAGTCCATAAAATCCGTCCCTGTGCACTGTAATGGTCTCAGGAAAGCAAAAACTGTACGGTACCTGGATGTGCTCCACTGCCACATAGATAAAGACCATGTATGGGTGTTCTATAATTTGCGAATCCTGGTATTGGTCGAGCAAAATACAACTGGTCCAGAGACATGTTTCCATGAAAAATGTTCTGCAATCAGAAGGAGATATGGTGAAAATATTAGTTAAAAAAAAACTAAAGCTAAAGGGGTTATGAACCCATTTTAACTAAGGGGCTTTTTCCATTAGTAATTGATGAATATTTTGGGGCTTTTAGGGAGACAGTGCAATGGAGTTTCTAAGGAACTGATAATCAAAAAAATGAACCACTGCATTTGAGTGGGATGGGTAGCTTCAAGTTCCGCCCCTAAGGTCCAGTGCATGCCGTCATTTGGCACTTCCTGTAATTCCCATTTATTTTAAAGTAGATCTGTCTCCTAGTTTGACTATATTTAATCCTTGGCAATACTATGTAATGCTGCTTAACATAATCAAAAACATACCTTTGTATGTCAAAGTGAATAATGCCTCTTCACTCAATTCCAGTACCTCCCCTAGTGCCATTCAGTCCGCACCCTCCTCTAACTCCCAGAACTCCTCCCACCTAGTCATCAGCGTCACAGAGCTCGGCGTATGAGCGGTTATATAGTAAGGCCAATGCCCACTGCAGGGAAGTCAATGCACAAGCGCAGGCAGTTACCTGTTCTGTGCTTGTACAATATTTTGCCGAGGGACATGATGTTAGGAGGGAAGAGTTCTATGCTGATTGTGATGTCTCTGAGGAGGGGGTGGACTGGAATGGTGTAAGGAGAGGTACTGGGATCGAGTGAACAGGTTGGCTTGGGTTCTTGAAGTAGGCAGATTGGGCTCTTGCTCGCAGGAGTCTTGGGCTCCTTAAATCATTATTCATGCCCCACTGGGCACTTTGAGGGCTCATTAGCATACTAATCAAACTGGGATTTCTGGAGTTCTAAACTAAGCATAGTTAGTTTAGATTATGTCAAGCAGCACAACATTGCATTGCCATGAGTTAGAGCAAACTAGGTGACAAATTACCTTCAAGAGCCACTCTATAGTCCGCTCTATACCAGTACAAATTCAGAGCTTTTTCTAGACTGGTGGAGTTTTCAGGGACTGGTCCTTCCAATCACTGTTTTTTGCCAACTTAAGCTCTAATGAGTGTTTAGAATGTCAGAGAGCAAAGATAAGGAGCCCGTCAGCTCCCTAACTGACGGAAGAGAGAAAATCCACAGGCTGCTACTACAGCATCTCAGCTAAGCACACAAACGAGAATTTCAATATTTTTAATAAAGACCAATTGAAAAAATGATTTTTAGCTCAAAATAGGTACAATGCAATATTAATAAAAAAAAATGCCCCCAAAGATGTACATAGCCTTTAAATGGGAGTTCAACAATATTTTCCCAGTAACCCATACATTAGTTATAGTGGACTGCAGAAAGGAACCTTATTATAAATGTTTCTATTTTATTATAGTTCACATTGGTCATAATCTGAATGTAATCTTTCCTTCCATTTATTTTAGTTAGTAATAGTAACATTAAAAATAATTGTCTCTGCAGATTGTCATTATGTAGCTGTGCTGCTGATTAGGCCATTATACTAATTCCATTGCCACCCATGACACTGGAAACATTTTAAAGAAGGGTTCACATATAGTACGAGTAAAATATTACTCTTTTTTTCCCAATTTTGTCAGTTCAAGTAACAAACAATAGCTACATACTCCTCCAGTGAGACCGAATATCCTTTCCAGATCCGGTGGCACGAGGACGTCTCTGCCTATCACAGATGCCTTGAAGCCGGGAGCATATTTTTCTATCCAGTCAAATACTAATGAAAAAAACAAAAAACATAACATAACACGAGTTGTTTGCTTATCAGGCTTCATTTGTGGAACGAGTCGTACAGATTAGGATATTGCGCGGTGGTCCAGAGCAACCATCTCATACAATGAAGTGCTATTCCTCCAGTATAAAATTACAAGTATACATCAAACATATTGCTGTGCAGTGAGGGTGGGCCGGGAAGCTTTCCCAGTATCTTCTTTCTCCCTGCCCATAAAAACATTTGTTCTTCTAATTATATTTCCACTTAGAAGAAAATTGTCCACTTTAAGAATCATTAGCTTCTCCAGTTAACCATGTATGTCCCGGAATGGAGCAGCTTAAAAGGGGTTTTCTAAGATTTCTATATTGATGGCCTGTGGTTTGGATAGGTCATCAATATCTGATCGGTAGGGGTCTGACTCTCAAGACTGCTTGCTTTTTTTTTCCTATAGGCAATAACTATATTGCAACTGCATTTAGATAAGTGGAACCTGAGCTTTAAAGAGGACTTGTCTCCTGATGTGTCTATTTTCTTAAAGGGTGTTTTATACCGTGAATTCAACAATTTGGGAATAAATAGGCTTAACAGGCTTAGTGATAAAAAAAATATTTACAAAGTGTGATTAAATATAAGGTAAAACAGACAAATCACATACAGAATAAATAATCATCACATGGCCTGCACACAATAGGGGGGAACTCTGGTCACCATGTCGTAGCACATGGCTGAAACCCCAGGGCCTTACAAGACAGAAATAGTGTTTCAAATCAATATATCCTACCTGGAGGATTTTCCTCAATGGGGTGCCAATTAACTGCCTGCGTATACAAGGTTTATACCTTTCAGTATGCAGAGTGAATGTTTATGAGGAAAGTACTCAGGAATGTGACCTCAGCCCAATGGGGGTTGGTTATGCAATCTAACTATCCCTAACTCACTACATTACAAGAAATACCACTGCACAGAATATAGAAGGTAATATAAAAGAGGACAGAATTAAAGGGGACAGAACCTATCAGCAAAAAAAATAGGCTTAAGGTGGATTTACACGCCCAGATAATCAGGCAGATTGTCGGGAACAAATGTTCGTGCAAACCCTCATTCCTGACAATCTGCTTGTCTAAAGGTGCCACAGATCACCTGATAAATGAGCAAAACATTTGATCACCTGATGAATGAGCGAGATGTTTGTTTATTGGGTGAAATGATCGTTAGTGGAGGCACCTAAATTATCATTTCTGGGTGACAGATCGTGCTGTCTAAACTGCGATCTGCTGCCCAGAAACAATGCAGCTGTATGGGAACAAGGGTTCACAATAGCGATCCCTCGCTTTCATACTGGGGAGGTGATTGCAGCATGTAAATGCACAGCTCTACTCCCACTAAGTGAGTAGCCAACTGTTTGGAAGGAGCACTTCCTTCCGACAATCTGTTGCTGCTCGGCAAGTGTAAAAGCACATTTAAATAGATCGTCCCCAAAACCCTCCCATTCCAGTGCCTCTGCAATATCCTTCATGCCAAGCTTTGTTTTCATGACTACAGCCCATGAGATGCCTGTATACTGTATGTCACTGCTGCAGCTAATCATTTGCCTTAGCAGTCTTGTGCCGTATACCGCTGAGGCCAGTCATTAGCTGCTGCGCTCTTATGTAGTAGAAAGACATGTAATCGCTGCAGCCAAAATTTGAGATCACGACTACAGCAGCAGGAGGATTTAAGCGGTGGTGCTGCAACAGAGGGGATCCAAGATGGTATAAAGTATTTTTTTATTATTATTCTACTAGCTTCCCTGCCTTTTTTTAATTTAACTTGGACAAACTTCATAAATAGTGTTGAGCGAACCCGAACTGTAAAGTTTGGGTCTGTACCGAACTTTGCGAGTTCGGGTACCCGGAACAGAACCCGAACTTTGCCGTAAAAGTTTGGGTTCGAGTTCGGCATTTAATAAAGCTTTTGAAAGGCTGCAAGGCAGCCAATTAACAAGCTTTTAAGCTGTGGGCACTTAGAAGCCATCACAGCCATGCCTCGTAATGGCATGATCTACAAAAAAACTACTAGACTGCATGAAAACACAATAATGTTTTATTAAACATAATCCATAGGACAATACATTATAAAACAAGTGCAGGGACAAGGTGACATCACCAGAGGAAAGCACACCGGTAACAACTCATACTGCTTCATATAATAATGAAGAAATAAAGTGAAAGTGCAATTATACCAATACCATAAGTCATCAAGGCAGAATATATTACCCTTGCTGTGCTTACTCCGGGATAGCGCCAACCCTGACGTGCATTTTGGCAAACCTTCGGCGAATCGCGTGTCGGGGTTGGCGCCATCCTGGAGGAAGCACTGCATGGGTAAAATATTCAGCCTTGATACTTATATAACTGCACTTGCACTTCATTTCTTCATTATTATATGGAGCAGTATACGTTGTTACCAGTATGCTTTCCTCTGGTGATGTCGCCTTGTCCCTGCACTTGTTTTGCTTTATAATGTATTGTTGTATGAATTATGTTTAATAAGACATTATTGTATTTTCATGCAGTCTGGTGGTTTCTTTGTAGGTTTTGCAATAGATTTATATCATAGATGTGTCTAATTAGACATAAGTATTGATTTTATTGCGGTATTGGGCCAAGTGTTATCGGTATAGACTAGTAATGGCATGGCTGTGATTGGCCGCTGCATCATGTGACCCAGCCTCTATACAAGCTGGACCACATGTAGCACCGCCCATCAGCTCTGAGTAGTGCAGGGACAGGAAGCAGGCAGCTGGAGAGTGTTTGGAATCTGGGTGAATCTGTTTTCTGGGTGACCTATAAGGATTTTTTGTGGGTGCAATACACCAGCTTTGCACCCCTGACACAATAATATGATAATAAATCTGGCTGTTAATTCTGTGGGTGACCTATAGCGATTTTTTGTGGGTGTAATGCACCATTTTTGTACCCCTGAAGCAAAAATATAGTAGTCAATCCGTCTATTAGTTCGATAGGTGACATATTAATTTATTCACGCAACCAGACTCTTCTGGTCAAGGTGAGATGTACTCACTGGTACCCACCACAATAGACACAAAATAATAATATTTGGGTGACCAATTAAAACATTTATTCTTATTCAGGTTTAAGATAAATGCCCAAAGGTGTGTGACAATACTGCAATAAAGAAAACCAACAGTGAGCCAGTAGTACGGCTCAATGTCTTTGGCACATATACAGATATTATGTGCCACAAAAGTAAAACCACAAGGTATGTCAAAGGATAGGATAGGATGAGAGACAGTTGTACTGGATCTCTTGCCCTGTCAATCCCTAGGTACCTAACCACAAGACACCTTGAGGAACTGCTGCTGCCATACGCGGATAGCCTGGGAAATGGACCGCCATACGCTGGACCACTTTGAAACCACCTAGCCTACCCTCCGATGCAACTACAGGAGAGCTAAGTAGTACTTTTATCAGTGTGTCTGATCATTATTACCAATGTGGTCACTCACTTGTGGATATCTATCTATTGGTCCCATGATGACTCGGCGTGAGCCGATGAAACGCGTTGGAACAGTTTCCTTTGCACAGTAGGGTAATATTCTCTACCTATTTTGATAGTACAATATTCTAAAAAATAATAGATAATAATAGCCCATATAGCCCTCACGTCAAATATGGTATAGAGCCCCCAGTTAAATCAGGAAGATATAGTTATATCTATAGTCAAGACATCTAGAGAGTCCTAAATCGTGAGATCGAAGTCTCTGTTCAAGCCTGATGGATATAATGTTTTTAGTTCATGGATCCAGAAGGCTTCACGCCTTTGTAAAAGTAATTTACGATCACCACCGCGCGAGGAAGGGAACGTGTTCCAATATTTGGAACCGTAATTGACTGATCTGGTGTTTCATATCGATAAAATGTTGAGGGATGGGAAGTTCAATTTTACCGCATCGTATATCGGATTTGTGTTTACATATGCGGTCTCGCACACACTGGGAGGTCTCCCAACGTATGCGAGACCGCATGGACACTTAATCAAATAGACCGCATAAGTTGTGAGGCAAGTAAAGTAGCCTCGTATCTGGTAAACGCATGGCATAATATTGATCCTGTGTCTATATCCCTATTACTCCTTTCCCTTCTCCTTTCATCTTGATGAAGCTGGGCAATCACTGTCCTGTCTGTAAGGGTGTTATAGGGACGTTCCTCAAGGTGTCTTGTGGTTAGGTAGTTAGGGATTGACAGGGCAAGAGACCCAGTACAATTGTCTCTCATCCTATCCTATCCTTTGACATACCTTGTGGTTTTACTTTTGTGGCGCATAATATCTGTATATGTGCCAAAGACATTGAGCCGTACTACTGGCTCACTGTTGCTTTTCTTTATTGCAGTATTGTCACACACTTTTGGGCATTTATCTTAAACCTGAATAAGAATAAACGTTAAGTTTTAATTGGTCACCCAAATATTATTACGTTAGGTGACATATACCCATTTTTGGTGTGAGATACACGTGCACTGCATATGTGACAGGGAAATTAATATAGTTAATCTGTCTGTTTGTTTGGTGGGTGACATATTCCCATTTTTGGTGTGAGGTACACCTGCACTGCATATGTGACAGGGAAATTAATATAGTTAATCCGTCTGTTAGTTTGGCCAGTGACATATACCCAGTTTTGGTGTGAGATTCACGTGTACTGCATATGTGTCAGGGAAATTAATATAGTTAATCTGTCTGTTAGTTCAGAGGCTGACATATATCCATTTTTGGTGTGAGGTACATGTGCACTGCATATGTGACAGGGAAAGTAATGTAGTTAGTCCGTCTTTTCGTTCAGTGGGTGACATATTTCCATTTTTGGTGTGAGGTACACCTGCACTACATATGTGACAGGGAAATTAATATAGTTAATCCGTCTGTTAGTTTGGCCAGTGACATATTCCCCTTTTTGGTGTGAGGTACACCTGTACTGCATACGTTACAGGTAAATTAATATAGTTAATCCGTCTGTTAGTTTGGTGGGTGACATTTTTAGTGGGAGATACTCATACACTTTATACGTGACAGGGAAATTAATATAGTTAATCTGCCTGTTAGTTCGGCCAGTGACATATACCCATTTTTGGTGTGAGATACACGTGCACTGCATATGTGACAGGGAAATTAATATAGTTAATCCATCTGTTAGTTCGGCGGTTGACATATTCCCATTTTTGGTGTGAGGTACACCTGCACTGCATATGTGACAAGAAATGAATATAGTTAATCTGTCTGTTAGTTCGATGGGTGACATATACCCATTTTTGGTGTGAGATTCACGTGCACTGCATATGTGACAGGGAAATTAATATAGTTAATCTGTCTGTTAGTTCAGTGGGTGACATATACCCATTTTTGGTGTGAGATTCACGTGCACTGCATATGTGACAGGGAAATTAATATAGTTAATCTGACTATTAGTTCGGCCGGTGACATATACCCATTTTTGGTGTGAGATGCATGTGCACTGCATATGTGACAGGGAAATTAATATAGTTAATCCGTATGTTAGTTTGGTGGGTGACATATACCCCTTTTTTGCGCGAGATACACGTGCACTTTATACGAGACAGGGAAATTAATATAGTTAATCTAAATGTTAGTTCGGCCGGTGATATATACCCATTTTTGGTGTGAGATACACGTGCACTGCACGTGCACGAAAATAATATAGTTAATCTGTCTGTTAGTTCGGTGGGTGACATATTCCCATTTTTGGTGTGAGGTACACCTGCACTGCATAGTTGACAGGGAAATTAATATAGTTAATCCATCTGTTAGTTCGTTGGGTGACATATACCCATTTTTTGCGGGAGATACACGTGCACTTTATACGAGACAGGGAAATTAATATAGTTAATCTATTAACTATATGTTGCCTTTGCATCTCCACCATTTAGTGGCGCGCACCAACTGGTCCCCAAGCATGGCCTCCTGTAAGCCATCCCTGTGGTCTTGTAGCAAAGTTATATAATGACACTGGTTGTGGAATTGCTAAGGCACTGCGCAGGATTGTTATTTGTGCTTTGTAAATCAGTATTCATTGAGCACTGTGTGGCGCTCTTATGTGTTTATGTGGATCCATTTTGTAGGCTGTATTATGTGGGTAACATATTCACTGCTGTTTGACACTAAATGGTGCTATATTAATTAGGCACTATATGATAGCCTTATTTAGCCATAGTGTGGCGGTATTATTTACCTACAATGTGGTGGTATTATGTTTATACAATGTGGTGCTATTTATGCAAAATGTGTTGGTATTATTCAGGCACAATGTGGTGGTGTAATTTTGACACAACATGGGGGTATTATTTAATTACAATATGATGGTATTATTTAGGCACAATGTGGTGGCATTATTCATGCAAAATGTGGTGGTATTATTTTGGCACAATGTGGTGGCATTATTTATGTAAAATGTGGTGGTATTATTTTGGCACAATGTGGTGGCATTATTTATGTAAAATGTGGTGGTATTATTTTGGCACAATGTGGTGGTAATATGTTATAATGTGCTATTATTTAGGCAGTACTATTGCAACATTAACTTACATTTTCAATAGGGGAAAGGCACTTTCCACCGTACTGTGAGCACTGATTTTTGTAGGTTTATACCTAGTATAGTATTCTGTTTATAGGGGGGGAAGACTTCGTACAGACCGTGTCTGCAGTGCTAAACCAATATTTCCTCTGCCGCTATAAAAATAAGCTGATTTCCCAGAACTCACATTTAAAACTGTCAATTATATTTAAGTTACCAAAAATGAGGAAGTTGAGACATAACAAAATATCTGTGCGTAAATGCAGGCCTGTGTATTCATGGCGAAACTGTGGGGAACACAGAGCAGAAATATTCTCTGCCGTAAAGAGATTAAAGAATTTATTTAGAAAACGGGGATAATCCTTAAAGCATGTTATTATCCTGGACAGCACTTTATAAGTACCGCAGTCTGTTTATTGGATTACACTTCAATTTATGGCTGTAATATGTGTGCTTTACTAGCATGCATTAGCTCGTATCTGGCAGCGCATTAAAGCAACACCAATTTAACGGTAAGGATTTTCACCCTGGCCTAGATAACACGACATACTGTAAACGACAATACATTCCTATGGATGGCCGTACAATACATAGACGCTGCAACAGATGCAGAGTATACACAAATTACATTCATATCGTACTGTGCAAAGGAAATAGATTGTCCTTAAGTTTATTTAATTTCCAGAGGAAATTGCATTACCCCAGCATCTCTATCTGGAGGACCCAACGCATCTGTAAATTACACTGTGTGCACAATTATTAGGCAAGTTGTATTTTTGAGGATTTATTTTATTATTGAACAACTACAGTGCTGTTGGTCAATCCAACATGGTAGTAAACCTCAAACCTGAATATTTAAGAACGTAAAGGTGAGTTTTTGGCTTTCTTAGGGTACTTTCACACTTGCGTTGCTGGATTCAGGCAGGCAATCTGTATGCAAACGGACAGCATTTGTAGACGGATCCGGATGCATCTCGCAAATCTCTCCGGTGTTGTCCGGAAAAACTGATCCAGTATTTATTTTTTCACCATTTTATGGTCTGCGCATGCGCAGACTGGAAGACCGGATCCATCAATGCAGTAATTTTAATGCCAGATCCGGCACTAATACATTTCAATAAAAATGAATGCCGCATTCGGCATTCCGGCAAGTGTTCCGGAATTTTGGACGGGGACAAAACTGCAGCATTCTCAGGTATTTTCAACGTCAAAAACCCGTACAGTGACTGAACTGAAGACATCCTGATGCATACTGAATGGATTTCTCTCCATTAAGAATGCATTAGGATAAAACAGATTTTTTTTCCGGTATTGAGCCCCTGGGACGGAACTCAATGCCGGAAAAGTTTAACGCAAGTATGAAAGTACCCTTAGAAAAATAACTATGTGTGCAAAATTATTGGGCAGCTATTAGTTTAATAATAACAATAGAAAAGACAGGCGCACTCTGCGGTCTTACTAAACCCTCATTCTGATGTTAAAATTAAGAATTAGCCAACATATCCTACTGTGGAGGACATGTCTGAGCCCGAGCACCGCGCCAAGGTTTCTCAAGTAGCTCGGGACCTAACACTCAACCTGGGTTTGAGCATTTCCTGCCTGTTTAACACCACGCCATTTTTTCAGTCGTTTTGTATATGTATGCAGCTATTAGTTTGCAGAATTATTATGTAACTAAATGAAAAAGAAAATGTTCCCATCTCACTTGTTTCTTTTCATCTATTAAAGTGAAAATAATAAATAAACTAACTCAAAATTTACAAATAAACATCTCTGACATTCCCCCCCCCAAAAAAAATCATTGACCAATATAGCCCTCCTTCTTTTCAATACCAGTCATAAGCCTTCAATCAGCGGGGTCTTTCTTCCAACACCCCAGCCGATGAGCTGTTTTAAGAGGCCGTGGTGCTCATTTGTGTAAGGGGCCCCTACGGCCATGTACCTCCTTACATTTGTGGAGCAAAGTGGTAGTGTTATGTGGGCACTAAATGGTAGCATTATTTGGGTACTGTATATACTGTATGTATTATTTAGCATGGCATGGCGGTAGTATTGGATGTGCATTACATACATTTTTAAAAGCCTGGATAGTCCCTTTAATATTCTGGTTTTGGTACAGAAGTTTCCCCCTCATGAAGGGTTTCCTTTCTTTAGTGATGACTCAAGTATTTTCAGTCCCTTTTTTTGTGGTAATATATACTTTTGTGGCGCTGAATTACCAGGAAGTTAATATATGTGAATTAATTTTGAGCCTATTTGTATAAGTTCTCACAGTTGCATTAGGTCCACATACTATACTGAGTTAAACTGATTTAATGGTGTAATACCTCATCTCCCCTGTGGTGGCACTGCAGGCAATTTAAAACTAGCTGCCAGGTCCCCCCACAAATTACAGCTCATCAATAGGGGTGTCAGCAGCATGATAGGCGATCAGCTTATTTTGGGAGGGCCCTTCTAACAAAAAGGGCTCTATGGTTTTTAATGGTAGTGTAGTAATCCAAACGGTAAGCCAAATACATAGAGATCAATGTCCATTGTTTGACGGGGTTGTGTTATCTCTGAGGGGGAGGTGTCAACGGGGCAATAAGTATAAGTGTTTTTTTATTTTTACAAGAGGCACTTGTTACTGGGACATGATGGGGGGCACTTGTTACTGGGACATGATGGGGGGAAGAGGCACTTGTTACTGGGACATGATGGGGGAGGCACTTGTTACTAGGACATAATGGGGGGGCACTTTCTACTGGAACATGATGGGGGTAAGGCACTTGTTACTGGGACATGATGAAGGGGGGGAGGCACTTGTTACTTGGACATGATGGGGGGGAGAGGCACTTGTTACTAGGACATGAAGGGGGGGCACTTGTCACTAGGACATGATGGGAGGGGGGGGAGAGGAGAGAGGCACTTGTTACTGGCTGGGATATGATGGGGGGAGAGGCACTTGTTACTGGGACATGATGGGGGGAGAGGCACTTGTCACTAGGACATGATGGGAGGGGGAGAGGAGAGAGGCACTTGTTACTGGCTGGGATATGATGGGGGGCACTTGTTACTTGGACATGATGGGGGGAGAGGCACTTGTTGCTAGAACATGATGGGGGGAGAGAGAGGCACTTGTTACTGGGACAGGATGGGGGGGAGAGAGGCACTTGTTACTGGGACAGGATGGGGGGGGAGAGAGAGAGGCAATTTTTACTGGGAGGAGAGGCACTTGTTACTGGGACATGATAGGGGGGAAGAGGCACTTGTTACTGGGACATGATGGGGGAGAAGGCACTTGTTACTGGGACATAATGGGCGGGGGAAGGGGCACTTTTACTGGAACATGATGGGGGAGAGGCACTTGTCACTGGGACATGATGGGAGGGGGGCACCTGTTACTAGAACATGATGGGGTCAGAGAGAGGCACTTGTTACTGGGGCAGGATGGGGGGAGAGGGAGAGAGAGGCACTTGTTACTGGGACAGGATGGGGGGTACTTGTTACTGACATGATGGGGGGAGGCACTTGTTACTGGGACATGATGGGGGAGAGGCACTTGTTACTAGGACATGATGGGGGGGGGGAGAGAGGCACTTGTTACTAGGACATGATGGGGGGAGAGAGAGGCACTTGTTACTAGGACATGATGTAGGGGAGACACTTGTTACTGGGACATGATGGGGGGGGCACTTGTTACTGGGACATGATGGGGGGGGAGAGGCATTTGTTACTGGGACATGATGGGGGGGAGGCATTTGTTACTGGGACATGATGGGGGGGGGAGGCACTTGTTACTGGGACATGATGGGTGGGAGGCACTTGTTACTGGGACATGATGTGCAGTATGCTCTCCATTAATTTCTATGAGAGTTCCGAAAATAGTCAAGCGAGTGCGTTCGGCAATGTTCGGAAGTCCTTTGACTAGCGGGGTAATTTACAAACAGATATACACCCCTTTTGTGGTGTATATCTGGTGCAGGTTCTGTCGCACACCATGTTGCGGCAGAATCTGCAACTTCTTTCCCGCCCACGCCAGGTCTAGAAAAAGCATGGTGTGGGCGGGGAGGGAGACGAGTCGACAGGCCCGTCTCATTCATCATTTTCTATGCCTGGTTTAGGTGTAGAAAATGGTCTAAATGTAAGACAGCTAGGAAGCTGTCTTACATTTAGAGTTGGGGTGGTTATGCCAAACTTATGAAGAGGCTGGCACAGCTACATAACTTTGGCGATCCACTGCCAGCTATGGGGCTTATTATTATAAATGTGCCCCGATGTTCATATAGTGAAGAACTAGATGATCTTGGCTCAAGGACTAAATCCTAAAGTCATACATCTTTCAGTATCTGCTCTTCCCTGACGTACTTAATACAATTAGGCTGCAGTAAGACAAGTGCACAAAATCTAAAACTCATGTTTCTCATATTCTGCGACCACATGATTGCATTAAGTGAACAATAAATATCTTCAAGGATAAGCAGAGTTCGGTATTTATGCTGTAAATGGGATGTCATCTACTTTATACTTTTATACCTGATATATGTGTTTTATGAGAACAGACATAAGATAAAAGCAGAGCAAAATATAATAAAGCAAAAATAATTAAAAAAAAACATTTCAAAAGACTACGACTAGCTCAGAATAATAAGCACTGCAGCTCCAGGAATGGCGCTCTGGTCAGTGTGCTCTGAAGTTTGTTAATTAGATGATGGAAACATAGAGACAGTTATGGGGGTCTCTCTCAGGGCCACAAGAAAAACTCTTCAACCTCCATCCCAAGTATCAGTGATTGTTGCTTCTCGACCATGCAAGGGCGAGGCAATGTGATAAAGCAGTGAAAGAGAGTGTATTATTCATGTGCGGTGTGCTCTACATTCAATTCTATGGGAGATCCGAAAATAGCCTAGTGAGCACATTCGGATATTTTCAGAAGTCTTATAGAAACAATTATACGAGTAAAGGAAAACACAATGGGGGTCATTTATTATGACCAGAGTTTTGGACGCCGGTCTTAATAACCCCTATCTGTGGCGGTGGATCAGCCGAAGTTATGAAGAGGTGCCACACGGCCGTACATTGGACTCCGAAAGCCGGACTCTTCATAAGGCCCTATTAACACGTCCGCATGTATTCCGCAATTCTGCGGAATACATGCGGACCCATTGACTGTGAATGGGGCACGGAACGATGCGGAGAGCACACACTGTGCTCTCCGCATCATTTTTTGCGGAGCGCGCCGCCGATCTTACGGCCGCAGCTCCACAAAAAAGTAGAGCATGTCCTATTCTTGCCCGCAATTGCGGATAAGAATAGACATTTCTATGGGGCTGCCGGCCGGGTGTGTTTATGGATCCGCAATTTGCGGATCCATAAACACAATGGACGTGTGAATAAGGCCTAACTTTCGGCGGATCCAGGGCCGCTTCTAAATCTACAGTGGGGAAAATAAGTATTTGATACACTGGTGATTTTTGCAAGTTTTCCCACCTACACAGAATGGAGAGGTCTGTAATTTTTATCGTAGGTACACTTCAACTGTGAGAGACAGAATCAAAAAAAAAATCCAGAAAATCACGTTGTAGGATTTTTAAATAATTCATTTGCATTTTATTGCATGATATAAGTATTTGATCACCTACCAACCAGCAGGAATTCTGGCTCTCACAGACCACAGTCAATCACGCTCCAACCTCTCCACCTTGGCCGAGACCAAAGAGCTGTCTAAGGACACCAGGGACAAAATTGTAGACCTGCACAAGGCTGGGATGGGCTACAGGACAATAGGCAACAACTGTTGGCGCAATTATTAGAAAAGGGAAGAAACACAAGATGACTGTCAGTGTTCCTCGGTCTGGGGCTCTATGCAAGATCTCGTCTTGTGGGGTAAGGATGATTCTGAGAAAAGTCAGGAATCAGCCCAGAACTACACGGGAGGACCTGGTCAATGACCTGAAGAGAGCTGGGACCACAGTCTCAAAGATTACCGTTAGTAACAGATTACACTGTCATGGATTAAAATCCTGCAGGGCATGCATGGTACCCCTGCTGACACCAGCACATGTCCAGGCCCCTTTAAAATTCGCCAATGACCTTCTGGATGATCCAGAGGAGGCACGGGAGAAGGTCATGTGGTCAGATGAGACCAAAATAGAACTTTTTGGTATCAACTCAACTTGCGGTGTTTTGAGGAAGAAGAAGGATGAGTACAACCCCAAGAACACCGTTCCAACCGTGAAGCATGGGGGTGGAAACATCATACTTTGGGGGTGCTTTACTGCAAAGAGGACAGGACAACTGCACCGTATTAAAGGGAGGATGGATGGGGCCATGTATTGCGAAATTTTATTTTTCCCACTGTTTGACAGCTTCCGAGCTGTCTTACATTTAGACGTTTTTCTATGCCTGCAACAGCTGGCCCAACCCCTTCCCCATACACACCTCACCCACAAGCCTGGCATGAGTGGAGAAAAGACACCGATGAGGGCGCAACTACTCCTAATATAGGCGTATCTCAGTATAATTAATGACCAGCAATGTCTATATAGTAAAGGTCTACAAGATCTTGGCTCAAGGACTAAATCCTAAAGTCATACATCTTTCAGTATCTGCTCTTCCCTGACGTACTTAATACAATTAGGCTGCAGTAGTACAAATGCACAAAATCTAAAACTCATGTTTCTCATATTCTGCGACCACATGATTGCATTAAGTGAACAATAAATATCTTCAAGGATAAGCAGAGTTCGCCATTTATGCTGTAAACTGGATGTCTTCTGCTTTATACCTGATGTTTTATAAAAACAGAACTAAATATAATAAAGCAAAAGTAAAAAAAAAAACAGGGGAGTCCGTCAGGCTGTTCCGGCGGGTAAACAGCCTGTCGGATCCATCCTGCCGCTAGTTCACATGTGCTCTCCAGACTGCCGCGGAGTTCCGGCGGTAGCACGATGGCAGCACAGCAGTGCACGTTGAGAGGCCGCCGGACTAAAAGTATGACATGCAGTACTTTTAGTCCGGCGGCCTCTCACCGCACGCTGCTGTGCTGCTGCCGGAACTCTGCCCCTGCCCCCATTATAGTCAATGGGGGTGAAGCGTTTGTCCAGGGGCATACGTGAACTAGCGGCAGGACGGATCCGACAGGCTGTTCACCCGCCGGAACAGCCTGACGGACTCCCCTGCCGCTAGTATGAAAGTAGCCTAAAGGAAGGAGACCAGACATCTTAGGTGGTCTAGAACCCACAAGGCCTTGCATTGGACTCTGAAAGCAAAGTATTGTGCACGTCTATGCCAGAAAGACTTTGCTGCTGTGGGAACATTGCTAAAGCAATCCCCATACTTTGACATAGATTGGCCACCCGTGTCCAAATTTTTGCAGCAGTCAGTCCAGAAACTGTAGAATGACTTAATAAGAACCTTGTTGCACACCTGTAATTCTGTTGGGATACTGTAAAGTGTTCTTTAGTGAGAGAGAGAACAAGGGAGAACTACAACCACCGCCATCATTCATCGCCGTCTATATGCTGCTATTGGTAGAGGATTGCATAGTGATATACTTTGGAACTGTGTCTTTGCTGCTATTTGTACTCCTACTCCTATCATTAAATTTAGTAAAGAGAAGTTGTATTTATTGCAATCAACGGTCCTGGTTATTGTCTCCATCATTCACCAGCCCCTGCACCTGCCCTCAAGCCTCGCACCCTGCCAACTGATCACCATCAAGGGTGCCCCAACTACCACCAGGCAGGAGCCCCAATACTGGTGTGTTTCCTGAGAGAAGAAAGGGTGCTTCTATCACTGTTTGACCCCAAGGAGCGTCAGTGGGAGGACTGCCACTGTGACCTGTGAGTACTACCACCACCATCAGGTCTACGACCACCACCTCCAACCTCTTTATGTAAAAATAATAATTGATAAGACATTATTTACCATTATCTGCATATTTATTCTTCTCCTCTTCATTCCAGGACCGGCCTTCACTCAGGGTGTATGGTGTATACTGTGAGAAGATTGAAATAACATGACATCCTGGAGGAGCGAGGGTCGGGTCCAGCGATGAGGGAATGCAGACCTCAATCATCGGCCTGTGAAGAGTATGAGAAGAGATTAACATCTTTACAAAGCCATAAGAATGTCATTCCAAACTAAAAACACATTCTTGCTTTTACTGTTTGTTTCTCTCATCCTGTAGCGGGGGGCCACACATACCACTTGGCCAGCAAGATCCTTTTTGTAAGGTCTGAGCCCCTTGCAGTACCCCAGAGCAAAGGGGCATCTGAAAATTGTTCACTTCTTTATGCTATGTAACATGATTTCATTTTATGTATTTTACGCTGTATAATTATGTATTAGTGGCACAGTCGGGGTTAAGAATCCTGGCTCAGCACTTGTAGAAGGTTAGGTGTGGACTGGCTCCACCCCTAGCTCCACTAAGCAATAAGGAGAGTTTGGAAGGGAGAAAAAACTGTGACTTCTGCTCCCCTTTCTTAGGTCCAAAAAGCCACGGAGACTAACTGATCTCTGCATGGCCGAGCATTGGAGTCAGTAAGGTAACCTACTTCCAAAAGCTGCTAAGACTTTACTACAGTGAGGGACACTGTTAAGGCCCTTTACACCTGGACTCGACCTGGCCAGTTCCCGCAGTGGACATTCCAGCCACTATCGCCCACCATAGATTCTCCAGGAGGTGACTTGAGACAGATAGAGAGGGAAGAGGGCCCTAACTCCCACCTTGCCTAAATCCATACAATCTGCACTGTGAACAATTGGAACTGTGTTTTGCTATTATTGCAAGTACTACAACTCCTATTTTGAACTTCAGTAGAGAGACGTTTATTCTGATGGATCTAGCCTGGTTACAGACTCCTGCGCCATATGCCAGCCATTGCATTCAACACACCCTGCCATCAGGCAGGAGCCCCACCACAAGGTGAGCCTGACTTTTATTGCACAGCCCTAGGGACCAACGGTGTGAGCAAAACTACTCCTGTCCTCTGCTCCTGCTCCTCCTCCACTAAACCTTTACATATCACTATGTCTGCACCGTGTGCGCCTGTTCTTTATTGTTCTCCCTTTTGGATGCGCAGTTATCTTTTCTGCTCTATGAAGTCATATTTATATTCATCTTAGTATTGCTTAATATGAGAAGGCTATTATGAAATCTCCCTCTTCCCTCATTTGTGAACGCTCCTCTCCAACCTCCTACAACCACCTTATGCTTTTCAAGTAATCTCAGAGTGGGCAATATACCGTATTTCCATTACAAGTCACTATGTCAGGGAAAGTCCTGGTGATCTACCTTGTCCTTCCTTGCCCGTTCCTCCTCTATACATATACTACTCACAAAAAGTTAGGGGTATTTGGCTTTCACGTGAAATTTTTGGCAAACGTAAAAAGTTCACGCTACAGTGATATTATATCATGAAAGCCGGGCATTTAAGTAAAAGCAGCAATGGTAATTTCCCCATCTCAAACAATTTATTGAAACAGAAGCCAATAACAGTTTTGGGTAATCCCCACAAAAATGTCAATGTCTCAATAACTTGTGGCCATCGAGCGTCTCATGCTGTTTATAAGTCGACTTATTGTCTGCTTAGGCATGGCATCCCACTCTTCTTGAAGGTCGGCCCTCACGTCATTAAGGTTATGGGGTACATAGTTACGAGTAGAGATGAGCAAATTTCTCGAAAATTGGATTCGGCTGGTTCGCTGAATTTTCCGAAAAAATTTGCTTTGATACAAATTTATTCGCTGCGAAACGCGTTAAAAAACGACTATTTCCAGGCTGCAGAGAGCCTTTATAGGGGTGTAGAACACTGTGCCTTGCAGTAACACGCATAGGGAGTCTGCTGTGGTAGTGAAATAATACTGTGAGTCCATATGACTCTTAGAATCACTGCACACTTCACTTATTTGGGCAGTCACGGGGCCAAAACTGACCAAATAACTCAAGTGTGAAATCGGCCTTACAGGTCCATGTTAGCGTCAAGAAGGCTACAGAGAGGCACAATGACAGAGTCTGGATAAAAGACTGAGGGCACAGATTGCTGAGAAAGATTCAGAAGGAAAGTTATCTGTAGAGCTGTACGACGCTAACCTGCAGATTAATGCAGCCCTCAAAAGCAAGTTGGGTTTGTCGGTTCCAAAACCCAAATTAGATCGTGGGGCGGGTGATCAGTCCAAGACCTTTAAGCAGCAGCAGCATGATACCACAGAGTGGCACCGTGACAAAGTGTGGAGATGGCAGCAAGAGCAGCAGCAGGATACCACAGAGTGGCACAGTGACATACTGTGAAGATGGCAGCAACAGAAGGCCACAGAGAGGCATGGTGACATAGTGGATGGAGATGGATGATCTAATCTGATGCTTCAGCCATCGGTGGGTTAAAATCCTGGCTGATCCACGCTTGATTCATCTTGACAAAAGTAAGTCTCTCCACATTTTGGTGGGACAGGCGAGTTCTTCTTGGGGTAACTATGGCCCCTGCCGCACTAAACACCCACTCTGATGCCACACTACTGGCCGGGCAGGACAGCTTTTCCAGGGCAAACTCTGCCAGTTGCGAACACAAATCCAGTTTGGCTGCCCGGTAGTCCAGCGGATCTTTTATGACGGCTGGCAGGATGCTGTCCAAGTATGCCACCACCTGCTGGTTCAGGTCCTGCTCCAGGTCTACCTGCTGCTGCTGGTGAGTAGTTTCCTCACTATGCGGGTGAAGAAAGCTGCTCATCAGTGACTCTAGACTTAGGCTGCTGGTGGTGCTGTCACTTGCGTCGAAGTCGAAGATCGAGTCAACCAATCAAATACCGCTGGGTTACTGGTCAAGACATCACCGCTAGCTGACATGTGGACCTGAGCCCTCGGGAAGTAACCCCTGCTGCCACGCCCCCGTACTCTGCTGCGACCTGTGCCTGTGCCAGAATCATTTATGCCTCTGCCACTCCCCTGTGCAGGGCCTGGCACTTCTCTGTCTGACATACTTTTAGCTGAACTAAATAAATGAAAAGCAAATTAAAAACACCCCTAAAAGTGCCGAATATATTTTTCTTTTTTTATTGAGATAGGCTACTAAAGGATTTGAAATTGCCATGAAACGATTTCAGCCTAAATAATAGCAAAAGTGAACTGCATATTTATTTCTCGTATTGGACTTGTATATTTTTCACAGGTTGTACTGAACTGGCAATATACGCTTTTAGCGTAAATAACACCAAAATGGGAACAGGGTATATTTTTTCACAGGTTGTACTGAACTGGCAATATACGCTTTTAGCGCAAATAACAACAAAATGTGAACAGGGTATATTTTTCACAGGTTGTACTGAACTGGCAATATACGCTTTTAGTGCAAATAACAACAAATGTCAACGGTGTGTATTTTTCTCTAGAAATATGACAAAAAACGCTTATAGTGCAAACAACACCCAAATGTGAACAGGGTATATTTTTCTCGGGTTGTACTGAATTGGCAATATATGCTTTTAGCGCAAATAACACCCAAATGTGAACAGGGAATATTTTTCATGGGTTGTACTGAACTGGCAATAAATGATTTTAGCGCTAATAACACCAAATGCGAACTGCGTTTTTATGTTTCTGGTATTGTAGTATAATAGGAAACTAAACGCTTTCACCATATATAGCTGCAGTGAACAGAGAATCAGAGTATATATTTCTCTTTTTCACAAATATACGCCACTACAGGCTTTCAACATAACACTTGCACCCCAATAACTAATTGCTGGAATGACAGAGCTGCATTATGAGACTATCTGGATCCCCAAGTAATGTTTCCCTGCACAATGAAGTTTTTCCTATGATTCTCCCTATCTTTCCCTGCCTGTGAAATGATTCCTCTCACTATCCTTTCCCTGCACTAGTGAATCGCTTCTTTGCTTTTTTTTTTAAACAATTAGTTGTTCTTTCACTGAGTCTCCCTAGCGCCTGCATACACGTCTGTCCCTGAACAAACTACACTGGTAAATGGCAGAATCTAAGATGGCCGCCGTATTTATAGGGCCTGTGACATCACGGGGCTGGCTGGCTGCTGATTGGCTGCATGCATGGCATTATGGGTCATCCCGTCTTCCCAGAGTTCCTTGCCCGATGTCCTCATACGTGTAGCCGCCATTTCAGCCGCCATTGTGGCCGGCTAGCAGCCATGTTAGGAAAAAATGCAATTCGTTACCACGAAGCGCAAGGAAATTCGCATTCGTTCAGAATCAAATTTTTCCTGAAATTCGGAACGAATTTGACTTCGTCAGCTTCGATTTGCTCATCTCTAGTTACGAGCCTCTACACAGCGATTTAGCTGATCCCATAACTTTTCAATGGGATTCAGGTCTGAAGAAAGTCCAGGCCACTCCATTTGAGGTACCCTAGTCTCCAGCAGCCGTTCCCTAATGATGCGACCCAGATGAGCTGGCGCATTGTCGCCCATGAAGAATAAAGTGTAGGGCAGTTCTGTATTGACTAGACACACCTGCCCACACTTTAACACATTGTTATCTGGTGACAATAGTGGCTGATGCATAGCTTTCTCCTTGATGTCTCCAACATCGTTGGCGGCAATCATTTCTGCTTAGCGTGAATCAACTTTTATCAGTGAACGGCACTGAGGCGCACTATTTCCTTATCCAGTGTAGATGCTCCCTTGCCCAATCAAGACGATGATGCCTGTGCCTGGTGGTGTGGTCAGGTACCCCTGCAGGTCATCTAGCACGCAGACCACGCTGATGTAAACGGTTTCGAATGGTCTGACGTGACACTTGGGTGCCTCGAGTTGTGTGGCATTCATCATGCAATTGCGCAGGACATTGTTCACAATAAAGCGGTCATCAGTGTGGGATGTGGCCATAGGACCTCCACTTCTATACATTACGGTTACTCTTCCAGTCTCTCTGTATCTATGTAACAACCTGCTGATGACACTCTAAGCTCAGTGGCCACTTCTGTCTGAAAGCATCCTGCTTGCAGCTTCGCAATGGCCAGGTACTGTTGATCAATTGTTAGGTGTCGTCTTGGTCTCATGATGTCAAAATGTGAACAGCATGATGAGGAGGACTGTTTAAATACCAATTCTAATTGAACCAGGAAATTTACTGGGCGATTCATGGATCAAACACTTGTTGTGAATTTTGCTATTAAGCTCCTTGTTAGAGAACAGCAAGTTGTGCAAAAAGTACTGAAACATTGAAGAGTTGGACATGTGCATTCAAAAGTTTAGAGAAGGTCACATTAAGTTCACCTGTAAAGGTTAGAGTGTATTTTAGGTTCATCCAGAAATTTCACCCACAAGCCAAATATCCCTAACTTTTTGTGAGTAGTGTACAAGCTGAACTGTCAAATGGAATACATATACACCTACATACAAGATACATTAATAGTCAGCTTTACCGTTCAGACGGCCGCCCCTTGCTGGCATCGTCATGGGCCTTATCAATCATCTGCATGTTCTCGCTGTTCAGGTGGATGGAGCAGTGGTGATGGGGCAGTGGTTTGCCATCAGGAGTGTTTGGTATGGACAAGAAGTTTGGTAACCGATCTACAGCCACTAAAGCAGATAGAAAACCTTGAGATCAGCACGATTCCTCTTTAGAGATAAAATCACATCAGTTACGGTACATTGTATTTAGCGTGGAACACACATCTGTCAGCATGATCAACCCTTTGTAACAAGGCATATTGCCTGGTAGGGTTGATAATGCTGACTCAAAGGATACTTTTCTTTTGTCTCGAGAGTTAAAGGGTATTCCGGTTATATAAAGTTATCCCACGGGATAGGGGGAAACAATTAGATCGGTAGGAGTCCTACCATTGGAACCCCTACCGATCACAAGAGCAGAAGCCCTAATCCCGTGGAGCCCCCCCAACCCCCCCCCTCCTCCCCGAAATGTGAATAGGGGATAACTTTTCTTTAAGCAGAATACCCCTTTTCATATTTGCTGATTTATCGTCCTTTTTATATTCAAGCAAGTGAACTATTTGGAGCACCAAGCAGCTGGCTGTAGCACTAGGAGCACTGAACTCCCTTTTGATTGTCAAGGCGAGACATCTCGTGTATCCTTGTGTTCTTGCACCGGTACCAAGCCAACAGAGTGACTTGGCGCTTTCGTAGTGGATCAACAGCTGCTACCTGACTCAGTGTCTCAGCGCCTGCACAGTGGATCTGATGCACTAGGAAAGCAATGATTATCAGATCCACTGTGCAGGCGCCGAGTCCTGTCTAGTCCTGTCAATTAAAGGGAAGAGGGGCTTATAGAGAGCACAAGAGAGCGACGCTGTGCCACTAAAAACTAAATTCAAAATCTTGTGCTTCTGTAGCCATCAGCGGAGAGAGAAAACTCTTATATAGATAAGTAATCCATTGCCGGTTTACTGTTGCTATCAGGGAAAAATGCTATCTGAAGGGTAGTCCTCATGGAAATAGTAGGTATAGGATTAGGATAGCAGTAGCACAGCTCTATTTTTCTCCTCATAGGCCCAGATAAAGGTACCCACCAACAAGGACTGCATTGATTAGTGTAATGTGTGATGTTCTAATTGAGACACTACAAGGGGCTCCCTCTGGTCTCACTGATGGTCTGACTGAGAGAGTTAAGTGAGGCTGTCTGCTCTGCTAAAAGTCCAAACAAAGAGGAAGTTAATGAGCCAGAACAGGAAGTAGAATGGAGTGATTCAATCCAGAAAGCCATTCACTCATTTAATATTAAAATATAAATAAATAAATTACATAAAATATTCATATATAAGCTGTTAATATGTAGTTTTTTTTTATGGAAATGTCTCTTTAAAGATGACAGGGCTGCAGTACCATTAACAGCCAGTGTCCGGTGTACAGAGCTGTGCTGTTTCGGTGGCTATTGCTGAATGCAGCCTGTTCAGATAGGTGACAGTATTACTGTTGGGGCCACTCTACGGATGTTATTACTGCTAGGGGCCCCTATGGGGGCAATATTAATAATGAGGGTCACTCTGAGAGACATTATTACTGCTTCGGGCCCACTCTGGACGACATTATTATTGCTGGCGGTCACTCTGGGGATGTTATTACTGCCGGGGGCCACTATGGGGGGTGTTATTAATGCTGAGGGACACTCTGGGGGATAATATTAATGCTGGGGGCCACTCTGAGAGACATTATTACTGCTTGGGGGCCACTCTGGGCAACATTAATATTGCTAGTGGTCACTCTGGGGGACATAATTATTGCTGGGGGCCACTCTTGTAGACATTATTAATACTGGGGGCCACTCTGGGAGACATCATTACTGCTGGGGGTCACTCTGGGGGACATTATTACTGTTGGAGGTCACTCTGGGGATATTATTATTGCTGGGGGCCACTATGGGAAACATTATTTCTGCTGGGGGTCACTCTGGAGGACTTTATTAATGCTAGGGCCACTCTGGGGGACATTATTCCTGCTGGGGAGGGGGAGGGGGCACTATGGGGGACATTATTACTACTGGGGGTCACTCTGGGAGGCATTATTACTTTTGGGGCCACTCTGGAAGACATTATTAATGCTGGGGCAACTATAGGGTACATTCTTAATGCTGGGGGTTACTCTGGGGGACATTATGTATGCCCATCATAATTTTTTTTTGGTCACATTAAACAGCCAGAAAAGGGATGCAAAAATTGTTAAAAAATGGCCATGAAAAAGTGAGAGTGTTCGTTTTTCATATGAATGAAGCGTACAGTACTGTATCCGATGAAAACCATATGAAGATCCTTCCCTAGATTATAGCCCAGAAATCCCATGAATGTACCAGGTGCCTCATGAAGGACGTCTCAGGACGCCAAAATAAATCCCTTCATGTAGAATCATCACGTAAACAATGAAGATTGAAACCGCCATATCGGCTGACGCTGCGGCTTCCACAGCTCATTCACTGCCGTAATCCAAACAACGCAGTGATTACTTTTTAATAGTGGGAGAAAATGCATTCAGATCGGGAGATTTCAGCATATTTCACCAAGGACTTCATTGCTCAGCATATTCATACAAGCAAAAATAACCCAGCGGCAAAAGGAGAAGTTATTACAGATTGTCCTATTCAGCCATTGTGGATGAAACGCGGACCAGGTGTCGATATATACATGAGCCGTGTAACATATTAGCACATATAAGCTGCCCCGTGCTGATTTACCACATTGACATGAACGGCGCTTTTTCTGGAAAAGAAAGTAGATATTTTACTTCCAATCCCGGACAAGCCCCCAAATTGGATAACTGTATCCAAATATCCAGCCTTATGAGCCAGCAGCATAATATTTGGGGCTGGTTCTGCTGTACTATTAGTCAAAATAACCCAATTGTCTGTGCTATTCCTTTTCTAAAACAGTCTTTGTAGCCCATAGCAACCAATCACAGTTTAGCTTTCATTTCATATTTTGCTCTTGAGAAGTGAAAGCTGCGCTCTGATTGGCTGTTATGGGCGACACAGACAGGTTCTTTTTAGACTTTTTAGAAGTCTACCCCATACCTTTACCCTAGGTACACACCTTAGCGTTTTTCAGCGCGTTCAAACGCGCTGTAAAACGCACAACATGTGGAAAGCCATGCTTCCCTATGGGCATGGTTCACATTTGGGCGTTTTACAGCGCGTTTGAACGTGCTGAAAAACGCCAAACGCTGTCGCTTCAGCATGAGCTTCTTTTGGGCGTTTTAACGCGCCTATGGACCATGCTGAAATAGGGGAGAATCACTGAATCGCGCGTATGATGCGCGTTTCTTAGTTACAAAAACGTGCGTAAAACGCGCGTCATACGCGCGATTCAAAAACGCTTAGGTGTGTTCCCAGCCTTAGTGTTATTGGCATCATCACAAGACAACCCAGGGGTCTGTTTTTAAAGGGGTTGTCTGACTTGTCTCACTTCAGCAAATGGCATTTATCATGTAGAGAAAGTTAATACAAGGCACTTCCTAATGTATTGTGATTGTCCATATTGTCTCCTTTGCTGGATGGATTTATTTTTCTATCCCATTATACGCTGCTTGTTTCCATGGTTACGACCACCCTGCAATCCAGCAGCAGTGGTCGTGCTTGCACACTATAGGAAAAGGCTGTGGCCTCTCTGGTAGCCAGGACATATAATATGTAAGCACGACCACCGCTGCTGGATTGCAGGGTGGTCGTAACCCCTGGAAACAAGCAGAGGAGCAAAGGAGGCAATATGGACAATCACAATACATTAGTAAGTGCCGTGTATTAACTTTCTCTACATAATAAATGTCATCTGCTGACGTGAGAGAGCCCCTTTAGGGTTAGGACTGAGCACAATGTGGATGGTTAATCATACGTGAGATTGTTTGTATGAACAATCCAACTATTAAAATGGTGGACTGAACTAGCGAACCAGGGACGCAGTTAAAATAGGTGGTTGGCCATGGTGTTTCAGAATTGCAAATACACAATCATTACCAAACAGCATGGAGTCGTCTTCTCCAATCCTGCTGCTTTTGGTTGCATCTGCATTATGGCTACTACATGACAGCACCCTTCATGTCAAAAATATTGTCGCGGATTTTGATGCATATTTGCTCCAGATCTCACCCTTTGCATTGCAAAAGGTAAAACCTGCACTGTAAATCTGCACACACACTTGACATACTGCAGATTTCAGAATCCACAGCGCAGGTCAATCGCCATGCAGAAAATTTCCGCACCATGTACTGTACATGAGATTTTAAATATCTCATCTACTTAGCTGGTACTGTATTCTGTTATGGATTTTAAATCCGCTCTGAAAATCTGTGCTTACTACATACCAGGGCACATTTATTAAGCCCACCGGTTTTTGGAGGCGTATAAGCAACGTCTTTCTTTAATTTGCAACTAATTTATTAATCCCTTAATATATCAGGTTTTTCTTTTTTTTTTGTTTAAGACTGACATCTAGTGGTTGACAGGTTCATATTCACTAACATTGGTCTATTTAGTAGGCTCATGAAAATGTGGCGCAAGGGAGCTGAAATTAGGCGCACGTCTCCATGAAAGTAGGCAAAATGTGGTGCAACTCACCATTTAAAACAGAGGCAGAAAAGTATGCCAGACCAAGAGTGGAAATTATACTGCTTTTACGTCTAAATCAGGCGTAAAAATACATAAATAGGTAAAAAAATAGGCGCAAATATTTGAAAACTGAATTAGTCTTAAAACTCAAAATAAGCGCAACAGGCGCAAAATCAGTTGGTAAATGAGACTTAAAAAATAAGACAGTGGGAAACAGGCTTTTTACTCATGAAAACAGATGCAAACACTATAGTAAATGTGCCCCACGGTGTGTATGTATCCTGGAAGTTTATTCACATGTTGCAATGTTGTTGTTGTTTCTTTTTTTTGCTGCCATTTTCTGAGACTGCAGCAAAAAGGGTAACATGACTGATCATTTGGACTGATTGCTGATTGTTCAGTATACAAATTTAAAGGGGTTGTCCGGGCTTTTAATACTGATGACGTATCCTCAGGCCAGGTGTCGGACCTCCGTCGATCATCTGTATGAGGAGAAGGCGCGCGCAGTGTGCACGCGCCGTCTCCCGTCTCTCTTCCTGTTTGCTGCTGCTTTGCCATAGACAGCAGCATTGAGCAGCGCTCAATTTTTGTGGATTTCACACCTTTCTATTTGAGGGATGAAATCAGGAGCAAGTCCGCTGTGAAATCTGCACATAATGCATGTGAATTTCACTGCGGATTTGCAGTGGATCCGCAGCCAAATACGCCCCAAAATCCACAGCAGAGATATCCGCCCCGCGTGCAGGTAATCTAATAATACTAGTGCCTTTGTATGGGACCCGCCTAACATCAGGATTTTAATACGACTGTTACCTCTATGCTCATGTGGCCATAATTACTGACCGTCTATGCATGTGAATGACCCCCGTTTTCATCACGACGTCATTACACGCACCCTGAAATCCTACTGACCTGAGTGATCGCAGCGACTCCATGTAAACGTATTTATCAGCATTTCACAGCGTAGATTTCTAAGATCTTTTACAGAATTATAGCTTTTCTGGGTCCATAAACATAAGCTGCCATCATCTAGTATTCCGCTATTCCCTGCGCCACACACAGACACATTATCCCGCCATGTCTTAGATTAGATCATTAGCAGGAGAGTAAATATATTTCCTTTCGTTAGCTAATTGCTGTAATTGAGTCTCAGTAAACCTACCATTTATTTTGGTAACTGGGGACTTGGCATCAAACTGAGAAATCATTGTTATAAAATCCTCCGGCAATCGCTCCTAAAATGGAAAAAGAAACACAAAACATCCATTCACATAATAGTAAAAAAAAAAAAAAAAAAAACACCAGACAGAACACAAGATCATTTTGAATTTTAAAGAAGACCCGTCACCACAAAATGCAGTTCAATCTAGAAGCAGCATGTTATAGAGCAGGAGGAGCTGAGCAGATTGATATTATATTATTGTGGGAAAGGATTCAGTAAAACCTGTAATTTATACATTTATATCTTTGCTTATTCCACTTCCTGTGAACAGCTATCGGTACAGGGGTTATCAGTGATTGACTCTGTAGGCACACAATGCTGTCAATCACTGATAACCCCTTCCTCCTACCAATAGCTGTTCACATGAGGGGACAAAAGAAAAGATATAAATGTATAAATTACAGTTTTTACTGAACGTGCTGTCAGATTGCATTGCATTTTGTGGTAACAGGTCCTCTTTTAAGGGTATGTGTACTTTTACAGGGTCAACATCATACAGACAGTACTATTTAACATCGTAGAGACAGTACTAATCAACATCATAGAGACAGTACTAGTCAGCTTCATAGAGACTGTACTAATCAACATCATAGAGACAGTACTAGTCAGCTTCATAGAGACAGGAGTAGTCAACATCTTATAGAGTACTAGTCAACATCATACAGACAGTACTAATTAACATCATAGAGACAGTACTAGTCAGCTTCATAGAGACAGGAGTAGTCAACATCTTATAGAGTACTAGTCAGCTTCATAGAGACTGTACTAATCAACATCATAGAGACAGTACTAGTCAGCTTCATAGAGACTGTACTAATCAACATCATAGAGACAGTACTAGTCAGCTTCATAGAGACTGTACTAATCAACATCATAGAGACAGTACTAGTCAGCTTCATAAAGACAGGAGTAGTCAACATCTTATAGAGTACTAGTCAACATCATACAGACAGTACTAATTAACATCGTAGAGACAGTACTAATCAACATCATAGAGACAGTACTAGTCAGCTTCATAGAGACTGTACTAATCAACATCATAGAGACAGTACTAGTCAGCTTCATAGAGACAGTATTAATCAACATAATAGAGACAGCTCTAGTTGGCTTCATAGAGACAGGAGTAATCAACATCATACAGACAGTACTAATTGACATCATAGAGACAGCAATAGTTAATATCATATAGAGTACTAATCAACATCATAGAGACAGTACTAATCAACATCATAGAGACAGTACCAGTCAGCTTCATAGAGACAGCACCATAGAGACATTACTAGTCGGCTTCATACAGACAGCACAAGTCAACATCATAGAGACAGAACTAGACAGCTTCATAGAAACAGCACTAGTCAACGTCATAGAGAAAGTACTAGTCAGCTTCATAAAGACAGCACTAGTTAACATAATATAGAGTACTAGTCGGCTTCATAGAGACAGCACTAGTCAACATAATAGAGACAGCACTAGTCAACATCATAGAGACAAGTACTTCACAGCTTCACAGAGACAGCACCATAGAGACAGTACTAGTTTGCTTCATACAGACAGCACAAGTCAACATCATAGAGACAGAACTAGACAGCTTCATAGAGACAGTACTAGTCGGCTTCATAGAGACAGCAATAGTTAACATCATAGAAACAGCACTAGTTAACATCATATAGAGTACTAATCATCTTCATAGAGACAGCACTAGTCAACATCATAGAGACAGTACTAGTCAGCTTAATAGAGACAGAACTAGTTGGCTTCATAGAGACAGGAGTAGTCAACATCATACAGATAGTACTAATCAACATCATAGAGAGTTCTAGTCAGCTTCATAGAGACGGTACTAGTCTCTTTAGTGACAGTTCAGAAAAATGTGAGATGCTCTGCGTCCAGTACCGTCATTTCTCTATGAGCTCTTATATAAGGATATTAGGAATATTTTGAGCAGATAATGTCCTCATCATTCATTAGATGAAGCCTCTCACGTCATTATCAGGACGCTCCCAGCGACAGAGCGACGCTCCCAAGAGAGAGATCTGTTGCCTGCGCCCTTCTGCTCTTATATCATTGCTCTCAATAAAAGACACTTAAAATGTAATATTTTTCCTTATTTCTTTACACTAGAAAATGTTACATTCAGAATCTAATGCAAACCGACTCCTCAACCCCTGTCATATCCCGACTGCCCATTAAAGAGGTCTTCATACTGAAAGCACAGCCCGTTACGCTTTCCTAAACACCCAAGTACAACAAAATAAAGAATATCGCCAAATGTACAGATGGAGCAATCCTCATCTTGAACCTTTACGCATTGAGTAAACAACGGCAAGGAACTTTTCATTGACTTTTCAATAGCTTTCAATGGCTTTCGTGACATGATATCACATTTGGGTTTAGAACTGTAGCCATACATTCAAAATAGGGGTTGGGAGATATTTATTAAAGTCTATGTACACCTTTGAGGGCATTTTAATGATTTTGGGGTAAAAATAATTTTTCTATTGCTTTTTATTAAAAATATACACCTCCGAACAGTTCAAACCCCATCATGGTCACCTCCATGGCCGGCATCAATGTCATGTTAACCCTTTGCATTTTGCTATAGGTTGCCTATTTAGTAATGTTATTGTAATTATACTTGCTACTAGACATTTTTAAAAACAGGAGCAATCGGGCCTTAAAGAGGACCTTTCACCACCCCTAAAATGTTTGGTTAATTAGTTTCATGCATTCCCCATGTAATAACAATTCCGAGGTATCTATTCTTATGACTCTATGTTGTGTCATTCCTTTATTATTTCCACTAGAAGTTGTGAATGAATTGCCAGCAGTCTGCAGTAAGGGTACAGGAGGGAGGTAACCAGTTGGGGGGGGGTGTACCTGCACAGTCTGACAATGGCAGCACTGATTGGATAGAGTGAGTCTGTGCAGGTACACACCCCCAAATGATTACCTCCCCTCTGTACCCTTACTGCAGACTGCTGGCAATTCATTCATAACTTCTAGTAGAAATAATAAAGGAACAGCACAACACAGAGCCATAAGAATAGATGTCCCAGAATTGTTATTACACAGGGAATGAATGGAGCTATCAAATCAGGCATGTCAGGAGAGGGGGCAGGTCCTCTTTAATGAATTGTGGACTATTTAGCTGTAATTAAGAAGTGTATAAAATGTACTTGTAATGTTAGAAACCCTTTAGGGGGACAATTAAAACTGGAACATAAAATGTGCTGCTATCCCATTTCAGAGGAGTCTCATCATTTGTTTCTCCTCTTAGTCTTCTGCTTCGGGTCTTGTTAAATTTTAGGAAACAAGTATCAGGTTATCTGAACCTACGGACAATATAGTGACTGGGGCAGGGAAGGGCCCTTATGGGCAACAAAATCTTGCACTACAGTCCCACTCATTGTGCCTGGAGCTACAGAAAGGAAACGGCATGACGGTATGACTGTGTCATTTAGTATTAGTATTGGTCACTGTATAATTGCATTATTTGAACACTGTATAATTATATTATTTAGGCACTGTATGGCTATTCTGTAGGCACTTTATGATTGTATAATCTAGGCTCTGTATGACTGTATAATAGGTATTGTAGGATAGTATTAATTTGCATTTTGGGCACTGTATGATTGTATAATAGGTATTGTAGGATAGTATTATTTTATATTTTGGGCACTGTATGATTTTACTACTTAGGCACTGCATGATAGTATAATTTAGGCACAGTGTGACTGTATTTTTAGGCACTCTTTAGCTGTATTATTTGCACACTGTATGATTGTATTATTTTATATTTTTGGGCAATATAGGACTGTACTATTTAGGCATTGTATGAATGTATTGTTTAGACACTGTATGGCTGCATTATTTGTGCACTGTATGATTGTATTGCTTAGGCAATTCATGATTTTATTATTTAGGCATTTTATAACTTTATTATGTAGACACTGTATGATTGTATTATCTGGGCACTCTATAACTTTATTATGTAGGCACTGTATGATTGTATTATTTAGGCATGGTGTGACTGTATTATGTGGGCACTGTATGACTGTACTATTTAGGCACTCTATGTATTGTTTGGTTACTGTATGATAAATGATAAGAGAAGGATGTCAACAAAATGTACAACACAAAGCACCATGCCCCTGTCATTGACCAAGGCTTGCATGCCATAGAGGCAGACCATGCAGCTACTATGAGGCCCAGGAGATAAAAGAGCACTCAGGCTGACCCTTTCTCCCTGTCTGATGGGATGTATGGAGAAATGGCCAGAGGGACGAGCCCCCAATCTGTCCTATAAGTATATGAGGGATTGTAAGAAGTCCAGTTATGATAGATTGTTGTGGTGTGAACCAGCAACGGGACCCTAATGTGGGGTCTTCTCTGATCCATGTATACCCCTGCCCGGTGATTATTAAATGATATGTACTGTCATCACGTGGAATCCTACAAAGCAGTGCTCTGCAATTGGTGGCTTACCTTTGGAGTCATACTTAGAAATGTGTGGTGAGGTGTTGCATTGGACAGGACCAGCCTGCTCCATATTTCTGTTCCATCCTGTAGGACCACACCAGTAGCCTTCCCTTTGTCATCCACCAGGATCTGTTGCACTGTCTATACATATATAAAAATACACAAAGTAGTAAATGCTTCAAAAACCTTAAATCTCATCACGTCTTAAAGGGGGTGCAAAGAAAAAACACATATATATATATATTAAAAGTACTGCACTTAATCAGAGAAAATCTAATCTTTCTCTGTACTCGTCTCAATGCCATCGGTAGGAAATAAGAAGCATATGGCAGCACGCACTCTGAATGACTCGGAATAAAATAGATGAGCTGAGGGAACACACAGATCATGGTGGTTTTATATAAGGAGACCAGGAGACCAGCCTATGAGTGTGAACACATTGGGGGTCATGCACGAAAACATTCACGCCAGTTTTTAGCATAAAATGTTGCACGACCCTATTTTTGTGCCGCGTCCCACACATAGGAGTGTCGAGGATACGGCGGGGGCTTCGGCCCCCAACAAACTTTCCAACACTTGTGCGTAACTGTTTTCAAATAACTACTCCAGCCAGGTGCTGGTCTACTTTTTCCACCAGGGACATGGACTGCTGAGGGTGCACCTAGGGGCACGCCTTGTCATAAATTAGGCGCATCTTCTGCCAGCGCAAAAGTGGAAACAAAGACCGGCGTAAAAAGCCGATATTTGTAAATGACCCCCATTGACTGATTTATGACTGGGAATTTGCTAAACTTAGGGCTTGTGAAGTCCACAGCAATGTGAAATTTCCCTTTAGGGCTGGAGGTGAAGGTGCACATACTGTAGCAACATATCCACACAGGCTACACTTGGAGCGGATACATTTAGGACTCTCAATGATTATCTCCCATCCATAAAGCCTCGGAACGCCGCCGACACTACTAATTGCTCCAGTAATTATTCTTTCCTCATCGGCCCCCACCAGTAACATCTTCTAGATGGAGGCCTGCAGGTGCTTGCTGAGCTTTACTGTGTCAGTAATAGGAAGAGGAAGTCATTAGTCAGACTAGAATAAAAATAACATAACTTGACCGAAGAGGCCTTTACATAGTCAGAAAAAAAAACTTAATACAAAAAACAACAGATGCAACAGGCCCACATGTATACGCCACTTCTGCAAATCGTGTTTCATGTGGGAGTAGATTTTTTGTATGTGAACAAATCTCGTTTGATCAAACTGCTAAACTCGTTTTCTAAAGTCCATTCCAGAGGGCCATAATATGTCTGTATGACCCCATGAGGTTCTACTGAACCAAACTAGCTTACCACAGAACCCTATGGTGATCTAAGCTTCTGTTTGTATCTCACTTGGTGTTTTTGAATCACGAAACCTGTAAGGGTCTATTCACACGTCTGTGAATGTGTCCGCACCCATTCCGCAATTATGCGGAACGGGTGCGGACCCATTCATTCTCTATGGGGCAGGAATGTATGCGGACAGCACACAGTGGCCTCATGCATACGACCGTCGTTTTGGTCCGCATCCGGGCCGCATTTTTTGCAGCTCGGATGTGGACCCCTTCATTTTAATGGAGCAGCAAAAGATGCGGACAGAACTCCATGTGCTGTCTGCGTCCGTGGCCCCGCAAAAAAAAATAGAACATGTCCTATTCTTTTCCGTTTTGCGGACAGGAATAGGCATTTCTATAATGGACAGTCTGTTCCGTAGATTGCAGAACGCACGTGGTCGGCAACGGTGTTTTGCGGATCCGCAATTTGCGAACCGCAAAGCACGGTGCTGTCGTGTGCCTGTAGTTTTAAGCTGCGGATTTGAACTAGTCACATAGAAAACACTTCATGTAGCAATAGTAGAAAAGCATAGTGGAAAAATCTTCAGCGGTCTGCACTGCCATGAAGAATTCCTATTGAAAACGTTGTGAACTGGTTTGTGGATGGATTTTAGTGTTCTTGGGGCGGCCCTGAGTCGAGACTTAAATGTCCCGAATTATGCTATAGCTAGGTATATGGAGGCAGCAGAGGTCCATCACCGGACCACTATTCTCCTGAAAGATGAGGGTCCCAGAAGTGGAACCTACACCTGTTAGCCAGCTGTATCCTTAAACATGACAAAAATACCTAAAATACAAATACCCATTGTAACCATTAGTGTACAAATGTACCTTTTCTGTATAAATTTCAGCCCCTGATTCCACCGCGGCCTTGGCAATAGCATTGGAAACCATGCCCATTCCTCCTTCTACGTAGCCCCATGACCCCTTTTTGCCTTCCAGTTCCCCCATGACATGATGGAGTAAAACATACCTGTAAACGCAAGAGAACAAAGAGTCATAAAATCATTTAAAAGGGAATTTGTTAAATGGCCGCTATCAACCTGTCCTAGAACGTTTGCAAAAACTAGTTGCTTCCTCTTGCAGAGCTGAGAGGGGAGGGGGACTCAGTACAAATTACACTGCACTACAATCGAAGGTAATGGTACGATCCTGCCTATGATATGCCATCATGGCTGAGTAGCCAGACATGAACGCTCACCAGTATGTAGTATATGCAAGTGCCAGAGTGTAGTATGTGGTGATTCTTCATCCCGTGAGCCCCCAACGGAGTTGTGGAAGTAGAGGCAATGAGTCCTGCTCACATTCTAGGATTTGTTGCTGGCAGCCATATTAACTCATTCCTGGAGAACCCCTTTAATTGCTCATCCACTTTCTCACTTACAATGCATGCCCACTAATAGGCCAATATACAATAAAGTGATCAAGACTCATGTATAAATCTTAATCTACATTTCATGGTAAAAAAAATTCAATATTTGATCCCCCTTAGCTCTAGCATCAACACTTTGGTGGTCCTCATTGGTCTTTGCTTACTTGTCCAGCAGTGATGATGTCACGTACCGGATATCACGTGACCACTGCAGCCGATCACTGGTCTGAGCAATCTCTTGACATACCTGTAGGCATCACCGCTGAGGGCTGTGACCAGCAACAGTAGTAATGAAGACGCAGACAGCAGGGAAATAAATAATGACCCCAGGGGGCAGTAGTGCCGGACAGGGAATTATGGGTTATTTTCTATGTTTAGCATATTCTTTACGCAGAGCCATTTTTTTAAAATCCTGGACAACCCCTTTTAATAACTAGTTATGTTAAAGGGGTTTTCCCCAGTAACAATGTTCATCACCTATCCGCTTGTTAAACCCCACAGGGGGGCCCTATGTGAGCAAGAGTATGGTGGACCCTGGTCTCCCATACCTGTGGTGAGGAGTTGCATTGAGCATGCCCACTACCACTCCATACCCTTCTCTGGGAGATAAAGAAACAGCTAACTTAGAGAGGAGTTATGGGTAAGACCTAGATCTAGTGACCAGAATGGGTCCCAGCATTAAGAACCCCCTCCCCACAGCTGTCCAACTTAGGCCAAGACACACATACCCACTGCCAGGTGTGGACGGACAGGACATTGCTCCAATCACTGCATCGGTGGCCAGGGTACACTTCAAGGGTTCGGACTCAAACCATTCATTCAAAATCTGCCAAATTAAAAACAAGCTCACAAATGTATTTAATGACAACCGGCAGCATCATTCAATGGGGGAGATTTATCAAAAGTAAGTCCATGCAAAATGTCAGTTCCTGATTAGCTGTACTCTAATTGTGCACCTGTGGGGGCGAGGAGCATGGCTGTCACTGGCTTCTCCAGCGGTATGTAGATGCTGATTCCTGCTCTGTTCCTAGTGGCCATGTGATTGTAGATAGCCGGATATCTGCATGAGCTGCTGGGTCTTAGCAGACCCAGATCAGTTCTACAGTGAGACTGAACGGCTGAATTACAACCTCTCTGGAGCCTGTATTCAAATATGTCAGCCCCAGTTACAGCAGAAATTGGTAATAATTTTTTTTTTTTAAGTTAAATGCCCATCCAAAGATCTTGTATAACTTTATGGGGGGCACAAAGTGAAAAAAATAAATAAAAAAATAAAATAAAAATAAAAATAGAAAATAATAAAAAACTATATGCCACACCATAGCTTCTAGCACCATCCCCGGTGACTATAATTCATGCATCCCCTATATAAAAACAACTGTTAGGCCTAATTCACCCGTCCGTAGTGTGTTTTGTGGAAACACGGATCCGCAAAACACGGACAGCTGCAATGTGCATTCCGCATTTTGCGGACCGCACATTGCTGGCACTATATAGAGAATGCCTTTTCTTGTCCACAATTGCGGACAAGAATAGGAAATGTTCTATTTTTTTGCGGAAATGGAAACACAGATGCGGAAACACGGATGCGGAAACACGGATGCGGACATCACATAGTGTGCTGTCCACATCCATTCCTGCCCCTATGAAATGAATGGGTCTGCAACCCTTCCGCAAAATTGCGCATGGGATGCGGATCCATTTTGCGGACGTGTGAATTTTAGGGAAAGAGGATAACATTTGAAACAGTATTTTAGTTGTACTTTGAATAAAAAAAACATTAGAAAAACAGACTATTTTTCCCTTTTAAAAAAAATATAAAATTCTGGGGTTTAAAAAATAAAAACAAAAAATGCAAACTAAAAATGACATAAAAATAAAGCCCAATGTATCACAAAAAAAAAAAAGATGCAAAATTTATGGCTTTCAAAGATGCATATACGAATAAAAAATGGAAAAGCATCTGGCCAGGATAGGCGTAAATGGTCTTGAACGGATTAAAAAGGCATTTCAATCTCATTTTATTTTATATCTGCAGGATATTCTACTGTATAAATGTCTGATACAGAAGGGTCCCGACATTGGGACTGGCACCTATGTCGAGAACAGGAGTCATGTGCTATGAATGGGGAGAGCCACACACTAACCTCTCCCATCATCAGGGGAAACCCTGGTTCTTGACATAGGTGCTGGTCCCAAAGGTGCAATAATAGTGTCTGTGATGGGAATACTGTCATAAACTGAAGCTGTCCTTGAAACTGATCACTGTGGCTTAAACCTGCTATTGCTGGGGGAAGTCTGACCCGACCAAACACTTCCCCTGCAGGTGAAAAGCAGCATTACATCGTAGCTATTGAAATTATTGGCCAACCATGTACTGTAATATGAGAGCAAGTATGGTCCATCACATTAAGAAGAGCTGCTTTACATTTCCAGTTGTCCATTCTAGAGTTGGGGTCCGGAGGAGAGCTTCCCCCTATGATGTCTATATGCATATGTATATACATAGAGCAGGGTTTATACGTTTTAGTTTGCTTACCTTGGATACTGGAGCAGTGAGGACTTCGTAATATTTTGGAAGTTGGCCCCCCAGTGTAATTCCTATCAGGAGCAGAATGAGCATCAAGATTATCAATAAATCTGTAAGTCATTTCATATATCAGCTCTGCGCTTCTCATATCACATTGATGTACAACTTCTATTAGCCTGAAAATCAATAACTAGAAACATTATACCAGGAGCGTGCTGTCTGTCATGTACAAAAAAATGGGACTAATGCCCACGTAGAAACCAATGCCATCGACTCGGAAACTCCTGAGAAGACCTTCAGGGGGAATATGAAAAGCAACATATGGAGAGGTGATCTTTTACTTTATGCTCCACTCATTTACATAGGACGTGTCCCCCAAAATCAGAAATAGTGCATATAACCCTCTTCATCAGATAAGAAATACAGACCACACACCAGACCCCATAAAGTAATACAGACCCCAGTCCAGACCACTTAAAGTAATACAGACCGCACACCAGACCCCATAAAGTAATACAGACCCCAGACCACTTAAAGTGATATAAAAGCAGACTCCCTAAATGAATACAAATCCTAAAACCAAATTCCTATAAAAATACAAAACCCAGATCAGATCCCGAAAAACAAAACACAGACCAGATACCCTAAAGAGACAGACCTCGATACTTACCCCACTAAATAAGTGCAGATTCTAGATCAGATCCACTAACTAAATACACACCCAAGATTAGACCCCCTAAACAAAAGCAAATCCCATACCCATTAAAATAAATCTTCCCCTAGACCAGAATCCCTAAATAAATACAAACCCCAAACTAGAATCCAGAAATAAATACAGACCCTTTACCCCCTTAAATAATTCAGAACCTAGACCAGGTCTCCTAATAAATACAGACTCTAGACCAGGTTCCCTAATAAAACCAGACCCTAGACCAGGTCCCCTAATAGATACAAACCCTAGACTAGGTCCCTTAAAAAATACAGACCCCAGACCAGGTCCCCTAATAAAACCAGACCCTAAACCAGGTCCCCTAATAGATACAAACCCTAGACTAGGTCCCTTAAAAAATACAGACCCCAGACCAGGTCCCCTAATAAAACCAGACCCTAAACCAGGTCCCCTAATAGATATAAACCCTAGACTAGGTCCCTGAATAAATACAGACCCTAGACCAGGTCCCCTTATAAATACAGACCCTAGACCAGGTCCCCTAATAGATACAAACCCTAGACTAGGTCCCTGAATAAATACAGACCCTAGGCCAGGACCCCTAATAAATACAGACCCTAGACCAGGTCCCCTTATAAATACAGACCCTAGACCAGGTCCCCTAATAGATACAAACCCTAGACTAGGTCCCTTAATAAATACAGACCCTAGGCCAGGTCTCCTAATAAATACAGACGCTAGACCAGGTTCCCTAATAAATACAGACCCTAGACCAGGTCCCCTAATAGATACAAACCCTAGACTAGGTCCCTTAAAAAATACAGACCCTAGACCAGGTCCCCTAATAAATACAGATCTTAGACCAGGTTCCCTAATAGATACAAACCCTAGACTAGGTCCCTTAAAAAATACAGACCCTAGACCAGGTCCCCTAATAAATACAGACCCTAGACCAGGTCCCCTAATAAATACAGGCCCTAGACCAGATCCCCTAAGGTAAAACAGACCCCCTTAAGTTACAGTCTCCAGTCCAGACCATTAAATAAATAGACTGCAGACCTAAAAATGTAGACTGCATACCCTTTAAAATGCACCAGTCATCAGACCAGGCCCTTAAATACATAGACTCCAACCATAGAATCCTCAAATAAATACAGAACCCAGATGAGAACCCCTTAAAGAAAGTAGAGCCCACGGCCCTTTAATGCAGACCCCAGATCAGACCCCAGACTAAATCCCCTAATATAATACAGACCCCAGACCAGATCCTATAATCAGTACAGACCCCAGACAGGCTCTGCAGGCACTTATCCCTCCTCATTCCTGCATCTTGTGATCCACTTCACTCCAGGGCAATGCCACTGTTAATGTCAAAGTCCTGACCCCACTGTCAGGACGTTTTCTGTGGCCGGTCCTGGAGTGCAGAAGGTTTCAGGAGAGGTGAATACAGGGCCCCCAGGAGATTTGCCTACGTTACTGACGGCTCACTAGCTACTGTACAATAGCTTATGGGAAACATTGCCTCCCACCTGCTTTTATTAATGGACGGAGTGTCTTAAAGGACTTCAGTTTCGTCATCAAAGACCCCTGAACTATGGCTGCAGCGTCTACAGGGGGTGCATCAAGGAGAGGGTCTATAGCAGAAACCAGGCGATTCATGAAGTCCTCATATTTTGGATATGCCTGAAGAGGAATAAAAATATAAAAGTAAAAAAAAATCCCTATATACATATTCATTTTAGGGGAAGAGACAAAAGTGCATAACCCCTCCCCAATCATGATTACCAGATCTATGACTAGAGTCCGCTTTGCACATGGCAGCAAAACTGTGCAAAATCTGAACGTATTCTTTCTGTGTGGATTTTCTGCAGATTACACCATTTGCACTGCAAACAGTAAAATCCACAGCAAAGATCAGAAGAAATCTGAAAAACATAGGGCTTGGTGTGGATTCGATAATCTTCTTCATGCCCTAAATCCAGGCTAGGTAAACCCTTTCGACTTGCATTGCATTCGTGCTATACTGCAGATTTTCGGTGCAGAATCCACAGAAGTTCTATGCAAATCCACCTTGTCTCATGACCTTGTTCACCTTCGGGGGTGTACAAAGCAAGCAGAGATTTTCAAAATAGTAGGAATTTGTGTTATGCAATTTTCAAGTCCTGTGACTGGAATAAGGGCTCATGCACGCGGCCGTTCCGTGCATTGGGGACAGCAATTTGCGGTCCCCAATGCACCGGCAACATCTGTGCGGCGGCCGGGACGGATCCAGACCCATTCAACTTGAATAGGTTCGTGATCCGTTCGCACTGCAAAAAAATAGAACAGAAACACCCCGGAAGCACTCCCTGGAAGCAGTCCGTGCTTCTGTTTCGCATCTCCGTGACTCACTTGAATGGGCCCGCATCCGTGATGCGGAGTGCACACGGGCCGTTTGCAAGAGCCCTAATACTGTACTTTAACAGATTAAAGGATATGTACACCTTCGGGGTCATTTTTCTCTGATTGCATTTTGCTCATTCTGTACTAAAAGTAATTTTTCAGTTGATCTTTATTAAAAATGTTCAGCAGTTTCTGAGATACAAGGGTTAAAAATCTCCTGACCTCATAAACACTCATAATAGCTCAGTTCTTGCCAAACTGATAAGGGCTCATGCACACAAACATATATTTTTTCCGTTCCATTAGTTTTTTTTACAGGTCTGTATGCGGAACCATTCATTTCAATGGGGCTTGGAAAAAAACGGAAATTACTCCGTGTCCGTGTGTCCATATGTCTGTTCCGCAAAAAAGATAGACTGTGTCCTATTTTTTCCCGTTTTGCGGAGACAAGGACAGGCATTGTTACAATGGATCCGCAAAAAAAAACTGATCATCTATGGATCCTATGGATACAGAGACAGCTGAGAGCAGGACATACCTCAGCCGAGCGGCATCCAACAGAGCGCTACTACACAGTTCAAGGATAAGGAGGGAGGCGGAGGAGGCAGAGAAGGGGCTGTGGACACAGGAGAGGGGCATGCACATACACAGAGGCAGCCCCACCCTGACTCTGCCCTTCAATGCTGACATCACGTCGATGGGCAGTGCAGTTTGCGGTAGAGGGAGCATGTGACCCGTCAACGTGACGTCAGCAAGACAACAAACCTGGTCACATGACTGGTTTGTAAAGTGAGCAAACGGGGCAGAATAGGTTAAACAACCATATTAGATATATGTTAGTACGGCCAGGGCATATTTAATAGAATATAAAAGTTTAATCCCTGAAAACCCTTTAAATAAGTGTTTATGACTGAGATCCAGAGATTAGAGATAGGAGCTCTACATGAGCTGTCAGATGACGGGACTCAAAGAAAACAAAGTCACAACTTGCCAACAGACTGATTTTTTTAAGCCTTGTATCTCAGAAACGGCTAAATATTTTTAATAAAGACCAATTAAAAAATAGATTTTTAGCCCAAAATGAGTAAAATGTGATCATAAAAAAATGGTGTAGTGTAACATAGCCTTTAAAGTATTACTCCAGTCATAGGACTCGTTAATTGCATAACACAAGATCTCTGCTTGCTGTCACAGATGGTATTTTTTATTATTATTTTCCCATTCAAGGGCTTTAACCCCATGAGCTATTTCAATAGGACATGATGATGATGGGTTTTCATCCCCTGGATATAGACATTAATGTTTCAATTCACTGACTGGAAACACAGTGTTTGAAACTAGCAAAGAGGAAGCTGGAAAATCACATTTTAGGCTCAATGGTGTCGTTTGTACCTCTGCATCTTTTTTGGAAAATTGAGCGATCTGCTTTTGGTTCTCGGCCATATCTAGCCCAAGAACAAGAGACCTGGGTGGACGTCCGCTGACATTTTCTAATATTGGAGTGAATGAATGGGGGTCTCGAAAATAAATTTTCAGTCCATGTCTCTAAAATACAGAAAGCACAGGAAATTATAAGCAGAAAATGATGGTGCAATATTTGTAAACCCACTAATCTCCGGTGATCCAATTCTCTCAGGGGCCTCATGCACATGACCCAGGGGCGTAGCTAGAACTGACTGAGCACCATAGCAAATTTACCAAGCCCCCCCTGATATCGATGACCAATCCTGAGGACAGGCCATCAATTGTAAAAAGATTTTTTTTCTTTTTTAAACAAGTATCTGTCTCAGTATCAGTGTCCTAAATATCTGAGTAGGAGTAGTAGTGCTCTAATTCGTTGTATATCCGTTATATATCCATTAAAGGAAGTTGTCCACTTTTTACACTTGATGACCTAAGGATAGGTCATCAATATCAGATCAGCGGGGTCTGACTCCCAGCACCCTCGCCAATCATCTGTTTGAAGAGAAGGCAGTGCTCGGACGATCGCTGCCTTCTCTGCTAGGTTTACCTGCTTGTCGCAGTAATTGCAGTGGTTACAACTATGGCGTCCATATTCACTTCTATGGGACGGTTCCCATCAGTTCAAGTGGATAAGACGGATCCGTCCCATAGAAGTCAATGAGGACGCCATAGTTGTAGTTACACTTGCTCACCATTGCAATTACTGCGGTGAGCAGGTAAACAGAGCAGAAAAGGCAGATCTCGTATGAGCACTGCCTTCTCTTCAAACAGCTGATCGGTAGGTGCCGGACCGCGGCCGATCTGATATTGATATATCCTGAGGATGGGCTATCAGTTGTAAAAAGCCCTTTAAAGGAAATCTGTCCTCAGACTCCTTTTGCAAATAGAATTTGTAAGATCACGGCAATGTGCCACTGAACACACTGAAAGTGCAGGCTGTACGGTAATCACTGCGCCTCCTAGCTTGACTAGCTGACCTGGTCATGGCTGGTGCATGGATCTAATGCATTTCTCACAGCTGCATGTTTGCTTCAATAGTATCCAATCTTGACAATCCCCTAACAGCTAAATACGTCAATAGTACAATGATCTTGTGCACTTTGTTAAAATGTATGGTTGCAGGTGAAAGACATGAGTCAGGGTGCTGCCGCACATTCAGTTTTTTTTTTTATGTAGCTTTCGAAGCCAAAACCAAGAGTGGTTAAAAAAAAAAAAAGAGTAGCAATATCCATCCTCTCACCTTTTTCGCACATCCTGCGTTAAAAAACCTATATGTGTTGCAGCACCCTCACAGATGATTGTCTATACTGAATGCAATTGTAGCAAACCTTCAGCTGTAAAAAGCATTATGTTCTAAATGTTTTTTTTCAGCTTTGGGCTATAAATAAGAATGTTATGGTTATACAGTGATTACGCTCTTTAACCAGTTCAAGACTGGGCCATTTACTCAGGGGCACACAGTGACATCACTGTGTTTATTATCCCTGTACTGTGACATCACTGTGTTTATTATCCCTGTACTGTGACATCACTGTGTTTATTATCTCTGTGCTGTGACATCACTGTGTTTATTATCTCTGTACTGTGACATCACTGTGTTTATTATCTCTGTACTGTGACATCACTGTATTTATTATCCTGTACTGTGACATCACTGTGTTTATTATCCCTGTACTGTGACATCACTGTATTTATTATCTCTGTACTGTGACATCACTGTGTTTATTATCCCTGCACTGTAACATCACTGTGTTTATTATCCCTGTACTGTGACATCACTGTGTTTATTATCCCTGTACTGTGACATCACTGTGTTTATTATCTCTGTACTGTGACATCACTGTGTTTATTATCCCTGTACTGTGACATCACTGTGTTTATTATCCCTGTACTGTGACATCACTGTGTTTATTATCTCTGTACTGTGACATCACTGTGTTTATTATTCCTGTACTGTGACATCACTGTGTTTATTATTCCTGTACTGTGACATCACTGTGTTTATTATCCCTGTACTGTGACATCACTGTGTTTATTATCTCTGTACTGTGACATCACTGTGTTTATTATCTCTGTACTGTGACATCATATTCCTGTACTGTGACATCACTGTGTTTATTATTCCTGTACTGTGACATCACTGTGTTTATTATCCCTGTACTGTGACATCACTGTGTTTATTATCTCTGTACTGTGACATCACTGTGTTTATTATTCCTGTACTGTGACATCACTGTGTTTATTATCCCTGTACTGTGACATCATTGTGTTTATTATCCCTGTACTGTGACATCACTGTGTTTATTATCTCTGTACTGTGACATCACTGTGTTTATTATCCCTGTACTGTGACATCACTGTGTTTATTATCTCTGTACTGTGACATCATATTCCTGTACTGTGACATCACTGTGTTTATTATTCCTGTACTGTGACATCACTGTGTTTATTATCCCTGTACTGTGACATCACTGTGTTTATTATCTCTGTACTGTGACATCACTGTGTTTATTATTCCTGTACTGTGACATCACTGTGTTTATTATCCCTGTACTGTGACATCATTGTGTTTATTATCCCTGTACTGTGACATCACTGTGTTTATTATCTCTGTACTGTGACATCACTGTGTTTATTATCTCTGTACTGTGACATCACTGAGTTCATTATCTCTGTACTGTGACATCACTGTGTTTATTATCTCTGTACTGTGACATCACTGTGTTTATTATTCCTGTACTGTGACATCACTGTGTTTATTATCCCTGTACTGTGACATCACTGTGTTTATTATCCCTGTACTGTGACATCACTGTGTTTATTATCCCTTTACTGTGACATCACTGTGTTTATTATATCTGTACTGTGACATCACTGTGTTTATTATCCCTGTACTGTGACATCACTGTGTTTATTATCCCTGCACTGTGACATCACTGTGTTTATTATCTCTGTACTGTGACATCACAGTGTTTATTATCCCTGTACTGTGACATCACAGTGTTTATTATCCCTGCACTGTGACATCACTGTGTTTATTATATCTGTACTGTGACATCACTGTGTTTATTATCTCTCTACTGTGACATCACTGTGTTTATTATCCCTGTACTGTGATATCACTGTGTTTATTATCCCTGTCCTGTGACATCACTGTGTTTATTATCCCTGTCCTGTGACATCACTGTGTTTATTATCCATGTCCTGTGACATCACTGTGCTTATTATCCCTGTACCGTGACATCATTGTGTTTATATCATTGTACTCATTCATCCAACAGCTATTGTAGGTGGTGGATGTCTACCTTAAATTAACCAAAACCAGCAAAAGAAATAACAGTTACCTGCAATGCTACAGCACAAAGTGTTTGACTTACCTTTAGTTCCAGGTCTTTGTAAATCTGTGGTCTTAGAAGACTGAGGAGATAGGATGCTCTTGAGAACTTAAAACCTGTTTCATAGAAATTAATAATAAAAGTCTATTTAAAGTTAGAGCTCATTCAGACGGCCGTTTGTTCTCCACAAAAATGCAGATCCATTTTTTTGAGGACAGATCAGCATGTCTGCAAAAAAACGGATTGCATTCCGTTTTTTTGCTGATCCATAGACTTTAATAGAGCCATGTCCTGATTTTCACTGACAAGTATCGGAAGCGTTTAATATTTTTGCTGAGCCGTGCAATGGAAGAAAATGGCTGCATAGAAGTGAATAGGACAGATTCTAAACCGCAAAAAACTGAACCGCATTTTTGCGGACAGCATACGGCCGTCTGAATGAGCCCTTAAGTAGACTTAAATGGTCACTGTCATTTCACCCAATCTTAATTAATCAATAGTACAAGTTAATATGAGAAAGTTTGTAGTATAGGTTATCAGAAATTTTTTTAATTTACTAGAGTTATCAGCTAATACTCGTAAGACCAAGACAAGCTGCCTGCTCACTGAAGAATTAGAATACACCATGCCATAAAAGTCTATAGGGAGGTGACAGAGAGGGAGAAGGTGCAGAGGGAAACAGAAAGAAAAGAGACAGATATGACGCAGCAGCTAACTGTGATATATCTCACCCAAGTGCTTTATTCACATCTATACTGCTCAGTGCTTCTCTTTAATGTCATATTTGGTGCTGAGTGAGAGAGTTAGGAAGCAAAGTCTCCTGTCTATAAGTGTGTATTGGATACATCATTATAGCTGGTCTCTAGCTACCAGCTTAGGATGAAATCTGGGTGCAGGAATTAAGTGCCAAAATCTGCATGTAAGGCATTAAAATGGCTTTCCAATAGATTTATTGCAGAATTTGTGATGGAAATACTTCACCACCTTTGTACATCCTAAGCTGCAGTACCAGACACAACCAATGGGCAAGCGTGGTGGTGCTTCTCAGAAAATATTTTTTTAAATGCAGCTTTTTTTTTATTTTTTCTTATATATTCATAGCATTTTTAGGGAATTAAAAACAAGTTTTTTCACCTGGAATGATCTCCTCAGTAACCGCTGCTCCGCCAATCACGTGGCGCCTCTCGAGTACTACACAGTTCACCCCAGATTTCTGCAGATACGCCGCCTGCAGAACAAGAAAACAGAACAAGAGAGTGAGCAGATATAGAAGAGCACCTACAGTACATATCGTCCCCAGCACTGTTCCTACAATTCACACACACACCGGTTCCTGTCCCTCCAGCTCATTATCTAATCTCCACGTTCTGCCCGCACCCTATTGCCAAGCAGGTGAGCATGTATAACGGTATAATTTTTTTTTATGTCTTGCATTGTTACTTGGGCACTGTAAAGTAGGATTAACTGAGCATAATGTGGCAGTATTATAAATGGTTGTAATATGGTATGTGTGCATGATATGGTGGTGTTTTGGGGGCACACTATAGAGGTATAATGTAGATACTTTAGGTGGTGGTATTATAGTTAGCTATTAGAGATGAGCGAACACCTGGATGTTCGGGTTCGAGAAGTTCGGCCGAACTTCCCGGAAATGTTCGGGTTCGGGATTCGAACTCGATCCGAACTTTATCCCGAACCCGAACCCCATTGAAGTCAATGGGGACCCGAACTTTTAGGCACAAAAAAGGCTGTAAAATAGTCCAGGAAAGGGCTAGAGGGCTGCCAAAGGCAGCAAAGTGTAGAAAAATCCCCTGCAAACAAATGTGGATAGGGAAATGAATTAAAATTAAATAAAATAAATAAAAATTAACCAATATCAATTGAAGAGAGGTCCCACAGCAAGGAATCATGCGTCATATCACCCTGCACCGGAGAATGTCACTCTCATGTATTTTGGACCAGCACCCAGACAGAGGATACAGGTCCCACAGCAAGGAATCATGCGTCATATCACCCTGCACCGGAGAATGTCACTCTCATGTATTTTGGACCAGCACCCAGACAGAGGATACAGGTCCCACAGCATGGAATCATGCGTCATATCACCCACCACCGGAGAAGGCCACTCTCATGTATTTTGGACCAGCACCCAGACAGAGGAGAGAGGTCCCACATCAAGGAATCATGAGTCATATCAACCACCACCGGAGAAGGCCACTCTCATTTATTTTGGACCAGCACCCAGACAGAGGATACAGGTCCCACATCAAGGAATCATGCGTCATATCACCCACCACCGGAGAAGGCCACTCTCATGTATTTTGGACCAGCACCCAGACAGAGGAGAGAGGTCCCACAGCAAGGAATCATGAGTCATATCAACCACCACCGGAGAAGGCCACTCTCATTTATTTTGGACCAGCACCCAGACAGAGGATACAGGTCCCACATCAAGGAATCATGCGTCATATCAACCACCACCGGAGAAGGCCACTCTCATTTATTTGGGACCAGCACCCAGACAGAGGAGAGGGGTTTTCACAGCAGAGAATCAGGCATTTAGATCACCCACCACAGGAGTAGGACACCATTTAATGGGACCCCGGCAACCATGTCAGATGGCACAAACATCAGCTTCACATCACCCAGCACAAGAGAAGGCCACTTTGAGAGACTTTGACCCCTGCACCCAGACGGAGGAGAGAGGTTTTCACAGCAGAGAATCATGTATTTAGATCACCCACCACAGGAGTAGGACACCATTTAATGGGACCCCGGCAACCATGTCAGATGGCACAAATATCAGCTTCACATCACCCAGCACAAGAGAAGGCCACTTTGAGAGACTTTGACCCCTGCACCCAGGCGGAGGAGAGGGGTTTTCACAGCAGAGAATCAGGCATTTAGATCACCCACCACAGGAGTAGGACACCATTTAATGGGACCCCGGCAACCATGTCAGATGGCACAAACATCAGCTTCACATCACCCACCACAAGAGAAGGCCACTTTGAGAGACTCTGACCCCTGCACCCAGACAGAGGATACAGGTCCCACAGCAAGGAATCATGCGTCATATCACCCTGCACCGGAGAATGTCACTCTCATGTATTTTGGACCAGCACCCAGACAGAGGATACAGGTCCCACAGCATGGAATCACAGCATGGAACCCAGTGTGCAGTTAGGGAGATATAGCGTCCCTGGCCGTGCTTACTGGTCCACGTATCTGTGGTTAGGTGGACCTTGCCACAAATGGCGTTGCGCAGTGCACACTTGATTTTATCGGACACTTGCATGTGCAGGGAAGGCACGGCTGTCTTGGAGAAGTAGTGGCGGCTGGGGACAACATACTGTGGGACAGCCATGGACATCAGCTGTTTGAAGCTGTCTGTGTCCACCAGCCTGAATGACAGCATTTCAAAGGCCAGTAGTTTAGAAATGCTGGCATTCAGGCCCAGGGCTCGAGGGTGGCTAGGTGGGAATTTACGCTTTCTCTCCAAGGTTTGTGAGATGGAGAGCTGAACGCTGCCGTGTGACATGGTGGAGATGCTTGGTGACGCAGGTGGTGGTGTCGCTGGCACATCCTCTGTTTGGTGGGCGGCAGGTGCCAACATTCCTCCCGAGGCGGAGGAAGAGGCCGAGGCAGCAGCAGAAGAGGGAGCAGGGGAGCCTGAGTGAGTTCCTTGCTTTTAAGGTGTTTACTCCACTGCAGTTCATGCTTTGCATGTAGATGCCTGGTCATGCAGGTTGTGCTAAGGTTCAGAACGCTAATGCCTCGCTTCAGGATCTAATGGCACAGCGTGCAAACCACTCGGGTCTTGTCGTCAGCACATTGTTTAAAGAAGTGCCATGCCAGGGAACTCCTTGAAGCTGCCTTTGGGGTGCTCGGTCCCTGGTGGCGGTGGCCTGTATCAGGCGAACTCTCTTGGCGGCGGCTGTTCTGCTTTTGCCCCCTGCTCCTCTTTTGCTACGCTGTTGGCTCGGTCTCACCACTGCCTCTTCCTCTGAACTATGAAAGTCAGTGGCACGACCTTCATTCCATGTGGGGTCTAGGACCTCATCGTCCCCTGCATCGTCTTCCACACAGTCTTCCTCCCTGTCCTCCTGTTCGGTCTGCACACTGCAGAAAGACGCAGCAGTTGGCACCTGTGTTTCGTCATCATCAGAGACGTGCGGACTCCGATGAGGTGGTATTCCCATGTCCTCATCATCAGTAAACATCAGAGGTTGTGCATCAGTGCATTCTATGTCTTCCACCACAGGGAAGGGCTAGGTGGATTCCCTTGGGAAACCCTGCCAGCAGAGTCTTCAAACAGCATAAGAGACTGCTGCATAACTTGAGGCTCAGACAGTTTCCCTGATATGCATGGGGGTGATGTGACAGACTGATGGGCTTGGTTTTCAGGTGCCACCTGTGCGCTTTCTGCAGAAGACTGGGTGGGAGATAATGTTGTGAACATGCTGGATCCACTGTCGGCCACCCAATTGACTAGCGCCTATACCTGCTCAGGCCTTACCATCCTTAGAACGGCATTGGGCCCCACCAAATATCGCTGTAAATTCTGGCGGGTACTGGAACTTGAGGTAGTTGGTTCACTAGGACGTGTGGCTGTGGCAGAATGGCCACGTCCTCTCCCAGCACCAGAGGGTACACTAACACCACCACGACCGCGTCCGCGTCCCTTACTAGATGTTTTCCTCATTGTTACCGCTCACCAAGCACCACAATAAGGAAAAAAATATTTGGCCCAATGTATTGATTTCAAATTCAGGCCTTTTTTACAGGCACCTACCACTATCTGCCTATTTGTTTATGTAGCTTATTACACTAATCCAGGCACAGCAGTAACCACTGATTTAGGGGAATATCTCTTTTAGGGCAAGTATTTAGGCCCTGGATGAAAGGTATCCTTTTATGGACAGATTTACAATGGGCCTGCAACAGCTGTGACACCAGATTTAGGGTATTGCTATTTTGGCAAGTGAATTTCACCCCAGAAGAAAATATATGTTTTTGCGGATACTAATATAGTTTGCCAGGCTCAGCTGTGACACCAGATTTAGTGGATTGCTATTTTGGCAAGTGAATTTCACTCCAGAACAAAATATATGTTTTTGCGGATACTATTATAGTTTGACAGGCTCAGCTGTGACACCAGATTTAGGGGTTGCTATATTGGCAAGTGAATTTCACCCCAGAAGAAAATATATGTTTTTGCGGATACTAATATAGTTTGCCAGGCACAGCTGTGACACCAGATTTAGGGTGTTGCTATTTTGGCAAGTGAATTTCACCCCAGAACAAAATATATGTTTTTGCGGATACTAATATAGTTTGCCAGGCTCAGCTGTGACACCAGATTTAGGGTGTTGCTATTTTGGCAAGTGAATTTCACCCCAGAAGAAAATATATGTTTTTGCGGATACTAATATAGTTTGCCAGGCTCAGCTGTGACACCAGATTTAGAGGATTGCTATTTTGGCAAGTGAATTTCACCCCAGAACAAAATATATGTTTTTACGGATAATAATATAGTTTGCCAGGCTCAGCTGTGACACCAGATTTAGTGGATTGCTATTTTGGCAAGTGAATTTCACCCCAGAACAAAATATATGTTTTTGCGGATAATAATATAGTTTGCCAGGCTCAGCTGTGACACCAGATTTAGTGGATTGCTATTTTGGCAAGTGAATTTCACCCCAGAACAAAATATATGTTTTTGCGGATAATAATATAGTTTGCCAGGCTCAGCTGTGACACCAGATTTAGGGTGTTGCTATTTTGGCAAGTGAATTTCACCCCAGAAGAAAATATATGTTTTTGCGGATACTAATATAGTTTGCCAGGCTCAGCTGTGACACCAGATTTAGAGGATTGCTATTTTTGGCAAGTGAATTTCACCCCAGAACAAAATATATGTTTTTATGGATACTAATATAGTTTGCCAGGCTCAGCTGTGACACCAGATTTAGAGGTGTTGCTATTTTGGCAAGTGAATTTCACCCCAGAAGAAAATATATGTTTTTGCGGATACTAATATAGTTTGCCAGGCTCAGCTGTGACACCAGATTTAGTGGATTGCTATTTTGGCAAGTGAATTTCACCCCAGAACAAAATATATGTTTTTGCGGATACTAATATAGTTTGCCAGGCTCAGCTGTGACACCAGATTTAGTGGATTGCTATTTTGGCAAGTGAATTTCACCCCAGAACAAAATATATGTTTTTATGGATACTAATATAGTTTGCCAGGCTCAGCTGTGACACCAGATTTAGTGGATTGCTATTTTGGCAAGTGAATTTCACCCCAGAAGAAAATATATGTTTTTGCGGATACTAATATAGTTTGCCAGGCTCAGCTGTGACACCAGATTTAGGGTGTTGCTATTTTGGCAAGTGAATTTCACCCCAGAAGAAAATATATGTTTTTGCGGATACTAATATAGTTTGCCAGGCTCAGCTGTGACACCAGATTTAGAGGATTGCTATTTTGGCAAGTGAATTTCACCCCAGAACAAAATATATGTTTTTGCGGATAATAATATAGTTTGCCAGGCTCAGCTGTGACACCAGATTTAGTGGATTGCTATTTTGGCAAGTGAATTTAACCCCAGAACAAAATATATGTTTTTGCGGATACTAATATAGTTTGCCAGGCTCAGCTGTGACACCAGATTTAGGGTGTTGCTATTTTGGCAAGTGAATTTCACCCCAGAACAAAATATATGTTTTGGAGGAAACACTAATATATTTTGCCAGCCACTGCTGAAACCACTGATGTATGGTATTGCTATTTTGGCAATTGAATTTAACCCCAAACCAAAATATCTGTTTTGGCGGACACTATTATATTTTGCCAGCCACTGCTGAAACCACTGATGTATGGTTTTGCTATTTTGCCAATTGAATTTCACCCCAGAAAATAATCTATCCTTTGCCAGACAGCAGACAGTATTATGCTTGTCTAGCCAAAGCTGGAACACCAGATTTAGGGATTGGTATTTGGGCAATTGTATTTAACCCCTTAATAAAATATAGAAATTGCTATCCTGAGTTTCTAGGGGTGACAATTAGCACAGCCAAGCCCCTGATGGAGGATATAGCAAAAAAAAAATAGTATTGAAGCATTGATGGATGTGTGGCAGCTTGTTCTGGAGCACCACAAGTCACAAAATGGCCGCCGATCAACCCAGAAAATAAGTGACAGAAAAACGCTCTGTGCAGCCTAAAAACCAGCGAGCAAGTAACTAGCAGAAGTTCACTGATTCTCAGCTGCAGATCGATCCGTTCATTAGGTGCTGTTGCTGACTTTTCCCTGCCTATCTCGCCCTCACAGAAGCTTCATCCTCTCCCTACACTAGTCAGAGCAGTGTGACGTGCGGCGCTACGTGACTCCAGCTTAAATAGAGGCTGGGTCACATGCTGCACTTGGCCAATCACAGCCATGCCATTAGTAGGCATGGCTGTGATGGCTTCTTAGGGCAAGAAGTAAGACGCTAGCTGATTGGCTGCTGTGCAGCCCTTCAGAAAGCGGGAAGAAATCGACGAACACCGAACCCGAACCCGAACTTTTTTGAAAATGTCCGGGTTCGGGTCCGGGTCCCGGACACCCCAAAATTCGGTACGAACCCGAACGATGCGCGAACTGTTCGCTCAACACTATTAGCTATATTATGTGTGGATCATGTAGTGGTGGTTTGGGGAACTTTATGGTGGTATTATTTAGTTGCTATGTGCTAGTATTATATATGACTGTATTATGTATGCATCATCTGGTGGTGGCTTTTGGACATTTTAGTGATATAATTTAAGTTTTATTTGGCAGTAAATATAAAATTATGACTAGATCACAGTTGATTTGTATATAATGCCTTTACTTAATAATCAAATGTATTGCATATCATTACATAAATAAAAACCAACAGAAAATTACATACAGGTAAAAATGTATAATAATGTAACAATATATTAAGGGACCAAGAATATTCATTTTTACCTGTATGTAATTTTCTGTTGGTTTTTATTGATGTAATGATATGCAATACATTTGATTATTAAGTAAAGGCATTAAATACAAATTAACTGTGAGCTAGCCATAATTTTATATTTAGTCTTTTTTGTGTTTTTGTCACAATCACCAATCGGTAGTTGATGGGCTAAGCTCCAGTATATGCTGGTTGAGCTTCTCCAATATAGAATTAGTTTGTTTTTATTTGGCAGTATTTTATATGGCTGCGTTATGTGTGCATCGTATTGTAGTGCCTTTGGGAAATCTTTAGTAGTATAATTTAGGTGCTATGTGGCAGGATTATAGTAGGCTTTGTTACTGTAAGTACACATCATGTGGTGGTGGTTTGGGGCGCTTTAGGGTCACGGGTGGTATTATTTAGGTACTATGTGGCAGTAGTATATATGGCAATGTTATGTGTGCATCGTATGATAGTGTATTTGGGATCTCTATAGTGATATAATTTAGGTGCTATATGGCAGTATATGTGGCTGTATTATGTGTACATCATATGGTGATGTTTTTGGGCACTTTATTGTGGTATTGCTTTTCACTGTGGCAGTGTTATATGAGCAATGCTATTTGGACGTAATATTGTAGCCTTTTTGGGGTGATCTACAGGGGTGCTCCAACACAAACCTTCATACCAAAAGCCTCCATAAATCTTGAACAGTTCTTATTTGCACCTCCAATGGTGATGTTTTTGGGCTTTATAGTGGTATTATTTAGGTGCTAAATATGGCAGTATTACTTCAGCATCATATAATTTTTTTTGGGGCAGACCCATGCCTCCTTGGTCAACCATTAACCTCCAAAAACAACACAGCAGGCAGTTGCCCCCTTATATTTGTACGGTTCAAATATGAAATATTATTTTGTCTATTTCAGACTGACTCTATAATAGAGACTGACCTTTCTTATACAAAATTGTTGGAAACAGAAGGACAAATTACTTGACATTGCAGAATTATTGATATTTAAGAAAATGCAGAATCGGTCTTTTTAACGTGGATAAAGTATACAGTTAATAAATGACTATAGTCGTAACTTACAGTGTATATGTAAGCACCTTTACATGGGGTATTTTACTGTGGTCAGCACTTTACTCTTACTATGGAATTCGCTTGCACAAGCAGCAGTTACCTGATGCACAGAACAAAAAATATGCCATAAAACTCACCGCGACCAGGCCATTGTGTCCTGTAAAAGAATAAAAAATATACATTTACACACAGAATACTAAATATTTTGTTCATATATTCAGGATAAAGATGTAAAAAAAAAATTGACTGCACGATGAAACATTCTGTAGTTTTCTAATATACTTTCTGTTTCATTTGCTGTCAGTGAATGGACTATACTCATTTATGTCCATTGTAATGAGCCATATACATCGGTTTCATTCAGACGTAATCAGGACAGGTTTTCAGCCATTGGCTCCATACACTAAAGCAAGCAGAAACAAGGAATTGAAGCTGAAATTATATTATAAATTTTCTAGGCAATAGACAAATATGTATTTAATTTAAACCATTTAACCAATTTATGCATTGGAAAAAACAAGTAAAGACGTGAAATATTCTTGCTGAAACCTGGAGATTTTAGTTATAGAGTATAGAGGGGGCAAAGATTATAGATCTAACAACACTATACTGTGATATCACTGTGAGATTTACTATGTATTATCTCTGTACTGTAACATACTTTTTACAAATTATCCCTGTACTGTGACATCACTGTGTTTATCATCTCTGTACTGTGACATCACTGTGTTTATTATCCCTGTACTGTGACATCACTGTGTTTATCATCTCTGTACTGTGACATCACTGTGTTTATTATCTCTGTACTGTGACATCACTGTGTTTATTATCGCTGTACTGTGACATCACTGTGTTTATTATCTCTGTACTGTGACATCACTTTGTTTATTATCCCTGTACTGTGACATCACTGTGTTTATTATCCCTGTACTGTGACATCACAGTGTTTATTATCTCTGTACTGTGACATCACTGTGTTTATTATCTCTGTACTGTGACATCACTGTGTTTATTATCTCTGTACTGTGACATCACTTTGTTTATTATCCCTGTACTGTGACATCACTATGTTTATTATCCCTGTACTGTGACATCACTGTGTTTATTATCTCTGTACTGTGACATCAGTATGTTTATTATCTCTGTACTGTGACATCACTGTGTTTATTATCCCTGTACTGTGAAATCACTGTGTTTATTATCTCTGTACTGTGACATCACTGTGTTTATTATCTCTATACTGTGACATCACTGTGTTTATTATCTCTGTACTGCGACATCACTGTGTATATTATCTCTGTACTGTGACATTACTGTGTTTATTATCTCTGTACTGTGACATCACTGTGTTTATTATCTCTGTACTGTGACATCACTGTGTTTATTATCTCTGTACTGTGACATCACTGTGTTTATTATCTCTGTACTGTGACATCACTGTGTTTATTATCTCTGTACTGTGACATCACTGTGTTTATTATCCTGTACTGTGACATCACTTTGTTTATTATCTCTGTACTGGGACATCACTGTGTTTATTATTCCTGTACTGTGACATCACTGTGTTTATTATCCCTTTACTGTGACATCACTGTGTTTATTATCCCTGTACTGTGACATCACTGTGTTTATTATCCCTGTACTGTGGCATCACTGTGTTTATTATCTCTGTACTGTGACATCACAGTGTTTATTATCCTTGTACTGTGACATCACTGTGTTTATTATCTCTATACTGTGACATAACTGTGTTTATAATCCCTGTACTGTGACATCACTGTGTTTAATAGTCTTGTACTGTGACATCACTGTGTTTATTATCACTGTCCTGTGACATCACTGTGTTTATTATCCCTGTATTGTGACATCACTGTGTTTATTATCCCTGTACCGTGACATCACCATGTTTATTATCACTGTCCTGTGACATCACTGTGTTTATTATCCCTGTACTGTGGCATCACTGTGTTTATTATCCCTGTACTGTGACATCACTGTGTTTATTATCCCTGTACTTTGGTATCACTGTGTTTATTATCTCTATACTGTGACATAACTGTGTTTATAATCCCTGTACTGTGACATCACTGTGTTTACTAGCCTTGTACTGTGACATCACTGTGTTTATTATCCTGTACTGTGACATCACTGTGTTTATTATCTCTGTACTGTGACATCACTGTGTTTATGATCCCTGTACTGGACATCACTGTGTTTATTATCCCTGTACTGTGACATCACTGTGTTTATGATCCCTGTACTGTGACATCACTGTGTTTATTATCCCTGTACTGTGACATCACTGTGTTTATTATCACTGCACTGTGACATCACCATGTTTATTATCACTGTACTGTGACATCACTGTGTATATTATCTCTGTACTGTGACACCACTGTGTTTATTATCCCTGTACTGTGACATCACTGTGTTTATTATCCCTGTACTGTGACATCACTGTGTTTATTATCTCTTTACTGTGACATCACAGTGTTTATTATCCCTGTACTGTGACATCACTGTGTTTATTATCCCTGTACTGTGACATCACTGTGTTTATTATCTCTGTACTGTGACATCACTGTGTTTATTATCTCTGTACTGTGACATCACTGTGTTTATTATCTCTGTACTGTGACATCACTGTGTTTATTATCCCTGTACTGTGACATCACTGTGTTTATTATCCCTGTACTGTGACATCACTGTGTTTATTATCCCTGTACTGTGACATCACTGTGTTTATTATCCCTGTACTGTGACATCACTGTGTTTATTATCCCTGTACTGTGACATCACTGTGTTTATTATCCCTGTACTGTGACATCACTGTGTTTATTATCCCTGTACTGTGACATCACTGTGTTTATTATCCCTGTACTGTGACATCACTGTGTTTATTATCCCTGTACTGTGACATCACTGTGTTTATTATCTCTGTACTGTGACATCACTGTGTTTATTATCCCTGTACTGTGACATCACTGTGTTTATTATCCCTGTACTGTGACATCACTGTGTTTATTATCCCTGTACTGTGACATCACTGTGTTTATTATCCCTGTACTGTGACATCACTGTGTTTATTATCCCTGTACTGTGACATCACTGTGTTTATTATCTCTGTACTGTGACATCACTGTGTTTATTATCCCTGTACTGTGACATCACTGTGTTTATTATCTCTGTACTGTGACATCACTGTGTTTATTATCCCTGTACTGTGACATCACTGTGTTTATTATCCCTGTACTGTGACATCACTGTGTTTATTATCCCTGTACTGTGACATCACTGTGTTTATTATCTCTGTACTGTGACATCACTGTGTTTATTATCCCTGTACTGTGACATCACTGTGTTTATTATCCCTGTACTGTGACATCACTGTGTTTATTATCCCTGTACTGTGACATCACTGTGTTTATTATCCCTGTACTGTGACATCACTGTGTTTATTATCCCTGTACTGTGACATCACTGTGTTTATTATCCCTGTACTGTGACATCACTGTGTTTATTATCCCTGTACTGTGACATCACTGTGTTTATTATCTCTGTACTGTGACATCACTGTGTTTATTATCCCTGTACTGTGACATCACTGTGTTTATTATCCCTGTACTGTGACATCACTGTGTTTATTATCCCTGTACTGTGACATCACTGTGTTTATTATCTCTGTACTGTGACATCACTGTGTTTATTATCCCTGTACTGTGACATCACTGTGTTTATTATCCCTGTACTGTGACATCACTGTGTTTATTATCCCTGTACTGTGACATCACTGTGTTTATTATCCCTGTACTGTGACATCACTGTGTTTATTATCTCTGTACTGTGACATCACTGTGTTTATTATCCCTGTACTGTGACATCACTGTGTTTATTATCCCTGTACTGTGACATCACTGTGTTTATTATCTCTGTACTGTGACATCACTGTGTTTATTATCCCTGTACTGTGACATCACTGTGTTTATTATCCCTGTACTGTGACATCACTGTGTTTATTATCCCTGTACTGTGACATCACTGTGTTTATTATCCCTGTACTGTGACATCACTGTGTTTATTATCCCTGTACTGTGACATCACTGTGTTTATTATCCCTGTACTGTGACATCACTGTGTTTATTATCCCTGTACTGTGACATCACTGTGTTTATTATCTCTGTACTGTGACATCACTGTGTTTATTATCCCTGTACTGTGACATCACTGTGTTTATTATCCCTGTACTGTGACATCACTGTGTTTATTATCCCTGTACTGTGACATCACTGTGTTTATTATCTCTGTACTGTGACATCACTGTGTTTATTATCCCTGTACTGTGACATCACTGTGTTTATTATCCCTGTACTGTGACATCACTGTGTTTATTATCCCTGTACTGTGACATCACTGTGTTTATTATCCCTGTACTGTGACATCACTGTGTTTATTATCCCTGTACTGTGACATCACTGTGTTTATTATCCCTGTACTGTGACATCACTGTGTTTATTATCCCTGTACTGTGACATCACTGTGTTTATTATCCCTGTACTGTGACATCACTGTGTTTATTATCCCTGTACTGTGACATCACTGTGTTTATTATCCCTGTACTGTGACATCACTGTGTTTATTATCCCTGTACTGTGACATCACTGTGTTTATTATCCCTGTACTGTGACATCACTGTGTTTATCATCCTGTACTGTGACATCACTGTGTTTATTATCTCTGTACTGTGACATCACTGTGTTTATTATCTCTGTACTGTGACATCACTGTGTTTATTATCCCTGCACTGTAACATCACTGTGTTTATTATCCCTGTACTGTGACATCACTGTGTTTATTATCCCTGTACTGTGACATCGCTGTGTTTATTATCCTGTACTGTGACATCCCTGTGTTTATTATCCCTGTACTGTGACATCACTGTGTTTATTATCTCTGTACTGTGACATCACTGTGTTTATTATCCTTGTACTGTGACATCACTGTGTTTATTATCCCTGTACTGTGACATCACTGTGTTTATTATCCCTGTACTATGACATCACTGTGTTTATTATCCCTGTACTGTGACATCACTGTGTTTATTATCTCTGTACTGTGACATCACTTTGTTTATTATACCTGTACTGTGACATCACTGTGTTTATTATTCCTGTACTGTGACATCACTGTATTTATTATCCCTCTACTGTGACATCACTGTGTTAATTATCCCTGTACTGTGACATCACAGTTTTTACGATCCCTGTACTGTGACATCACTGTGTTTATTATCTCTGTACTGTGACATCACTGTGTTTATTATCTCTGTACAGTGACATCACTGTATTTATTATCCCTATACTGTGACATCGCTGTGTTTATTATCCCTTTACAGTGACATCACTGTATTTATTATCCCTGTACTGTGACATCACCGTGTTTATTATCCCTGTACTGTGACATCACTGTGTTTATTATCCCTGTACTGTGACATCACTGTGTTTATTATCCCTGTACTGTGACATCACTGTGTTTATTATCCCTGTACTGTGACATCACTGTGTTTATTATCTCTGTACTGTGACATCACTGTGTTTAATATCCCTGTACTGTGACATCACTGTGTTTATTATCCCTGTACTGTGACATCACTGTGTTTATTATCCCTGTACTGTGACATCACTGTGTTTATCATCCTGTACTGTGACATCACTGTGTTTATTATCTCTGTACTGTGACATCACTGTGTTTATTATCTCTGTACAGTGACATCACTGTATTTATTATCCCTATACTGTGACATCGCTGTGTTTATTATCCCTGTACAGTGACATCACTGTATTTATTATCCCTATACTGTGACATCACTGTGTTTATTATCCCTGCACTGTAACATCACTGTGTTTATTATCCCTGTACTGTGACATCACTGTGTTTATTATCCCTGTACTGTGACATCACTGTGTTTATTATCCCTGTACCGTGACATCACCATGTTTATTATCACTGTCCTGTGACATCACTGTGTTTATTATCCCTGTACTGTGGCATCACTGTGTTTATTATCCCTGTACTGTGACATCACTGTGTTTATTATCCCTGTACTTTGGTATCACTGTGTTTATTATCTCTATACTGTGACATAACTGTGTTTATAATCCCTGTACTGTGACATCACTGTGTTTACTAGCCTTGTACTGTGACATCACTGTGTTTATTATCCTGTACTGTGACATCACTGTGTTTATTATCTCTGTACTGTGACATCACTGTGTTTATGATCCCTGTACTGTGACATCACTGTGTTTATTATCCCTGTACTGTGACATCACTGTGTTTATGATCCCTGTACTGTGACATCACTGTGTTTATTATCCCTGTACTGTGACATCACTGTGTTTATTATCACTGCACTGTGACATCACCATGTTTATTATCACTGTACTGTGACATCACTGTGTATATTATCTCTGTACTGTGACACCACTGTGTTTATTATCCCTGTACTGTGACATCACTGTGTTTATTATCCCTGTACTGTGACATCACTGTGTTTATTATCTCTTTACTGTGACATCACAGTGTTTATTATCCCTGTACTGTGACATCACTGTGTTTATTATCCCTGTACTGTGACATCACTGTGTTTATTATCTCTTTACTGTGACATCACAGTGTTTATTATCTCTGTACTGTGACATCATTGTGTTTATTATCTCTGTACTGTGACATCACTGTGTTTATTATCCTGTACTGTGACATCACTGTGTTTATTATCCCTGTACTGTGACATCACTGTGTTTATTATCCCTGTACTGTGACATCACTTTGTCAATTATACCTGTACTGTGACATGACTGTGTTTATTATTCCTGTACTGTGACATCACTGTGTTTATTATCCCTGTACTGTGACATCACTGTGTTTATTATCCCTGTACTGTGACATCACTGTGTTTATTATCCCTGTACTGTGACATCACTGTGCTTATTATCCCTGTACTGTGACATCACTGTGTTTATCATCCTGTACTGTGACATCACTGTGTTTATTATCTCTGTACTGTGACATCACTGTGTTTATTATCTCTGTACTTTGATATCACTGTGTTTATTATCCCTGCACTGTAACATCACTGTGTTTATTATCCCTGTACTGTGACATCACTGTGTTTATTATCCCTGTACTGTGACATCGCTGTGTTTATTATCCTGTACTGTGACATCCCTGTGTTTATTATCCCTGTACTGTGACATCACTGTGTTTATTATCTCTGTACTGTGACATCACTGTGTTTATTATCCTTGTACTGTGACATCACTGTGTTTAATATCCCTGTACTGTGACATCACTGTGTTTATTATCCCTGTACTATGACATCACTGTGTTTATTATCCCTGTACTGTGACATCACTGTGTTTATTATCTCTGTACTGTGACATCACTTTGTTTATTATACCTGTACTGTGACATCACTGTGTTTATTATTCCTGTACTGTGACATCACTGTATTTATTATCCCTCTACTGTGACATCACTGTGTTAATTATCCCTGTACTGTGACATCACAGTTTTTACGACCCTGTACTGTGACATCACTGTGTTTATTATCTCTGTACTGTGACATCACTGTGTTTATTATCTCTGTACAGTGACATCACTGTATTTATTATCCCTATACTGTGACATCGCTGTGTTTATTATCCCTGTACAGTGACATCACTGTATTTATTATCCCTATACTGTGACATCACTGTGTTTATTATCCCTGTACTGTGACATCACCGTGTTTATTATCCCTGTACTGTGACATCACCGTGTTTATTATCCCTGTACTGTGACATCACTGTTTTTATTATCCCTGTACTGTGACATCACTGTGTTTATTATCTCTGTACTGTGACATCACTGTGTTAATATCCCTGTACTGTGACATCACTGTGTTTATTATCTCTGTACTGTGACATCACTGTGTTTATTATCCTGTACTGTGACATCACTGTGTTTATTATCCCTGTACTGTGACATCACTGTGTTTATCATCCTGTACTGTGACATCACTGTGTTTATTATCTCTGTACTGTGACATCACTGTGTTTATTATCTCTGTACAGTGACATCACTGTATTTATTATCCCTATACTGTGACATCGCTGTGTTTATTATCCCTGTACAGTGACATCACTGTATTTATTATCCCTATACTGTGACATCACTGTGTTTATTATCCCTGCACTGTAACATCACTGTGTTTATTATCCCTGTACTGTGACATCACTGTGTTTATTATCCCTGTACTGTGACATCACTGTGTTTATTATCTCTGTACTGTGACATCACTGTGTTTATTATCCTTGTACTGTGACATCACTGTGTTTATTATCCCTGCACTGTAACATCACTGTGTTTATTATCCCTGTACTGTGACATCACTGTGTTTATTATCCCTGTACTGTGACATCACTGTGTTTATTATCTCTGTACTGTGACATCACTGTGTTTATTATCCCTGTACTGTGACATCACTGTGTTTAATATCCCTGTACTGTGACATCACTGTGCTTATTATCCCTGTACTGTGACATCACTGTGTTTATCATCCTGTACTGTGACATCACTGTGTTTATTATCTCTGTACTGTGACATCACTGTGTTTATTATCTCTGTACTTTGATATCACTGTGTTTATTATCCCTGCACTGTAACATCACTGTGTTTATTATCCCTGGACTGTGACATCACTGTGTTTATTATCCCTGTACTGTGACATCGCTGTGTTTATTATCCTGTACTGTGACATCCCTGTGTTTATTATCCCTGTACTGTGACATCACTGTGTTTATTATCTCTGTACTGTGACATCACTGTGTTTATTATCCCTTTACAGTGACATCACTGTATTTATTATCCCTATACTGTGACATCACCGTGTTTATTATCCCTGTACTGTGACATCACCGTGTTTATTATCCCTGTACTGTGACATCACCGTGTTTATTATCCCTGTACTGTGACATCACTGTTTTTATTATCCCTGTACTGTGACATCACTGTGTTTATTATCTCTGTACTGTGACATCACTGTGTTAATATCCCTGTACTGTGACATCACTGTGTTTATTATCTCTGTACTGTGACATCACTGTGTTTATTATCTCTGTACTGTGACATCACTGTGCTTATTATCCCTGTACTGTGACATCACTGTGTTTATCATCCTGTACTGTGACATCACTGTGTTTATTATCTCTGTACTGTGACATCACTGTGTTTATTATCTCTGTACAGTGACATCACTGTATTTATTATCCCTATACTGTGACATCGCTGTGTTTATTATCCCTGTACAGTGACATCACTGTATTTATTATCCCTATACTGTGACATCACTGTGTTTATTATCCCTGCACTGTAACATCACTGTGTTTATTATCCCTGTACTGTGACATCACTGTGTTTATTATCCCTGTACTGTGACATCACTGTGTTTATTATCTCTGTACTGTGACATCACTGTGTTTATTATCCTTGTACTGTGACATCACTGTGTTTATTATCCCTGCACTGTAACATCACTGTGTTTATTATCCCTGTACTGTGACATCACTGTGTTTATTATCCCTGTACTGTGACATCACTGTGTTTATTATCTCTGTACTGTGACATCACTGTGTTTATTATCCCTGTACTGTGACATCACTGTGTTTAATATCCCTGTACTGTGACATCACTGTGCTTATTATCCCTGTACTGTGACATCACTGTGTTTATCATCCTGTACTGTGACATCACTGTGTTTATTATCTCTGTACTGTGACATCACTGTGTTTATTATCTCTGTACTTTGATATCACTGTGTTTATTATCCCTGCACTGTAACATCACTGTGTTTATTATCCCTGGACTGTGACATCACTGTGTTTATTATCCCTGTACTGTGACATCGCTGTGTTTATTATCCTGTACTGTGACATCCCTGTGTTTATTATCCCTGTACTGTGACATCACTGTGTTTATTATCTCTGTACTGTGACATCACTGTGTTTATTATCCTTGTACTGTGGCATCACTGTGTTTAATATCCCTGTACTGTGACATCACTGTGTTTATTATCCCTGTACTATGACATCACTGTGTTTATTATCCCTGTACTGTGACATCACTGTGTTTATTATCTCTGTACTGTGACATCACTTTGTTTATTATACCTGTACTGTGACATCACTGTGTTTTTTATTCCTGTACTGTGACATCACTGTATTTATTATCCCTCTACTGTGACATCACTGTGTTATTTATCCCTGTACTGTGACATCACAGTGTTTTCGACCCTGTACTGTGACATCACTGTGTTTATTATCTCTGTACTGTGACATCACTGTGTTTATTATCTCTGTACAGTGACATCACTGTATTTATTATCCCTATACTGTGACATCGCTGTGTTTATTATCCCTTTACAGTGACATCACTGTATTTATTATCCCTATACTGTGACATCACCGTGTTTATTATCCCTGTACTGTGACATCACTGTGTTTATTATCCCTGTACTGTGACATCACCGTGTTTATTATCCCTGTACTGTGACATCACTGTGTTTATTATCCCTGTACTGTGACATCACTGTGTTTATTATCTCTGTACTGTGACATCACTGTGTTTAATATCCCTGTACTGTGACATCACTGTGTTTATTATCTCTGTACTGTGACATCACTGTGTTTATTATCCCTGTACTGTGACATCACTGTGTTTATCATCCTGTACTGTGACATCACTGTGTTTATTATCTCTGTACTGTGACATCACTGTGTTTATTATCTCTGTACAGTGACATCACTGTATTTATTATCCCTATACTGTGACATCGCTGTGTTTATTATCCCTGTACAGTGACATCACTGTATTTATTATCCCTATACTGTGACATCACTGTGTTTATTATCCCTGCACTGTAACATCACTGTGTTTATTATCCCTGTACTGTGACATCACTGTGTTTATTATCCCTGTACTGTGACATCACTGTGTTTATTATCTCTGTACTGTGACATCACTGTGTTTATTATCCTTGTACTGTGGCATCACTGTGTTTAATATCCCTGTACTGTGACATCACTGTGTTTATTATCCCTGTACTATGACATCACTGTGTTTATTATCCCTGTACTGTGACATCACTGTGTTTATTATCTCTGTACTGTGACATCACTGTGTTTATTATCCCTGTACTGTGACATCACTGTGTTTATTATTCCTGTACTGTGACATCACTGTGTTTATTATCCCTGTACTGTGACATCACTGTGTTTATTATCCCTGTACTGTGACATCACTGTGTTTATCGATCCCTGTACTGTGACATCACTGTGTTTATTATCTCTGTACTGTGACATCACTGTGTTTATTATCTCTGTACAGTGACATCACTGTGTTTATTATCCCTGTACTGTGACATCACTGTGTTTATTATCCCTGTACAGTGACATCACTGTATTTATTATCCCTGTACTGTGACATCACTGTGTTTATTATCCCTGTACTGTGACATCACCGTGTTTATTATCCCTGTACTGTGACATCACCGTGTTTATTATCCCTGTACTGTGACATCACTGTTTTTATTATCCCTGTACTGTGACATCACTGTGTTTATTATCTCTGTACTGTGACATCACTGTGTTAATATCCCTGTACTGTGACATCACTGTGTTTATTATCTCTGTACTGTGACATCACTGTGTTTATTATCCTGTACTGTGACATCACTGTGTTTATTATCTCTGTACTGTGACATCACTGTGTTTATTATCTCTGTACTGTGACATCACTGTGTTTATTATCCTGTACTGTGACATCACTGTGTTAATATCCCTGTACTGTGACATCTCTGTGTTTATTATCTCTGTACTGTGACATCACTGTGTTTATTATCCTGTACTGTGACATCACTGTGTTTATTATCTCTGTACTGTGACATCACTGTGTTTATTATCTCTGTACGGTGACATCACTGTGTTTATTATCTCTGTACTGTGACATCACTGTGCACTATGCACAATATTCCCAGTATATACAGTACATTCGGAAAGTCTTCAGACTCTAACTTTTCTCACTTCTTGTTATGTTGCGGACTAAAATCAGAATAAAGTTAACATTTTCCCCCTCAATCTGTTATGTTGCAGCCTAAAATTTTAAGTTTTCTTTTTTTTTTAAAGTTAACATTTTTCCTCTCAAGCCCCCATAACGAGAAAGTGAAATCTTAGCTAATTATTGAAAGGAAAAAACTTAAATCTTGCATTGCCATAAGTATTCAGACCCTTTTCTCAGGACTTAGATAAGCCCCTTTGGCAGTGATTACAGCCTCCAGTCTTCTTAGGTATGATGCCACAAGGTTTGCACACCTTTGAGGATTTTCTGCCTCTATTATCTGCAGCTGTCAGGTGGGATGGGGACATTTCAGTGGGTTCAAGTCAGGGCTCTGGCTGAGATACTCAAGGACATTTTACAGAGTTGTCCCTAAGCCTCTCCTGTGTAGTCTTGACTGTGTGCTTAGGCTCATTGTCTTGTTGGAAGGTGAGCCTTTGGCCCAGTCTGAAATTCAGTGCTCTCTGGATCAGGTTTTCATTAAGAATATCTCTGTACTCTGCCCTTTTCAGCTTTCCCTCAAACCTGACGCGTCTCCCTGTCCCCCAGCATGATGCTGCCACCACCATGCTTCACTGTACAGATGGTATTGGGCAGGTGATGAGCAGTGTCAGGTTTTTGCAGACATGATGCATAAATTGAGGCAAAAACTTCATTCTTAGTTTTATCAGACCAGAGAATATTATTTCTCAAAGTCTGAATGTGCAGCACCCCAGTGCAGGGGGATATCTGCAAATTGGTTTGTTCATAGATGTTATGTAATGTATTATATTACTATGTTGTGTCTTCCACCCAGTATAATGTGCATGTATGGATAACCTAGGGTTAACAAACCCTGGCTCAGCCCTGGTTGGAGGATAGATGTGGGCTGGCCCCGCGCTGAACCTTTTGAAGAGTAGAGTGAGTGTGTGAGGAGGAGAGAGGAAGCAAGTCCATGTGCTCCTTCTTCTTCATCCAGAGACTAACTAATCTCTGTTAAAAGTTACTGCTTCTGCAGTTGTCATACATTTAGAACTGACCCTGGATGCACCGAAGTTATGGAGAGGCCTGCACCTCTTCATAACTTCAGCGGATCCGCCCCCAGCCTTTATTAATGAGGGAAAAATGAATCCAGACAGCAAAGGAAGCAATATGGGCAATCACAATACATTAGTAAGTGTCTTGTATTAAATTCTCTACATGTTAAAGGCTATTTGCTGAAGTGAGACAGCCCCTTTAAGTTTTAGATCCAAATTTCAGAAGCCCTGAAGTGATTTTGGACCTATGTGGAACACTGTAGAGTTTTAGTGAATTCCTATGTGATGCAGCTTCAGCCTGTCTCCCCTGGCTCCTGCTTGTGATAGACTTCTCTCTGTCACCTCTTCCATGCAGGGAAGAGAAAAGTAAAGCTCCTTCTCATAGGATGCAATGAATATTCTTCATACAGCAGTTACGGATAGCATAGGAAGACAGTGCGCAATAAGTAGAAAGTAAGCAGGTAGAAACTGTATCTTCAGCAGTAGGATGGAGGAACATACATATAAGGTAATAAAGAGGGCAGAGCTGTGAGGGGGGTAGTGTCTGAGTGCTGCCAAGAGGGACCCATGATGATGTCAACTGTGGGATAAAGAATATCCACTGTGCTCTCCAGCTCCCTCTAGTGGGAGCATTCTACTTTCTGTCCTCTGGGCTTTTAGCATTGCAAAAAGCCTTGCTTACCGCTCTCAGTCAGATCATCAATGTGGCTAAGGAGCGCCCCTTGTATTGACTCATACATTACACTGACCAATGCAATGCTCTCCTGTGGGCCTCTAGCTGGGTGTCGGACCCCCACAGATCAGACATTGATGGCCTATCCTGATAAGGCCTGTATTTAGAATATCATGCGAAGTCTCGTGAGTAATAACTCCGCCTTATCAGAGCCAATACATTCTAAGGCAAATTGCGGATCCGCAAAAAAAAACTAAAAACGGATGACATCTGTATGCCATCCATTTTTTTTTTTTTTTGCAGATCCATTGTAACAATGCCTAAAATGGACAAGAATAGGACATGTTCTATTTTTTTTGCGGGGCTATGGAACGGACTTACTAATGCAGACAGCTGTCCGCATTTTTTTGCGGACCCATTGAAATGAATGGGTCTGCATCCTTTTCGCTAAAAAAAACGGAACGGACACGGAAACAAAATACATTCGTATGCATGTAGCCCAATACTGCTTCCAGATCGCGAACGGAAACTGAAGCATATAATAATGTTTTAACAGTAAGTACATTGAAAAATTGGGCTGGGCATAACATTTTCAATAGATGCGTCCACAAAACTGAACGGATACGGAAGACATACTGATGCATTCCGTTTATTTTACAGCCCCATTGACTTGAATAGAGCCACGGAACGTGATTTGCGGGCAGTAATAGAACATGACTCAAAATGTAGCGGAATGGAAATACAGAAACGGAATGCATACGGAGTACATTTAGTTTTTTTGGCGGACCCATTGAAATGAATGGTTTCGTATACGGACGGTATACTGAACGCAAAAAACGGCCCGTATACGGACGCAAAAAACGTTTGCGTGAACGAGCCCTAACATTTAAATAGCCTGCTTGTCACTCTCAGCTGTTTTTTTTTTATGAAGGCTGCCCAGATGAGCTCCATGATGGCTGCAAAGATCATCCTGATGATGATGTCCATCCGTAAAGTCTTATATTGTGCATTATTGCTGACGCTCACCTATGGGGTAGTGCACATGTACTCACTGGGGTTTAAAGTTAGTGGCTTTAATGTACAATACAAGGCCCTTACTAATGTATTGTGATTGTCCATGTTGCCTCCTTTGCTGGCTGGATTCATTTTTCCATCACATTCATTAAACATGGCTCATTTCCAGGGGTTGTGGCCACCGCTGCAGTGCAGATACAAGGTGGTCGGGACGGAATCTGCTGCGCATGCGTGCCTATATGTGCTCCCATGGTCCCAGCTACCAAACCAAGAGTCTGAAGCTTTTTCCTAAAGTGTGCAAGCACGACCAACCGCCGCTGGATTGCAGGGTGGTCGTAACCCCTAGAAGCGAGCTGGAAAGAGAAAAAGGGGTCAGTCAGCACATTCCAATGCGCAGGTTCACATTAACGAAGAAAAAAATACAATGCAACAGCGCTCTGCAAACCAAAGTACAAAAAAGTATTCGGATGCTAATGCTACGCTTATTAAGTAAATTTGAGATTCTTGGCAAATACATTTTGTACTAAATTATTTGGGCCCGTCTGCCACACGTCAAGGTGATCTCTGTAAGACAGGAACACTAAATTCTACCTGTTATGTGCCAGGACGGCTACCATAAAATTCAGAGAGTGCAGGTTCCACATGCATGCTGGGCCCACCTTAATTTTTGTCATTTTTGGTGCCAAAATGGCCTCCAGTAAATCCAGGGAATGCAGGTACCAACATGCATGCCGAGAAGTGAGCAGTGTATAATGTGATGGTAAAATGAATCCAGCCAGCAAAGGAGGCAACATGGGCAATAAGTTTACATTTTGATCAAAAGGCAGTAAGCCCACTCACCCCTTCACGGTTGTCTCCTAGAGTGGGTACTAACGCTAAATCTGACCTGCAATGGGCCAAGCCAGTCACATAAAATCCTCATAGCGCTGAATATTACCTGTTATGGGCCACGACAGCCACATAAAATCCAGGGAGTGTGGGTCCAGCATGCATGCTGGAACAAACCTTACTTATTGTCATTTTTGGTGCCAAAATGGCCTCCAGTAAATCCAGGGAATGCAGGTACCAACATGCATGCCGAGAAGTGAGCAGTGTATAATGTGATGGTAAAATGAATCCAGCCAGCAAAGGAGGCAACATGGGCAATAAGAACACATTAGTGCTTTGTATTAACTTTCTCTACATGATAAATGTTATTTGCTGAAGTGAAACAAACCCTTCAAGCAGTAATTGCGTGTACTTGTAGTCAGTGTACACAGGTATATATGCAGACAGTATGAAATGATACACATAGTGTGACAAACCATTTTAAAATACTGGGCTGGAGGGGGACTCACAACCCAGACACCTTTAATCCGTCCCTGTACATGGCCACCGCTCTATGCACTTGGCGGACTTAGGAGCCCTGTTCTTGTTATCGTCAGGGGTCCCAACAATTAGTCATATCCTATGTATAGGAGGTGGTCACCGTCTGCATAGGTTTGGAGTCATTTACAAAGACTGGATTTTCGCTGCTGAAGAAGGAGTAACTTTTAACGAGACCTGCACCCTATTCTAATTTACGGTACTTTCACACTAGCGCAGTGGTCACATGTGGCTCTTTAGCCCCTTGATATTGGCTCTTCCAGGTGCGGGCTCACACGTTCAGTGTGATCGCATTTTCATTGCCCCTGGCAAAAATCGGCAGGAGGGAGAGGACCAGGAAGCGGTGAAGGCTCTGTACTCACCGCTTCCTGGTCCTCGGCTGTAGGCTGTGCAGGACTGCGCACAGTGTGAGGCGCTCTGTGACGTCACGCTGTGCACGCCAGTTCACAGCACAGCCGACAGCAGGAGGATCACAGAGCGAGGGTGGTGAGGAGCAGCGGCATCCAGGAGCAGGAGAGGTAAGTGCTTTTTTATTTTATGAAACTTGGGGCTGATCTGAGGCAATGGGGTGATGAGAATCATAATGGGGATATAGGAGGCATTATGGATGATGAGAGGCATCATTGATGATAATGGGGATGAGAGGCATGAGGCTCTTATCTGAAGTCCGATTGGGGGTCATTTACTTTGGGGTCTGAGCTGACGTCTGATCTGAGGGAGGTCTTATTAACATTGGGGGTCTGATTAGTGGTTTGACCTGAGGTGTAATGAAAATTATATAATTTTTTTCATATTGTCCTCCTCTAAAACCTACGTGCGTCTTATAGGGTGAAACGTTGTGGAGTGAAAGATGTAGTGTCGAGGATTGAGAAAGGTTCGTTAAGATGGTTAGGAAAACCCTTAGGTTAATAACAATGTACCTTCCTATATAGTTTACGTTTAAAAAATTTGGCTCTCAGAAAAAATTTAATCGCTGTTTTGTTGATATTCGGCTCTGTTGACTAATAAGTTTGTCCACCACTGCACTAGCGTTTTGGATTCCGTTTGTGAGATCCGTTTCAGGGATCTCACAAACGGTCCAAAACGAATCAGTTAAGCCCCAATGCATTCTGAATGGATAAGGATCCGTTCAGAATGCATCAATTCGGCTCCGTTCCGCTTCTATTCTGTTTTGGAGACGGACACCAAAACGCAGCTTGTTGTATTTTGGTGTCCGTCTGAAGAGGCGGAGCCTAACGGATCTGTTTTGATTTACAATGTAAGTCAATGGGGACGGATCCGTTTTTAATGACACAATATGGTGCATTTGAAAACGGATCCGTTCCCCATTGACTTTCAATGTAATTCAAAACGGATCCATTTTGGACTTTGTCATTTTTCTTTAAAACTAATGCAAACGGATCCGTTCTGAACGGATACAAACGTTTGCATTACAGTTGCGGATCCGTCTGTGCAAATAAACAGGCGGATCCGCACCAACGCAAGTGTGAAAGTAGCCTTAGACGCACCTCTGACAGTCCTTGCACTTGGAGTAAAGACTACTGCAGCCCCTGACTGGACTAGTGTCTGCTCCTCTTTCACGCCTGTTTTCGGGCATAAACGATAGTAAATGTTGTCCTGTGACTTCTGGTACGCTAAAAACTGGCATTAAAATAGTTTGTAAATGACCCCCATTGTGTTCGTAGTCCATTTAGTGAGTGCAAATGCCACTTCATGCACTGTGTCATCTATAACTGGGCTTCTTATAGAGGTTATTAAAAAGGGGTTGTGCCAAGTTTTCAAGATATCCCCTCTAACTGATCGGTGGGGTGGTCGGACCACTGAGACCCACACTGATCCCGAGAACGGGGGTACTGGTTCCCCATATGCTGCCCTCCATTCATTCTCTGTGGGACTGCTGTCTCTGGCAACCCCATAGTGCAGGGATCAGCAACCTCCGGCACGCCAGCTGTTCAGAAACTACAACTCCCAGAAAGCTTCATTCACTTCTGTGGGGGGTTAGAAGAACAGCCAAGCATGTTTGCATGTTGGGAGTTGTAGTTGCACAGCAGCTGGAGTGCTGAAGGTTGCTGATCCCCTGGTATATAGAATGAGGCCAGGTGCATGCCCTGCCTGCCAATCTAATATATCGGCAACGGATCCCTCAAGGTGGTGGCTGGAGGAGTCCTGTCCGGCCAACACCAAGCTCGCTCCCCATAGAAATCAATGGGAGCACACCGCGCGTGACCAATCACTTTTATGGGCTGACGGAAATAGCCGAGCCAGCACTCGGCTGTTTTTGGCGGCCCCATAGAAAATAAATGGAGGGCGGCTGCGCATGCGTAGTGCGCCCCTCAACACTTTCGGGGCTACGTTCTCGATATAGGCACGGGTCCCAGCAGTGGCATACCTACCATATAGGCAGGCCATGCAGCTGCTATGGGGCCGTTGAGGGAGGGGGCCTGCAGTGGAGGAGAGGCCCCGCCCCCTAATTGCTCCCATCTATCCTCCTAAAGCTAAAGGACCTTTGATGATGTTATCACAGGTCCTGTAAGGGAACTGCATAGTGTAAAGTGTAGTTTCCAGGTTAATACAGTACATCTGTCAGGACCTGTGAGGACATCATCTTCAACATCACAGGTCCTGCAGGATCTAGCAAAGGAACTACACCAAAAATGGTGTAGTTCCCAGGTTTGAAAAGTACATCTGCCAGGTCCTTCCACCCCTAATAGCAAGTATTAGGGTCCATTCACGTGTCCGTTGTTTTTCTATAATCCAAAAATAGGACCGTTTTTTTGCGGATCCTATTTTCCAAGAATTCTTTCCGTTTGTCATCCATTTTTTGCGGATCCGCAAAAAACGGATAGAAGAATATAATTGCATTGCACAACGGACCGCAATTTTCGGATTAGAATAGGACATGTTCTATTTTTTTACGGACACTATTTACTGAGAAAATTATGCGGACAGCACTCTTTGTGCTGTCCGCATATTTTATAGACCCATTGAGAATCAACGGGTCCGAATTCTGTCTGCAACTATTCCGTGACTAGTCCGAAAAATCGGGATCAGATGCGGAACTAAACAACGGACGTGTGAATGGACCCTTATAATTTCACAATCAGCTCTGCATTGATCCATACAGACTGGAATGGAGTGGTAAGAGGAGGTCCTTTACTTCTTGTCATTTAACGCCAACCCAATCGCCCCCCCCCCCCGCGCTTTTACTCATTGCTCACTCATATATAATACTTAAGACAGTTACAGTGACCCCTACCTCATGTACCTGACACAGTGACCATAATGTATAACTGACCACATATATCTGTACATACTGCATCCATTATACCTATTACAGCTCTGTATATGTATGTGTGTGTGTGTGTGTGTATATATATATATATATATATATATATATATATATATATGAAAAATGGCGGCACTGGACAAAAGTACTTGGGCGGGTGCAATGTTCAATGGGGACTGACCATAAGCCCCAAGATAATAATATGGAAAAACGAACTGCACTCCAAAAAATAAATAAAAAAAAGATCATTTATTGACCCGTGCGGTGCAACGTTTCGGCTCTGAACCTAGAGCCTTTCTCACTTCACAAGTGTGTGTATATATATATCTATATATATATATATACACATACATACACACGCACTGCATATATTACACAGTATTGTAGATGCAATATGTAGATATATAGTATATACAGCAGTGTACTGATATGTGAGGTACGAGGTATAATAGATGCAGTGTGTATAGATATATAGTATATACAGCAGCATGGGCGTAGGAAGCCCCAAAAATCTGGGGGGGACAGCACTTATGGGGCCCCTGTGTCCCCGCCCACCCTCAAGCCACACCCACATATCTCCAGCCCCCCACCCCCCCCAAGTGCCAGAAATCTCTCCAAACGGCGATACAGATGACTATGGAGATGAACGCTTCCACAATGTGCCCCGCCACCGCCGCACACATTGCGCTGCTGCTGGGGGGGATTTTTGCATACCCGTCCCCCCGCATTATTTCCTGGGGGGGATCCACCCCCCCCCGCTTCCTACGCCTGTGTACAGCAGTGTACTGATATGTGAGGTATGAGGTATAATAGATGCAGTGTGTATAGATATATAGTATATACAGCAGTGTACTGATATGTGAGGTATGAGGTATAATAGATGCAGTGTGTATAGATATATAGTATATACAGCAGTGTACTGATATGTGAGGTATGAGATATAATAGATGCAGTGTGTATAGATATATAGTATATACAGCAGTGTACTGATATGTGAGGTATGAGATATAATAGATGCAGTGTGTACAGATATATAGTATATACAGCAGTGTACTGATATGTGAGGTATGAGATATAATAGATGCAGTGTGTACAGATATATAGTATATACAGCAGTGTACTGATATGTGAGGTACGAGGTATAATAGATGCAGTGTGTACAGATATATAGTATATACAGCAGTGTACTGATATGTGAGGTACGAGGTATAACAGATGCAGTGTGTATAGATATATAGTATATACAGCAGTGTACTGATATGTGAGGTATGAGGTATAATAGATGCAGTGTATACAGATATATAGTATATACAGCAGTGTACTGATATATGAGGTACGAGGTATAATAGATACAGTGTGTACAGATATATAGTATATACAGCAGTGTACTGATATGTGAGGTATGAGGTATAATAGATGCAGTGTGTATAGATATATAGTATATACAGCAGTGTACTGATATGTGAGGTACGAGGTATAATAGATGCAGTGTGTACAGATATATAGTATATACAGCAGTGTACTGATATGTGAGGTACGAGGTATAACAGATGCAGTGTGTATAGATATATAGTATATACAGCAGTGTACTGATATGTGAGGTATGAGGTATAATAGATGCAGTGTATACAGATATATAGTATATACAGCAGTGTACTGATATGTGAGGTACGAGGTATAACAGATGCAGTGTGTACAGATATATAGTATATACAGCAGTGTACTGATATGTGAGGTATGAGGTATAATAGATGCAGTGTGTACAGATATATAGTATATACAGCAGTGTACTGATATGTGAGGTACGAGTTATAATAGATGCAGTGTATACAGATATATAGTATATACAGCAGTGTACTGATATGTGAGGTATGAGATATAATAGATGCAGTGTGTACAGATATATAGTATATACAGCAGTGTACTGATATGTGAGGTATGAGGTATAATAGATGCAGTGTGTATAGATATATAGTATATACAGCAGTGTACTGATATGTGAGGTATAATAGATGCAGTGTGTACAGATATATAGTATATACAGCAGTGTACTGATATGTGAGGTACGAGGTATAATAGATGCAGTCTGTTCAGATATATAGTATATACAGCAGTGTACTGATATGTGAGGTACGAGGTATAACAGATGCAGTGTGTACAGATATATAGTATATACAGCAGTGTACTGATATGTGAGGTACGAGGTATAACAGATGCAGTGTGTATAGATATATAGTATATACAGCAGTGTACTGATATGTGCGGTATGAGATATAATAGATGCAGTCTGTACAGATATATAGTATATACAGCAGTGTACTGATATGTGAGGTACGAGGTATAATAGATGCAGTGTATACAGATATATAGTAGATACAGCAGCGGGGGCCCAATTTAGATTCTTGCTATGGGGCCCAGTAATTTCAATGTACGCCCCTGCCCGCAACTATAGGACAATAGGGACATATCCAAGCGATATGCCCCATTGTCTGTGATGAGACAACCCCTTTAAGTCAGTAACATTGCACGCTGTTCAGACAGTCTGCGGTACCTGCCGCAGCTAACATTAGTGACAGCAGGACGGGGCTACAGGCAGCGTTACCTCCTCCGACGATCACAGCGTCATATTTCAGCTTCGGCTCCCCTGAAGTTTTGGAATTAGCTCTTCCACTCAGGCAGCGGATTTGTTTCCCCAATCGTAAGCCCACAGCAGCCATCATCCGGCATCAAGGGCGAGAAATGTGGCTTTGTGCCCAACTCGTGCTGATTGAAGGGTGGACTTTGACGTTCTTCGCTTTGCTATTAACCTAAAATTTACAGCTGCAGTCAAGTTTCTTTTTTGTCAGCAATGGGATCCTCTGTGCAGAAAGTACAACCCAGCGTGCAGTCACCATGTAGGCAGGTCTCAGAACAGAAGGCTGGACTGCAGAGGGATGCTGAAGTATTCCTGCTATGTTCTCCTGAGGGTCTTGAAAAGCTTGCAATGAATAGAGAGGACCCAACAGGGGACAGAAGAGCTTTTCACTAAAGAATCTCAACGATCGGCCTTTAGAGCGAAGAGACTGCGGTGTCTGAACTCCTGACGTGACGTGTGATTTAGTAACTACATGTATTAACTATTGTGAAGCATCTGTTCTTATGACCATGTTGTACCATCCCTCTATTATTAATTCTAGACATTATGAATGAATTACTAGCAGTTTGCAGTGAATTCCAGATGGGGGTTACCAGTTGTGAGTGTGTCCCTGCACAGTCTGACACTATCCAATCAGTGCTGCCAGTGTCAAACTGTGCAGGGACACACCCCCACAACTGGTAACACCTGGTTGGACCTTTATTGCAGACAGTTGGCAGTACATTTATAAACTTCTAGTAGGTATAATAGAGGAAAAGAACAGAGTTGCATGAAGATGCTGTAGAATCATTATTACATGGGGAAATGCAAGGAGTTACTACAACAGACATGTCAGGAGAGGGGATGGGTCCTCATGAATCTATATGCCATTGGGGGATGCTATAGGGGGAGCATCAACATGAGGGAGACAGCAAGGCCCCTAGGGCTAAGGGGGTCCATGGAGATCTGGATAAACATGCCATACCAGTGACAGACTTGGGGGGGCTCCCCATCAGAATGTGGGAAAATGTGCATTTTAAATTATCATTTTTATTTAAAAATTATCCCTAGCCGCAAGTGAGCGGTTTAAAAAAACTGTTGGGTCAAGGGTCAATAGTTTCAGAACCTTGGCCCATTGGAGAGTCCTCGGTCTGGCCCGACCCAGTGCTCTAGGCTTGGGAAGTCCAAACCTCTCTGGTAGTTTGCTACATTGTATCAGTCTGGAGTTCAGATCACAGAGCATTGCCCAGGCTGGATACAATTGTATCCACTTCTCCTGTGAGGGCAGAGATGGCTACGTACAGGCTTACTGCCTGTGAATGGAGACAAGTGGTTTCATTCACTGACGTAGAAAATGGTGAAGAATTGGAACAAAGTATATTAGAAAGTTGTAGAGCTTCCCTATAGCCTGATTAAATAAAATAAAGGAAAACCGGGAAAAAATTTTTTTTTTTTTTTTTTAAATCCCTTCCTGACATCAACCATACATGTACGGCATAGCAATCGAGTTGGCACAAGCGCTGTGCCTCCCCGATCAGGGCAGGGACTTGGCTGTTACTGACGGCCAGGCACCTGCTGTAACTTCCGGCATCATGGATAACACCGATCCTGGGCGTTTAACCCCTTAGATGCAGCAGTCAATACTGACTTTCTAATATACTTTGTTGCAATTCCTCACCATTTTCTACATGTTTGCTGTCAGGGAATGAAACCACTTGTCTCCATTCACAGACAGTAAGCCTGTATGTAGCCATCTCTGCCCTCACAGGAGAATTGGATACAATTGTATCCAGCCTGGACAATGCTCTATGATCTGAAATCCAGACCGATACAATGTACCAAACTACTAGGGAGGTTTTGGACTTGCCAAGTTTAGAGCACTGGATTGGACCAGACGGAGGATCCGCCATCTAAGGGCTCATGCACATAACCGTATGTATTTTGTGGTCCGCAAAAAATACGGATCACGGCCGTGTGCATTCCGCACTTTGCAGAACAGCGGGCCCCTAACAGAACAGTCCTATCCTTGTCCGTAATGCTGACAATAACCCTGGGTTCAGACCACAGACTACAGACTATTTTGCAAATAGGAAACGCGCGTTCGTACGCGCGTTCTTGTGATTGACTACTGTGGTGTCAATCACAAAACGCGCGACAAACGCCCCAAAAAAAGCTCAAGTACTTGTTTATGCGTCAGGCGTTTTACAGCGCGTTCAAACGCGCTGTAAAACGCTCAAGTGAGAACCAGGGCCATAGGAAAGCATTAGTTTTCATGTGTTGAGCGTTTTACAGCGCGTTTGAACGCGCTGTAAAACGCTCAGGTGTGAACTTAGGGTAAAACACTCAGGTGTGAACTTAGGACGTGTTCTATTTTTACACGGAATGGAAACGGAATGCACACGGAGTACCTTCCATTTTTTTTGTGGACCCATTGAAATGAATGTTTCAGCATATAGTCCGAAAAAATAAAAAAAACAGAATGGACACCGAAAGAAAATACGTTCGCATGCATAAGCCCTAAGAGGTTTACAGAGGGAGGAGGCTCCCTTTTTCGCTGGGTGCCAATGGTTGCTATGGAATCCAGAAGCCTTACAAAGGCCTCCGGGTCTGCAAACTATGGAAGCCCATCAGGCCCTGCACAGACTGAGAATCACTGAAATTAATATCTCATGGAAAGTTGCAATGAGAAAAACACAATCACTGAAGACAACTTCCTAAAACTTAACTTTTAATCCAAAGCTATTATAGTACATTAATAAAACAAGTCCCAAACAGGACTAATAAATCCGTAGTACAACAGAAAAAGAGCCATTATAACCAGGACGGTAAGCCCCTAGATAGGGAAGCACAAATGGGACAACACGTCCATATACCTAATGTCTGTCCCTGTGTTTACCCTAGAAGGATCTGCTAAGACCAGAGATACGCCTTAAGGGTAGGCGTACTCTGTCCACGTGCCTCGGCTCACCTCGGCTCACCTGTCCCCATGTAGCCCTAAGATTTATCTGATACAAAATACACAATTCAAAGTCCCAACGCATTTCCCCTTATAATATTCAAGGTTCATCAGGGGACAATTGGTATCAAGAACTGGTGGTAAGATGCCAGAAAGGTAATACACAAAAAAACAAAAAGAGGAAAAAGAAAAAGAAAGACTGGAGTGCCCCACACCCGCACTAGTCTGTGAGGAGGTATTAAGACTGTAGTGAGAAATAAGAACTGTAATCAGCATAGACTGTAGATAAACTCAGTGCAGACCTTTAAACATGGTCAAATAGATAGAGACGACTTATACAGTACTTATCTGATCTATCCAGTCAGCATCCCTCAATCACAGACCATCAGTGCAGGGTTGGAGGGGCTCCAGGGGGCCAACAGATACAGCTCATAGGCGAACAGTCAGTGTAAAACGGACAGTTACAATGTAGTATAATAAAGCATGTACTGTACTGCAGTGTACCAGCGATCAGAACACCAGAAGCTGAAGTCCCCTAGAGGGACTAAAATATAAAGTGAAAAAAAATAAAAAAAAATAAAATAAGTTTCAAGTAAAAAACAAAAGCCCTTCTCTCCTCATCTAGCCATTTACTATTGAAAAATCCAACATAGTTTGCACTGCCATGTCTGTAACTACCTGCTCTACAAAAATATTACATGATGTACCCAGTCAGGGGAACACAATAAAAAAGTATGCCAGAGCAGCCATTTTTTGGTCACCTCGCCTCCCAAAAGGCATAATATCAAGCAATCAAAAAGTCATATGTAAAGGAAAAATACTTAATCACCAGTCCGCAAGAATCTGCTGCAGGTCCGAGGAGTGTTGTGGGATAAATCACACTTTTAAGAAAATGTACATATAAGGTTCGGACCGCAAATTGCGGAGGATTCCTCTGATACGCCTGTTGTCAGTAAAGTGCCGTGTAAGTACAATCTGTGCACTACAGGGCGGCATAACCATATATTCTTCCACCAATTTGCAGGATATCCACAAATAGGACGACTACAGACCTCGATACTTTTCTAAAGGGAGAAAAAAACTGTTTTACATCACCTATTTATACACGCGCGGTCCGAACCTTATATGTACAAAAAGTCATATATACCCCAAAATGGTACAAATGATAATGGCAACTCATCCTGCAAAAGACTAAGCCCTCACACAGCTCCGTCAGGAGAAAAAAAAAAGTATGGACGCCTGAAAATGTCTGTACTGTTTTCACAGAGGCCGTTTTAAAGCAACATGGCGCCGGTAAAAAAATCCATCAAAATCTGTGCTACAAAACCCAAAACAGTGGTCCTTCCCTTCTGATCCCTGCAGTGTGCCCAAACTGCAGTTTACTTCCACATTTATGGCATTTCTCAGATGGCAAAAGCCGGGCACAGCATATTGGGCACTGAACTTCATCCAATCTGTGGAAATCTTGCCTTTTTTATTTCACACCGTCCCCTGCTTATTAATTTCTGCAAAACACCGGTGGACTCAAAATGCTCACTGCACCACTTGATAAATACCTTGAGGGGTGTAGTAGTTTGCAAAGTGATGTTGCTTAGGGCTCATGCCTACGAACGTGAGGGCTCCGTGCCAATGCTGCAGACCCCAAATAGCCGTCCAAAATGCAAGGGCACTGGCCATGTGCATTCCATAGTGTGGATGGGGACCTATTGACTTGAATGGGTTGGCGATCCGAAAAAAACGACAATAGATAGGACATGTCTCATCTTCTGCGGGGTGGAGGCACGGACCCGAAAGCCCACGAAAGGGCTTCGTAGTGCTTCCGATCTGTGCTTCTATTGGCAGTATCTTGCTGCTCACGGACCCATTCAAGTCAATGGGTCAGCATCCACACCACGGACTGCGCACAGCCAGGGCCTGTATATGGCGGACCCGTACTTTACGTTCAGCAATACTGGCACGGAGCCCTTACATTTGTGGGCGTGAGCTCTTATTGGGGGTTTCCACTGTACGGGTACTTCAGGGGCACTTCAAATGTGATGTAGTATCTGAAAACCATTCCAGCAAATCTGTGCTCCCAAAGCCAATTGGCGCTCCTTCCCTTCTGAGCCCTGCCATGTGCCCATACAGCAGCTTACACGTACATTTAGAATTTCCTTACCCAGTAGAACCTGCCTATCTATTCAAAGGGTGTAAGTCTCTGATGGCACACCATGAGCACAACATATTGGGCACTAAACTGCCATATATGTTGAAATATGACTATTTTCATTTTGCACTGTCCGCTTCACATTCATTTTTGCCAAGTACCTGTGGCGTCAAAATGATCACTCCATAACGGGTCACTTTTTGGGAGTAACACTTTTATTTCACCCCGGAGCCTCTACAGTTGTCGGCACAAGCTGCATAAATCACCCCATTGGGTCTGAAATGCACATGGTGCTCTTTTACTCCTGTGACCCCTCATACATTCAGGCAAGAGATTAGGGCCACATATTGGTTGTTTCTAAAACCAGGAAACACAGCATCAGAGGTCTTGCTTTTCACACTGTGTTTTTAAAAATTCTATGCTTTTAACGCTTGCTTTTACAGGAGAAATGGATTCAAATGGAAATCTGCCAAAAAAATATAATTTTTAAAATGTCTCCTCAATTTTCCTTAAATTCCTGTGGAACACCTAAAAGGTTAACAGTTTCAAAAACCAGTTTTGAAAAATTTGAGTTTCTAAGATGAAGTCATTTATGGGTGGTTCTATCATTAAAACCCCTCAAAGTCACCTTGGAACTGAACTGGTCCCTTTTGGACATTTGAAAATGTGAAAAGTCGCTTCCAAAGGTATGTCTTCTGGAGTTAAAAAATGATATTTACAAAATGATGGCAACATAAAGTAGATATATGGTGAATGTTAATTAAAGGGGTATTCCCATCACAGACAATGGGCGCATATCGCTAGGATATGCTCCCTTTGTCTGATAGTTGCCGGTCCCACCTTCCCAGCTCCGTTCTTGGTAACCCTGGGTTCAGACCTGAGTGTTCTTGAAACGCGCGTTTTACGCGCGATTTTGTCGCGCGTATTTCAGCGCATTTTTGCAAATAGGAAACGCGCGTTCGTACGCGCGTTCTTGTGATTGACTACTGTGGTGTCAATCACAAAACGCGCGACAAACACCCCCAAAAAAAGCTCAAGTACTTGTTAATGCGTCGGGTGTTTTACAGCGCGTTTGAACGCGCTGTAAAACGCTCAAGTGAGAACCAGGGCCATAGGAACGCATTGGTTTTCATGTGTTGAGCGTTTTACAGCGCGTTTGAACGCGCTGTAAAACGCTCAGGTGTGAACTTAGGGTAAAGGTGCAGGTCCCAGAGGTGGGACTCGCACCTATCAGACAACGGGAGCATATCCTAGCGATATGCCCCCACTGTCTGTGATGGGAATACCACTTTAAAAACTATTTTGTGAGGTATCACCATCTTTCTTAAAAGCAAAACATTTTTAATTTTGAAAATGGCTTTTTTTTTTCAACATTTTCAGCAAATTTGGGATTTTTTTAATGAATGAAGGTAAAACATATCAACCCAAAATTTACCACTAACATGAAGTACAATGTGTCAAAAAATTAGAATGGCTTGGAAGTAAAAGCATTTCAAAGGTATTACTACGTAAAGTGACACGTCAGATTTTAAAAATTAGGCCGTAAGGGGTTAAAACGATCTCATCAGTGGGTCTATGTGAGTGTTGGGCCACTGCAAGACTTACCGGGGTCATTATGATTTACTTGTAAATTTAAGGGCAATTTGGTGAATGCATCTAAGATCTGTGAAGCCTGTGATGTCAGAAGGCAAACCACAGTAAATGTTTAACCCTTTATTATTTCATGTGACAGATTTCTATGTACATTGTCCACAATTCTATGCAATATAAAGAATATTTTCACTTTAAAGGGGTTCTCAAGGAAACAAATATCGACGGCCCGATCCTCATCAATATCAGATTGGTGGGGTCCGACACCCCTGCCGATCAGCTGTTTCATTCTGCGCAGCGGGAAACTATATTGTAAACATAGGTGAAGGCAGACAGCGCCGTATACTGTGTTGTGGTCGTTATGGGGTACTGCAGCTCAGCTCCCATTCAATTTAACAGGAGGAGGAACTACACATTGTGCAGAGCCTTCTGCTTACATCCGTACTCTGGTCATTTCCAGCACTCCAGCAGCCCAAAACAGCTGATCACTGGAGGTACTGGGAGTCGGACCCCCACCGATCTGAAATTATGACCTATCCTGAGGACAGGCCATCAATATCTCTAACCCAGAGAACCCCTTTAATCACATCGTCATCAGTATTCTAAACCTGAAAAACCCCTTTAATGTGCAGTAAATGTTTCATCTATCTACCTAATAAATATTACATTCGTGTATATGAGACGTGGCTCCAGGAGGACACCGATTACCGGGTACGTTTGGTTCATGCACCGATTTCCCCTTCTGTCCCTCTACATCTAGGGTTTGCTTCATTTTCCATATACAGCGCTACCCTTCTTTAGGGTACACCCTCATGAAATACTGCAATACCAGACATGACCCATGAAGAAGGGTGGCGCTGTTTCTGATTTTTTTTTTAAGCCTCATACAAACACCCATCTCTGCCCTGGCCAACCAGCTTCCTTTGGGCTTATGGTCTCTGTTTTCCCCTAAGAGCAATAACACTGCGTGTCAGTGCAGTACACAGTGGACGTGTCAGTGCGGTATAGAGTGCACGTGTCAGTGCGGTACAGAGTGGACATGTGCAGGGGCTGGAGTCAGGACGATGGCCGGTGAGGCGGTCCCTCCTCGGCTGCTGATTCACAGGAGTGGTATACGCGAAGGCTCCCACAGCTTACGGGCCAGGTCCCGGCACTGCTGGATGATGAACTCCGGCGGGATAATGCCCAGGTGCAGGGTCAGCAGCTCGTAGCACTTCACCACCTCCGTCTGGTGGTGTTTAATGTAATATCGAAGTAATTTCCTAGAGGGGAAAGAAATTTTTTTTTTTTTTTAGTAAATTTGGCACAACCCTGTCAAATTCCAAAAATCAATCACTGCACACATCAACAGGACAATCTCTTTCTAATAAAGCTAGAACCGGCCCTGTACCTCACATCCTGAGATCACCCCATTCATTGTTCCAATTCTTATAATAGATTTATTTCCAGCTGGCAGCTCAGGGGAGTGTGTCCCTTCTGTTGCAGATCTCCCTATCACAGCTGGGAGGAAGGGAGTGTCCGTTCTGCTATAGCTCTCTCCTCATCACAGCTCAAGGGGCGTGTTCCTTCAGCTGCAGCTCTCTCCCTATCACAGCTCAGGAGTTGTGCTCTTTCTGCTGCAGCTCTCTCCTCATCACAGCTCAGAGGCATGTCCTTTCTGCTATAGCTCGCGCCGTATCACAGCACTTTCCCCATCATACCATTGAATGTCTCAGTAGCTATACTAAATACCTGCAATTACAAAAAAAATGCACAACCAGCTGCTGGTTTTACAAATGTAGGATATTTTGTTTGTGGGATAAATCCTTTCAATTGATGATTATTATGGATAATAACAAGAAAGAAGATATAATCTACAGTTTTACTGGAAATCGCCCTTAAAAGGACTCATCACGGACATTCCCTTTAAAGGGGTTGTCCCACAAAAATCATTAAATCAATAAAATGTATCTGTATGGCGCCACCTGCAGTTTGTTTTTTCCTTATTTCTTTGTCCCGCTCAGTGAGAAGGCCGCACATGCTCAGTTTCATCCTTCAACTGCCTCCTGAGCTGTGATAGAGAGAGCATGGACATGCCCCCTGAGCTGTGATGGGGAGAGCTGAGACACGCCCCCTGAGCTGTGATAGGTAGAGCTGAGACACGCCCCCTGAGCTGCAGCAGAAAAGACACACTCCCCTGAGCTGTCAGCTTGATATAAATCTAGCGGAGCAGTGAATGTTAAGATCTCTGGATCCATGTGAGGTGCAGGGCTGGTTCTAGCTTTGTTAGAAAGAGACTGTCATGTACTATATGATGATTTTCCTTTTTTACATTAGTCATGGATTAACCCCTTTAAGGCCACTATTGCAATAGGCTGATTTCCACGGACGAGGCCACAGACAATTTGTGGTCAGCTGCTCACTTCTCCTGCGGTGAAGGCCATTAGATGATACCATTCAAATGAATACATGGACGGGCAGATCTCACTAGTTGGTGGAGAACCGCTGCCAGCGCGTAGATTGGGCTCCCTATAACATGCATATGCCCAAGTGCGATACCCGCTGTATATGTCATGAAGAAAATTGTCAGCCCAATCCTTACTTCTCCTCGACATTTACTATCAGGGGAATATCGGGACGCCCCCCAAACACATTAGATAGCAGCCAGATATGTAGAAAACGTTAGATACCCTTTATCAGAGAAAATGCTGTTAAATGAACGCGCGCCTCTTATTCTGGATGGTCTCGTGTATACGCGGGAATACCGGGACGTTCTCCCTTTAGTAAGTGAAGCGAGATAACGAAAAGCTCTTTGCATCTAATTAACATTTAAACCAATTGCTGGGTAGAGAGGCGATAATGTGAGATCTCAGCGGAGCACTTCACAAAGACAATCTACACTCCTTAATATACAGCGGTGGAGACACGACAGGTGCATAATAAGACATCTATAGGCCTTAAAGTGGAAGATATCCGAAAATCATCCTCTGTCGGGGGGTCACCTGAGGTCCGTGAGTTTCCAAAGGCGGAGGACTCTGGATCCAGTGGCACGGGATCCGCACTGGAACGGGTCTCTACTGAAATCTGGGGTATTCCAGTTGTTACAAGTTATCCCCTATACACAGGATAAGGGCTAACTATTAGATTGGTGGGGGTCCTATCGCTGGGGTCCCCAGAAGAACGAGGACCCAATACCCCTCCAAAATAAGCGGAGTGGTGGGGCGAGCATGCACACTGCTGCTCCGTTTATCTCTATGGGAATTCCGGAGATAGTCGCGTAGAACACTTAGCAATTTCTGGACCTCCTATAGCGAGAAATGGAATGGCAGCGCACACACCCGACCTGCTGCTCCATTCATTTCAGGGGGCTCTGCAGGGGTCCCCAGCAGTAGGACGGGAGCCCCACCAATCTAATAGTTATCCTCCATCTTGTAACAGTCAGAATACCCCTTTAAGCCAGACATACACACTAGACGAAGGTTGTCCGAACCCGTTGATTTCAGCAGGGGTGACCATATAATGCGTCGGGACGTCCCAACTCTCCCCTGACAACAAATGTTAGAGGAGACGAGGATCGCGCAGTTGCATTTCAGCATGTCCAATCCTTTGGTCTAGGGGAGATAAGCTGTCTGCCAGGGGTATTTGGCAGCTACTTTCTCCGCTCTCCCCATTCAAGAGACATACGTGCTTAGCCGAGTTTTCAAGCATATCGGGGGTCGGGAGACATAGCGGTCACCGAATGAGCGTTCAGAAGACAGCTATGTAATTCTGGAGCATCTATTCCTATGATTCTATGCTGTGCCTTTGCTCTGTTATTTCTACTAGAAATTTATGAATGAATTAGCAGCAGCTTGCAGTAAAGGTACAGAAGGGTGTTACCAGTTGGGGGGGGGGGGTCCCTGCCCAGTCTGACATCAGCAGCACTGATTGGACAGAGTCAGACACACCCACTACTGGTAACACCCAGCAGTACCGTTACTGCAGACTGCTGGCAATTTATTTGTAAACTTCTAGCAGGAATAATAGAGGAATGGCACAGCATAGAGTCATGAGAATAAATGCTCCAGAATTGTTATTACATGAGGAATGCAAGAAGTTACTAAAGCTGACATTTCAGGGAAGGGGACAGGTCTATTCCTATAGGTATTCGCTGGTGGTCTAACCTTGTGGACTCATCCTGACCAAGACCCTTGCTTGCTGTCAGTGACTAGCAACATTCTTGTTCAGATCCAGAGGCTGAAACTTGGATGGATCTAGTGTAATACTTCTCACATCTGAGGAATCCTGTGTGAGCTATACACATCAACAGCACAAACCTCTCCCCTGTCCTGATAGTTTGCTACAATGTATCGGCGCAGGCAAGGCCTCTTTCACGCGTCAGTGTTTGGTCAGTGATTTCTATCAGTGATTGTCAGCCAAAACCAGATGCCAGTCAACACACAGGACAGGAGCAGATCTTTCCCTTATACCTTATCTCTGTATAGGCTGCACTACTCGTTTTTGCTCATAATCACTGAGGTGAGAACTGGGCCTAAATGCGTCAGTGCAGGGAAAAGTATCAGAGGTCATTGTAATGACTGGACACGAAGCAAACTCTCAGCTGTGAGGAGTATTAGCTCAGGACAGTTTTTGAGTCTTTGGATAAAAAAGAATGTTCCTGTTTATTGAAAGCAAGCAGAGATCTTGGAAAAGTGAGGGATTAGATCACAATGTAAATAAGAAAGTTGCAGAACTTTTCATTATACTATAAGTCAAGAGGTTGTGCCAAGATTTAAACTTATAAGTGTCTGATCCTGGAGTCTAACCGCTGGGACCCCTATCAGTCATGAGAATGGGGGTCTGTACGAATGCGGCAGCACATATGTCCTTCTGCCCCACTCATCTCTATGGGACTGTCTAGCATTTGTCAGTCCCATAGACTTTCAATGGAGCAACAGTGCACATGCATGATAACCGGTTCCATTCAAAAGGGGACACGGGCCCCCCATTCTCATGATCAGTGGAGATCGCAGCGGTCAGAACCAGATGTATCAGGCACCTATCCACTATGCAATGGATAGGGTATAAGCTTAAATATTAGCACAATCCGGTGTATGGAGCAGGTTCAAAACGTTTAGTGCCGTCTTCTAACGCCTGCGCTGTTGTGCACAGACTTGACGTGCGGGGCACCGACCATGTCATTCTAGCCATTCCACTCAGAAGTGGAGACTTCCAGGTGGAATGATATGGTCTGAATCTGCTCTGCTTGTCAAGAATACAGAGCAAGACATGATGTCTAGCACTGTCAAGGGGAAGGGGTGTTTATTGTGAGCGCTAAGAGTTTAGCTGTAGTGGTGCTCGAAGCTGCAGCCAGCCCCTTGGTGCTCCAAATAGCTCATCTGCATACTGATAACCGTACAAATAACAATAGCTATAAAATAAATATGTTGTTTTAATCAGCATGATCAACCCTACTAGGCAATATGCCTGGTTTAATGGGATTGATCACGCTGACAGCCTCTTTAAGGGGTTAAGCTTTATTTATGTAAAATTAGACAAAATGAAACAAACCTTTTAATTTTATTCAGAAAAAATAAATAAAAATCATACCCATACCTATAATATTCTCCTGCTAGCATTCCTATTGGAGCAGAGTCGTCTCCAAGCACCGGTACATCAATGGCTTCCAGTTTATCCCCCTGTTATAAGAACACAAATACAGGTGAGATATATACAGTATAGACTCACATTAAGGGACAGACACCTGAGGCCCCTGTGCAAGAACAGTACGTGGACCCTTTGCTCTCCACCTGTAGTTGCAACGGGGGCGTTGCCATCACACCTAGCGGCTCTGCTCTCTCTGCAACTACCTCGTCCCCTGCACTTTGATGTACAGGACCAGGTGTGGTGGAGTTTACACTTTTGTGGCCCTGTCAATCAAAGTGGAGAGGGCTCGGCAGTTGCAGAGAGATCAGAGCGTCTAGGTGAAAGGGCAACGACCCTGTTGCTCCTAGAGGCTCATTTGCATATATTGGTCTCCCTCTCACTAAACTCTCCCCCCTCAGTCTGTCCTAAACGCTGCAGCCAGGCTCATCTATCCATCCAACCACTATACTGATGCTACTAGTCTGTGCCAGTCACTTCACTGGTTGCCCATCCACCACAGAATACAGTTCAAACTTCTCACCCGCACCACAAAGCTCTCCACAGTGCTGCCCCTCCATACATCTCCTCCCTCATTTCCGTCTACCGCCCTACTCGTGCTCTCCGTCCTGTTAGCGACCTAAGATTAATAACCTCCATAATTCGTACCTCTCACTGCAGTCTTCAAGACTTTTCTCGAGCTGCACCTACTCTCTGGAATACTCTGCCCCAGAATATTTGGTCAATTCACAACTTTTCCACCTTTAAACATGCATTAAAAACACCATCTTTTCAGGCAGGCTTATCAAGCTACCTAAAATAACTTTTCCAGGACTAAACCTCTCCCCCACCAACTCCTCTGGCCTGAACTCGATCCTCTAGTAGTCTCAAACCCGAAGCAGATCGTCCGGCACCACTCCTGTCAGTTCTATAATGGCTCGAATCCTACTTATTACAATCAACTACCTTATGGGTCACCCCCAATTCCTCATAGATTGTAAGCTCTTGTGAGGAGGGTCCTGACTAGTGTTTCAGTTGTATATTAGCCAGTTACTTTTGTTTTATACATAAACCCTATGAGTTTGTAAAGCGCTGCGGAATATGGTGGCGTTATATAAATATTATTATTAAAACATAATTTTTCTCAGTAATGCAGGCACATATGACACAGATGCCTTCAGCTGCCAAGCACACATGTAACAGGTCAGCCAGTGTCATAGGTGCAGATGCCCTTTAACCCCTTAAGGACGAAGGGCGTACATGTACGCCCTTCGTCCGCACTTTAAAGATGGCGCCCGCTCCCGCACGGAGCGGGCGCCCGAGCTGCGGGTAAACGCTTGATTCATCAAGCTGACACCCGCAGCTCATGTCCGCGACCGGCAGCGATGCCGATCGCGGACATTTAACCCCTCAGATGCCGTGGTCAATCCTGACCACGGCATCTGATCAGCAAAACCGAAAGTGAAACTTCGGTTTGCCCGGCTCCTGATGGCCACAAGGGGAGCCGGAGCATGATTTAGTACCCTAGGTTTCTGTGAATGAAACCTAGGTTACTACTAAGTATTCCTATGGAGCCTATGACTGTAATAGGCTCCATAGAAATATGTGATTTTTCTCATATATTCCAATGCTATTGCATTGGAATATATGAGAATAGCAATCTGATGATTGCATCTTATAGTTCCCTATGGGAACTATAAGAAAGTGGTAAAAAAAAAAGTTTAAAAATAAAAATTAAATAAAAAAATATAAAAATTCAAATCACCCCCTTTCCCCAAAATGAAAATAAAATAAATAAAAAAATAAAAAATTACACATAATGGGTGTCGCAATGTGCTAAAACGCCCATACTATAATAATATTAAAAATATTCACCATACGGTAAACATAAAAACGGAAAGAAAGCGTCCAAATGGCTAATTCGCCATTTTTGGACGCTTCATTTCCTAAAAAAATGAATAAAAAGTGATCAAAACATCATACGCACTCCATAATGGTATCAATTAAAAGTTCAGATTGCCCCGCAAAAAATGAGCCCCTACACTGCTCCGTACGCATAATTACAAAAAAGTTATAGGGGTCAAAACATGGCGACAAAAAATAAAATAAAAAATTCCCACTTTTAATTTTTTTTCCACTATCAAAACGCAAGAAAAACTATACATATTAGGTATTGCCGGATTCGTACTGACCTGAAGAATAAAATTAACCAGTCAGTTTTATCGCAAATCGAACGTTGTAATTTAAAAACCCGTAAAACTGTGGTGAAATTGCTTTTTTTTTGCAATTTCACCCCATTTGGAATTTTTTTCCCGTTTCCCACTACATCACATGCAAAAATAAATGGTAGCGTTAAAAAGTACAACTTGTCCCGCAAAAAATAAGCCGTCATATGGCTATGTGAGAGGAAATATAAAAATGTTATGGCTTTTGGAAGGCAGGGAGCGCAAAACAAAAACGCAAAAATCCCAAAACCCCCGGTCCTTAAGGGGTTAAAAAGCGCCACACCTGCCCATGTTTATTTCTGGTAGTGCAGCTCATCCCCATTCATATATATAAAGTTTACCGGCAGTACCAAACAGCCCACGGACAGTTGTAGCCCCATTCATGGGGAAAAAAAAGATACTTTAATTCTGAACAACCCTTTTAATTATACTTGACGTGAACATCCTAAAAGTCTAGGCAGCCGTGCCCTACAGGATCCAGTACTGCCCATGCCACATAGTGTAGCTGACTGGGAGGGTAGAAGGATCTGCTAGGGAGTAGAGATGAGCGAATCGAAGCTGATGAAGGGATGAAAATTTAGATTTGCACCGAAGCCGAATTTCCTCACGCTTGGTGGTAACGAATCGCATTTTTTCCTAAAATGGCTGCTGCACGTGTGAGGACATGGAGCAAGGAACTCTGGGACGATGGGATCACCCATAAGGCCATGCATGCAGCCAATCAGCAGCCGGCCCTGTGATGTCACAGCCCTATAAATAGCGTCAGCCATCTTAGATTCTGCCATTTTCCAGCGTACTTAGTGCAGGGAGAGACGTCAGCAGGCGCTAGGGACAGTGATAGGAAAGACTTCATTGTGCTTAAAAAAACAATTTCTAAGTGCAGGGAGAGGATAGGGAGGAATCATTCCACAACATTTATGTAGAACAGGGTTCAGTAGGGGAGGTTACAGCCTGGGTAATAGGTACAATCCTATTACACCTTGCTGCACTGACTGGGGATCCAAATTGCCATTACACAGCTCTGTCATTCCAGCAAACCGTTCTTGTTATTGGGGTGCAACTGCTGTGTGATACAGCCATTAACAGGGTTTGTTACGAGTAAAATATTTCTACAGTATGTCTTATTTGCCCTTGTGCGGTGCAGTTATATGTTGTAAAGACCTTTTTGCCGTGTATTAATGGCAAAAGAAAAATATATTTTCCCTTGTGCAGTGCAGTGATATATTCTAAAGCCCTGTTTGATGTGTATTATTGGCGAAATAAAAATATATTCGCTGTTCAGCGTTGCACTTATCTGTTGAAAAGCCTTTTGTGTTGTGTAAAAGTAGTAAAAATTTAGGGCCTAATGCCATTCTGCGGTGCAGTAATATATTCTAAAGCCCTGTTTGCCGTGTATTAGTGGCGAAATAAAAAATATTTGATCTAACATTTGATTATTTGATCTAACAGTATGTCAGACAGAGAAGTGACAGGCTCTGCACAGGGGAGTGGCAGAGGCCTAAAGGTTTCTGGCGCAAGCAGAGGTCACAGCAGAGTAAAGGGGCGTTGCAGCAGGGGTCACAGCGAGAGGCCTGAGCTCCCGGTATCATCGAGCGGTCGTGTCTTGACCAGCAACCCAGCGGTTCTTGAATGGTTGACTGTCATCCACTTCGTCCCAAGTGACATCGGACAGCCCCAGCCAAAAGTCGGTGGGTTCGTCAGACACGACGCTTAGTTGGCCTGGCCCGGGAGCAGGCTGCGTGCGCCCCCACTTGTCCTCAATCTGCCTCTGTCTTTTCTGTTCCCTCAGCGCGAGAAGTATTATATTCCCTTTTCAGCGAGTATGAGCTACTAGAGGACAGTCAGCAGCTACTGCCCAGCCAAGATGTGGAGAAGACATCCGCTGCTTCCTCCGGTAGGCAGGCAAGTAGTGATGAGGAGAGTGGCGTGAGAGCTGGTGTTGCGAGCGGTCAGGCTCCTGACCCAGAGACTGTTCAGGAAGACATCAGTGACGTTCAGACAGTACTCGATGATTATGTAGCTGATCGCATTTGGGAGCCGGGTGAAGAAGGGGCTTCATCATAATCATCTTCGTGAGCCAGCATGTTGCAAGCATGGCTGGGAGTCAGCAGAGTGGCAGCAGTGGTAGGTGGAGAGCCAAATGTGCCCGGGGTAGACCACCCACTTCGCAGGAGCCTATCTACCCAGGAAGTAGCGGTGCGGGGGTTCACGGAGGCAGCGGCGGTAGCAGTCAGTCAGCGCGTAGTGTTGGGGGTAAAAATCACCTACTCGGAGGTGTGGCAGTTTTTTGTTAAACCGCCGGAGGAGGTGAACATGGCCATATGTAGAATATGTGGGCAGAAGGTGAAATGTGGCTAGGGTGCTGAATGTATGTTATTTCCTATTTATCAGGCTGGCAATGTCATTTCACCCATTCGCCCCTAGGTGGTGCTGGCGCCACTCATTTATATAGCTTGGAGTATGTCTAGCTCAAGAGGAGATTTGCAGTTAGAGTTAGGCCTTATTCACACGTCGGTAGTGTTTATGGACCCGCAAATTGCGGATCCATAAACACACCCGGCCGGCAGCTCCATAGAAATGTCTATTCTTGTCCGCAATTGCGGGCAAGAATAGGACATGATCTACTTTTTTGCAGAGCTGCGGCCGTAAGATCAGCGGCGCGCTCCGCAAAAACTGATGCGGAGAGCACAGTGTGTGCTCTCCGCATCGTTCCGTGCCCCATTCACAGTCAATGGGTCCGCATGTATTCCGCAGAATTGCAGAATACATTCGGACGTGTGAATAAGGCCTTAGGGTGTGTATCAGAGGAGAGTGGATGGAGGAGAGAAACAGGCCCAAACCAATATATAGCTGTTTTCCTTTCCTTTGGGCCCTGATCAAGCCTGGAGAAGACAAGTACAGCAACCAAGCACCAGACAGCGAGTCTATGTATAAATATGCAGTGAGCCTAGTGAGGATTAGAGCTGAACCCAGTCTATGGACTTCACCAGCACAAGTGCCTGAGAGTAACTTTAGGAGTGCCGGGACATGTATGGAGAATTTAGTGTGCAGAATTATCTTTCTTCACTACTTAAGCCTACCAGGTCATAGTGAAAACCCAAAACCTTTATAGAAGAGCATCCTACAAATAATGAAGCAGAAGACTGATGCCTGCCACGAGGGAGATTGCCCTTATAGGATAGCTCAAGATAAGTAGAAACCAGCATATTTAGTACCAGAGTGCTATAGCTTGGAGTTAGAATAATTACAGAAGTCTTGCCTGTAAAGTGTCACCTTAAAGGGAACTCCTCAACTGACAATTGCCTAAACCTGATAAAAGGAGTCATTACTTATGCCATACAAAAGAACTGTGTCTGTATTGACTGCCTGAAGACAAGTGATTTAGTAAATGCTCAACTGTTTGATAACAACTGACTGCTCATCATTTTTACTGCTACACTCATCATTTGCTCCTAATGGTACTGGCATCCCGAACACAGGGGCCCAGCCACCAAAGCACCCTAAACACCAAGTACCATGACAGGCACCTCAACCAACATCATGCTGGTGTTTCCTGCAACCGAGAGTGCCCCGGAGGATTTCGTGCTGTCTTCCTCATCACTGCACTGCTGACCAGGGAGGCATCTGCTAATCATGAGTAACCAAAATGAACTATTACCTCCATCAGCCAACTGTAGCCTCACGTGTTTTCCCCTGCAGCCTGGCATGTTGCACACACACATGTAGAACAGAAGGTGAGCCAGTCCTTGAGCCTGTCGGTGTCTGCCAAAGTGCACGGCAGCGCCGACGTGCGGAGCTGTAACTACGGTCAAGAACAATACAAGTCCTTTACGGCCCACTGGGTGAATGTGGTTCCTGCACAGCCACATCAGCAACTTGGCCAGGTGACGCCGCTTCCGCCTCCAAGTTCTCACGCCGTTGGTCCTGCGACAATGTCCGCCTCAGCCTCCTCATCCTCCACAGTGTCCTCAGCCTTCACTGCAGGGATAATTCACAGTGCCCCACCAGCATACCACATGTGCAAGGCACGGTGGTGTCATACTGTTCTGCATCTAGTTTTTCTGGGCGAACTCACACAGGGGAGGAACTGCGAGTCACACAGGGGAGGAACTGCGAGTCACACAGGGGAGGAACTGCTCCGTGTCCGCCAACAAGAAATCGAATACTGGCTTTCTCCGGGACAAATCAAAATCGTAACCATGCTGACGGACAACGGGAAGAACATGGTAAAACTGGCTGGTCAGGGGACTGGATCTCACGGCCACATGATCCCTGTGGGGGCTGAACTGGAGGAGGAGGACATTGGAGCACAAGCAATGTGTAGCGAAATGGGTGTTTTTTTACACAGGTTACAGGAGAGTAGCAGCAGGAGCAGCCAAAGGAGCTACAGGGTGATGAGGAAGAGGAGGCAGAGGACCCAGACACACAGTGGCATTATGCAGTGGAGATGGAGACAGGGAGTCCCTCAGAATCACTTGCACAAATGGTCCGATGCATGCTCACTTGCTTGTGTAGTGACAGCCGAATTGTCACCATTCGGCAGAGGTCCAAAATGGGGACCTTTTTTTTTTTTTACACCCACTGAGAGGTAGGACAAACTGAACTACTATAGAGACATCCTATGTAGTCAGTTGGCCGCTGCACCATTGTCCATCCTCTCGTAGGTCTGACTGGGGGGGCCCTCTGTGCTCACGTTCCACTGCCATGGCTGCTGGGGAGGGGTGGGGTAGCAGGAGAGGTACCAGCTCTATCAACAGCAGCCTGAGTCTAGAGTCGCTGATGAGCAGCTTTCTTCACCCGCATAGTGAAGAAACTACTCACCAGCAGCTAGACATAGAGCAGAACCTGAACCAGCACTTTGACAAAATAGACCGGTTTCTTCTGGCTACCTGTATCAGCTACTATTCTGATGCTGCCACCTGCCTGATGCCACACATCTGATTTCAAGTGCTCCTTCATTTACCCAAAATCTTCAGCGGATACTGGTATTGCCACCCACCTCCACACTATGTCACCTTGCCACTCTGTGGCCTCCTGATGCTGCTGCTGCCACCTCCACACTGTCATGCCACTCTGTGGCCTCCTGATGCTGCTGCTGCCACCTACACACTGTCATTGTGCCATTCTGTGGTCTCCTCATGCTGCTGCCACCTCCACACTGTCAGTGTGCCACTCTCTGGCCTCCTCCTGATGCCGCCACCTCCACGCTGTCATTGTGCCAATCTGTGGCCTCCTGATGCTGCTGCTGCTGCCGCCACTTCCACACTGTCATTATGCCACTCTGTAGCCCCCTTATGCTGCTTCTACCTCACCACTATGTCATAGGGCCACTGTGTGGACTTCTCATGCTGTTCCCACCCTCCCAACTTCATGACTGGGCCACTATTTTGCCTTTTGGCCTGGCTGACATCATTTATTTGACCCTTCTTCTGATCTTTAAGAAGGAAGGAAAAATGAGACGCACAACGGATCCTCTCTGTGTAGCAGCTGTAAGGCCTGGATGGTCCCATCAGAATTGGCTTGTGATTTTGTAGCCAAAAGCAGGAGTGGGTACAAAACACAGACGACATGCAAATATTCCATTCACATGTCATCTCTGTTTTGGCTCCACTCCTGTTATTTTTGTCATTAGTAATACTGATGAATTACTGACCAAATGCTGACCGAATGATGGCGGATGCTCAACAGACAGGATCCTTTTTTTGTGGGTTATTGTTCTGACGGATCAGAGGAAGGGCAAAATAAATCAGTGACGTCAACACAAACTTACTGCTGACCAGTGGTGCAACGATTGCGGTCGCAGAGGATGCAACCGCGACCAGCGGGGGAGGGGGCCCGCAGCACTTACTTGTAATAGGAGCGCTCTGACAGGCCCGGCATGAAGTACAGTGAGAATGCCGGGCCCCATCAGAGCGCTCTTCAAACATGAGGGGGCGCAGAGGCAAGGAGGGGAGGAGGTGGGGGCGCACTCACCTGTTCGTTTCTATAGTGAAGCAGGGCGACCTCTCCGCTCCCTGCTTCACTGTTCTTCAGAGATCAGGCGCTCCCCCTGCTGGCCGCACATCGCACTGCTGGCTGTGGGAAGAACGCTGAAGACCTGAGAATCTGCCTTTAGCGCAGCCAGCAGCGCGATGTGAGTGTGGGAGTGGGTCATCAGGGAAGAAGGTAAGTATGTGTCTTTTTTTTTTTTTTTTGTTCATAAAGCTGCAAAAAGGGGGCAACAAAGAGCATACCCACAGTGAGGGGCACATATCTGGCCTAACCACAGTGAGGGGCACATATCTGGCCTAACCACAGTGAGGGGCACATATCTGGCCTAACCACAGTGAGGGGCACATATCTGGCATGACCACAGTGAGGGGCACATATCTGGCATGACCACAGTGAGGGGCACATATCTGGCATGACCAGTGAGGGGCACATATCTGGCATAACCACAGTGAATGAGGGAACATATCTGGGCATATTACTGTGAGGGGGGCACATATCTGGGCATATTACTGTGAGGGGGACACATATCTGGGCATATTACTGTGAGGGGACACAATCTGGCATAGCTACTGTGAGGGGCACATAATTTGGCATAACGACTGTGAGGGGGCACATATCTGGCATAACTGCTGCGAGGGGACACATCTGGCCTAACCACAGTGAGGGGAACATATCTGGCATAACCACTGTGAGGGGCACATAATCTGGCATAGCTACTGTGAGGAGGCACAAAAGTGGGCATAACTACTGTGACAGGAACAAAAGGTGGGCATAACTGCTGTGAGGGGCCACAAGGAGAACATAACTATTTTGACGGGGACACAAGGTGGGCATTAGTACTGTGTGGTAGCACTTAGGTGAAATGTCTTAGATTACCCTGCTATACATTGGCATGGCTCAGTCTTACAGGCCAGCACAGCGACCCCTGCTGGTAATTTCTCAGGGGCAGTCACCATCCCTTCCTGATGTGATTATTCTTTGTTTCTCTATCACCACAGGGACCTTGTGCTCCAGTGGACATAACGCCTACGCCAGTGACACCCTGGGTGAGGTAGGACCAGATTTTATTGGCCAGTGTAGCCATGCATTGGGCTTAGGGCTCTTTCACACGAGCGGATGCCGTGCATGCAATCTGGTGCGTGAAAGAGATCCAAGCCCCGCTCCGGACAGCAGAGACACGGAGCAGCAACATGATTGATAATGCTCCCTGCCTCTCTGTGATCTTTTTACTACAAAATCACGGTGACAACTTTATCTCACTGTGATTTTGTAGTAAAAAGATTACAGAGAGGCAAAGAGCATTATCAATCATGTCACTGCTGTCTGGAACGGGGCTTGGCTCTCTTTCACACAGCAGATTATACACACGGCATCTGCTCGTATGAAAGAGCCCTTAGTGTAATGAAAACGTGCGGTGTAAAAATGGGGGGGCCTGATCCAAAATTTGCACTGGGGCCCATAGCACTCTAGTTATGCCACTGCTGCTGACACCCTCTCCACACTGTCGGGGGCCCTACTTGTATAGGCGTTTAATAGAACAGTTTCTATAGACATCTATGTGGAACCAGCTGATGACGGTGTAAAAGGAGTGCGCTTCTTCTTGGTGCTAACATTGACCTGTGCGGCTGAGTTCACACTTGAGTTATTTGGTCAGTTTTGGCCTTGTGACTGCCGAAATAAGTGAAGTGTGCAGTGATTCTAAGAGCAATGCCTGTCATCTGCATGTCATACTGACTCACAGTATTATTTCACTACCACGGCAGACTCCCTATGCGAGTTACTGCAAGGCGCAGTGTTCTACACCACTATAAAGGCTCTCTGTAGCCAGGAAATAGAAGTTTTTTAATGCATTTCACCGCGAATAATTTCGGACCAAACCAAATTTTTCCCCAAAAAAAGTCAGAGAACTAGTGAATTTAATTTTTGAAAAATTCGCTCATCTCTACTTGGGAGCCAAAAAAGATAGGAGCTCCTTGACCTTGTCAGATTATCTGCAGGGGGCACATACTTTGCTGGCACTAAGCTTCCTGCTCCAAATAATTAGAAAGTGGCTGCTAGGGCTCTACTGGGGGCCTCTGTACTATTATGACTAAGGTAGGCGGTCACCGCATGCTTTCTGCATTACCCAAGGCTCCAGTCTCTGGTGTGATACTATGTGGACTGCGGTCTGTTCTGCGGACTCCGCTTTTAAGATTTTTCAGTACTGCTTAACCAAAAAGTTACCATTGTAAAAAACATTTTATGACTCATTCTGCAAAGAGGAAGTCGCCGAAGTGACAAAATATATGAAAAACACTCACGGCTTCGTTCTCAAACCACAGGAAATAGCAACAATAATAATCGCCATCTCGAAACGTGAGTGTGGTGTAGCCCTTCTGAAGATAGCGGCGAGACATCCCTATCAGGAACCAAACCTAGGAAGAGACACAAAGCAAGGTGTCGTCCGTTATCATGAGCAACTACTTCAAATACAGGGTCTGAGGGGGCGTGACACAGGGATCAGCAGCAAATCATGCAGCACCCCCTTTAGGTATTTCACTAGGCATAACACTGTATATCAGCTTGACCAACAATGTATCACGTATGTGCCGTAATATTGGCGCTGCCATTACGCCTAGAAGCTCAGGAAGTGAAAATGTCATCACACCTGGTCCTGTCAAAGTGCAGGGGGCACAACAGTTGCAGAAAGAGCAGAGCCTCTAGGTGTAATGGCAACTCCCCTGTTGCTCCTAGAGCAGGGGTGTAGCTAAGGGCTCGTGCGCCCTGGTGCAAGAGTCCAGCTTAGGCCACCCCCCCTCAGTGCTTTATGGCAAGAGTGCACCTAGCCTTTCTGCTGCCTGAGGTAAAAATTAAAACGTCTCCCCCCCCCCCCCATGCCAAATTCCCATTCCCTCCAGTCCTATTGTTATAGGGTTTGTCCTCTTTTTACTACTGATGATAACTTATCCTCAAGATAGGTCATCAATATCAGACCGTTGGGGTCTCCCGGCACCCCCGACGATCAGCTTTTTTAAGAGAGGGCAGTGCTCATATGAGAGCTGCTTTCTCTGCTCTGTTCACCTGCTCGCCATAGCATTTGCAGTGATGAACAGGTAAACAGAGCAGAGAAGGCAGCGCTCATACAAAAAAAAGCGGACAACCCCTTTAAAGACCTACTTGGAAAACATTACATACAGCGCTACAGAACATACAGGGTCATACAGCGCCCCATACCTCTTACATCCAGTGATGTCTCTTCTGATGCAGACGTTCTTTCCTCATCTTCTCCTTTCAGACCAGACCGCCATGATGATTTCTTTTAGCCGCTTCTGGTCTCTGCAGAGTTTAACAAACAGACGTCTTACTTTCCTACTTTTCCATCATCCTCACCTTCTCAACACCCCCCCCCATCCCCAATACTATACTGCAGAAACAGTCCCCTGAAAATACTGGTACCACACAGATAGTGTGCCAGTACAAAAAAAATACCCCCTTACCTTTCAGATCAGACCCCCATATCAAACCCCAGATGAGACTCCCCTACATCTCAAGACCCCCTTTAGACCTCCATTAGACCTCCATGTCAGACCCGGCCCTAATATTTTTTTCAAGACCGCCATTAGACCACCTTATAAGACCTCCAGACCCCCATATCTGACTCCCATTAGACCTCCAGACCCCCAATTAGACCCCCATTAGACCTTTAGACCCCCATTAGACCCTCAATCTGACCCCCAATTAGACCCTTCAGACCCCCAATCAGACCCTTTCAAACCCCCAATAGTGTTGAGCGCGAATATTCGCATAGCAAATATCGGCACTTCGCTAATTTGCGAATATAGCGCTATATATTCGCTATTTCGAATATTCTTTTATTATTTTTTTTTATTGTTATATTTTTTTCTTTCCCACTTCCCAAAAGTAGTTCCACATAATACATTCGTCAATCGTCAGCTTCTTCTACCAAGCCAACCATAGTAAACCAGGTCTAAGTTGAAATCGCAATGCGATTAATTCAAGTTATATTAAATCGCATTGCGATTTCAACTTAGACCTGGTTTACTATGGTTGGCTTGGTAGAATTAGCGAATATGAGGAATGTATTCATCATATTCCTCAAAACTAAGATAACAAAGTATTCTCCATCTTCGTTTTAGCAACCTATTCGTCAACTTCGCTAATTCTAGCAATCAAATAGGAAGGTTGACTATAGAGACAGCTGTGTTTAATTCGCTATGCGATTATATTACTTTGCATTTTTTTTTAAATAAATAGAATTATAATACTTGATAATTATTATAATTATTCTATTAAAAAATAATAATAATAATATAATCGCATAGCGAATTAAACACAGCTGTCTCTATAGTCAACCTTCCTATTTGATTGCTAGAATTAGCGAAGTTGACGAATAGGTAGCTAAAACGAAGATGGAGAATACTTTGTTATCTTCGCTAATTCTAGATATCAAACCAATAGGAGAGTAGCCTTAAGTTACAATCGCAATACGCAATTATTTAAATCGCATATTAATTGCGATAATGACGAATAATCGATTTCGACGAATATGAAACGAATATTCTATCGAATATTCACGAATTTCGTCGAATTCTAATATGGCACCTGACGCTCATCACTAACCCCCAATCAGACCCTTCAGGCCCCCAATACAGACCCTTCAGGCCCCCAATACAGACCCTTCAGGCCCCCAATACAGACCCTTCAGGCCCCCAATACAGACCCTTCAGGCCCCCAATCAGACCGCATATCAGACTATAAAATAAATATACAAACTTACCTCTCCTGCTTTGCCGCTCCTCTTCTGGTCAGGCTGTTTAATGGAAGCGCTCCGTAGTATTCCCTTTATAAGATGCATTGCATCTTATTAAGGGAAATATACAGCACCACTGGCAAGGGGGCCCTCTGTGCCCCACTGGCTTAGGGGCCCGGTCGCAACTGTTACAGCTGCGACCACTATAGTTACGCCAGTGTCCTAGAGGCTCATTTGCATATAATAAAACATCATTTTTCTCAGCAATGCGGGCACATAGGAACATGGGACCAACACAGATGCCTTCAGCTGCCGAGCGCACATGTAACAGGTCAGCCGGTGTCATAGGGACAAAACTGCTGACAGATGCACTTTAACACAATCAGGCTGAACGATGTAATATTCACACAAGCAGAACACTAACATACAGGTGTATTCTTTGTGATGCCAATTATGAAACAAGAGAATTTTCCAAGTTTGATCTCCAAAGACCTGGAATGGAATAGTTTTTTTTTTTTTACAAATTACTAATTAATTTGTGTACATTGTGTTTAAACACCTGCTTGTAACGATTATCTCATTAGCGGTCTGCAACCTGTGGCTCTCCAGCTGTTGCAAAACCATTAGGGCATGCTGGGAGTAGAAGTTTTGAAACTGCTGGAGACCCAAAGGTTGCATACTGGGAGTTGTAGTTCTGCAGCTTGCTCTGCATCGGTTTTTCTTCCCAGATCTTGTGCGTTACAAATTCTGCCTGACCCCCAGGACACGTTACCACCCACCTTGGCTATTGAAAACTGTTCAGTTATTCTATGTCAAAGAGCTCACGCAGCACATTAGCCACGCTGAACGCCTGCACTAAAAATACCTTGCTTTTTATGAAATTCGCCAATACGCTGTTTCCAAGCTCCGTGGTGGATTTATCTTCAATGGTCATGGAGGGAGCCACCATTTGTCCTACTGTGCGATCCACATAAATAAAATGCACCAAGCCAGGAAATTCTTCCAAGTAAGTGAATATAAAGGTTAAGGGGAAAATTGTCATTTTTGGCTTTCCCTGTGTATAAGAATGCTTCAATAAACTGCAGTCAAAGTACCGAGGTATTAACCAGCTAAAACATTGATAAATGACACAGGGGCAACGGCTGGGTAATAGTTGCTACTTAAGTGGTTGCCTCTTAAAGGCCTCATGCACACGGCCGTTGTTCGGGTCCGCGTCCGAGCCGTATATTTTACGGCTCAGGCGCGGACCCATTCACTTCAAAGGGGCCGCAAAATATGCAGACAGCACTCCGTGTGATGTCCGCATCCGTTGCTCCGTTCCGTGCCCCCGCAAAAAAAATAGAGCATGTCCTATTCTTGTCCGTTTTGCGGACAAAAATAGGCATTTCTACAATGGGCCGCGTTCCATTCCACAAATTGCGGAACGGAACACGGAGCAGCTTCCGTGTTTTGCGACTCCGCGGTTTGCGGAACGCAAAACACCAACAATCATGTGCATAAGGCCTAAAGCTAAGGACATATTCGGGGCAATTTTTTAAAAATGGTTTGCATTTCACTCATTTTATGCTAAAAAACGTTTTTTCCAATTGGGCTTTATTAATAATTTTCAGCCGTTTTTGAGATACAGGGGTTAAAAATCAGCTGACAGCTCATGTGAAACCTTATCTCTGATCTCCTGACCTCATACACACTCATCTAAGTAATATCATCATCGGTCTCATAAGAGCTTCGCTATGAGTGTTTATGAAGCCAGGAGATCAGAGATAACACTTCACATGAGCCGTCAGCTGACAGGAATATGAAGTGATACTCTGCAATCAGACTGATTTTTTAACCTGTGTAACTCAAAAACAGCTAAAATTTTTAATAAAGACCAATCGAAAACTCCTATGAGGGGTATGGAAGTCACAGAGATGGGTCGACTGCTCAGGAACCTACCTCATCAGCAGAGTCACTCAATAACAGATTCTTTTTACCATGAACCCAATCCTTCCATGTATTACAGTACATAATCAACCATTCAGTGGAGTCATGCTGGGAGAGGGGCAGAGAGAGCTGTCAGATTTAGTGTCTGGACACAGAGTTATTTACAAACTTGCTGCAGAGATCACACTGGTCAATAAAAGATAAACCTGATAATTTTGAGTAGTTCCTTACCCTTACTTATGTAAATTTTAAGTCTCTGCACACCTTTGGGGCAATTTAAAAAAATATATATAATTGCATACTATTTATAAAAGTGAGAAAGTTTTCCATGTGAACTCAGACTGGGTTAAAAAAAATGATTTGACCAATATCGCGGTGCTCCCGTTCTGACCCAACCCTCCATTGGTCTCTACTTCCAGTGATTTCCAGTGTATTGAAACAAGACTGGGGAGTGGACCAGGGACCTGGGTTATGTCAGGATGGGAGCAGCAGGGGATCGGCGAGTACCAGTTCTTTCATTTTTTTCAATAGGGAGCGCCTCCTTCCTCTCCCCTCTCACAGCATGCATTCTCAATGAAAAGAGTGAGGGAAAGGAAAAAAAAAAAAAAATATATATATATATATATATATATATATATATATATATATATATACACATGCATTGTGTGTAGTATAAAGACCATGGCCGTGATGGATAAGAATAAAACCGTCCCTTCTGTTTATATTCTTTAACAATTTTTTGTATTGTTATATTTTAAAGCCGCTTTGATGAGCAGGATTCACATAAACTGCATTTTTACATAGAAAGAATCTCAGGAGTGATAATTGTGGACAGGTGCTATGCCAGCAGAATCCGCTGTGAATGAGAACACCGCCATCTAGTGGTGTACACGTGAAATGCAAGTATATGAGCTACCAGGTATGTTTTACTATACATGGGGGTTGTCTGGGATTAAAATATTGATGGCTCATCATCAGAAGACGAAATCAATATTAGATCGGCAGGGTCCGACACCCAGCAGCCCCTCTGCTGTTCTGCAGTAGTTCTGAAGCTGGAAGTCGACACTGGAACTACAAAGCTCCGTCTATTGTGAAGTGCTGCTCCCACTGTAAAGATTCTGAACCAGCAAGGGAACACGGGCCCCAAAGAGAGCCCCTCAGCTCTCCTGACATGTCCCTTTTAGTATAGATATGCTTGTCTCCTCCTAAAGTAATAATCCTGGAGTTTATATTTTATTAACTCTGTGCTGTGCCATTCCTCTGTAATTCCACCTAGAAATGTGTGAATAAATTGGGTATTACTATTTCCTTTGTCCAGTGCTACCATTGCTAGATTGTGGAGGGGCATACCTGCTGGAAAGAAGAATAGTAACGGCCAGTTAACAACTGATTTATACATTTCCGAGAGGGATAACAGAGGAACAACACAGCGTTAATGTCGTGGGGAATACAGTTATTTACTAAGGCTACTTTCACACTAGCGGCAGGACGGATCCGACAGGCTGCTCACCCGACGGAACAGCCTGTCGAATGTGTGCCTCCGGACTACCGCTCCGGCCCCATTTATTATAATGGGGGCGGGGTGGAGTTCCAGCGGAGGCTGAATAAAACGACGACATGTCCGACATTTATTCTGGCGGCCTCTCGCCGTGCCTCCGCTGGAACTCCACCCCGTCCCCCCTATAGTCAATGGGGCCGGAGCGGTAGTCCGGGGGCACACGTTCACTAGCGGCAGCACGGATCTGACAGGCTGTTCCGTCGGGTGAACAGCCTGTCGGATCCGTCCTGCCGCTAGTGTGAAACTAGCCTAAAACAGATATGTCAGGATTTTTGGGTTTTAGGTTAGTAAAGCATAATAAATAAACATTTCTACAACTTCCTAATAGTCTTTTCTCGCCATTTTCAAGATGTATGTTTGCTGTCAGTGAGTGAAAACACTCTCGTTTACATTCAAAGGCAGTAAACCTGCACACAGCTCATCCTGCTCTCAGATGAGAGGTGGATACAAATGAAGTTACACAAATCTCTCTGGTAGTTTGCTACAATGTATCAGTCCGAGAGCATTGCCTAGCCCTGGACTGGATACAATTGTATCCACTTCTCAGCAGGAAGAGCTATGTGCAGGTTTATTGTCTCCGAATGTAAATAAGAGTGCTCTCATTCACTGACAGCAAACACAGATATAGAAAATGGTGAGGAACGGTCACGGAGTATAACAGAAAGTTGTAGAATAATTCATTTATAAAAATATTTATTTACATGAAACTGGAAGTCTGGTTCTGAAATCCCCCCTCCCCCTGCTGTGTAAATGAGGGTCTTACGTGTAGGCGGAGGGCCTCTTTAACTACGACATTTCGGGCCTGTGTAAAGGATATGTCACCATGGTAATGTTTCTCTTGCTCTTCACCAGCAGAAATTCCTTCCAGTCCATCAGTTTCTCTCTGGAAAATGAAAAGAAATCAATCTTCCCATCAACCTTTCTTCCAGACATCTTATCGTCTTGCGGGAGCCTTCACATCTTATCTCCAGCCATACAGGCTTCGTCACTTATACTGACGCTGACCATTTTTCACACATGAACCCCAGGAGGCAGATTCCCCCATTATGTCCTGCATTGCTTTACACTGATAGAGAGTGCAATGGAGGGGGGTCATTTATCTAAAAAAATAAAAAAAATAAAAAAGTGGTGCAGGACCTATAGATTTGATACAGAAAGTGTAAATTTGGTTAAGGAAACATTTAACAACATCAGGATAGGTTAGCAAAATCCTTGACAGGCCGCAGTTCCCATCAGAACCACTGGGTGGCCACAGTCAGTATATGGAAATATATGGTTTTTACACTACATCTACATGTTCATATTGGGGGGGAGGGAATAACTCCTTTTCTTCAGCAGAAGTCACCACCCAGCAGAAAACATTCCCACACAGCTCAGCATTATAGCACATGCTGGGATATGGTTTCTTTTTTTTTCTGCATGTAGGGTATAAACTATGGCGTCTAAGGCAAAAAGGTTAATGCAAGTTCTTAAGTGCATTTCTGCAAAATGCCCCTTCACTAGATTCACTATGACTGCATAATTTAACTTTTTCCTTAGGGTGGTTCACAGGTTAGTGATAGCATTCCTGTAATATTCATGGTGGTATAGAGATGTTTAGCAGGTAACATCCAGCATCTTGGGGATCCAGGGTGATGAAGGGGTTAATATTGATATCCAACGTGGGCTAGGGTGGTAATAGGGTAATATCTTATATCCCTGGTCCAGGTCTGGTATTGTGGTTAACACCCAATATCCCTACAGGTTTCGGTTACTGAAAGGGTTAACACTGGTGGTCTAGGGCAGAAAAGTGTAACACGCTCTTAAGAGCATTTCTGCAAAATGCCCCTTCAGTACATTTAATGACTGCATCATATTACTTTTTACTTAGGGTGGTTCACAGGTTAGTGATAGCATTCCTGTACTATTCATGGTGGTATAGAGAAGTAACATCCGGTATCTCTGGGGATCCAGGGTGATGAAGGGGTTAATTTTGATATCCAAGGTGGGCTAGGCTGGTTATAGGTTAATATCTTATAGCCTTGGAGGTCTAGGATGGTATAGTGGTTAACCCCCAATATCCCTACAGGGTTAGGATACTGAAATGGTTAACACTGGTGGTCTAGGGCAGAAAAGTGTAACAAGAACTCAGTTTCATCAAATTTAAATAGGATCTGAATTCTTATAATAGGAGAGCTCAATAATCTTAGAGAGAGATACACATACCCAGTATCCAGGATGGTGTTCCCATCTTCGACATTAAAGATATGTTCAAAATGTCCGATAGATCCAGGCTCTGGCTCGGATATTTTCGGAACTCCCATAATAATGAATGGAGGGCATGCTGTGCATGCGCAGTGCGCTCTCCTTGACGTTGGAGACTCCATTCTGGAGATGGGAGCAGGTCCTAGAGGTGGGATCTGCACCGACCTGACTTTGTTGGCATATCCTACCAATATGCCATCAATGTCTAAGATGAACTGTCCATTAAACCTAGTAATAAATCAGCATGCAGTGAGCTCCCCCTAGTGGTGACAAAAATGGATTTTATTTCTTCAACTTGATTTTCCAATCAGGTCTAATACTGTATTTAAACCGTGTAAATAGTCACATTTTAGTGGCTCACACTGTAAAATAAATTTGGTTCATGCCGCTACACGTTAGATACTTTTGTTAACCCTTTAATGACCAGGACATTTTTGTTTTTTTTACAAAAACCCTCCCAAAGCCATAATTTACATTTTTTATTTTTTTATATAGCTATATGAGGGCTTGATTTTTGCAGGACAAGATGCACTGTCTAATGGCACCATATACGACTGCATTAAATGTGGTGGGAAGTGGGAAAAAAATTCCAAATGGAGTGGAATTAGAAAAAAAACAAACCATTCTTCCACAGCTTTTGTTTTTTCTTTTACACCATTTCCCATGCGTATGCGGTAAAACGGACTTGTTACTTTTATTCTCCATGCGAGTACGATTACAGCGATACCCAATATGTATAGATTTTCTTGTGTTCTAATGCTGAAAAAAACAAAACTTTCAACATTATTTTTCTTTTCATAGCTATATTCTGGCACCTCTAATTTTTTAGTAGTTTTGTGTACGGAGCTTTGCGAGGGCTCACTTTTTGCGATGTGATCTGTACTTTTCAATGATACCATTTTGGGGTTGTGTGACTTTTTGATCACTTTTTATGGGAGATGAGGCAAACCAAAAAATGGCAAATCATCCGTTTTGAAAACTGGGAACATTATTTTTATATTTTAATAGTATAGGTGTTTTTGTACGCGGCGATAACCCATGATGTGCATTTTTATTATTGCTTACATATTTTTATTTACATTTTGGGGAAAGGAGGGTGATTTAATTTTTATATATTTTTTTATTTTGAAAAAAAAAATTCCACACTTTTTCTCATAACTATAACAAGCAATCATCAGATTAGCATTGGAGTCTACGAGAAATGTACTATGTTCCTATTAAGCCCTGCCACAAGGGGTTCCATAGGAAGTAATATGCTGCAGCCTCCTGTCACACAGGAGGACAGGGGTAGCTGTATACGGGCTCTGGTTCCCCCGATCCCCACTGGGGGGGGGGGGGGAGCATACCCGGGAGTGTGCGTTTCTGGGTTTTACAGCAGCCCAGATACCGTGGTCATATTTAAGCACGGTATCTGAAGGGTAAAATGTCAGCGACCGGAAGTTAAAACAGCAGACACCCGGCGGCCATAGTGCCTGCTGCACGTAAATTTACTGTCAGCAGTCGGAAAGGGTTAATCTTTATGCCCCCTATTGCTTGGCCATTTTCCTCCAAACCAAGCCCCCTTGTCTAATGAGCCACAAAAAGTGTCTAAAACAAGTAAGTCTGGTGCACGGTGTATATGGCATATTTGGGGGCGTGAAAACCGAGCCAGAATACTGATGCATTTTGAATAGTAAATCTGCCCCAATGTTTGATGGCGTAGTGCCGACACATCATGGAGGGGAGAGTGATCGGTGGGTGATTTTTTTAATGTTTTCAATGTGCTAATTTGAAGTATATTCATCATTAAAGGGATTTTCCAGGCTAAAGATATTGATGACCTATCCTCAGGTTCAATCAGATCAATGGGGGCCCGACACCTTACGCCTTCACCGATCAGCTATTTCCTGCAGCTCCCAGGCCTGGAGCTAGCACTTGAATGGATGCAGAAGTACAGCTCTGTTCAGGGTAGTCACCATGCCGGGCTACTGCAGCCCTGACGCATTTCATTTCCATGGGAGCCTAGCTTTTCTGCTGCCCGAGGCAAAAACTGAAACGGAAACGGCATTCCAACCCTCCCCCAATGCCAATTTCTTAACCTAACCTCTACCCTCTGGACATACTTGGAAAACATTACATACAGGGCAATACAGTGCCACATACTATACTGCAGAAACTAATAACCCCCCTTCCGCTGCCCCCCTCTTGCCCCTACCTGGTGCCTCACCTCGCCTCATGGGTGGTGCACCGCTACAGTAACCGGTCACGGCCTCTACCCTTTGAATGGACCTGCTGTTCTGGCTCCGTTCCGATGCAGGAGGCTGCAGGGAAATGTGTGTGTGTCGAGAGTCAGACCCGTAACGATCAGATATTGATGGCCTATCTTGAGGATAGATCATCTGTATCTTTAGCCTGGAAAGCCCCTTTAAGAAGTGTCTGCCACTATTACTGATGAACACCTCAATCCATGAGCAGCGGCAAGTGTTCATTCCTTGTCTTTCTGACAACAGGTTGACGGGTAAGAAGAACCTTAACAAATGTATAACCTGCAAAAACAGCAATAAAATTGTACAAAGTAACAGAACGTATCATTCACGGCAAATCCCAGACGCATCGAAACTCCAGATTATTAGTGTTCTTGGCTCCGGCTGCAGGCATGTGCTATATCAAACCGCTCACTCCTGAAATATGGCTCGTCAGGAATCCTCACACAGTGCGCTCAGTCTAGATGGATGGACAGATTTATCTTCCACGGCTTACATAGCGCCAGCATATTCAGCAGCGCTGTACACAGACTAATTTCCGTGTCTCACACACCTCGAGAGCCAGAGCTGGCTGTAGGCTTACATGGGCCCTTAGTCTACAGAGACACAGTGGGCCCCCTTATACCTTAAAGGGGTTTTAAATATTGATATAATCCATCCTCAGGGTAGGTGATTGAGATCACATCACATTGGTGGAGTTCCATCTCCTGGAACCCCCATCATAAAACGTGAAGGGCTTGTGGCGCTCCAGAGAGTTTGTTGTATACCTAGAACAGCGCCGTACATTGTTTAGTGGCTGCGATTGGTATTGCAGCTCACTTCCAATCACTTGAATGGGACTGAGCTGCACAAAGGTCATGTGACCGATGGATGTGAAGTCACTGGCCAAGGAAGAGGCCTCACCGGAGTACACAGCGCCTTCCAACAGCCGATCAGTAGGAGGAATCAGACATCCATTGATAAGATATTGATGATCTGTCCTGAGGATAGCACAAATGTAAACTCCAGGAAAACCCCTTTAACTGAAAAAGAATTGAGCACAGATACAAATTTCATGCAAATGATGCCCTGATTGGATTCAAACCTGGATCCCAATGTTGCAAAGTTACATTGCTAACCACCGAGCCAACGGATGGTGATAGGAAAGATAGATAGATCGATAGATAGATAGGATAGAGCTGTGGCTATTTTAGGAAAAAAAATGCGATTCGTTACCACGAAGCGTGAGGAAATTCAAAATCGGTGCGAATTGAATTTTTCCTGAAATTCTGATTGAATTCCACTTTGTCAACTTCGATTCTCTCATCTCTAATTATGATGCCACAAGGTTTTTACAACTGGATTTTCTGCCATTCTTGTCTGTAGAATCTCTCCAGAGATGTTCCATTGGGTTCAGGGCTCTAGCTGGACCTCTCAAGGACCTTTACAGAGTTGTTCCTAAGCCACATTCACAGTGTTGTCTTGGCTGTGTACTCAGGGTCATTGTCTTGTTGAAAGGTAAATCCTTAGTCCAGTCTGAGGTCCAGAGCACTCTGGTCACAGTCAGAGTCCTTTAGGTGTTTTTTTTCCACGTGTCTGTCACTGAGCAGAGGCTTCTATCTGGCTACTCTTCCATAAAGCCCCGATTGATGGAGTGCTGCAGTGATGGCTGTCTGACCTTCTGGAAGTTTCTTTCATCCGCACACAGGAAGCTGGAGCTTAGCGTAGTGGGGTGTCCAGCTGTAGGAAGAGTCCTGGTTGTTCTAAACTTCTTACTTTTAAGAATTATGGAGACTACTGCGCTCTTGGGAACTTTCAGTGCAGCAGAAATTTTTTGTACCTTCTCCAGATCGGTTCCTCCACACAATCCTGTCTCTGAGCTCTACAGGCAGTTCTTCCCCCCTCATGGCTTGGTTTTTGCTCTGATATGTATTGTCAGCTGTGAGATCTTACATAGACAGGGCCGTGTTTTTCCAAATTTTGTCCAATCAACAGAATTTACCACAGATGACTCCGATCAAGGTGTAGAAACATCTCAAAAGATGACGAAGAGAAATGGGAGACCGCAGAGCTAAGGCCTTATTCACACGTCCGTAGTGTTTATGGATCCGCAAATTGCGGATCCATAAACGCACCCGGCCGGCAGCCCCATAGAAATGTCTATTCTTGTCCACAATTGCGGGCAAGAATAGGACATGCTCTACTTTTTTGCGGAGCTGCGGCCGCAAGATCGGCAGCGCGATCCGCAAAAACTGATGCGGAGAGCACAGTGTGTGCTCTCCGCATCGTTCCGTGCCCCATTCACAGTCAATGGGTCCGCATGTATTCCGCGGAATACATGCGGATGTGTGAATAAGGCCTTAATGTCATAGCAAAGGGTCTGAATACTTGTGTCCATGTGAAATTGAAATTTTTCCGAATTATGGAGCTGCTATTTTTAAATACTTAGTTCCTTAGGGGATCTTTCAGGTCATAGCAACAGTGAATAGGATGGGGCAGATTATTGGGACTTGGGGAGACTATTATATTATATTATATCGGTCTAAAATGTAATATTTTATATTTTTGGATTACCTTTTTATATTGTAACTATATTTTTATAAATAATCAATAACATTTTGGGAAAAAAAAATCCTTTTTAATACATTTTCAAAAACTTTAAAATTCTGTTTTCACCTTGTCATTATTGGGTATTGGGTGCAGAATGATGGGGAAAACTTTTTTTTTGTCATTTTAGCACAAGGCCTAAACATAACAAAATGTAAACAAAAAGTGAAAGGGTGTGAAGACTTTCTGAGTGCATTGTAAGCAGCGATCTCCCAACAAAGGGCTGGGGCATAACATGGCCATTCCCACACAGCTCAGCAGTGTAAACAATGGGGGCGGCAGAGCGGCGGGCATTACGGATACGATGCAGTTTAATGTGCACATGTCACTTTCTCATAGTATGCTACGGTTTTCTCTCCTGTTGATGAGTCTTGACCACCTACTGAAGGTCTTATGGGAAATTTTATAATAATCCAGTAGAGGGATACGAGCGCCATACAGAGACGCCATTATTACATGATAGGTAGTGTGCACTACTTACTGAACTCGTGTCCTGACCCGGGTCTGTATATTTAGAGACAAGGCATGTGTTCCACTTATCGGGGAGGCGAGAAATAGCTGACGGTATATGCAGCAGAGCTGACGCTTTAGATTTCCGCACACTTGAAGGAGTCTGTGGACAAAAGAGAGGAGGTCAAGTAGAGAGGTAGCACAGAGCAGGACATTAGGCACAAGAGGCCAGTGCCCGGGGCGGCCCTGTGGGAATAGACGGTCGCTCCCCAGTTTCGGAGCCCATTCAGAGCCCCAATGCAAAATCCCCGCGACCGTCCAAGTCACCTGAAAAGCACAAGCCGGAATTCATTATCTTGTCGCTAAAACAATCCCATTCAGATGACGAAAGGGATTTTCAGTCACAGAAATATCTGCCATGTGTGAATACACCTCAGTATTTAGAGAATTCCTGCAGTGTTGACCAGAAACCCCCTTATCATTGAGCCCTGAGACTCTTTACATTTTTCTTAGCGACTAGACTGCTGCAGCCACTCGCTGTCCTCAGCAGTCACGAGCACGTCCCTTTCAGTCTGTTCTTATGTGACTGTTGAGGCCGCAGAGTGGCTGCAGAAGTCTCATGACCAAGAACGGGTCCCCATCACATCTGGTCTAGAACACCGGGAGCTACGGCACTGGCATGAAGGGCATTTTACAAATTGAGTGAATTTTTTTTTTAATTTTTTTTCTTTAAACACGCTACTGACTGTCATTTGATTTTTAATTATGCTGGACAATCCCTTTAATGGGGTATTCTGGTAATTACAGGTCATCTCCTATACACCGGAAAGGGAATAACTATTACATCACCAGAGCAGGGGTCCCATGCCCTGTAGGGCCCCTAAAAATGAACAGCATGAAAGGTCGGGCATGCGCTCTATCACTCCTTTCATCTCTATGGGACCTGCTTGAAAAAGCTGAGCTGTCTCCACCGCGGTCTCCAGCAGACTCAAAGATGAATGGAATGGCAGCACGTATGAGCGACCGGATGCCCTGTTCATTTTGGGGTTCCTGCGGGATACAGTGACCCCCTTTCTCATGATCAGCGGGGGTCCAAGAAGTAGGACCCCTTTGATCTACTAGTTTCGAAATACCCCTTTAAGGCTAGCGTTTCTATTTTCTGGTATTGAGATCCATCATAGGGTCTCAATAGCGGAGAAAAACGCTTCCATTTTGTCCCCATTCGTTGTCAATGAGGAGAAAACGTAACTGAACAGAACGGAGAGCTCCAAAATGAATTCCGTTCCGTTTTCATACAGGAGAGCAAACCGCAGTATGCTGCGGTTTTCTTTCCGTCTAGGAATGCGGAGCAAGACGGATCCGTCATGACCCACAATGCAAGTCAATGGGGATGGTTCTGTTTAACTCTGCCACAATAGTAAACCGATCCGTCCTCCATTGACTTTCAGTGGAGTTCATGACAGATCCGTCTTGGCTATGTTAAAGATAATACAACCGGATCCGTTCATAACAGATGCAGCCGGTTGTATTATCAGTAACGGAAGCGTTTTTTGCTGAACCCTGCCGGATCCAGCAAAAACGCTAGTGTGAAAGTAGCCTAAGGGCTCTTGCAGATGGATAACACGCAGGAGATCCGGTCGTTTACACGACCGTATGGTTTTGCGGTCGGTTTTTAACAGATCCGTTTTTGGTTGCAGTAGTGTTTTCGTTCCGTATGGTTTCCGTTTGTGATCCGTTTTTTGCGGATCACAAACGAAAACAGAAGCATATAATAATGTTTTAACAGTGAGTACATTAAAAAATTGGGCTGGGCATAAAATTTTCAATAGATGCTTCCGCAAAAATGGAACAGATACGGAAGACATATGGATGCATTCCGTTTTTTTTTTTCTGCCCCATTGACTTGTATGGCACCACAGAACATAATTTGCGGGCAATAATAGGACATGACTCAAAATGTAGCGGAACGGAAAACGGAATGCATACGGAGTACATTCCGTTTTTTTGCGGACCCATTGAAATGAATGGTTCCGTATACGGATGGTATACTGAATGCAAAAAATGGCACGTATACAGAATGCAAAAAAGTCCCTAGGATAAACTGATCATGAGAAATGAGAAAGTCAGCCCCGGGCTTCATACACAAAATGAAAATCTGTGTGATTTTGTAATATAGTTTATTTTAGGCTACTTTCACACTCGCGTTTTGGCTTTCCGTTTGTGAGATCCGTTTAGGGCTCTCAGAAGCGGTCCAAAACGGATCAGTTTTGCCCTAATGCATTCTGAATGGATAAGGATCCGCTCAGAATGCATCAGTTTGCCTTCGTTCAGTCACCATTCCGCTCTGGAGGCTGCCTGCAGCGTTTTTCTGTCCGCGATGTTGTGCGGAGCCAAACGAATCCTTCCTGGCACACAATGTAAGTCAATGGGGACGGATCAGTTTTCTCTGACAATAGAAAACGGATCCGTCCTCCTTTGACTTTCAATGGTGTACAAGACGGATCCGTCATGGCTATAGAAGACATAATACAACCAGATCCGTTCATGACGGATGCATGCGGTTGTATTATGGTAACGGAAGCGTTTTTGCAGATCCATGACGGATCCGCAAAAAAAACGCTAGTGTGAAAGTAGCCTTAGTTTCTCATGATTTGCAAGATATATAATTGCCGTCAGTGAATAAACACTTTTGTTTACATTCAGAGGCAGTAAGTGCTTTCACACTTGCCTTCTGAGGATCCGGCAGGCACTTCCATCCCGCCGGATCCATCAGAACGCAAGTCGCCTGAAAGCATTTGAAGACTGATCAGGATCCTGATCAGTCTTTGAAATGCTTTCAGGTAACCATGGCAGCCAGGATGCTACTGAAGTCCTGGCTGCCATGGTAAGTACTCCCCAGCAGTGTACTTACCTGCGCTGCGGCTGCTGGGTGCTCCTTCATGATGTCACAGGTCCCCGCGGCACATAGATCAATGCGCCTGCCTGGACCTGTGACGTCATGAAGGAGCGCCCGGGGGCCGCAGTGCAGATAAGTACACTGGTGCGGAGTACTTACCATGACAGCCAGGACTTCAGTAGTGTCCTGGCTGCCATGGTAACCGATCGGAGCCCCAGCTTACACTGGGGCCCCGATCGGAACTGCTGCTGCGCATGTGCAGAGCTAAACGGCGTATCCGGCGATGCACCGAAACGACATTTAGCTTAATTCCGGATCCGGATTAATGCACTTTAATGGGCATTTATTCCGGATCCCGCGTTACGGCAAGTCCTCCGGATTTTTGGCCGGAGGAAAATCTGCAGCATGCTGCAGATTTTTCTCTGGCCAAAAAACGTTTGGGTACTGAACGGATGACATCCTGATGCATCCTGAACGGATTTCTCTCCATTCAGAATGCATTAGGATTATCCACATCAACAGCACATATCTTGCCGGGTTTGCTACAATGTATCAGGTTGGAGGCTGTTTTGCCTACAAACTGATACATTGTACAAACTATAAGAGAGCTCTCAGAGCATTGTCTAAATTGGATACAATTGTATCCACCTATCAGCTGAGAGCAGGACCGGCTATGCGCCTCCGAATGTAAAGATGAGTTTTCATTCACTGACAGCAAACCAATATCTGGAAAATGGTAAATAAATTAAACATAAAATACATTAGAAATTTTTAGAACAGGAATGCAATTCCAGACACTGCCATGGTAAGTAATCTAGTTGTTAATCCAGTAGCACATCCTGACAGCTGCAGAGCTGTGTATAGCGCGGCAGATATTAAAGGGCCGGTTCTTCCATTGTGGTCCCATCATTCAGGCATAGTAAGATGTATTTTAAATAACACACTTTTATTCTTCGGTATTTCATAGTGTCACAGGGAGAAAAGCAGAAGAGAAAAGCCATAAATCCACCAACAAACCAATAACCTGAGATTTAAAAGCACCAAAAACGGCAGAGACACCAGGTTAATAAAAGAAAGGAGAGACATAAAAAGTGGTTTAAAACACACAAAACGTTTGACAGCCTCGCTCGCCGATCTCTGAACAATCATGACTTTTATCCAAAATCATATTTTTACAGAGTTAAAAAAAAAAAAAAAAAAAAACTTTTATGGTAGCCGTTTTACTCTGTGAGGAAACATAAAAGGTGGAAGCACGGACTTGCTGTAAAAAGAGAGGCGCCAATTTAATGCAGCAGCACGTGAAGGCATGCGTTAGGTAAAACTGAAATACTGCAGCCCCTTGAAGAGCGCGGGGTGGAATATTTGCCCTCACCATGGGGAAGATTTAGCATGAGAATGGGAATTTATTCAAATCAGTTTTGCTTGCGTCTGCACTGGCACAATTTGCCCCAAGTTGGTCAAACCTTGCGCAATGTTTGATAAATTTGGTGCATCTTAACATCTGTGGATTGTCACTCCAGTTATTACGTCCCCTCCTACTGCAGTGAGAAATCTAATGAACCACGCCCACTTCAAAAGTGGCAAGAGTGGCATCAAATCATAAAACGTCACAGTTTTTGGTGCAAAACATGGCATAGACCAAAATTTACAACTTTTTACTGCAGAAAAATTGCCTTCGTAGCTTAATAAATGCCCCCACTTTTCTGATCTCCTATATAGACAGAGCTAAATATTAAAATTTTGGCTGCACCTGCTGCTAGTTTTCCTTTCATGAGAACAAGGAAACTGTGTGTCGCAGTATAGTTATCCAAAGCATAGATATCCAAAGACCATGCTTAGCCTTTTAAACAGACTGTAAAGCATACCATGACTATAGCTAAGTCAGCAATTTATCTGTAAATAGCTCTTTATCAGAGCAGAGAAAATTGATTAGCCGAGAGGCCTTTGTTGGAGTCTGGGGAAGTACTCTTTCTCATTATGGAGACCACCTAATAAATATGTGTAAGGAGTATTAAAGGCCAGGCAACACTTCTCTGGGTTTCTGGGAAAAAAATAGATTTTTGTACTTACCGTAAAATCTGTTTATCTTCCGTTCATTGGGGGACACAGGCTTGACCATGGGTATAGCTGTTGCCACTAGGAGGTGGACACTAAGCACAAAGGTGTGAGCTCCTCCCTTTAGCTATACCCTTTGTACAGGGACTAAGCTAAATCAGTTAGTGCAAAAGCAGTAGGAGAATTAAGAAAAAAAAACAGGAAAACCAGAACCACGCAGGCCAGAAAAGGCCCATAAAAGAGAGATCGGGTCGGAGCTGTGTCACCGCAATGAACGGAAGAGAAACAGATTTTACGGTAAGTACAAAAATCTAGTTTTCTTATTTGTATCATTGGGGGACACAGGCTTGACTATGGGATGTTACAAAGCAGTCCCAGGAGTGGGCATAAACAAGGGTGTCTACTCTGTAAAATTTGGAAAAGGTTTGCAAAGATAACCAGGTAGCCGCCTTGCATACCTGAAGGTCCGAAGCCCCATGATGCACTGCCCAAGAGGCCTCCACTGCCCGAGCAGAATGAGCAGTAACCCGGAAGGATGGGGCCCGGGCACTGACGTGGTACGCTTCCACAATGGCCAAACGAATCCATCGGGAAATGGAAGTTTTAGACGCAGTCAGCCCTCGTCTCAGCCCCTCTGGAATCACGAACAGGGAATTCATCCGCTGGAAAGATGACGTCTGGGACACATAGATGCGAACAGCTCGTACTAAATCCAGAGTGTGGAGTGACTGCTCACGAGGATGAGACGGGTCAGGACAAAATTAAGGGAGAATGATCTCTTCATTGAGATGGAATGCCGACACAACCTTCAGAAGGAAGGACTGAACAGGGTGAAGGACTACTTTGTCCTGATGGAGGATCAGGAAGGGCGACCGACCGGAAAGAGTCACTAGTTCCGACACCCTACAGAAGGAAGTAATTGCCACCAAAAAGGCCACCTTGTAGGACAGGAAGCAAAGTGACACCTGCTGCAAAGGCTCAAACGGGGAAGACTGGAGAGGACTGAGCACTAGATTAAGATCCCAAGGATTCAACGGAGGACGGAAAGGGGGTGCATCGTGCGCAAACCCCTGCAGAAAGGTCCGAACCGCAGAAAGCGAAGCCAAGTTCCGCTGAAAAAGAATGGAAAGAGCTGAAACTTGCCCTTTGAGGGAGCTGAGAGCCAGCCCCAAGTCTATGCCCGACTGCAGGAGAGACAAGAGTCGCGGCAACAAGAATCGAATGGGAGACAGCTGGTGAAGCTCGCACCAACTAAATTAGGTCTTCCAGGTCCAGATCCGGAAAGACGATAGCTTTCTGGCATGAATAATGGTCTGGACAAAAGCATCCAAGAAACCCCGAGCCCTTAGAAAGCCTGCAGATGGCTACAAAAACTTGCGGGTGAAGAGCGATCCAGTTGTTGACGCCGGGGATGTGAACTGCTGACGGCGCCGGAACATGGCTCTCTGCCCAGCTGAGAATCAGAGCTGTTTTCGCCATGGCTGCCGGGCCATGGGTGCCGCCCTGGTAATTGAGGTACGCCACAGCTGTGGAGTTGTCAGACTGAACTCGAACCGGACATCCCCAGAGATGGGTCGGTCCAATGCAGCAGAGAGAGATGCTCTAAATTCCAGAATGTTGATTGAGAGGGAGCGCTCCTCGTATGACCACACACCTTGAATGGATAGATTTCCCAACACTCCCCGCCCCCCCCAACCCCGGAGGCTTTCGTCTGTTGTCAACACCGTCCAATGGAGAGAAAGGAACGAGCGACCCGACATCAGCATCGCGAAAAGCAACCACCACCTGAGGGCCCGGGTCGGGGCAGAGAGACGTATGGGCCAATCCAGGGAGGCTGGGGAACAGTCCCAATTGGTTAGAATGGCTCGCTTAGGAGTCCTAGTATGGAACTGAGCATAGAGAAATGCTTTGAAGGCAGAGGCCATGTGATCCAGAGCCCGCATGCAGTGACGAATGGAAAGAGGACGAGGCCTCAACAATGGGAGAATCTGAAGATGGAGAGTGGATAGCTTCTCCGGGGGCAAGAGTACCTTGGCCTGAAAGATGTCGAGTAGAGTTGAGCGAACTTGTGTTTTAAGTTCGGCGTCCAAAGTTCGGGTTATCGAAGCATCCCGTTATGGATTCCGCTACCACGGACCATAACGGCATTTGGAATCCATAAGGGGATTCTTCAATGAACCCAAACCTTGGACAACACTAAGGACCTGGGGTGACGTCACCGTCATATGATCAGTGCAGGGGGCGTGGCTCAGTATCCTACCACCTCTTATCCAATCCAGTGCTGAGCCACGCCCCCTGCACTGATCACATGACGGTGACGTCACCCCAGGTCCTTAGTGTTGTCCAAGGTTCTGGTTCATTGAAGAATCCCCTTATGGATTCCAAATGCCGTTATGGTCCGTGGTAGTGGAATTCATAACGGGATTCTTCGATAAACCCCAACCTGAACTTTGGACGCCGAACTTAAAATACAAGTTCACTCAACTCTTATGTCGAGTACCATGCCCAGAAAGGTTAGCTGTCGAGATGGATAAAGACATGACTTCTGCCGGTCCAGGATCCATCTGAAGCGATCCAGGGTGTCCAGGACTATGTGCAGGCTGTCCGCTGTTGCCTGGAATGACGGACCCTTTATCATGATATCGTCTGAATAAGGGATCGCCAGTATACCCCTGGCATGGAGCAGGCCCATGACCACCGCCAGAACCTTCGTAAAGACTCTGGGAGCTGTGGCCAGACTGAACGGGAGGGCCACAAACTGGTAGTGAAAGAGACCCACTGCGAACCGGAGAAATTTTTGGTGACTGACTCAAATGGGAACATGAAGATAAGCGTCCTTGATGTCTATCGAGGACAGGTACTTCCATGGATGCAATGACCGATCTCAGGGACTCCATCCGGAAGCGGCGGAGCCGAAAGAAGCAGTTGAGAGCCTTGAGGTCTAGAACGGGACAGACCGTCCTCTCCTTTTTGGGGACCACAAAGAGATTAGAGTAGAACCCGCGAAAACAGTCTTGCGCAGGACCCGGGACGATCACTCCCTGCCGCAGAAGCGTGTGAATAGCCTATAAAAAGGAATTTGCGGCAAAGTCTGCCGAATACCAGCTTGTAACCCTCTGCGATGACCTCTCTCACCCAGGCATCCAAGACGTGAGCCAGCCAAACATGATGAAACAGATGAAGCCGGCCGCCAACCCGATCGGAGGGCGCTGGAAGCTGCACGTCATGCAGAAGAGGTTTTGGGGTTATAGGACTTGAAGCCCTGTTGACGGGGACGCCAGGAAGGGCGAAGTTTGAAAGAAGGCTTGCGCTTCTGATCCGGCCCAGACTTGTCATTTAGCCAATTGGAGCTGGAAAAACTCTGAAAGAAGTGAAACGAACCCTGTTCTGTGGTAAATTAATGCTCTTACCACCTGTAGCATCAGAAACGATCTCGTCCAGGTGTTTGCCAAAAAGTCATCTGCCGGGGTAAAGGGGAGGGCCATCAGGGTCCGCTTTAAAGCATTATCTGCCGCCCAGCAGACGAGCCATAGGCTAAGGCAAATAGCCACCAAAAGGGCTGATGAACGGGCCATAAGCCTGGCCGCGTCCAGAGAGGATCACAAATATACGCACTGGCATAGGAGAGCTGCAGGGCAAAATCGGAAAGTTCCCCCGAGGAGAGACCCTGATGTAGATTATTTGCCCACTCACCCATAGCTTTGCTCACCCATATATAGGCAAAAACCGGTCGCAGTGCTGTGCCCACTGCTTCAAAGGAAGATTTTGCGAAAGATTCCAATTTTTTATCCCCGATAGAGAAAGAAGCCCCATCTGCCATCGGCAAACTGGTATGTTTTGCCAAGCAGGATACTGGAGGGTCAACTATAGGTTAGGACAACCACTTCTTAGTCAAATCCTCTGGAAATGGATAAAGGACGTCTAAGCGTTTTGGCAAGGCAAAACGTCTATCAGGAAAATTCCTGAGAGGAATCAAAATCCTGGTGGTTGGGGAAACATTTGGGCGAGCAACGGGACTTCCTAAAAGGAAAAACCCGAGCTGGCCGATGAGGGTGCGGGGTCCTCAACCTGTAAGGTCTCTATAACCACTGTAATAAGATTTCCCACCATGGAAGACCGCTTTGAAGATGGCCCTCAGGAGAGAGAAATCCTCATCTGAAACCCTCTCCTCGGAACATGCCTCTTCCAAGGAGGACACGTCGTAGTGAGACTCTCTGGGAGTTGGCGGAGAGGCAGAGGAAACGGGAGGCGCAGATACCCTTTTGGGGTAGGATGGTCTGGCCGGGACGGCCGCGATGGGAATGAGCCCCAGGGTCGGACTGGTCAGAGGACGGCCTTGTTTAGCTTTCTAGGCTACATAGCATAACTTTTCTAATAGCTAAGTCAGCAGTCTTCTGCAAATAGATCTTTTGAGGTGATTACCCCTTATCAGAGCAGAGAAGATAAGATTGACTTTGCTACGCTAAATGACAGGCTTTTGTTGGGGTCTGAGGGGGTACTCATTCTCTTTATGGAGAGTGGCCTAGTCTGCGTGAGGAGTTTTGTAGGCCAGGTAAAACCTAGGTCACACTAGTTATTTCCATCAGTTAAAGTGAGCCCAAACCAGTAGTGGAGCTTACTCAGAGATGGGGTATAATGAAAAAATTTCCTCCTGTCCTGTGTTTTTGACCATCTGGCATCACGTACATCAGTCACATGGCCTAGACCAGGGGTGCACAACCCGCAGCCTGCGGGCCGCATACGACGCCCAGAGCCAAGGCTTGCAGCCTCCGTCCTCCTAGACAGAAACACAACTGATCAGCTGTGTTTCTGCCCACAGCACCGCTGGTTCATTACAGCTTCTGCTCCCGCAATGTAGCAGGAGCAGGTCTGTTCCCGGCTGTCAGTGACAGCTAGGGAGCCGAAGAGAAGGCAGAAGCAGTGCATCAGCGCTTCTGCCTTCCCCTCAGATAGGTGAGCGCTATGCAGGATGGACCCAGCGTGGGGGCAGAGGAGACCCTGATCAGCTCTGCCTGTGTACAATGCCCCCCACAGCAGGCTGGTTTCCTCTGTAACTGGGGCTCCTTTAGATGTCCCAGTTACAGTGGAAATAGTGCAAAAAAAAGTCTTTGTCCCCAAAGGTCTTTCAGTGACCTCTCGGGAACAAATTATGTGAAAAATATATATTAAAAAATAAGTTTGAAAATTATTTTAAATTTTTTTTTGAAAAAATAAAATAAAAAATATAACACAAATAAAAGAAAAGCAAAATATATGTGGCAAAAAAATAGAAAATTATAAAAAAAAAGTGCAAAAATAAAATACAAATCAAAGAAAAAAAATAAAGGAAAAATTGCAAAATAAGTGTTCACTGTCCCCTAATAGTCTTTTTATGATCCCTTGGGGGACACATTATGTGAAAAAAATATATATAAAAAAAATTATAGAAAATTAAAAATATATATATTTTAAAATAATAAAATACAAATAAAAAAAAAATGAAAAAGTGCAAAATAGTAGAGTGTTCATTGTCCTCCAACAGTTTTTTTTATTACCTCTTGGGGGAAATACTATGTGGCAAGAATATATTTTAATAATAAATAAACCAATTATAAAAAAAAATAATAATACAATAAAATATTAATAAAATACAAATAAAAGTAAAAAATAAAAAAGGTAAAAGTGAAAAATAAACAAAAAGTGTCAGTGTCCCCCAAAAGGTCTTTTTACCACCTCTTGGGGGATATTATTTGTAGCAGAAATATATAAAAAATTAAGTTAAAAAGATAATTTAAAAAAAATAAAATAATAAAATTTATAAAAGAAAAAACACCCACACCAACCAAAACCGTCGCCATTTTCGCTCCATTTACATGAAACTATACATATTATATAACAAAACAACCAACACCAAATAGGGAACTAATTATAATAACTCATTTTGGTGGCAGTTCGCATATTTAAAGAATAAGAAGCTATATTTTGAAAAAAATATTTTTAAAAAATGTTTTGTACAGTTTCCCCCAAATAAAACGAAAAAATAACTTCTAAGGCCGTGTGTGTCAAGTAAAAAATTGTTGCAAACATTATTTTGGTATTCCCACCACATAAAAAAGTTACAAGCGTTCGAACCACCATGTGCGCTCAATCACAAAAAAAAGTGTCTGTTCAGGCCTGGTTATTAAAGTGTTAACCAATAAGTGCTTTCCCCACTAGTAAAGGAAAATGCTTACTGTTATTGCATGGAGTCTGTAACTGGCAGGAGGTGGTAATAACCAGGGAGCACCGGCCTCTTATTTACGGCTCCTTGAAATAGAGCGATGTGACAATGCGGCTCTCAGACCAAAAAAGTTTGTGCACCCCTGGCCTAGACGCTGCTCAGTCCAATTCAAGTTAGTAAGCTTGCGCTGCAATACCAAACAAAGCCACTATCAGGTGCATTGCTATAGTGGCCCCAGCGGTCTCAATTGAGACTGGGCCTCTAGTGGTGCACCGACAATTATGTATTGCCGTCCTCAGGCTGGAGATACAGTTAGGTACTGTTGCCTCACCTTTCCCTTTGATAGGCTACAGGCACTAGACCTGAAGCCTATCAGAGCCCGGCACAATGACGCAATCGTCATCGCCCCGTCTGAGTCGGCAGCATATGGCTCAGGAAACAGCCGCATGGAAGAATATTTGAGTTTATTTTTCTTTTTATTGGGACAATGCTGTTGGGCCACCATGGGGGAAGGGAACACTGTAGGGGCATCTACTGGGGGTGCTATGGGGACATTGGCTCTACTGGGGGCACTAAGAGGGAGCATATTTTGTACTGGCACACAGAAGGAGGTATTTTTTGCACTGACACGCATTATAAGGTTTTTTTTTTTGTTGTGCTTGTGCACACTATAGGAGGGTATTTTTTGTACTAGCGCACACTATAAAGGGGCATATTTTGCATTGGCACGCATTATAAGGGGGAATTCTTTGTACTGGCACACATTGTAAGGGGGTATTTTTGTACTGACGCACATTAAAAGGAGAATTATTACTGCCGGGGAACATGATTACTAGTATGGGCACTATGGGGTTTTGGGAGTGCTATTATTCTGGGGGGCACCCTGGCGCAGTTACGCTTAGCAAAATTATTTTAGGGGGACACTATGTTTACACTATTCGTGTCCGGGACATTATTTGGGAAATGTTTTTTTACAGTAGAAATCAATTTATGAAGTTAGACTTCGCAAAGTAATAACTTTGGCTCATCGGAGTCAATACATTCTAATACTGTACCGAGCTCCTGCTCTATACAGTATTGGAACGAAGTTTTAGGCGAATCGACTTCGGATGTTTTAGTCGATTCGCTCATCCCTACTGATGACCTGTCCTGAGGATAGGTCATCAATATGAAACGCTCAGAAACCCCTTTTTGGAATTCAAGGTCATGTCTTCTATCAGGATAAGGGCCCTTTCACACCTGCGTTCTTCTTTTCCGGCATAGAGATCCGTCGTCGGGTCTCTATGCCGGAAAAATCCTGATCAGGATCATCCCCATGCATTCTGAATGGAGAGAAATCCGTTCAGGATGCATCAGGATGACTTCAGTTCAGGACCGGAACGTTTTTTGGACGCAGCAAATACCGCAGCATGCTGCGCTTTTTGTTCCGTCCAAAAATCCGGAACACTTGCCGCAAGGCCGGATCCGGAATTAATGCCCATTGAAAGGCATTAATCCGGATCCGACCTAAGCTAACGTCGTTTCGGCGCATTGCCGGATCCGACATTTAGCTTTTTCTGACTGGTTACCATGGCAGCCAGGGCGCTAAAGTCCTGGTTACCATGGTAAAATGTAGCAGGGAGCGGGGAGCGGCATACTCACATTCCGTGCGGCTCCCGGGACGCTCCAGGATGACGTCAGGGTGCCCCAGTGCATGGATCACGTGATCGCATGGATCACGTGATCCATGCGCATGAAGCGCTCTGGCGTCATTCAGAGCGCCCGGGAGCCGCACGAATGTGCATGCCGCTCCCCGCTCCCCGCTCCTACTATGGCAACCAGGACGCTAGTAGCGTCCTGGCTGCCATAGTAACCTGAAAGCAATTCGAAGACTGATCAGGATCCTGATCAGTCTTCAAATGCTTTCAGGCGACTTGCGTTCTGACGGATCCGGCAGGACGGAAGTGCCTGCCGGATCCTCAGAACGCAAGTGTGAAAGGACCCTTACCCCGTCCTTATGCCTGATTAAGGCATAACCATTAACCACTGTGCAGAGACTCTACATAGAGCTCCTCCAGCTCCACTGGTCCCAGTTCACACATTACATGGATACACGATACATGTGCCCAGCGGGAGGTACCGTGTGGCCGGCGGCAGCTTCCCCTGGTGATGATTGCCGAGATTAATAAAGATCGACCTGTGGCGATCAGATGATTGCTGGGCCGGCTTCACTATTGAAGGTTACCCTTTAATAGCGGCGGATGTTTCTCGGGGTGCAGTCTCACACATACGCTCGCTGCTCTGAGGCACTTACTCTGCCGGACTGGCGGTCTCATTTCTGGAGAATGCTTTGTTCTTGAGTTCAAGCCAAATGTTCTGTAACTAAAGGGAATTTTAAAGAAGAGAAAAGTCACAAATTCAGAATTTACTAAAATATAACATGAATAAGGAGTAAACGCTTTTGCTTTGCTCGTCTTAGGAGGCGTGATTTCTTCTTCTCCAGTCATGGCCAAATCTAAATTTAGGATTACACCAGAGGGCAGTGCATTGTGGGAACTCAGGTGACGGTAACGCCGCTAGAGCTGCGCTGTTAGGTCACATGACTGACCGCTAGGTAGGCGTAAACTTCTGTATCGTTCCAACAGCACCCAGCAGAGTTTGGGTGTGAACAGAGATCTTTATAAAGCTATACAAAATCACTACCAAAGTGGTTGAAGAGTTTCTCCAATTTACATCTAGATTTGACCTGTGATATGTTGGTCAAGGCAGATCTGACCGACTAATCAACAGCCTCCTGTGAACAGTACATATACATAGCCTCATATGTCTCAGATTCTGCAGGACTGTCCCATTTTCTGGGCCCAGTCCCGTTGTCCTAGGGGTCTGACCATCATATAATCTCCTGTGAGCTGGACCCTTGGGGCTAGGGAAGTTATGTGTCTCCATCGTTAGGAGACATAATCAGAGCGGCCAGCAGGTGGCAGCATCATTTAGAGCAGCGGCCTCTTACTGATGGAGAGACACAAGGATGGGGGTACTCAAGACCCTCTATAACAGGGGTCAGTGAAAACTACATCTCCCATCATGCACACTTGCTTTGATGCTCTCTAAGCTCCCACACAAGTGGAAAGTGCACGCTGGGAGTTGTAGTTTCACAACAGCTGGAGTGCCGAAGGTTGCTGATCCCTGCTGTATAAGCTGCTGCAAATAACGCCTTATGGCCAGACGCAGCTTCCCCCGATCCGCTGTTATCCTTGGAGGTTTTTTAAATGGAACCCGAGATAACCCCTTTAAATATGTACCTACGTTATATGTGCACTTTGATACCTTTAAATTGGAGTTGGCAATTGGAGTTCACCGTATCTAGCACAGCTGGATAGTGCCGCGCCGGAGCCCATTGACTAATGGGATTCAGCAGGACAAAAACTGGAGCATGCACTGGTCTTTGTCTGGCCAAAACCTGGTGCTCATGCTGAAGTGGGTCGGATCCCAGAGTCATAGGGACTGGCGGTGAACCATAGTATCCGGCTAGGCAGGATACGGTGAACGCCAGCAGGCTGTTCCTCTGCCGAAACAGCCTTCCAGATCGCTTTACCGCAGATGTGAAACAAGCCTAAGGCCTATTGCACACCGACATTGCTGCGGGCCACAATAGACGAACACCGACTGTGGGGCAGCCGCAGCGGATCGCGGACCCATTCACTTGAATGGGCTCGCTATCCACCCATTTCGCAAAAAGATAGGACATGTTCTATCTTTTTGCAGAACAGAAGTACAGGACGAAACCCCATGGGAGCACTCCGTAGTGTTCCGCATCTCCGGATTTGTGGACCTTTTGAAGTGAATGGGTCTGCATCCGTGATGCAGAATGCACACGGAACTGTACCCGTGTATTGCGGATCCACATATGCGGCCCGCAATATGGCAACGGGACACCTACGGTCGTGTGCAATAGGCCTAAGTTAGATGTACAGTCCCCAGGGTGCTGAGTAGAGTCCGACACCTCTCACCTGAACTTCCCGACCACCAAGGTTCTTAACAAACCGATCTGTTCTTTGCTTCAGCTCAGTCATGATGGGATTTGACCGCACAACTTGATGAATGTCTTGCCCCTCCAGGAGCTTCTTCTCCATCATACTGAACCCATCCAGCAGCTGGTACAGGGACATAGCGATGTGGCTTCCAGAGAACTGTGAAAGTAAGGATTGTGAATAATATAATAATTACAGGGAAATATTCTAATTTCTTCATTCACTCGGCTATGTGTCATTACCTGGAAACCATAAGCAAGCAGATTTAAAAAAAAAAAAAAAAAAGAGCTATGACCACTGGAGGTCCCAAAGGAGGTATTACATGGTGGACATTCATCAACAGGAGCCTTTTAGTCATTTCCACCATAAAACACCACTATATGGTGGGTGGGGATCCTGCGAATATTCTACCGATTTGCCGTTACCTTAGAATATTGGAATACCCCTTTACCGTGTATCACAAGATGCTACATTGTACATTTCCTGACTGACTCCATTCACCTTTGTCAAAAGGACGAGGGACATGCCGTGCCACAGAGGCAAGCAGTACATGGAATGAGGCATCATGGGGCAGTAACCCTCTCTCAGGTTGGCATCCAGAAATACCCGCCGCGTGTTGGTAGATTCGGGTGCAGGGCCGACCAGAGTCTTCAAACTGTCTTCAGCAATCTAAAGGAGAGACGTAATAAACGGCATTAACCCAAGGATCTAGAAATTCACTCTATGGGGGGAAGGGGGGGTACAGTATGGAGGGGTACCTGGATCTCGATGTCCCCAAAACTAGACAGCGATGAATCGTCATCCCTCGAGCTGCCGCCACCTTCTGAAAGAAGTCATACAGGCACATTGTGATTTCATGTGAGCAGGACTGAGAGAGTCCGGCTGCCAGACAAAAGGACCGGCTGACCAGCTAATGCATATGGGGGCCTCCCGACTCCACAATGGCAGATGTTGGAAGAATGAAGGGTTGGGCATGTTGGATATCAACATGTCCAATCTTAATGTTCCTGGGGACGAGGAATATGGCTCTGGCTTACACCGCTCTCTTGCAGATCGCATGGACTCTTGACCAAGCAGAGTATACATGTGTACGGGGGAGGGGAGCTGTCAGCCAACAACTATGTAAGGGTCCATTCACATGACCGCAAAACGCGGAAGGGCTTCCCTGTGCTTCCTGGTCCGTGCTGCAAAAGATAAGACGTGTCTTATTCTTTACTGCGGATCGAGGATCCAGTGAAGTCAGTAGGTCCATGCTGCGATGCAGCGTTCACTTGGCTGGGGTCCGTGTTTTGCAGATCTGCGGTTTGGAGTCCGCAAAAACTGACATGGTCGTGTGAATAGACCCTAAGGTGTATGTCTGGCTTGATGTTGGTGCAGCCATAGTAGGTACATTAACCTACAATTAGAGGGGTTCTCCATGCTACAGCGATTGATTACCTCTCCTCAGGATTATTGGGAGGGGGGGGGGGGGCCTTCCCTTTGCTTACCTTTCAGTATGGCACTTACCTAAGCTGCTTGTGCTGGGGGACGGGTCGGGGGTAAAATATTCCTCTGAGGCCGCATTGTCTTCGGTGCCCTGTCGTAACACAAGAAGGGTTACATTACAGCGACCTATAAGGGTACGACTGCATGACGCAGTTGTGGCGCGGATGCAACCCGGGTGTGCTGCGGTCAAGTCCTGCTCGGCCATACGAACTCAACAGGCTCTAAGTGAACTAATTACATGGCCAATTAGAGTGCTCCTAGTTAGTTCAATTAGAGTCCGTTGCAGCTCATAAGGCGTTGCGGTACTCAACCACAGAGCACCCGTGTGGTAACCGCGCGGTATCGTTGTACTTTTACACAGGTAGATTTTCTGCCTTTTAACGAGCGCCAATCAAAAATACAGAATGCAGATCGGCACTAAATGCCCGGACATGCGCCAGGCATATGGGGACGAGCGATCTGTAAGGTGATCTTTTGTCCTCGTACAGTTTTCATTCGGTCCATATCATCGGCTGTTGTTAAAGGCCCCTTAAATAGGGAAGGGTTTCGGGGCACATCTGAATTTGCATAATACTGTAACTTATTCTGCCCAATCTCTCGGCAGCAGTATGGACGATGGCTGCAGTATCTGACCCTCCTGAAATCTGAAGTGTCTGCCGCACTAGAACTGTGGGGAGGTCTGGGACTGCCCCGGTGATAAGGACACCAAAACGCATCCATAGGACTTTAGCTTAGGACTCTGATTGCTAGACTACACAACATCCATAGCTATTCCTCCTGGCTTCTCCATACAGCTGAGCATGCATGTGTTTTCCCAGACACTTCTGATGGAGTTTATTTATTGTGGGCATTCTGAAGCCTACTACGCCCAAACTCTCCCCCCCGCGACATCATCTGTCGCGGTACAGTCAGGACACCTCCAGTCCTGACAAAATCTATATGTATGGCCAGCCTCAAGGGGTTGTCCAGAATTAGAAAAATATGGCTGCCTGCTTCTAATAACAGCACCACACCTGTCCACAGTCTGTGTGTGGTATTGCAGCTAAGCCCCTTTAACTTCAAAGGAGCAGAGAAGCAATACCAGACACGACCTATGAACAAGTGTGGTGCTGTTTCTGGAAGAAAGCCACTATGTTTTTCTAATTCTAGAAACCCCTTTAAGCACTCGACAGTATGATCAGCTGAATCAAACCATGCCTACCTCCTGGTAGAGTTGATCCTGCTGATTAAAATGTCTCCTGTCTCGTGAAAATCAGTTGCAGAGCTCCCGACAAAAACTATTTTTATTCTTTATATGAATTAGGGCTTCAAGGCACTGAGGGGCGTGGCCTTCAATGGAAACCTGAGATGCACAGAGGGAGCTTGGCCCTGCCCCTTGGTGCATTCAAACCCTAATTTCTCTCTCATGAACGCTGCAATCGATTTTGACAAGACTGGTGTCATGTCTACATCAGGATCAACCCTATGAGACTGCATGTCTGGTTTCATAGCGTTGATCCTGCGGAACCGTTTTTGTGGTTTTTTTTTTGAGGGGAGTACAAAGTCAAAAACAGAAACACGCTGTACTAGTAATAACCTCATAGAGGCTATAATACAGACAATCCATTGTAAAGTTAATATAAAGCAGCGTTACCGGGACGCTCTGCTCCTGCAGTAGATTGATCCCCGGGTACAGGTCCTGGACGATGAGAATCAAGGATAGGAGATCTGCGGGCCTCAGGGAGCTGGCGTTCCGGCTGTATATACATAAAGAAGTCATAATTCACATGACCGTATCTGTTTTGCAGCCCGCAAATTGCAGATCCGCAAAACACGGGTACTGGCTGTGCGCGTCCAGCATTTAGTGGTCCTGCACTTTTGCCCTATGTTAGAAATGACTATTCTTGTCCGCAAAATGGACACTTTTTTGAGGGGCCAGGGAACGGAACTAGGAATGCGGACAGTACACAGCGTGCTGTCCACATCTTTTGCGGCCCAATTGAATTGAATGGGTCCGCACCCGATCCGCAAAAAAGGTTGATGGGATGCTCACCGAAAATATGGCCATATGAATGGACCCCAAGGGCTCATGCACACGACCGTATGTATGTTGTGGTCCGCAAAACACGGATCACCCCCCCAAAAAAACGATGACATCCGTGTGACGTCCATGTTGCATCTGCTTTATCATCTAAAAATAAAATGCCCCCTCCCCCCCCATCTCCATTATCATTTCATTCTTGCCATCGGGGAGATGTGACGGTGCGAATCTACAACACCGGGTGCGGTAAAGTGGACCTGTCCCCTCTCCTGACATGTCTGTTTTAATAGCTCCATGCCTTCCCTGTGTAATAAAAATTCTGGGACATCTATTCTTATGGCTCTATGTTCTGCCGTTCCTTTATTATTTCTACTAGAAGTTTTAAATGAATTGCTAGCAGTCTACAGCAAGGGTACAGATGGGTGGTACCCATTTGGGGGTGTGTCCCTGCACAGTCTGACAATGGCAGCACTGATTGGATAGAGTGAGACTGTGCAGGAACACACCTCCAACTGGTTACCTCCCCTCTGTACCCTTACTGCAAACTGCTAGGTACCACTTGGAACCAAACCAGAGTTTGAAATGTTTTTTTTTTTTTACAGTATAAATCAATTTCTGAAGTGAATAACTTCGGCTCATCAGGGCCAATACATTTTAATACTGTACGGAGCGCTCGCACCGTACAGTATCGAAGTGAAGTTTTTTGAGAATTGACTTCAGTTGTTTCATCCGAAGTCGATTCGCTCATCCCTAGTGTTATTACATGGGGAAAGCCTATACTTATTAAAACAGGCATGTCAGGAGAGGGGACAGGTGCTCTTTTAGAGGTTTATACCCGTTTTACCGAGGTTACAGATCACACCTGGAGAAAAGCGCCAGAAGTTTGGTGTTGACCAGGACGAAGGCATGCAGGACCTCCTCGCCGCCTCGCTCATTGCTGCCGTTAATGTACTGCACGATCTGCTTCTCCAGGAACTCGATACACTGCTCGCAAAGCTTGGGGTGTATCAGACGCTCTACTGCCTGCGAGGCGAGAAACGAAGCACTGACGTGAGCTGACGGAACGCACATCCACGAGCTCTGCCCTGATCCATCATCGCCAAAATCCACTAACTGTACACGAGGCCATGGGTATACATTTTGATCAAAACACATAAACCCACTCACCGCGTCAAGGTGACCTTTATGGAGTGGGTACCTCTAATTCAGTGCAGCACCACGCGGCTACCACTAGTGCTGCAGCATTGCGTCAGCAGGTGGCATGACCCAGCATTCTAACAGCACCCCTGCTGCCAGACTAAGCCCCCTTGGTCCTTCCAACCCAAAGGCACATCACGCCAGCAAAACATGGTGCGATACTGCGTTGCTGCTGTGCTGTGGGTTGTTTGTGGCGGCCAGTACCACCGAGGCTTAGCCTGACAGCAGGGGTGCTGTTGGACTGATGGGTCACACCGCCTGCGGGTGCTGTGTCGCGGCGACGGTGCTCGCCGTGTAGTGCTACACCAAAATAAGGTAGGGACTCACCTGAAAGGTCACCTTGACGTGGTGAGTGGGCTTATGCATTTTGAACAAAACATATACAAAAGGTCTCATGTATAATTTATTAATTATGGTGTTGTATACTATTAATACATGGCACATGGATGTGCGATCCGTGTTTTCTTTATTTTTGGTATTTTATGACTGCTTAGATTGCTTAAAGGATCTTGCGCACATTGGCTAGAGGCTCAGTCATCTAGTCATGTAGGGGTTAACGAGCACTGCATTCCAGCGCTGGGTCTATGAGTTGTGACTAGGAAGCAATGCAAGTTAAAGGGGTTCTCCAGGATTAGAAAAACATTAATGCTATAGTCGAAAAAATAGCGCCACCCCTGTTGACAGGTTGTTTGTGGTATTGCAGCTTGGCCCCATTCACTTCAATAAAGCATCAGTAAACTGCAATACCAGACAAAACCTGTGGGCAGGTGAGGCGCGTTTTTTTTTTTTTTTTTTTTTTCAGGAAAGCAGCCATGTTTTGCTAATCTTGTACAACCTCTTTGGGCTCATGTGAGCGTTTCCTATGAATTTCTTCGCTTCTAAGTTCATTAGTTTTGGACGACTAATGAGCATTTATACACTGGAAGTTAAAGGGGTTGTCCAGGATTAGAAAAACATGTCCGAGTTCCTTCAGAAACAGCACTACACCTCTCCATGGGTTGTGTCTCGTATTGCAGCTTAGCTACATTGAAGAGAATGGGGCTGAGCTGCAATACCACACACAACCAGGTGTGGCGCTGTTTTTGGAAGTAAGCAGCCATATTTTTCTGAACGTGGACAACCCCTTTAACTTGATTTCTGAGTATTTTTGCATATATTCAGCAATGTGAATGCCACCATGACCCCACATAGAAGAATGTGGTCAGTCAGTGTGCTCACAAAGTCTATTCATTCATCTACAAGAAGAGACACGTGAGCTCCTCTCAGTCAAAAGACCTCTGAGAGTCATAAAATGCTGTAAACATGTTAAAGGGGCACTCCACCTAAAAAAAAAAAAAAAACATCTAATATAAGTCTAATGTAGTCAGAGGCTCAGATGGCTTTTTAGTCCCCCATGCTGTACACTGCAGCTTTGCATTGAGACTGGTTGTCGGGTTTCCAGAAGGAAGCAGGTCTCTGTAGACTCCCGGAACCCTTCTTGCTCACTCACCTCTACGGCGAAGCTCTGGTCTTCGTGCTGCAGGCGGCCGTATGTTAGGAGCAGACTCTGGAACGTCTTCCACACGAGGTTCCGCTGATCCGAATCTGGCGGTCGCAGTCTGCAGCGGGATAACACATACAGATCATGCTAGAGTATAACTTTCCTCAGTACTAGGCGCCACCAGCCTCAATATAGACATGCATCCTCTGCCATGTATCCATTCAATAGGACAGCGGCAACAGACACTTCTGACAGCCGCTATCTCCGAGCAGAACAAAGGATCGGTCAGGAGACCCCCTTACACACTATATTGTCAGTGGGATCCACCAACCTTTATCGAATGCGTTTCCTTTGCTCACCATTTGCAAAATCTTTTGCTTGCTGTCAGTGAATAGAAACAAAATCCAGATTATTTTCTGATGACACGTATATGGCTCACAACGGGAAAGATCCGATACGCTAGAAGGCGCTGTTAAGAGATAGAAAAAACATGGCTGCTTTCTCCCAAAAACAGCTCCACATCTGTTCAGGGGTTGTGTGATTATGGGGCTGAGCTGCACTACCAGAAACAACCAATGGGCAGGAGTGGCGCTGTTTTTTGGAAGAAAGCAGCAATGTTTTTTTTCTAACTCTGGACAATTATTTTATCATTCTCCAAGTGAGCTGGGAATGGTCAGGAAAGAGGATTGCTTCTGAATGTTAAAACATTTCCATTCCCTGACAGCAGGCAGAGATCTTGTAAACTGACCACAAAGGTGATTTAAAGGGACACATCTGTAAGTGAAATCCAGGTGACAGTGTCCCTTTAAATGTCGCTGAACTTTTCATTATACAGTGAGTTACCGAAAACCCATTTTTATGATATGACAATCCAATTGAATGGAGGGAGATCGACATTCGGAGAAGATTTATGGAGCAAAATGCAGAGGAATTTCATATTGACTCCCTATTTATACCAGAGTTTTGTATTGACTCCCTTCTTATATCAGACAGCAGAGAGTATGGCAAGTTGTTATTGTACTGGTCAGGTAGATACTTACCATGAAGAACGTTACTATTAGGAATAGCAAGAAGAAGAAACGAAAGGAAGAAAGACGTTATAAAAGGTGAAATTGTAGAAATACATAGATCTGGCTGTAATAAAAGGAGAAACTACAACTCCCAGCATGGTTGGTCTTGGAATGCCCATAGAAGTGAAGGAAGCATGCTGGAAGTTGCAGTTTCACAACAGTTGGCGTGCCAGAAGTTTCCAGAAATTCACTGACTCCCCCACTAAAGGGGTAAGGCCATAAAAAATATTCTCCATTTTTCAGTCCAGCACCTAGCTCTGAATACTTTTGTAATTAGATGTAATTAAACATTTTGTGTAACCAGTGAGTTATTCAATAAAACGTATCCGTATAGCGCCACCTGCCGTTTATTCTTTTTCTTATTTCTTGTCCACCTCACCGAGGTGGTCAACTGTGCTCAGTTTAAATCTTCAACTGCCACCAGATATATGTTCTGTTAGAAGATGTGGCAGTTACAATGAAAGAACTACATACGAAAGGACACACCCCCTGAGCTACCAGCCTAAAATAAATCTAGCAGGACAATTAGAGCAATGAATAGGGAGATCTCTCGACCCATGATTCTGCAGTCATTCCCCCCTGGCTATTCTTTTAGCTGATGTACAGAAAGTAGAAGAGGAGGTGGAAGTGTGTTGGCAGCCAGCTATTCCAGAGGCAGAAGAATGGAATAAATAATAAATAAATAATAAATAATAAATAATATAATAAATAATAAATAATAATAAATAATAATAGAATAATAAATAATAGAATAAACGATGGCTGAAGAGAACGTTTAACTGGTGTCAGAACAGCTCGAGTAAGTGCTTTACATTTAGGTCCTGTCCTCAGGAGAGGCCATCAATGTATAACTGATAGGGAGGTCCGACCCCCCAGAACTCCCACCACTTAGCAATGGCGAGGTCCGTACACTTGTGGCCGTTCCTGGTACTGCAGCTTAGCCCTTTCTCCTGATCATGGCTATCCTCGCGGTTGGACCACTGCCGATCATACACTGATGGCCTATCCTCAATGAAAACATGACGCTGGGTCTTTTGGAAACATTTTGAAAGGGAAATTAACGGACATACTCTTTTTTGATTAGTTGACTGTCCAAAGTGACCAAACCAAAGTGAACTTCCGTGAGTCTCTTCAAGACAAAAATCTTCCTCCTCAAGTCGTCCTCGTTTTCTTCTCCGTCCCCATTGACAGCAATGAAAAGACATTCTCCAAACTGCAAGGATAATATGCTGAATAAGATTACGGAAACAGCCTCATGCACGAAGCCTAGCGCGGACAGGAACTGGTTGTCCACAGCGCACTTCTTGGCTGCACTGGGTTTCATACATGAGGCCTACTATGACCAAAAGTAACCCAAACTGTATGGAATAATATAACCAAAAAATATGGAATAATATAACGAAAAGGAACTCGAACGATATGGAATAATATAACGAAAAGGAACTCTAACCATATGGAATAGTTTAACCGAAATTATCCCAAACCGTATGGAATATTGTAGCTAAATGTGACCGGGGGGGGGTCAAACACAAGATCCGTCTTTTGGGAAACCTAAGGCCGGGTTCACACAAGGAGACGTTTGAAAGTGGTTGAGAATCGTGTCCAGCAAAACTGCATGGAATGGGTTTCCACAGTTAAATTGCACCCCCACCCCCACCCCGGACCTATGGAGGAAATCATACTTACCTGCTCTCGGCCGCTGCTTTTGCGCTGCACCAGACTCCACTTGTAAAATTTCAGCACAGATGGGGGAGAGGGGGGGGACACATGTGTGGCTGCGGTCAATGACCGGCTGGTATGTCCCCTAAGAGGCACATCACTGGGTCCCGTGTCCCTTGGGGGGGGGGGTCACTGCTATGGCCAGTCATTGGCATCAGCAGCACACGTGTCCCGTGTTCGTTCCGGGGGTTTACAAGCAGGGACTGGAGCGTGGCAAATGCAGTGGTGGACCAAAAGAGGCGGATAGCAGCAGGCTTGGCAGGGAGCCAAAAAGTGTTAAAAAGATGAAGAACCCCTTGAGGGTCAGTTGCAGACCAGTGTACTATGGATGAGTGTCCTAGTTTACGGACTAACTTTCAACCATATGATGCTGTGAGTTCTTGTCAATAGGCCTGCGGTCATGCGCCGACTCATGAAATGCAGGTGCATAAATGAGTCCAGAATACGCTGGTCCGAAACCAGCCTAAGGCTTAAAGGGGTTCCAGCTTCATAAAAAAAAAAAAAAAAAAAATGTATTTGCCCAGAGTACCACAAACACTGCGTGTACCTGTTTTTTTGGTCAGTGCTTTCCTTCCCCTATTCTCAGTCTCCCTGACAGGAAGTTTACATGCAGAACTTCCTGTTTTCCTCAGCTTCCTGTTAGTATTTCTAATCAATCCCAGCATGCTCTGCTCTGTAACGTTTCTCAAAGCTTGCTCCAGCTTCCGCACTGTTCTCTCTTCAATAGTCACGCCCCCTACACCTCTCCATGCTCTTTAGGCGAAACATTAAAGAGCAATGCATTCTGGGATTGGTTAGAAAACCCAACAGGGAGCAGATGAGAACAGGAAGTTCTGCAGGTAAACATCCTGCCAGGATGCAGTGATGCTGAGAACAGGGGAAGGAAAGTGCTGACATGAAAAACAGGTACACGGGGCAAATATATGCAGTTTTTGCGGTACTCTGGGCAGATAATAAAAATTCTATATACAACTGGAGAACTCCTTTAAATACTTTATTATGACAGTTATTCAACCCCAAGAAATTACATACCATGTGCAGCACACAGAGGTGGCCATTCTCAGCCGTGAAGCAGGTGTACGTGTCCCCGATCTTCTCCAGCAGCGTCACACAAGAGATGATCAGAGGGGCAAAAAGGGTATTGATGCTGTCACCAAAGTTCGGAGACTGAATAAAACAAGTAAATAAAGTGCAGATTATATCAGGAGGTGGGTAACGCAGTGGTAGGCTATAGGATTATTTTACGCAGCTTTGGATGTCACCAGATTATGTTACGAGACGTAATACAAGGTGTAACAAAATGACAGTTAGACATAACTGTACAGCAGATGTAACAAGACGTGGAATTCATGAAATGATTTAATATTATAGCCAAAAAGTATAATTCTGACGAGTGGAGACTCTCGGCTTCAGGGAAGCGCAGCATGGCTCTATGCAGATAAGCACTGTGGCTGCTTCATACTAAACACCCATGGGGGCACAGCGGACCCTTACATAAGTCTCATAACACAACATAAAATCATGTGGAGAGAAAGTATTATCAGATATTTCATGGAAGAAGAGGAGTTTATAATCCAAGTTTTCAGGGTCTTTGTACTGAGGTAGACACACTGCCTTCTCTACATGACCCTCAACAGCTCATCACCTACCATATATACGGTAATAACACAGTCCTCTTACCTGCAGCAGCTCCTCACATACCATAGATACGGTAATAACCTACAGCAGCTCATCACCTACCATATATACGGTAATAACACAGTCCACTTACCTGCAGCAGCTCCTCTCTTACCATAGATACGGTAATAACCTACAGCAGCTCATCACCTACCATATATACGGTAATAACACAGTCCACTTACCTGCAGCAGCTCCTCTCTTACCATATGTACAGTAATAACCTAATCCACTTACCTGCAGCAGCTCCTCTCTTACCATATACACGGTAATAACCTACAGTCCACTTACCTGCAGTAGCTCCTCTCTTACCATATACACGGTAATAACCTACAGTCCACTTACCTGCAGTAGCTCCTCTCTTACCATATATACAGTAATAACCTACAGTCCACTTACCTGCAGCAGCTCCTCTCTTACCATATATACGGTAATAACCTACAGTCCACTTACCTGCAGCAGCTCCTCTCTTACCATATACACAGTAATAACCTACAGTCCACTTACCTGCAGCAGCTCCTCTCTTACCATATATATGGTAATAACCTACAGTCCACTTACCTGCAGCAGCTCCTCACATACCATATATACGGTAATAACCTACAGTCCACTTACCTGCAGCAGCTCCTCACATACCATATATACAGTAATAACCTACAGTCCACTTACCTGCAGAAGCTCGTCACATACAGAGTATCTGCTGTGTAGATTCTTTTCAAACTCTTCGTCCGCCCAGCAGAACAGGACTTCTGCCCCCTCCGAGACAATGAGTATACACTTCATCTGCCGAGGAGGAAGACAGTTAGAAAACACAGACGTCGACCTCTTTTGGCAAGTTGCCACAAATTCTGTTGAGTCCTTTCTGCTTCTAGGAAAGCTGGGTGAATAGCAAGGTTCTCCCCCCGTGAAATTTCCACAGAGGTTATTATCCAATCTCCCCATGTAACCTGTACATTACACGGACGTCTCACTCCTCTCACTGGGCAGTAACGCTTCATTCCTCCTGAGAGAGGCATTGTAAGACATTCTCACCCCCAGGCTCCTATACAGAATATAAAGTATAGATTGCTTACTGCCTGCCGCGGCCACTAGAGGGAGCTCTCTGCATAGGGAGTTATACATCTTTACTGAGCTCCCTCTAGTGGTGGTTGTAAGTAGTCCAAATTGTGTCATTTTAGCCTATGTGTGCAGGGGATTTGGAGCTCTGTATCAGTAAACAAGGAGCTTTGACCTTTATAAAGATATATCAAGAAATGAATCAGTCCAGAGTGTTGGAGATTCCCGTCTTCATCTGCGAGCAGCTTGTAGCATCTAACATAATTACTTACTGTAATATCCGCCGTCCCCCGAGGTCTTCAGCGATGGATCAGATGCTGCAGATCCTCAGTGCCCCTTCTACTCCATCACTTCTCTCCTTCTTTGCCTGTTATAGAAAAGTGACACTATAATGCCGGATAGAAGGAATGATGCAGATTCCAATAATCCGGCACTGTCCATGACGCGTATGGTTGTGTATGGTCTTCAGGAGCTGCAGAAGACCTGGCAAATACTATAAGGTAAAATCATGTTACACCAGAAGGAGAAGGGGAGTGAGTCGGTCCTCTGGGGGCATGCTAAAAAACCTTAGGCGCATCCACCGCCTGTGTAAGGCCTAATTCACACGTCCGTAGTGTTTTGCGGATCCGCAAAACACCTTGCCACCAGCCCCATAGAGATGTCTATACTTGTCCGCGATTGCGGGCAAGAATAGGACATGCTCTATATTTTTGGGGAGCCGCCGTCCGGAAGATCGGCGGCGCGCTACGCAAATGCGGATGCGGAGAGCACAGTGTGTGCTCTCTGCATCCATCACATCCCTATTCAAAATAAATGGGTCCGCACCCGTTCCGCAAATTTGCGGAACGGGTGCGGACGTGTGAATTAGGCCTAAGTCTGACAGCTTCCTTTCTGACAGAGATTTAGACCATTTTCTACTCCTAAAATAGGCATAGAAAATGATAAAGGAGAGGGGCCTGCCGTCCCTTCCACGCACACTTTTTTAGACCCGCGCGAGCCTTTGCACCGCAATCTGTAACAGATATACACCAAAAAGTGGCGTATATCTGTTAGTAAATGACCCCCTTAATATTTACTTACCCTAAGGGCTCATGCATCCAACCATATGTATTTAGCGGTCCGCAAAAAAATACGGATGACATCCGTGTGTATTCTGTATTTTGCGGAACAGAACAGCTGGCCCCTAATAGAACAGTCCTATCCTTGTCCATAACACAGACAATAATAGGACATGTTATATTTTTTTGCGGAACGGAAATACAAACATACGGAAACAGAATGCACACGGAGTAACTTCCGTTTTTTTAGCGGACCCACTGAAATTAACGGTTCCGCATACGGTCCGCAAATAAAATGGAACGGACAAGGAAAGAAAATACGTTCGTGTGCATGAGCCCTAAGGCGTTTTTTTTTGCGGATCCATTTTAATAATGCCTATCCTTGTCCGCAAAAGGACAAAAATAGTACATGCTCTATTTTTTTTGCAGGGCTACAGAACGGACATACGGATGCGGACAGCACACGCATTTTTTGCGAACCCATTGAAATGAATGGGTCTGCATCCTATCTGCAAAAAAAAAAAAAAATCGGAACGGACACGGAAACAAAATATGTTCAGGCCTCATGCACGCGACCGTATGTGTTTTGACAGAGGATGTCCGTATGGCATCTTTTTTTTTTTGCAGATCCGTTATTTTTGCGGTTCCATTGTAATAATGCCTATCCTTGTCCGCAAACTAGAGAAAAAAAAATAGGACATGCTCCATTTTTTTTGCGGGGATATGGAACAAACATACCGATGCGTACAGCACATAGTGTGCTGTCCGCATTTTAATGAATGGGTCCACATCCTATCCGCAAAATAAAAACGGAACGGACAAGGAAACAAAATACGGTCGTGTGCATGAGCCCTTACTGTGTAAATTCTGCTTGCAGCACATGGACCTCCCAAGAGGCGCTAAAATGACTGAGGTGCGCGCCTCTTAATAAATTTGTATTTTAATGCTCATTCAGACGACTGTATCTGTTTTTGCGGTCTGCAAAATACGGCCCCTGTGCGTTCCGCAAAATACAGCCAGCCCCATGATAGAAATGCCTATTTTTGACACAAATAGGACATGTTCTATGTTTTTTTCAGGGGTCCAGGCTAAGTATATTTGGACAGGTCATGGAGCTGCAGATGATCCGGCACACGGTCCGGTGTCCGTGTTTTACATATCCGCAAAACACTACGTTCATGTGAATGTAGCCTTATGTAAAACATACTCATCTTATTGCAGCCCCATTGAAATGGATGGGTCCGCACCCGTTCTGCAAAATTGCAGAACGCAAACATACAGTCGTGTGAAGGCACCCGTATATTAAGTCTGGTGTAAGAAAGCCCAGTTTTAATAAATTCCTGCCATGAAATTTAATCCTGTGAAAAAAGTTAAGAGACAAATATGTGAACCCCCACAGAATACAGAAAATACCAAAAAAGAAAAACACCCCAGTCTTAAAGTTTTCTTCCGCAGAGCATTAGGCTGCCAGAAGTGAGTCGGAAATATAAGGGCAGGACGTATACTTCTCTGTCCTGCTGCATCCACTCCTGGACTGGCTCCAAAAACTGCATGTGTGATTCCAGCCTTACAGATTATGGTCCGGCGTGGTGCAGGTAGCAGTCAGGACGCTGCATACAGGAGTGCAGTCCACTTACCTCCATGCACACAGCTGGGACAGAGACTTCCTGCACTGAAGCATGTGAATGCAGCCCATGTGACCAGAGCAGTGGGGGAGGAGGGGCTGCAGGAAGCAGCAGATGACTGAGGGGCGGAGAGCGGACTGCCTCCTGCTGCATGCTCACCTGCAGATCATCGTCCTCCTGCAGACGGTCACAAAATCAGAGATGGTCCCCTGCTGTCAAGTCAAGGGGTGTCTCCTCTACGTGTCTTCTTCCTATTGCTCAGGGCTCCTCCTTTCATTATCTTCGCTTCTATGCATTGTTTTTGTTGCTTTCTGGTAACGCTCCCTTCTGTTAATGATAAGAATAATACCAGTCACCCGTATATAAGGACAGCGATCCAGGCTGAGTATATTTGGACAGGCCATGGAGCTGCAGATGATCCGGCACACGGGCGGGTATCCCTGTTTTGCAGATCCACAAAACACTACGTTCATGTGAATGCAGCCTTATGTAAAACATACTCATCTTATTCATTAGAAAATCTGCAGCAGCTGAGGTGTGTATTATAAGGTTCTGCAGCAGCTGAGATGTATATTATAAGGTTCTGCAGCAGCTGAGGTGTGTATTATGAGGTTCTGCAGCAGCTGAGGTGTGTATTATGAGGTTCTGCAGCAGCTGGGGAGTGTATTGTGAGGTTCTGCAGCAGCTAAGATGTTTATTATGAGGTTCTGCAGCAGCTGAGGTGTGTATTATGAGGTTCTGCAGCAGCTGAGGTGTGTATTATAAGGTTCTGCAGCAGCTGAGGTGTGTATTATAAGGTTCTGCAGCAGCTGAGATGTGTATTATAAGGTTCTGCAGCAGCTGAGATGTGTATTATAAGGTTCTGCAGCAGCTGAGGTGTGTATTATGAGGTTCTGCAGCAGCTGAGATGTGTATTATAAGGTTCTGCAGCAGCTGAGGTGTGTATTATGATGTTCTTCAGCAGCTGATGTGTGTATTATGAGGTTCTGCAGCAGCGGATGTCTGTATTATGAGGTTTTGCAGCAGCTGGGGAGTGTATTGTGAGGTTCTGCAGCAGCTGAGATGTTTATTATGAGGTTCTGCAGCAGCTGAGGTGTGTACTATGAGGTCCTGCAGCAGCTGAGGTGTGTATTATGAGGTTCTGCAGCAGCTGAGGTGTGTATTATGAGGTTCTGCAGCAGCTGAGGTGTGTATTATGAGGTTCTGTAGCAGCTGGGGCACAGAACTGTTTAATATACACTGTGAATGTTGGAGAACCTCTTCTTACGTAGACCTGTAGTGGTGCATGATCCATATTGACCAGTAGATGGAGCCAAAAGACAAAAATTGTAGAGAAGAGATATACAGTATCTCACAAAAGTGAGTAAACCCCTCACATTTTTGTAAATATTTTATTAGGGCTGCAGCTAGCGATTATTTGAATAATCGATTAGTTGTTGATAATTTCATTGATTAATCGGGAAACACTGTTATGGGGGATCTGTGGATGGCACTGTTATGGGGGGATCTATGGATGACACTGCTATTGGGGGATCTATGGATGGCACTGTTCTTTGGGGATCTGTGGATGGCACTGTTATGGGGGGATCTATGGATGGCACTGTTATGGGGGGAGCTGTGGATGACACATTGTTACGGGGGGGGATCTGTGGATAACACACTGTTATGGGGGGATCTGTGGATGACACTGCTATGAGGGATCTGTGGATGGCACTGTTATTGGGGGATCTGTGGGTGGCACTGTTATGGGGGATCTGTGAATGACTCTGTTATGGGGGGATCTGTGGATGGCACTGTTATGGGGGATCTGTGGATGGCACTGTTGTGGGGGGATCTGTGGATGGCACATTGTTATGGGGGATCTGTGGATGGCACTGTTATGGGGGATCTGTGGATGGCACTGTTATGGGGGATCTGTGGATGGCACATTGTTATGGGGGATCTGTGGATGGCACTGTTATAGGGGATCTGTGGATGGCACTGTTATGGGGGATCTGTGGATGGCACTGTTATGGGGGATCTGTGGATGGCACTGTTATGGGGGGGGGATCTGCAGATGGCACTGTTATGGGGGGGGGATCTGTGGATGGCACTGTTATGGGGGATCTGTGAATGGCACTGTTATGGGGGGGATCTGTGGATGGCATTGTTATGGGGGGTGATCTGTGGATGACACTGTTATGCGGGGGGGATCTGTGGATGGCACTGTTATTGGGGGATCTGTGGATGGCACTGTCATGGGGGATTTGTGGATGGCACTGTTATGGGGGAATCTGTGGATGGCACTGTTATGGGGGATCTGTGGATGGCACTGTTATGGGAGATCTGTGGATGGCACTGTTATGGGGGATCTGTGGATGGCACTGTTATGGGCGGAATCTGTGAATGGCACTGTTATGGGGGATCTGTGCATGGCACTGTTATGGGGGAACTGTGGATGGCACTGTTATGGGGGATCTGTGGATGGCACTGATATGGGGGAATCTGTGAATGGCACTGTTATGGGGGATCTGTGGATGGCACTGTTATGGGTGGATCTGTGGATGGCACAGTTATGGTGGATCTGTGGATGGCACAGTTATGGGGGATCTGTGGATGGCACTGATATGGGGAATCTGTGGATGGCACTGTTATGGGGGGGGACTGTGGATGGCACTGTTATGGGGGATCTGTGGATGGCACTGTTATGGGGGGATCTGTGGATGGCACTGTTATGGGGGGATCTGTGGATGGCACTGTTATGGGGGGAGACTGTGGATGGCACTGTTATGGGGGATCTGTGGATGGCACTGTTATGGGGGATCTGTGGATGGCACTGTTATGGGGGATCTGTGGATGGCACTGTTATGGGGAGGGTGATCAGTGGATGACACTATATAGCATCTTATGCTATATGTGTCAACCACAGATCTCACCCATAAGTGTCCCCCAAATACATCAGCAGTAATAATATCTAGTATTCTTTAACCAGCAGTAACTTTTCCGTAAACTTCATCTTTATTACCTTGAAGCGCCGGTAACAGGCAGAGGCGACGTAACATCTCTCAGTCAAGTGACGCACTTGCTCTAGCCACTTTATGAATGAATCAGGCAGAGCAGGCGCATCACATGACTGAGTGACATTACGCCGCTTCTGCCTGTTACCGGAGCTTCAAGGTAATAAGGATGAAGTTTAAGGAAAAGTTACTGCTGGTTAAGGGATTCTAGATATTATACTGCTTGCTGTGAGCGGCGGGGCCAGTGTAAGAGTACAGTGACTGCACCGGCCCTGCCGCGAGTTGCCGCCTCCAGCCCCTCCTCCCTCCCGGCTGATACATCGCTGCACTGTGAAGCATGGCAGCCAGCGATGTATCAGGGACTTAACTGCAGCGGTGCAGCAAATAATCCGGCCGATTATTAGATGACGGGGTTCGTCGACCACGAATCCCGTTATCGAATATTATCGTCAACATCGATTAATCGTTGCAGCCCTATATTTTATTATATCTGTTCATGGGACACCACTGAAGATCTGACACTTTGATGTAAAGTAGTCAGAGTACAGCTTGTAGAACAGTGTAAATTTCATGTGCCCTCAAAATAACTCACTCCTATGAGTACACCCCTACATGAAAAGATATAATAAAATATTTACAAAAATGTGAGCGGTGTACTCACTTTTGTGAGATACTGTACATGTGGCTGTCTACACTACATGGAGAAAAGCATCGGGCTCTATGTCTTAATCATTACATTCAGGTGTTTAATTAGGTCCCATTGCCACAGGTGTATAAGATCCAGCCCCCAGCCATGCAGTCTGCCATTACCACAGGTGTATAACATCCTTCACCTCACCATGCATTCTGCCTATGCAAACATTTGTCAAAGAAGGGCTCATTCTGAAGATCTCACTAAATTCCAGGGTGCTTCTATAAGGGAATGTCGCTGCCTGATATTTCTTCTAGATCTTCCACCATCACCTGTGAGCGGTATTATTAGAAAGTGCAAGGACCCACAGCAGCTTAGCTACGAAGTGGAGACCACGTTAAGTTACAGAACTGAGTCACCAAGTGCTGAGGAGCACTGTTGCAGAGTCCCACTCATATACGTTATATTGCATTTTATGTCATTTATACATTTATATCTGGTTTATCCTGTGAAATCCCTGGTAACAGCCTGTTAGGGTGCAGTACATACATCCACCACTGTAGAGAGACAAAGGAAGGACAATAGCCATTATACTGGTCTTTTTAGGCACATTTGTACCCAGGTGAAGGATTTGAGCTTCCGGCAGCCTCACCTACAATATATTTTACAGCCAGGCCTGCTGTTATTTGCACTTATGTAGAAGGAAGGGTCAGAAACCACCGTTACTGGGATTAGAATAAGGCAAGGAGCTAGATACCAGTCAGCCGTATTCTCACTAACTTAACTGAACTTAAGCCTGTGATATACCTAGCCACGGAAAGACTGTTACCTCGGATTACAGCTTACTACCTCCATGTGCAAAAGAGACTGTTATATTTGGATGTCATTTCTACTGAGATCCTGCAGACAGTAAAAGTTGTGAGTTGGATTCGACCTGTGTCTTACTCTTCAATTTCTCCACTACTACTTCCATCATTGTTGTACCGCAACGGTACTGGCGTTACGACTTTACTCAATTTAGGGGCCCAGCTGCCAAAGCACACCAAACCCAGTTACTATCAAGGGCACCTCGAAACACCACCTGGCTAGTGTGCCCCGGAGAATCCAGTCCTGTTCTTCCACTCAACTGTGCAGGCCTGCCCAGGGACAGAAAAATTGTGAGTAACCAAAACTGTGTTTTTACCCTCGACCTACCTATCCTCGCACCGTGACCTCACAGAGACTTTTCCCCTATGGGTCTAGTATACTGCACTGTGCATAAAAGTCACCAACGCTCTGCTGACTACATAACTGCAGAGTGCAAACCTCTGCCATTGACATCAGCACAAAAACTGTAACTAGAACGTCATGGCATGGTTTTTTCATGGCTGAGCAGCTGCATGCCGGCCTTACATCTCCAAGCACAATGCCAAGTGTCAGAGTAATGTACAGCAGGTCACCATCGGATTCTGGAGCAATGGAAACATCATCTGTAGAGTGATGGCTCACACTTCTCTATCTGGAGTCTTATGGACCAGGCTGGGTCTGGTGAATGCCAGGAGAACGTCACCTGTTTGACTGCATTGTGCCAACGGTACAGTCTGGTGGAGAAGGGCTAATGCTATGGGAATGCTCATCAGGTAGCGGCTAAGGTCACTTAGTTCAAGTGAAGGGAAGTCTTAATACTTCAGCAGACCAAGACATTTTGGACAATTGTTGCTTCCAACTTTGTGGGAACAGTTTGGGAAGGCCCCAGTGCACAAAGGAAGCTCCATAAAGGTGTGGTTGGGGGAGTCTGATGTAGAAGAACTTGACTGGCTGCACAGAGACCTGACCTCAACCCCATCCAACACCAGAAAGGAGACTGTGAGCCCAGCCCTCTCCAAAAACATCAATGTCTGACCTCACAAATCATCTTCTGGATGAATCTTGTACAAAGCCTCCCCAGAAAATCACGTTTGCAGCTCATACAGCCCCTACCTGTAATCAGCATATGATTACTTGTTGGATGACATTAAGATTAAAAAAACTCCTTATAAAATAATAAAACATTCTCTAAAAAATAACACAATTTGTGTAGAATATGAATATTTATCTGGAGTAATATATATGATGATACCCATTATGGAAAAAGCCCATGAACAAACAAATGTCCAGAAAAAATGGGACATTACCCACAATCCATTCCAGATTTTTTGTCCAGTCCTTGGAGGGTTAAATAGCGCAGAATCGGAAATTGCGGGCTACCACTGATGAAGAAGTCAGAGTGAGACTTCGAAACGCGTCTGGTGAAACTTACTATTGTACCTGCATATTTCCACACCAGGATGAACTCAGGTTGACTAATTATTGGGAAGCGCTTCTCCGAATCTAAGTGATTCATCTATACCGGCCTGTGTATGCTGTCTGACATCTCGGCACAACAGCAAAGAACCACGTGGGACACCTTTACTTGCGCGCACACACTGCCGACTATACAGCAGCAGCCAATATACCTATCCGTATCGGCCAGTGCTTTTGCCCCAGCATTTGAGTATCTTACTACAGAACCACGTGGGATGCCAACACACACGGTGCCGGCAATACATCAGCGGACATAGTCCGTGAAGACTTCAGGAAAAGTAATAGCGGCCATTATACTAGTGCATGGTGGGACGCCACCGGAGACACACGCATATACTGGTCCGCTCTCTCAGATAATATCACTCCCTAAGGAGTACTGTTATGCAAATGTACTGCCTTACATGATTATACATATTAGATTGTGCAAATTGGAGCTATTGAGGAACTGTTAAAGTACCGACATTCTATTAGACTGTCATCACCTGCTATATGGAATCATTATTTAACTGGTACTGCGCAGTATAATAGAGTAGATCAAACTAATAGTGAGTCCTATATTACTGTGGTCCTTCAGATCGTGAGACTACACAATTACCACTAATATTTGAAAGACTTTAGCTATACTTGGGGAGAGGGACTTTATACCGGATTACCAATTATTATTATGTTATCCATCAGTATCACCCTGGACATTTGAGGACCATATTGTTTTTACATATTTTTTATATTTTTATATTTTCCCATTTTTTACTTTTTATATTTATATATTTTTCTCCTTTATCGCATTTTTAAAATTGATTTACATATACTCAGCATATTTTCACATATTTTTATGCATCATGATGCGCAATTATCTTATGGAAGTAACATCTCTATTGTTTGTTTTATCTATTACCTCGAAAAATCAATAAATAGATCGTTTGTTTCAACCTTCTGCGTGACCTCAGATATAGCGTGCCGTCTATACGTCTATTCTTATCTCCGATTACTCTTTACTGACTGGGTGAGTCAGATTAGACCTAGAGCACCTACTACATCCCAATTAACAGGTGAGCCACCTTAGTCTCTGTTATATATTAATGACTATGGATTTAGAATGGGATAAAAGCTCCTGGAGGTGTCCCAATAGTTTTCTCCATATAGTATATCTGTTATCTATCTACTGGGAAAACAGGGACCCCCTGTGACTGTTCAGGAATCCTATCCAGTCGGGAAGAAGTGGCCGTACATGGATGTGACTTTAAGGAATTGTCTCTCTGCAACTCCCACGGACTTCAGTGGAGAGCAATGGGAGTGTTTGACCACCTCTTCTTTATGTAGCCCCATGTATTATGTCAGGTTGGTTCAAAGTCTTAGGCTGGGGCTACACAGCGGCCAGTGTCTCACAACAGCAAGTCGCAGAAAAGTCTAAACTTGATGTCGCGCAACTATTTTAGAGCTGTGATTTGGTTGTGAAAACACAGACAAGTGGAAGGCAAGTGGGCCACTTACATTAAAGTCAATGGAGTGGAAGTCAAGGCGCCACTTGCAACCTGCAGTCCATCAGGTCTGGATATTTCGTGACTGTTGCGTCATGGAATATTACGTGTTGCTCTGCGACGCCATTCACAATCATTAGATCCAATTTGGCATGACTTTCTTGTCTTCCTGCAAGCTCAGCCTCAGTCTCTTAGAGGTTGGAAGGGGCTTCCACCAACCCTAATCCATCCCTTGAAGTTCCTTGGTTTCAGCAGAAGACATGATACAATAAGGAAGGATCCACATGAGGTGTCATACTGCCTGCACCCAAAAACTGTAAGATTTAAGACATAATTTATGCCAGTTTTCTAATGTAAATTATTGTAACTGTCGGGGGATGGTGGACCTTCCCTTTTGCTAAGCTCAACACAGATTTTCAAAAAATGGAGAGAGCAACAACAAACATAAAATGTTACAACATTTTTGCGCAAACTGCCCTTTGTTCCAAATTTGTGACTTTTTACACCAAAAACCTGCTGTAAAGCCTCTGTAAATGAAACTTTATTGTCTCTTACTGACATCTGCACAGTGTCTACAGCTGGTATGCAGACCTATGAGTCTCCATGGCAACAGACTACAAGCAAACCCTTTGTAGTCTTATCCTGCAGTCATGTTACTCCCATGCACTCCCAAGTCCTTCTTACTGCTAAACTACTGAATATACATTAGCAAGAAGTAGGAGGAAGATGGATAGCAATATGGCTGCAAGATCAGACTAGTCATTGTTATCTTGTAGTCTGTTTTCATGAAAACTCATAGGTCTACAATAGTGGCCTAAAGTTGTGGGACTGACACAAATTTTGGGTTTCCCAGTTTGCTGCTTCACTGTTTTTGGATCTTTTTGTCAGATGTTTCCCTGGCATACTGAAGTACAATTCTAATCATCTCATAAGACTTTCTTTTTAATTTGCTTGACAAATCCATCAAGTTTATGCAAAGACTTAATATTTCCAATGCTGTCCCTTCTTTTTCAAGACTTTCAATTCGTCCTGGCATGCTAGATATCAGCTTCCGGGCCAAATCCTGACTGATGACAACCTATTGTTGCCCAGTCAGTGCTTGAAGCTTATCACAATTTTTGTGTTTTGTTTGTCCACTTTCTTTTTGAGAATTGACCACAGGTTGTCAATGGATTGATATCTGGGAAATTTACAGGCCATGGACCCAAAAACTCAATGTTTTGTTCACCGAGCCACTTAGTTATCACTTTTGCCTTGTGACATGGTGCTCCATCATGCTGGAAGAAGCATTGTTCTTCATCAAGAAGTTGCTTTTGGAGGATGTTTTGATCTCATTCTTTATTCATGGCAGTGTTCTTCGGCAAAATTGTGAGCCTACTCCCTTGGATGAGAAGCTCAGGAATGGTACAGTGGCAGGCAGGTGTGAGTGCATCTACACATACCGTGATGCGAAGGCTTTTGAAGGATTTTCTGGTGTCAAGCAGGGCAGAAAAGAAGCCACTTCTCTCCAAGAAAAACATCAAGGAAAGACTGACATTCTGCAGGACGTACATGGACTGGACAGCAGAGGACTGGGGTAAAGTTATTTTCTCTGATGAAGCTCCCTTCAGACTGTTTGGGACATCTGGAAAAATTATTGGTGAAGAAAAGTTGAGTGCTACCATGAACCCTGTGTCATGCCAACAGTAAAGCATCCTGAGACCATTCATGAGTGGGGTTACTTCTCATCCAAGGGAGTGGGCTCACTCACCATTTTGCCATGAATGGTGTCAAAACAATCTCCGAGAACAAATTCTCCCAACCATCCAGGAGCAATTTGGTGATAAAGACTCCGTTTTCCAGCACGATGGAGCATCATGTCAAAGGGATAACATTAAGTGGCACCTTAAACAAAGCATTCACATTTTGGGTCCATGGCCAGGAAACTCCCCAGACCTCAATCCCATTGAGAATCCTCAAAAAGTGGGTGGACAAACAAAAACACAGAAATTGTGGTAAACTTCAAGCACTGATTGGGCAAGAATGAGTTGTCATCAGTCAGGATTTGGCCCAGAAGCTGATATCCAGCAGAAGTTTTGAAAAAGAAGGATTAACACGAAAAAAGGGTCAACACAAATGCTTATAATTGTTCTTCAGCATACCATCGAAATATCTGAAAAAAAGAGTGAAGCCACAAATTTGTGTTAGTGTCGAAACTTTTGGCGACTCACCAAACAGCACCTCATATCGCAGCTTCCTGGAGCCATGTGAGTGTGACACGGAGTGGAGTAGGCCCTTGAATTTATCATTTTTTTGTTAGAGTTTTACTCTTACTCTTTAAAGGAAAAACAGCAAAAGCAACAAAAAGAACAGATAAGATAGACAGACCGTCTACACCACGGTTGATCCATGCCCAATTCCATCTCCAGCTGGAAACTTTTTGAAAAAGTGATAGATTTCTGTAGTGTTCTCCAACCTGTGGCTCTCTGGCTCTTAAGAAGCTACAAGTATGATCGGAGTTGTGGGTTGGGGAACAGTGTCTTAAGGTCTACACAAGTCAAAACTGGTTCTGTTCTTCAACAATTGAGGTTATTGTACCCAGAGTCAATGATCCAGCGATGGCTGGAGGTTTTTCTAGCCCCTTGTCTGGTGGATCACGTGTATATATTCCCCTGGTGACCCTTTGATCTCCATCCAGCTATTCATTTTGATTTTTTTTAGAAGACCCGTTACCCACTTTGGCAGACTCACTTCGCTCTCAGGGCGCTGTCAAGCGAAACGCGTTTCCCAACACGTGATATTCCTGATACTACGCAGAACGCGCTTTTAATAAGTTCCATCTGCTATGATTTCATGCGATCCTGTTGGGACACTTTCTCGGAGGTCATTGAATGATGAGTTATACGAGACAGGAACCAAGAAAAAAAGGAAAAGGAAAAAAATTCACGCTGGCTGGTTTAAAATCTAGCTAGTTTTGGGGGCGCAAATGTGACGATGCTCCAAGGAAATGTGGAATTTACTCTTATTTTCCAGATGGTAACTGAGATGGTTTAACACCTTGGTCGGTGAAGGGGTTTGTAAGACACTTCAAAGCCTGAGACTCGCACAAGAACCCATCAGAATTTACAGTAATTTATAATATGTTCTGGCGCACACAGAGACATGTGCTCGTTGGCATCCTAAAATCAGATTAGACCTGGGGTCTGGTTCTTATATTTGATCCCCCCCCCTCTTTCTGTACTTCAGATAATGGTTTCAAAGGAAACAACCGGCTGACATGAAAATATTGCACTTCGTGATGGTCCAACGCAGAAGATGAACCCACCGTAAATCACTGCTATGTATTGTAGCTGCTGATATCGGATAGATCTCCATACGTTCTGCATTCATCCTCTGATTAAAGCTCCTTATCACTTGGTGGAGGTTCTCTGAAGGCTTCCATAATGGTATTGGGAAATATAAGGACTGGAGAATCTCTACCAGACACTTCACCATTTTTGGAGCCCTCAGCGGCTCTGTTCATCTTTCAGTACCTTTAAAGGTCATCAGGTCAGTTTTTTTTTTGCCAGAAAATTACATAAAAAGAACAACCAACAAGTCACGTGTAGATATTCGTGCAGGACATTTCACGCTGGGAGTCATAGAGTAACATTAGAACTCCAGGATCTGGTAAATAAAGATTAAAGGGGTTTTCCATTTTGAACCAGTATCATTTAAAATAATCATTTATGGAGGTAGTTGTAATTTTGTGAGGTATTTCTTTTACCCTTATTGCTCCTATCTTCTGTTTTGGGCTGTGACCATGTCCATGCAGCTCTTTCCTACTTCCTGTGATGTCGTGTCCATGGGCGGGGCAGTGATAGGGGAGGGTCTATGTAACCGGTTGGGTGGGAGGAGCTATAAGCTAGCTGGGTGTTGTTAGGGGCGGAGCTGGAGCTGTGGCAGAGGGAGAAGAAGTGCATCATGGGTTTGGTTGGATACAGGAACAGGAAGTGCTACATACAGGAGGGGAACAAACCAGGATGATTGGTTTACATGGTGAAAACAGGTCAAGAAAGTCCAAATTGAAAAAAAAAAAAAAAAGCATGGAGAAGATGTACATGAGGTAAGCAACCACATAAGTGTATCCCTTAAAAGGCATAGTTATTCTGGAAAACCCCTTTAAGCGTTACATTATGAAAAATTCTGCAGTTTTCAAGCAGACGGTACTTCTTTATCAAATCAACATGCTGTGTTGATGACTGTTGTCCAGAGCCAGGATGTGATGTGGGGAGGAGGCTCTTCATGTTTTATTAGGTCACTATTAGATCGCACAGAACAATTAATAAATGTTTAACAAAAATGCTCCTGTGTCTAGATATTGCTGTTACATACTGGTAATTGCACCTCCTGGTGTTACATACTGGTTATTGCACCTCCTGGTGTTACATACTGGTTATTGCACCTCCTGGTGTTACATACTGGTTATTGCACCTCCTGGTGTTACATACTGGTTATTGCACCTCCTGGTGTTACATACTTGTTATTGCACCCCCTGGTGTTACATACTGGTTATTGCACCCCCTGTTTTTACATACTTGTTATTGCGCTCCCTGGTGTTACATACTGGTTATTGCACCCCCGGTGTTACATACTGGTTATTGCGCTCCCTGGTGTTACATACTGGTTATTGCACCCCCGGTGTTACATACTGGTTATTGCACTCCCTTGTGTTACATGTTATTGCGCTCCCTGGTGTTACATACTTGTTATTGCGCTCCCTGGTGTTACATATTGGTTATTGCACCCCCTGGTTTTACATACTTGTTATTGCACCCCCTGGTTTTACATACTTGTTATTGCGCTTCCTTGTGTTACATGTTATTGCGCTCCCTGGTGTTGTATGTTATTGCGCTCCCTTGTGTTACATGTTATTGCGCTCCCTGGTGTTACATACTGGTTATTGCGCCCCCTGGTGTTACATACATGTTATTGCGCTCCCTGGTGTTACATACCTATTATTGCGCTCCCTGGTGTTACATATTGCACCCTCTGGTGTTACATACTTGTTATTGCGCTCCCTGGCGTTACATACTTGTTATTGCGCTCCCTGGTGTTACATACTTGTTATTGCGCCCCCTGGTATTACATACTTGTTATTCCGCCCCCTGGTGTTACATACTTGTTATTGCGCTCCCTGGTGTTACATACCTATTATTGCGCTCCCTGGTGTTACATATTGCACCCTCTGGTGTTACATACTTGTTATTGCGCTCCCTGGCGTTACATACTTGTTATTGCGCTCCCTGGCGTTACATACTTGTTATTGCGCTCCCTGGTGTTACATACTTGTTATTCCGCCCCCTGGTGTTACATACTTGTTATTCCGCCCCCTGGTGTTACATACTTGTTATTCCGCCCCCTGGTGTTACATACTTGTTATTGCACCCTCTGGAGTTGAATACTTATTATTGCGCCCCCTGATGTTACATACTTGTTATTGCGCTCCCTGGTGTTACATACTGGTTATTGCGCCCCCTGGTGTTATATACATGTTAGAGTGCACCCACATGTTGCGGATTTTGTTGCAGAAATTTCTGCGACTGAAAATCAGTTCTATTTGCATGCATAGCCAATTGTATAGCCAATGAGCTATTTAATAAAATGTATCTGTATAGCGCCACCTGCTGTTTTATAATTTCCTTATTTCTCTGACCCACTCACTGAAGTGGTCGCTTGCGCACCGTTTCAGTGCTCAGCTGTCACCACTCATATCTTGTCCTAGAAGCTGTTACAGTTCCAGGGAGAGAGCTGCAAGAGAAAGGACACATCCCCTGAGCTATGATAGAGAGAGTAATGCAGCAGAAAGGGCACTCCCCTGATCTGTGATAAAGAGAGAGATGCAGCAGAAAGGGCATGCCCCCTGAGCTGCCAGCTTGAAATAAATCTAGAAGAGCAATTGGAGCAATGAATGTGGAGATCTCTAGATCCATGTGAGGTACAGGGCTGGTTCTAGGTTTGATAGAAAGAGATTGTCATGTGCTATATGATATGATTTTAATTTTTTACCTCAGTCATGCGATAACCCTAATAATTGGAATTACAATATTTTCATTTTTTTGATCATTTATCATGTATAACCCGATCCTTATCCTGAATGTGGTCAGAAGCTTCGCTCCATCCAGATGTTCTTTTACAGAATCTTTCCTTAACGATTTTATTAAATATCATAAATATAATATCCTTATAATATAATGCTAAATAATTCCTATAATAATGATTATTACAATAAAATACAGTTTTTTGTGGTCGGAAGCTTCACTCCAACCAGATGTGACTTTTCTATAAGGAGATAAGGATGAATCTACACTGAGAGAAGCGTGTACGAGCTCGGGGACGTCTTAGTGTTGTGTATGAGGTGAGGGGCCCGGGACTTTCCGTGGAAACATCTGAAGCCAATCATGTTAATGGTTATAACACCCCGTACAGATGAGGTGTTCAGCCGCCTCTCCGGCCATTATTATAGGCATCAGTCCACAATGCTGGATCCCCCGGCCTCATATCTCTGTATAAGGGCTCGTTCACGCGGCCGTGGTTTTGGTCCGCATCCGAGCCGCATTTTTTGCGGCTTGGGTGCAGACCCATTCACTTCTATGGGGCCGCAAAAGATACAGACAGCACTCCGTGTGCTGTCCACATCCGTTGCTCCGTTCCGTGGCCTCGCGAAAGTTATGAGTCATGTCCTGTTCTTGTGCGTTTTACGGACAAAAATAGGCACCGCAAAACATGGCACGGTCGTGTGAACAAGCCCTAACAAGGAGGATTTGCTCTTCAGGAGCCTGGGAAAGCTGGGTGAGAACCCCATAGGAGCCGTAACTAAAGCTTTAGGCTACATTCACAAGACTGTATGTGTCTTGGGGCCCGCAAATTGCGGATCCGAAAAAAAAATAAAAATGGATGACATGCACAGTAAAATATCTATTTTTGCAGATGACACTAAACTGTGTAAAGTAATTAACACTGAAGAGGACAGTTTTCTGCTACAGAGGGATCTGGATAGATTGGAGGCTTGGGCAGAGAAATGGCAGATGAGGTTTAACACTGACAAATGTAAAGTTATGCACATGGGAAGGAATAATGCAAGTCACCCGTACATACTAAATGGTAAAACACTCGGTAACACTGACATGGACAAGGATCTAGGAATTTTAATAAACAGCAAATTAAGCTGCAAAAACCAGTGTCAGGCAGCTGTCGCCAAGGCCAATAAGATAATGGGTTGCATCAAAAGGGGCATAGACGCCCGTGATGAGAACATAGTCCTACCACTTTACAAATCACTGTTCAGACCACACATGGAGTACAGTGTACAGTTCTGGGCTCCTGTGAACAAGACAGACATAGCAGAGCTGGAGAGGGTTCAGAGGAGGGCAACTAAAGTAATAAATGGAATGAGGGATCTACAGTACCCTGAAAGATTATCAAAATTAGGGTTATTCACTCTCTAGAAAAAAGACGACTGAGGGGAGATCTAATAACTATGTATAAATATATCAGGGGTCAGTACAGAGATCTCTCCCATCATCTATTTATCCCCAGGACTGTGACTGTGACGAGGGGACATCCTGTGCGTCTGGAGGAAAGAAGGTTTGTGCACAAACATAGAAGAGGATTCTTTACGGTAAGAGCAGTGAGACTATGGAACTCTCTGCCTGAGGAGGTGGTGATGGTGAGTACAATAAAGGAATTCAAGAGGGGCCTGGATGTATTTCTGGTGTAATAATATTACAGGTTATAGCTACTAGAGAGGGTCGTTGATCCAGGGAGTTATTCTGATGCCTGATTGGAGTCGGGAAGGAATTTTTTTCCCCTTAAGTGGGGAAAATTGGCTCTGCCTCACAGCGGTTTTTTGCCTTCCTCTGGATCAACTTGTAGGAAACAGGCCGAACTGGATGGACAAATGTCTTTTTTCGGTCTTATATACTATGTTACTATGTTACTATCCATATGCCATCCTTTTTTTTTTTATGGATCCATTGCAACAATGCCTAAACGCACAAGAATAGGACATGTTCTATTTTTTTTGAGGGGCTACGGAACGGACATACGGATGCAGATAGCACACGGTGTGCTGTCCGCATTTTTTCGGACCCATTGAAATTAATGGGTCCGCATCCTATCTGCAAAAAAACGGACACGGAAACAAACAACGTTGGTGTGCATGTAGCTTTGGTTTGCAGTGTACATCTGCACTTCCCCGAACGTAAATCACCAGAGCGGTCTCTGTGCAGACATTGATCCAGCAAGGAACGCCGGGAGATTACAGCTCTGAAGCCTGCAGAATTATGTCAGATTTTTATGTTGATGAATTCTATATGGGAAGTGTAATAGGGTGGACAGACACGAACTCTGGGAAATTACATTTCAATTCTTTACCAACTTTAAGGGAGCGATATCCAAAAAATCTACTTGCATACGCATCCCTCATATAACAGGAAAAGCTAGAAAATTCAATCTACATAATATAGCCATTTATAAAACTAAAAAAAACACTGAAAAGAAGTGGACTCAATACTGCCCCCTGTGGTACCACACTGGTAATGGTGACCCTAGTCTTCAGACTTTCTCCCTCTTTAGCTGTCACCCCTCCTGACATGTCATATTTGTATTGTTCATGAAATAATTCTGGTGCATCTTTCCTTACAATACGTTGTGCTGTTCCTCTATTAATCCCTTTTGGAAATGTATAAATACATTGACAACTAGGTGTTACATGTTGGGGGGGAAGTTCCTTGACAGTCCAGACAGTATCACAGTGTGTAGGGCGACCCCTCTGACTGGTAACGCCCAGCTTTTAATTTATTGATCAGTTTCCGAGAGGAATAACAGAGGGACAACAGAACACAGCAGCCCAGATTCACTGTTGACTTTGTACCTGGACTTTGTCTACAGTTTTGTTGGATTTTGTCCCCACACTGGGATGCGGCTTTTCCCCAAAATGCACCCAAATTTCAGGCGCAAAAATCTGAAAGAGACTAAGCCAACTAAAGTCTCCCTGTCTAAGGGGGTAATGTGTCAGGATGAGACTGTTTAGTATGAAGCCATTTTTTGCATCAAATTTACAAACAAAATGTCATACTCTATTTTTCAGTCTTAAAGGGGTTTTTCCATCTCCGACAATGGGGGCATATCGCTAGGGCCACCTCTAGGACCTGCACCTACACTGAGAACGGAGCAGGGAAAGGTGGTGGAGGGCGCTCTACGCATGCGCGGCTGCCCTCTATTCATTTCTATAGGGCCACTTAAATAAAGCCGAGCTCTGGCTTTGCTATTTCCGTTGGCCCCATAGAAATGAATAGTAGCAGTGGCAACGCAAGTGCGGTGCGCTCCCAGTCACTTGTATGGGAAGAGCAGTTGGCGGTGGTCGGACCCCGGGAAACCCAGGGTCCTCCAGCCACAGCTCTCCCCGCTCTATTCTCGGTGTAGGTGCGGGTCCCAGAGGTGGGACCCGCACCTATTAGACAATGGGGGCATATGCTAACAATATGCCCCCATTGTTTGTGATGGGAATACCCCTTTAAGCGCTCGTACACACGAATGTTTTTTGCATTCAGTATACCGTCCGTATACGGAACCATTCATTTCAATGGGTCCTTAAAAAAACGTACTTCCATTTTTCTGTTCTGCTACATTTTGAGTCATGTCCTATTATTGCGAGCAAATTGAGTTCCGTGGCTCCGTTCAAGTCAATGGGGCTGTAAAAGAAAAAACTGAATGCTTCTGTATCCGTTACGTTTTTGCGGAAGCATCTGTTGAAAATTTTATGCCCAGCCGAATTTTTCAATGTACTCACTGTTAAAAACATTATTATATGCTTCCGTTTCCGTTTGTGATCCGCAAAAAAAGAATCACAAACGGAAACCCTACGGAAACGGAACGGAACAGAAGTGAAACGGAAACACTACTGAAACAAAAAAAACGGACCGCAAAACCGTAGGGTCGTGTGAACGACCGTGTGCCGGCCATGGTCGTATTGTGGCTCGCATACAGCAGGTCCGCAATACACGGTCACCGGCTGTGTGCATCCCATATCACGGATCACGGACTCATTCACTTGAATAGATCTGGGAAATGCGGTGCGGAAGGACGGAGCGGAACCCCACAGAAGCCCTACAGAGTGCTTCCGTGGTGTTGCTGGCTGTGCATGCACTACTTTTTTGTGGAATGGACGGATCATGGACCCATTCAAGTTGAATGGGTCCGGAATCCGTCTGCGGCAGCTGCATGGATGTTGCCCGTGCATTCGGTCCCCAATGCACGGAACGGCCGGCACATATTCGTGTGGATGAGCCCTGTCTAATATTTATTACAAAGGTTCAGTTCATACGCCACCAGGGGACTGGAGCACACGTGACTTTTTTGTGACTTTATCATATGATAAATCTGCAACCATGTGATGGATGCACTGCAGAGGTTGCAAGCAACAGCGTGCAGCACCACTAATGACCACCAGGCGGCAGTGCTGGAACCCTTTACGCAAGCAGTATTACTGTGTAATTGTCCAGACAATGAAGACTATTACCCGTCCCCTGTATGACGCTGCGGATTCTACAGTTCCTTTTAGTATGCCTCATGAAGACACCCCTTATTTAATAAGTAAAAGCACACCCAATTTGCATGGGTCTGGCTAGAGGCGCACAGAGATATCATAGAGCTCCAAAGCAAAACTTAAAAAGACGAGATATCGGGCAAATTTACAATTTTTATTATTAAGCGGAGGACATTTTTAATAAAAGAAATAAAAAATCGAGGTCTGCCTCATTCAGTTTTCTATGTTGCAGTCAGTGGAAGAAGTGCTCTATAAATATGACGCTCATTCCAAAAATCCAATTTCTGACTGTTAACTGGCACAATTACCATGATAAAGCCCCCCATCACCCATACTAAATTCTACATTTATACACTACATGATAATACTGTCTGCCTGCAGCCACCACTAGAGGGAGCTCAGTGTACAGGATTGTATAAAGCTAACATTGAATTCAAGGGCAGCTGTATAAATATCTCTATGACACTGAGATTCCTCTAGTGGAGGCTGTAAGAGAGCGCAGTGGATTTGTGTTGGGAAGCAGGAGTTCAGTGTGGGGCCCCTGCTTGCCATGGATCCCATAGTCATGGGCCCCCTAGCAGTGGCATGATCGGCCTCCATGGTAAGCACTCCACTACACATGGCTCCTGGAGAGTCTCAAAGGAGGCAAGAATTTACTAACTGGTGAAGAAGGCAGATATGGCAGCAAATCTATCCAAGTGTCACCTTAAAATATGTTACAGGCTGTGTACTGTACACCTTTGGGGGCAATTATTTTTTAATGATTGCATTTTACTCGTTTTGGGCTAAAACGTATTTTTTCAATTGGACTTTATTAAAACTATTCAGTCGTTCTGTCACAAAGGGTTAATTGATTTTGTAGCTGTGTGAATGGTATTTTCACTTTTTCATCTAATACCCTAATCTGTAAATTACTAAGAGGTCAGAAACATTCATTTAAGCCGCAATCAGTAAGATAAGAACTGAGCTATAATGAGTGTTTATAATGTCAGAGATCAGAGATAAGGAGCCCGTCAGCTCTCTGTCTGACAGGAGGCAGTGAAAATTCAGATCCTGCTAGTTGAGCATCTCAGCTCTGTACAGAGAAAAGGATAATAAAAAAAATTGCCCCCAAAGGTGTACATAGGCTTTATACTAAGGCTACATGCACACGACCGTTGGTGTTTTGCAGTCCGCAAATTGCGGATCCGCAAAACACGGAAGCTGATCCGCGTTCCGTTCCGCAATTTGCGGAACGGAACGCGGCCCATTATAGAAATGCCTATTCTTGTCCGCAAAACGGACAAGGATAGGACATGCTATATTTTTTTTGCGGGGGCGTCCAACGGAGCAACGGATGCGGACAGCACACGGAGTGCTGTCCGCATCTTTTGCGGCCCCATTGAAGTGAATGGGTCCACGGCCGAGCCGCGAAATATGCGGCTTGGACGCGGACCCGAACAACGGCCTCGTGCATGAGGTCTAACTTCTTGCAGGAATCTGTTTCACCTGTGATACTGTCATTCCTGCAGCTGCCACTAGGGGGAGCTCTCAGCATACAGATTTAGAAGGCTCCCATTGCTTTCGATACCAACTGTATAAATTGATCTCCCATGCGCTCCCCCTAGTGGTGGCCACATGCAACTAAAATGATCAATTTTTACATAATTTTTTATAATTTTATCAGAGTTGCCTATACAGATGTAGTGTTAAATAGGAAATTATAAGTAAAGGAATGACTATAGGGTTTGCAAGATGGGGCAGTATGACACAGAGTGCCAAGGAGCTGAGTAGTCTGATAGAAGATTATAGGATCATTACTTTAAGGCCTCATGCACACGAACGTATTTTATTTCTGTGTCCGTTCCATTTTTTTTGCGGACCATATGCGGAACCATTCATTTCAATGGGTCCGCAAAAAAAATGGAAGGTACTCCGTGTGCATTCCGTTTCCGTATGTCCGTTTTTCCGTTCCGCAAAATATTAGAGCATGTCCTATTTTCTTCTAGTTTGCGGACAAGGATAGGCATTATTACAATGGATCCGCAAAAATAACGGATCCGCAAAAAAAAACAGATGCCATACGGAACGTCATCCGTTTGTTTTGCGGATCCGCAATTTGCGGACCGCAAAACACATACGGTCGTGTGCATGAGGCCTAAGGCACCTGATCACTCTTAAGAATGAGGGAAGAAGATGGATGAGTGTGTTATGTCACCATGTCTGAGCGGGCTTCCTGCTTGAGAGTGCGGCCTGCGGACCCCTGAGTGGCGGCACACATGTGGACCTCTCACGCCTTATTAACAGTATAATAAATTACCTCTTGCTGCAAGTGGTATGTGTTGTAAGAAGAGGACGCCCCGGGAGGCGGCAAATAAGACAAGTTCCAATTGGTGACCCTTTTTTTCTTTTTCTTTGACCTTTGCACTGTAAGACACTGGAGCAGAGGAAGTCTGACGTAAGCTGAAGCCTCCTGCTCTAAAACTACGGAAGGGTCCGCGTGAGCCGTGTCCATCATCTGTCCCATGTAACAAATGTATTCAGTGTTTTCGTACAGACACATTTACAGGATTTAAAGGGTTGTCTAGGATTAGAGAAACATGGCTGCTTTCCTTCAAAAACAGCGCCACACGTGCCTTCAGGTTGTGTGTGGTATTGCAGCTCAGCAATACTAGACATAACCCAGGAAGACCACATGGTAGAGCTTTAGAAGACAGTAGATAATAAATCTGACAATGGCATATATCTAGCAGGGGTTTTACAAACATACAAAATTGTGAAATAAAAAAAATACAAAGGAAAAAAAAAACTGAAAACCAAAAAAGCACATACTGAAACCAAATAAAAAGGACTGAGATTAATGGAGAACTCTTTAATTTGGTGTCAACTTGCTAAATTAAAAAAGCAGGAAACTGTTGCACATTTATCCCCTAATAAAAGTAGAAAAAAAAAAAGAATGAAAAATGTGAAAATGAAAAATGCTGTAAATAAAACACAGCTCCAAATGTTACATAATATTTGGTTAGCTTAAGAAATAAAAAGTAAAATTGCTAAAGTAGTTAGAAGGAAACAAACACCCTGGTAACTATGGGGCTAAATCCCCCCCCCCCAAAAAAAAATAAAAATAAAATAAACAAATAAATAAATATATATATATATATATATTTATATATTATTCTTGTATTTATTAATGTCATTTTGCTGGTCCTGTGCTAGGAAACGTTCATAATAGTGAAGGGTAAAAGGGGGCTTTGAAGGGGGTTTTTGAGGTTGTGATGGGAAGGATTACTTCTCAAAAAAATGAAACTGTAATAACATTTGTGTTTTTCATACAGAGCTCCAAATCCCCTGCACAGATATAAATGACAAAATCCTGACTGCAGCCACTAGAGGGAGCTCAGGAGCTTACTGCGTACAGTTATACATTGAACTCAGTAATGACACAATGGGGGGGGGGGGGGGATTTACTAATCACAATGCACCGGAATTCTGTGGCAGTTTTTGTCAAAAACTGGTGTTCATGGTTTGCACCCCATTTATTAGGTGGTTTACAGTAGACACTTTTACCGTTTAAGTTCAACCAGGGGGTGTGGCTTAGCAGGAAAGGAGGAAGGTTTACAATGCGCCAATGTAAGGCAAAAATTCCAACAAAATTTGTTGCAAAATTCTATTGTCAAGTCAGCCTAAACTAATAGTGGATATAAGCTTAGACGCCATTTATCAAATCCTTTACTCCACTTTTCTGGAGTCACATTTCTGGACACAAGCACGTAGTTACGCCAATTTGTGTGATATTTTGTGGGTTGCTCTGCCCTGCTCCACCTTGAGAATTGAAATGAGAATTACATTTCCATGTAGATCACTTTTTGGACACATTGATTATTTGCAACATTTTAAAAAGTCGCATCTCCATGCCAGGCAACCCTCATGCTCACTTTCACTGAAATAGGCGCAACTATATTGCACTTGCGCCAAATGTATTATTGTTACCATTCGCCATTTTTATAAATGTGGCACATAGTATCTCCAATCTAAAAACCCTAGACAGTGTAAATGTACGGTTTATCATTCATCATCTGCCACTGGGATAAATCAGTCTAACATTCAGATAGTATTAGTAAATTTGCCTCAGTATGCAGTAATCTCCCAAGCTCCCTCTAGTGGTCGCTGCAGGCGATGATATAATTTAACTGTATGACTATGCAGCGGATTTGGAGCTGTGTATCAGGAAAGCTTTCATCCGAATTTTGAAACGTAAAGGGAACCTGCCATTAACTTTATGCTGCCCACACTAACGGCAGAATAAGGTAGAGACAAGTTGATTTCAGCGGTTTGTCATTTAAAAGTTAAAAGTAAGAGGTTGCCAAGTAGTGTTGATCAAGCACCAAAGTGCTCAGGTTCTCTGGTGCTCGGGCCGAACACATCGGGATGCTCAGGTACTCTACCGAGCACCCGAGCACAATGGAAGTCAATGGGAGAACCCGAGCATTAACCAGTCCCCGACCGCCGTACGCAGGATTGCGTCCTGCGGGCGGCCGGGATCTTCTGTTTGGACGCGCCGGGGCGTCATCTCGCGAGACGCGAGACTTCCTGTGAACGCGCGCGCGTGCGCGCGTTCACAGTGAAGCGCGTCTCGAGAGTTGGACTACAGCCTGCCAGCGATGATCAATCGCTGGTAGGCTGTAGATGCGATATAAACGCATCAAACAGTTATATCAGACGCTGTTTTATGAACAGCGTCTGATATAGCTGCTACCTGGTCCTCTGGTGGTCCCATTTTCTGGGATCGACCACCAGAGGACCAGGTAACTCAGTAAAAGTTGCACCAAACACTACACTAACCCCCCCACCCCCTCACCTATTAAGCCCTTAATCACCCCATCTAGACCCCTGATCACCCCCTGTCATTGATCACACCCCTTGTAAGGCTCCATTCAGACGTCCATATGTGTTTTGCGGATCCGTGGATTCACGGATCCGCGGATCCGATCCGCGGATCCGATCCGCGGATCCGATCCGCAGATCCTCAAAACACGGACACCGGCAATGTGCTTTCCGCATTTTGCAGATCCGCACATTGCCAGAACTATATAGAAAATGCTTTTTCTTGTCCGCAATTGCGGACAAGAATAGGACATGTTCTATATTTTTGCGGAACGGAAGTGCAGACCCGGAAGCGCGGATCCGTAATTCCGGATCCGAGCGGGACAAAGTCTGTCCCCATAGAAATGAATGGGTCCGCAATTCCGTTCCGCAAACAGAATTTCGGACGTGTGAATGGGGCATAAGGGTCCCCTATCACCGCCAGTTAGTTATGCTCAATATACGGAGAATCGCAGAAACTCCTAATGCTGACCATACGTGTAATGACTGCGGGGACCCTCAAATGCCAGGGCAGTACAAAAACCCCACATGTGACCCCATTTTAGAAAGAAGACACCCCAAGGTATTCCGTGAGGGGTATGGCGAGTTCATGGAAAATTTTATTTTTTGTCACAAGTTAGTGGAATATGAGACTGTAAAAAAAAAACAAAAAAAAAAAAAACAATTTCCGCTAACTTGTGCCAAATTTTTTTTTTCTGTGAACTCGCCATGCCCCTCACGGAATACCTTGGGGTGTCTTCTTTCCACAATGGGGTCACATGTGGGGTATTTATACTCACCTGGCATTTTAGGGGTCCTAAAGCGTGAGAATCCAAATGCGTAAAAATGACCTGTGAAATCCTAAAGGTACTCATTGGTTTTAGGGCCCCTTGCGCATCTTGGCTGCAAAAGTGTCACTCATGTGGTATCGCCGTACTCAGGAGAAGTAGGGCAATGTGTTTGGGGTGTATTTTACATATACCCATACTGGGTGTGAGAAATATCGCTGTAAACGACAACTTTTTACATTTTTTATTCAAAGTTGTCAATATACAGAGATATTTCTCTCACCCAGCATGGGTATATGTAAAATACACCCCAAACACATTGCCCGACTTCTCCTGAGTGCGGCGATACCACATGTGTGACACTTTTTGCAGCCAAGATGCGCAAGAGGCCCAAATTCCAATGAGTACCTTTAGGAGGGAGCATTTACGCATTTTCTCTCACGCTTTAGGGCCCTAAAATGCCAGGGCAGTATAAATACCCACATGTGACCCCATTTTGGAAAGAAGACACCCTAGGTATTCGCTGAGGGGCATAATGAGTTCATGAAAATTAAACTTTTGTCAAAAGTTAGCGGAAAGGGAGACTTTGTGAGAAAAACAATAAAAATCAATTTCCACTAACTTGTGCCAAAAAAAAATATTCTATGAACTCGCCATGCCCCTCATGGAATACCTTGGGGTGTCTTCTTTCAAAATGGGGTCACATGTGGGGTATTTATACTGCCCTGGCATTTTAGGGGCCCTAAAGCGTGAGAAGAAAAATGCGTAAAAATGCCCTCCTAAAAGGTACTCATTGAATTTGGGCCCCTTTACGCATCTTGCCTGCAAAAGTGTCACACATGTGGTATCGCCGTACTCAGGAGAAGTAGGGCAATGTGTTTTGGGGTGTATTTTTACATATACCCATGCTGGGTGAGAGAAATATCTCTGTATATTGACAACTTTGAATAAAAAAATGTAAAAAGTTGTCGTTTACAGCGATATTTCTCACACCCAGTATGGGTATATGTAAAAATACACCCCAAAACACATTGCCCTACTTCTCCTGAGTACGGCGATACCACATGAGTGACACTTTTTGCAGCCTGGGTGCATAAGGGGCCCTAAAACCAATGAGTACCTTTAGGATTTCACAGGCCATTTTTATGCATTTGGATTCTCACACTTTAGTGGCCCCTAAAATGCCAGGTGAGTATAAATACCCCACATGTGACCCCATTTTGGAAAGAAGACACCCCAAGGTATTCCGTGAGGGGCATGGTGAGTCCACAGAATTTTTATTTTTTGGCACAAGTCAGCGGAAATTGTTTTTTTTTTTTTTAATTTTGTTTTTTACAAAGTCTCATATTCCACTAACTTGTGACAAAAATAAAATTTTACATGAACTCACCATACCCCTCACAGAATACCTTGAGTGTCTTCTTTCCAAATGGGGTCACATGTGGGGTATTTATACTGTCCTGGCATTTTAGGGGCCCCTAAAGGGTGAGAAGAAGTCTGGAATCCAAATGCGTAAAAATGCCCTGTGAAATCTCTAAAGGTACTCATTGGTTTAGGGCTCTTTGCACAGGCTGCAAAAGTGGCACACATGTGGTATCGCCGTACTCAGGAGAAGTAGGGCAATGTGTTTTGGGGTGTATTTTATATATACCCATACTTTGTGTGAAAATATCTCTGTAAACGACAACTTTTAAAAAATTTTATACAAAGTTGACAATTTACAGAGATATTTCTCTCACCCAAGATGGGTATATGTAAAAATACACCCCAAAACACATTGCCCTACTTCTCCTGAGTACGGCGATACCACATAAGTGCCGCTTTTTTGCAGCCTAGGTGCGCAAAGGGGCCCAAATTCCAACGAGTACCTTTAGGTTTTACATGGCGGCTCACAATTTAGCCCCGCCCAAAATGCCAGAACAGTAAACACACCTCACAAATGACCCCATTTCGGAAAGTAGACACCCCAAGGTATTCACTGAGGGGCATAGTGAGTCCGTCTGAGATTTTTTTTTTTTTGCCAGAAGTTATCAGAAATTGAAACTTTTTTTTTTTTTTCTCAGAAAGTGTCATTTTCCGCTAACTTGTGAAAAAAAATGAAATGATACATGAACTCACCAAGCCCCTCCGCGAATACTTTGGGGTGTCTTCTTCTAAAATGGTGTAATTTGGGGGTATTTATACTATCCTGACATTCTAGCACCTGAAGAAACATGACAGGCGCTCAGAAAGTCAGAGCTGCTTCAAAATGCCAAAATTCACTTTTTTGCACCATAGTTTGTAAACGCTATAACTTTTACCCAAACCAATAAATATACACTTATTGGATTTTTTTTTTATCAAAGACATGTAGAACAATAAATTTAGAGAAAAATTTATATAGAAATGTAGTTTTTTTAAAAAAAGTTTACAACAGAAAGTGAAAAATGTCATTTTTTTGCAAAAATTTCGTTAATTTTTGATTAATAGCAAAAAAAGTAAAAATGTCAGCAGCAATGAAATAGCACCAAATGAAAGCTCTATTAGTGAGAAGAAAAGGAGGTAAAATTCATTTGGGTGGTAAGTTGTATGACGGAGCAATAAACGGTGAAAGTAGTGTAGTGCGGAATTGTAAAAAGTGGCCTGGTCATTAAGGGGGTTTAAGCTAGGGGGGCTGAAGTGGTTAAACCAGACACCCCTGCTCTGAAGAGGGGAGGGTGCCTGGTAAATAGGAAAAGGTAAGAAATTGATGGAAACACCACAGAAAAGGTTCAGGAACAGCATGGGGATGATGTCTGGATGCATCTTGGACTCCCAGGTCGCTGCTGGGAACAATGTTGTCCGAGTAGTACGCCACTTATACAGACTGACAATAATACGCACAAAACCAAAGATAAAATTGTTAGGAAACATTATTTCCTGTATATTTACTTGTATATAAAGTGTCCTAAACCAACAGTGGACTAGTAAATATAAAACATAACTTTTAATGTAGATTTCTCTATAAAATTCCCATGAGAAACAAGTGCAAGGTGAGAACGAAAAAGTCAGTCACCTGCCGTCCGGCAGAATTCAGAGCACATTATCCAGCTAAAATCAATACCAACAATAAGGGCAGGGCCGGGCCGACACAGAGGCTGGGGAGGCTCCAGCCTCAGGGCGCTCCAGCCTCAGGGCGCAGGCAGGGGCCGGCGAGAGGGAGAGGGACTGACAGGGGGGAACCCCTCAGCGCTCCCTCCTGTCATTCCCTGAGCCGGGCCCTGTCAGAGCGCTCCTCTCACCTCCATTATGCTGCTTCAGGCCCCCAGCATCAGGCCCCGCTGCCTCTGGCTCTAACTAGAAACAGAGGCAGGTGGGCGGAGCCTAACGGACCTCCGTTAGGCTCCGCCCACCTGCTTAATGTGAGGCAGTGCTGGGGCCTGATCCTGGAAGCCTGGAGAAGTGACCATAATGGAGGTGAGAGGAGCGTCTGACGGGGCCCGGCATTAAGTACAGTGAAATGCCGGGCCCCTTTCATTAAGTCTGTGACAACATGGGGGCAGAAAGAGCATGACAACATGGGGGGGTAAAAGAGCATGAAAAGATGGGGGAGAATGACGGGGCAGAAAAAGCATGACAAGAGGGGGGGCATGACAAATTACTATGTGGGGGCACTGCTGTGTGGTTGAGGGGGTGTGGGGGACATTACTGTGTGGGGGCAGTGTGGCTGACATTACTGTGTGGGGGGCAGTGTGGCTGACATTACTGTGTGGGGGCAGTGTGGCGGACATTACTGTGTGGCGGACATTACTGTGTGGGGGCAGTGTGGCGGACATTACTGTGTGGGGGCAGTGTGGCGGACATTACTGTGTGGGGGGCAGTGTGGCGGACATTACTGTGTGGGGGGCAGTGTGGCGGACATTACTGTGTGGGGGCAGTGTGGCGGACATTACTGTGTGGGGGCAGTGTGGCGGACATTACTGTGTGGGGGCAGTGTGGCGGACATTACTGTGTGGGGGCAGTGTGGCGGACATTACTGTGTGGGGGCAGTGTGGCGGACATTACTGTGCGGGGGGCAGTGTGGCGGACATTACTGTGCGGGGGGCAGTGTGGCGGACATTACTGTGCGGGGGCAGTGTGGCGGACATTACTGTGCGGGGGCAGTGTGGCGGACATTACTGTGTGGGGGACACTACAGTGTGGGGTGGCATTATACAAAAGCTCTGCAGATGCAACTCCCATGTATTGGGTCACCACAATTTGGGTGGTCAATCACTAAATGAACCCTATTATGGGGAGAATCTGTGGATGACACATATTTGTCCCACAGACACCCCCTCCCCCAAAACAGGGTTAATTTACTGAATGACCACCAATAAAAGAGGTGGGGGTCACATATGCTATTTCATAATGACAGCAGGGCTCGCGCAGTGACTGTATTCTACTACCCTCCTCTCGCTCACTGGATATAATCTTATTAACTATATAACTGTAGCAAATCACTACAGTTATATAGTTAAGATTATATACAGTGTGTGGGGGGGTGTAGTAGAATACAGTCACTGCACGGGCCGCTGGCGCTGTCATCAAAAAAGCAGATACAACCCCACAGCCTCACCCCTTGTATTGGGGGTCATTCCTACATGGGGAGGGGGGATCTGTGGATGACACAAATGTGTCATCCACAGATTCCCCAATAACAGTATCATTCATCACAGATCCCCCATAGCAGTGTCATCCACAAGTTGGAGGGGGGGGGGGGCGCACTTGGGCAGCTCAGCCTCTGTTGGTGGTGGACCTTGTCCCAGCCCTGAATAAGGGGCAGTATCCACCCGCCGTCCATCAAATCTGAAGGTGGGCGGTACCGTGGAATCCAAATACCATCCACCCAATATTAACAATGGGCCGCGACACCCACACAGTAGCGGCAAATAGTGGTCTTACCTGCCACTAGACCACTATTTGCCGCTACTGTGTGGGCATTGCGGCTGACCTTTTCTTTCTCACCTTGCACTTGTTTCTTATGGGAATTTTTTTGAGAAATCTACATTACAAGTTATGTTTTATATTTACTAGTCCACTGTTGGTTTAGGATTATTGAAAAGAGGTGTGACAAGAACCCCTGTTTGTGGAACATTACATGCAGTGGTTGTTCAGTATTTGGTTGTATCTTGTATATAAAGTGCAAGTGCTGCCAATAATTACAAGCAAGTGGCACTCGGATACAACCTGTATATCACATAATGGAGGGCCTCATTCACATTGTAGTACAATTGTTCATGTAGTGGGACTCTTACACTCATAAATCCTATGCACTAAGTGAAAGGGCTGCCAAAAATTACAAGGAACTGGCACTCCAATACACCCTTTATTACACAAAAAGGAGTGCATCATACACACCCTTGAAAAATTATGATTGATGGCCTGCTGGTGACCCGCAAAAACATTAGGAGCAAGGGCATGATCTGACCATCTAAACATTAGGAGCAAGAGCCTGCTGATCTGACCATCTAAAACATTAGGGGTTATTATGGGGGGCAGTGTTGGGAAAATTACTATATGGGGACAGTGTGGGGGGTGTTGCTATTGGGGAAGCACTGTAGGGGCAATTCTATTATTTTTAGGGACACTATAAAGGGATTACTGCATGGAGCAGAATATAGGGTGTTATTATTACTGGGGTCACTCTTGGGGACATTATAGCTGCTGTGGACGCTATAGGGACATTTGGGGTAATTTATCAAACTGGTGTAAACTAGAACTGGCTTAGTTGCCCATAGCACCCAATCAGGTTCCACCTTTTATATTTGACAGCTCTTTTGGAAATCCAGTTCTACTTTACAGCAGTTTGATAAATGACCCCAATTATGCCTATTAGGGTCACTATTTTTTCAGCAGCATAGTACCTTGGGCATTGCGGGGCACAATGGCCACAGTATTGGGGGTGGCAACAGGATGACACTGTGGGGACACCAGAATGGAGAGGTTGATGGAAAAATTGAGAAATCTGTATTACAAACTCTGTAGAGACGAGATGCGGCTGGGTCTGGGTCAAATGGAGGAGAAGAGGAAAGAGAAGAGGAGAAAAATATATTTGCCGTTCAGCGGTGCAGTTATATGTTCTGAAGTCCTTTTTTGTGTGTATTAGTGGGGGAAAAAAGGGCTTATTAGCTGTTGTGTGGTGAAGTGAAAAAATTACTGACTTTTTTGGGGTGTTGTAATTTACTTTTTATTTATTTATTTGATCTAACAGTATGTCAGGCAGAGAATGTTTCTGGAGTAGACAGAGGTCGCAGCAGAGTAAGGGGCCGTGGCAGCAGGAGTCACTTCGAGAGGCCTGAGCTCCCAGTGTCAGCTAGCGGTCGTGCCTTGACTAGCAACCCAGAGGTTCTTGAATGGTTGAATTGATCTTTGACTTTGTCGCAAGTGACATCAGACACCCCGAGCCAAGAGTCAGTGTGTTCGTCAGACACAACCCTTAGTTGGCATGGCCCGGGAGCAGGCCCTGTGCCCTCATCTGTCCTCAACCTACCTCTGTCCTTTTCTGTTCCCTAAGCCAGAGAAGTATTGTATGCTGTGGGCTCAGCTCTAGAAGACAGTCAGCAGCTACTGCCCAGCCAAGATGTGGAGGAGACATCCGCCACTTCCTCCACTAGGCGGGCAAGTAGTGATGAGGAGAGTGGCATGTGAGCTGGTGTTGCGAGCAGTCATGCTCCTGACCCAGAGATGGTTGAGAAGGACATCAGTGACGTGCAGACAGAACTCGATGATGTAGCTGATCGCACTTGGGAGCCAGGTGACGAAGGGGCTTCATCATCATCGGGAGAAGAGGGTGGCAGCTTGCCAGTGAGGGAGCGGCGGAGCCAGCAAGTCGATAGCGTGGTCGGGAGCCAAACATGCCCGGGGTAGACCACTTGCTTCGCAGGAGCCTACCTGCCCGGGAAGTAGTGGTGCACAGGTTCACGGAGGCAGCGGCGGTAGCAGTCAGTCAGAGTGCGTAGTTTTGGGGGTAAAATCACCTACTCGGTGGTGTAGCGGTTTTTTGTTAAGCCGCCGGAGGAGGTAAACATGGCCATACGTAGAATCTGTAGGCAGAAGGTGAAGCATGGCCAGGGTGCCAAGTTGGCACCACGGCCCTGTGTCAACATATGCAGCATCACCATAAAGTGGCCTGGGAGAACCGTGGCTCCGATGTGGTGGTCCAGCCTGCCGCAGCAACCGCTGCATCACCCAGTGGCACGCAGCGGATTTCAGGCAGTCAAGGCTCCAACACCTCAGCCGAAGGGAGCTGTCTGTCCTTCCCATCATCTGCTAGTCCTGGTGCTCCTGCTCCTCACCCTCCTACTCCTCGTTAGTCATTCCGTCAGCAATCGATCACCGAAGCGATTGCCAAAAGATAACAGTATGCGTGCACTCATCCAATGGCGCAGCAGCTGAACGTGCTCCTGGCCAAGTTGCTGGTGCTTCAGTCCCTCCCTTTCCAAGTGGTGGACTCTGCACCTTTCAGAGAACTGATGGCCTGTGCCGAGCTGAGGTGGAGAGTCCCAAGCCGTCATTTCTTTGCCAAAAAGGCAGTACCAGCTCTGCACATGTATGTAGAACAGAAGGTGGGCCAGTCCTTGAGCCTGTCGGTGTCTGCCAAAGTGCACGGCAGGGCCGACGTGTGGAGCTGTAACTACAGTCAGGGACAATATATGTCCTTTACGGCCAATTGGGTGAATGTGGTTCCTGCACAGCCACACCAGCAACTTGGCCAGGTGATGCCGCTTCCACCTCCACGTTCTCACGCTATTGGTCCTGTGACAATATCCGCCTCTGCCTCCTCATCTTCCACTGCAGGGACAATTAACAGTGCCCCTCCAGCATGTGCAGGGCACGGCGGTGTCACTCTGTTCTGCACCTCGTTTGCCTAGGTGAACTGAGTCACACAGGGGAGGAACTGCTCCATGTCTTTCATCAAGAAATCGAATCCTGGCTTTCTCCACGACAAATGAAAATCGTAACCCTGGTGACTGACAATAGGAAGAACATTGTGTCAGCGCTGCGTCAAGGAGGGCTGAGCCATGCACCCTGCATGGAGCACGTGGTCAATTTGGTTGTCAAGCGGCTCCTGAAGTCTTCCACCCATCTGCATGACATCCTAAAAATGTCCATGAATCTTTGCATGCATTTCACTCGTACACCGCAAAGCACACCCTTCTTGAGCTGCAGTGGCCTTCTAATGCTTCTGCCAGCGCCACACTCTGTCACTGGGTCACTCTGTTGACTCTGCTGCTACCTCCACACTATGTCACATTGCCACTCTGTGGTCTCCTGATGCTGCTGCCACCTCCACACTATGTCATATTGCCACTCTGTGGTCTCCTGATGCTGCTACCACCTCCACACTATGTCACCTTGCCACTCTGTGGCCTCCTGTTGCTGCTGTCTCCTCCACACTCTGTCACCGTGCCACTTTGTGGCCTCCTGATGCTGCCGCCACCTCCACACTGTCATTGTGCCACTCTGTGGCCTCCTGATGCTGCCGCCACCTCCACACTGTCATTGTGCCACTCTGTGGCCACCTGATGCTGCTGCCGCCACCTCCACACTGTCATTGTGCCACTCTGTGGCCTCCTGATGCTGCTGCCGCCACCTCCACACTGTCATTGTGCCACTCTGTGGCCTCCTCATGCTGCTTCCACCTCACCACTCTGTCATAGGGCCACTCTGTGGATTTCTCATGCTGTTCCCACCCTCCCTACTTCATGACTGGGCCACTATTTTGCCTTTTGGCCTGGCTGACATCATCATTTATTTGACCCTTCTTCTGATCGGTCAGACACACAACGTATCCTGTCTGTGTAGCAGCTGTAAGGCCTGTATGGTCCCATCAGAATTTGCTTGTGATTTGGTAGCCAAAAGCAGGAGTGGGTACAAAACACAGAAGAGATGCAAATATTCCATTTACGTGTCATCTCTGTTTTGGATCCACTCCAGTTTTTTTTGTCATTAGCAATACTAATGGTTTACTGACCAAATGCTGACCGAGTGAAGGCAGATGCTCAACAGACAGGATCCGTTTTTTGTGGGTTATTGTTCTGACGGATCAGAGGAAGGGCAAAAGAATCAGTGAAGACAACACAAACTTACTGCTGACACCCTCTCCACTCTGTCGGGGGGCTATAATTGTATGAGCGTTTAATAGAACAGGTTCTGTAGACATCTATGTTGAATCAGCTGATGACGGTGTAAAAGGAGTGCGCTTCTTCTTGGCGCTAACATTGATCTGTAAGGCCTCATGCACACGACCGTTTTTTTATGCTGTCCGCAAAAAGGGGTTCCGTTGTTCAGTGATCCGTGTCTGTTTTTTCCTTCCGTTGTGTTTCCGTGTGTCTTCCGTTTTTTTTAGCGGACATGACCCAAAAGATTTTACCAAAAGACAGGCTGACAATTTTTCCCAAGTGCCTGCCAAGGGAAAAAAAACGGACACGGAACGCGGATGACACACGGATGGCCATCCGCATTTTTTCACGGACCCATTGACTTGAATGGGTCCGTGAACCGTTTTTCAAGGACAAGAATAGGACAAGTTATATTTTTTTGACGGACTGGAATCACGGACCACGGACGCGGAGGATAAACGGTGCATGTGCCGAGGTTTCCACGGACCCATTGAAAACCAATGGGTCCGCAGAAAATCACGAAAAACGGAGCAACGGACACGGAATCAAACAACGGTCGTGTGCATGAGGCCTAAGGCTGAGTTGATACTGAGTTATTTGGTCAGTTTTGGCCCTGTGACTGTCCAAATAAGTGAAGTGTGCAGTGATTCTAAGAGCGACTCCTGTCATCTGCATGTCACGCTGACTCACAGTATTTTTTCACTACCACAGCACTGCCTTGTGTGTTACTGCAAGGCACAGTGTTCTACACGACTATAAAGGCTCTCTGCAGCCAGGAAATAGGCGTTTTTTACCGAAATTCACTGCAAATAAATTCGGATCGAACCAATTTTTTTCAAAAAATTCAGCGAATCGGCCGAATTTAATTTTTCGAAAAATTCGCTCCTCTCTACTTGTAATATATTCCTTTTATATTGCCTGGGGATTCGGTTCTGCCGTCCTGTGTAAAACGCTCTCCTGTGTGTGCATCTGCATCATCTGAGGAGCGGAAGGGGCTTGATGAAGGTTTCTCACGAGGAAGAGTTTCAGCCGCAGGATCCACTCAGGCTGTGCTAATTAGAAGCGTATGACCCGTCTGGATGGATGCCTGGTACTCTTCGCTTCTTTCTTCCTGTTACCCGCTTACAGCATTTCACTGGGAAGTGCCAAAGCTGCACTTGCTCCTGGACAGTGAGCTCCGGTTTGCCGAGTAATGAGAGCTGACAGGCGTTACAGCAATATGGCTTTAGTTTGAGCCTCTATCATAATCTGAAAACTTGGTGGCCACAAACGGTTGGATCCGTCCTCTCAGGGCGATAGTGGGGATTTGAGATATTAATGAACGGGCCGGTCCGGAGCAGCGACCGTCACATTATCACCGCTGGTGGAGACTAAAGGGAAACAGGACACACAGATTGGGGAGGAATGCACTAGACACTTACCAGATTGTAATGGTTCCTCTTATGGTAAATACCACTAATTAAAGACACAGCTCCGGGGTCAGAGGCCATGGAAAATGGTTAAAGATTTCCTTGAGTTTCAGAGGAAAAAAATATGGATTTGCTGTTTCTATTTTGTTCTGCCCGGACAGATTTACTCCTCAAGGCTCTTTTACTGAAGAAACTTTGGAGTTTTGGTTACGCTCCCACAGGACATGAGCTGTACACAATGTATATATGTGTGCGCACATCAAGAGAACCATTATACACACCTGCTCAAGAGAGACTTGTGGCTAAAAAGTTCTCCATGATCATTTTTAAAGGAGACTTGCATCTAAAATAAAGTTGATGTACATCTAAGGGGGCCGTGGGTGACCATACACTTTGCAAAGAAGGAGGTCAATAGATGAACAACCATTACCAACACAGTCTTTTAAACTGGCCAATGAAATTTATGTCTGTTTTCCAGTCAATGACTGTCGGCTAAAAGAAATGTTCATTGTGACCATTTTGGTTGAAATCATCCATTTTGATAAACTCTAGACTAATGTGTATGTCTACGCCATCCTGTCAACACCACCTTTGGCTTGACGATCTCTGTGCAGGTCTACCCAGATTACCGTGGACTTCTCAAGGCAGGAGCGCTATTAGGGTCTTAAAACATCAGGGGCACAAGCCCAAAGACTGTTTGCCTTTGACAAAACCAAAGGGCGTTATGCTGACAGTCCCCTGGTTTTTACCCTTTAACCCCTATACAGGGATCTGGACTTTACTGCAGTGGAAAGACCAGGCTGCTGCCTTGTGGAGTAGTCTCTGTGTGATTGACAGCTGATCCACGGGGGTCAAGAGAAACCGGTGTAGAGCACAAAGTGGGTCAGGAAAAATTGTAGTCAGGGATAAGCAGAGTACATGCAGCATGGTAAGTGAAGGGTTAATACAGAGGACAGGTACAGATACAGGTCAGGCAGAGGAGGTGCCACTGTAACAAAGACATGGTTTCCCGATCTTGCAGCAACCTCCAGTGTCCCTCTCGGTGACCACTACATGGTAATAGTGCCCCACACTTTTTCACTTGTGTCCTGCACCTAATAATAGTGCCGACCTTTCCCAAAAATAATAAAAAAAAAAATAATACTCACCTAAGTTCATTTCCCATACAGAGTGGAATGACTCAAAATCCTTTGCAGTGAGTACGTAATGCAATCAAATCACTGAATCACATCAAAGGTGCCAGCTTGTAGTGGTCCACAGAGTTTCACATGCCTAAGGTGGCCTACTTGACTGAATGGTGGTGCAAACACCACCATACAGTAAAGTCAAATAGTCCCTGTCATCTCAACAAATGTTCCATAAATCTGTACTACAAGAGAACATAAGAAACTTTGTAATATGTCTTATCAGGGCACAATGCCTCTTTCTCCCTCTAGCACCTCATTCTTCCTCCTCTTACCATAGACTTCCATGGGTAGCATGTGTGTCTCTTTGTCTTTAAATAAGCTTTTTTCAGCCTCATATATATTAAACAGTTTTTTTTATATGTATCTGTACTTTAGATTTTTTTTACAAAAATGGCCATTTAACTAGATCCACATTTTGAGTGTGGCAGTCACCCAGTCATCTGGCGCTCTGGAAATCCAGTCCTGTGTGCCAGTTGCTATCCATGTAGCATGTGTCCGGCTTTGTCTGACGCCGATGTGACCAAGATCCCATCAACTCTCCAAGCAAAGGTTCTGCAGAGGTCCAAACTTCTTCAGCTCTGCTTGACAATTTCCATCTCTGGAAATATCCAAAGCAAAGCATATGATAGAGAACAATTTGTTTCAGTGACACTTTGTCAGAGCCCCAGAAACCCAACTAAAAACTGACGGACCGGTTATAAGACATAAGGTGCCATCAAGACGTGTTGGAACCCATTTGGAGTATAAGACCCTTCTCTGTGATGTCCATATGCCCTAATAGTACATCATATGGCCAGGAATTATCCTGGTGGGACAATCCCTTTAAGAGATGATAATTTGCTTATAGGATGAATACATTCTGATGGTTTCATTGTCTGTAGGCGCATGAACTCCTGAGTAACCTGCACTTTTCCTTGACTTCTCCCTCTTCTCCTACTTGGCATGTTTTGACTATTATTCTCCCATTTTTACCCTTTTGGCTCGAGTTTCCTTAAAATAATGTTGAAACCTTTCTAGCTGATGAATCAGTCTGCTCCAACTGTACGGATATCAGGAAGCTTTATGGGGTCATATGACAACTCTCATTATTGTGACCTATCCATACATCGGACTCTGGAATGTAAGCCATCACGACGTGGCCAGCATATACTCCGTCATAGATGGGCAGCGTTTATTGCCGTGCAGTTCATGTCAGACATGCACCCGCTGTTTACACCGGTGAACTAATTGCCATTCATTGGAAGCTTTTCCAGCTGTCACAACACTGAAATGTCGAGCACATGTTACTGCCGACTGCCCGGTGCTGTGGACGATATTCCTGCGAAAAATCCACAGCAATATTACCCAGCGGTGTAAGCAACAGGACACGAAATCAGCCCAGCGGTCCTATAGCCAGTGGCAGATCAGACCTCCATAGGAAATACGCTGCCAGTCCTGCCATTGCCCTCTTTCATGCTGTCACATAGGGGGCCTTGGTTCTTGAGGGGGCTCTTTCCCCACATAGTAGGGCACCCCTACTGACAATTTAATTTTTTAAATCCAGACACTGCAAACTATGACAAATGAATATCTGTCCTCTATGTCTGAACTTCAGATTGATACATTTTACCTGCATTGATATATTGTAACAAACTATCAGCAGATTTTTGCTGTTGATATATTTATTTTAGGATTGGATATAATTGTAACAAACTCACAGCTATGAGAGGTTTTAGGTCAGTATGGGTTTTTAGTAGTGTTGGGCGCGAATATTCGCGATGCGAATATTTCACGCGAATATCGCATATTCGCGATTTCGCGATTTTTTCGAATATCATGCCATAAATTCGATATTGCGAATATTCGCGTTGGTTAAATTAGATGATACACAATAAGTTCAAGAACTTCAGTTCACTTGTGTTGATAAATGAGTTTGAGTGACTCTGAGTTTTATTCATTTAAGGTGTTGTTTTGCATCAAGGCTCTTTTTCAAAGCCATAGCCAAAATCCTGCCTTTTTTGCGATTTTCCGTAATGCGATTTTTTTGACAGCGATGCGAATATCTAACACTTGCTGACATGCCTGCGCATTGACTTGAAAATTGAAATATTGCCTTTATGCGATTTTTCCGTAATGTGATTTTTTTCACACTCTATGCGCTTGGTAGTCGCGATCGTCAACTTGCGAATACGAACATGCTGCGAATTGCGAATATATTCGAAAATTCGCATATTCGAATATATGTCGTCGTGTTTTCCTCTTCTTATTCTCATTCACCCCCAATCATTAGTTTCACTTTCAACAAGGCTTCATTTTATAGCCATTCCTCGACCCCCCGTCCCCACTTCCCTCCCTTGTCTATTTTTTTTTTTTTGCGATTTTTCGTAATGCGATTTTTATTAAGCGATGCGATTTCTTTCACACATGCTATTCTTCCTGCGCATTGATTGACTTGACCATCCCGGCCATGAAAGTTAAAGTGTTTTTGCGATTTTTCGTAATGCGATTTTTATATCAATCTTCGCATCGCGTCGCGTCGCATACAAAGACGTCATGTCCGCCGGTCGCGTCATTCGAATTAATATTGATCGCAATGCGCATGCGAATATTAGCGATTATTTAATACATGGTAAATAAAGATTGAAAAGCAGATAACATGTAGATGGTATATTTTATTGCACTAGGTAAATATGATATAATCGATTTTGTACGAATACTGCCTTTGCCTGCCAGTAACAATGATCATCCGCGATTTTATAAAAAAAAGATGGCGATTAAATGATGACGAATACGAATATTCGAATTTGCGAATATATCGCGAATATTTTACGAAATATTCGCGAAATATCGCGAATTAGAATATGGGCATATTCGATCATCACTAGTTTTTAGCCCCACTTCACATATATTAGCTGTGCCCAGCCAGTTGTTTTAGGCTGGGAGCTGGACACAACTGATATACTGTAAATGTACGGCACTTCAGAGCAGAAATCTTGTGTCTGTACACTGATAGTGCCAGACAGGAAAACTGAGCATGCTCCATTTTCCTGTTCAGTACTTTTCGACATCTAGTATCACAACTGATGCATCAGATATATAAGAACAATCCCACAGAAAACTATGGGATCAGTTCTGGCTTCAGTTCTGCTCCAGTGTTTCCTGCTTCACCCCGGAAGGGAACTGAGCTGTATGGCTGGATATATGTGAAGGATGAACAATATATGTGTCAGCACGAACAATCGTTAGCATAGAATTTTCTAACTGCTGATTGGTCACTATATGTCACTTTCAGCTTATGTGTATATGGCCACATTAAAGGCCATGAATATCTTTAATATGGGAAAAATGATTTGATGTCAGTGGTTAGCTTGAGTAAAAAAGATTCCCTTAGACTCCATTCACATTACCGATTCTCCTTTCCGTTCTCCAGCTCCGTTTAGGAGCCGGAGAACGGAAAGGACGGATTCTGCAGATAACTGACACCTAACTGGGCGTAACAGAGCCTAAAGACCCCATAGACTATAATGGGTACTGCATGCAGTACTTTCGTCTCCGCTCAAATGTTCTGAGCGGAAACCTAACGGACCCCATTATAGTCTAAGGGGTCTTTAGGCTCCGTTACGCCCAGTTAGGTGTCAGTTATCTGCAGAATCCGTCCTTTCCGTTTTCCTGCTCCTTAACGGAGCCGAAAAACGGAAAGGAGAAACGGTGATGTGAAGGAGCTCTAAGTTAGTCTTACTTTTCATATCATCAATCATTTTCAGACCTCCAGATATTCAGTTTACAACCTGCTTCTAGTTTCAGATATTTCTCATGTGGATGTGATCCTCATTCCTTACCAGTAATACATGCTGGATCTGTGTGTCCAGGATGCTGCTGTCTTCCCCTGAAAACTGACTTGTGTGTACTAGCTAAAGCCAGAGTAAACTGCTCTCTATGGATCTCCCCTCTACACATTAGTGTTGAGCAAGAATATTCGAATAGCAAATTTTAACCGCGAATATCGCCACTTCGAGAATTCGCAAATATTTAGAATATAGTGCTATATATTCGTATTGGCGAATAGTGTTGATCGCGAATATTCTAATTGTGAAATTATCACGAATATCAGCACTTAGCAACATCCCTAGCAACCAATAGGAAAGTTGCCTAACCCTTAGTGTTGATCGCGAATATTCTAATTGCAAATTTTTATCGCGAATATATTACATTGCTGATTTCCACAATCAAGTAAATAATGACTGGAGATCACAAATTCTTGAATTTGCGAATTTATGGCGAATATTCGGCCAAAAATTTGCGAAAAATCGCAATATCGAATATTGCCTATGCCTCTCATCACTACTACACATTTGCCATGTAATGCCCTGTCCTTGGCAATGTGGCACCCCTCCTGACAACCAACGTCCAGGGCATGTGTCTTGGTTGCCCACCCCTAGCTACACCCCTGGATTCATGTCAGATTCAGCAGCACCAGCAGTTAGGCGAAGGACTAAACACACTCTGCAGTGGCAAAATAGTAGGGCATTTAAATGAAGACTTTAGGAAGCAAATGAATAATATAGAAAATCAGTGAAAGGTTTCCATAGGTGTCCAGGTTAAAGGCTTCTATCCCTGTGATAGATTTAAAGAAAAAATGACATCAGCCATAGCTTATAAATGTAAGAATATTATTTATTTCCAATCATTACATCACAGTTTAGAGTGAATTATTGTTCCATATTTCTCTATGTTCATAATCACACGCTCCATAATAAAATATGATTTGTTTGAGTAAAAGAAAATATTAACAACTTAAAACACGCTCCCATAAAATATCCCATCTAAACAGACATAAAAATTTCCCTTTTCTTTCAGAAAATATAATTTATTACACAACATTTACAACACACAGATACAGCATTTGTATTATAAGCATTATTTTCTCCAGCCCCATTAGCAAGAGCCAGTAACATAGGTGGTAATCGGTGGGGATTGCTGGGATGATACATTTAAGGCTTTGTTCACACTGGGATCATGGCTCCTGTTCCTAACTAGGACACTGTGCCGACCTACCCCACTGACTTACAATGAGGTCTACTGGTTTCCATTGATGTATTGGTCACACGGACATCAAGAATAGCTCTACATGGAGCACTATTACCGTCAAAAGTCTCTGATTCCTCCCTTGGAGCCACAACAGAGTCTCCGAATGACAATGGGCATGGGGCCTAAGGCCCCTTTCACACGGGCGAGTTTTACGCGCGGGTGCAATGCGTGACATGAACGCATAGCATCCGCACTGAATCCTGACCCATTCATTTCAATGGGTCTGTGTACATGAGCGTTTTTTTTCACGCATCACTTGTGCGTTGCATGAAAATCGCAGCATGTTCTATATTCTGCGTTTTTCACGCAGCCCTAGCCCCATAGAAGTGAATGGGGCTGCATGAAAAACACATTTCATCCGCAAGCAAGTGCGGGTGCGTTGCGTTTTTCACTGATGGTTGCTAGGAGATGTTGTTTGTAAACCTTCCGTTTTTTATCACGCGCATGAAAAACGCATCAAAACGCATTGCACCTCGAAAAAACTGAACAACTGAACGCCATCGCAGGCAAAACTGAATGGCTTTGCCTGTGAAATCGCACAGTTTTCACTGAACGCATCCGGACCTAATCCGGACACGCTCGTGTGAAAGAGGCCTAAGGCTTTGGTGGTGAGAACTTCAAAAATTCTGGACTTCTATAGGAAACCTGCTAGATCCCAGTATAAGTCAATGGGATCCATCAGGATCCATTGGGATCACCAGTCATGGCTCAGCTGAGAACAGAAGCCGTGATCATAGTATGAACACAGCCTAATAGACTCCCCATAACAAATACATTTCATAAAAACTAATAGAAAATATGAATTTAAATCTAATCTATTCTTTCAAAGTAAGAAGTAAATCTGAATATTGAGAGGCAGCTTAATATGACGGAGCAAACATTTCTTTAAAAAAATGTTCTAACACATTGGGAGGAACCTTTATAATTCAAGCAGCCACTGTGTAGATGTGTGGGCACCTCAATGGCAATTGTCAAAATAGTGCCCATTATTGCTACTCATTCAGGCCACCCAACAATACCACGGCAGGAAGGGCCACTACTCACCCATCCTTCCTTCCCATGTTTGTAATACAGAAAAGCGACTTGACCCATCGTTCACTTCCGTCTTCCCTTGTGGTAAATATGGAAGTCCTAAGCAGGTCCACACAACCAGTGGGTAAAGGGGCTAAGGCCAACCCAAGCTTGGCACACCCTTTCCACAGGATCCTTGGCACTCATTGCTGTTTCGATAGTCTTTGCATTCTTGGATTGTTTTGGTCATTTCGATGACATTTTAGCAATCATTTTAGATCACTGTCAGTCAAACACTGGTTCACCCAACAGCTACTGTATTTCTCTCCCCCCGCACTCATACACATACATGCTCGGTTCTGCCTGGCCCAGCATACATGGGTTATAAATGGGGAGGAAGTCGCTCCAAGAATAAAAGGACAGGGCATGTTGAAATCTAACAGCCCAACCCTTTTATCTCTAACATCTGGCAGCAGGGGTAAGCTAGAAGCCCCGATACATTTTAGATGGTCATATAGTTCTTCCAAAATTGGTGGGTTCAGCAGAGCGGTTTAAGCAAGATAGACGTCCCCGTAATCATACACAGAAAATAAAATAGCAAAAAACACTGACAATCTGAGAACTTTCCTATAGGGGAGCTAGAAGTATCTGCAAAATAAGAAATTGCTTTAAATTATATTGTGTTGAATAATTATAAGGAGTGCAGATTATTATGTTGCATTGTCTTCATATGGAAAGTAAACAGCTAAGAGGGTAAGTAAAGAAAAAAGAAAAAAAATTAAGCTGATCCTTTTAGTCTCCCAGCACTGAGCTCGAGAGTATATAGTTTTCTATGATTTGATTCTGTAATTGCATGAAAGAGCTGTTTAAAATCTGTCAGGAGTCTTACAGAGAGCCAGTGAGTCCTGCTTCCCTGCCCCCTCATAGAGAAAGTCTGTGAGTCCTGCTTCCCCTGCCCCCTCATAGAGAAAGTCTGCAAGTCCTGCTCCCCCCCAAATAGAGAAAGTCTGTGAGCCCTGTTTCTACCGCTCACCCATAGAGAAGGCCTGTGAGACCTGCTTCCCCCTCGCCTCATAGAGAAAGCCCATGAGTCCTGCTACCCCCGCTCACTCATAAAGAAAGCCTGTGAGTCCTGCTACCCCCGCTCACTCATAAAGAAAGCCTGTGAGTCCTGCTACCCCCGCTCACTCATAAAGAAAGCCTGTGAGTCCTGCTACCCCCGCTCACTCATAAAGAAAGCCTGTGAGTCCTGCTACCCCCGCTCACTCATAAAGAAAGCCTGTGAGTCCTGCTACCCCCGCTCACTCATAAAGAAAGCCTGTGAGTCCTGCTACCCCCGCTCACTCATAGAGGAAGCCAGTGAGTCTTGCTTCCCACGCCAACTTATAGAGAAAGCCTGTGAGTCCTGCTTCCCAGGCCTATGAGTCTTGTAAAACATCCTCTAATGCCTGGCAGCTTTTTACATAAAAATACTAAATCAAATCCTAGAAAACCATATGCATCTCACTCTTAGCATCTCCTACTCTATCCTATGCTGGCCACAGATGGATTAGCATAGGAAACTTTTATAGCTACTGTATGTATAATGGAGGGGGGTTAAAGGTATTTTTTGGGACTCAGTACAGGCCAGTAGCAGATTAGTAGGGGTCTGACACGCCACATCCCCTATTAGGAGCTATTTTGGAAACTATACAGAGTACAGAGCCAGAAATGCAGGGCTATATCCACTGTGTAATGTTGGGGTACAGCCACTAAATCCCCTTTTAAGTGAATGGGAGTTGACACTGAGGCCAGAAATGATGCAGTGTATGGAGTCTTCTTCTTCCATACACTGTATGTTTTGAAGACCACAGCTGATCGGTGGGGGTGCCGGGAGTTAGACCTCCACCAATCTGATATTGATGAACTATCCTAAGAATAGGGTATCAATATCTGTAGCCCGGAGAACCCCCTACGTGAGAATCCCTTTACATCGCATTTTTACGCCTGTTTCTAGCAGGTGCAATGAAATGTGCAAATGTAATAGTAACAGCTAAGCTACTCAAGAAGAACCTATGGAAACGTTACCTTCATGTCAACGTAGGGGCATCCAGATCCCTGCTTTGTAGGAATCCGTAACCGGGAAAATCTTGACCTTTCTTAGGCTGTGAGTCCTGCGCTATAATTCAGTGGTGCTCTCCTGCAGTGCTGCCTTACAAGCTGCCACATCCCCGCTGTGTGTGCAGTTTAATGGACGGAGAGCGGAGAATGATGACCCACCAGTCCTTCCTGCCCGGGGAAGAGCAGAGCAGTTGGGGTGCCATGTAGAATTTTTACAGATGTTTATGGACATGTTTCTGTCTGATCTCAATTAACGTTTTACAATTTTCTGCAAATTCACGGATCATAAATAACCATTTTGTCAGCGATCTGCAACTAAATATTCCTGTCATGTGCAGCCTGTGGAGAAGCGTGCACGAGATCTCTACTCCAACGAGTGCCGAATGGGGAATATTGGTTAAAAAGGTTGATTTGTTTAATTTTTTGCATTCAAATACGTGCAGATCTATGTGCTGACTAGTCTGGTGTATCCCTTGCAGTCCCATTTAGGATCATGTACATGGCAGACTATGATGGCAACATAACCTAGCTGTCACATGGCACTTCTTCAAATGGCTGTGCCAGGACCACCCAAAACAGTCCTGGAAAACTAACTGATATCCCTATCGAGGTACAGTGTTCCATAAAACTCCTTTGACCTGCTCCACCTATGCTTAGACAGTAAGGTTGCCAGTCTCATTGTTGTTAAACTGTCTAAAATTTCCAACCTGCATCTCATAGTTGCCAACAGTCTCGAATTTGGAGGGACTGTCCCTAATTTTTTAGAGACAGTCCCGGCAAATTCAGGTTGACCTGGGCAGAAAATAGGTAGGTCTTGTATAAGCCCCAGCCATAAATGGGCAGTCCTGGGAGGGTTTCTGCTTCCTCTGGGGTGGGGCTTACAGGTCATGGATTTACCAACTACAATATTGGTAAGAGATTTCACGTTTCAATATCCTTGTGTAAGTCCACAGCACAATCCGTAGCAAATTCCACTTGTAACATGTGGCTTTTGCTATGGATTAACTGTGGACTAGTAGTTGAAAATGTTCACCATGTGCAGGAATATTCTTAAAGGGGTTGCGCAGTGGGTTTATACTGACGACCTAGCCTCACGATAGGTCAAAATCTGATAGACGAGGGTAAGACTCCCAGCACCTCCGCTGATGAGCTGTTTGAAGAGGAGGCAGGGCTCATGCGAGCTCTGCTTCCTCTTCAAGAGTACCTGGGCGCCGTCTCAATTGTAGAGATGGCGGGATGAGCACTTACAAAGCACTGCCACTTCAAGCGAGACAACGTGCAGATAGGTCTCCAAAATAAGTTCACTGCAAAACTCCTAAATGAGTGGGCTGTTTCTGTATCTCCAGCTGGCACATGTGACCACCGCTCCTCCTAGAACCGCGATCAGATACGCGGAGGTTCTGGAGTGATGGGCGTCCCAGCAAATCAGCTCCATCATTCAGACTTTTGGTTCATAGTTTGTCAATATGCTATAGAAAAATATCTACTTTGGAGAGGCCCCTCTAAGTCCCTGTGCACACAACCATACTTCGGATCAATAAAGGGTACTTTCACACTAGCCTTAAAATTTTCCAGTATTGAGTTCCGTCCTAGGGGCTCAATACCGGAAAAAAACACATCAGTTTGTCCTAATGCATTCTGAATGGAAAGCAATCCGTTCAGTACGCATCAGCATGTCTTCCGTTCCATCCTTTTTATGGTATTTGGCCGGAGAAAATACCGCAACATGCTGCAGTTTTTCTCCGTCTACAATCTCCGGAACACTTGCCGTATCCGGCAATATTTTACATTGAAATGTATTAATGCCGGATCCAGTACCAAGTGTTCTGGAAAAACGGATCCGGTTTCCCGGTCTGCGCATGCACAGACCTTTAAGTCTGTGAAAAAGATAAATACTGGATCCGTTTTTCCGGATGACACCGGAGAGACGGATCCGGTATTGCAATGCATTTGTCAGACAGATCCGCATCCAGATCCGGAAACAAATTATATCCTTTTGCACACGGATTTCCGGATCCGGCAGGCAGTTCCGGCAACGGAACTGCTTGTCGGATTCTTCTAACCCTAGTGTGAAAGTAGTATATTTTCTGGCGTATAAGACTACTTTTTAACACATGAAAATCTTCTCAAAAGTCGGGGGTCGTCTTATACGCCGGTATACTGCGTAAACTTAAGCGGACCTTTCACTGGTCCAACGATTGTTAGATAATGATATGTATGTGTAGAGCGGCGCCCAGGCATTCTCCTGCACTTACTATTATCCCTGAGCGCTGCTCTACACAGACGGTATATATCATTATCTAACAATTGTTGGACCAGTGAATGGGCCTCTTTACTTCCAAGCCGGACTGGAGAAGCTTCAGGGACAGGCGCCCTCTAGTTGAGCCACCGTGCGCTGCATCCCGGCCAGTCGCTCCTGAAGCAGCCCCCTCTCCCTGCTCTCAGTGGTTTTCTCATGCTCGAATCGTCTAATTTTTATTTGGTGTGCGTTGGAAGAAGGGTAGTCTTATACGGCGAGTATAGCCCAAACCCCATATTTTAACAGGAAAAGTAGGGGATCGTCTTATATGCCCGAAAATACGGTACCCTAAGATGTGGCCATGCAGATACTGCAGAAAAAAAACATTACTATTTGAAGCACAGAATAATGCATATAGAAATGCAGCTCTGTTAGCCATATCCATATGGTTAATGTCAGCCAAACCATTTTGGCAGGGCCTACTGAACGTCTGACGTGTATGGGGGCCTCCCGACTCTCTTCTGACAGCAGATGTCAGGGGAAAGATGGGTCAGGCTTGCAGGATTTCAATCAAGTGTGCATTTGTGCACTGTATAGTGAAATAAGGAGGAACAGCTTGGATGCCAGCTATCTGACATGTATGGCCAACTTACTAGTAGTCCTCCTAGGGCAAGGGTAGGCAACCTTCGGCACGCCAGCTGTTGTGAAACTACAACTCCCAGCATACATACTTGCTCTGCTCCTCTCAGAACTCTAACAGAAATTACTGGAGCATGCTGGGAATTGTAGTTTCACAACAGCTGGAGTGCCGAAGGTTGTTGATCCCTGTCCTAGAGGAATGCCTGTCACTGATACAGAAGCTTGCATGGTCTACTGCAATATGTTCTCCATTATTGCAGCTTCCAAAATAGCTACTGAAGTAAAGCTTTGGGTCTCCATTTGACCTGTGTCCTCTACACTAGAAAGATTATCTTGGAGACACAGGGGGGAAGGTAATACAGCTTTCTAGAATCTAGATGGCAGCCTGCTAAGGAGAAAGCGGTACAGCTCAGGTTTAGGCCAATCCTTGTTGTATGAACCTGTAAAGTGCCACCTCTGACCACAAGAGCCACCATGTCAAAGTGAAAGGAGGGTGAATAAGCACCAAACCCTCTTGGCATGAACCACCACCAGTGGAGGGCTCCATGTTGTTCTTATTCCGACCCACTTTCCTCTATGTTTGATTGACCCTTCCAACCCAACCCTAGTGATGTACTGTATGCTGCGGCACAGAGCTACACAGTATGACGCTGCAGTAAACCTAACATATACAATGGTGAACGTTGTCTTCTATAAACTTTTTTGTACATTAGAAAATCAGTGATTTTGACCGGACTATGGAAGATGCTTCATCTTGGAGCAACTATAAACCTTCTACTTGGTTTTCCACTTGAATTGTGAGAAACATAATGTGTCCTGTAGGAACCAAAAGAAGTCCAACATCCGATTCTGCAAAAATGGGTTACAAAAGAAAAACAAACCATTTTCATTGGTTCCCATGGGGGACACCACCCGGTTGGGAGCTTGAGGAAACTACAGAATCGTGTTCCCACCCCACCAGCAGTATATTCAAGGGTTACAACTGGCGGGCGGCACTTATCCGCCCTGCAGTCACTCGTGGCCTGGAGCTTGGTAGGGAAGAAGTCTTGCAATTTCACGCTTTTTGTCTTTTAGTGAATCAACATGTCTTTGGTTGCAGCTCTGTTCTATTTCTTATGGCAGAAGCTATGACTATCGATATCTGCAAGCCACGGCGTTTACATTCTTTACCACGTAGAAGCCAATGGTTAGTGGAGGGATGACAAGGGTGCGGCCAGGTCGCAGTGGGCGGGGCTTTAGATCCGGGAGTGTTCCGTCATCAATCATAGCAAGACGCTGTCCATTCAGCTGGACTGACCTGAGGAAGAAAAATCACGAATGAGTCTGTGATACATAAGATATACCTTGTCTATAACCTATAGCCCGAACTGTCTGGAGATCCAGAAGTAAAAGATAGACAGGAGATTAGCAATTTTTGCTGTGTTCCATACCCAGCGACCTGCTGGGGAGTGTGTAGAGGATGAGAGTGGTAGTCACTATCAGGGTGGTAGTGGTAGTCACAGATCAAGGTGGCCATGCAATGACAAAAGGACACGCTCTATCTTCCCTCGGGAAACTCCCAGGAGTTGGGTGTCCTTCCTGGTGGTAGTTGGGGTGTTTGTCTGGGTACAAGGCAGGAGAGCAGGTGAAATGGTCGACAGATGGTGGAGTCAGAGACCAGGCTAGTTGGTATCAATAAATAAGTCTCTCTTTACGAAAGTTCAGAATGGGAGTAGTAGTACATCCCACAATAACATGGCACATTTCAATAGCAGTGCAAGGAAATCTTGGGTTGTTTTTCAAGCATTTGGGTTTCTGGGTCAGTTTCACACACAATTTTTTAGTAGTTTTTTTACAAGAATTTTTGGCGACATTTTTAATTTCTTACATTTGTAACATGCATTTTTTTGTGTGTTTTTCATGTCCTATAGAAAAAAAGCACCATACGGAGACCCACAACTTTTTGTATCAAGTGCCTTCCATACTGCACTACAGACTTTAAAATAGCATTATGCCACACAAAAAAAAAAGCCAAGATAAAAAATACTCAAAAACACAGCAAAATGGTGTTTTTAACATTATCTTTTGGCCAGTTTCACACAGGTGTCCTCAGTCTGGGAAACATGTTCCGCATTTCTCAGACCCAGCACTGCTCCTCAAATGCGAAATCACAACATCATGATAACTGATGATGCTGTAAGTTCGTCTGACCGTGTCCTACTGTCCTGTACTCACATACAGTGGTCTGCTATACTCTCTCCTGTCTAGCCTCAAGTGCTACTCAAGCAATTTGTAAGTCCATAGACTGCACAGAACCTCCCAAATCTCGGCAGGACTTCATTTTCTTCCAACGCAACATGGCCAGGGCAGAGAGAAAACCACCAAAGCCGTCGCCATACAGCGCTCACACACGTACCCGATGTATGCATGGCAATAAAAGATAGAACACACTGTAATAATACAATTACCAGCAAAACATGTAATATTAGGCTACGTTAACACGACGACAATTGTCGCGCGACAAATCGGGAACCACTACACTGCAACATTTGTAGCACGACATTGATGTCACATTAATGTCGCGCGACAATTTTTATAATGGGAGTCTATGGTGGTGTCGCACATGCAACATGCGACATGTTGCGACTGCGACACAACAGTCACCAAAAATCCATCCCGGATGGATTTTTTCCGACTGTCGTGTCGCAGTCGCAGCATGTCGCAATGCGACACTTATAAAAATTGTCGCGCGACAATAGTGCGTCTTTTTTCCGCGCGACAAATGTTGTCATGTGAACCTAGCCTAATAGTCCATAAGCAAGGGGTAAGCTCCAGGGCCTCATAGGCCTCATTGTGATCAGTCTCCAGAATGAGATAATCAGCAGAGACGTAGTATCCGAATATTACAAAGCTATCACTCCTTGCCAGTTACAGGCATAGTAGCATCATATAGGATATGTTTTATGATTACATATTATTGCCACTTTTTATACCACCTGGAAAATATACATAAATATAAAGTGATTTGCAGTTGCAGTGTGTTACCACTAGAGGGAGCTATTGTAATTGAAAGAAAACCTAATACATCTAATATGGCCAATCTCCTGGTGTTATCATGGTGCTTTCAGTGATCCTACTCCTCAGTCTCCGATAAACCATTTCACTTTGGAGATGGTCGTGACCGTACATGGATTTTTTTTTTTTTTAGTATCTTGCACTGGGCACATTCTTTCAACAGCCATGGACAGCGAAGATAAAATACTACTCAATGTCAGAATAAAATTCACTGATAAACCATGCACAAAGCCTTGTAGGGCTAGCTCATGCTATATGATACCTTTCGCTTAATGACCTGTTCCTTCATTCTGGAAAAAAAGTGCTTTTAATTTTGAGTGGTTAAGTGCACTGAGAGTGAGACCAGACACTCCAAAGTGCACCCTTGCTCCTCCTGCTTCCTCTGCAGCCCCTCCCTCGTGCACCCTTGCTCCTCCTGCTTCCTCTGCAGCCCCTCCCTCGTGCACCCTTGCTCCTCCTGCTTCCTCTGCAGCCCCTCCCTCGTGCACCCTTGCTCCTCCTGCTTCCTCTGCAGCCCCTCCCTCTCCTTGATTGATGGGGATAGGTGAACTGATAATGCAATGCCCTGTCCATCAAGAAAGAGAGGGGGGAGCTGGCAGAGGAAGAAATGTCCGAAAACTGATGCAAAGTTTGCATCAGTTTGTGTCCTTTTTTTTAAAACACTAATCCGGTTTTATCATTTTTACCTGGAAACAAAGCAAGTGATCTGTGATTGGTTGAGTTTTTGGACAACGGGAGGACAATCATGTTTCTTCATTTTTTACTTTATTTTATTTTAAATGCATGTTATTTTATGCAGTCAGTGATCCCCATTATTATTTTAACATATTTTTTTGCCTGCAACTGAAAGAGCTGCATCATTTTTATTTTTTTGCAGGTTGGAAAAGTGCAGATATCCGCACCTTCCCATCCAGTAAAAAAACAGCGACAGCAACGCAAAACAGGTAAAACGGATGGATTTTTGGCATCAAGTGTTTTCGATAGAAGCCTGTGTATCGGCTAAACTGATATTTTTTTTTAGGAAGAACCTAAAAGAAAAGGCAGGGCGTAAAAGAGCCCCAATATTTTTGTTTTCTTTATGGCATGAAAAGTTGCGGGACAAGAACCACTATGCAGCAGCCTCGTGTCATTCACAGAGACACAGGCTGCTGCATACACGCTCCGGCTCTGTGCCCGCAGATGCCGTGGTCAGAATTGACCACGGCATCTGAGGGGTTAAATGTCCGCGATCGGCAATACTGCCGGTCTCGGACATTAGCCGCAGGTTTCTGCTTCAAGAAGCAGGCGGCCACCCACGGCTATGGAGCCCGCAGCAAGCGGGAGCGGGCGCCATGTTTAGAGACCGGACCCATGACGTACAGCTACATCATGGGTCCTTAAGGGGTTAAAATACGTTTTCCTGCTTTTCATACACGTGGAAATATTTGTAATTCTCTATGTAGGACGTTGCGTGGCTATAATGCCCAAGCTGTAGGTCATGGTCCTGTCTGAGGGAATCACAAATGGTTTTGGATCCGTTGGCGTTGTCTGTGCTGCCTCCACGTGGTTGCGGTCTCTGCCGACTTCTCCTGTGTATAACTGTTTTGTACAATAAAAAGATCACATTACCATAGCTGGCAAAAGTGTTTAACGCAAAATCCAAACATGTCCAAACCTCTTTAAGATTAAGAACATTTGTTTGGAAATCTTGGAATCTCAATTTTCTACCAATCTTTACAGAAGAGTTAAATGTTTGGGTTTGTATCCAGAGGTCTGGATGAAGTACTAAATCTCAGGACATTAATCTAAGCCAGGGCTGACACACTAAACACTACATAATATTTCTTGCTTTCTGTCTGCTTTCTTCTCTATTCCCCTTTTTAAGAGGGTCGTGGGTAGAATTTAGCGTTGTAAAAACTGTGGCTTCGAGAGAATTCTTCACAATTTAATGACTGTCTGTATTTAAAATGCTCTTGTAGCTTATTAAAGATGCGGCAAGTAGCGAAACGACCCGAAATCGGCCAAATATGCGCAGCCTTTAATGGGACTGAAACAAATGGCAACCCTCATCAAAGTCCAAGCTGTTGTTTTATGGGGCATATAGTGACATTTTGTTGTGTGCGTTGCCAGAATCTGCTTATTTGTCGGCATTTTAAGTAGCCACCGTAGTGGAAATGAGGATGAAATGACAGACTATGGGAAATCCCAAGCCACCACCATGGGAAGGAGAGGACGGCGGGGTGGACAGGAGTCATGATTCACCTAGTCTGGGACTTGGACTTCTCCACAATTTCTTTAAAGCACTTTGTGTTCCGTAAGAAAAAGTTTAAAGGTAATGGCTACTTTCTGGCTACTGTTCACCAGTGTGTAGGTAAGATGACCATATGACACTAATATAGCCTTTATTGATGTCCTGTGCCGTTTACATAAGCCATGCCCCCTTGCTAGGCAAATCTTCTGTGCTGTCCGCATAGAGATCCTGTCCATAAAATGGCTGCTGACGGAGGATCATGTGACCAGACTCCTCTATTTGCACACACGGCACCAACAGCACCAGTGCAAATGGCCGGTGCAGCAGTGTATGTGAATGGAGCAGGATGAGTGATGTCTCTCTTCCATCAGCGGCATTTTATGGTCAGGACCTCTGTGTGGACAGCACATAAGACTTGGCAAACGAGGGTGCATAGGTTAAGAAATATAGAAAATGGTGCAGAATACCAACAAAGCATACAGTATATTAGTGAGTGCCATATAGTCAGTCATCTTACATACTCATTGGTCACAAGAATCCAGAAAGTGGCCAACCCCTGTAACAATTGGGTCCACCTTAAAACACTATGTTACAGTTTCTATATATTGAATTCATTTGCATAAAGATTTCAGTAATTATATTACAGGATATTACCATACTAATCCTGAGTCACTGCCTGTATTTCACTTCAGAGCTGCACTCACTATTCTGCTGGTGGTCAGTCACTGTATACATACATTACTTATCCTTTACTGATCCTGAGTTACATCCTGTATTATACTCCAGAGCTGCACTCACTACTCTGCTTGTGGAGTCACTGTGTACATACATTACTTATCCTGTACTGATCCTGAGTTACATCCTGTATTATACTTCAGAGCTGCACTCACTACTCTGCTGGTGGAGTTACTGTGTACATACATTACATTACTTATCATGTACTGATCCTGAGTTACATCCTGTATTATACTCCAGAGCTGCACTCACTATTCTGCTGGTAGAGTCACTGTGTACATACATTACTTATCCTGTACTGATCCTGAGTTACATCCTGTATTATACTCCAGAGCTGCACTCACTATTCTGCTGGTGGAGTCATTGTGTACATACATTACATTACTTATCCTTTACTGATCCTGAGTTACATCCTGTATTATACTCCAGAGCTGCACTCACTATTCTGCTGGTGGTCAGTCACTGTCTAGATACATTACATTACTTATTCTGTACTGATCCGGAGTTACATCCTCTATTGTACTCCAGAGCTGCACTCACTATTCTCCTGGTGCAGTCACTGTGTATATTACATTACTTATCCTGTACTGATCGGGAGTTACATCCTGTATTATATTCCAGAGCTGCACTCTCTATTCTGCTGGTTCAGTCACTGTGTACGTACATTACATTACTTATCCTGAGCTACATCCTGTATTATATTCCAGAGCTGCACTCACTATACTGCTAGTGAAGTAACTTTGTCCATACAGTACATTACATTACTTATCATCCATACTATATTCCAGAGCTGTATTCACAATTCTGCTGATTGCTGTTAGAAATGTGAAACAAATCCAGACATATCCCTAACGAAAAATATTCTAAAAGCAACCAAACTACCTACACAAACTGCAATAAAGCACCCATGTAATAAGTGGGGCTGCCCATGTTGTATACATTTATCTGCAAAACAACAATTATAATCTAATACGTTGTTTTGGTAACACCATTGTGTTTGTCAAAGTTTTAGTTTTACGTCCTTTATGCCAGTTTTACCCAAGTATACAATTAAAAGGGATGTCCCATTTGGACCTGTATGGCCTATCCACAGAATATGCCATAAATGTCTGACAGTTGTGGGTCCCACCACTGGGACCTGCTCCCGTCTCAAGAAAAGGGCCGCCAGGACTGAAGAGAGGACCACACATCTCTCCATTCGCAGCGCCATAGCAATGAATGGAGCGAGACAGGCATGCACCGCCTCCTCTACACTCCAGACCAGGCTCGGACTGGCCCACAGGGGAATCCCCTGGTGGGCCCCTGAGCAAGGTGGGCCCCTAGTCTTCTATCCCCTGCACAAGTGGCACATAACACAGTAGACTAACTGCACTACATACATATTTTCAATGTACAGCACATCAACCAGCCTGTTCATATAAAAAACATGTTAAAATATTTATTGTATTTCAATGTATCCATACGGTGGGCCCCCAAAATAAATTTTACTGGTGGTGGGCCCTAGGTACCCCGATTTGACACTGCTCCAGATGGTGAGCAATGGGGCCCCATTCTTGAGATAGGGTTTGGTTCCCAGAGATGGGACTTGCACCTATCAAACATTTAAAGAGAACCAGCCACCGTGTAGCTCGCTATGAATCCGTCCTACATGCCAGATGCACGCTTCACTGTTTGGCGCAGGTGCGGCATAGTACTGGAGCTCACCGGCAGGACACTGATTGGAGCTACACCTCGCGCAGGCTCCCACTGCGGCTCTGAGATTTCAGCACAGATTAAGCCCGGAGACCCGTGCCCATAATCCTCCGTGTGAACCTACCCTAAATGTAACATAATAAATATAACTAATAACACCGCAGTGTGGACTGTTTCATATTGTTTTAAAATGTTGTGAAATGCGTGGCTCCATGTGGAATTGCCTTCATGACGTGAGTCTATCCTGAGACAGTATTACAGCATTTCTGGGCTCCTGCTATGAATGGCTGGAAAACAGACCTGAGACGGCGGTGCCTTGTTTACATTTAACTAAGCAGCCAGTTTACTGGCACCATAAATCCAAGGAAGCTCTTAAGTACACAGTCTCGGATCTGGGAGGTCTGCATTTTTCATCTCCACCAGGTTTATTCATAGGTAACGTACAAGTCAAGTGTGAGAAGGCTTACGAGATCTGCCATGGCAACACACACATTGGAACTTATCTCACTGGATAAACCAAATTGTTCACACCTGCCGCCACCTTTAACCCAGTTGAATGTTACTCCTGCTATTCTTATTCACCATGACAGCCGTAAGTCAAAACATCTATTATCCACCAAATTCCTAGAGGTATCGTGAGGAAAAGAACAATGGCTGAGACCCTAAAGGTATTGTTCAAGAATGGGGGGGGGGGGGATTCGGGGGGATTGGCAAACCTCCTCATTTGTCCGGACCTGTAAAGGGAAGATTACTTACCCGCTTCCCGACACCTCCTTCCCGCTGCTTCTCCTCCAGACCTGCGATGCTCCTTTGGGTTCCGTCAATGTCAACATCCAGTTGTACATCGACACAGCCAATCACTGGCTGCTGTGGTGAGTGTATCCCCTTACTTTATGACAAATGGCCACATGACACAAGAGGATCTGGTCTCCGCCGTTGGCTGCAGCAACGCCAAACCGGATGTTGACATAGAGGGAGCGCATTGGAGCATCATAGACCTGCAGGAGAAGGAGCGGGGATCCAGCGCCAGAAAGAAGTTAAGTCACCTATCCTTTAGAGTTCCAGACGAATGGTAGGGCTTGCCAAACCAGACCATTCTTTCATAACTTACCATCCCGCAGGTTACCGGACCTGTAAAGGGAAGGTTACTTACAGTACCTACTTCCCGGGGCTGGCTCCCCGCCCCTTCCCCTCCCGGCCTGTGATGCTGTGCTAAGCTCGCTCACTGTAAACATCCGGTATGACTTGATGCAGCCAATGACTGGCCGTAGCGGAGGCCAGATCCCCTTGCGTCATGTGACCATTTGTCATGACTAGAGATGAGCGCATTTCTCAAAAATTCAAATTGTCCGGTTCACCAAATTTTCCTAAAAAATTTGCTTCGATCTGAATATATTTGCGACGAATCGCAATAAAAAATGGCTATTTCTGGGCTGCAGAGAGCCTTTATAGTGGTGTAGAACACTGTGCCTTGCAGTAACACGCATAGGGAGTCTGCTGTGGTAGTGAAATAATACTGTGAGACACTATGACATGTAGATGACAGGCGTCTCTCTTAGAATCACTGCACACTTCACTTATTTGGGCAGTTACGGGCTAAAACTGACCAAATAAGCACGACTCCCCGAAGAAGCAATCAAGCGAAATGCGCGTCAGGACGCGGGAGGTACAGATCTGACTTACAGGTATATTATGTGACTGTATGCAGTTTAATTGAACGGGGCACTGCCTAATGGTCGGTACAAAGCACTCAGAACTTTATGTAATGACTTTATGGTATATTATACGGTGTTACATATGCCCCTACTATATACTACTGATCCGCAATTTTGGCACTTTCACTTTATTTAATCTACTGTGTGGGCAAAGTATTGCCCTATGTGTATTTACATCACCAACTGTTTTTAACCTAATGTTTTATTGTTTATGTAGGAATAAAGATATTTATTTTTACCTTCTATCAGGATTGATAGAATTGACATACTTGGAGCTGAACTAAACAAATGAAACGGAAAGTAAAACAACCCTAAAAGCAACAAATATGTTTTCTTTTTGTACTGAAATAGGCCACTAAATTACAGTATTTCTGCGCAAATAACAACAAACGTGACCTGCCTTTTTTTTTCTCGTATTGTAATGAAATATGACAAGAAACACTTTTAGCGCAAATAACACCAAATGTGAACTGCGTCTATTTTTCTCGTATTGTAGTGAAATACGTCAAGAAACGCTTTTAGCGCAAATAGCAGCAAATATGAACTTAGTCTATTTTTCTCTTTTTCACTAGAAATATGGCAATAAACGCTTTTAGCGCAAATAAAACCAAATGGGAACTGTGTCTATTTTTATACTGAAATAGGCCACTAAATTACAGTATTTATGCGCAAATAACAGCAAATGTGAACTGCGTCTATTTCTCTCATATTTTAGTGAAAGATGACAATAAACGCTTTTAGTGCAAATAACACCAAATGTGAACTGCGTCTGTTTTTCTCGTATTGTAGTGAAATATGACAAGAAACGCTTTTAGCGCAAATAACAGCAAATATGAACTTAGTCTATTTTTCTCTTTTTCACTAGAAATATGGCAATAAATGCTTTTATCACAAATAAAACCAAAAGTGACCTGTGTCTATTTTTCTAGTATTGTAGTGAAATATGACAGGCATGCTCAACCTGCGGCCCTCCAGCTGTTGCAAAACTACAACTCCCATCATTCCCTGGCAGCCTACAGCTATCATCCTGCAAAAGGGCATCGTGGGAGTTGAAGTTTTACAACAGCTGGAGGGCCGCAGGTTGAGCATGCCTGAAATATGACAAGAAAAGCTTTTAGCGCAAAGAACACCAAATGTGAACTGTGTCTATTTTCTCGTATTTTAGTGAAATATGACAAAAAACGCTTTTAGCGCAAATAAAACCAAATATGAACTAAGTCTATTTTTCTCTTTTTCTCTAGAAATATGGCAATAAACGCTTTTAGCGCAAATAACACCAAATGTAAACTGCATCTGTTTTTCTCGTGTTGTAGTGAAATATGACAATAAACGCTTTTAGCGCAAATAACAGCAAATATGAACTTAGTCTATTTTTCTCTTTTTCACTAGAAATATGGCAATAAATGCTTTTAGCGCAAATAAAACCAAATGTGAACTGCGTCTATTTTTCTCGTATTGTAGTGAAATATGACAATAAACACTTAGCACAAACAACAGCAAATATGAACTTAGTCTATTTTTCTCTTTTTCACTAGAAATATAGCAATAAACGCTTTTAGTGCAAATAACAACAAAAGTGACCTGCCTAAATATTTCTCGTATTGCATTGAAATAGGCCACTAAATGATATCAGCGCAGTTAACAGCAAAAGTTGACCTGCGTATATATTTATTTTTTTCCACAGATAAAAGCCACAAAAGGCTTTTCAACATTGCACTTGCACCCCAATAACTAATTGCTGGAATGACAGAGCTGTATTATGAGACTATCTGGAACCCCAAGTAATGTTTCCCTGCACTTGTAAATCACTTTTTTTCACAATTAAGATTTTCCTATGACTCTCCCTAGCATCTGCACACGTCTCTCCCTGCCTGTGAAATGATTCCTCTCACTATCCTTTCCCTGCACTTGTAAATCGCTTCTTTCCTCTTTTTTTTTTTAACAATTAGTTTTTCTTTCACTCTTCCTAGGGCCTGCATACACTTCTGTCCCTGAACAAAGTACAATGGTGAATAGCAGAATCTAAGATGGCCGCCGTAGTTATAGGGCTGTGATATGAACGGGCTGTCTGGCTGCTGATTGGCTGCATGTATGGCATTATGGGTCACCCAGCCTTACCAGAGTTCCTTGCCCCATGTCCTGACATCTGTAGCCGCCATTTTAGCCGCTATTGAAAAAAATTGTGATTTGTTACCATGAAGCGCAAGGAAATTGGCATTTATTCAGAATCAAATTTTTCCTGAAATTTGGAACGAATTCAACTTCGTCGGCTTCGATTCACTCATCTCTAGTCATGACGTAAGGGGAGCCGCTCACCACCGCAGCCAGTGATTGGCTGCGTCGTTGTCTAACTGGATGTTGACATTCAGTGGAGCATCACAGATCTGGAGGAGAAGGAGCGGAGAGGAAGTGTCGGGAAACGGGTACGTAATCTTCCCTTTACAGCTCTGGTAAAGTTTGTGTCGGGGGGAGGGGCTGCCAAGACTCCCCACTTCCTCATTCTTGAACAAACCTTTTAAATGAGTCAGAATGGCAAAAAGAAAAAACAAAAATAGTCCTTCCTTCAACGAACCTTTAGTACTCCCATTTCAATGCCTCCCAGGTCCTCACTGATTCTACAAAACACACAGGAAATACCTACACAGCCAATCACCGTCCACGGCGGTGAACCGCCTTCTGTGTAAGCAGAGATAGGCGGAGAGCTGGGGAAAATTGTTTAATATGACTGCTTTTAATTTTTTATGCTTCTTTGAGCATTTATAAAAATGAAATATTGGTCAGAAAATCCCTTTAAAGCTTGGAGAAGTTCCATATGGTTGACTGGTAGAGGTGAACATGGAAGAACTTCAAGCCGACCACAGAAAAGTAAGGAGGTAGACAGTTATCTCCAGAGACACAAGATGTCCACATCATGGAAAGATAAGGGGAGATGCTGTAAATCAGGTATATGCCTCAGGCATACCACTTGAAGGTTGGGGGGCAGATTGGTTTTGGATTTGACCTCTCATTGTCATTCTACTTACTTTGACTGGATTTCCTCTGTTCCATAAGGTTGTAGAAGATACTGATGGACAATCTTATCCCTCAATGTTCCGGCCAGCTTGATTTTTTTTCTTGACCGATGTAGGTTGATGATGTACAAGGTGATTGATCCTCGCACATAATTATGGCTGAGATAAAAAAAAACATAGAAAAACACTTATGTCATGATACAACATATAAGTGGAAGGCAGATGAGAGAATGCTTCATTTTAAAGGAATCTTGAAGGAATGCTAAATCTAGAAATAAATGATGGAGACAGGATATATACTTGCTTATACCATTTGTTGCAGGAACCTGCAGAAATTTCTGCAGACTAACAACCTTGTAAAAGTTTAGCAGAGACACAGGGAATAACTTCCTCCAGTTCTCTTCCACTTTTGGCTGGCAAAAGGGGTGGAGCTTAGGCCAGGGGCATGGCTTACCATCTTACCATAGGAATTCTGGCTCCTATTGCAGGCAGAGCTCCTTCGGTAGCCATTTATAAGGAGGAAGGCAAAATGTCTCATCTTCTGGACACATATAGATGAAATGTTTATATATTTATTTATTTATTTATTTTAATTACAATATGAGATTGAATAGGATATTAACCCTTCATGACCCCTGACATAATAATACATCAGAGGTGTGCGAGAGATGTATGGAGCAGAGTATTCTGCTGATCCCACTCCATACAGCCGGCATCTGGCAACAATGACTGAGACCACCTCCAGTCCCGGTCATTTAACTCCTCAAATGCCGAGGTCAATAGTAATCGCGGCATGTGAGCAGTTAAATAAAGGGAGGGGCTCCCTCTGCCCTCCGATTGGAGCACCTGTGGCAAAACTGCGGGACTCCATTAGGTTGCTATGACAACCTTGTTAAGGCTCCCAGGCTTGTCATAGTGAGCTGCCTACTAAGCAGTGCCCATGGCACGGTGTGACAGGCAGCCTGTAAAAATCCCATAGACTATGGTACAAATGATCAGAGAATCACATATTGACGTCCCCCAAGGGGCCTAAAAATTGTTAAAATTTTTTTGATCAATTAATAAAAATTCAAATGAGCCCCTTATCCCAATTTTATATATAAAAATAAATAAACTATTAAAAAATAAACATCATTGGTATTACTACATCCAAAAATGCCTGAACTATTAAGATTTAGAAATGTTTTTCTGTGCGGTGAATGCTGTAATAAAAAAAAATACAAATTTTTTGTCACCTTGCTCCTCCCAAAAAAGCAACAAGTGATCAAAAAGTCATATATACCACAATAAAAATTAGAGCTTACCCCCCAAAAAAAAAAACCCTTACAGTTCTGTAGAGAAAAACATAGTTATGGGCATCTAAATATGACGAAAGGACGCCATTATGCTGACCCGCAGGATAAGCCATCATGTCACTTTTAGCATTGGCATATCATTTTTTCACCATTTTTCAACACAAGGTATAGTGAATTAAATGGTGCCATGAAAAATACAACTTGTCCTGCAAAAAATAAGTTCTTATAATTCTGTGCAAATGGAAAAGTAAAAAAGTTATGGTTGTTAGAAGGCAGGAAGGAAAAAAATAAAGGCTATGTACACCCTTTTATGATTGCATTTTACTTATTTTGGGCTTAAAATAATTTTTTCAATGTAATTATTTATGAAAAATATCCAGCAAATTTGACTTAAATGGTTAACTTCTGCCTAGCTGCGAGAATCGTACTTTCACTGTCACTTTCACTTTGTGTCAGTCATCTAATAACCCTTACCTATAATTTACTAATCACTCCGAAACACTTATTTAAGCCACATTCTTATCAGTAAGATAAGAATTGAGCTATAATGAGTGTTTGTAAGGTCAGAGATCAGAGTTAAGAAACACAGTAAAAACACAGAGCCTGCTACTAGAGAATCTCAAGACTGTACAAAGAAAGGGGCTCAACATTTTTAATAAAGACTAATTGAAAAAATGATTTTTAGCTCAAAATGCCCCCAAAGACTTTAAGGTTTATTGTTACCAGAGTTAGGGTTAGAAAACAGCAAACTACTGTAATTACATAGCTTTTATATATTTGATATTGATTTATTTCTGCCTAATAAAAAACAATGACTTTAGTAATATCATCAACTTACTTATGATGGCTGGTGCAGTGAGCGTAGATGCGCAGTTTGTCACGTATGACTTTTCCTGGGCGAGGTTTTCTCTGTATACCAGCCACATGCACTGCTAATACTTTTGGACCCACAAGTCTCTTAAAGAGAAGGGACAACCAATAATCCTGAAACACATAAGGCAGGCTCTCAATGAAGATCATGATGGGATCAAGAGCTTAAAGGGGTTGTCCACTTTTCCTATATTGATGACCTATGTTCAAGACATTGGCGGAGATCCAACTCCCGGGCACCCCAGCCGATCAGCTGAAAAAACTGCGGCACTTTGGCGAGCACTGCCTTCTCTTCATAGTTTACCTGCACTTAAATGGAACGGAGCAGTTGTAATCACAATTGACCACTGTCTGCATTGTCGACAGCATGCGGGTAGACCATGAAGACAACGCAGCGCTCAGAGTGCAACAGCTATCAGCGGGGGTGCCAGGAGTCAGAACCTCGGCCATCTGATATTGATGACGTATCCTGAGTATAGGTCATCAATATGGGAAAAGCGGACAACCCCTTTAAACAGGAATAAATGGAATGACAAATGATAAACATATAGCTATACATTATAGCCCCTCATCAGTTCATCGGTGCACCCGCTGTAAAACCTTTACGTCCACCTACGAACAATCTTTACAGTTTATAAATAATCGACATAAAACGTTGAATACCTTTGTAAATACACTAAATTACAATTTTTTTTCTGTATTATACTCCGGTTCTTTTTGTAATGTAGTATAGTTTTTCATGAAGATATTCTTTACCACGTAATAAGAGATGCAGTGCTACAGATATGCTACCTTACCTCTGCTCTTGGCTGGACAAAAGATACCACAAAAGATATCACAGACTGCCAGCTTTCTAAAAACAAGATTTCATGATACTCTGTCACGTGATGTCTATTCTTTATGTCTCCACGTGCTGCCACCCATTGGTTGTGTTGTGAATTGCAGCCTGACAAGGATTTTGCTAGCATGCCACAATATTGGGTTGAACTAGTTTCATGAGAAATCGGAGTCCTTAAAGAGGTTGTTCACCCCTGGGGCATCTTGGGCAGACTTTCCCCCTTCTCAGGGTGGCTGGCCTTGTGGAGGGAATGATACTTACCTGAACCCTGCTGGGTTCTGGCTCCTTTGCTCCACCCAGGCCACTGCAGCAGTCAGTTCTCCCCATGATAACATCTAGTTTGACTTGGGTCACGTGGTCGCTGCAGCCAATGACTGGCTGCAACGGTGACATGTCTCCCATGCGGCATATCACTGGTGACCCGCATCAAACAGGATTTTGATGCAAGGAGACATTTGAGCTGCAGCGGCACTAGGGGAACAAAGGAGCTCAAGTAAGTATGATCCTGTCGCAGGTGCGGCCATGCTGGGGCATCTGCCTGAGAGGTATGAGTGGACGTGTCTGGTTTTTATTGCTGAAAATATGCAAAGAGACAATATGCATACTACTCGGTATATAACTTAGGACCACATGACATTATATACATGTATATACAATCCTTTGAAATCCTCATTAAGAAGAACATGCTGGCAATTAGAGATAAGCGAAGTATTGAAAAATTTGACTTGGCTGCTTCTCCGAATTTTACAAAAAAATTTGCTTTGTGATTAATGACTTCATTACGAAGTGCATTTCTTTGTAAGTAGCGAGTGCAATGACAGGGAGCGGCTATTGCTCCCCCCATCGTCATTGTACCGCTCAGTTCATAGCGGTGTAAAGTTTTTAAAAAATGTAAAAAAAAATCATACTCACCTCATCTGTTTGATCGCAAAGAGCTGGCCGCCGCCAACTTGATTGAAGATCTAGTGCAAAATCTGGCACGATAACGTCATCACGCTGGCTGGTGTGGTGACATCATACTTCACCGTGCACGGGATTTTGTGCAAGATCTTCAATCAAGATGGCGGCGGCCGGCTCTTTATGCTCAAATGGAGAAGGCAAGTATGATTTTTTTTATTTTTTACCACCTTCCAGGGGAAAAATCGATTCGCTACCACAAAGTACGAGGAAATTTTACTTTGCGTCGAATCTACTTTGATTCGTGAACTTTGATTTGCTCAACACTACTGGCAATGTCACTGATCCGGATGGCTCTTTTTTTTGTAAGCGATATACAAAAATACAAATTCTATGGGCCCATAGTGCACGTTTGCGCACCACCGATTATGTGAGAAAAATGATCATTGAGTGCACCATCACATTCTGTACAATGGAAGTATTTCCCTCTAGGCGTACTGCCCCGAGGGGAAGATATAATGTTTCTCGGAGGTACCATATGAAATGCACAATGAGTCTATACTGCACATTTAGGCCCCATTCACACGTCCGCAATTCTGTTCCGCATTTTGCGGAACGGAATTGCGGACCCATTAGTTTCAATGGGGACAGACGATGTCCCGGCCGGGTCCGCAATTGCGGATCCGCACTTCCGGGTCCGCAATTGCGTTCCCGAAAAAAATAGAACATGTCCTATTCTTGTCCGCAATTGCGGACAAGAAAAGGCATTTTCTATGAGAGTGCCGGCGATGTGCGGTCCGCAAATTGCGGAACGCACATCGCCGATGTCCGTGTTTTGCGGATCCGCGGATCCGCAGAACACTACGGACGTGTGAATAAGGCCTAATAGTGTAGTCTGTGCACAGCCATACGGGTCTTTGCACACAGTAGTGCAATGTGCACACACACAACTCCTCACCCTATAGGGGTAATACTTCTACAGCAAAATTTGATGTATTTTATGTGTTGCTCTTTTCGCCGGTTCTATAGACGGTCTCATTACGGAGACGTATATATATCAGTGATGCTCCATACACTGGGGGATATTACGGGCTTGTTTGATGCAGTTCATCGCTGGAGCCGGCTGCGGGAACAATGTTTGTCGTAAAGCTATTAATAGTGGTTGGAGCTCTGGAACCTGGATCGCATTAGTGACTAATGAGTAGCTGTTGTCTGATTGTTCTTTTTATTGCAGCAAGTGCAGGAGAAACAGCTGGCTAGGAGGAACACTATGTGAATCATTAATGTTAATTCAGAACCATTTCCTTGTGCTTATTCTCAGTCCCTGGCGTTAATATGCTCATGATTATTTATCCCTGGGAACATGCTCATTACACATAAGGTTTTCACAGCTTACTATATATATCAAAGCAGAGTCTCTTTAGAGGTGTATTGCAGGGGTACCCAACTGGAGGAGAACGGGGGAGAGCTATCTAGATCCCACAGTGCTGCCACCATACACGCATTGGGCAATGTCTCCTCCAACTGCTTTTGGCACCCAAAACACCAGGTCCTTAAACGAGCCAGTGGCAGGGTGTTATGTGAGGCGGTATGGTCCCACAGGGGCCACCGGGGGATGTACGACACCAGATTTATCACAGTGGATGATGCTGACCAGTCTAACGTTACAGCACCTATTTGTTGACTTAGCCTAACACAAAAAAGTTAGACAAATTTTCGGCACACTCCCCTTACCCATAAAGCCATGCCTCTTGTGGTAAGTCACACCCCTTCTCACGAGTCCCAAAAGGTGATGTAATGCATTTTTTGCTGCAAATTCAGTCTGTCAAAGACTTGTATACAGTTTCAATACAAGTCTATGGGACTGACTAAGACATTTTTTTTTCCAGACATAAACAAGTCTTCACTTCAGATGTAAACAATAGAGCTACACTATACAGTCAAAATGTTAGTGTGTCTGGTTTTTCCCTCCAAAACTTTGCATAGTCCCTTAGAGTGGAAGATTTTTAATTTCTTAGTACATAAATAGAAACTCCTATGTGCATTAACCCTTTCCACAGTGCAATGTAAATACAATGCAATAAAAGTGCAAATAAAAAGGATATATTACAATAAACATATAAAATGCAGTTCAACAATATAAAACAGTAAAAGTGTGAACAACGGCATAAATCACAGTGCAAGTTAACCCTTCAGAGTGCAATAAAGTAGTGAATTGATGGCTTTGTGTAGTAGCCATAGGGGCAAATGTCCACAAATGTCCATAGTCCAAAGTACCCTTACTCCAGACACACATTCATCGACATAGGGCAACTTGATTGTAGCTATACACCCATTGAGAGAAGTAGCCCAGTCCAGGTCATCCCTACCTCTTTTGCAACTGGGGGGGAGAACCTGTGTAAGTCTTCCACCTACAGAAGAGCTGGATTATTAGCAAGCAAGGGGGATGGGAAATGGTTTAAAGGTAATACAAAGGGTAATGAGAAATAACCTTCTGTCTAGGGTGTCAAACCTGGCACTATAATGTATGGCCTAGTTTGATTGGTGTTATGAACCACCTTTATCTATGTATGCTACTGATACAAGTGTATCTACATTCATCCAGGAAATTGGGGTTTAATTGGAATTAAACCAAATATTCTAATGTGTCTATGGTAGTTATATGTATGGAAGCTGAGATTTACAGCTCATGCACACGAGTGTATTGGTTTTTCTGGTCCACAAATCGCGAATCTGCAAAACATGGATACTGGCGATGTGCATCCCGACAATTTTTTAAAAACTGCTGAAATTTCCTATCGTTGTCCACAAAACAGACAAGAACAGGAAATGTTCTATCTTTTTTGTGGGCCGATGGAGGGGACAGAAGGACGTGGACAGAGGAAGTTGCTCACATTATTTGCTAAAGGCACTTGCATCACTTCTCCTATGAGTGGCGAATAAACCTGATATAATTGCAGTACAAAGGAGTGCCGGTTCCTTCCTTCATTAGAACACTGTATGCTGTCCGCATCTTTTGCAGCCCATTTGGATTAGATTATATAATACCTTATAATGGTGTTTACAGATTTGGACTGATTGGAGACCACCTCGATGCTTTCTTCAGTTCTACATAGGCACCTAAGAAAGTTCTACTGAATGAGAATCCTGCCAGCCTGTACCACATATCTCAGCTTCCCTTGTGAATACACATGAATGATATTGGCGAGAATGGGAATGTTTTACCATAGTGATCACTTCAGATGTCTGCAAGGACTAGCCCTTTCAAGCGGTTTTCCTAAATTTTTCAAACGATGACCTATCCTCAGGATAGGTCATCAGTATCTGATCGGTGGGGGTCCGACACTCGGGACCCCCACCAATCTGCTATTTGAGGAGCCGCAGCCTTCTCCCAGCTCACCAAGCACAGCGCCGTACATTGTATAGTGGCTGTGCTTAGTATTCGCAGCTCAGCTCGATGAATGTGACGCCACATGCTGTAGGCTACTCATACGAGAGCTGGTGCCTTTTTAAAATGTCGGACCCCCACCAGTCAGACGCTGATGACCTATCCAAAAATCTGGGAAAAAACCTTTAACAATCATTGGCTTTAAATACATCAGAACACTGGTGGCCGTGGATTTCTGAGTAGAGACTTCTTTTATGATAGACATTTGCTGTAATAAGGCACATGGAAAGGAAACGTCCTAGTGCGACCCTGTACTGTCCCTCCAGTAATAACAGCAAATGTCATCGGCATATGGTACGTTGTTCGATTTTTAATGCTGGCAACGTGACAAATAATGTTTTACGTTACAAAAACAGTAGTTCTTGTCAACACATAAATCAGAAGAAACGTCCACATTGTATTACACAACGCGGTTTATTGCGCTCCGTTCCTACAACCACATGTGCACTGAAGCCTGCTAATGGCAAAAGTATGAAAGAAAATATGTGTACGTTACAGTCCTCCCTGCGAGCAGCAGACTGAACTAATAAAAGGAAGCAATCGACTGAGGACCCGAGCCACAGGATAAACGCCACCACCAGGCACGGTCATCTATGAACCACAAATATGCCGCCGTGACGTCACGGTTAAGGCTCTTATACAACTGTATCCAATTTTACAAGGAAATGTATGGATCTACTGGCCAAGATGTCTCTGTCTGTGAGAATAAGAAGTGATACGGGATTTCCTATGAACATTATAGGTTGCTCTGTGATCGGATACATTATGCCATGTGCCATGGGGGTTACTAAGGAGTTTTTAGAGAATACCCCAATTACTGTGTAGATTAGCCTCTCAGATATATATATATATATTGCATAAATCGGTAGTGCAGTACATGTGAGAATTCTAACATTTTTTAGGAGAAGGTGGCATCTTGCACCCTTCTAGAAGCCTGCACGAAATTCCTCTGAGCTCTGGACTTGCTGTAAATATTTGTAAACCTCTTGAGAGAGAGAGAGAAAAAGACCCAAATGCAGTCTATGATATAAGCAATCAAACGGTCGCATGTTCAAGTCCCCTAAGGGTAAACATCAAAGTAAAACAAAAAAAAAAGATAATTAAAAACACTTAAATCACCCCATTTCTTAAACATTTACATATGAAAAAAATAAACAATATAAAATAAAACATAATTGATATTGATATGTCCAAAAATGCTAGAAACGCCAGAATCCCAGTCTATCATGTGAGCGAGGTTGGTACCGCCTGCTTGGGACTGGAGTTACGGCATCCCAGCAAGCTGTTAGGGACAGTCCAGGGGGGCTGGTAATTTCAGGGCGGGTGCTCCTCCTACGTAAAGGTTAGGTGAGGCCAAGTAAGGGCAACCCAACCCCGCCTTAACCGTCTCTGGACACACCCTACGGTTCATTGACCCTGGGAACACACCTGAGCGTTTTTCAGCGCGTTCATACGCGCTGAAAAATGCTCAACATGTGAAAAGCCATGCATCCCTATGGGCATGGTTCACATTTGGGCGTTTTACAGCGCGTTTGAATGCGCTGTAAAACGCCCAACGCCCAAACAAGTACATGAGCTTCTTTGGGGCGTTTTAACGCGCCTATGGACAATGTTGCCATAGGGGAGAATCACTGAATCGCGCGTATGACGCGCGTTTCTTAGTTACAAAAACGCACATCCAAGAACGCGCGTAAAACGCGCGTCATACGCGCGATTCAGAAACGCCTAGGTGTGTTCCCAGCCTTATGGTTCGGTTCCACAGATCCGGATAAGACAGCTCCTTTCATCTATATGTGCCGTGGTCGTAATCATCACTTTTTTGCCTACTGTTTTGTTTTTTTGTTTTTCACTGTGGCATATTTTATGTACCTATTTTTAATACCTTTATTACCCTTTACTTTTACATTCTTCTCTATTTCTAGGAGGTTTCTCTGGTTATTTTGCAATTTAGCTGTGAACTTTTTTTTGCAATTTATGTGGTGACCACCACTAACAGTGGTTGTGTTTTTTAGCAATGAAAAAATGTCATAACTATTACAATATAAAAATATTTATGTGAGATGAATGCCAAAATGGCAATAAATCTAATCAAAATGGCTGAATTTAGTTTTTTTGGTCATTTCACTACAAAGGACTTTGTAAGGAATAATCTCAATGGTAAGGGTTTGGAGTAGACTGTCTCTTTATATGGAGAACTTGCTCGGACGCCTTTGTGCATGCACTGCACGTACCGCAGGTTAAGAACTAAGGGTGTAGCGGTTATAGTGGTGGAGGACGTGGGTCCATATATATATATATAAATGGTATAATAACATCAGTAATATGAAGATGATACAATCTCCATTGTGATTCTTCTCCGGCACAGATAAGGCATCTCTGTCCCAGCGGAGGGATGAGTCTTACATGTCACCAGCTCGACAAGCAGCCTGTTTGATACAGCGGTGACTGATTTTCTAGTTCAGGTTCCACATCTGTCATCCGTCAGCTGACCTTGCACAAAGGCGACATGTGGAAAAGTCTTCATCAGGGACAGGAATGAGAGGCTCAGATTTCCCATCCCTGTTACCCAGCACAGGTATGTTCCACTGCTTTCATCTTCCTGATAGCTCCCACGGGAAAACTGCAGCCGCTACACCTAGTCAGGTCAAAGTCTGGCCTTGCCGTTCCTTTCAGTCCCTGCAGCTCTTAAATTGTTTAACAATTTTCACCTGTCCGTAACTGTTGTGCACCATGGGATGCCATTTGTTAGACTGGAAGTAACTGTTTTGAGAGTGCTACTTAAAAGTACATTAAGTAAAGTGGGTTTGAACATGGAAAATAAATCACTGTAAAGCTGTTTTTGTTGGAGTTGTGAACTCCTCCGGGTCAAGCTCAATTTTCAGCAATGCGAAAAGAGAAGGAAAAGGAAGAGAAATAGGAAGCGTACTAGATCCCTGCGCAGTGTCCCGCTGCTATGCATTGCTCCACTGCCTAAAGGGTTAAAAATATGTGCTTTATAATGTGCCATTTTTGATGTATTAAATTCCATCCTGTGGACTATGTCTATGGAGTTAGTACCAGGCTTAGGGCTCATTCACACGAGCGTATATTTGTGTCTGCATCTGTTACGCAATTTCGACACACAGCACCCCCGCCGATCAGCTGTGAGACGAGGAGGTGACACTCCATGTGAGCACACCTTCCTGGTCATTACGCTACACCTCTTCTCCTCTGAAGAGGGATGACGTGCAGGGTAATAAGCATGAAGCCGCACTCGCATGGAGTACTGCCTCCTCTTCAAACAGCTGATCAGCGGGGGTGTCGGGTGTCGGACCCCCGCCGATCAGATAATGATGACCTATCCTGATGATAGGTCATCAATATTAACATCTAGAAAACCTCTTTAAAGAGGTAGTCTCATCACAGACAATGGGGGCATATCGCTAGGATATGTCTCCATTTTCTTATAGAACCCACACCTCGAAGACAATGGGGGCATATCCTAGCGATATGCCTCCATTGTCTGTGATGAGACAACCCCTTTAAGTCTGGTTTCCTTTGGGGACTTGAAACAGCAAAGCCCGCTCAACTGGGCACTTAGGAGCCGTTTTTCAGCAGAATAAAAGAACGTTTTCTGGACATGAAATAATAAAAGAAAGTACACACAGGTATGTTAGGAATGCATTCATAGGAAGTGCAGCCTAGTCGGTGCTCATCTATTTTCGGCAGTCCCATAGAAATAAATTGTGGTTTGCCCTGCATGCGAGGTGCACCCTCCTTCCTTTTGCAGGCTCCATTCTAGAGATCAGTGTAGGTCCCAGAGCTGGGGGCATATCATAGGGATATGCCTCGAGTGTACGAGATGGGCCAACCCATTTAAACTAAAATGCTTAAAGGGGTTATCCCACTTCCCCGTTTTATACTTACCTGCTGCCAGCGCGCCGTTTACTTCCTGGATTCTGGCTGGGGGCAGGCTTCATCTTGATTGAAGTCTTCTCCTGGCCAGGCCGCGCGCTGGACTGAATGCGCACACTGCCGCGCATGCGCCATGGTCAATTATTCCTGGCCAGTATAGTACAGAGCCAGCGTGCATGTTCGCGGCTCTGTACTATTCTGGCCAAGAAGAAGTCACCATCGCGCATGCACGGCAGCGTGTGCATCCAGGACAGCGAGCGGCCCGGCCGGGAGAAAAGATGGAGATTCCGGAGAAGAGCGGCGGCCGTAACCAGGGGAGACCAAACGACAACAATGAGGTAAGTGGGGATGCATTTTCTTCTAAACGGTGGGAATTGGTTAATCAAATATATTTACAAAAATGATCACTGTCAAATCATTAACAGATTTAACAGTGATCATTATGATGGGAATACCCCTTTAACAAGTTTTATTTTAGTCTTTGGTATGTTTCTAACTAAGCAAATGTAAGGGGTTCTCAGTTCAGCTCCTTCATCTATAGCGGCCCTGTTCTCCTAGCTAGATGAGGGTCACATAACCTGTGATGTCAGCTTCTTTCCCTGCTCTGGTGACATTCTGTGTACAAGCCTGAGGGAGCAGGAGGAGCAGGTCTGTGTCTCTGCACAGAACATCACTATAAAGGCTGTACTTGTTGGAGCGATAAGCCACACCCCTGCACTACCCTATCTGCTGGTCACGCCCCCTGTACTGCCTGATCTGCCGCTGAGCTGTCTGTCCAGTGCCTCCCCTCCTGCTGGATTCTTCAGCAAAGTTTAACCCCTTCTACTATCAGCAGCACAGACTCAGGGCTGGATGCTCTGCCTCAGGTACTGAGCAGCTGGGAGTGAAGAGATAAGTGCTGTGCACAGGATCCTCCCTCTCTCCTCACCCTGCACAGAGCTGACAAAGACTGGATGAGTTCTCTCCTCTGTACTCTTCTGCTGGCTGTGAGGAAGTGTCTGCAGAGCATTGCACAAGAACAGGTACAAGATCCTGTGTGTATCAGCAATGTCACTGTACTGTACATCTGGGACTTATAGTCCTACATATACAACATGAGTATCCCAGCAGTCAGACTGCAGACAGGGCAGCAATTTTATTCACTCCCTTTGCAGAGCAGGGGGAGGGGAAAGGCAGTCTTTGTTGACACACAAATATTCATGAGGAAAATTACAAACCCCCACAGCTCTGAGACTGCATGTCAACAAAGGGCCATAACAGAACTAGGGAAATGAGGAAATATATATAAATATATATATTATTTTTTTGCCTAGAACTTGCTTAGCTTATGTAAATATTGCTGACCATAAGATTTACAGTGCTTTATTTATTTTTTGTACATAACTCAGACAACCCCTTTAATTTCCTTTGTTCCGCCATATTCTGCAGATGAGGCTTTGTGAGGGCTCGTTTTTTGCAGTGCATGCTATAGTTTTTATTGATGCTATTTTCAAATAAAAGGGACCTTTTGATTATTTGTGACTATTTTTAAAATGTTTAATATATATTTAAAAAATATTTTCTAAGATTATTTGATCTTTTTAAAACCTTTGCTATGCACTGTGCTCCTGCATTACAGTGTATAGTCATTCTGACAGGCACGCTAAGGCCTCTTTCACACGACCGTGTCCGGATTAGGTCCGGATGCGATGCGGATGCGTTCAGGGAAAACTGTGTGATTTCACAGGCAAAGCCATTTAGTTTTGCCTGCGATTGCGTTCAGTTATTAGTTTTTTTCCGCGTGGGTGCAATGCGTTTTGATGCGTTTTTCACGCGCGTGATAAAAAACTGAAGGTTTACAAACAACATCTCCTAGCAACCATCAGTGAAAAACGCAACGCACCCGCACTTGCTTGCGGATGCTATGCGTTATTAACGCAGCCCCATTCACTTCTATGGGGCTAGGGCTGCGTGAAAAACGCAGAATATAGAACATGCTGCGATTTTCACGCAACGCACAAGTGATGCGTGAAAAAAAACGCTCATGTACACAGACCCATTGAAATGAATGGGTCAGGATTCAGTGCAGGTGCAATGCGTCCTCCTCACGCATTGCACCCGCACGGAAAACTCGCCCGTGTGAAAGGGGCCTAATACATGCTGTTGGAGGCAGGGGGTTCTACACTCTGTACCCCCTCCAAACAGCTGGTCCGCGATTGGTCTAGCGCACAAAGTCAGTGCTGGATCTAAACTGCTCTGTGCATTGTGTACTGGGCAAAGCAGGTCACTGCAGTGCTGCTCCAACTGAAGTGAATGGGGGCAGCGCTACAGTAGCCGACCCTTTTCACTACACAGTTACGAGCAATGGAGCTATCCTGAAACAGCTGATTATCGGGGGTGCGGAGTGTCAGGCACCAGTTGATCTGACATTGATGGTCTATCCTAATCCCTTTAGGGGTTAAAGCATGCTACACTCTGCTTTTCGATGCTGATTTAAGGTAATTTCACATTTGCGTTGGTGCGGATCCGTCTGTTTATTTGCACAGACGGATCCGCACCTATAATGCAAACGTTTGTATCCGTTCAGAACGGATCCGTTTGCATTAGTTAAAAGAAAAATGACAAAATCCAAAACGGATCCGTTTTGAATTACATTGAACGGATCCGTTTTCAAATGCACCATATTGTGTCATTGAAAACGGATCCGTCCCTATTGACTTACATTGTAATTAAAAACGGATCCGTTAGGCTCCGCCTCTTCAGACAGACACCAAAATGCTGCAAGCTGCGTTTTGGTGTCCGGCTTCAAAACAGAATAGAAGCGGAACGGAGCCGAACTGATGCATTCTGAACGGATCCTTATCGATTCAGAATGCATTGGGGCTTACCTACTGATGCGTTTTGGACCGTTTGTGAGAGCTCTGAAACGGATCTCACAAACGGAATCCAAAACGCTAGGGTGAAAGTACCCTAACGGTTAAAATCTACAGATACCAAGTAAACCTTTTTCTTTAGGGTGGGCTCAAATCACGTTTTTACCATCCATTGAACACATCCATTGAACCGTGCTTTTGTATCTTGAAGAGTCCGGTAAAAAAAACATATACATAAATGTACATGAAATGAAATAAATCAAAATCTGTAGAAAAACAATTAAGCAAAGGAATTTGTTTAGCTTTTTAAAAAAGATTTAATCTGTTAAATCTTGTAAAAAGTGGACTTGCACTTTCACACACCATGATGGTAATGTGAATGGATTAGCGCTGAACGTGTGAACACCATAACTATATTGCATTGTGGGTAACACAGCAGGAAGCAAGTACTCACTATTCAGAGTCTTTGCTTTTTGACCCGGGGTCTCACCACAAAATATCTGTTGACATTTTTGGTAACAAACTTTCATCCCGCAATCCTTCATTAGCCGTAGCTGTTGATTTATTTTGCTGAGATGAAGTGTCGCACTTCGCCTCATGTTTTCCTAACATTTCACTTTCAGAGGTATAACACTCTCCATCTGCTTTCAACATGTTCCTTCTGACATTAACTAATGTCTCCTATTAGTAGTTAAAGAGACCAATCTGGCGAGAGACGTTTCCAAGCAGAGTTCAAACAGGCCACAAGGAGAAGCACATTCTACACCATTTTCCCGAAACTGTCTGTCTATTGTTAAGCCAAAGTCCTAGGGAGCACATAAAAAGAAACACAATCCCAACTCATCTCTCCTAATTCCGGTGTTACGAAGTCAATGTAAACTAAGGGTTCTTACTTTTGAGACACATTTTTGGAAAAGCATTCTTACAGTTCGACTCCCTAATACACTCAATCTGAAGGAACAGTAGATGTGATGAAGTATTTGCTAAAGAAATTCAAGAGCTGCTCTCCTCTGATGTTAGGTTGTGGGCTGCCTGTAGAGTAGTCTCAGACATGTCTACTCAACGGGAGTCACCCCATTTTTAGCATCCGATCAACAAGTTTTAACGCCTATTTTGGACTTTAGGACGCACCAATTTTCTCAGTTTTTTTCATCTGTACATTTCAAAAGCCAAAACTTTTTTTTTTTTGCCGGTCCTATTTTTTCGCAGGACAATTTGTATTTTTAAATTGCACCATTTTGGGGTAAATCTAATGTATAGCATCTTTTATAATTTTTTTTGCTGTGTGATGGGCGGAAAAATCACAGCAATTCTTACAATACTTTGGGGGTTTTTGCTTTAAGTGACATAATAATTTTATTCAACTTTTATTTTATTTTTTATTCTGCTGATTATGGTGATACCCGATTGATATAGTGATTTTTCTTTATGTCTTTATCTTTTTTATACCTTTTTCTTAATTTACGTGTTTCCATGTTGCTGCATTCAAAGACCTATAAGATTTTTATTTTTATTCTTCTGTGTGTCTTTTTTTTTTTTGCAGTTTTCATTGATGCCATTTTGGGGTACACATGTCTTTTTGATCATTTTTATTGCGTGCTTTGTAAGGTGTAAGCAATTTTGTCATTTTTTTATTATGTTTATCGTACAGGATAAATAATGTGATCCTTTTATTGTACAGATCGTTACAGACATGTCAATACCAATTATGTATGTATATATATATATATTTTTATATAAAGCTGCTATTAAGAAAGGTAAGTATATAGTCTGGTCTCTGGTCTGAAATTTTTTGATTGATCTGGGGTCTGAATATAGTTAGAGGTATGGTCTGAAGTCTGCATTAATAGGGGATATGGGTCTAAATATCTTTAGTGGGTCTGATCTGGGGTCTGAATATATTTAGGATGTCTGCTCTGGGGTCTGATATTAATATAGGGGGGTCTGAATATATTTAACGGTCTGACATATAGTATATATAGGAGCCACGTTCTGGAATTAGTTGGGGACAACATCAGAAGCATAAAATGTCAGAAAATATCAAGTAAGTGATTCTTGTAAAAAAAAACTTCCAGCAGATGTGGTTGGGAAATCAACAACATGTGACAGTAAACCTGTCTGGGGTAAGCACATACAGTATCTATCCTTACATAAAAAGTACAGTATAAGGGCTCATGCACACGACCGTACAGTATGTATTTTGCTGTCCGCAAAACACGGATCCGCAAACAATACGGATGACGTCCGTGTGCATTTCGTATTTTACTGAACGGAACAGCTGGCCCCTAATAGAACAGTACTATACTTGTCTGTTATGCGGATAATAATAGGACATGTTCTATCTTTTTGCAGAACGGACATATGGAAACGGAATGCACACAGGTTTTTTTTCAGACCCATTGAAATGAATAGTTCCGCATACGGTTCGCAAAAAAACGGACACGGAAAGAAAATACGTTTGTGTGCATGAGCCCTAAAAGAAATAATTTAAGGGCGGATTAGATGGGCCAGATATTTTTATATTTGGGGTCTGAAATAACTTAGAGGTTTAATGTGGCTTCTTATATTAATTTAGGGGTCTGGGGTCTGAAATTAGACCTGACGTTACTATTAGAGGCCTGAAAATATTTAGGGGGTTTGTCGAAGGCATAATATTAATATACCGGATCTAAGTGCCATGCCCTTTTCTATAATTCATGACCCTCAAAGGGGCATTTCAGTTTTTGCCATGACCTGCTATGAGGGCCTCCGCCTCTCACATCTAGACTATGGTTCTCTGTTCAATCTATGTGCATTAATGATGTTCTGCTTCATGTAGATTAATGCACTGTAGGCAGTATGCAAGTTTACTATTTCTACACATACTACATATACTGAAGAACATAAACCTTACACCTTACAGGAACTTGTAATACATTTACCAGTCCAGGCTCCAGAAATTCTCTGCATCCCGCCTCCAATAAACTCAGAGTCGCAAAGGGGCAATCCAGGCAATTCAATTGGTCATGGTCCCTATATTCCTAAGAGGGCTTCCCAAGGACTGGACCCCAAGGAGCAACCTGAATTAACCTTGTGGCTTAAAAAAAAGTCGCAAAAAAGTGACAACCCACACCAGGCCATCCCCTGCTCTACTTTTAGGCCTCTTGCACACGAACGTGTGCGCCCCGTGCCCGTATTGCGGACCGCATTTGCGGGGCACCATTCCGTGGCCATTCCGCATCACGGATGCGGACCCATTCATTTCAATGGGTCCGCAAATCCGGAGATACGGAACGGTGCGGAATGGAATGACGGAACGGAACACTACGGAAGCACTACGGAGTGCTTCCGCGGGGTTCCGTAACGTACTTCCATCCCGCAAAAAGATAGAACATGTCCTATCTTTTTGCGGAACGGGCAGATCGCGGACCCATTCAAGTGAATGGGTCCGCGATCCGCTGCGGCTGCTCCACGGCCGGTGCCCGAGCATTGCGGGCCGCACGGGCACGGGGCGCACACGTTCGTGTGCAAGAGGCCTTACTCATATAGGTGTAAACCACATTGGACTCACGCCAAATATATTTTTATGATGCACCATTTCATAAATTTGGAGCAGGCACACAAAGCAAAGACAACTGTAAATTATATCCACCTATGTCATATATACGTTTGAGGTTCTGTGTTGAGTAATTTCTTAATATCTGTTTGTAGTGGTTGGGGATCCACTCTTTCTGATAAAGAGCACTAAATCCTCTGTATACAGACAGAATAAAATGATAACATTCTGGCTGTCTGCAGCCTTCACTAGAAATAGTTTAAGAGCTTGCTTCATACTGGTTTAGTATTCAGTTTAATGTATAAATCGTATGCAGTAAGTGCTCAAGCTCCCTCTAGTGGTGGATGTAGGCAGCCGGAATTTTACAATTAAACTGCATAGCTACTATACCTTGGGGATTTGGTTTTCTATGTAGCTGGAAATTACTTTACTTGTAATCACAACTTCAATGTCCAAAACTTTAGGGGGGTAATTTATTATTTTGAAATGCCCCTAAATTAGGCATATTTCAGGAGCAGATGGTGGAGCAGGGGTTAGTTGCGCCGATATCTGCGACTTCTCCCCGCTCATGCCAAGTCTCAAAGTGTGGGTGTGTATGTCTGTTTTAGACTTAGAAAATGGTCTAAAGGTAAGACAGCTTGGAAGCTGTCTTACATTTAGAACTGGCGCTGGATGCGCCAAAGTTATGGAGAGCCTCTTCATAGCTTCGGCAGATCCTCCACCAGCTATGGGTCTTTATTGAGACCGGCGTCTAAAACTCCGGTCTTAATAAATGTGCCCCTTAATCTCTTTAGTTAGCATGCTCTGTGAATAAGCAGTACCAAGACTTGATGGAATGGGAGATGACCTGCATTTGACAACTCATGCCTATTCTTTAAAAGAGTCAGCACTATATAGAGGTTGGAGAGAGCAATGCAAATATACCTTTTTGTTGAGCTTTTTTTTAATCAGGAGTAGTAAGAATATGAGCTTTTATTCTGCCAGGTTCTGCTCTTGCTAGTGCCAGGAGACAGAGATTCACTTTGTAGTGCCCTCTGTATTGAGCTGCATCACAGCTGTCACTTAGAGCAGAGAGGGGGTTTTAAACAGCTCATTGTAAAGAGCACTTCACAGTGAAGCTCCACCTCCTGGGCATTTGCAGAAGCAGAACCTGGCAGAATAAACGTTCATATTCACACTATGTCATGGACGTTCACAGGTGGCAGGAGATCGTTGAGACTGGCAACACGTGGTTTGATCTGACATTTTCCGTTTGGATCAAATGACATCTGTGTTGTTTCTGGTGCTTTGCTTGCCGCACCTTCTTTCCCCAGGGGTGGCTATTATGGTCATTTAACCTTCTCTATTTATTGTTGTTTCTCCCACTATGCTATGCTGTTTATAGCTTCTGTTGGAGCTGTGGATAGCTCGTGTGTGGATCTCGGCTGAGTTCCTGGTGCTGCCATAGCCACTTGAAGTTAAGTGTTTTCTTTCCCTTCTGTATTTTATTTGGGTTATTTTGTGTGTTGCATTTCCCTGTCATTTGTATTTAGGCCTGAGGGAGACTCCTGTTCGTTCTTCCTTTTGGAGGAACAAGTTGTCTCAGTCCTGACATTAGTAACAGGGTCCTTTAGGGCGAGTTAGGACACTAGGTATTCCGGTGTATGAACTCACCTACCTCTTGGGTCTGTTCATACTGGTAGTTAGTTAGGACTTTGATTAGGGTTTTACTAGGAGGTGTCCATCTCCTTTCCCTAGTTTCCAGGCCTTATTCCCTCACCCCTTTCCCTCCTATATTCGGTGTGGTGTTTCCCTCCCATACCTGAACGTGACACACTACTCCAAATTATAAATGCGCCACACAAGGTATGTTTGTCCTGCTCTCCACAACCTGTACCTAGTACTGTCAGCAGTTAACCATGGTCAAAACTACTGACAGACTCCCATTAAAGGAGTTGCCACCCAAACAACACCTATCTATAGGTGTGGTGAAAATGTGGGATTGCTAGGGATCCTCACTGATCACAAGAACAGCGGTCTCCTATGTGAATGGAGCCGTAGGGTGCATGCATGAAGACCACTCACGTAGGAGACTGGAAAGGTGGTAACACATGAGGGCTGTGTTCACACAGGGGACTCAGGCACAAACCCCCCGAGTGGTCGCACCACCAGCGATCATACATTTGGGATTTGTACATTGCAGAAATACAAGAATTCAAACAAAGTATCATCGTGTGCAATGTAAAAATCAGACAGCAAGGTATCGGTGTATAAATAACTCACCGCCACTGGCTAAATCCACCCACAGATCTGTCTGTAATATGATAGGTCAAGTATAGGTCTGATAATAATTTTCATTATGCCTATAGCATCAAAAGCTACAAGTTTTCCTGGACAGGATACAATTGTATGACCTTATTATCTAAAGAGATACATATGATCAAATCATCATTACTATCATTATAATCTTACCGGCAGTGGGGTAAAGTTTTGATCCACCAGATGGTTATATCCATGATCAAAGAATGAATGACGGATCACAACATCAACTCCTTGATTGGCCGACATTCCTAGTGTATTCAGCCACCTAAAGAAAGACAATCAGTAAGAAAACTCAGCGTTAGTCAATGTAAGAGAAGACAAAGCACCCCAACACATGGTCATAGTAGAAAATATGACTTGTTTACTGAAGGCCATCCAGCCTTAAAAACATGACATGACAGTGTGAACAATAATAGATAGATATATAGATATAAATACACCTATTGACAAAAAAACATAACGCAACCATAAAAATGTTGAATTACTGCAGTGCTTCTCAATTATTTTCTGTCATGCCCCCCTAGGAAGAAGAAAATATTTCGCGCCCCCCGCGCGACTGTAAATAGTATCATTTCTCTATAAAATTGTTATAAGTACACCAATCGCCATAGGTGAGGGCCATTAACCCCCAAAATCATGTGCAGGCTCCATTAACCCCCCCCCCCCCAAATCATGCGCAGGCTCCATTAACCCCCCCTCCCCCCCAAATCATGTGCAGGCTCCATAAACCCCCCCCCCAAGTCATGTGCAGGCTCCATTAACCCCCCCCAATCATATGCAGGCTCCATTAACCCCCCTCCCCAATCATGTGCAGGCTACATTAACCCCCTCCCCAATCATGTGCAGGCTACATTAACCCTCCCCCAAATCATGTGCAGGGTCCAGGCTTCCCCTCCCCCAAATCATGTGCAGGCTCCATTAACCCCCCCAATCATATGCAGGCTCCATTAACCCCTGTAACGGACCGTTTCTGCAGACAAGGGGTAAAGACCGTTTAGGCGATCGGCCCCCTTTACAGAGATATAGGCACAGCTACTGCAGAACACCAAACTCCCGAACTGGATACAAAATAGCACTCCAACTCCCGTACTGGAACCTCCCAAATAGCTGCTAGCAGGCGAACAGGAAAAGCAGACAATCAGCTTACACTCCTGGCAATCAGTCTCTAACAGCATACAGTGAATCCCCAAGAACGAGGACGAGGCTCCGTATTGATGGTAAACAGGAATTCTCAGTTTTATTAAGGGCTACCTGCTCGGTATTTATGCAGGTCTCCCACCTGGTGGACACTCCCTAGGGGACCAGAAGGAAGACTGCGACACAGAGATACAGCAGCCAATCACACACATTGGGACAATACAGACACCCCCAGCATATCCCTCCCCTCTGCCTGTGATCCAATCCCCTACATGGGTAATGCAATCATCACAGGCAGAAGAATACACAATGTCTTCTGTCCTGGAGACAATTGAGGAGTCATTCAATTATCTCTCAGGACAAAGGAAATCGCCAATACACACGTGGGGACAATAGGACAGACATCACTATTCAATATACAATGTCCCACCCTTTACAATACACACAGACATTTCAGAGACAAGACTCCATTATGCACATGGGGACACAGAACAAGCATTACTGTTAAAATACACCAGGTAAGACACATTACATTAAAACTATACATTTAACATATCCCCAGATAGCTCAGGTCTGAGCGCACATTATTAAGTGAATGGCGCTCAGACCACACGAACTACAGTTTAATCGCCATGGAGCCAAAGTCTTTACAGTCAGTTTCATACGAATGGGCTCCATGGGATTCCTATCTGAGGTATAACACTTTCAACCAAAACTACCGAACCCCAGGCAGAAAAGCACGAATTAAGCTTTTCTGCAGGTAAAAGATGTCTTTTAACAGGGGCCATAGTCCAAAGGCAGCAGGCGAGCAACCAGGTTTCTCCAATGCAATGTGGCGAGATTGGTCTCGTCACATCTCTCCCTTTTCCAAACAGACTAACAGGGTATCTGACCTCCTGCCGGTCAGTGCCCTTGTTAGTCCAGCAGCCCACCCACAAAACACAATCAACAGCACAGCCCACCCACAATAAATAGTTACTGCAACTGGGTAGAGGAGAAGCTTGTCCATGTCCAGGTGCCTCACCACGGCTGTGCTGGAGTGCGAGTGCGCTGACTTGGTGGGGTGCTGCATGGGCAGAGACCCGCGTCACTCTGCCCTGTTGCCAGCGCTACTGGGAGGGTAGCCTGGTTGAAGCCTGGTTGTTGGAGGGGAGACCGACTGTCTCCCCTTTAGATATACAGTCCTGCTGCTGGAGACCGACTGTCTCCCCTTTGGTTACACAGCTCTGCTGCTGGAGACCGACTGTCTCCCCTTTGGTTACACAGCTCTGCTGCTGGGGAAAGGAGACTGAGCTCTCTATTCCCTGCCCATTAATGATCCGCCGCTGGGGAGAGGTGGTAGTAAGCTCCTCTCCCATACATACCTTCCTCCTCAGTGGAGGGAGACCGACTGTCTCTCCTCCCAATACAGAGTCCTGCTGCTGGAGAAAGGAGACTGGGCTCTCTATTCCCTGCTGGTTACTCTGCCGCTGGGGACTGGAGACCGGGCTCCCAATTCCCAACAAATAATACTGCCACTGGGGAATGGAGACCGGGCTCCCAATTCCCGAAAAATCACGCTGCTGCTGTGGGGCAGGAACAACTACCTCTGCCCCCTGTAGCTCAGCCTGCCGCTGGGGAATGGAGCTCAGGCTCCCAATTCCCTGTAATATCTCCCGCTGGGGAATGGAGCTCAGGCTCCCAATTCCCTGCAATATCTCCCGCTGGGGAATGGAGCTCAGGCTCCCAATTCCCTGCAATACCGGTGGAAGACCTCGGTCCCATCTCCACCTCCCGCCTGGGGTTCCTCCCAGTAAATTTCAATAATATCTTCCCAGCGGAATGGGTCTGGAACTGGATCTGTCACCTTGCTGTCCTGCTGAGCCTTCCCAATGGAGTGGAAGAGATCTCGGTAGTCCTGCTCCAGTTCCCACTCCAGGGTTGCTAGGTGAGCCAGGTCTTGCTCTACCTCATGGGGGTCATCCCCGTCATGCCTAGCCTCCCTCTCGTAGAAAATGTCCTGAAGTCTGTTCTGTGCAGGACTCCCGAAGTCAGGCTCTGCAAAGGACTCCCATAACAAGCCAGAACCATCAAACTCCTCTCCCTCTGGCTTGTCATGCTCGGCTGTCCAGGGTATATACTGTGCCATATACCACCAGAGCGCCTGGTAGGCATCCTCCAGCCATAGCTCCTGCCATACCCGGTGCTCTAGTTCCTTCACCCATTCATCCAGGGGCTGCTCTCCCAGAAAGGGCAGCCGCAGGGCCACTTGCTTCTGCCACCGCTGCTCTTCACTGGGAGACTCTCACCCCGCTGGTATTGTACATTGTCCAGGGCCTGGTGCCAGATGCCTTTCCTTAATGCATCCCGGCCATCCAGGTCCTCCTCCTCGTATGACACTGCTGGTTCCATTCTGTTGCTTTTAGGGTCGCTGTACTGGGACATGCGTTGCCCCACTTGTAAATCCAAGGAAATGGTGTCTCCTGTAGCTGTCCTTCTGGCTGTAGGAACGATCCCGCTGCTCGCCACCAATTGTAACGGACCGTTTCTGCAGACAAGGGGTAAAGACCGTTTAGGCGATCGGCCCCTTTACAGAGATATAGGCACAGCTACTGCAGAACACCAAACTCCCGAACTGGATACAAAATAGCACTCCAACTCCCGTACTGGAACCTCCCAAATAGCTGCTAGCAGACGAACAGGAAAAGCAGACAATCAGCTTACACTCCTGGCAATCAGTCTCTAACAGCATACAGTGAATCCCCCAAGAACGAGACGAGGCTCCGTATTGATGGTAAACAGGAATTCTCAGTTTTATTAAGGGCTACCTGCTCGGTATTTATGCAGGTCTCCCACCTGGTGGACACTCCCTAGGGGACCAGAAGGAAGACTGCGACACAGAGATACAGCAGCCAATCACACACATTGGGACAATACAGACACCCCCAGCATATCCCTCCCCTCTGCCTGTGATCCAATCCCCCTACATGGGTAATGCAATCACCACAGGCAGGAGAATACACAATGTCTTCTGTCCTGGAGACAATTGAGGAGTCATTCAATTATCTCTCAGGACAAAGGGAAATCGCCAATACACACGTGGGGACAATAGGACAAACATCACTATTCAATATACAATGTCCCACCCTTTACAATACACACAGACATTTCAGAGACAAGACTCCATTATGCACATGGGGACACAGAACAAGCATTACTGTTAAAATACACCAGGTAAGACACATTACATTAAAACTATACATTTAACATATCCCCAGATAGCTCAGGTCTGAGCGCACATTATTAAGTGAATGGCGCTCAGACCACACGAATACAGTTTAATCGCCATGGAGCCAAAGTCTTTACAGTCAGTTTCATACGAATGGGCTCCATGGGATTCCTATCTGGGGTATAACACTTTCAACCAAAACTACCGAACCCCAGGCAGAAAAGCACGAATTAAGCTTTTCTGCAGGTAAAAAAGATGTCTTTTAACAGGGGGCCATAGTCCAAAGGCAGCAGGCGAGCAACCAGGTTTCTCCAATGCAATGTGGCGAGATTGGTCTCGTCACAAGCCCCCTCCCCAATCATGTGCAGGTTCCATTAACCCCCCCCTCCCCCCCAAATCATGTGCAGGCTCTCTCTCCCCCCCCCCCAATAGGGTCCAGGGTCCCCCCACCTACCCAATACTTACCTCCCTGGAAGTACTGGATGCAGGCCTCTTCCGGCCTGTGTCCTGCTGTGCACTCTGCTCAGGCGGCGCGATGACGTCATCGCGCCGCCTGAACCGCTCTGATAGGCTGCCGGCACAAGGCTCGCAGCTTATCAGAGGAGCAGGGGAGGGAGACGCCTCTCCCTCCCCTGCCGCACAGCACAGCGATCTGAATCGCTGTCCAGAGGACGGCGATACAGATCACTATGGAGATGAACGCTTCCACAGTGGAAGCGTTCATCTCCTGTCACCTGTCGCCCCCCTTTACAGAGCCTCGCGCCCCCATGGGCGCGCCCCACTATTTGAGAAACGCTGAATTACTGCAACTCTGCAGGCAGTTACAGTATGCCTACAGTATGGGACATAAGTAAATAATTACAGTTGTGGTCTGATTAGACAATGGGTCTTAACACAAGGGAGTGCAAACGTGCTTCTCCTACTGCCCTATAGAAAGGCTCTCAGAGGCCACTTTTGGGTAGTGTACCTCTTGATTAGTGATTGCTGACTGCTAGACATGCTTCTAAATCTAAATCATACTCAAATACATTTTGCCCATTTGACAGACTTTGAGAGGGGGTGCATCAATGGACTGAGTCTACCATCTAGGATGTTCTGATCTAGCTGTTAGAAGGTGTTGGGAGCAGTGGTCATGTGCAAACATGCACGCGCAGCAAACAGGCTCCAGAAGACCCAGATAGACCACCAGTAGAGGGAATTGTTTGATCTATCAAAAAGCACGAGAAGCTCCCATAGTTTCCTTGTCCACCATCCAGACACAGGTGGCCCCTCTATTACACACCCCTGTCTCTGCCCAGACCAATTCCAGGTGCTTAAAGAAAGATATTTGGTGTCATGGCTCCCATTATGTGTCCTACCATTGACACCCAGTCAATGACTGAGAATCCTGGACTGCTATAGACTGAAACCGTATCGTCTTTTGCGGCAAATCCAGGTTCTGTTTGGGACCTGATGATGGACGGGTTCGAGTATGAAGGCCTTGTGGTGAGCGCTTCAATCCTGCCTTTGCTGTGGAGCGACACAAATGCCCCGACTGCTGGTGGGATGATTTGGGGAGCCATCACATACGACAGTCGGTCACCCTTAGTAGTGATACGAGGGGGTCACTAACAGCTCAGCGATATGTGCAGGACATTCGGGGGACACGTGTTGTCTCCCATGGCAGAGCTTCCAACTGGCATTTCTCAGCAGGATAATACTCGCCCACCCACAGAAAGTGTTACCCAGGAATATCTCCACCAGATTACAACACTTCCGTGGCTACCCAGTGACCAGATTTATCGCCAATCAAGCATTTATGGGATCAGCTGGGATGCCAGCTTCGGCAACCTATGAGTGTGCAGGATCTACAGGCCCAGCTGTAAAATCTCTGGGCAAATGTGTCACAGATTACCATACAGAACCTGTATATCTCTATACCCAACCGTATCAAATCTTGTATCCAGACTAGAGGGCAAATCTCATCTTTTATTCAGGCTAGATACTATATCTCATCTTGTATCAAGGCTAGAGGCCATACCTCATCTTGTATACAGGTTAGAAGCTGTATCTCATCTTGTGTCCAGGCTAGAGGCTGTATCTCATCTTGTATCCAGGCTAGAGGCTGTATCTCATTTTGTATCCAGGCTAGAGGCCATATCTCATCTTGTATCAAGGGTAGAGGCCACATCTCATCTTGTATCTAGGCTAGAGGCCATATCTCATCTTGTATCCAGGCTAGAGGCCACATCTCATCTTGTATCCAGGCTAAAGGCCGTATCTCATCTTGTATCCAGGCTAGAAAATTCACTTCTATCCTAACAACTAACATCTGATGATACTTGGCATGAAGTATATGAATAGGCATAATCTGATCTGTGTTCTTCATAAATTTTCCATTCTGAGCCTGCCTGTTCTACACGGAACAAATTACAGGGTTAACACCAGCGCCTGTAAACGGATCAATAAGACACTGGAAAGGAAGGTTCAGACTACTGCAGACTCCTTCAAGTGACCTCCCGTGGAAGCAATTTAGAGGCAGAAACAAGTTAGCCGAGGTGTTAGGTGTAATTTTCTACTAATAAATGCTTAAAGAGCTTCTGATCAATGGAGAAATCTAAACAGAAATAATTGTCGCTGCCTCGGGGCTCACATCAAGTAGTCACCGCGAAGTGTGCTTTAACTGGAGCCCTCTAATCCTTTTCTCAGTTTCTTCATTTACAATGTCCCCCATGCCAAAAATTCTGGCTTTATTGCTTAGTTAGAGGCAACCTGTACAAATCTGGCAGCCGCTTGCCCTTCCCCTCCACCGAACTTGTGAAGATCATAAAGAAAAGGGCTCTCTTGATACCTTTGATATCTGTCTTTCTATTTTATGTACGCAGGCTCATTAATAAATACCAAGTCTAATGATATAAATGCGGGACTAGAAAAGTCATAAACAGCTGCGTTGCCATAAAACGCTCCAGATGCGGAGTATTATTTATAGCGTATATTTATAGTAAGGTATGCATATGCCGTCAGCATTTATAGATTCTGGAAGGGTTAATGGTTTTATGCTCGTCGAAGAGCTAACAAACTCAAAGGATGTGATTAGCGAGGGCTGACACGGGGTAACTTGTGTGAACAGAGGTGCTGTAATTGCAATCTGTGTCCAAATTGCTTTTGCATGTGTGCAACAATGGTGCTCGCACAAAGGGGAGAGATTTCCTGCGTGTAACATGGCCGCTATCCCAACAACAGTATAGTGCAAGCTGTGATACTGCACAGATGTTACACAGCGTCCGCTGCCAAACGATTGCACTCTATGTGCGCATTAGCTCAATGGGGTTAAGAGGTGAAAACCAAACATGGAGTAATGTGGGAGAAAGGTTGAAATGAAGGATAAAATAGTTGGGGGTCATGTAGAGTCCCTAATATTCAGAGGCTGGTCCACCGGCTAAGGCTACTTTCACACTTGCAGCAGAGGGATCCGGCAAGCAGTTCTGTCGTCGGAACTGCCTGCCGGATCCGTCGATCTGGATGTAAACTTATGCATTTGTAGACGGATCTGGATGCGGAAATGCATTGCAAGAACGAATCCGTCTCTCCGCTTGTCATGCAGATAGACGGATCCGTCATGTATTTTTTTTTTACAGTTTTAAAGGTCTGCGCATGCGCAAACCGGAAGGACGGGTCCGTCCTTAAGGTATTTCTAATGCCGGATCCGGCACTAATACATTTCAATGTAAATTAATGCCGGATCCGGCATTCCGGCAACTGATGCTGCGGTATTATTTTCGTCCAAAACGCCGTTCAGTGACTGAACTGAAGACATCCTGATGCGTCCTGAACAGATTTCTCTCCATTTAGAATGCATTCGGATATAACCGATCAGTTCTTTTCCGGTATTGAGACCCTTTGATGGAACTCCATGCCGGAAAATAAAATTGCCAGTGTGAAAGTAGCCTAAAAAAGCTCAGCATCGGACCTTCCTTCTCTTCACTACCAGAGTCATTTGCTAGGACCCTGTAGGCACAGACTGTCTGGTATCATAGACTCCGCCCATCAAATAGACCACACCCACAGTCATGTATAACTTTTGATATGTGTACAGCTACAGTCACGTATGACATCCTTCCAGTAGAGCCACCTATATTCACAGGCCTACCATGCCTATGGAAGAGCAGCCATATGTTTTAGGCCTATATGTACAGATGTGTTCATCCTTACCTTACTATCTTTGCTCTTGAGTCTTGACTCAAAATATCCTGAGTAGACCATTTAAAAAAATATATATTTTTTTTATACTCACAAGATGTCTATGCTATATATGTCCATGTGTGGCCACCCGGGGGTTGTGTTGTGGTTGTGAATTGCAGTCTGTTAAGGGTTTTGCAAGCTTGTCTTGATATAATCTTGAATGTACTTAATAAACAATTGGAGTCTTAAAGCAAATCCGAGCAGAGTTAAGAGCGGACACGTTTGTTCTTTCCTCTGCAAGGCTCATGGAAAATATAAAAAACATAACTTAAAATATGGACTATATCCATTTCCTGCTCCCCGATTCTTCGACCTTCAGTTTATCAGACAGCAACGTTCTGTCTGACAACTACTATCACCAACCATATTAGATATAATGGAGCTGCCTGTTCTTTCACGTCGTTAATCAGAAGGTCCCTTCCCCTCTTAAAGGGGTTGCGCACCTTTGAGGAGGGAGGAGGGTTGGCAAACCACCATCCTGGGCAGACCCATGAAGGGAAGCATACTTACCAGGAAAGCATGCTTCCCTTCGCCGGTCTGCCCAGGATCTTTGCTCCCCGGCGTTGGCTGCTCTGCCCGGCTTCCTGGATGTAAACTGCTTGTTTGATGCTGCTGCAGCCAATTCCTGGCTGCAATGGTGACCTGCTCCCCTTGCATCATGACAAATGGTCACTGATTGACTGCAGTGGCGTCAAAGGAAATTTAGAGCCAGGGAGCCCAACTGAGCAGCTGAAGCCCAGGAGCGAAGATACTGTGAGCCAGTGCCGGTAAGCAGGTAAGTATGCTACTCTTTGCAGGTCTGCCCATTCCCCCAAGGTGCACAACCCCTTTAAGTTTCCCAGCCAACCAGTGAGAAATCCTGCCCTTTATTTTATTCTAACATCAAAAATAAATAAAAACAGCTACAAAGAGTATTTTCAATCCCCCTCAAAAAATAACCCAGCCCCACCATTACATGACAAGAGGATGAGAGTCAAAGAGGGTGAAAGTAAAGTAGTGTTTACTCACAGGAACCCTGCTGCATATGTATCGGATAAGTTATTTGTTCCCCTTGACCATGGCGCACCGACACCTCCGAGCCAAACCTTCTTCCCTGGGGTGTGCACATTTACCACCTGTATACAAAGCACATAGTACATCTGTAAAACATACAGGATATGAAAGGGCAGATGTGATAACTGTTCTATAGGCTCAATGGCTGTACATTGAAGGGGGGGGGGGGGGGTGTTGAGCACCATGGATGGACTACTCAACTCTACTATTTAGTACAATTTTCAGTCCATATGTGCACTCCCACTCCTTTCGTACAAGTAAGGGCGGGTTCTCACCAGCATTAGGAATTCTGTTTTAGTGTTTCGTTAGAACAGAGTTATAACGGAGTATAACAGAATTTTAGGACACAATGCAAAACGGAAGCCTTTAAGGGGAGTCTGTCACCTCCATATGGCCATATGCAGCGCTTACATTGTCCTACAGCACACCTATACATAATTGTAATGGTACATTTGTTATTTTCTTTACACTTGCAGAAGCTGGAAAAACGGCGTTTAATTCATATCCAAATGAGCACTTGCAAGTGCCCAGGAGCGGCGTTCACTGTGTAGGAGCCCGGGCTGCTCTGCCCCATTTCATTGGTACTCCGCCCCGGGGCATGCCCCGGCGAGGCAGTGCGCAGGTGCGGGATCTCGGCCAGACCGAAGGATGACGCAAGGGAATAGGAGGGCGGGCATAGGCAGAGACTGGGGCGGAGTAACAATGAAATGAGGCAGAGCAGCCCGGGCTCCTACACAGTGAACGCCGCTTCTGGGCACTTGCAAGTGCTCATTCGGATATGAATTAAACATTGTTTTTCCAGCTTCTGCAAGTGTAAAGAAAATAACAAATGTACCATTACATTCATGTATAGGTGAACGATAGTGTAACACCCCAGAGTGTCATTACCACTTCTGCACCCCGCAACTATCTCCTATGGGCTAATATAGTGTCACCCTATGCATTTATTTTAGGTCCAAACACTGTGCATTTCTAATGTTGGTAACTGTTCTTGTTCATGTAATTTACCTGGTTCACCAGAAGGTGGCAGCAAGCATGGCAGAACTACGTTTTTAGAGAGTGGAACTCTTCTTTCCATTCGAACCACTTGTAGTGTGGTGGGCGTGTCCCACTTGCTGCAGGGAGGGTGGAGTTCTAGTTAGAGTCAGTTCTAGTTTATCCCCTGCCAAGGAAGGGTTTGCAGAAGGTGCACGTCCCTGCTGGACGTGCCTTGCCCAAGCCAGCTAGAGCACCTTCAGCTCTGCTGGATGTGGTGGCCACAGCTTGGAGCCTCTAAAGCAGGCATCCTCAAACTGCGGCCCTCCAGCTGTTGTAAAACTACAACTCCCACAATGCCCTGCTGTAGTCTGATACCTGTAGGCTGTTTGGGCATGCTGGAAGTTGTAGTTTTGCAACAGCTGGAGGGCCGCAGTTTGAGGATGCCTGCTCTAAAGCCAGGAGTAGTTTTCTCTGGATAAATCTAGAGTCAGACTACAGAGAGAAGTTGCAGCAGACAGCTAAAGCAAAGTTATTCAGTCTGCCTGTCAGCACAGCAGAGCCAGAGAGCAACTGATGTAGCAGAGTTGAGTTTGTTTGCCTGCCAGAGTCTGGCACTCTGCCTTTCTCCCCAATGCCTGGGGTCCAGGATATCCAGGTAGGAGCACCGTGACACATGCGCCAACATTAAGGGACATTTAGGCCACTCTACACCACTCTGGCATTTCTACACCTGGGTACCATCCACAGTATCACTAAAACGGGCCCTGTGCCTTTGTTGCTTCACTGCTACTGGTGTCACAAAACAAGTACTAGTACTCTTAAAGGGCCCTGGGGGAAGAGCCCGCTGCAATAGGCGCTGTATATTACCATATGGAGGTGACAGACTTCCTTTAAGAGGCATTCCGTTTTGCTCCATCCGAATATATCTTGGAACTCCCATTGATCACCAGAACTCTGATCACCCATCGATCCATAAAACTCCATGGGAGTTATGGAAATAGGGCGGGCACAATCACCTCTATTGTAGCCCAGAAATCAAACCTCCATTGATCTTTTTCAACCATCCTATTTATCACTGGGTATCCCCACAACCCTCCCTCTAATGCACCTCATGGGAGTGACAGAATGCAGTATCTACTTTGCTCTAGCAATCGGTGGGGGTCCCAGTAGTTGGACCCCTACCACTCTAACATAGATTAATGGTGGTGTGATTGCTAGGAATTCCACTGATCACTAGAATAGGGGGAACACGGTAACCCTGGGTCAACTGTGCCACTATGGAACATGTACAAAGTCTATGGGAGTTATGGAAATACCATGTGCAGAACCTCCTTCGTTCTACCAATCAGTGGGGGTCCCAATAGTGCAGCCCCTGCTGTTCTGACACTTATCATTCATCCAGTGTCTAGGGCAGGCATGCTCAACCTGCGGCCCTCCAGCTGTTGTAAAACTACAACTCCCACAATGCCCTGCTGTAGGCTGTTCGTGCATGCTGGGAGTTGTAGTACAGCCCAGTCCCAGCATGCCTGGTCTAGGGGAATACCGCTTTAAAAGACTTCACTTCTAAACACAATACTAACTTTCTGAATTTTTCGAATCTGATCAGATAACGTGTCCAGCAGTCGTGTTTTCATGAAGTCCATCGCTTTACCGACTCGTCCATCCACATTGTGACTAATAAAAAAAAGAAAAAAAGACATTATACACGGTAATAAACATGAATCATATGCAGTTCCCGTGTATGAGTGCACCAGATCTAACGCCTCATCCATACACAGATGTAAAAAATCAGTCAGAAAGCCGAGGCAAGCCAGAAGCCACAGGACACAGCGCTGGTGGGCAACCACAGATAAAAATACGAGCACGAACATGAAATAAAGAGTGTGCGTAATAACAATACCAGTTACCGCCGACTGCCGCTCAGATGTGTGCAGATTTTACAGCTAGAATAATATTTTCACTGGACCTGAACTGAAATCTGCCATATTGAGGTATTGCTGCCGAATATGTGTTTCCCAGAAGCATAAAATTAAAACTTTACTACTGTTTTCACTGAAGAGGCTTTAGGAAAAGTATCAAGGGCCAAAGGAATCATATAAAAGAAGCAGAGGTTTATAGGTCTGCACCGAGAGGAGGTAATTCACTGACATGAAGTTTTTTCTTCTAGGGAACTCCTTAACCCCTTAATGACCGGGCCATTTTGCACCTTTGTGATCAGACTGATTTTTGCAGATCTGACATATGTCACTTTATGTGGTAAAAACTTTGGAACGCTTTTACCTATCCAGGCCATTCAGAGACTGTTTTCTCGTGACACATTGTACCTCATGTTATTGGTAAATTTGAGTCAATGGCCATGATTTATCATACCTTCACTCCAGAATTCTGGCATCAAAGAGTCCCAAAATAGGGCATTTGCGACTTCTCACAATTATTTGCGCATAATTTTGCGACTTTTTTACATGTGTACACCATTCACTCCAGTTTTGTAAAAATGGGCGTAGTTAGCAATGTTAATGAGTTTCACTCCAGATTTATCATTGAGACTTTTTAAAAAAGTCGCAAAAAAGTCCCAATTTCACTCCAGTGAGGACCATTCTTATTTTATGCGACTTTTTTGTAAATATGTGCGACTTTTGTAAAGCCGTTTACTGAAGGATGAACTGCTGCCATCAAACCACATTTATCACAGCATTAAAGGACCATTAATAAATCTGACTAGCCAAAAGTGACTTTGGGCAAATGTAAAAGTAGAGTAAGATGTAAGTGTAATGATAAATCTGGCTCAATATGTTTTACCTTTATTTATAAAAATACATTTTTAAAAATCAGAAAATTTGGAAAAATTTATAATTTTCAAAATTTGAATTTCTCTGCTTTTAAGGCAGATAGTTATACCTCACTAGATAGTTATTTCTTTACATTTCCCATATTTCCCAATGTCTACTTTATGTTGGCATCATTTTGAAAATGCCATTTTATTTTTTTAGGAAGGCTTAGAATTTTAGGCTCCATTCACATATCCGTGTGTGTTTTGCGGATCCACAGATCCGCAGATCCGCAGATCCGCAAAACACGGACACCGGCAATGTGGACACCGTACATCGCCGGCACTCTCATAGAAAATGCCTTTTCTTGTCTGCAATTGCGGACAAGAGTAGGACATGTTCTATTTTTTTGTGGAACGGAAGTGCAGACCCGGAAGTGCGGATCCGCAATTCCGGATCCGGGCGGGACATAGTGTGTCCCCATAGAAATGAATGGGTCCGCAATTCCGTGTGGAACATAATTGCGGACGTGTGAATGGAGCCTTAGAAGCAATTCTTACATTTTTAAAGAAAATGTATAAAACCCACTTTTTTAAGGACCAGTTCAGATATGAAGTCACTTTGTGGGACTTACATAGTAGAAACCACCCAAAAATGGCCCCATTGTAGAAACTACACCCTTCAAAATATTCAAAACTGATTTTACAAACTTGTTAACTCTTTAGGTGTTCCACAAGAATTTAAGGAAAATGGAGATTAAATTTCAAAATTTCACTATTTTTTGCAGATTTTCCATTTTAATCAACTAAGCTAAATACTTATTGCCCTGATTCTGCAGTTTACAGTAACACCCCATATGTCGACTGCTGTATGGGCGTACGGCAGAGCACAAGATGGCTTTTAGAGGGCAGATTTCATTGGAATCATTTTCAGGCGCTGTGTCGCATTTGAAGTTACCCTGAGGTACCCCACAGTGGAAACCCCCAAAAAGTGACCCCATTTTAGAATCTACATCCCGCAATGAATTTTTCAAGGGGTGTAGTGAGCACTTTGGCCCAATTTGTTTTTCATAGAATTTAGAAACCCTTGGCTGTAAAAAAGAAAAATTACATATTTTACTGAAAAATGTCACTTTAGGTCTTGTAACAGGCCTTATATCTCTTTTGGGCTCTGCTTTTCTTCGCAGTAGGGGGCACCTCTGATGGGAAATGTTGCCCTGGGATAATTCTGCTGGCATGACTAGATGACCCTATCCCACTGCTATCCTGGCACTGCTCTCCAAATATTACATTTTTAATAATTTGTTCTTAAAAATCAAGATATGTTCCTTGGTTCCCTGCTGTTTGGAACATGACAAAAGAATTATACGGGGCTACTTGCATAAGGTGGGCTGCAAGTTTCTTATACCAAATGTGGGATTTCCTGACCGCGCCATAGGGGTGCAGCATTTGGTCTGCAAGGTCCACCCCACCCATATATTTATTGTAATCCTGTATGCAGACCGCCTTACAGACAGCGGTATATTAAATATATAATGCAACAGCACTCTGCGATCCAAATAAAGTACAAAAAGTATTTATATTGCTAATGCTATGCTTAAATTAGAGATGCTTGGCATATACATTTTGTACAAAATTATTTGAGCCCGTCTGCCACACGTCAAGGCGATCTCTGATTAGACAGCTACCAGCCATAAACAGCTACCATACACATTGAGGGAGCGTAGGTCCCACATGCATGCTGGACCCCTTTTAATTTTAGTCATTCTGGTGCCAAAATGGCCTCCATTGAATCTAAAGAATACAGGTACCAACATGCATGCCGAGCCCACTCCACACATCCGCTGGTGCCAATTGGCTACCAGTGGATGCAGTAAGAATACACCCCATACCTCTCCTGATGCCACAAGGCTTTCAGTGAGTGGGGAGCTGGCTAAGCTTTATACTCATGCTAATTAAAACCTATGAGGCAAACATGCAGTTCAGGAGTGCACGACTGACTAGAGTCAGCCACAACTCCAGTACAAACTGCAAAGAATAACAATAGGGGGTTAGTCAGCACATCCCAATATGCAGGTGCATGTTGCTATATGCATGTTGGTACCTGTATTCTTTAGATTCACTGGAGGCCATTTTGGCACCAAAATGACAAAAATTAAAAGGGGTCCAGCATGCCTGTGGGACCTACGCTCCCTCAATGTTATGGTAGCGGTTTATGGCACATAAACATGTGTGGTTTAGCGTTAGGAACCCGTCTAATCAGAGATCGCCTCGACGTGTGGCAGACGGGCTCAAATAATTTTGTACAAAATGTATTTGCCAAGCATCTCTAATTTAAGCATAGCATTAGCAATATAAATACTGCTTTGTACTTTATTTGGATCGCAGAATGCTGTTGCATTATATATTTAGTTTAGTTTTGTTTTCAGCTATAGCAACGTGCACCTGAATATTGGGATGTGCGGACTAACCCCCTTTTGTTATTCTTTACAGACGGTGGCATATGTGCCGCGCACAGGAACAGGGCTGCTACTGTCTAGGTGTGTAGATGGTGTTATGAGGACATCTTTTTGTCTCGATATTTTACAAGTAAGATGTCCCCATTGCAAAGGCCCTTTATTTCCCCAGACTTCAATTTTTGGCTCACAAAAGGCTTGGGCAGGCCTCTTTGATTGTGGCGTATGGTGCCACGTGCCCCTGTCTTTCTGACTGAAAGGCACCTAAAAAGGGGTACGCTGGTGTAATAATTGTCGACGTACAAGTGGTACCCCTTATCTAAAAGAGGGTCCAAAAGATCCAACACTATTTTAATTGCCACATTGAGGGAAGGGGGGCATTCATGAGGGCAAAATGGGGTATCTTTGCCTGCATACATTGTAAATTTATAGGTGTAGCCAGATCCGCTCTCACAGAGCTTATAACTTGTTAGCCCAAATCGTACCCTCTTCCTTGGCAAATATTGGCGAAAGGCCTCTTTAAATTTTTCATTTAAATCATTTATAAGGGGCCTAATTTTATAAAGCCTGTCATGGCTGTCATGTGTTGTCAGCGAAATAAAGAAATCGCAGGATTTCAAATCACTGTCCTGTCATTACTTCCCTGTACATGGGGGTATTGTACAACAAATCAGATAACCAATAAAATCTCAGTGTTTTTTTTTTATGAGACCCATATTTAAAAGGAGGCCCCAAAATGTTTAAATGTCCACAGCAACAACAGGGCACCATACGTCATTCTTGGCGTAATATGAGGTGGGGTGACTAGCGATAAATTGAGTAGCGTATAAATTGTTCTGCTCAACCATCAAATTTAGCAGTTTTTCTGATAAGAAGATTTTAGACAATTCCCCCCCCTAAACCCCATAACATCATAACGGATGCCTGTGACAGAATTAAACTCTGGAACAGACGGAGTATGTGACTCTGTGGGCATCCATTCGGGGTCAATGGCGCTAGTGCCAGGCAAAGACTCTCATCTGCAACTTTGCTGTGGCTCGTCATCACTAGTGTTAGCGGACGATGACGAAATTTGAAACTGTTCTGTCTCGCTTGCACTTTCTGTATCAGAACAGATAAATGCGTATGCCTCCTCTGCCGTATACATACGCTCAGACATTTTATAGGATGCAAACTATAACTTTTTTTAATAAATATATATTTTAAATTTTTTATTTTTCAAACCCCTAACCCTAACACTAGTCCAAACAATTTATCTATATATATAATTTTTTTATATTTTTGGAAAAAAAAATTTTTTTTAGATTTTAATTTTTTTTTTTCAAACCTCTTACCCTATCACTACTCCGAACTATTTCTATCTAACTGCCAGTACTCAGGCTAACTAACCACGGCTAATTACCAGTCATTTTATATAAATTATTTTTGTATATTTTTCTTTTTTCTTTTTTTTCAAACACCTAAACTATTTCTAGCTAACTGCTAGTACTCTGGCGAACTAACTAAAACTATCTAATTACCAGTAATTTATATATATATATATATATATATATATATATATATTTTTATTTTTAATTTTTTTATTTTTTTTGGACAAATGCCTAACACTAACCTCAACGATTTCAAGCTACCTATTGACCTATATACTGCACTATTTTATAAATAAGAAAAAAAAACAAACACTGAAGGTATGTGGGGAGGAAGAGTGGTTGGAGGATGGGGTGTCAGGGGAACAGAGTGTGTTTGGGGCACTGGGGGTGTTTATACAGTTGGTGGCACTTGTGACAGGAGACCAGGGCAGCGCAGCTCCGATCTCCTGAAGTGTTACTGTCACAATGAGGAGATCGGAGCTGATACTTACTTGCCGGCAAGCAAGAAGCACTGCGATTAGTCACTCAGGTCTGAGTGACCAATCAAAGCGATCGGAAAACAGGGACCACTGTGATGGGTCCCCTGAGGGGTGCCCGGACAGCTCTGCTATCTGTGACACCTGTTAAGATGCTGGTGTCACCCCAAGTATACGGTGACACTTTCATCTCATGCTGTACTATACATGTCCTGATGCGGTAACTAACACCACATCATGACGTACATAGGACGTATTTCGTCACTAAGGGGTTAAAGGGATCTGTCCGTTCAACACTTTTCAGATGATTCCCAAGGACCCTTAGCTACCGGAAGTAGGGGGTTGTGTGACACCTGTTTGTTGATTCAAAGCAGATTGAGTTTCTTTCCATTGCAGTCTATGGGAGCAATGGAGATTGTCCGGCTCAGACCCTTTTGGAGGGACAGTCCGTCTTTTTGACCCAAGTCCCTCTGTCCCTCTTTGCTTTTTAATTTTTCCTCTTTTTGATCGGCGGTATAGACTTGCATTATTACATTCACAACATTGACCCGGAAAGTGTTTGCCTGGTTCCTCTCTGTATATTTGAGCCCGCCTTGTGTATAATTTCATTATTTGATGCAGTTGGGATTTTAGAAATGTATGTATTCAGATTCGTTTTCCGCCATTTCATAAGAGAAAACTATTGAAGTGTATAGATATGCAGGAAAAATGGATCTTTCACACAATGAACCAAAAGTGTCTCTCTTTGACCGTCCAGTGTGGTCTAGTTTACAGGCAGCACTTAGGTGGGTATGATGGGAGGGAAAAACACAGCCTCTACTCTGTCGCTGGACAGCCTGACTGGGTATTGGCCTTGATGCCTAGCACCAAAACGAAGCTGGCTCATGCTGCACGCAGGCTTGGCTGACCTGAACGCCCCCTCTGTGCATGCCCGCTGCTCTGCTTTATTCTCTAGCCATGCCTAACTAACTACTAATCACTCTCGGACTCCTCCCGGGTGGGTAACACCGTCCAAGGACCCACACTGACGAGTGCGATCAGCAATTCCTCCCCTGACTCATATCCTACGGACTGTTTAAATTCCTCCCAGGAAATGTATTATATTATACTCACGGTTATGATCCCATCGCACCGCTACAGCAGTAGTCAACAAACTAAAACAGTGCTTAACCAACATGGCATAAATTCCACAACCTGGTACCGCAGATGCTTCACCACCACAGAAAGGAGAAGACAGAGGAGGAGACGGCGTCAGTGAGAGAGACACAGGCAGGGAGGCACACACAGGCTCAGGCAACTAATATTAAGGCTACATTCACAAGACAGTGAAAAACGGACGTGTGATGACGTTTTTTTAACAGCAATCACGTCTGTTTTAAGAAAATTGGTAGTCTATGGGGTTATTCACACTTTTTTTTTTTTGACGACCAGTGGATAACGGATGTAAAAAAAATAGAACATGTTTCATTTTCAACATACCATTGAAGGATACTGTCATTATTGTCCAATTCTTAGAAAAGCATCAGTGAAAAAATGTCCATTAGGCCTCATGCACACGAACGTATTTTGTTTCCGTGTCCGTTCCATTTTTTTTACGGATTTTATTAATTTCAATGGGTCCGCAAAAAATGCGGACAGCACACTGTGTGCTATCCGCATCTGTATGTCCGTTCCGTAGCCCCGCAAAAAAAATATGACATGTCCTATTCTCGTCCGTTTTCGGCATTGTTACAATGGATCCGCAAAAAAACCCCAAAAAACGGATGGCATACGGAGGTCATCCTTTTTATTTTGCTGATCCGCAATTTGCGGACCACAAAACACACATATTCGTGTGCATGTAGCCTTAAAAATGGACCATTTTGCCTTTTTTAACAGACGTTTCTTTCACTGTCGTGTGAATGAAGCCTGACATCTGTTGGACTCACATCTATCCTGCACAGAACCTCTCTATGATGCACTTCTGCTTCTCTGTATATGAAATATAATAAGGGGCAGCATCATAGCAGCCGGGCTCCAACCATGGGAATTAGAGATGGAGCCTGCAGAGGGTGCTAAAAATGCCAGATACGAGTCACATAATGGTCAAAAATAGTTTTATTCCTATCATGAAAAATCTGATTTGTTGCAGAAATTCATGCACATGGAAAAACTATGCAGATGTACGGAACAGTTTTTTAGAAATTAGTTTCGTGTGAAAATGTATGCTGAAGCTCATTTAATTAAATAAAAACTAATAGTGGTTTATTTTGTATCTGCAAGTAACTTTTATGTGCAGAAGATTTAATATTCCAGCACTGACTGTACCCCATTAAAAGGGTCCCATGATTAATGTAAAAAAATTAAAATCAGACATCATATAGTGCATGACAATCTCTTTCTAACAAACTTAGAACCAGCCCTGCACCTCAGATGGATCCAGGGATCTCCCCATTCATTGCTCCTCTAGATTTATATCAGACTGACAGCTCAGGGGGAGTGTCTTCTGCTGCAGCTCAGGGGGCGTGTCTCAGCTCTACCTATCACAGCTCAGGAGGCGTGTCTCAGCTCTACCTATCACAGCTCAGGGGGCGTGTCTCAGCTCTCCTTATCACAGCTCAGGGGGCGTGTCTCAGCTCTACCTATCACAGCTCAGGGGGCGTGTCTCAGCTCTACCTATCACAGCTCAGGAGGCGTGTCTCAGCTCTTCTTTATCACAGCTCAGGGGCGTGTCTCAGCTCTACCTATCACAGCTCAGGGGCGTGTCTCAGCTCTACCTATCACAGCTCAGGGGGCGTGTCTCAGCTCTCCTTATCACAGCTCAGGGGGCGTGTCTCAGCTCTCCCTATCACAGCTCAGGGGGCATGTCTCAGCCCTCCCTATCACAGCTCAGGGGGCGTGTCTCAGCTCTCCTTATCACAGCTCAGGGGGCATGTCTCAGCCCTCCCTATCACAGCCCAGGAGGCGTGTCTCAGCTCTCCCTATCACAGCGCAGGGGGCGTGTCTCAGCTCTACCTATCACAGCCCAGAAGGCGTGTCTCAGCTCTCCTTATCACAGCTCAGGGGACGTGTCTCAGCTCTACCTATCACAGCCCAGGAGGTGTGTCTCAGCTCTCCCTATCACAGCTCAGGGGGCATGTCTCAGCCCTCCCTATCACAGCTCAGGGGGCGTGTCTCAGCTCTACCTATCACAGCTCAGGGGGCGTGTCTCAGCCCTCCCTATCACAGCTCAGGGGGCGTGGCTCAGCCCTCCCTATCACAGCTCAGGGGGCGTGGCTCCGCTCTACCTATCACAGCCCAGGAGGCGTGTCTCAGCTCTACCTATCACAGCTCAGGGGGCGTGTCTCAGCTCTACCTATCACAGCTCAGGGGGCGTGTCTCAGCTCTACCTATCACAGCCCAGGAGGCGTGTCTCAGCTCTACCTATCACAGCTCAGGGGGCGTATCTCAGCTCTACCTATCACAGCTCAGGAGACAGCTGAAGGATAAAACTGAGCATGTGCGGCCTTCTCAGCGAGCAGGACAAAGAACTAAGGAAAAGAACAAACAGCAGGTGGCGCTGTACAGATACATTTTATTGATTAACTGAATTTTTGATTACATGCAATTACAAAAGTATTCAGATCCAGGTGCTGGTTTGAAAACTGTGGAATATTTTTTGTGGGACAACCCCTTTAAAGAGGGAATACTAACTTGCCTATCGCTAGGATCTGCCATCACATCATAATCAGTGAGGGTCTGATTTCTGTGACACCCAGCATCCTGAAAATGAAGTGGTCCCATCACTGTGCATCCCTTCAGTGTTTTCCTGGTCATCTGGCCGTGCAGGTGAACTTCAGGGGGTGACATTCACTTAAACTGATTTGTGCTGCAGGTCCCCTGCTTTCAGTGGGTGATAACCAGGAGCACCACTGTGTAGGGAAAGACTGGAGGGGCTGCCACTCTGCATCAGCACATTCTCAAGATCATAGGGTCCCAAAGGTTGAACCCCCACCAATAATAAAGTGACGGCATGGCCCAGCGATTTTTATATTACTCTTACACAACACAAAAGATATATAGAGGAGGAAAATAAAATGTAAATGTAACTGGTATAGAAGACTATGCATTTCTTTATGTTACTTTTTTACTTGTGAAAAGATTTAAAAAAGTGTATTTTACAGAACAAACTATTGTAAAGTGCGATACTGAGTTTTAGGGAAAGATTGCAGTTTGCAAACACCTGGGCATCAAAAAAAAGTACTGCAGTTACTCAACACAATAAAAAATATAACAAAGAAATGGTACATAACACCATAAGGCCCCTTTCACACGGCGAGTTTTCCGCGCGATTGCAATGCGTGAGGTGAACGCATTGCACCCGCACTGAATCCTGACCCATTCATTTCTATGGGGCTGTGCACGGACCATGTGATTGGACCATGTGATGTGACGTCATCACAGGTCCTTTAGCTGGTAGCTAAAGCTTGAAGAGAGAAGACAGATCGCCAACTACGCGATCAAGTGGCTAAGGTAAGTTAAGTTTTTTATTTTTTTTTAGTAAGAATGTTATTATTTTCCCTTATAACCATGTTATAAGGGAAAATAATAAAATCTACAGAATACTCCACCCGAAACTGGACTTCAGTGATGAAGTCCGGCTTCGGGTCTGGGTACCAAACATGCCGTTTTTTCGCATGCGCGTGCAAAACGCATTAAAACGCTTTGCACTCACGCGGAAAAATCGTGCATATTCCCGCAATGCACCCGCATTCAACCCGGGCGTCAAACATGACGCCCGTGTGAAAGAGGCCTAAAAGCCAAAAGACAAGCAAATCTGGTTTGGTATCTGTTGCTTCATACTGGAGAAAAAGACATTTAAATCCATATGCAAATGAGCGGTTACGTGCACTGAGGGTGGGCTCAAGCCGCTCTGTGCACCTTTGCTCCTTCTGCTTCCTCTCCTAGCCCCTCCCTTTTCTTAATTGACAGGGCCAGGATCTTGCATAGTTATATCACCTAGCCCTGACAGCCAAGGAGAGGGAGCGGCTGAGAGAGGAAACTGGAGGAGCAATGGTGCACCGAGTGACCTGGGCCCACCCTCGGTGCACTTAACTGCTCATTTGCATATGGATTAAAAGTACTTTTCTACAGAATGAAGCAAGGTGTCATACTCACTTTTTTTTTTTACACCTTGTGCTCCCCATAAGGTCAAAGAAGATCTTTGGGGGACATTTAACAAATATAACAAAGAGAGAAATATGGTATAAAAAAATCCCTTCATAAAGATACCATTACACTTTCTCTAAACCAGTGTTTTTCAACCACTGTGCCACGGCACACTAGTGTGCCTTGAGACATTGTCCGGTGTGCCGTGTCCGTGAGCTCGAATTATTCGCGAATATTCGTGGTAAAAAAATCGCATGTGATTTTTATACCACGAATATTTGCGAATAATTCGAGCTCAACACTATTCTCGAGTTCACGCCAGGTCTCGCGGGTTTGGGAACATGCGCCTTGCGCAACATGTACAGCAGCACTTCGAGGTGGAGCAGAGCCGGAGAAGAGACTGAGAGGGAAGGAGGACGGGACTCATCATCCAGAGCCAGGACAGGAGCCGTAGGAGCAGGTAAGTAAGTTCATTCACAGGCACGCCAATTTAACTTCAAGCCAAGCACAGCACCCCCCCGGTCCTGAGATATAAGGAGAGGAGAGGAGAGGAGAGGGGAGGGGAGGGGGGGCTGGGAACTTGACAATGATAGATGAGCTGGCGGGAAAAAAGCCCTCAGCTCAGGATGCACCTGCTGCACTGTATCAGCGAAGATCAAATAAATAATTTCTTTGTGTTTATTTCATTCCTATTTAAGACACTTTGACGAGAATTACTTTATATAGTCAATATAGGGCTTATAGGCTACAGAGTTTAATTTTTTTAACATTTTCTAATGGTGGTGTGCCTCGTGATTTTTTTCATAAAAAAAGTGTGCTTTGGCGCAAAAAAGGTTGAAAAACACTGCTCTAAACCATATGTAGCGGTAATTGCTTCCTCTCTTGAAATGACCTCCATAGAATTCAGTGGAGAAAGTTCATTTGTGCCTCAGGTGTAAGGCTACTTTCACACTTGCGGCAGGACGGATCCGACAGGCCGTTCACCCTGTCGGATGCGTCCTGCCGCTATTTCGCCGTGCCGCCGGACTGCCCCCCGTCCCCAATGACTATAATGGGGGCGAAGGCGGAGTTGCGGTGCAGTACGGCAGTGCACGGAGAGAGGACGCCGGACTAAAACTACGACATGTCCGACTTTTTAGTCCAGCGGTCTCTGCTGTGCACTGCCAGGCGAAATAGTGTTAGGACAGATTCAACAGGGTGAACAGCCTGTCGGATCCGTCCTGCCGCAAGTGTGAAACTAGTGTAATGGCAACGCTCCCGTTGCTCCTAGAGGCTCATTTGCATATATCAAAACATAATTTTTCTCAGCAATGCGGGCACATAGGAACATGGGACCAACACAGATGCCTTCAGCTGCCAAGTGCACAGGGGTGCACCTCCAAAGAGGCAAGGTGAGGCGATTGCCTTAGGCAGCACCAGGTAGGGGCAAGTGGGGGGCAGCGGAAGGGCTGTCATCATGGCCGTCTGGTCTGAATGGAGAAGATAAGGAAAAGAGGAGATATCACTGGATGTAAGAGGTATATGGTTCTGTATTACCCTGTATGTAATGCTTTTCAAGTGTGTCTTTAACAGTAGGGCTGGAGGAAATTGGTTAGGTTAGGAGCAGCAGAAGGGCTGGGTGCACCCCTGCAAGTGCACATGCAACTGGTCAGCCAGTTTTACAGGTACAAATGTGCGGACAGATGCCCTTTAAGCCACCCATAAGGTGGCCTTACACATTAGATGAATGTTGGCTGAACTAGTTGATATCATGGTTGACCACCTAGCCTCCAGGCTGCCGCAGCAGATGTCGGAGGAAAGAATGGTCGGCCATGATGGATTTCGGCAAGTCCCCACAAGAGGTATCTGGCAGCAGCTCGTTCCCCTCGGTTGAGAGCACGTGCATGCTAGGGAACAGCTGTCGGTCAAACAGATGTTTGAATCTAAAGAGTTGGGCTAGCCTTAATTCGGTCCTGTTGGTCCAGTACATATCTGCAATGTATGTCCTGAACTAACAGTATTCCATATAAAATATTAAATGGAAGGAACCATATATAACTGATTTTCTCCGGCCTCTGTTTCCTCTGCAACGTCTATATGGAGTCAGATGATATGAGGTCTAAGGAAAGAGAGCCCTCCTCGGTGCAGACGTCTTTTATGTATGACATATGACAGTCTGCAAGCGCCAGCAGCTCTAAGACATATATTTCAGTAACGTTGGCCAGTAAGCTTTCAACGCGTCGCGTTCTGCACCACATTTCCAAAGAAAGTAACCTATGACTTCACTGTATGTGTAGGGTGTCTACATGGAACAATGCATTTCCATGTAAAGATGGCCTTCACAAATGGAGAGCGGAAAGAAGCAATCCCAGAAGAGAAATTACCTTTTCTTCTTGCCAGTTTTTTTCCCTGCTCATTATTTCCCAGCTATTAAAACACGGCGTTATTTTTTTTAGAAGTACCGTGTCTGATTAGACCAAACTAATTGACTTAAATAGAAATTCAAGACCTAATTTTGAGCCCCTGTGAGGTTTTGAGGAATGAAGTTAAGATCTTTTTTTTATAATTCCTCCTTGTGGGGTGTCTGGATTATGTAGAGCCGGCAACCTGCCCCGAGGAATAAATCTCCAGTCGTGGTGTTTCTATACCTTCTGCAGATTTTACTTGCTGATTTCAGAAAATAAAGAAATGAAGCGTTTCTTGTAATTCTTGGGTCTGTTTCTTACATTCCGTTTTCTCTCCTTGTGGGAAACGTAATAGCTCGGCTATTCGAGAACAGTAACATTAGCAGTGCTTTTCATCAATAGCATGTTTAACAACGTATTCCCATGTATATTGCAGAATTAAAGGGGAAGTCCGGAGGGGGATCCTTTAGAAAGGGCTCTGCTTGAGGTCTTGACATAGAGCAATAGCCTGGAGATGCCTGCTCAACCAATCACTGGCACAGGGCTGACCCGCCTCATTCAGGGATTGGCTGAGCACGCATCCTCAGCCATTTCCTGTGTGTCAAGACAGGACCAGAAAGCAGAGAAAAGTGCTGGAACGGGAGCGGCAGGAAATCAGCGCGGGTAAGTATCCCTTCTTATTATTTTTACCCCAGTTTGAATCCGTGAAGAATTTTCCCCCTGAACAACCCCTTTAACCTTCCTTGCTAAGATTTTTTTTTTTCTAGTTTAACCACCAAAAATTGTATTAATAAGTGGTGGTCTTGTCAAAGAGTTTGCCTTTTGCACATGTTTCTCTGTATAGAACATAGTTAATCAGTGAATTTATGATTTAATTGGAACACAGGTAGGCACTACGGGGGAAATTTAGATTTAGATGCCGTCTTAATCCCCCTATGCTGCCGGTGGATGCGCCAATGTTATGTAGAGGTGCAGGCCTCTACATAACCTTGGCGCTTGGTGCTGCCGGCGCTCAACATGGTTTAAACTATATAGAAATTAAAAAAGGTCATTGGCTCACCCGCAGGTGCTATCGTGTTCTTTCTCTTTTCTGCTTGTGTAATACATGGTTTAAACTATGCCAGCTCCCTTGCTGGTGTAGTTTAAGGCCATTTTCCACGCCATGAACTGGCGTCGGAAATGATGAGTGAGACGGGCCACCCGGCTCAACTTCTTCCCCGTCCACGCCACAACCCCCATTGCGGGGTAAAGTCACAGATTTTGTTGCAAAACACCTTTGCAACAAAATCTGTCACCTTAATACACCAAAAAGTGTTGTATAACAAATAATAAATGACTGTCAAGATTAGAGATGAGCGAACTTTAAAAAAAAGTCCGGCGTTCGGGTTGCGGTAAGTCGCGCATCCCGTTATGGATTCCACTATAGCGGCATATGGAATCCATAAGGGGCAGCTGCCACCAACCCGAAATGTTGAACAGCCGAAGGACCTGGGGTGACGTCACTGTCATGTGATCAGTGAAGGGGTCGTGGCTCAGCACGGGATCAAATCGCTCATCTCTAGTCAAGATATATATATACATAATCACAAATCTACTCCTCCTCACACTTGACATAGATTTGATTTTCTGACTTTTGTTTCTGACTTTTATACAGTCTTAAAATACAGGTTTTCTTATTCTGCATACAAGTTGGGGATGTATAACAGGGAGTATAACTGCAGGACCAGACTACACAGGGTTTGTTTTGTTGTCTGTTACCATGGAGATGCATAGCTCTGCATAGCTCATAGACACAAAACAGTAGGACATTTTTAATAAAGTGTATTTGCTAAATTGCTTTATATGTCATTTTGGATTCACTGGCGTAAAAAAAAAAAAGCCTTCGGCTTACAAGAAAAAGCTCTGACTAGAATCACTTGTACAACAGAATTTGTATGTACGCACCTATTAAACTGTAGTCCGGGTAAAGGCAGATGTTGCATGTGGCTGGGGTCTCATTGGCCACTGCACGTGGCTGGGGTCTCTGCCCATACCTTTAGGTAGACTTACCGCCCCACCATATTCTTTTTAAGCATTGGCCTAAAGAGGTTTTCCAATTAACAACATGTATCACCTATCCTGTGGGCCAGGCTGCTAGGACTCTGACACGGATCAGGAGAACAAAGGATCTCTGAGTTCCCACGTGTGTAAGGAGAGGCAATGAGCATGCGGGACCACTACTCCATTCACAGTCTATGGGACCGCCAGGTTCAGCACTTGGCTACCTCTACTATTCCATACTTCACGCATTCACATCACCATTCCAATCTCAGGGACCCCCATTCGCATGATCAGTGGGGATCTTAGGAGTTAGACCCCCAACAAGCACACATTTATTACCCATGCTGGGAATAGGGGATAAATGCTGTTAATGGGAAACCCCTGTAATGGCGTGCTATCGGATACTGAATTACTATAATAACAGGCACTCGTCTCTGAATCTCATACAACACTTCACTCTCTAGTACATCTTTAGCCGGATTTATCCCATCGACACGATGTTTTTTATTATGTTGTAGACATGATTATTGCAGTCTGTACAGTAATTACTAAGGATTAATATAATTTAGCTATAACCCAGCAGCTCAGTCTCTTCAGAAACATTTCCATAATTTGACAGTTTCTTGGTCTATCTGGGGCTGGAAAATGGAAGAAGGTTAGGAAATTGAGGCAAACACTTCAAGTAGGGCTGCAACTCAAGGTCCAGGTGCAAGTGTTTCCAGGGCCCCGGGGGGACACAGAGTTCTTGCGGTATGGGCCAGCTGAGCGAGGAACAGCTGCTGACTGATCATACAAGGCAATACTAACAGCACAGCATTGTGCTATGCAGTGTACTGTTCCAACATATAGCACAGGCTGTCATTATACCAGGCTGGTTGTATCCCAGAAGCTAAAGAGATGTTAGTGAGATGTGGTTCTGAACCCCTTACTGATGACCTATGATCAGTATCTGATCAGTGGTGGTCCAACACCCAGGACCCCAGCTGGCCTTCTCCCTGCTCACCAGGCAGGTGCTTCCCTTCAATGGGGCAGAGCTGCGCCTAATCCATGCGACCGATGAACGTGATGTCACATGGCCTAGGCTAAGCTGTGAGAAGGTCAGTTCCTTCTCAAACAGCTGATCATCAGGGGTGCTTGGTGTTAGACCCATGGGCGTAGCTATAGGGGGTGCAGAGGTAGCAGTCGCTACCGGGCCCAGGAGCCTGAGGGGGCCCAAAGACCCTTGTGCCGCAAAAGAAGAAAAACAAAGCACTGAGGGAAGGGGGTCCAACCTGAACTCCTGCACCAGGGCCCATGAGCCGTTAGCTACGCCCCTCCTTAGACCCCATGATCTCGGAAAACCCCTTTAAAGGATTTGTCCAGGATTTTAAGACTGATAACCTATCCACCGGATAGGACATCAATGTCTCATCGGCAGGGGTCCGACAACCCACACGTCCACCAATCAGCTGTTTTAGACACTGGAAATTGGCACTGGAACTACACAGCGCTGTTCTCCCAACGGAGATTCAAATGATTGGGTTATAAAATATGAGGACTTACACTGACATGTCTGAATCAGGCCTTATTTGAACTTTTTTTTTAAAATTTTGTAAACATTTTTCTAAATTCTTTTTTTTAATGTCCCAATAGAGAACTTAAACCTGTGCATTTAGGCAACGGTGCCAAGCTTACATCACATAATGGGGTTGTGCCAAGATATAAACTTAGGGGGTCATTTATTAAGACTAGCGATTTCAACGCTGGCTGGTGCTGACGGTGGATGTGCCAAAGTTTAGTAGAGGCGCAGTCCCCTACATAACTTTGGTGCTTGGTGCCGCCGGCCATTCAACCAACATGGTTTAAACTATGCCAGCTCCCTTGTTGGTGTAGTTTAAGATTTTCCATGCCACAAACTGACGTGGAAAAAATAATGAATGAGACGGGCCGGCTGGTCAGCCCTCTTCCCTGCTCATGCCATTTCCCCTTTTTCCGCCATAATAAATGACCCCCTTATTCCTTATCCTCAGGATAGGGAGAAGTGTCTGATCAGTGTGGGTCTAACCGCTGCGACCCCCGTGATCACAGGAGCCCTGTGCCCCACCATATCAGTGAAGTGGGAGTCAAATATGTGTGTGGCTTCTCCATTCATCTCTATGGGACTGTACCCAAGATTAAAACGTGTACCCTGCTCAGATCAGTAGGAGTCTGACCACTAGGACCTCCACCAACCACAAGAACTGGAATCTCAAGTCCCCAAAATGAATGGAGCAGTGGTCGAGCATGCACACTGCCTCTCCATTCATACCTATGGTACAGCACTCATCTATATATCTCTGGCAATCTGAAAGAGAAGGAATTAAGCAGCAACATGCATGCTCAACCGGACCATCCATTCATTTGGGGGAATCAGGACCCTCATGATCAATGGTGGTGGCAGTTTTTATCTCGGTACAACCCCTTTAATTGTATACCTGGTCAGCACGTGACATTCTGAAGAACATACTCTCAGAGTTGAAGAAAGTAATCTGGAATAGATTCATTCAAGGAGGTGAAGGTCACAGGAGAAGTATTCTTGATGAGGGGCTAACTGTACAAGTATTTCATCTTATATTCGGCTTCTTGCATATTTTTCTTTCCGAATATATGTTTACAGACCAGATACAGTGATATTCTCTAAAGAGCTGTACATTTCTTCCCAAGGCTGGAGATCAAGATGGACGCCTACAGACAAACATTGTTTCCAGCCAACTTTACATTGAGGAATGCTAACATGTCAGTTACAAGTGAAACTGATATATCCATCAATGTCATAAAGCAGGAGGGTCCATATGAAAAAAATAAAATAAAAATGCTGCCCTCTGCTGGCGCCTCATGCCATCACACTAGAGATGAGAGAACCAATTCATAAGAATCAATTCATTTTATCGAGCAAGGTTCTGCACCTACGACAAGGTGTCCCCGAAGCTGAGGACATTCCCCCCACTGCTGGATTGAGAGGGCCGAAAATCTAGGCCAGTCCTGACATATCGCGCAAGTGCAGAGGCTCTGCTCCCGCTACTGGAGCAGTAACTGCATGTGTGCACTACGTTTATGGGTAGCTGCGCACAAACAGTCGCCACTCCGGTAGCGGAAGCAGAGCCTCGGAGCAGCTGAGTAAGCTTAAGATTGTCAGTGCTGACTGAGATGTCCGGCCCGTCAATCAAACGATGGGGGAAGCGTCCTCGTAGATGCAGAACCCTGATTCATGAGACGAATCAAATCTTACAAATTGATTCGCTCAACTCTATATCCCACCAACCATACTGGAACAGGAGGGCCCGAGGGCTGCAATTAGTGATGAATGTAAAAATGATCAAAAGGTCATTAGTTTGTATAAATGTTTCGATTTGTAAAAAAATTAGACCGGAATAAAATGTTAAGAAATTCGCTCATCTCTAAGACTACTTTCACACTTGAGTTGCTGGATTCCAGCAGGCAGTTCCGTCGCCGGAACTGCCTGTGAGATCCGGCAATCTGTATGCAAACGGACTTCATTTGTAGACGGATCCGGATGCAGATCTGTCTCACAAATGCATTGCAATACCGGATTAGTCTCTCCGGTAGTCATCCGGAAAAATGCATCCGGTACTTATTCTTTTACCGCCAATGCGGTAATTTTAATGCCGGATTTGGCACTAATACATTTCAATAGCAATCAATGCCGGATCCTGCATTCCGTCAAGTGTTCCGGAATTTTGGACGGAGACAAAACTGCAGCATGCTGCGGTATTTTCACCGTCCAAAAAACGTACAGTGACTGAACTGAAGACATCCTGATGCATCCTGAACCGATTTCTCTCCATTCAGAATGTCTTAGAATAAAAGTGATCATTTTTTCCGGTATTGAGCCCCTAGGACGGAACTCTATATTGGAAAAGTTTAACCAAGTGTGAAAGTACCCTAATATTAATATACGTAAAAAATACAAAAAAAATCAGAATACCTACTGTTGCCAGGTAACTGCATCCACCGCTCTGCCAGCCACCTTCATAAAGCTGCAACACAAAGCAAACGTCTTATAAAATATCTAAATGTACTTATATACAACTGCAAAGTCATAGCTGTGTACACCACCTGCAACATTGGGGGTGTTCCCCTGTGGGTGAGCTGCATGTTCTAGAGCAGGAGGAGCTGAGCAGACGGATAGTTTTGTAGGGTTCTCAGTATACCATGTATTGTATTGATTTAAAGACGGATTCCCACATCATAGTGATGGCTATTGCTAGGTCAAACCTCTGGGAGCGCCGCTTATCATGAGAATTAAAGGGGTTGTGCCACAAAACCGATTCTACATTTTTTACACCAGCACCTGAATCTGAATACTTGTGGAATTGCATGGAATTAAAAATCTATTATAGCTACTAACTGAGTTTTTCAATAAAATTATTTAATATAGCGGCTCGCCCCCTTTCTGTTTAGGATAAAAGTGCTCTGGCTCTATGCCTCACCCCGTCAACCTCAATCAAATATATTATAAATATAGACATGCACACACTTTATTTGGAAAAACTTTTTAAATATGTAAATTACCTTGCTACCAGCAAGTAGGGCGGTTACTTGATGGTAGCCGCCGCATCCTCCTTTCCAAAAAACGCCCCTCCTCCTGTTGAGTGACAGGGCCAGCGAGCGCTCTCCTCCTCTGGCTGGCCCTGTCTCAGTTCCAAATCGCGCACCTGCGCCGCCCCAGTCTTCAGTTCACTGAGAGGAGGACGCTCGCTCGGCCGCTCCTTCCTCAGTGCGCCTGCGCCGATGACGTCACATCTACACCCGGAAGAGAAGTCGACGGCATCTTCTCTTCCGGGTGTAGATGTTACGTCATCGGCGCAGGCGCACTGAGGAAGGAGCGGCCGAGCGAGCGTCCTCCTCTCAGTGAACTGAAGACTGGGACGGCGCAGGCGCGCGATTTGGAGCTGAGACAGGGCCAGCCAGAGGAGGAGAGCGCTCGCTGGCCCTGTCACTCAACAGGGGGAGGGGGCGTTTTTTGGAAAGGAGGATGCGGCGGCTACCAGAAAGTAACCGCCCTACTTGCTGGTAGCAAGGTAATTTACATATTTAAAAAGTGCGTTTTTTAGCGAAAATAACCTACAGAAAAAGGTAAAAACAGTATATATAGAATAATCGCCCTATAAGGATTTTAGTAAGCCCAAAAAAGAAAAATGACTTTTGGGGGGTGACAGAAGCCCTTTAAAATACCAATACCCCTCTATTTGCCGCATATGGGGTAAATATGTTAGGACTCCCTTAACGCCCACATATACATCCAATACGGGACTGTATAGATAGTCTCTATCCCCTGTATATGCCCCTTCTAGTCCAACGGAATTCTGGATTAGTATTCAGCTAATATTATAGTTCAAAGAATGTTCAGGATTAGGTCATCAATATGGTTACATTGTCTCTTTTTCTTTCCAAATGATATACAACTCATCAGCAGTATATAAATTATATGCAAATCGTCAATCCGAATTATTTTAGATTGTTGTGTAGCTATACAATTCACCTAGAGTTCCCATGCATTGGTTTTCTGAGTCTCCATTGTATAGATGGCAATATATATTCCGCAATGGTCAGCAGTAGAGTTGAGCGAACTTCTGTTTTAAGTTTGGCTTCCAAAGTTCGGGTTCGGGTTATCCAAGCATCCCGTTATGGATTCCGCTACCACGGACCATAACGGCATTTGGAATCCATAAGGGGATTCTTCAATGAACCCGAACCTTGGACAACGCGGAGGACCTAGGGTGACGTCACCGTCATGTGATCACTGCAGGGGGCGTGGCTCAGTACTGGATTAGATATGAGGTGGTAGCCTACGACCTCTTATCCAATCCAGTACTGAGCCACGCCCCCTGCACTGATCACATGACGGTGACATCACCCCAGGTCCTTCACCCCGTGTTCCAAATGCCGTTATGGTCCGTGGTAGCGGAATCCATAACGGGATGCTTGGATAACCCCAACCCGAACTTTGGAAGCCGAACTTAAAACACAAGTTCGCTCAACTCTAGTCAGCAGTCTATACTCACTATTAGAAGATATATGGTTTATGCTGCTACCGTCTGATGTAATAATATATCTAAATAATTCCCATTTTTGGTAAAACAATGAAAACATATAAAGTCAGTAACTTCCTATTTTACATATGAGCGGCTAGGTGCATGCAGTATGATGTTAGCTATAGGCTCTTCATGCCATATATCTAGTTTTTGCAATAAAATAAAAGTACTTACTTGTTACTGATGTTCTCCACAGATCTACTCTTTTGAATAATGCCGCACTTCCGTAGACCTGGCAACCACTGTGCAGACTATGAGTGCATGTGGACGCATGTGTCTGTCAACATCAGCCCCTTTTCCCCCAGTCGCGTTGATCCCATGTTACCGCCTTCAGTTTCACCTTCAGACCGGCTGTTGGACCAAGGGGATCTGAAGATAAAGTGGAGTATGTTGGGTAAGTGCAGGGTTTGTAGAGATGATCAATGCAGAGAACATCAGTCACAAGGAATTATAAAAAGGGAGAAGTGAGCGGGTTTTGGTAGGAGGCGCTGTAACATTGTGGTGATAACATATGGACTATAGTGTTACCTGGATGTATCAATGATCAACGTGTCTGCAGAGGCCAGAAGGAAGGCTACGGATATCTAAAGAGACTCCAGGACGGTTGTAACGTTTAGCTTCAACAGAAAATTAACCAATGTATTTTGCAGGAGCGAAAATTTGTAACTTTACGAGACACTTGGAGAATTTTCCACTGGATTTCTTAAAGGGAATGTGTCATCAGAAAACGACCTATTGTTTAAATCACGTTTTTCTGTTTAACATATTTTTAAAGAATTATAGGTGATGTTGTTTCGACTTTTCCATGTCAATATCTATATTTAAACAAAAACGATAAAATCCTGCAATTTTGGCGCTGGCAAGTTAGACTAATAATCTGCACCAGTTCTTGCTCTGTACAGGTCACTTTGCTGCAGTTATCTGCTTATCTGTCATTCTAATCCTGCCTGTAATGATATCACCTCTGTGTATAGATAAGGCAGGATCCACCATTCACACTAGGGGATTGTCAGAGCTCATCGCTTCCTTAATTCTGTCCTATTACCTCCTCCAGCGAAAGTCACAAGCGGCACCAGAAGACGGCGGGCCGGACGTCTTTAGTTGGCCGGCGCATGTGCAATATAAAAAGCTGTTCCTCTGCCAGCAGTGCGCATGCGCCAGCCAACTAAAGATGCCCGGCCCGCCGTCTTCTGGTGCTGCTTGTGACTTTCGCTGGAGGAGGTAATAGGACAGAGGGCTGAGAGAGGTGTGTTTTTCTGGGCACATCGCCCAGTAACGGCGCCCCTGGGCACCTTCAGAAACTCATTTACATACGTTTTAAAGGTGTCTTTTTCATCATCTAGACGAGGGACACGTAAAAAAAAGGTACTGTAGTAATGAGGACCAAAGAGTCTATAACCTGATCTGAGCGGTCTTAAACTCTCAGATTAGGTGAAAGACTCCCTTTAAAGGGGTGGTGGTGGTGGTGGGGACCATACGCCGCACACAGCATCAAATTGGTCTACATGGCTGTGCCCCAGAAGGAAGCCACTTCTAAAGATAATGCACAAAGCCGGCAGACAGTTTACTGAAGTCAAGCAGACTAAGGACGTGGATTACTGGATCCATGTCCTGTGGTCTGATGAGACCAAGATAAATTTATTTGGTTCAGATGGTGTCAAGTGTATGTGGCGGCAACCAGGTGAGGAGTACAGAGACAAGTGTGTCTTGCCTACGGTCAAGCATGGTGGTGCTTTGGGGATGCATGAGTGCTGCTGGCTGTGGGGAGCTACAAGTCCAAGTATGTCTCCAGACCTAAACCCTATTGAGCATCTGTAGGACATCTTCAAATGGTAAGTGGAGGAGCGCTAGGTCTCTAACATCCACCAACTCCGTGATGTCATCATGGAGGAGTGGAAGAGAATTCCAGTGGCAATCTGTGAAGGAGTACAAAGACAAGTGTGTCTTGCCTACAGTCAAGCATGGTGGTGGGAGCGTCAATGGTTTGGGGCTGCATGAGCGCTGCTGGCTGTGGGGAGCTACAGTCCATTGAGGAAGCCATGAATGCCAACATGTACTGTGACATACTGAAGCTGAGCATGATCCCCTCCCTTCAGAAACTGGATCACAGGACAGTATTCTAGCATGATAACCTCCAAGACACACCTCCAAGACGACCACTGCCTTGCCAAAGAAACTGAGGGTAAAGGTTCTGGACTGGCCAAGCATGTCTCCAGACCTAAACCCTATTGAACATCTGTAGGGCATCCTCAAAGGGAAGATGGGGGAGCTTAAGGTCTCTAACATCCACCAGCTCCATGATATTGTGATGGAAGATGGAGGAGGATTCCAATGGCAACCTGTGAAGCTGTAGTGAACTCCATGCCCAAGAGAGTTAGGCCCCTTTCACACGGGCGAGTTTTCCGCGCGGGTGCAATGCGTGACGTGAACGCACAGCACCCGCACTGAATCCTGACCTATTCATTTCAATGGGTCTGTGTACATGAGCGTTGTTTTTCATGTATCACTTCTGCGTGAAAATCGCAGCATGTTCTATATTCTGCGTTTTTCACGCAGCTCTGGCCCCATAGAAGTAAATGGGGCTGCGTGAAAAACGCATTACATCCGGAAGCAAGTGCGGGTGCGTTGCGTTTCTCACTGATGGTTGCTAGGAGATGTTGTTTGTAAACCTTCAGTTTTTTATCACGTGCGTGAAAAACGCATCAAAACCCATTGCACCCGCACGGAAAAAACTGAACGCAATCGCAGGCAAAACTGAATGGCTTTGCCTGTGAAATCGCACAGTTTTCACTGAACGCATCCGCAACGCATCCGGACCTAATCCGGACACGCTCGTGTGAAAGGGGCCTTAAAGCAGTGCTGGAAATAATGGTGGAAACACAAAATATTGACACTTTGGGTACAATTTAGCCATTTTCACTTAGGGGTGTACTTACTTTTCTTGCCAGTGGTTTAGACATTATTGGCTGTGTGTTGAGTTATTTTGAGGACACGCCCAATTTACACTGTTATACAAGCCGTACACTGACTACTTTACGTTGTATCAAAGTGTCAGATCTTTAGTGTTGTTCCATGAAAAGGTATTATAAAATTACAAAAATGTGAGGGGTATCATTATTATTAATAGTAACTTAATACAAAATTATTCAGCATAAAAAGAAATTGGATTTTTTTTTGTAAAATAAGCATAAGTATCATAATACAGTTTGCTAAACTAAAGTCATAAGTAAACTAAACTAAAATATATCTTCGGTATCCCCAAAATTGTTACAGCTGAACAAAGAACTAATATCGGAAATACATAAAGTATTCCGAGAATGAAATTAAAGAAATATCACTAAGGCCTCTTTCACACTTGCGTTGTGAAGATCCGGCGTGCACTTCCGTCGCCGGAATGCACGCCGGATCCGGCACAACGCAAGTGAACTGAAAGCATTTGAAGACTGATCAGTCTTCAAAATGCTTTCAGTGTTACTATGGCAACCAGGACGCTACTAGCGTCCTAATTGCCATAGTAGCAGTGGGGAGCGGGGGAGCGGCATACTTACATTCTGTGTGGCTCCCGGGGAGCTCCTGAATGACGTCAGAGCGCCCCGCGCGCATGGATCACGTGATCTATGCACTGGGGCGCCCTGACGTCATCCTGGAGCGTCCCGGGAGCCGCAAGGAATGTAAGTATGCCGCTCCCGCTCCTCTTACTATGGCAACCAGGACTTTAGCTTCCTGGCTGCCATAGTAACCATTGACAAAAAGCTAAACGTTGGATCCGGCGATGCGCGGAAACAACGTTGAGCTAAAGGCCGCATCCGGACTAATGCCTTTCAATGGGCATTAATTCCGGATCCGTCCTTCCGGCATGCTTTCAGGATTTTTGGCCGGAGCAAAAAGCGCAGCATGCTGCGGATTTTGCTGCGGCCAAAAAACGTGTCAGTACTGAACTGAGGACAAACTGAACGGATTTCTCTCCATTCAGGATGCATGGGGATAATCCTGATCAGTAGCTTTCCGTCCTAGAGACCCGAGGACAGATCTCTAGGACGGAAAGCTAAAACGCTAGTGTGAAAGAGGCCTTAGGCTACATGCACACGACCATTGCCTGCCTCCGTTCCTCCTGCAAATTTTGTGTCCGTCAAAAAAAAACGGATGACGGACCGTTTTTTTTTACAGATCCGATTGTTATGGCAGATCCATTGTAAAAATGCCTATCCATGTCTGCAAACGTGAAAAAAATAGGACATGCACTATTTTTTTGACGGAATGAAAACATTCCGGATGCGGAACAAAAACGGTTGACCATCCACATTTTTTGACGGACCCATTGAAATGAATGGGGAAGCATCCTATCCGTTAAAAAAAAACGGAACGGACGCGGAAACAAACAACGGTCGTGTGCATGGGGCCTAATTCTAATTTTTAAAAATAAAAAAATGTAAAAAGTTATGGCTCAAAAAATATGGCAAAAAGCCAAAAACATGCCCATGGAAGGTGAAAATTAGCAGCCTCCTTAAAGGGGTTTTCCCATCACAGATAACTGGGGCACGTCTCTAGGATATGCCCCCATGGTCTGATAGGTGAGGGAGAACGGAGCAGGGAAGGTGGCGGAGGGTGCACTGTGCATGCGCAGCCACCCTCCATTCATTTCTATGTGGCCGACGAAAATAGCCGAGCGCTGGCTCGGCTATACCCGTCTGCCCCATAGAAAAGGATGGGAGCGGTGGCCGCGCAAGCATGGTGTGCTCTCATTCACTTGTATGGGAAGAGCGCTTGGTGGGATCCCGGGTCTCCCCAGGTCTGGCCACCACCTTCCCCGCTCCATTTTCGGCAAAGGTGGGGCCCGCGCCTATCAGATAATAGGGGCATATCCTAGCGATATGTACCCATTGTCTGAGATAGAAATACCCCCTATTAGACTCCACGATAATTGTCCAAATTATCGGGAACCAGTTTTCCAGGTGAAAGGCTCATATAATCGAGCAGGGGATCAGCCGGTGAACGGGCAAATGCTCATGTCGGCTGATGGGCGTCTTTCATCTGTAATCAGGGATGTGCTTCCAATAATGAATTGCTCAGAACGAGGGCGGTACAACCGCGGCCATAGAGACCATCACGGCCATTTTGATTGAAGAAGCGTGATGATGTGATAACGTGATGGTGTCATCACGCTTGCTGGCATGTTGGCGTCCTACGCTTTTGCGTGGTATCTTCAATCAACATGGCCGCGACGGCCTCTTCGCACGCAAATGGATGAGGTGAGTATGTATTATACTTTGTTTTTAGCGCCATTTCAGGGAAAATTGATTTGTTACCATGACGCGCAAAGAAATACGTCTCCGTATCGAATCAAGTTTTTCCTAAAATTCGGATCAAAGTCAATTCTTTTGACTTTGATTCGCTCAACACTACTTAGTTATCATCCATCGGCGCACTGCCCAAAAATCAGCCAGTGTAATACTACCCTAAGGGGTTAATAGGTAATACGTTTGTCCTGATTTGGGTTGACAGGTGTCAGGTAGGCAGTTGTCAGACAGCTTTCTAATATGTCTGACAGTACTTTTATGAGTAACCGGTCAGGTTTATGGCTGACATTGCTGCGATGACAGCTTCACTTGAACTCCGCACTAAACCTTCCCAGCGTGTAACCGTATATTAATCTGCGCGTATTGCAGACATATGGCAATTATTGATACTCTGGATCGGAGGCGTAACTTGAAGCTCCTGGACCCCAATGCAAAATCTGGGACAAGGGGCCCACCAGCCCTGTACCATATATCATATTGCTGCCTTCCTATGGATAAAGAAGCCTTTGGGCCCCCTGAAGCTTCAGAGTCCAGGTGCAGCCGAATCCTCTGCGCCCCCTCTACGTACGTAGATTCGTAGATTCACCCCTACCTCTACTAATTATGGCACTGTTCACGCTTTTTTCATTAGTTCTACAGAATCTATACATTCCAGAATATCATAAAAAATATTAAATCTGTCAGTCTGCTCTGTTGTAATGCACATATACTAGTTTTAGATTGTGATACTTGGAAATCAACCACATCATACGCGTAATGTTAAAGGGGTATTCCAGAAAAGAAAGCTTATTCCTTATCATGAAAAGCTGTCCAATATAAAATATCTTTATATGAAATGATGACAACTTTCAAGATCTCTGCTTGCTTTCATCCTGTAAATACAGTACTTTCATACTTTAACCTCTCCCACCTACCCCAAGATGTAAAGCTGTTTTGGTCATGTGATGGTCACAGAGGATCAGACACAGCTTTAGGGTTCATGCATGCGATCGTGATCGGCCCGGGAAACAGGGTCCATGAGGGGAATTTATTACGAGAGGAAAATTTGAAGTCGGTTTTGTTTGAGTCTGTGTTGGAGTACTTTATGCCACATTTATCAATAGTGATGAGCGGCAGGGGCAATATTCGAATTTGTGATATTTCGCGAATATTTGGTAGAATATTCATCATATCATAAGTAGAATGTATGTATGGACAGCAGAACCTATCACACTACCTAACACCCTGCACTGGAACCTATCAGCTACACTATATCACTATCTAACCTACACTGACTATCTCCCACTAACTATCTGTATGATATATATGAGCTAACTAACTAACTAACTAACTAACTAACTAACTAACTAACTAACTAACGTAATGTGACACAGGAAAGCACAGAGCACAGCAATGACACTGCTGTCTCTCTCAGAACTGCAAAGACATTGCTGCCTTCTCATTGGCCCACAAGCAAGAAGCAGTGAGGGATCAAGGGTTCAGATGAAAAAAAATCTAGAATATGCGAAAATTACGAATATATCACTATATTCTAAATATTTGCGAATTCTCGAAGTGGCGATATTCGGAATTATAATTCGCAATTCGAATATTCGCACCCATCACTATTTATCAAATGTCTCATGTTACTAGATAAATTTGTCTTATCCTTAAAGGGCTTGTCTCACTTCAGCATTTATCATGTAGATAAAGTTAATACAAGGCACTTACTAATGTACCGTATTGTTATTATCCATATTACTTCCTTTTCTCATTTTTCCATCACATGATACACATCTCGTTTCCATGATTACGACCAGGGACCATAGAAACACACATAGGCCGGCTCCTTTTTCCTACAATATACAAACACAGCCACTGACGCTGGAATGATCGGTGGTCGTAACCCTGGGAACGAGCAGTGTATAATGTGATGGAAAAATGAGCAAAGGAGGCAATATGGACAATCACAATACATTAGTAAGTGCCTTGTATTCCTCTACATTATAAATTTCCTCTACATTATAAATGCTATTTGTTGAAATGAGAGTACCCCTTTAAACCTAACACTTTTGTCTAGAGAAGCTTCTCCCGTTTTCCTACTCCACCCTCCTACTGGAGTGAGATTGCGACTTTTTGCAGCTTTTTAAAAAAACGTCTCAGTGATAAACCTGGAGTGAAACTCATTAACATAGATAACCACGCCCAATTTCCCACCCACATCGCAAAGCTGGAGTGAGTGGTATAAAAGTGCAAAAGTGCAAAAACATTTTGCCCAAGTGGGTGAAAAAAGTCGCAAAAGCACTATTTTGGCAACTTTTTGAGGCCAGAATTCTGGCGTGAAGGTTGGATAAATCAGGGCCCAAGACTTTTTCTGCCATAACCATGTGAGAAGCATTATTTTAGATTCTTCTCTAGTGATAATCGTCATCACTAATACAGTAGCATGTACTGTAACGGGTATCGCTAGAGAACGGTCCACATATTGTGCGGTAAAGATAGGATATGGACAGGAGGAACAGTATAAAATTGTAACTTTATTCATGTTTTTGTGGGGAGTACAAGTGTTTGGTGGGACTTATTTGAAACTGTGATGTGGACACTGGTAAAAGTCTGGGTCATGGCATCAATAAATGTCCTAATTTGGCGCAGTGCACCCCCGCTCATCTGCTTACTCCTTTCATAGAAAAAAAATGACATCTGTGACAATCAAGTATGCTCTCTGATTGATGGGTAACATGACCAGAGGTCCATGTTACCCTCCCCCTGAAGTCAGGAGAAAAGATGATTTTTTTTCCTCCTCCCTGCAACCTTTTTGCTTTCCCACTGCTCCCCTCCTCCTCCAGCATGCCTGAAATCACAGCCATCTAAAGGGGAAGGGGGGCTGTTTTAACCATTTCTATCTCAGACTCTGTGGGAGCTAGAGATGTCGGTCTGGTCTTGTTTGAAAGTTGACAATCTAAGTTTTAAATCAAGACCAGTTTTAGCCTTAGCTCCTCTACATTAGGAGATATAGCCCTTAGAAATCGGAGTGAAAGCAGCTAAAACTTGATCACTCCTAACTCGAGTTCTAAAAGTTATAGTCAACTTTCAAACTAGACCAGGCCCATATCTCTAGCTCCTACAGAGCCTTAGATATGAAAGGTTAAAACAGCACTACCCTTAGCCCTGCTGCCTAAGCTCTGCTTGGGCTGAACTGTTAGATCTGTTTCTCAAAGCCTGAACAGAGCTTAGGAAAGAGGGGTGAAAGCGGTTGTCTGACTGAGGGGGGCATGACCACTATAGCCAGTGAATAGCTGCAGCAGTCCATGTGTCGATGGATGGTATATCATACTTTTGGTCCACAGGAGACCGGAAGCGGTGGAGACGGAATGTTTGGCTTTAAATGGGGCACTTGTAAATAGGTGTCATTTTTTATTTAGGCTGAGGCCCATAATAAAAGTGCTGTGGGGGTCAGACAACCCCTTTAATGGTAAGATCAAAACTATCATTATTTGAAGCTAGCCAAACACTGAACTTAAAGGGCAGGTAGCATGTTACAGAGCAGGAGGAGCAGAGCAGACGGATATGTTTTGTGGTAAAAGAATCAAAGTAACTTTTAATGTTTTCATAAAAATTTCTGCTTTTTCTATGCTATGTCAAGTGGGTGGTGCTATCAGTGATAGACACATATTTCTGGACAAACACATACAGGAATGGCTCTCGATCACTGGTAGGACCGCCCATGGGACTCTTAAGCATAGAAAGAAATTTTAATGTAAATTACAAGTTATACTAAATCTTTTCCCACAAACTATGTATCAATCTTTTCTGCTCCCCGAACTGCATTTTCAATGTGATAGGTTCCCTTATAAGAAGGTTTGTAATCTATCCAGGCATGTTTTAGTACAAACTTGCATTAGGACTCCTACGCACCTAAATTTAGTCTGATGTTTTTCCCATGTCACATGTGGTTTTTATACCATTTTTAGTGAGGTTTTCTTCTTCACATATGAGTGAAATGCATTTTTTTCCCTAGAGAGGGGTGTGAGAAAAGAAGCATTAAAAATGCCATTGCTGCAACATGCAAAAATGCACCACTGATAAAAAAAAAAAACAGATGTGCGTCCTAAAAATGTAAAAAATGTGACAAAAAGTCTTCAAAAACACCAGATTGAAACTGGATCTCAATACCGGCAAAAAAATAATGTTTACGGTTAGTCCTCATGCATTCTGAATGGAAAGAGATCCGTTTTGTAACCGGACACAAAACCGATGCAAGCTGCCACGGGTTTGGATCCATTTTTTCCCCGTTTTTATTTCACATAACCGCGTCCAAAAGGAACGGATGCGTCCTGATGTGCAAAATTAAAACGGATCCGTTTAATTCCGGTACTGAGATCCTCTGCCGGATTTCAATACCGGAATTAACAACGCAAGTGTGAAAGTGGCCTAATAAAAATGCCGTGCTTCTTTTCTTTGAATTCTACATGGTATCATTCCTCTGTTATCACTCTTGGAAATGAACTTATTGGACATTAACGTGCAAGGCAAAAGGAAACACTGAATGACTTCATATATTTCTAGGAGGAAAACTAGAGTAACAAAACAACAAGTACTTCTAGAAAAAAAGATGCTCCAGTATTGTTATGAGGTGGGGAATGCAAGTGCTTATTCTCCCATGTCACAAGAGACGACAGTTCCTGCTTTTTAGAAGACATGCACTCTTTATTGTGGCTTATGACTTGCAAGGCATCCTGCGAAAAATGTCCACCCAGTTGACTTTGCACCTCGTATTCGTGTAAATCTCTGTTAAAGAGCACCTGTCAGCAGGAGTAACCCTATTAAATCAGGCATACTATCTGGTAGGGTTGATCCTGCCGATTAAGGGTACTTTTACACTTGCGTTAATGCGGATCCGTCTGTTTCTTTGCACAGACGGATCCGCACCTATAATGCAAACGATTGTATCCGTTCAGAACGGATCCGTTTGCATTAGTTAAAAGAAAAATGACAAAGTCCAAAACGGATCCGTTTTGAATCACATTAAAAGTCAATGGGGAACGGATCCGATTTCAAATGCACCATATTGTGTCATTGAAAACGGATCCGTCCCCATTGACCTACATTGTAATTCAAAACGGATCCGTTAGGCTCCGCCTCTTCAGACGGACACCAAAATGCTGCAAGCTGCGTTTTGGTGTCCGTCTCCAAAACAGAATAGAAGTGGAACGGAGCCGAACTGATGCATTCTGAACGGATCCTTATCCATTCAGAATGCATTGGGGCTGAACTGATCCGTTTTGGACCGTTTGTGAGAGCCCTGAAACGGATCTCACAAACGGAATCCAAAAAGCTAGTGTGAAAGTACCCTAAAATGATACCTGTCTCGCAAAATTCAATCCCGTGAAAAAATACATTTATTCTTTATGCTAGTGAGGCCTTCAGTATACTGGGGGTGGGGCCTGGCCCCTTGGTGCACCTTGGCTCCTCAGTTTTTCAGTGCTGGTGGTCACGCCCCTTGGTACTCAGAAGCCGTTACCTCCATAAAGAATAAAAGCCTTTTTCTTGGGAATGCCATAACCGGTTTTCACAAGCCAGGTATTATTGTAATCAGCAGAATCAACCCTACCAGGCAGTATTTGTTGTTTAATAGGGCTAATTCTGCTCATAGGCGCTCTTTAAAGAAATACAGTAGGATGCAAGTGGAGGTTTCCATCTCCAGATGAATACATCAATGGCGGTGGAAAAACTTGTGATAGATGATACTGTAAAAGTCAGGGAAATACGTTACCTTACTATACCGTCTACGGTACTATTTATCCAAATTGAGTCTGAGGTTTTAGTTTCGCTGTATCCGAAGGCAGAAGAACGAATATGTTACATAATGCATCCTGACAATAATCCTGTTTGGGCAGTAAAAACCGAGCGCAGGCTCTAAAGCAAATATTATTAACAAGTCAAGATGGCTGACCGCGTCTGCCAGAACAGTGATTTGTGGCTTCATTACTGGAGTAATAAACATTGGCCTTGGGATCTCCGTACAGCAATAAAGCAGAAAGGGGAACTGGTTAAGAACTGGATGACAGGCGGAACTCACCAGAGCTTAGCCGCAGCAACCTCAGGAAACTCGGAGCAAAAGGGGCGGCGCGGTTCAGATTATCAGTGTAAAAATATATATAACATTAGAAAGATTCCCAAAAATCAGCTCATCACAGGATATCCCGCTCCAAGTAACCCCACTGCAATCTACGAGGGAATCTCGCAGCAAGTATTCAGTACTCTGCAGCGCCACCACAGGACAAATAAAGCATTACACACTTGCTTTTGAAATCAGCGGGCTGTCGCTGTAAGGCCTTGTTCACGGATTGGCTCAGGGTGCGTTCAGTGAAACTCGCACCATTTTGCAAGCAAGTTCAGTCAGTTTGGTCTGCATTTGCGTTCAGTGTTTCAGTTTTTTCCGAGCGGGTGCAATCGATTTTGATGCGTTTTTCACGCGCATGAAAAAAAACAGAAGTGATCAGTGAAAAATGCATTGCATCTGGACTGCATCTGGAATACATCTGGATGCAATACGTTCTTCTATGGGGCCAGGGCTGCGTGAAAAACGCTGAATATAGAACGTGCTGCGATTCTCACGCAACGCAGAAATGATGGGTGAAAAAAAAAAACGCTCATGTGCACAGCCCCATTGAAATGAGTGGGTGAGGATTCAGTGCGGCTGCTAGGCGTTCACACATTGCACCCACGCGGAAAACTCGCTCGTGTGAAAGGGACCTAGTACATAGACATGGAAGGTCCACTGGAGTAAGGACTTGTTTTAAAATGAATGCACGTTTTAATGTAATGTGCTTTTATGGCATTTTTAGTGTTTTTTTATTATTTAGTGCGATTCTGAATATGTGTTTTTCTTGAAGTGTATGGGAAAATTGCTGCTGAAATTCTATTACAAACATGAATACTAGAGATGAGCGACCATAACGCAATTCTATGACGGAATGCATAACGGAATGCCTTTGGAGGCATTCCGTTATTCATTCTGTCATAATAGAAGTCTATGGGCTGCAAAACAGATCCGTCCAGTTTCCGTTATACAGGAGAGGACTCCCCTGCATAACCGAAATGGGACCGATCCGTTTTGCAGCCCATAGACTTCTATTATGACGGAATGAATAACGGAATGCCTCCAAAGGCATTCCGTTATGCATTCCGTCATAGAATTGCGTTATGGTCCGTTGTAACTGAATCCACAACGCAATTCTGCTTTTACCACCAAAGGAAGCGTGAACGAATTTCAAAATATGAAATTCGCTCATCTCTAATGAAAACACTGCATTTTCATACAGCTACCATTAAGTACACAGCGATTTTTACAGCTTTTACTGCAATCTATGGTAACCGTATACATTTCTATGCACTGAGCTCCCTCTAGTGGTGGCTTCAGCCAGACAGTTTTATAATATACTTTGAGGGAAGCAATGAAGCTGTAAGGAGGAGATTTATCAATCTATTTATCCCAGTTGTCTGGTGTGAATGTATTGACATATTTAGGCTACTTTCACACTTTCGTTGTTGTTTTCCGTTATTGAGATCCAGCAGAGGATCTTAATACCGGAAAAAAAACTTTTCCGTTTAGTCCGCATGCATTCTAAATGGAAAGAGATCTGTTCAGGATGAATCCGGATGTCTTCCATTCCGCCAGCATTCTGTTTTGTGACCAGACACAAAACCACTGCAAGCTGCGGTTTTGTGTCTGGTCATAAAAACTGGAAAAAAACGGAAAAAAAAACGGTTCTGGCACTGAAAACAATGTAAGTCAATGGTGACGGATCCATTTTTTAGAAGCCTAGAAAACCGGATTGACTTTCAATTTATTTAGTGACGGATCCGTTTTTTTCCATTTTGATTTCGCAAAATAACGGAACGGATGCATCCTGATGTGCAAAATCAAAACGGATCTGTTTAATTCCGGTATTGAGATCCTCTGCCGGATCTCAATACCGGAATTAACAATGCAAGTGTGAAAGTAGCCGTAAGAAGCACCTGTACAGCATGGGTGAGACGAAGGACGACATTTTTTAATATTTTTTTTAAAATAAAAATTTATTCTGCTTAATAAAAATAAAAAGTGCATTTGCCAGAAACCTTCGGGTAACATTTTGCCTGCTGCGTTGCCTGGGAGTGTTTGAAACACGTGTACAGGAAAGCTGAGTGGGCTTGGAGACACAGAAATTACGCATCTTACATCTGGCGCGGTATATGGGCCATACTCTATATCCATCTATATACCGTACACGGCATGATGACATCATTGTGCAATCAGCATGATAAAGGATTACACTTCTACACCAGATTTCTTATGTGCCAGGGATGACGATGCCCTCTCCTCCAAACATCTGGCATTGTTAGGATCACTACTGAAGAGGATATGATTCACATGAAGTGGGCATTTGGCCAGTCCAGGATCGTTTTCCATCTCTCATCACTTCTGAATTACCAATATGATTATATGTAGAAATGAATGACCTGTCTTCTTCTGGTTAATTTGTAATCTGAGAATTGGTCTCTGGCAGGTAGGGTTAGGTTCACACCTTGGATTGCGTCAGTCTTCTCATTCATTCATGGACCTCAATGATAAAAAATGTGATCATGAAGAAGAATGAAGACTGGTGCGCTTCGGCAGCAGGTTGAGTCCGACAAAAATGAATAGAATTGCTCCACTAAAAAAAGACTGTTCGAATCGGACTTCAATACATATTTCAGGGAAAATTTGATTTGTTGCAAAGCTGAATTTCCTCGTGCTTCATAGAAGCGAATCGATTTTCCCTGAAATGAGGTAACAATGGAAATGGAGTGCGTGCTCTCAGGGGCATCAGATACTTAAGCATTTGGCTGGCAGCTGCAGGGGTTCTGCTGGGGTGGTATAATGTGCTACACTATGGTGTCTTTGTATAAACCCAGAGTGCCATTACCACCTCTTTTGTACCCCCACTATCTGTAATGTATGATCATGTGTTGTCATAGATATATTTATTACCATATCCTGCAATGTGTATATGCATTTCCTTGTAAATGTTATGTTTACATGTGATGTGCCTGGCCTAACAGCGGGTGGCAGCAAATCTGAGCAGAGATAGTTTTCTCTGGAGAGGAACCTTCTAGTTCTTTCCCAGCCCTCTTTAGAGAGGGAGGAGTTTAGTTAGCCAGTCGGTCAGTCTAGCGTACCCCTCCTGGGGAAAGGTTGTGTGTTGGCTAGCAGAGCCCTGCCTGCTCTGCTAGGCCCCAGAGGCCCTGCCTCTGAAGTCCTTTATGGTTGCTTGTCCCCTCCTGGGCTTGCATTGCCTTCCAAACTAACAGAGCTTGACGTCAGGACAAGAAGTTCCTAGGATTAAGGACTAAAGTAAGAGACAGACTACAGACAGCTAAGCTAAGTTCCAGCAGAAGAGGAAGAGTTTCCCATTTACCCAGCCAAGCATAGCAGAGCTAAGAGAGCTACCGCATAGCAGAGCTGAGATTGTTGCAGAGAAATGGTTACCTGCACAGATTTTGCCAATACCTGTTGATGACCAAAAAAAAGCTTGGAAACTGTTTGGATTACTGTTTATGACAAGTAAAGCTGTGTTAAACATTACTACAAAGTCTGGACTCCATTTGTTCTACCTATCCATCATCCAAGTTTAACTACTCTTTTTACACTGCTTCGGACCTCATCACGTCTGGGATCCAACCATATCCAGGTAGAAACACCATGACACGTGTATACAACATCTACAGAGACTGTAGGCCTCCCTGCACCACACTGGAAATCCTACCCCTGGGTACCAACATTACCATCTACAAAGGGGACTCCATGTCCTTGTTGCTTAACTGCAACTGGCTTCACGATTACTTGCTCTATAAGAGGGACATATTTTGTAGAAACCTTCTAAGGGGCAAGGGATACCCCAGGCACGGCTAGTGGGCTTGTTGCATTTGGTTCTACTGGGGTGGCATTTTGTGCTGCACTATGGTATTTGATTCTGCTGGGGCGGTATTTTGTGCTGCACTGTGGTATTTGGTTCTGCTGGGACAGTATTTTGTGCTGCACTATGGTATTTGGTTCTGCTGGGGTGATATTTTGTGCTGCACTATGGTATTTGGTTCTGCTGGGGTGGTATTTTGTGCTGCACTATGGTATTTGGTTCTGCTGGGGTGGTATTTTGTGCTGCACTATGGTATTTGGTTCTGCTGGGGCAGTATTTTGTGCTGGACTATAGTATTTGGTTCTGCTGGGACAGTATTTTGTGCTGCACTATGGTATTTGGTTCTGCTAGGGCGGTATTTTGTGCTGCACTGTGATATTGCTGGCCCCATCTACTTCTGCTGTTCCTGCCTTCTTGTGTTTCCCTGCCTTCTGTTAATTTGGATTTGCCTACAAAATGGGGCCGCTTCAAGTTTTTTTCCCACGGCCACTTTAAGTTCACAGTCTGCCTCCGGGAAGAGGACATCATTATTACAATCCTAGAAAAAAAAAGCTTAATTTGACAAATTCTAAATAATAGTTTCATTTAGATGTTCCTACAATATAAGAAGCTATTAAAAATATGTTTTTATTTAAAGGTTATGGAGTTAATAAAAAAAAAGGTTACACTGAGTTTCAGACTACAATCTCCTAATATTCCACCTAATATTCAGTTTACATCCTGCTCCTGGTTTCAGACTTTTCTGCCTCTCACTTGACAAGGTGGATCTGTGTGTCCTGCAGAATACCTCATGTGTGGTGTCTTCCCTACCTACAGCCCGTGTGATCTGCCCCTTCCTTGGATCCTCTCCTCCACATTCTGATCTGCCATGTACAGCCTCCTCCTCCTACCTGATTCCTCTAACACTTAGAGAAGGGCAGGAAAGGGCAAAGACAGCCGTCAGAAACAGGAGCAAAGCTCGGACAGATTTATGTCAGATTCAGCAGCACCAGCAGCTAAGTGAAGAAGTTACACACATTCTGCAGAAGCAACATGGTAGGAAATATTTAGTGAAGACTATTTAGAAAGTTGCTTAATTTAGCATTTTGGAATCTGTGCAAAGGTGTCCATAGATTTAAAAAACAACAACCTTATGTATCCACAATGCTTTGCAGTACAATGCTGACTTGTTAAAAGAGTTGTCCGATGAGACAAAGTATTATATTGGTTTCCAAATGTAAATTAAACTTTTAATATTCTTTAATTGTGAAATCTTTAAGAATGTCCAGATTTCTGTGGTCCCAGAAGTTGAGCTTCCACGTTCGTTGTGACACACGCAGAGAGCGTCCTCCCTCTATGTGTCGGTGATTCAATGAAGGGGCTGGCTGTCTTGCTCAAATTATTAGCTAAGCCAGCTCCCATCATCATATCTGTTCCAGAAACATAGAAGGGGGGCTGGTTTAGCTATTGATCTGAAAAGTATATTTCAAAATGACTGGCTCAATCCAATGACGTTAATATCACATTTAATACGTAACAACTCTAAAGTACCTTGCATAAAACATCAATCATAAAAAAACATAATTGATAAAACAAATATCACAATATAAAACAATATGTTTGGTCACGGTCCCTCCTTAAATTCGTGGTGCGTAGCTCTCGCACAACCATATATCAGTGTAATTAGTGTAATAAGATCTATTGTGAAAATTTGATCCGAAAGTTCAATATTCTTAAGTTCTACTTCTTGAAAATATTGAACTTTCGGATCAAATTTTCGAGATAGATCTCATTATACTAATTACACTGATATATGGTGGTGCGAGGAGCAGGATTTAAAGAGGGACCGTGACCAAACATATTGTTTTATATTGTGATATTTGTTTTATCAATTATGTTTTTTTATGTTTATGTTTATGCTTAGTGGATTGAGCAGACTGGGCTATTTTGCAACGGTGAGCACCCTATATCCTGTATTGGTTTTAGCTATTGATCTGAGCCAGACAGCCAGTCCCTTCATCACATCATCGACACAGCTCTCTGTCTGTCTCAGAATGACAGTGGACGCTCCACTTCTGGGACCACAAGTCCGGCACTGAAATATGTAATATATATAAGTTTCATTAATTTACATTTGGAAACCAGTAAAATTTTCTTGGGGTTGGTTGGACATCCCCTTCAAAGAGTTAAGGGGACCTCTAATTGAAAGTATCTTTGAAAGGCCCATTAACACATGTCCAATCTAAAAAAACTTTTTTCCTCTAGTCAGTAGAAAAAGTGGGGGAGTGCAGAAGACGTGGCGGACACCCCTCTATGACATCCAACAGGGTCACAGTCCCTCAAAAACAGATCACTATTAAAAGGTAGAAATATGGTTCCTTCATACGTGAAATTGGCCGTTAAGTTAATTAGTGAACCCACAAACAGTCCATTTCTATCATGAGTTTCTTCGCTGCCCATGAATTGATAATAAGCCGTCATGCTGCGCCATACTTTTATGTTGTGTAGTACATTTTTGAATACATACCTGTCAAGTAGCGCTATAACATTCTTCTTGGGTCGCCCGATGTTAGGGCCATACAAATGTGCTCTGGAATAAGTCCGGATAGACTGCAGCAGATTCCTCAGCTGAACGTAGTCCTTTCCCAGCTGACTGCCATTCACAGCTCGGCTATTCAGCGCTCGGTAGTTGTTGGGTTCTGCAGGAATAACATGGTGCAATGAGTCGTAATATCCACGTCATGGACATATAGATTCATTTTGTTTTTTGTAGATAAACTGTATTAAGAAAAGCCCCCTCCTGAATGATATAGTAAAGGTGACCCCGGGAATGTGGCTGTCAGTGACCACCTAGCGGACTAGTCCTCTGGATAAGATCCAGCGACCACATCCGAGATCCAAGGACCACAGCTTGCGATGCCATTCTGTGCAGTTCCCATGCGTCTGGAAATACGAGTCTGTATGTGGCTTCTCAAAAAAAAGAGAAGAGGAGTAGCCTACATTTAGGAGCAGGGACATGAAGTACTAATGGTGGCTGGTGTGGCCATCCCTGGGACCTTTGACCACTCCAGAAAGGAGAATATGAGTGAGAGGTGGTCACCAATGCTTGCGGCTCTCTCCATTATAGCTCATGGAGGTTGATACAACAACATCTTCAGGGGAGAGGGCCATATGCATCCATTGTCTGCTCTTCTGTGTAGTGCTGATCGGGATACAAAGGGGTCCCCCAATCTCCTAATAGGTGGGAGTGTTGAAATGTCATAAGGTTATAGATGGTACGGCACTAAGTGTCTGATCTGCAGGATCTACCAGCGATTACGAAAATAGAAGCAGTGGTGATCATGAGACTTCAATGAGACTGCCGGAGAAAGCATCCAGCGTTGTACTCAGTAGTCTCAGAGAGGTGAATAGAGGGGGATGGGGGGCGTCACCTCTGGCTCTATTTTTGTGATCACATAGGGTCCTAATGGTTGGATTCCCAGAGATCAGACACGTATCCCCTATCCTGTGATGTTAGTGGGAAACTCCCTTTAAATTCTATTGTGGCCCCCAGGAGTAGTTCATTATGACAATGTAGCGGCTGTCCTCCCCCGGTATTCAGTAACAGTACGGATTGTGATCTTATTATTATCTCAGATGCATGGAAGGTGGATATCTTGAAATCTTGCTTCAGGAAAATAAACTGTCTAAGTAAGGATAAATGGAAGGCGGCCAGGATCCCAGGAACAGGTGTCTGTTGGCCAATGAATTTTGTGGTTATTTTTCTTGGTCTATAGCCCCAGTCTTCCTTTCTCATAAAAGTGGAGGAACAGAATGAACGTCATTCTCCTCCATGACCTCTCCTGGCCTGTTGGTGTGAAGCAAAACAACCTGACAGATGTGGCGGTGATATGTCATGGCCATTACCAAGCATTCGGGGCTCCTAAGAATTCCACTTTCATATCATTAGCCTGATCTACAGAAATAGTGCTGCTTATCTGACAATCAATCAGCCATCAGTGAAGGTCTATCAGGAGGTCCCATTAAAGACATGTTTTAAGCATACCCCTTGTAGATTACAATGGAGGGGGCTGAACTGACGTAGAGGATGAAGCTCTGAAGTCCTTTTCATTCTGGTCCATGGAAATATGGAAACAGCCGGGTTGTTTATATGACCGATTCTCTATGGGACACGGTGGTCAGCGGCTATCTATTCTGCCAGATCGTGGGTCAGGAGACCGCTGCTCTTCCATGGTTATCCACGCTAGTCTATAGGAGATACTGAAACAGCCAATGCTCTGAATTCAACCTCTGCCTGGATGTCTCGTAAGCGGGTAGAGGTCCCACCTAGTGTGTATATGGCGTAAAACTCTTTGAAGGGAAAGCCTCTTTTAATATTTGGTGATAAAGTGATTTTCCAGGATTTTACTACTGATGGTCTGTCCTCAGGATAGGCCATCAATATCTATCGGTGGGGATCAGATACCCTGCCCACCTGACCATTAGCTATTCTGCAGAAGCTCCAGGACCGAAAGTCTATGTAGGAAATTCGCAGTTCTTTCTATTGTGTAGTGAACGGCACTAGTTACTGCACTATTGGCTTCAATGGGAGAAGTGCTGCAGAAACCGGCTACAAAACCGATGACGCTGTGCAGTTCCGACACCAACTTCCGATGCTGGATCTATTCGGGAACAGCTGACCAGCAGGTCTGTGGGGTGTTGGATCACCGCCTATCAGATATTGATGGCCTATCCTGAGAATAGATCATCAATAGTAATATCCTGGACAACCCCTTTAATCACAAAAAAATGGCAACTTGTAAAATGATAGATAGATAGATAGATAGATAGATAGATAGATAGATAGATATGAGATAGATAGATATGAGATAGAGGATAGATAGATAGATAGATAGATAGATATGAGATAGATAGATAGATAGATAGATAGATAGATAGATAGAAAGATATAGAGATAGAATATATATATATATATATATATATATATATATAGAGAGATAGATAGATAGATAGATAGATAGATATGAGATGGATGGATAGATATAGAGATAGATAGATAGATAGATATGAGATAGATAGATAGATAGATAGATAGTAACCATAATCATCCTGTCAATGGCCAAAGATAATGTGAGGTGAATAGGAGTTTTATCCCATTCCGGTCATGACCATGGGGTCATGGGGTCAACTGCTGCCACAGTTAAAGGGGTATTCCGTTCTGTATTTTTTTCAATTTATTTGTTTATATAATAGGAAATCGTACCATTTTCTTCAAACTTACATGTATTTTGATTACATAGCTTTCTATCAGGTTGTTGATCCCAATCTGCACAGCATAGCCCATGAATCAGTCAGTCCTGTTTAATGCACCCATGAAACTTGGGGTCCGTCATGTGACACTCCACTAAGCAACAGTGTTACATGACATACTGTGCATGTGCTGGGTTAGCACACTGAGCCACTTCAATGAGATAACTACATAGGACTAATGGTGGAAACCATTGTGGCAATTACAACAACTACTTCACTGTATGTGTGTTTACATGGCTGCCAGTTTCCAGGTGATTTGTAAAATGGCTGCCTGTCCCTAGGTGATGTTGTCATGTTGTGAATAAAGTTAACTGTAAAAAAAAAAAATATTACAAACACAACACATACAGGGGAGACGGGGAGAACAATATCAGATGTGCTTCTATACTGACAGACATGAAATGCTGCTGCAGGCAATAATACTGTATATAATCTTATATATATATATCTACCAGATATATGACTTTCTCCATTTACTGCTATGGAACTTCCAAAAATAGCTGAGTGTGCTCGCTTGGCTATTCTGTGAAGTCCAATAGCAGTGAATTGAGAAAGCTGCACATGCGCACCATTCATGGCAGGCCCCGTTCTGGTTACTAAGGTGAGACCTGCACCTATCTGACATTTATGACATATCCTATTGAAATGCCATAAATGTCCAGATGGGACAACCCCTTTAAGGCACAGCAGCCAGCATTATATGTCTTATGGCAGAAAGTTATTAAAGGTGCACGCCAACAAAACCAATGATCATACAGCAGAGCAGCAGTGAGAGATCCCTGTGTCACGCTCCCCCCCTCAGACCCTGCATTAGGCATAACACAAGGGACCTGATTTTCCCCAAATGTTCCCTTAATGTCAGTAAAATATAGTAGTTTGGAGAGAATGGTGAAAATACAGTGAAATGGATGAGCTCCAATCCATACATCGTTCACTTGGGTTATGAACCCAGCATCTGGGAACGGCCGCCATGACGGGGACACGTTACACATGACATGATAGATGCAGCATATCGCTACACATTTGTGTACACAAGTATCAGGGATTTATTTCACTCACCATTCCCCAGTTCCCATGAAATGTTGTACTTCTTGCTGGCGCTGTATTTTAGTAAGCTGAGCACGCTGGAGCCGTTCCAAGAATTATCTGAGTTTCGTCGAAGAGCATTAAGTCCAAAAATCAGATGAAGTCCAGAGCAGTCAACAAAGTTATAGAGTTTGTCAAGAGACCTGGCTGGGAGGAAAGAGAAAGCTTGTAATGCACACAGCGTCTCAATGGGGAACCCAAGAGCCATCCAGCCGACATGATAAGGGGATTACATGTATTAGCTGCGGCTGCTCCTGTTATAGGCATGTTCTATCTAATTTATATACATATTATCTGTCTGTCTATTTATCTATCCATTGATCTATCGCAGCACCAAACGGAAATCTTACATAAAGAGAATAAATGAGGTGCAAGCCCAAGGGGACTAGACCTTTGCCCAGTATACAAAAAGTGCAAAAAGGCAGCACTCTCAACAGGATACAGTAAAAAATAACGTTTATTCACCTATGTGGACGCAACGTTTCGGCTCAACTTTAGAGCCTTTCTCAAGCTCTAAAGTTGGAAAAAGGTTTTAAAGTTGAGCCGAAACATTGTGTCCACATAGGTGAATAAACGTTATTTTTTTACTGCTGAGAGTGCTGCCTTTTTGCATTATCTATCTTTCTATCTATCTATCTATCTATCTATCTCATATCTATCTATCTATCTATCTATCTATACTTATATCTATCTATCTATCTATCTATCTCCTATCTATCTATCTTCTATCTATCTATCTATCTATCTATCTATCTCCTATCTATCTATCCACTATCTATCTATCTATCTATATATCTATCTATGTATCATTTATCTATCTATCGACTATCTATCTATCTATCTATCTCCTATCTATCCACTATCTATCTATCTATCTATCTATCTATCTATCTATTTATCTCATATCTATCTATCTATCTATCTATCTATCTATCTATCTATCCACTATCTATCTATCTATCTATCTATCTATCTATCTCGTCCATTATCTATAAACTATCCACCCATCTTTCTCCTATGCATCTATCCATCTATCTATCTACTTTCTTTCCTTCTTCCTTTCTTTCTATTTTTTTTTTCTGTCTCTATCTTTCTTTCTTCCTTTTTTCTCTCTCTATTTTTTTTTTTTCCTTCTTTTTTTTTTATCTACCTATTAATTTATCTCTACGTCTATGGATGTTGCAATCTCTAACTTGACACTTAACATATTAAACATTTGCAGCACAATGTAAATGGCCGCTTAACACAAGAATATCCACGCCGGATGGATTTACAATTACACCTTCTCGTTTTGTGGTGCAGTTTTTGAAGCCCAAAGCAGAGGTGAATCCTAAAGCGGAGAGTAAGTATAAAGGACGGACACTTTGGTACCAAAGAACGCATCAGAAATCCTCCTAACCATGGAAGCCCAGCCTAGAAGTCTAGGTAAAGTGCTACCCTTGTTTCTTCTATCTATAAATAGCTGCTTAGTGTGGACTCAATGGGCCGCCAGGAACTCCATGAATGTTTTCACTTTTTTTTTTCTTTTACTTTTTGAAAAATTGAGTATTATTTAATGGGGTCTCATCTCTGTTATCTTCCTCAGAAGAAATAGACTGTCATCTGGATTCTATCTCCTCCAGAGCGCTGACACCTGATACATTAAAGGGCTATGTGAACATCAAAATCAGAGCTGATGAAGTCCAGTTCCTCCTTTATCACCACTTACACCATCTAAAAAGATTATGAGAGCGCATAAATTATGTCTCTATAATACTGTAAAAATTTACACTTACTACATATATAACCACTTTAGCTCTGAAGAGGCAGCGGACTCCGATAAATGCGGGCCAGGAAGAGGGCGAGACAATGACTGGATCCTATCATGCAGAGCACACATCTGTATCGTATACAGCTCACAGCGGGATGTCATCTGCAGGTTAGGTCTGAGGATTCATTTGCAGTGCATGTCATTAACTAATGAGTCTGATTTTCACAAAATGACTATGAAGGATTTCACAAGCGGTAAACTATAGTAATGGAGAACCAGGAAAAATGAATAATGATACAGGGGCCCTAACACTCAACTGCGCATTTTCAGAAGCCCTATGGAAAGTATAAGGCCTCTTTCACACGGGCGTCATGTTTGACGCCCGGGTAAGAGGCGGGTGCGTTGCGGGAATATGCGCGATTTTTCCGCGCGGGTGCAAACGTTTGTAATGCGTTTTGCACACGCGTGTGAAAAATCGCCATGTTTGGTACCCAGACCCGAAGCCGGACCTCATCACTGAAGTCCGGTTTCAGGTAGAGTATTCTGGAGAATTGATTATTTTCCCTTATAACATGGTTATAAGGGGAAATAATAGCATTCTTAATAAAGAATGCTGTGTAAAATGAAGAGGAAGGGGTTAAAAATAATAAAAATTAACTTACCTTAGCCACTTGATCGTGTAGTTGCGATCTGTCTTCTCTTTTCCAGCTTCAGCTAAAAACTAAAGGACCTGTGATGACGTCACATCACCATGGTAAGATGGACCATGTGATTGGACCATGTGATGTGACGTCATCGCAGGTCCTTTAGTTCTTAGCTGAAGCTGGAAAAGAGAAGACAGATCGCAACTACACGATCAAGTGGCTAAGGTAAGTTAATTTTTATTATTTTTAACCCCTTCCTCTTCATTTTACACAGCATTCTTTATTAAGAATGCTATTATTTCCCCTTATAACCATGTTATAAGGAAAAATAATAAAGATCTGGTCCCGTTGCTAAGCAACCATGCGGGAAAATCGCACTGCATCCGCAGTTGCTTGCGATTTTCCCGCAGCCCCATTCACTTCTATGTGAAATACGCACAATATAGAGCATGCTGCGATTTTCACGCAACGCAGAAGTGATGCGTGAAAATCACCGCTCATGTGCACAGCCCCATAGAAATGAATGGGTCCGGATTCAGTGCGGGTGCAATGCGTCCTCCTCACGCATTGCACCCGCGCGGAAAACTCGCCCGTGTGAAAGGGGCCTAAGGAGCAACCCGATTGTTGCCAGGATCAAACTGCTCCATTGCTGTATGTCTCAATGCTCTTACAGTAAAGAACCCTTATACTGTATGATGATATAGGAATTTCCTTTCCTCTAAATGTTGTGGATACCTCCTTGTCATGTTTGCAGGCTTACGTATAATAAGAACATTAGACAGATATCTATCTATCTATCTATCTATCTATCTATCTATCTATCTCTCTATCTATCTAGCAATCTATCTAAAGAGAAAAATTCCACAGCACTTCCTTAAGTAGTGAAAAAAGATACTTCTTTATTTACCGGGTAAAAAGCGACGTTTCGGTGCACCCAATGGCACCTTTCTCAAGTTCACTGCTTGAGAAAGGTGTTATTGGGTGCGCCGAAACGTCGCTTTTTACCCGGTAAATAAAGAAGTATCTTTTTCACTACTTAAGGAAGTGCTGTGGAATTTTCTCTTTATATTCCTGCGGACATAGGGGACTGTCCTCACAGCCACTGGCACTCCAGATTTCAATTTGTAACCAGCTGTGCGATCTTCTACATTTTGTATCTATCTATCTATCTATCTATCTATCTATCTATCTATCTTCTATCTAATCTATCTATCTATCTATCTATCTATCTATCTATCTATCTAATCTATCCATCTATCTAATATCTATCTATCTATCTATCTATTATCTATCTATCTATCTATCTATCTATCTATCTATCTATCTCTCTCTCTCTCTCTCTCTATCTAATCAGCCATCTAACTATACATTGTTTTATAGCAGATATATTGTATACTTGAGATCATTGATTCATGTGCTTTTTCCATGGTCCTGTATGTGTATATCATTTTCATATCATATACTGTATATATATTTCAAATGTAAAAATAATTAAGCATATAACATAGACGACTTTGGCTTATATTCTACAATCCAATTATTCAAATGTACAACTGGCAGAGATAAAGGAAGACTAAAGATTGTAAGACTCTGACAAGACATGCTATGATCCACATCAGGCCGGGCAGAGTAATAAGTGCAGTGTTTATGTGCCTGTCGGGATCAGAGACTCTACTGGCAGAGGCTCTTCTTGGCAGGCAGCTTTTTGGATTCGCAGTCCAGCCCTATATCCAGACATTTCTCAAGCAGTTCATCATTGCATTGTGCATATGCATTCTTCGCTGTCATAACATTTTCCTCTGTGCCCCACCCCATTTGTCATGGTCCTGCCGCCGTCAGTGAATTCCCCACTATAAATAGTCCCAATCACCAAATCATTTATTTTATACTAAATCTGACCTCGAATGCTGACAAATACGTGAACACGTAGAAACATGTCACAGTTGTCGGCTTAATCACAGCTTCCAGAGCCCATTCATTAATAGCTGTGAAACCCACAGGTCAGCTGACAAACAAAATTTATTTAGGGGAATTTTGTATAAATTGTGCTTTGGGGCAAAAGGTATTTTCCTTTTTACATTTGTGAATGGAGAAAAATGTATTCCATAGAACATAATTTGTCTACAATAATTTCCCGAACGTCCGTCAAACCTCTTCTTACGGATTAGTATTTGTCACCCTCATATTAGAATAGTCTTCATGGAGGTCACCCCCTCGCACACAAGTACTAAATATTACCCCACAACAACAGCCAGCATGCTGCCATAAGCAGTTCAAGCCAGAGAGTACCCCAATAGGAAGCTCTAACCAAAGAGTGCCCCATTAGAAGACCACGTATAAAAGCAGGTTGTTTACTGTATAGACAGAAAAACAGGGCGCACCATAGGGTAAAAACGTATGGGAATTTGAAATGAACTCCAATTTAGGAGGCTCACCCTATAGTGTTGTGCAAATATAGGCACAACACTAATGAAGACGTGTCGGAGATGTATTCAATCCCCAATGTAAAAGGTAGGTATGCAGCCACGGATGCAGGTGTCCTCAGATGAGCTTGCCAAGGCCCACACAAAGGATTAGTATAAAGTGGAAGAAAGGAACATCCCTCGGCGCAAGAAACCAACCAGATGCGGATGATGAATCTTCAGAAATTTTTATTGCAAACACACTACGCGTTTCGGGGAATAAATCCCCTTCATCAGGTGTAAAATATTGCATTACAAATGGACAAACATACTGAGTAATATACACACACTAATGGTCACATGCATGCTCCCCTCTGAACTGACTTGCATGTGACCATTTATTCCCCGAAACGCGTAGTGTGTTTGCAATAAATATTTCTGAAGATTCATCATCCGCATCTGGTTGGTTCCTTGCGCTGAGGGATGTTCCTTTCTTCCACTTTCTATTAGCAGATCAAGCTAAAGAGTGCCCCATAAGTAAGCCTGGGCAAAAATGATGGTCCCTTTACCTTAATTGCACAGCCTTTTGAGGCAGTCACTGCAATCTAGCGATTTCGGTATCTCTCAATAAGGCTTTTGCACCTGTCCACAGGTATGGTGGCCCACTCCTCATGAGCAAACGGCTCCAGGCGTGAAGGGTGCCTTCTCCAGACCGCATGTTTCAGGTCCTTGCACAGATGTTCAATAGGATTTAGATCAGGCCTCATAGAAGGCCACCAGAATGGTCCAATGCTTTGCTCCTAGCAATTCTTGGATGTTTTTAGGTATGTGTTTTAGGTCATTATCCAGTTGGAGGACACATGACCTGGGACTGAGACCAAGCTTTCTGGCACTGGGCAGCACATTTCACTCCAGAATGCCTTGATAGTCTTGACATTTCATTGTACACTGCACATATTCAAGACACCCTCTGCCAGAAGTGGCGAAGCAGCACCAAAACATAACCGAGCCTCCTCCATGTTTGACAGTAGGTACAATGTTCTTTTCTTTGTATGCTTCATTTTTGTGTCTGTGAACATGGAGCTGATGTAAATTGCCAAAAAGCTCCAGTGTTGTCTCATCTGTCCAAAGGCCATTCTCCTAGAAGCTTTGTTGCTTGCCAATATGCATTTTTGCAAATTTCAGTCTCACTTTTTTATGATTTGCTTTAAACATTGGTTTCCTCCTCTGTCGTCTTCCATTAGGTCCACTTTGGCTAAGACAGCGGCGGATGGTGCGATCTGACGCTGATGTACCTTGACCTTGGAGATCATCTCTAATCTCTTTGGAAGTTGTTCTGGGCTCTTTGGTTACCATTCGTATTATCTGCCTCTTCAATTTGTCAACAATTTTCCTCTTGCGGCCATGTCCAGGGTGGTTGGCAACAGCAAATAATACGTGCAACTGTAGTAACAGGAACATCAAGCCATTTGAAGACTGTCTTAAAGCCTTTACCTTTCACATGTTTATCCATGATTTTCTTTCTAATCTCCTGAGACAACTCTCTCCTTTTCACTTCTTTTTACCCTTTAAATAAGTAGACAAGTTTGAAGACACCTGTGATGCTAATTTCAGGACACACCTTAGTTTAACATGTCCCTATGGTCAAATTATTTTTAATCTTTTCTAGGGATACTATTATTTTTGTCAGGGGAAATTTCATTAGTTTGTTTTTTTAAATTCAAAAACAATGGCTGATTTGCATTAGTTGATTTTCAGTAAATTTTTATTTATCATTACTTTTGTCAGTTTCTAGTTATTGCAGTGACCATTGTGGGGTTTTTCTTTCTTTAAAGGGGTTCTGCACTTTGTTGAAAACTGATGATCTATCCTCTGGATAGATCATCAGCATCTGATTGGCAGGGGTCCGACACCCGGGACCCCCGCCAATCAGCTGTTTGAGAAGTCAGCGGCACTCCAGGAGCGCCGCGTCCTTCTCACCGTTTACCACCGGCCCAGTGACGTCACGACTAGTATCAGCTGGCCTGGGCGCAGCTAAGCTCCGTTCACTTCAATGGAGCTTAGCCGCACCCAGGCCAGTTGATACAAGTCGTGACATCATTGGGCCGGCGGTAAACAGTGAGAAGGCCGCGGCGTTCCTGGAGCGCCTCTGCCTTCTCAAACAGCTGATCGGCGGGGGTCCTGGGGGTCAGACCCCTGCCGATCAGATGCTGATGATCTATCCAGAGGATTGATCATCAGTTTAAATAAAGTGCAGAACCCCTTTAATGGAAGGATACCAACCACCATTTTGTCCACGTACGTATTTACTTATAGACTTATGGTATATGTGCATAATCATAGATGCGAGGCAGTATATTCACTTAGGTGTGAGGCAGTATATTAACTTATATACTATGAGAAGACTAGAAGAGATGTACCACGTAAACTGCCAAGCTCCTGGGCTTTTTTTTTTTATATACTTTTTTTAAATATATAAATTTACTGTTAAATATACATAGTATCATATCCAGTTTAACACATAAATACAGTGCGAGAACTAATATCACTGCATAAATACTGCACCAGAATCAGTCATTACATTAATACCGCACCAGAACTAAGCTCATTACATGAATACAGCACCAGGACCAAGCTCATTACATGAATACAGCACCAGGACCAAGCTCATTACATAAATACAGCACCAGGACCAAGCTCATTACATGAATACAGCACCAGGACCAAGCTCATTACATAAATACAGCACCAGGACCAAGCTCATTACATGAATACAGCACCAGGACCAAGCTCATTACATAAATACAGCACCAGGACCAAGCTCATTACATGAATACAGCACCAGGACCAAGCTTATTACATAAATACAGCACCAGGACCAAGCTCATTACATGAATACAGCACCAGGACCAAGCTCATTACATAAATACAGCACCAGGACCAAGCTCATTACATGAATACAGCACCAGGACCAAGCTCATTACATAAATACAGCACCAGGACCAAGCTCATTACATGAATACAGCACCAGAACCAAGCTCATTACATGAATACAGCACCAGAACCAAGCTCATTACATGACTACAGCACCAGAACCAAGATTATTACATGAATACAGCACCAGGACCAAGCTCATTACGTGAATACAGCACCAGGACCAAGATCATTACATAAATACAGCACCAGAACCAAGCTCATTACATAAATACAGCACCAGAACCAAGCTCATTACATGACTACAGCACCAGAACCAAGATTATTACATGAATACAGCACCAGGACCAAGCTCATTACATAAATACAGCACCAGAACCAAGCTCATTACATAAATACAGCACCAGAACCAAGCTCATTACATAAATACAGCACCAGAACCAAGCTCATTACATGAATACAGCACCAGGACCAAGCTCATTACATGAATACAGCAACAGAACCAAGCTCATTACATAAATACAGCACCAGAACCGAGCTCATAACATGAATACAGCACCAGTACCAAGCTCATTACATGAATACAGCACCAGTACCAAACTCATTACATAAATACAGCACCAGAACCAAGCTCATTACATAAATACAGCACCAGAACCAAGCTCATAACGTAAATACACTAGCTTGGCCAAGCTTGCATGTGTTCTCAATAGGGAAAAGTGTTTATGAGGCCATCAAGGGGGGATTGGGACACTTCCATACACATTAGATGGCCAACTGCTCCCACTAAATTGTCAGGTTCAACCAACATGCATCTAATATGTATCACCACCTTGATGGGCTCATTCTATGCAAAACATTCTACATTTTTAAACCTTGTATGTAATTCATTAGAAATGTAGTATAGCCATTGAGTTATTCAATAAAATCTGTCTGTATAGCACCATTATTCATTATTTCTCTGTCCACTTTATTAACATCACTGAGGTGGTCGCACGTGCTTAACGAAAGAGTTATAGCAGAAAGACCTCCCGAGCTGTGATAGCAAGAGGGAAAAGATATACCCCCTCAGACACCAGCTTGAAAAATATCTAACAGAGCATTTGGAGCAATTTTAATGGGGCGATTTTGGGATCCATGTGAGGTAAAGGGCTGGTTCTAGCTTTGTTAGAAAGAGACTGTCGGGTACGATATGACGTCTGGTTTTTATTTTTTTAAATTAATGATGGGAAAACCCGATTAACAATCCTCGGCTTATTCGATAAGACTTATCTTTCAGCATGGGCATTGTGTTCAGTCCCTGGTTTTTGCCTTCTGCTCCACAATTATACTTCAATAAGCACTCTCAAAATGCATAAAAACAACTGTATGTAAAAAAAAAAAAATTGTTGCAGTCCTAGAAAATTTACTAAAGCTGTTTCTTTAGGGAAAATTGCTAAATTGTTTATACCTGTATTTCTGAATTTAGCCTGAAATAAAATAGGTTCCTCTTCGATCTCCTGGGTCCAGTACCAGGGCTGTATTGTGGCATTGTGGTTTGTAAAGTCAGGACTGTGACGTGCAGTTGTATAGGATGTGTAAACATTTGTGTCAGACTTATGGTCTTGAGAAAGGATCATGGACGAAAAATATCAAAGGAGTTGAAAGGAACCTTTAAGGGGGGGCTGCCATTCCTCTTTTGCACACTTCCTAGCCTCAAAAAAACATCATGAAGTTTCATAGAAGTTCTGGATAATTTTTTTTCAGGCTAATTATGTCCTTGTTCTCTCCGACACTCTCCATTTTCAAGAAAGAGGTGTTGGTACGGGGTCGAGAGACGCTTCAGTTTTAAGTGGAATCAGGTGTCCTTTTCCCTGTAGGGATGTCTGGAAAATGTCGGGGTCCTCTGAGTAACAGGTACTGGCAGATCCGTAGAGCGAATTTTAAGAGAATTTTGCTGCTGCGAGACTTGAAGGCTGGTAATGATGTTATGAAAATTATTCACATGAAATGCAAACTTTTCTACCCAAGAACTTCAATAGTTACCAATTTTATTCAGTTTCTGTGCAAATCCCAGAGGAGATGAGTTCCTTTATGTTGGTTTGTATGAAATGGTGAATGAATTTCTTTATTTAAGCTCCCTCTCCCCCCCCCACCCCTCCCATCTCTCTTTCCTATTCATCCTCCAACACAGGAGAATCTTGAAGCTTTCAGGCCCCAATTCAAAATATATGGCAGGGCCCTCGCCTATTTTATAACACTTATGTCAAATGCACTATTGGGCCCCTCAGGCACCAGGTCCCAGATGGGACGGATACCTTTACACCCACTTACACCAACCAGTTACCCTCCAACTCACACTGTAGGGCCGTTATTGGAATAATTATGGTTTCAACAGGATAGGACTCCTGTGATATCAATATTTCATGTAGACACAGGAGAGATTATTGGATATTTCCCACAATTATGGCATTGAAAAGTCCCAAAATATGGTGCATGCTAAATCTGTGCAAAAAGGTGCGACATTTCAATGCTGTTTTAAATTTCTCCATTTTTCAAACGTGATAGGAAAATTTTGCAGGGTTTGAAAGGAGAGGATTGAGCCTCCAACAGATCAATACAATTGCTATCATTTGCACCAGGAATTAGCACAATTTATAGAGAACTCCTTTGCCTTCTCATAGCAGGTTTAAGTACAATTTCTGGCATATGGACAGCCACAGATGCCCCAGATTAATAGATGACTAGAGATAAGCGAATTTTTCAAAAATTCTATCTGGTAGGTTTGCAAAAATTTTTGAAAAAATTTGGTTCAATCCTAATTTATTTGCAGCGAATCGCATTAATAAATGGCTATTTCCTGGCTACAGAGAGCCTTTATAGTGGTGTAGAACACTGTGTATTGCAGTAACAGACATAGGGAGTCTGCTGTGGTAGTGAACTAATACTGGAAGTCAGTATGACATGCAGATGACAGCCGTCGCTCTTAGAATCACTGCACACTTCACTTATTTGGGCAGTCACAGAGCCAAAACTGACCAAAAAACTGAGTATGAACTCAGCCTTACAGGTAGATGTTAGCATCAAGAAGAAGCGTACTCTGGCTCCTTGGATATGTTTGCATCTGTAGCATTTTTTTATGCTGTCTTAAAATGATTGTGTTCTCCTGAGACGACACACTGTATCTTTTGTTTTGGGACAATCGATTAAAAAGAAGAAGCGCACTCCTTTTACACAGTCATCAGCTGATTCCACATAGATGTCTACAGAACCTGTTCTATTAAACGCTTATACAAGTAGAGCCCCCGACAGAGTGGAGAGGGTGTCAGCAGTAAGTTTGTGTCAATGTGACTGATTATTTTGCCCTTCCTCTGATCCGTCAGAACAATAACCCCAAAAAACGGATCCTGTCTGTTGAGCATCCGCGTTCACTCGGTCAGCATTTGGTCAGTAATCCATCAGTATTGCTAATGCCAAAAAAAAACAGGAGTGGATCCAAAACAGAGATGACACGTGAATGAGTGGCCCACAGAGTGGCCCAATGACAGAGTGTGGAGGTGGTGGCAGCATCAGGATGAGGCCACAGAGTGGCACAATGACAGTGTGGAGGTGGCAGCATCATTATCAGGAGGCCACAGAGTGGCAAGGTGACATAGTGTGGAGGTGACAGCAGCATCAGGAGACCACAGAGTGGCAAGGTGACATCGTGTGGAGGTGGTAGCAGCATCAGGTGACCACAGAGTGGCAGGGTGACACAGTGTGGAGGTGGCAGCAGCATCAGTAGAGCACAGAGTGGGGAGGTGGGTGGCAATACGAGTACCAGCTGAAGATGGTGAGTGAAAGAAAGAGCACTTGGCATCAGATGTGTGGCATCAGTCGGGTAGCAGCATCAGAATAGTAGCTGAGGCAGGTAGCCAGAAGAAACTGGTCTCTTTTGTCAAAGTGTTGGTGTGATACCATGGATTATCTAGTCTGATGGATCAGGCATTGGTGGGTGGAAATCCTGGCTGATCCACGCCTGATTCATCTGACGAAGTTCAGTCTCTCCACATTTTGGGTGGACAGGCGAGTTCTTCTTGGGATAACTATTGCCCCCGCCACACTAAAAAGCCACTCTGATGCCACAGTAGTTTGGCTGCCCAGTAGTCCAGCGGATCTTCAATGTGCGGGGGCAGGGTACTGTCCTAGTATGCCACCACCTGCTGGTTCAGGTCCTGCTCCAGGTCTACCTGCTGCTGCTTGTGAGTAGTTTCTTCACTAGGCAGGTAAAGAAAGCTGCTTATCAGCGACTCTAGACTCAAGTTTCTGCTGATAGAGCTAGAACTGCTCCTAACCCCCATCCTGCCACAGCACCCATGACAGAGGAATGTGAGCGCAGAGGGTCCCCCCCGGTTAGATCTGCCCAGGCAAACGAGGTGCAGAACAGCGTGACACAGCCGTGCCCTGCACATGTGGTATGCTGGAGGGGCACTGTGAATTGTCCCTGCAGTGGAGGCTGCGGACACGGTGTGGAGGATGAGGAGGCAGAGGCGGACATTGTCACAGGACCAACGGCGTGAGAATGTGGAGGAGGAAGCGGCATCACCCGGCCAAATTGCTGGTGTGGTTGGGCAGGAACCACATTTACCCAGTGAGCCGTAAAGGACATATATTGTCCTTGACCATAGTTACATCAACCAACCAATTTTCCCAAAAAAGGCTGTATCACAAACAAATTTCACCAATGAATGGCTAATCGACGTAATTCGGTTCATATACAAGAAAGTCTACAAGCACCCATCAATTTTCCCTTATTCTTTTTTCTATTAATACACAAAAAAAATATATAACAATCACAATTAACCTCAGAATGGCTAATAGGATGTAAGTATCTATCCTTTCAATACACCCTGTAAATGGCTGTAGTACAATGGAACTTCCCCGCTGAACGTCAAATATTTTTTTTGCCACTAATACACGCCAAAAAGGGCTATAGAACATATCCGCTGAACCGCAAATATGTATTTTTTTTGCCACTTATACACGCCACAAAAGGCTTTAGAACATATAACTGCACCACTGAACGGCAAATATATTTTTCTTTTTTTCACTTATACCTGCCAAAGAAGGCTTTAGAACATATAACTGCATCGCTGAACGGCATATATATTTATCTTTTTTCCACTTATACACGCCACAAAAGGCTTTTGAATATATAACTGCACTGCTAAACAGCATATATATTTTTCTTTTTTCCACTTATACACGCCACAAAAGGCTTTAGAACATATAACTGCACCGCTGAATGGCAAAAATATTTTTATTTTGCCACCATTACACACCAAAAAGGGCATTAGAACATATAACTGCACCGCTGAACGGCAAATATATTTTTCTTTTGCCACTAATACACAACATAAAGGGCTTTAGAACATATAACTGCACCGCTGAACGACAAATATATTTTACTTTTTCCACTAATACACAACAAAAAGGGCTTTAGAACATATAACTGCACTGCTGAACAGCAAATATACTTTATTTTGCCACTAATACATGACAAAAAGGGCTTTAGAACATACTACAGCACCACTGAACGGCAAATATATTTTTCTTTTGCCACTAATACACTCCAAAAAGGGCTGCAATTATACACGCCTCAAAAGGCTTTAGAATATATAACTGCACCGCTGAACGGCAAATATATTTATCTTTTTTCTACTTATACACAACACAAAAGGCTTTAGAATATATAACTGCACTGCTGAACGGCATATATATTTTTCTTTTTTTCACTTATACACGCCACAAAAGGCTTTAGAACATATAACTGCACTGCTGAACAGCAAATATATATATTTTTTTCCACTTATACACACCACAAAAGGCTTTAGAACAAATAACTGCACTGCTGAATGGCAAATATACTTTGTTTTGCCACTAATACATGACAAAAAGGGCTTTAGAACATATAACTGCACCGCTGAACGGCAAATATATTTATCTTTTTTCCACTTATACACGCCACAAAAGGCTTTTGAATATATAACTGCACTGCTGAACGGCATATATATTTTTCTTTTTTTCCGTTTATACACGCCACAAAAGGCTTTAGACCATATAACTGCACCGCTGAACGGCAAAAATATTTTTATTTTGCCACCATTACACGCCAAAAAGGGCATTAGAACATATAACTGCATCGCTGAACGGCAAATATATTTTTCTTTTGCCACTAATACACAATAAAAAGGGCTTTAGAACATATAACTGCACCGCTGAACGACAAATATATTTAACTTTTTCCACTAATACACAACAAAAAGGGCTTTAGAACATATAACTGCACTGCTGAACAGCAAATATACTTTATTTTGCCACTAATACATGACAAAAAGGGCTTTAGAACATACTACAGCACCACTGAACGGCAAATATATTTTTCTTTTGCCACTAATACACTCTAAAAGGGCTGCAATTATACACGCCTCAAAAGGCTTTACAATATATAACTGCACCGCTGAACGGCAAATATATTTATCTTTTTTCACTTATACACAACACAAAAGGCTTTAGAATATATAACTGCACTGCTGAACGACAAATATATTTTTCTTTTTTTCACTTATACACAACACAAAAGGCTTTAGAAAATATAACTGCACCGCTGAACAGCACATATATTTGTCTTTTGCCACTAATACACAACAAAAAGGGCTTTAGAACATATAACTGCACAGCTGAACGGCAAAAATATTTTTCTTTTGCCACTAATACACTCCAAAAAGGGCTGTAATTTTTCCACTTCACCACACAACGCCTAATAAGCCCTTTTTTCCCACTAATACAAGCCAAGAAATGCTTTAAAAAATATAACTGCACCGCACAAGGGCAAATAAGACATAGAAATATCTCCTTGTAATAAACCCTGTCAATGGCTGTATCAAACTGCACTTGTACCCCAATAACAAGAATGGTTTGCTGGAATTACAGAGCTGTATAATGACAATTTGGGTCCCCAGTCAGAGCAGCAAGGTGTAATAGGATTTTTCCTATTACCCAGGCTGTAAACTTCCCTACTGAACCCTGTTCAACATAAATGCTGTGGAATGATTCCTCCTTATCCTTTTCCTAAACCTTGAATAATTTTTACCTGAACTTCAAAATCTTTTTTTTAGCACAATTAAGTCTTCCTATCACTGTCCCTAGCGCCTGCTGACGTCTCTCCCTGCACTAAGTACACTGGAAAATGGCAGAATCCAAGATGGCTGAGGCTATTTATAGGGCTGTGACATCACAAGGCTGGCTGCTGATTGGCTGCATGCATGGCATTATGGGTGATCCCGCCTTCCCAGAGTTCCTTGCTCCATGTCCTCAGACGTGCAGCAGCCATTTTAGAAAAATATGCGATTCGTTACCACGAAGCATGAGGAAATTCGGATCAGCTGCGAATCGAATTTTTCCTGAAATTCGGATTTATTTCAACTTCGATTCGCTCATCTGTATAGATGACCAACTCCAACGTATTTTCACTTATTTTAGTGGTTTAGGTGGTCATCCTATGAAAAATATTCTACATTTTTCAAACCAGCATCTGGATCTGAATACTTTTGTAATTGCATGCAATAAAAAATGTAGTATAGCCACTGAGTTATTCACTGAAACCTATCTGTATAGCGCAACCTACTGTCTGCACTTTTTCTAAATTCTTTGTCCAGCTCACTCAGATAGAATCACATGCTCAGTTCTATCTTTTAACTGCATCTACTGTAGCTATAGCTGAAAGGACAAGCCTCCTGAGAAAGTACACGCCTGTGAGCAGCCAGTTTGAAATAAATCTAGCCGAGCAATTGAAGCAATGAATGTGGAGATCTCTGGATCCATGAGAGGTACAGTTCTAGTTCTAAGTTTTTTTTGTCATGGGATAAACTCTTTATTTGTTTATTTATTTTTTTATTTTATGCCCCTGTCATATTCCTCTATTGAGGTCAATTGCTACAAAACATTATGGGTCTCTTTGCCTGAAAAACACAGCAAAAAGCCAAATCACATCACAACCACTGGACGGCCAGGCACAGCAGCAAAGAGGATAGACAATTTTTGCAGAGGCACACAAGCACTTTATAAATTAATTATATTATTACTGGTGTAAGAAATGCACTTACTATGTACTGGAGGGAAGATGTGGCTGTCATACACAGACAACAGCAGTCTGAGATGATGAGTATTCTACAGGGTTCAGGCTCTAGATAGGGAAGGGGCCTCTGCACTGAGTTAAAAAGTACACTGAGTTCTGGATGGAGAAGGGGCATCTGCACTGAGTTCAGAAGTACACTGAGTTCTGGATATAGAAGGGGGCTTATGTGTAACACCCCAGAGGTGCCTGCCAGAATTTATGCCAAAGCCTGCTGGTAACCAAGAAAAAGTTGTAAGATTGTTTCCTGATGAAAGTTTATTCAAGTAAAGCTGTTTCAACTTCAGCACAAAGTCCTTCAACAAATCCTTCAACTTTTCACCCTATTTGCACTGCTTACGGACGACAACGCCTGGGGTACAGGATATCCAGGTAGGAGCACCGTGACACGCGCACAGCCACATCTAAAGGGACATTATAGGCTACCCTTACACCACTTTGGCATTCCTACACTGGGTACCACTTACCACCAACACCATCTACTTAAGGGGACTCCGTCCTCTCTTGCTTCAATGCAACTGGTGTCACGACAAAAACTCTTATTAAAAAGGGATCCCTGACGCTTGTCCAGTCCGCTGCATATGCACTGAGCTGAGAAGTACACTGAGCTCTGGATGGGGAAAGGGCCTCTGTACTGAGTTCAGAAGTACACTGAGCTCAGAATCACCATGAGCTCTGGTGCCAGTTAGTGAAGAAGTACACACTCACTTCCTTCAGTCCCTCTCCACTCACTGTTACTAGGATTCACCTAGTAACAGTGAGTGGAGAGAAAAAACTTCTAGAAGGGAGACCCCTAGTGGCAGAGATTTGAGAAGTGTTTTAGGGTTTTACTACATTAATTTTTTTTTATCAAAGTTATTAATTAATTTGTTCAGGATCACTTAAAGTGACCTTTGAGAAGAGTATTTTGGTCCCTATTTCTAAAACAAAACCAGGAGCAGGTACGAAACCTTCTGGAAAAAGTGCAAATCTTTCCATTATAGATTTTTTTTTTGTAGGATCATCTCCTAGTGTAGGCTTATCAATTCTGATGCAAAATACTGACCAAATACTGACCGTGAGATGGTGCAAACGTTAATTCTGTTTTACTGCACTTACAGTATTTACAAAGTCACAATCTCAAATTTTGAGATTTCTATCTTCTATTTCTATATTCCAGAAGATATACACGCTCACGCTAGGCTACCTGCCAAACCCTTAACCTGTTAATCTAATGGGCCCTGTGGTCTCCACTAATCCTTTCAGTTTAGTTTTTAATGGCTCTACTAACCTGCAGGTGCAGCAAGAAAGTCAAACCATAAACTCACACACACTGCAGAGGTAACTGTACATCTTGAGGTGAAATGTCTGGAAATACTAACATTTTGGCACTACTCCGCTGATCAGCCTGCAGTTAACTATGGTGCTCTTGTATGCATCTATTACGTGTTATTCCTGGCAGCCAGCTCTACCCAGCAAATGTTGAATTCACAAGAATCACATCTCATTATAGTTTGCTTTAATGTCGTAAATGGGATGCAACCACCTGTAAATCCAGAAACATAAGTACACTGATCAGATTTATTAGATCAGAGCCTAAACTAGGCTTGTGTCTCCACCCAAACCTAAAGCATACCTGAGTTTTCAAAAAAGTTTGCATATTGGCTGTGCTTCTTTGTACAATCATAACTGTGAAGGAATATGTCTTTTTTTGGGCTTCCTTAATGTCTTTTCCAGCCATGTTATTCCCTGTTTCAGCTGCTTGGCTAGATGCATTTCACTCAGAAGCAGGGGGCATCTACCTTCTGTGAAATCTTCCAGCACTGTACTGCTGGGACGTCTTTTCCCTTACTTCTCACTGTGTTTTTTTTATAGGAGGCTCCTATAATGTTCAGAAGCAGTGTAGAAGCAGTTCTTCTATCGGGCTTAGGATCTCAGCTAGGTCTGACATGCCCTCATTTCCTGTGTCTCTGGTACTAGCAACGAATCATGCCTTATAAAGGAAGGCTTTTTTTTTGCTTATACCCATAAAAATTAAACGCGTGTCTACCCCGAAAAGGTTAACCATAGAAAGTGTAACATACCCTACAAAAATAAGGCATGTTACAGTTACGTCAATGCAAATATTAAAAAAAGACAAAAAAAATTGTTTAGTATTAAAGCCCAAAAAGGTCTGGTCCTTCAGGACTTAATTCTCATAGTAATAATGACAAATATACTCTACACCCTATACATTAAAACTGATCTTAAACCTAAGGGATCACTATAAATTCCTCTCTCCAATGTAAGAGTTTCATCCCGTGGAGTGAAAAAACAAGACATCTATCAATTAAAGAGCACAATGTGTACAGAGGTAGCAAAGTTTATCTTAAATGGGTATTCCCAACTGGGATATATATATGGCATATCGACAACTCTGGGACCCGCTCCAATCTCAAGAACAGGGCACATTGCTCTCCATTCACTGCTATGGGACTCCTGAATTTGGCTGAGCCCGCTAGCACGGCAATTTTCAGAGATCCCATAACAGTGAGTGAGAGGATTTCACAAATGTGCGATGTGCTCTTAGGAGTCTGCATCCTTCAGGCAGGAGACAATCCCAGAGATGGGACCTGCACCTATTATACATGTCCTATCGATATGCCATAAATGCCCAGGGTGGGAATACCCCTTTTACCGCTTGAGTAAAATGCTAATAACATAGCGTGTGGCCACCTATAATCTTATGAATATCTATGAATGTCTATGCAAATCACATACTGTAGGTGTGCAACGATAGTGGTGTTGAGCATCACAGGGATAAGGACAACCTTTGCTGCATCTGTATATGAAGACACATTGGGGGAGGACTGCCAGTTGGTGCCATGGATAAAGACTGGTTCTCTTTGTAGCTGCTCTCATCTGTGACTCAGAATTATTTGAGGTATTTGAAAATTGGTTTTCAAAAGGTAAAACCACATGGGGTTGCATTGGTGTGGCTGTGCTGTGGCATGCGGCCGCTGGTCTTTTTAATTGATATCTTGGCTGAATAATTTTGAGCTTATAGAAGGAAATGGGCGCAAATCACTGTGGTTTTTGGCATCATCATCGGCACATCAATAGTGCCTTGTGGGGTCTCATATGTGCCCTCATTGCTGAAAAAAGTTTTAATATATGAAAATGAGCCCTAAGAGCAATAGGGGCATTGCCATTACACCTAAAGGCTCTGCTCTCTCTGCAGCTGCCACGCCCCCTGCACTTTGATTGACAAGACCAGGTGTAATGATGTTTTCACTGCCTGACTGTCAATCAAAGTGGAGAGGGCGTAGTAGTTGAGGAGCCTCTAGGAGTAATGGCAACGCCCCCGTTGCTCCTAGAGGCTCATTCGCATATATTAAAACTTCATTTTTCTCAGCAATGCCGGCACATATGAACATGGGACCAAGTGCACATGTAACAGGTCAGCCAATGTCACAGGTACAAATCTGCTAACGGATTCCCCTTAAAGACCTCTATTCCTGTGTAGCCATATTGTATACCCCAACCATGATAAAGTCGACCGTTTGCAGCACTACTTTCCATGTATTTCTCAATGGTATAATAAAAGCTAAAAAAATAAATGGCTGGAGCCTTTGTGAAAGTGATCCTTCTAAAATTCAATCCAGGCAAGTAACACGTAGAGTGCAGACAAGCCTCTAAAAGGACAAGCTCGTTCTCTGGCGCTCAAATCTGTTTCTGTCATGCACGGTATTTTCATCTGGTGAGATGCACGGCCGTCACCCATGTAATGACAGATATCGCACTGCAGCATTTCCGTATGACGTTTAGAACATTCTTATGATAACGATAAAACTTTTCCCGTCTATCAGAAAGCAGCTCAATTAGTAACAGAAGAGGAGTCACCCCGGGGGTGGGAGATGATGGAACATATAAAATAACAAGTATCTGGGCTTCGTCTTCTATGACTGCTGAAAATGGTAAGCGTCCCTGGAATAATATTAGTCATAATGAAGGGTCTGTCAATTCATATTTCATATTCACCCGACTTAATTTATCAATTATCACGTCTTCACGTTTTCCGTGTCCAACACCCAATATTTGCAGTGGTGCTTAACATGTGAAAGTTCATCATTAGTGTTGAGCGAAGCATTCAAAGTGGAATTCGGTCCAAAGTTTAGCAAAACTTCGATTTGCAGCCAGCGGATTGGCTGGCTGCACGTGTCGCAAAGTGGAAGTAAGAAGCCCGGGAAACGTAAGAACACGCTGTGCAGCCAGCCAGTCCGCAGATAGCCATCCCCTGTGATGTCACAGTCCTATAAAACCCTCATCCCTTGTGGTCTCCAACATTGTCCTGTGAGCTGAGCGCATACTGAGAGACATAGCAAGCGCTCATGCGCTAGGGACAGTGTTGCTGAAAATGATTAATGGAAGAATATTGGAGAGGGAGAGTGCAGGGAGAGACTAGGGAGACTGCAGGGATAGTGCAGGGAGACTTATTCTGCGTCAGTTTTATTTACTTATTCCTACATCAGCCATAAATGTAATTCAATACCAATGAGATGGAAGCCTTTATTATTCCACCTCCTGCATGCCAACCAATACCATCCAGTCTCTACCCCTTAGGGGGGCCAGATCTTAATGATGACCATCCTCATATTTTGCTGGCTTTACTTTTTTCAAATCATCCTTTTTGGTCTCCAAGTCCCAGAAAAGTCAGCAAGATGCAGAGAGAGGAGGAGCTGGATTTTCCTGATGACATATGCTCATCGATATTAGATGATGTGGAAAAGGAGGAAAAGCAGATGGCAGAAGAAGGGCTCCCACCTGTAGGGCAGGAGAGCGCTGGGGTTGGAGAAGTGGGTTTGCCAGCATATTGTGCCGCCCCCTAACAAGCCAAACCCCGTACCAGCAACACAGCCCCTGTTTAAAGATGCTGCACGGCCATTAACAGTGAAGGGCTATACAAGGCTGACTTCATTATTAAACGAAAGGCAGCTGCGGGCAAATTGGCCTTGCGGTTCTTCACCGAAGCATGGCCGCAACACGGCTGCTCTTAGGCAGAGTGGCCTGGGTATGCCTGATTTATTGTGATTTGTCACAAATAAATTTGTAACAAAATTAATTTCTTGGCTAACTTTGGCGAAGTTGCCAAATCGAATTTTCAAACTTCCCTCATCTCTATTTATGTTAAGGTGAAGACAAAGACAGTAGAGATAAAGATATAGTAACCTTCTAATAATGATCACAATCACTAAATACAATGATACTAATACTAACAAAAAATGTATCTAGTAACTGTCCAAATTAAAGGGCATCTGTCAGCAGTTTTGTACCTATGACACTGGCTGACCTGTTACATGTGCACTTGGCAGCTGAAGACATCTGTGTTGGTCCCATGTGCATTTGTGCCCGCATTGCTGACAGAAATTGTGTTTAAATATATGCAAATTAGCCTGTAGGGGGCGTTGCCAGTACACCTAGAGGCTCTGCTCTCTCTAAAACTGTTGAGCCATTCCACTTTGATTGACAGGGCCAGGTGTGATGACGTTTTCACTGCCTGGCCCTGTTAATCAAAGTGGAGAGGGTGCTCAGTTGCAGAGAGAGCTGAGCCGCTAAGAGCAGCACCCTCATAGAGTCTCATTTACATATATTAAAACATCACTTTTCTCAGCAATGCGGGCACATATGAACATGGGACCAACACAGATGTCTTCAGCTGCCAAGTGCACATGTAACAGGTCAGCCAGTGTCATAGGGACAAACCTGCTGACAGATGCCTTTTAAGACTACAGTACCTGCACATACTGCGGATTTGCAGGCAGAAAATCTACATACATGAAAACTGCATTAAAAATGCAATAAAAACACACTTAAATCTGCACTATTTATCAAATTTTTTATGTTTTATGCATTCATGTGTTTTTTGGTGCAGATTTTCTGTTTATTTTACCAACCCCATTGAAGTCTATGGATATATAACCCCTATACATAAGGTACAGAATTGCACATGCTTTGGATTTTTAAAATCCGCGCAGCAGGTCCATTTCCGCTCATACAAAATACAGTATATGATTGCCCAAGATGAGTTCCTGTTAAATTCCTTTGATTTCTAAGATAATAGTACGCTGAGAAGCAATTACTTCTAATTAAAAAAAGTCAGACAATACTGAAATCTCAAAGGATCTGTCTGAAATCTCAAAAAAAGAATTTCCTTTGAATTCAGAAACAGCGCCACTGTTGTCCACGGGCTGTACGTGGAACTGCAGCCCAGCCTTAGCCTGCAGTACCAGACACAGCCATGGACAAGGGGGCGCTGTATCTGACCTTTAATCTTAGACAGTCCCTTCCTGTTCCTGGCCCATGCCTTAGGTAGGTAATTTATTAGGTACTGTGCAGGAGTCCCACATGAATACTCATAATAGGAAACCAGTTGTCAGTGGATTCTAGCATTTCTCTGATGCAATCCCAAACTTCAATATGACATTAGTGTTAATTTCTATAAAATGTTTGTTTTTCTTTTACGACCTAATTACATTATTAGATCCAGGAAAACAACAAGTACGTGACTGAGCGGTCAGCGGCAGAACATCCCCAAGCCTTGCAGGCACTAATCCCTCCGCATTAATTATTTCCAGAATGGTCGGGCTGCTTACACGACGCGTTTCAGTCTTAAACCTTTTTTCCTGGAAGGAGCCGGTGAGAGGAATGTGTTTTATACACTTGTGTAAAAGGAAGTGGATAATGTGGGTGGATTTTTGCTAACCAGATAATATTTTAGCTGTCACCTGTGAGGTCTGTTTGTCCCCAGCTGCTAATGAGCTTGGATAGAGTCCAAAAGTCTGGGATTCATCCTCAGGTAGTAAAGGTTTGGATGGCAGCCACGGGATCTGGTTTCAATGTTCAGATGGTAAAGCATTTGCATTACATACGCGGGATCTCGATTCAGTGCCCACGTTAAATCTTCACTTCTCCAAAATCAAGAATGTGTCATTTGCTGCCGGCACGTACGCTCACACCACGGAGGCTACTCCTACACTGCGTGCCCTCCGATTAGTCCGGAATGTCAAAGATGGACACGTGGGGCTATTCTTAAACAACACAGGGTCCCATTGCCAGCTTTTTTGCTGACAGAATGAGTATTTCCCTTGCATATAACAGCAGATGTCTGAAAAAAATGTGAAATCTATGATGTGTGTTTCTAAATGAGCTGACAGCTGGCACCATTGCCCGAGATCTCAGCCCCAGTTTTACACAATTTAGCGAAAACACTTTGCTGTGATCTCTATGATTTAGCAACAAACAGCAGTGTCTGGAATGATTCTGAACATTCCCGAATATGCCAGAAACCCAGAAATGAGCATTGCTTCAAGGGCTCTGAACACAATGATATTTTATAGCTTTACACTCCATTGCAACGGTATAAAAATGTATTCCACTTGAGTAATAATTAATAGCGCAATATTCTGGTAAGGACATGTATACATCACTCTTAGGGCTCATGCACACGAACATGAATGGGTCCGTGATCTGTCCGCACAGCAAAAAAATAGAACATGTCCTATTTTTTGGGCAGTGCGAAGGCACGGAGAGAAACCTCACGGACGTAGACCGCTCCTTCCAGGTCACAATACAGGCACGGCTGGGCAACGGGCGTGTGCATGTGCCCTTAGGCTCCCATTGTAAAAAAGTTCGCAAAGCACAGATACTGTTTGTGTTGCAGCTCCAATTTTTGCTGACCCATTTCTTGGGTCTTTTGCTGAATTCTATGGGTCCGTGGTCCGCAATCTGTGGACATAATTTTTTGTGGAACGGACATATGGATGTGGAAAGCAAATGGATGATCCATGTGCTTTCCGCATCCATATGTCAATTCCGCAAAAAGATAGAACATATCGTATTTTTGCCAGTAAAATGAGGACCTCAGACCTATTGAAGTGAACAGATGCAATACAGACAGTATCCGTAGGTCGTGGACCGCAAAATACAAACAGTCGTGTCTAGAGGGAGGAAGGGAAGGTGGTTGTTGGAGCAGGTATATGAGTCCAGAGGACTTAAACACAGCTGGAAATGTCCCCACGTCCAGGGAGCCCAGTGCACCATTTACAGAAAATCTGTTCCAGATCGAGGGTGGTCTTCTTAAAGAGGTGGTCTTTCGGAGGGACTACACTGTGGTCACCAGCAATGGCAGTACTAGATTCTAAAAAAAAAATAATAATAATTTGGACACGGGTCCACCATGGAAGATGCAGATTCATTTGCTAATGGTGATCAAGACTCAGGGCTACCAGTAAGAGGTCACATTTAAAAATGAAGCTAAAATGAGGGTATCCAGTGATCGTCAGGGGTAGTGACTAGGGTTGAGCGAATCGACTTCGGATGGAACATCCGAAGTCAATTCGCACAAAACTTCGTTTCAATACTGTACGGAGCGAGCGCTCTGTACAGTATTAGAATGTATTGGCTCCGATGACTTCGCGTAATAACTTCCTAAATTAATTTTCTACTGTAAAAAAAAACATTTCCCGAACTCGGGTTCGGTTCCAAGGTACCACTTGGAACCGAACCCGAGTTCTGGAAATGTTTTTTTTTTACAGTAGAAATCAATTTCTGAAGTTATTACACGAAGTCTCGCGAGACTTCGCAAGGTAATAACTTCGGCTCATTGGAGCCAATACATTCTAATACTCTACGGAGTGCTCGCTTCATACAGTACTGAAACAAAGTTTTATGCGAATCATTTTCGGATGTCGATTCGCTCATCCCTAGTCGTGACTAATAAACAGAGTTATTAGAAAAAAATGGACGAAAAAGTACGTTGAATCCATATGTAAATGAGCAATTAAGTGCACCAAGGGCGGGACCAAGCTTCTCTGTGCACCCTTCCTCCTCCGCGAGCCTCTCCTTCTTAGTTGACAGGGCCAGGCTCCTGCATAGTCCTGGTCCTGTCCAGACCGAAAAAAAGCGAGAGACGAAGGAGGAGTAAAGGTGCACAGAGTGGTTTGGGCCCGCCCTCAGTGCACTTATCTGCTCCTTTCAATTTGATGAAAAGTACTGTTTCTCCAGAATGAAGCAACTGATCGCTAAGTGAAAGGTGTCATTACATTCAGCTGAGGCCTACAGCTGGCCTACAAGACATTGTGCCCGGTTTAGCAGTGAATTTCCCCGGGGACAGACTCCCTTGAAATTCTAGATGACCGCTTTCAATTGTTTTCTACCTTGATCTGGAAAGACAATTAGCGTCTTGAAATAATAACATTATGTCATGCGGTTTCTCTGACACTTTCCAGCCGGATCACAGCAGAATAGCAGCAGGTCTGGTTTTGCCATCACATTCAGTAGATCCAGTGCTCGAGCTTTCCTTGCAGGAGGTGCCAACACCCAATAATGGGCTGTGAGACGTTATTTATCTTGATCACGTCCTGCGCTCTGCAGGCTAAACATGGATGTCACCAACCATAACAGAAAAATATCCTGTGTTTAGATTGTTCTTCTAGCGCAAGAAGATCAAACGGAACATGTCAGATGTAATAATAATTAAGATCATTTTGTATAATTCTTCAGACACCTGTTTCTTGACAGTCCCACATGTGCAGTGTGTTAGTATAGGAATATGGTAGGCGCAAAGTATTTAGCGAAACACTATACTAAATCTTCCCTCTGTGTAAAAGTATAACACATTCTCGTTCTTTTATATCGGTTACACAACTGAGGAGTCCAATTCTAAATGGGGTGCGAGGTAACACGCGTCCGTGTTCTGTCAATGAATAATGTGTGACAAGGTAAATTACGTAGCAGATTTCTAACTCCCAAGACTCATAGGCAAGTGGTGCGCTATACTAAGAAAATATCTTACAGACTTGGCTTTAAAACTCGTGCCGTTACTGGGCCACCTATGAATGGGATCCCTCATCGAAACCTGTTCTCGTCCTGCAACGACCAACCGGGCTTTTGGCTGATTTAAGATGCATAGGAAGCTAAGGAGGACCTCAATCAGTACTTGGCGCAGGAAGGGAACTGAGTTCAAAAGGTAAGTAAATTAGAATTTTTTTTTGTAACATTTTTAGCCTTGTGAAACACAGTGTACGGAGCTGTCTGCCTCCACCTCCACACACAGTACCGTTTCCAGTGCCGTGACACCCCAAAACAGGTGATCATTGTGGTGTTCCTGAGGATAGGTCATCAATATCTGCTGTACCCCAGAATAGGGTATCTGCAAAACAGTATAATTGTTATAATATTGTATTTTTAAGTGAAATGTTTTCATTAGCTGTGTTTGTATACGCAGTAGTACTGCATGGATAAGTCGGGGTTAACACCTTGACTCAATCCCTTAGTAGGCCAGGTGATGGACCTGGGTTCTGCCTCCTGGTTAGTGTGTTTTTGTTAGTTGTTGTTCTGTGCTAGCCGAGGACGAGAGAGTACCTACATGTGCTTACTCCTCAGAACTAGGCCTGAGCTCAGAGAATCATCACCTCTGAAGCTTCTACATCTAACAACTGCTGCATTAAAGAACTCCAGAAAGTGAAAGTCCAGAATCTACAAAGCCATGCACTGGAGTAATTCAGGAGCTATCGTACTAGTCAACGGCAGAAAGAGAGACTGAGGCCTCCGTCCAGACTTTGAGACGGTGTGGCCAACTGCAACTAAATTCTGTACCCCTCAGGCCGAGAATTACAGAAACATCTATTAAGAGCCCAATGATTGCGTGTCTAAGGCTCTGCTGAGTGAGTTTAGAAAGACAGAGAGCAGGAGTACCACCACCCCATCATTGCTGCTATCCATACACTGCTACTGGTGAAGATTAGTGTTGGGCACGAATATTCGAATTGCGAATTTTAATTGCGAATATTGCCACTTCGAGAATACACAAAGACTTAGAATATAGTGCTATATATTCGAATTGCGAATTGGCGAATATTCTAGATTTTTTTCCCTCTGAACCCATGATCCCTCCCTGCTTCTTGTTTGTGGGCCAATGAGAAGGTTGTAATGTCTTTGTCTGAGCTTAGCAACATCCCTAGCAACCAATAGGAGAGTTGCCTACCCCTTTCCATATAAGAACCTCCCCAGCAGTCATTTTCTGAAGTTTTTTACAGTTCTGAGAGAGACAGCAGTGTCATTGCTGTGCTCTGTGCTTTACTGTGTCACGTTACATTAGATAGTTAGTTAGTTAGTTAGCTCATATATATATAATACAGATAGTTAGTGGGAGATAGTCAGTGTAGGTTAGATAGTGATATAGTGTAGCTGACAGGTTCCAGTGCAGGGTGTTAGGTAGTGTGATAGGTTCTGCTGTCCATACATACATGCTTCAGACATAGTGCTGGGATGTCACAACAATACTTAGTGCACCAATCACTAATATGTAGTCAGACCTGCTAAATTGTGAAGTTACACGTTTTGCGCAAAAATATGTGCATCATTAATTGCCAATTTGTGCAACTCTATCTGCATATAAAGCTATTGTAATGTTCTGCCATGCCAACCATTTTCTCCAGTCTAAGGAAACTTCTAGCAGCTTGAAAAATGTAGCAATACTGACCCACACCTGTACTGCGCACACAATACGTGCATATTACATTGCCGATTTTCGCAATCAAGAGAATATTTGCCAAAATATTCGCGAAATATCATGAATTCGAATATTGCCCCTGCCGCTCATCACTAGTAAAGATCTGCACTGTGAACTGGCTGGAACTGTACACTGATAACTTTGGAGGTACTACAACCCCTATGCTACACTTTAGTAAAGAGAGACTTATCTATTTACTACCACTGGGCTGGTTACTGACTCTTCAACCATCCGCCGACCACTTCATCCACACTCCTGCCGCGCACCCTGTGAAAACACCTAACAAGGGCACCCCAATCACCACCATACAGGAGCTCCAACATAAGGGTGTGACCCGAGGGAAGAAAAGGTGTCCCCCTCCTGTTACTGCATGGCCCTAGGAAGCATCAGTGTGAGTAGTGTTGAGTAAATTGAACTTAATGAAGTGGACTTCGATCAGAATTTCAGGAAAAATTTGATTTGTCACGAAGCTAAATTTCCTCGCTCTTTGTGGTAACGAATACATTTTTCCTGAAATCTCAAAATTTTCCTGAAATTGTAAAGAACAAAAAAATACATACTCACCTCTTTCATTTGCTCACGGAGAGACCGTTGTGGGCATCTTGATTGAAGAAAACGTGCCAATGACTTATGGAAGGTCACCATGAGTGATTTTACCCCTGAAAGCCCTCAATGTGAGCGCGGCATCTGAGGGGTTCAATGACGGGGTCGGCACGATCGCCGTTCCCTGTCCTGCTACATACGATGGAATGCGATTCATGCCAAAGTAATTCGGAATTAATCGAATTTCTTTGTGAACTTCGCCTATTTTGTGCCAGAATTTTGCTGCACTTCTCCTATAAAAAATGTCTCAAATTGAATTTTTGATAACTACGCTCATCTCTAGGTGTGAGGATTGCCAATGTGATCAGTGCATCTATATCTTGGCCAGAAACACTACTACTCTCCTCCACCACTCGCTTCCCCTGGGCCCACTCCATATCTGTAGCCCGGAGAACCACAATGTGAAAATATATTTTATGTCTCAAACTTCTTTGCCAAGGGCTTTTATATTTCTGTTCTGGTTTAATTGTTTAGTCTTAAACCCCATGCACATCCCTTCCACACCTGCTTTCTCCATTCTGCTGAGTTGAAATTTTCCAACACCCCTGCTTCATGTGCGTCCTCACCAGCACAATAATAACAAGGGAAAGAACATCTTTTTGTTACACAACTAACATAAACTAAAATAATCTTCCAATTACAAAAGAAATGTATATATAAAGAAAAAAACACATTGTTCTGTTTATATATTTATTAGTATTCTAGCAGTGGGGTACATAGAGAAGTAAGGGCCCCATAGCAAGGATCAAACCAGGCCCCCCACACAGGACAGAAGGGTTTCTGCCTAAACCCCTTTCTGTGACCCTTGGGCCATTTTTCCACTGCTTCATTTACTAAAAGTTGTTCCTTAAGAGCAGGCATCCTCAAACTGCGGCCCTCCAGCTGTTGCAAAACTACAACTCCCAGCATGTCCGAACAGCCTACAGATAGCAGGGAATTGTGGGAGTTGTAGTTTTACAACAGCTGGAGGGCCGCAGTTTGCTTTAGAGGGTAGAGTCCTGACCAAGTTTTCATCTACAGTAGAAGAGGAGATAATGCCAACTAAGACTGGGCCCCCTCTTGCCCTGGGCCCCATAGCAGTTGTATGGTCTGCCGCTATGGTAGTTACGCCCCTGTATTCTAGTATTTTTAACAGCAAAAAAAGTCTGCAGTACAGTCAAAAATCTGTAACCTAGACAGATTCCAATATAGTTTTAGTCAGATTCAGTACATCTATGAATACAGATCCCCCATAGCTGTCAATGGCTCGGCTGTAAACACACTCCATGATGCTAATGTGAACACAGTCTTCTCACTCGCTCACCATTCCCTCTTACACATGCACACTCTGTTTGGCTAAGCATGCATGTGTTTTCAATAAGAAGGAAGGAGAAAGCCAATGCAGTCCCCTTCTCTGTCAGGAGAACAAAAGGATCGGGCGAAAAAATCCACTTCCACTTATATATGTTTGGCCCATTTTTTTCTTGAATCCCAGTTGAGCGGTTGCAGCCGACCCATGCGCTGGAGTCCTCTCGATATTCACATGCGCTGGAGTCCTGTTTTTATAATGGGAGTCTATGGTGTCGCATTGCGACATGCGACATGCTGCTACTGCGACGCGAGTCGCAGAAAAATCCATCTTGAATGGATTTTTCTGTGACTGTCGAGTCGCAGTCGCAGCATGTCGCATGTCGCAATGCGACACCATAGACTCCCATTATAAAAATTGTTGCGCGACAAATGTCATCGTGTGAACGTACCCTAAATGTAGTCTGACCAATGATTGTTGGGATCCCCCAAAATCTACTTTTTAAAAAGACACCCAAAATCGAGAAGGCGAATAAGGTAAAAAATAAATAAGATAAAACTACTGTATTGCATTGGAAAAATAGGGCAGAATAGAAAATATGTTGGTGTGCCCATCAAACAACTTAATCTCAAATTTTTCAAATTATACCACTGGACCTGCCAATAAACTGTCAAAATATCAGAGCAGGGTGAGAATACTAGAGGACTGTTCAGTTAGCCCATGCCCTGACATACTGATAGCCCTGACAGTCCAGTAGAAAACAACCCAATAATTTATAGGATGACTCATAAATAACCTATTGGACCTTATTGATGATATGTCTTGTGTGTACATTAACGAAACAATGCAATTAAAAGCGGATGTGCACGTATCCTATATAAAATATGTAGAATATTCTATATAGAGGGCTGCATGGAGGCTCAGTGGTGCCTTGCAGTGCAAAATCTGATCATCTGACACTGCAACAATCTCCATATGTAGCAATCATCATCTTGACTATTATCATGTTAAAGGAAATCTGTCAGCAGTTTTGTACCTGCGAAGCTGGCTGACCTGTTACATGTGCACTTGGCAGCTGAATGGATCTGTGTTGGTCCCATGTTCATATGTGTCTGCATTCTGAGAAAAATGAAGTTTTAATATATGCAAATGAGCCTTGAGGAGCAACGGGGGCGTTACCATTGCACCTAGAGGCTCTGCTCTCTCTGCAACTGCTGTGCCCTCTCCACTGATTGGCAGGACCAGGCAGGTGTTTTCACGTTTATACTGGTTGTCCCTGTCAATTAAAGTGCAGAGGGCACAGCAGTTCCACAGAGAGCCGAGCCTCTAGGTGTAACGGCAACGCCCCCATTGCACCTAGAGGCTCATTTGCATATACTAAAACATCATTTTTCTCAGAAATGCGGGCACATAGGAACATGGGACCAACACAGATGTCTTCAGCTGCCAAGTGCACAAGTAACAGGTCAGCCAGTGCCATAGGGACAAAACTGCTGACAGATCCCTTTAAGTAAGAAATGGCAAGAAACTTTCAATTGGCTTTTAGTTGCTTTGAGGCATGATATCTCCCACAAGTGTAGAATTGCTACATCTGTGTATGTTGCAATACGGACATACATACACCAAAGAGAAGTGGTGCGCAGGAAAGCCAGTGCTCTTACATGGTGTGCTGTTTAAGCTAGAAGCCCTGTGAAATATCAAACACATGCAGATCTGACATCTAAATATAATTAAATGCAATTTTCCTTCATTGATGTACACAAAAACAAATACTATACTTGCACATCGTATATAGGCAGGGATTCTGACAGATCTCAAACATTTTGCAGGAAACTGTGGTTCGGTCTGGAATGCGCAGTAAACATGTTATATACACAGAATCTCTATGCTAATAAACTATGTGAAATAGCTTTCTATGACCGGCACGAGCATGATGAGGACTGTAGTCACTGTAACTCTGAATTAGTATTCAGCTACCTAATATAGAAGAACTTTCCCTCGGGGTTAAAAAAAAGATTTGATGCAGAAAATCTGCGGCATAAAGAGGGCAATCCTCTGAGGACTTGAAGTTGTCAGAGTTTTAAAGTGTGATATAACACATGCACAAACCCTATAATGGCGACAGCAATCCATGATATTCACCATCTATCATATGAGATTGTAAAAAATATAAATGAGTATATGATTGTAAACATAATTTCCCTGATTTACTAATGGGTCTGCCCAAAAATCTTTCTAAAAAAGTGGCACAGTTTCTACAATTTTTTACGACATGCTAGACAATGGGGTGTATCTGGCAGAAAGGCGGAACTTCATGTGAAAGGGGACTGGGCCAAGATGCACTATTTTGTGCCAGAATTTTGCTGCACTTCTGGTATAAAAAATGTCTCAAAGTGGGCAAACCAATAGTTGATATAAAGTTAGATAAAAGTTTCTATTCCCGCACCACATTTATCATCAGCCTGAGCCCCTGCGATAAAATCTGGTGTCTAGAGGTCTAGACTGACTAAGCTTGTGCCATTTACAGGATTAGTTCATCGGGCCAATTAGAGATAAGCGAACCAGTCTAGATTCGTTTCAGGTACGGTTTACCAAATTTTTGAAAAAGTTTGGTTTAGACCCAAATCAATTTAGGCCTTAGGCCAAACCGAAACTGCTCCAACCCCTTCTAGCCTCCTAGGACACATAAGTTTTAGGAAAACGTTCTCTTTTTTATTTTTAGTAATTTTTTTTTAATGGTAAGCTGACAGCAACAGTGGCAAGATGGGGCACTGCCAGCAAGGTGAGGTCTATTCATCAAAATCAGCCTGAGGAGTAAGAAAATGTACTGTAGGTATTGATGCAGTAATCAAATACATATGCTGCCTCATCAAATTGCCCCCCCCCCCCCCAAAAAAAAGGTAACATTTCAACCAAGTGGAAACTGAATACACACAACTATTGAGGCTTGGCACTTAATTTCACCTTAACAGATACAGGTAGATTGCTGTCAAACCTTGGGTATCACTGCAATAATCACATATATTATGCAGCTCAATTAAATTGAACCCCCTCCAAAAAAAAAAAATATTTAACCGTGTGCAAACTGAACATACATAAACAGACGATTGAGGCTTCAAGCTCAATTTCACCTTAATACACACGGATTCCTGCAACACCTTGGGTATAGCTGCAGTAATAATATATATATATATATATATATATATATATAGATATATATATATATATATATATGTGTACATATATACACAGCTTAATTAAATTGAACACCTCCCGTCAGAAAAAATGCAAATTGCAACCATGTGGAAACTGAATATACGTAAACAGACTATTGAGGCTTGACGCTGAATTTCACCTTAATACACACAGGTAGATTGCTGTCACACCTTGGGTATTGCTACAGTAATCACGTATATATTCAGCTTAAATAATTTGAACCTCCCAAAAAGATTTTTAATTGAAACCGTGTGGAAACTAAATAAATATTAACAGACGATTGAGGCTTGACACTCAATTTCACCTTAACACACACACTGGTAGACTGCAATGAGGCATCTCCAGACACCAGTTTCCATGCAGCTGCTATAAATCATATCTACAAACTACTGTTCACAAAAATTCTGTCACCATTAGGGAAGCTTACTGCATACTTTTAGACTGTACGCTTCTCTTTGTGGTAGCGTTTCAGATTGCAATATTGCGCCATGATACTAAAGGGGTTGGCCATTTGGTACAATTCCCTTTTGTCAGAAAGGTCTGCAAAAATAAGTTAATCACAGTCTTTCCCACTACTGAGACCCCCAGTCATCAGCTGTAGTCTGCAGGGGAATCCAGCTGCAATAGTTTAGTTTCCCTGCAGTGCCTCCACAGGAAAAATGAGGTATTACATTGTGTCCATTAAAATCAATGAGTTGTCCATGTTCAGCCTGGACATAATGGGTCCTCCACAGAGGGACATGCTCTTTGTAGTCATTTTTTGCTTTGCCTAAATGATGAATGTCACAAACGAGAGGCCCACTGAGTGTTATTATTATGCCTCAATATATAGAATACGACTGATGCTGATGATATTGTTTGCACTTTCTGCTTTGGGCATCTGGTATGTCTCAAAAACATAAAAACATCTAAAATGAAAACTGTCTTAAATAAAAACGGAAATGTTCCTATCCAAAAATCTGTAATTCAAACCATGTCCATAATTCGGAGAATTTGAAAAGAAAGTTAAAGGAAAGAGAGAATGTACTGTTGCACGTCACAGAGATCACTATAATAAACAGAAAGCTTTGCCAAGAGAGATGCCTTTTTCATCCACGTGCACCCCCAGCTGCAGAGGGATAAGAATCCACCAGCGCCGATCGGTTCCAGGCAGAGGGAGGAGAGAAAGGCACAAAGGCAAACAGTTGTAATGCAAAACTCATGCTCCTAGCTGGATTAATGTTATGGAAATATCCCTGCTGTAAAAAAATATGTATCAGAAATCAAGAAAGGTTTCGTTCTTGATAATGCGGAACAGAACTTGTCTGCAGTAAAGAATTGACCGCGTTGTTCTGTGCATAAAACACTCTGTGGGGTCTGATCAATATGTGTCCCAATGTAAGTCTCGAGAAATCAAAGCCATAAACGCACAGTAGAGTTCTACCTGCGGGATCCAGCCTCATAGTTATGTACTGTATGCAGAACACATAATGAGAGTTAAAGGGGTTGTCTCACCTCAAACACCCCTGGGACCTACACTTATGCGCATGAGTAGCCACCTTTCATTCATTTCTATGGAAGTGCTGAAAATAGCTGAGTGGCGTGCTTGTCTATTTTCTGAACTCCAATGAATTGGAATGGAGAGCGCACCGCTCAAGTGGGGTCATTGCTCCACTTATTTCTACGGAACTGCCGGAAATAGGCGAGCCAGCACTCGGCTATTTCCAGCACTCCCATAGAAATTAAAGGGGTTATCTGACCCCTGTAAGTGCCCCTCTAATGCCCAGGCCCCCCATATACAGGCTGTACTTACCTAGCTCCCCGGCGGCCGCGACGCTTTTGAAGTCCGCACTTGCTGCTGCTTCATCTCCCTGTCGCGTGGATCAAAATATCCAGCAAAACGGGGTGGGGTGGGGTGGTGCAGCCAATAACAGATCACAATAGGGATGAGCCTCCCTAGTGTAACCTGGAGATACGGCGGCGGCCATCGGATATCATGTCAGAAAGGTGAGGGTCTATCTTTAGAACAGGGCTGCCAAATTGAACAAGAGCTCACTGCGCATGTGCGGCCACCCTCCATTAAAGATGTTATCCAAACCCTACAATGCCCCCTCTAATGCCCGGGCCCCTCACACAGGTTGTACTTACCTTGCTCCTGGGGACCCCCGTCGCTTCTGATGCACACACGGATGGCGCTGCATCTTCCAGGTGACACTATGGAGGCTCATCTCCATTGCCCACACTCAAAGCCACAACTGCACTGCCCCCCCCCCCCCAATGAAGCGGCGGCAAGTGTGGGCTTCAGAAGCAATGGGGGTGCCGGGGAGCGAGGTAAGTACAACCTGTGTTAGGGGCCCGGGCATTAGAGGGGGCATTATAGGGTTTAGATAAACCCTTTAGAGGTGGGCAGCCGCACATGCACAGTGCACTCTTGTTCAATTTGGCAGCCCTGTTCCAGAGATTTATTAAGACTAGCACCTCATTATTTAAATTTGCATTATTTTCTTTTTAGAAATTGATAAATTTATGAAACTGTTCCTGGCTGCCCCTCATGCTCACTTAACCCAAGTCAACAAAAAAAATGCACGTACCAAAGTTTGTGACTTTTTATGGCAGAACATTGACCATTATATCTGGATTCTTGTTGCCACCACTAGGGGGGATCTTAGGATCTTACTGCATACTGTTTTATTATTGAGTTCAATGTATAGACAGTATGCAGTAAGCTCCCCCTAGTGGCGGATGCAGGTCGCTGACATTTTATCTTTTTAATTTGGTGTTTAGGCAGGGGATTTGGAGCAATGTACTACAAAAGAAAGCTCTGAACACTACAGAGATATAGTATAAAATTCATCAGTGTCAAAGTTTGGATCTACTTAGATTAAATGACGCCTTATTGATGCTCACGGTTGGACACTCATTTTTGGGATAAATAAATGTCATATACAGTAGTAGGGAATGTATTATTCAGTAACATAACAATCACCATAGAATCCATATAAACGTAATAACAGGTAAGAAGCATGAAGGGAAGTACATACCATAGTGCACTTCTGCGTATGAGAGATGTTCTGACAAAATACGTATGCCAATATTCGCCATCGTACTGGGAATCTGTGAGGAATTCTGGCCACGGCAGATCGACATAGCAGCGCAATTTAAATAAACAGAATGTCAACACAAGAGCCGTGGCCCCTTCAATAGGTAAACAGCCTCCTACTGATCATTGCTTTGAAGATATCGGCCTTCTGAGCACAGCAAGCCTAAGATTACACCGTGCAGAGTCGTGTGGGGCACCTAGAGAGGTGTAGGGGGCCATACTGTACCACCATATGCCTCCAGTTTCATACAGAGTGACAGAAATCATGACACATTCCACCGGATGGAGGATAGCTTGGAAATATAGCAAAAACCATACAGGGGCACATGTCCTACAGGCTTGTTGTTTGGGTGACTGTGATTTCTATGTGTGCCCCTGAAATACCAGGCAGATGCACACCTAAACATATATAGCCTCATCTATCAAACCCATCTAAGGTTTGCCTTGTTGCCCATAGCAACCAATCAGAGGCCTATAATGTAATGGCACCCTAGATTAAAGGGGTTATCCAACCTCTAAAATACCTTCCCTACTGCCCGGGCCCCTCAAACTTAGGCCTCATGCACACAAACATATTTTCATTCATTTCAATGGGTCCACAAAAAAACTGGAGGTACTCCATGTGCATTCCATTTCCGTATGTCCTATTATAGTGCGCATTATGGACAAGGATAGGACCGTTCTATTAGGGGCTAGCTGTTCTGTTCTGCAAAATACGGAATGCACATGGATCAGCCGTATTTTTTGCGGAACCGTTATTTGCAGACCGCAAAATACATACGGTCGTGTGCATGAGACACTATTTACTTACCTTGCTCGCTGGCACCCGCGTAGCTCCTGCTTCCTGCACGGCCGCCGCTTTATCTCCCCATTGCGCGGATGAAAACATCCGGTGACGGGGAGAGCAGCCAATAGTAGTGACGGGGACAAGCCTCCCTAGTGTCGCTAGGAAGGCTCGTCCCAGTCCCGGCTGCTATTGGCTGCCCCCTTCCCCCTAGCACCGGATGTTTTCCTCTGCGTGATGGGGAGATGCACGGGCCTCAGAAGCGATGCGGGAGCAGGGGAGCAAGGTAAGTAGAGTCAGTGTGAGGGGCCCGGGCAGTAGGGGAGGCATTTTAGGTGTTGGATAACACCTTTAAGGACAGGTTCACACTGCATTTTAGCCCCACGCTGGGCTTTCCGTTGGGGGTGTTCCTTTGATTACCCGAAAACAGTATTTAAATGTTCCCGTGAGAGGAACATTTATTTCATCACTTGCAGCTCATTTATAGAATAGCGTGGTAGCCGCACTATTCTGTATGGAAAAAAAAGATGGAAATGAAGCCAAAGATTATTCATTTGAACTCTGCCTCATTGAGGTGCGTGTGCCTGTTGCAGTATACATTTGTATACTAGACTGGTGCAAACTGGAGGAAATTTATCAAAACTGGTGCATAGGAAAACCGTCTAAGTTGCCCATAGCAATCAGATTATACCGTTCATTTTTTCCAAGCTCTCTTGAAAAATGAAAAGATTGATCGGATTGGTTGCTATGGGCAACTGAGTCGGTTTTCCTTTGCACCAGTTTTGATAACTTTCCTCCAGTCTGCACCACTGTGATAAATTTGGCTTATTTTTCCAGAGATGTTAGATACCTTTCTCTTCCTTACACCTCCTGGCTGCCTTTATTTACTATAATACCTTGTGCCAAAATAATGGCGCCCCGCCATTAATATTGGGATAACAAGTCACACCTAGTGACCACCATGTTAAATGCAAATAAATAAAAGCAAAACTTCTCAGTGGAAAATTCATTGGCCACGGCCTTTTATTTGTTAACCTTTACTGTTCATAAAACTGAATAAGCCAAGTTTTCAAACTATTATCAATCAAAAACTTAATTACTATATTTAGAGATGAGTGAATCATTCAAAAATTAGATTCAGCTGCTTCGCCGAATTTTACAAAAAGAAATCACTTTGTCACAAAGTGCATTTCTTTGTAAGTAGTGGGTGCAATGACAGGGAGTGGCGGTTGCGCCGTTCCCAGTTATTGTACCCCTCAGATGCCACATTCATAGCTGATTGTGGCATCTAAAATAAATAACTGAGTGTAAAATTAAAAAACTTACCGCATCCATTTGCTCCCAACGGGCCGGCCGCCGTCATCATGCTTGAAGATGTGGCCCAAAAACTTGACATCATCACTCCATTTCAAGTAAAAGATCTTCAAGCAAATGTATGAAATAAGTATGATTTTTTTTGTTTTTACACTAGTTCAGGTAAAATCGATTCACTACCAAGAAGCACGAGGAAATTTGGCTTTTTGGTGAATCAAATTTATCCTGAAATTCGGAGTAAAGTCCACTTTGTGAACTTTGATTAGCTCAACACTAACTATAGCAAACCAAAATTAAGTTCAGCCATAAGTTTGAGATCAACCACTAAGAGTCACTCATAAAGCAATTTTACACCAAGTTAACAAAGAAGTCTACGAAAGAAGAAAAATATATATGGTGTTAACTAGATCGAAAACGTTATTTTTTTGCAAAGTTATGTTAACTTCTGGCTGGCACCCAGAGGGCTAACTCCTGCTACTTTTTGTTTGCCAGGTAAGGGCAGGCTCAAGCCACCTTGGTTTAGCCTCCTCCATTAGTTAATAGTTACAGACCAGTAGTTGTTGGGGTTTCAAGTTAAAGTCTGAGCTGGAAGCAGCTTTGTAGTCACCTGAGTCCTACAAAGCCAAGTATTTAAGGCCTGGGGGGAACTTCACTTCAGCTATCCATTCACGGACAGAGTGCAGAAAGCAGTTTTATTGAAAGTCTAGCAACGATATTGGTAGGTGAAGGACCTCTGTCTGAGAAGGTAACGCATGTATAATGACTTTAAGACTTCACAGCATTTTGACTAGGGAATTAGACCTCAAGTACCTAGTCATTTTTAAAAGAGACAGATACAAGTCTGTTGAAGGACTATACCCTGCAGAGGGAATTAAAGAACCGCATGCGAGGAGAATATCAACCTTGAGAAGCTATAGTGCACCACCAGGCTGGACTACATAAAGGCATATCTATGCCAAGAAAGAATTTACCTGGATGCTGCGAGTGAAGTTCACCTTCTGTTTTCTGACAACTTGGGGTTTCAAGTTGAAGTCTGAGCTGGAAGCAGCTTTGTAGGAACCTGAGTCCTACAAAGCCAAGTATTTGAGGCCTAGGGGGAACTTCGCTTCAGCCATCGATCCACAGAGAGTGTAGAAAGCAGTTTTATTGAAGGTTTAGCTGCGATATTGCAATACCCTGCAGAGGGAATTATAGAACTACATGCGAGGAGAATATGGACCTTGAGAGGATTTGGCTCACCACCAGGCTGTACTAGATAGACACATATCTATGCCAAGAAAGAATGTACTTGGATGTGGCGAGTTCACCTTCTGTGTTCTGCCAGAAGAACTGTGGATTCTACTAATAGTACAGGCATACATAAACTGCCAAAGTGTTCTGTAAAGAACTGGCTACTGGTTTCTACAAGTCGGCCTCATTATTAAGAAGTGTGTCTACCTATCTTGTACTCTACAATGCTCCACTGTCAACACCAGGAGATCCCTGAGCCAGGATATTCTCCAAAGGGAAGAAAGGGTGTGCCCGTCCCTACACTATGTGCACAACCCAGGGAGCGCTGGAGCAGGATCGCCACTGTGAAAAATACCTTACCCCTCCCCCAGCGGGCCACTGCAGGAGGGCAATATGTCCATAATCTTCAGGTTAATCCTATTGTTATACATCTAACCCCTAGTCACACGAGAGACCTTATTCCCAATAAAATACCTGTCCACCGGGGCTGGGGAAAATCTTCTTTCAGTCAGGGACAGATTGACGGGATTATTGGACCATTCAAACCCCATTGCCACCCCAGGCAATTATACCCTGTGATAGCAAAACAACTTTGAGCAATCCAGAAGTAGTTACCACCCTGGGCAAATCTGCCCAACGATGGTAGCCACTTTCAGGTGCCAAAGTGGCTGACTATAATGTCATGTGGATCCCTCCTTATAGTCTAGGATGCTTCCAGTCTAGTGTATTTTAGGACTTCTCATATAGTAAACTTTCTTTGTCAAGATACTTTTCAAAACTGTTTATTGAGGGGTAAAACACATAAGTTTGGTGTCCAGTATGAAAACCAGTTACTTGGCATACATGTGTTTTTCACTAATGTTATTTCTCTTCTTCTAGAACTTCTGGACTCCTAAAGCTGATATATAAAACGAGGCGGTGTATGGATATATCAACTATATGAACAATTCCTGCATACTTCCTACTGATCAATCATTGTCAGTGTAAGTGGATAATAAACATTTAGCTAACTTTTTTTTGAGATATTGCCCTTGAATGCTTTATGTGCAGCACTCAGTAGTTTCTATGGAGGTTTCCTTGTTATAGACTCCTGCGGTTTCTATATACATGCCCATATACATTTTGGCTGAACCTGCCAATTTTGACGGCACTGGACAACCATGATGTTTATGGTGTCCTGTGATTCCCCTGACAACTGGTGTTGAGGGAAAGGGGATTCAGCATGCTCTCATGGAAGAGCTATATCTTTGATGCAGCACTCTCTGGAACTCTGAAGGTTACACATGGTGCACGCCTTTGGGAACCTCACTGCCACACATTCCAAATATATAAGATCCAAGCAGAAAAAGTTGTTTCGGTGCTGACTTTCTGCATCGGTAACAGCTAATTGGCAAGGGTGCAGGGTGTCGGACCCCCACCTATCTGATACTGATGGCCTATTCTGGGTCTATCAATATCAAAATCCTGAAAAAACCCTTTAAGGGCTCATTTACATGTATGAGGCAGTCAGCCTGAGTTCTTTCTCTGTTTTTTATAATAATAACATAAGCTGACGGGTCTGGCTTCTCTGTCTCCCAGCGATCAGTTGCTATTGGCAGGGAAAGCTGTATCTGACCATACATTGAATTACTGGCCCTCAATGTAACACATAGATTGCTGATTTCACCACAGCAGGAGTCTCTGATTCTTAGTGGGAACATAATCCAAGGGAAAAATAAGTCTGAATGCAGCCAACACACAAAACTTCTACAAGTTTCCAGTGCCTTGAGTAATCATGAAAAATATTACATGTAGCATGTAAATATTAGCAGCTTAGAAGATGGCTCTCAATTAGGTCTATTTCCATTACTAGGTCCACGATGGCTGGATTTACTGTTTAAAGGCAAAGATGATGAACATTATGCTCTTGTCATGGAGTCTGCTGGGCACTGATACTGTTTTCCACTGTAGAGCTGGATTTGTGGTCAAATTCTCGAATTAGTCATTACCCAGCAAAACACAAGATTGTGGTAACAAATGTTTATCAGTTTTTATAGCTTCTGATCCTGAAATCCTTAAAGGATTAGCACATGAAAAGTATGAAAATAAATTTGAAAATGAAGTTTTATTGCAATATACATGCAATAAAATTTTTCTTTAATGTGCATTGCATACTCTTTAATATCGCCCCCTGCTGTTTATCCTTCTGGTCCACCAATTGTTGGGGCCATGTGTGAGGGACAACTTTCTATGCAGCAGAGAAAGACAGAAGGGTATAATAAGAGCTGGCTGCAATGCCCTCCTGGAAGATGCAGGTGCTTGATGGGCACGTGGGACAAGCTGCTACCCACCCACAGAAATGGAAAAGGACAAGTCCTCCAGATACATAAGTGAAAAAAAGAGTAAAAACTGCGAAAGTTACACTGGAGAACAGCAATTTTGCACTGATATAGTTAAAAGAATGGTGTGCATTACACTACAAAATTGTTGTATTCATAACTTGCAAGAGATTGTAGGTAGTGTTGAGTGAAGTGAGCTTCAGATCATAGATCCGAAGTAACTTCGGTGAAGACTTCATTTGAATGCTCTACGGAGATCCATACCACATTCAAATGTATTGGCTCCACCTAGGTGAAATTCGTTATCTCCAAAGTTTCTCAAGATTTTCAACTTGAAAACGATTTTAAAACTGGGATCCGATGTCAGCTTCAGTACCTACTGGTACCTGGGTACCAAAGCCGACTTTGGATCCCAATTTTAAAATTGTTTCCAAGTATAATCATCGATGTCCGAAGTTATTCAACAAAGTCTTGCTTGACTTTGGAGATAACAAATTTTACCTAGGCGAAGCCCATCTATTTGAATGCTGTACGGAGACGGATCTCCGTACAGTATTTAAACAAGGTTTTCAGTAAAGCGCCTTTTGTTCTATGATCCGAAGCTCACTTTGCTCAATACTAATTATAGGCCAACTATCCTGACATCTTGACACCTTGGCTTGACCTTGCTACTAGTCCACATTGCTACTAGTCTCTTTTCTGCACTACCAACCTAGCATGACCCATGACCCCTCTATCTACCATACCATGTCCGGTGGTCTCCACTCCCATCACTTGCAACATGCCAGTGAGGCACTGTTTCTCCAAAATGCCTGCCACCGCTGTCCAACTCCCGGTCCCGGTGTCATCTAGCGGTCGTGTCTTGACCAGCAACCCAGAGGTGCTTGAATGGTTGACTCGGTCATCTACTTCGTCCCAAGTGACATCAGACACCCCCAGTCGTGGGTTCGTCAGACACAACACTTAGTTGGCATGGCCCGGGAGCAGGCCCTGTGCCCTTACCTTTTCTCAACCTGCCTCTGTCCTTTTCTGTTCCTTCAGCCAGAGAAGTATTATATGCTGTGGGCTCAGCTCCACTATACAGCGAGGACGAGCTACTAGAAGACAGTCAGCAGCTACTGCCCAGCCAAGATCTGAAGAAAACATCCGCCGCTTTCTCCACTAGACGGGAAAGTAGTGATGAGGAGAGTGGCGTGGGAGCTGGTGTTGCGAGCGGTCAGGCTCCTCGGTCAGAGACCGTTGAGGAGAACATCAGTGACATGCAAACAGTACTTGATGATGATGTAGCTGATCGCAATTGGGAGTCTGGTGTCGAAGGGGCTTCATCATCATCGGGAGAAGAGGGTGGCAGCTTGCGCGTGAGGCAGCGGCAGAGCCAGCAAGTCGGTAGCGTGGCCGGGAGTCAACAAGGTGGCAGCAGTGGGAGATCGGGAGCCAAGCGTGCCCTGGGTAGACGACCCACTTCACAAGCCGTCGTTTCTTTGCCAAAAAGGCAGTACCAGCCCTGCACGCACAAATATGTAGAACAGAATATGGGCCAGTCATTGAGCCTGTCGGTGTTTGCCAAAGCAAGCAGCATTGACGTGTAGAGCTGAAACTACGGTCAAGGACAATATATGTCCTTTACAGCCCACTGGGTAAATGTGCTTCCTGCCTAGCCAAACCAGCAACTTGGCCAGGTGACGCCGCTTCTGCCTCCATGTTATCACGCCGTTGGTCCTGCGACAATGTCTGTCTCTGCCTCCTCATCCACCACTGTGTTCTCAGCCTCCACTGCAGGGAAAATTCACAGTGCTCCTCTAGCATACCACATGTGCAGGGCACGGCGGAGTCATGCTGTTCTACACCTTGTTTGCCTGGGCGAGCAGAGTCACACAGGGGAGGAACTGCTCCATGTCCTTCATCAAGAAATCGAATCCTGGCTTTCTCTGCGACAACTCAAAATCGGAACCATGGTGGCCAACAATGGGAAAAACATGGGGTCAGCACTGCGTCAAGGAGAGCTGAGCACACGTGTTCAATCTGGTTGTCAAGCGGTTCCTGAAGTCTTCCACCCATCTGCAAAACATCCTAAAAATGGCCAGAAAAATTTGCATGCACTTCAGCCACTCATACACCACCAAGCACACCCTCCTTAAGCTGCAGCAGCAGAACGGCATCCCCCAACATAGGCTGATATGCGATGTTTCAACCCATTGGAAATCCAACCTCCATATGTTGGACCTACTATACGAACAGAGGCAGGCCATAAACGATTTCTTGATGATCCAAGCAGACAAGAGTACTCCCCTGTGTACCTTCAGCTAGTGGCAGCTCAGGCCCTTTGAGGATGCCATGTTATTTGTCAGTCGCCAGGACTATGGGATAAACAACGTAATTCCACTGCTTCATATCCTGGAACAGATGATGGTAAATCTTGCTGGTCAGGGGACTGGAGATGTGGCGCCTACATCTCACGGCACATGAGCCCTGTGGGGGCTGAACTGGAGGAGGAGGAGAAGGACATTGGAGCACAATCAATGTGAAGCGAAATGGGTGGTTTTTCTACACAGGTGACAGGAGAGGAGGAGCAGGAGCTGCCAGAAGAGCAAGAGGGAGATGAGGAAGACGAGACAGATGACCCAGGCACACCATGGTAGTATGTAGTGGAGATGGAGGCAGGGAGTCCCTCCGAGTCACTTGCACAAATGGCCCGCTGCATGCTCATTTGCTTGGGTAGTGACAGCCGAATTATCACCATTCAGCAGAGGGATGACTTCTGGCTTTCCACCTTGTTGAACCTTCCCTACCGGTCCAAAATGGGGGCCTTTTTTTACACCCGCTGAAAGGGAGGACAAACTGAACTACTATAGAGATATCCTATGTAGCCAGTTGGCTGCTGCCTATCTGCGACATCCACTCGCAGGTCTGACCGGGAGAGCCCTCTGCACTCTTGTTCCACTGCCATGGCTGCTGTAGCGCGTGGGGGGGTAGGAGCAGTACCAAGATGACATAGTAGGGAGCAGTACCAAGGTGACAGAAGACATGCAAATATTCCATTCACGTGTCATCTCTGTTTTGTATCTACTCCTGTTTTTTTTGGCTTTTGCAATACTGATGGATTATTGACCAAATGCTGACCTAGTGAAGGCGGATGCTCAACAGACAGGATCCGTTTTTTCGTTCTGATGGATCAGAGGAAGGGCAAAATAATCAGTGACGTCAACAAAAACTTACTGCTGACAACCTCTCCACTCTGTCAGGGGGGCTCTACTTGTAGACCGGTTTCTTCTGGATACCTGCCTCATTTAGTATTCTGATGCTGCCATCCACCTGATGCCACGCGTCTGATTCCAAGTGCTTCTTCTTACACCCACAATCGGCATCTGTTACTATTATTGCCACCCACCTACTTACTCTGTCACCGGGTCACTCTGTGGTCTCCTGATGCTACTGCCACCTCACCACTCAGGTCTATGGCCTCCTCATGCTGCTGCTGCCACCTCCACACTCTGTCACTGTGCCACTCTGTGGCCTCCTCATGCTGCTACTGATGCCACCTTTACACTATGTCACCTTGCCACTCTGTGGCCTCTTCATGCTGCTGCTGTCATCTCCACACTATGTCACCTTGCCAGTCTGTGGCCTCCTCATGCTGCTGCTGCCACCTCCAAACTCTGTCATTGTGCCACTCTGTGGTCTCCTCATGCTGCTGCCAACTCCACACTCTGTCATTGTGCCACTCTGTGGCATCTTCATACTGCTACTGATGCCACCTTTACACTATGTCACCTTGCCACTCTGTGGCCTCCTCATGCTGCTGCTGCCACCTCCAAACTCTGTCATTGTGCCACTCTGTGGTCTTCTCATGCTGCTGCTGCTACCTCCACACTATGTCACCTTGCCAGTATGTGGCCACCTCATGCTGCTGCCACCTCCACATTATGTCACCTTGCCACTCTGTGGTCTTCTCATGCTGCTGCTAACTCAACACTATGTCACTGGGCCACTCTGTGGACTTCTGAAGCTGTTCTCCCACCCTCCCCACTCCATGACTGGGTCACTATTTTGCCTCTTTGGCCTGGTTGACATAATCATTTATTTGACCCTTCTTCTGATCTGTCAGAAGTAAGTAAAAATGATATGCACAACGGATCCTGTCTGTGTAGCAGCTCTAAGGCCTGAATGGTCCCATAAGAAATGGCTTATGATCTGGTAGCCAAAAGCAGGAGTGGGTACAAAACACAGAAGACGTGCAAATATTCCATTCACATGTCATCTCTGTTCTATCCACTCCTGTTTTTTTTTGGCTTTAGCAATACTGATGGATTATTGACCAAATGCTGACCTAGTGAAGGCAAATGCTCAACAAAGAGGATCCGTTTTTTGTTCTGACGAATTAGAGGAAGGGCAAAATAATCAGTGACGTCAACACAAACTTACTGCTGACACCCTCTCCACTCTGTTTGGGGGCTCTACTTGTATAAGCGTTTAATTGAACAGGTTATGTAGACATCTATGTGGAATCAGCTGAAGACGGTGTAAAAGGAGTGCGCTCTTTAACGCTACAATAGGATCTTGGGCCTCTTCACAGTTTTTTATACCTGGCGTTAACATCGTATTGTACGGCTGAGTTCACACTTGAGTTATTTGGTCAGTTTTGGCCCCGTAACTGCCCAAGTAAGTGAAGTGTGCTGTGATTCTAAGAGCGATGCCTGGCATCTGCGTGTCATACTGACTCACAGTATTTTTTCACTACCACAGCAGACTCCCTTTGCGTGTTACTGCAAGGCACAGTGTTCTATACCACTATACAGGGTCTCTGCAGCCAGGAAATAGCTGTTTTTAATGTGATTCGCCACAAATAAATTTGGATCGAATATTTTCAAAAAGTTTGGCGAACCGGCCAAATCGAATTTTGAGAAATTTGCTCATCTCTAAACATGACCAGCATCTCTGCCACTTTCACACAGTCAGTATTTGATCAGTGATTTCCTTCAGTGATTGTGAGCCAGAACTAGGAGTGGAGCCTACACAGAGATAAGGTATAATGGAAAGATTTGACGAAACACTGACCAAACATTGATTGTGCGAAAGCAGCCTACGGGCTCATGGACTCATATGATCTCATGAGTGTGGGACAATATCACCGCGGGCGGCCTGACAATGCTGATGCTATGCACTCCCGTGCACACGATGTATGCCACTCTGGGACATATGGCCCGCTCATGGACCGTATGTCTCGGAGGGCATACAGTCGTGTGCATAAGCCCTAAGACATAAAAAATCAGAAGATAAAATTTGCAATTTGGAATAAAATTCAAAAAGCTGGTCAAACCTTTTGTAGTGAGATTCTTCCTATGCCCCATGTCCTGCACAAGCAGGGGTATATAATTAAAACATTACTTATTCCGCCTTGTGACGTTTCTCCAATTTCATGGTTAACTATAATCACTGGGAGGGTGACATGAATTATTCCCCCATCCAGAAGGCATTAATATGGAGAGAAATCTGTTTTCTAAAGATTACCTGTCATATTCTAACAGGTGTGTGCAGGTGACATGTGCCTCTCTGCTGCCCTCCCACCATGAAATATCCAGAGGCAACTCGTCTTCTCCCTGTGATGAATTCCCTTAAATTATCATTTCCGCCAACTACTCCATATATAATGACACAAAAATCTTAAGCTTGACATCTAATAAAAGAAGTTAAACTTATCTCAAGAATCTCCCGGATACAATGAATTCTCAGCATCATGACGTATGCGTACATATGCCACTTCCAACATTTTTACATTGGCTTTCCATGGGCAGCTGAGGGTTTACAAAATGTTTTAAGGGGAACCCCCGACATAACAACCATCATGTTATACTGATGGACAATAGCGTTTGAAACCTGTCCCAGTAATGTCAATTACGAAAGATGAGTCCAGCGCATGCGCAATGATGCAAGGTGTACTGGCCTTGGCTTCATCTGCCCATTGCACATGCACTGGATGGCATTGGTCTCTTGAGGACTCTAATTCACATACTAGATGTAAGTTGAGAACATTAAAGGGAATCTGTCACCCTGATTTTTACATTTTATCTGCAGTCACCCATGAGTAGTACTGTAGTTATGGAGTGCAGATCATTATTTTTCTACTGCCCCCAATTCCCCGAATGTCAGCGCTCAAAGCTGCAGTGAAATACACTGTCAGGACTGCTGTGCTGTTCTAACATAATGGAGGGGACCCGTGTGCGCATGCACGGCAGTCCTGACAATGTATTTCACCACATCTCTACGTAGTCTACGTACACGGAAATGCTCCTGGCCACTCCATACCGGCTCTGTGGCTCCCGGGCTATCTTCACAAGCAGCATGTCCCTGCTAGGTCATAACATAGTAACATAGTATATAAGACCGAAAAAAGACATTTGTCCATCCAGTTCGGCCTGTTTCCTACAAGTTGATCCAGAGGAAGGCAAAAAAAACCCTGTGAGGCAGAAGCCAATTTTCCCCACTTAAGGGGAAAAAAATTCCTTCCCAACGCCAATCAGACATCAGAATAACTCCCTGGATCAACGACCCCTCTCTAGTAGCTATAGCCTGTAATATTATTACACTCCAGAAATAAATCCACTTGGGGACACATTACCACTGAGGCAAGTCATTGACTGCATGTGACCCCATCTGTGAAGGAAGTTGACAGATGGGGACCAAAAGACCAGTGAAGAAAAGCAGAAAGCCCCCCCTTAAGTCCCCTTTTCACTTTTAGCAAGAGGAAAATGTATAAAGCAAAGTCCCTAAAATACTGGACTTTGCAAAGTGATTTACGCAATTTCCCAATATTATTAATAACGTGTTTCCCAACTGTTACTTTAAGAAAATGAAGGAACATCAGATTCCTGATGAAACCCAGGACAATACTAATGATTCAAGCAGTGAATGATCTGAAACCCTAACGTGTTATGCATGAACATTGCATCCTGAGATACAGATTTGAGATAAAACACAACCCCCGGGGAAGGTTTATGTATCTGTTTCATGGTTGTTCATTTCATTAAGGGTCTGCTTTGACAATGTATGAAGTGTAGGCCGCCCTGAAAACAACGATTCAACATGTTCCGGTCACTGCATTTGTTTGCTGACATTGTCTGGAGTAGCAGAAAAGTTGCTTGAACACTTATCGGTATCATTCATTTTAGCGATCAGCTGTTTTAAAAAGTTACTGGCGTTCACAGTAGCACCGATGTTTTCGCGGCTTAGCCTAGGCCAGTGACGTCTTCTTCATCGGTCACATGGCCTAGACCTGTGATGGCTAACCTCCGGCAATCCAGTTGTGGTAAAACTACAACTCCCAAGATGCACACTTGCTTGGCTTTTCTCAGAACTCCAAAGAAATGAATGGGGCATGCTGGGAGTTGTAGTTTCACCACAGCTGGAGTGCCGGAGGTTAGCCATCACTGGGCTAGGCACAGCTCAAACCTATTGAAGTAAATGGGCCTGAGCTGCGATACCAAGCACAGCCGCTATACAATGCACTGCGATGTGCTTGGTGAACTGAGAGGAGGCTGCAGCTCTGCGGCGAGGCGAGCACCAGTGCCTTCTCAAACAGCTGATCGGTGGGGTTTCCAGGTTTCGGACGCCCACCGATCACATACTGATGATCTCTCCAGAGGATTGGTCATCAGTATAAAAGTCTCAGAAAACCTCTATAAAAGTGGTACAAAAACAGCCAAAACACATGGCCATGTCCCTTTCATTTTGGGTCTACAACTCTATGCAGACCACAAACAAACCCAGTAAAATCTTTCCCGGCAGTCATACTTCCTTCTTTCTCCAGCTTCATGCTAACATGCATTCAGTATTATCACCCCGCTGAGGCCAGATGAACAAAGTATGACTGCAGGATGAGACTATCCAGGGTTCGCTTGTGCTCTGTTACTCTGGAGACACAGAGGTTTGCATAGGAGCTGTAGAAAAAAATAATAGAATTTTTTAGTCAAGAAGATCCATTGCACATTGACTTCATTTTCCGTTTAAAATGCAATGGGGCATTACAACAACTCAACTCCCTAATATAGCCGTTTATTGGGGGTCCACTAGACCTGAACTTTCCATGTCTGCTTTGAAGACATTACTTTCTCCATAGGAACAGCTTCCTAATTCTGAGGCCGATCTAGCTACTGTATGTATCTGAATTTGAGGTCCTTGTGGCCGGTATTAGAGAACCCTCAGTTGTTCCTTCGCATGCTTTTACCGATCCATAGAGTGGCTACATAAGTTTGGGCGACATGTAAGGCTGTTCATGCATTGCAGGGCAATATGGTGGAGACTCTCTTATCCAAAACTTTATTCTTAAAAGTGATAAAATATCCAATGACACAGTATAGACACACAGCGTTAGCGTCTATGCGTTTCGGATCTTAAAATGTGACCCTTACACTGCTCTTATGGGATAATCCTAAATGTGACGCTCTTATGGGATAATCCTATCTTCTCCATTTTACTTTGATGGTATCTGCACTTTAAATGATATATATCAAGATAATGTATTTAGCACTAATGTACTTGAAGCCTTGCTATGACCTGCCTAGGAAAGCATTCTATAGACCTGCCCTGACCCAGATAGCTATATCTACGTACCCCCTGATTGGTGTCTTCCGTTCACAAGATCCTCGTAGATTCATATCTGCTCTATACACCCAGTTGCTGGAAACTAATTTGCAATCTGTACAGTTTCCAGCCATTGGCAAGTGGAAAGCCATGGTCCCAGATCTCATGGAAGATGATCTAGCTGATGTTTTGGAGTCACCCCTCTTTGTATCACCAGTACAAGGTGAAGGGGCATCTTATCTGGGCATGTTTCTATATTATAAAGTTTTGGGAAGAAATTACTCATTTCCTGTCTGACTTGCCAAATCTCCCTGTTCCTCTACACCCCACTACTGTTTGTGCCTACTCGGTATTCTTGATGAAGCCACCTACTCTCACTACACTAGAGTTTTCCTTTGGGAAATGTTGTTTCTGGCCTGTAAAGCCATAGCAATCAGGTGGATGGGAGATAGATGGCCTTCCATAACTCAATGGAAGTCGTTGGTTAATACCATTATACAATATGAACGTATAGTATATAAGAATAGGGGTTGCTCTGCTAAATTCTAGAAGATCTGGGTATCGTTGTGTTCTTCTACCCAAATGATGTCCAATGCTATTGCATCTTTATTTTGACATGTATATCTACTCGTGGCCTTCAATGTACTGTTCACATTTTGTTTGCACTATATCCAAGACTGGAAAAGTATAAGCACATTCTATACCTCTTGTCTTCAGGGATTTTGTCCTGACAGTTTTTATGTAATGTAATGTTTATTGCATTTGTTCAATAAAGCAAAAAAATATACAAAATGCAATGGGGCAATCAAAACTAACTTGGTGGACATATCCTTTAAATGTTTCAATATGTCTAATGGTCAAAAAGGTCTGCTCGGAAATGACTGGTTACGATATGGTAATCCCAGTAACCCTTCATCCAGAAGAAACATGTGGAATCTGGCATTGACCTTTGATCTAACAACCGCACTTCACTTTTTTCCCTTACTTTTTGTCCTGCTAGCATTTATTATATTTGTGGTTCAGCAGGTTGAACAACCTGGAATGACTGTATGGGCTAGTAGAACATCACATACTGGATAATTTCACATAAACAGTACAAAAAAAAAGTACAAAAACATCACCCCTACAAGATGACAGAGGGAAGAAATGGCATAAGACGGGTGGTGTGACCCAATAATGAAGGCGGAAGCAGCATGAGGGAGGACGTGAAGCAGGACAGTAGAAGATCAGTGCTAGAGGTGAGCGAATCAATTCGAAACTAATTCAATTCAATCTGAATTTTGTAAAAACTTGAGTTGCATCCAAATACAAATTTTGGGTGATTTTTATCCCGGGGAATTGTGGGTTTTGGGGAGAGAGAGGGATAAAAGTTTCAAAATGGGAAAGATAAGAGGAGACCACAGGATGTCAGACACTAATCAGTTAACCATTTCAGCCCAACCGAACCCAAATCGAATTGTGAGCGATTCACTCATCCCTCGTCAGTGCCATTAATTACTCTGTAAAATACAAAACACTAATTTTGCAATAGGCCAAGTAAATCAGAGTGTGGAAGGGTACTTCCACACTTGCGTTTTTATTTTCCGGCATAGAGTTCCGTCGTCGGAGCTCTATGCCGGAAAAAAACTGATCAGTCACATTACCGTGCATTCTGAATGGAGAGAAATCCGTTCAGGATGCATCAGGATGTCTTCAGTTCAGTCTTTTTGACATTTTAGGACGGAGATGATACCTCAGCATGCTGCGGTACTATCTCCGCCCTGAAATGCCGGAACACATGCCGGAATGCCGGATCCGGCATTAAGTCCCTTTGACTTACATTAGTGCCGGATCAGGCATTAAGAAATACCTGAAGGACGGATCCATCCTTCTGGTCTGCGCATGCGCAGACCTTTAAAACTGTAAAGAAAATACAAGACGGATTCGTCTATCCGCATGACAAGCGGAGAGACGGATCTGCACTTGCAATGCATTTGTGAGACGGATCCGCATCCGGGTCCGTATCCAAATGCTTTCAGTTGTCATGCGGTATGACGGATCCGGCGGGTAGTTCGGGCGACGGAACTAATGCCGGATCCTCACAATGCAAGTATCCTAAGTTACCAACCCAAGTGAGGCAGATCTTGTGGGATCTGTCACCACACTAAGCACATGTCATATCTCTGGTCCCAGATTGGATGGTAGGCGTCCCGGGCAGCTTGCCTAGAACTGAGATAGCTACAAAGAGTAGTATCTGGAAAATATTTGGAACACTTGACAGGCAATGAAAGTTTTGCAGGTGCCTTTCACTTTCTGGGGGGTTTTCAACAGTTTCTTTCAATTAAAGTTGCAGTAAACGGCTAACGTATAATTTATGGCTAAAGAATTTGTCTTTCTATAAATCGTGTCCGATGCCAGCCATCCCCTAAACTCCAGTAATAAGCCCTTGCTTTCTTCTAATTACAGGCCTCAGGTGCCTCGGGCCTTCTGCCTTTAGCTTCCTCCAGGTGTGAATGTACATGATAACCAATTTGCAAATAATCCGGAATTTTTTGTACCATCTGGTGCAAATCTTTTACACAATTGTTCTGCTCATTATGCTTTAGACAGCTGCCCTTTACTACAGACCTTCTTTGTATAGCCGTGATCTGTATCTTATAGAGGACTTGTCACCTCTCCTGACATGTCTACTTGCATCCCCCATGTAATAACAATTCTGTAACCTCTATTCTTACTACTTTATGTTGTGCCATTCCTTTATTATTCCCGCCAGAAGTATATGAATGAATTTCCAGCAGATTGCAATAAGGGTCCAGCTGGGTGTTAAACAATTCACAGAAAAAACTAGATAAAACATCCTGCGCGATATGATATTGAGTGCGCGGATGAACATGGCTGCATTTATCAAATCACAGAAAATGGTGCACTAAAATAAATGCAAACATTATGTGGAATAAGCCCTCCTTCTGATAACATCTGAGACACTTAGTCAACATATTTTGATCAAAACACATCTAAGCCCACCCACCAAGCGACAAGGTGGTCTCAGTCCAGGCGGGTACCTACGCTAAACCTATTAATGCTGTTGCGCATTTTTTCTACAGGAGGGTGGGTGGGTGGGTGCCCCTGCACAGTCTGAAACTGGCAGCATTAATTGGATAGTGTGAGACTGTGCAGGGGCACACCCTCAACTGGTAACACCCTGTTGGACCTTTATTGGAGACTCTTAGTAATTAATTCATAAACTTCTAGTAGGGAGCGCTGGCTCGGCTATTTACGTAGGGTCCATGGAAGTGAATTGAAGCCGTGGCCGTGCATGCACGGTGGGCTTCCATTCACTTCTATGGGGAGAGTGCTTGGTGGTGGCTGCACCAGAGTCCTCCAGCCACCACTTCTGCCCGCTCTGTTCTCGATATAGATACCCCTATCAGACAATGGGGGTATATCCTAACGATATGCCCCATTTGTCTCAGATGGGAATGCCCCTTTAAGCAGGATGTACACATAAGATGACAACTCAGATGTCAGGAGAAATACGGATCGGCCGGTAAATGGGGAAGTTAATCACTTTTGGCTTTGGCTTAAAATGGTAACTGCACCAATCTTGTAAATATATCAGAAATAGGAGCAGACATCATATTCCCCCACAGAATTTCCTAGCACCACCGGTTCCAAAGACATAGCAGTAGCAGAAGAATTGGGTCACATATAAAATATATAATATTAAAGGGGTTTTTCAGGACTTGTGATATTGGTGGCTTATCCTCAGGACAGTTCATCAATGTCAGATCATGAGGTGCGACAATTGGCACCTCCGGCGATCAGCTGTTTTGGGCAGCCACTGCACCAAAAACTAAGCAGCTGACACGAATATATGTCCGTTGTGTAGTTTCCATCTGGGCTGCAGTATACCGGCCACTAGTGGACAGAACCTTGTGCTTCTGGCTCTATCCACTTTATAGTGTCTGGCGCTGTGTGGAGGTATCGGACCCACGCACCGTTCTGATACTGACGATGACCTATACTGAGGATAGGCCATGAATATCTAGGTAAGGGTAAATTCACATCACGGTTTCATTTTCCGTTCTTATGATACATTAGAAGAACAGAAAAACAAACAAACAGATCCTTTATTTTGAGCATCCGTTATACTAATTTTGCATGCGTTTTAGCCATTTCCGTCTGAGATCCATTATTATAGACGAGAGAAAAAGTCCTCCACGAAGGATGGATCAGAGGAATGGAAAACGAAATGGTGATGTGAATATACTGTAAAACTCTTAACTTTTAATATTTTTGCAGATTTATTTATTGGTCTCTGCACTAAGGGAGTAATTTATTAATCTGGAATCCGCCTAATTTAGGGTGGGTTCACACTAGCGTTATGGTTTCCGTTATGGCCTTCTGTTATAACGTGGTTATAACGGAACCTAACGGAATCCATAGGACGGAAGGACGGATCCGTTCTTTTGCCCATAGACTTCTATTATGACGGAATGCAGAACGGAAGCCTTTAAAAGGCATTCTGTTTGCTTTCCGTCATAATACAAGTCTATGGGAAAGCATAACGGATCCGTCTGGTTCCCGTTATGCAAGACGGAAAACAAGACTTTGTTTTCCGTCTTGCATAACGGGACCCAGACGGATCCGTTATGCTTTCCTATAGACTTGTATTATGACAGAAAGCAAACGGAATACCTTTTAAAGGCTTCCGTTTTGCATTCTGTCTGGGCATGGTTATAACGGAAAGCAATAACGGAATTCCTAACTCTAGTGTGAACCCACTCTTAGGCGTATTTCAGGCGCAGATTGCGGTTCAACAGTTATTGGCACCGCAATCTGCAACTTCTCCCCGCTCACGCCATGTCTAAAATTGTAGATGTGGCGTGGTCGGTGAAGGGGATGGGCTAGTAGGCCGTCTCATTTACCATTTTCTACGCCTGGTTTAGGTGTAGATAACGGTCTAAATGTAAGACAGCTTGGAAGCTATCTTACATTTAAAACTGGCGGAGGATCCATCGAAGATATGAAGACGTCGGTCTTAATAAATTTGCCCCTAAATGTTGGGTTGGTATTCCAATATAACCACCAGAAATGAGGAACATTTATGCTCTTGACGGTGCCAAGATTTTATATTTTTTTTATGTAGGTGATCACTGTACAGAGAACATAGAGGAAAGAGTTAAAAAAGGACTAGTAGACAAGTAAAGTACCGGCACCTGGGACTCATTAGAAGAGGCACAGCAGCCGGCAGCCCTTTAAGGCCTTAGCAGCCATGCGGAGGGAGGAAGGAACATAGGGGAAGTGTGAAGGACCCCCCTCTGCCCTCTCAATACTACAAAAATCTGAAGTGACTATTAAGCAGGATTCCTGGGAAGGCTAAAAAAAAAAAGAAATCAGCTGAGAACAATACATGGTTAATCACTAACATGAGACCTGCCCCAGTCCTAACGAGTAACCCAGGATATATATTAAGGGGACCTGTCAGAAGTTTTGAGCGTCCTAAATAGGTTCATATGGACTATTCATGAATATATCCATGTGGACCATCAATAATATATGTGCTTTTCAAAAATAGGTTTAAATAATTCCTGTGCCACATGCAAATTACTTTTGAGGTGTCCGCTGCATACTTGCTCAGCAGGGAAGTATCCTGAGATGCAACTCTTCCAATTTAAAATCTCTGCAGGGCATTATGGATGACTGGAGGGGAAGGTTCACTGCCAAGCTTCAAATACACTTCCATCCTAAGGAGAAGACCAGCAGGTATGCTTTAGGCCCCTTTCACACAAGCAAGTTTTCCGCACAGGGGCAATGCGTGACGTGAACGCATAGCACCCGCACTGAATCCGGACCCATTCATTTCAGTGGCTCTGTGTGCATGAGCGTTGTTTTTCACGCATCACTTGTGCGTTGCGTGAAAATCGCAGCATGTTCTATATTCTGGGTTTTCATGCATGGGGCTACGTGAAAAAACGCATAGCATCTGCAAGCAAGTGCGGATGCAATGTTTTTTTCACTGATGGTTGCTAGGAGATGTTGTTTGTAAACCTCCAGTTTTTTATTACACACGTGAAAAACGCATCAAAGCGCATTGCACCCGCGCGGAAAAAAATGAACAACTGGACGCAATCACAGACAAAACTGACTGAACTTGCTTGCAAAATGGTGCGAGTTTCACTGAATGCACCCGGACCTAAACGCTCGTGTGAAAGGGGCCTTATTAACGCTGATACACAAGGGCATGCTCAGAAATGCCCTTCCAGTCCCTATATGGTGGTGATATCAGATTGGGGGCTCATAACTGGATCTTTTTTAAAAACATTAAAGGGTTGTTCCCATGTGGACACCTATGGTATGTCCAATTGTTATGGCTCCACCTCTTCTCAAAAACAGGAGTCCCCTGACCCCCGTCCTGGAGTTGCTGTGAGTGGAGAGGAGGCCACACATGCGCAACTCTCTTCATTCACTTCTATGGAAGTGGGAGTAAGCATGCATGGTGATTTTCTGAGCTCCTTCTTGTACAGCCACCTCTTCACTCACTGCGCGGGACAGGGGAAACCCATTCTAGAGACAGGTGTGCACCAATTGGACATTTATGGCATAAATTTCAAGGTGGGATTAACGCATTCACGTGTAGAGGTTGAGATTTTTTTTTTTTGTGGTTTTGCCATGATTTTTGTGATTTATAGCAAAACCAAAATAAGACTTCAACATACTATTCTGAAGTTCTAACCAAATACCGTAAGAAGATAATCATAGATCATAGATGATTTTGTGTTTTCAAGTCAGTTAAACCGCAGTTGGGCTGTGACACACACAAAAAATACTGGCGGATAACATAGCCAACACATGGATTAGTGAATCCATTCTTAGGAATGTGCATGTGATCAGTGATCCTTGGGCCGACCTAAGGAAATATGTAGACAGTATTAGCAGTCCAGTCGTCTACTCTGCTGCTGGTCATCCAGTATATGTGACTAGTATATTCTGTAGCAGTAACGTGTGGCTATTCCATCTTGCCCTCATTTTCACCAGTTTATCTATCGATCTATCTATCTATCTATCTATCTATCTATCTATCTATATCTATCCATCCATCCATCTCTCTATCTGTCTGTCTGTCCGTCTAGTCTATCTATCAATCTGCCTATAGGACCCCAGAGCAGGTGGTTAGAGATGAGCAAATTTCTCAAAAATTCGATTCAGCCGGTTCACCGTATTTTCCGAAAAGATTAGATTCAATCCGAATTTATATGTGGTGAATCGTGTTAAAAAGCAGCTATTTCCTGGCTGCAGAGAGCCTGTATAGGGGTGTAGAACACTGTGCCTTGCAGTAACATGCATATGGAGTCTGCTGTGGTAGTGAATCAATACTGTGAGTCAGTATGACACGCAGATGACAAGGGTCGCTCTTAGAATCACTGCACACTTCACTAATTTGGGCGGTCACGGGGCCAAAACGGACCAAATAACTCAAGTGTGAACTCAGCCTTACAGGTCCATGTTAGCGTCAAGAAAAAGCGTACTCCTTTTACACCGTTGTCAGCTGATTCCACATAGATGTCTACAGAACCTGTTCTATTAAACGATTATACAAGTAGAGCCCCCGACAGAGTGGAGCGGGTATCAAGTAAGTTTGTGTTGACGTCACTGATTATTTTGCCCTTCCTCTGTTCCATCAGAACAATTACTCCCAAAAAACGGATCCTGCCTGTTGAGCATCCGCCATCATTCGGTCAGTATTAGGTCAGTAATCCATCAGTATTGCTAAAGCCCCCAAAAAAACAGGAGTGGATCCAAAACAGAGATGAATGTGAATGGAGTATTTGCATGTCTTCTGTGTTTTGTACCCACTCCTGCTTTTGGCTACCATATCATAAGCCAATTCTGATGGGACCATGTCATACAGGCCTTACAAGTGCTACATAGACAGGATCCATTGCACGTCTCATTTTTCCTTCCTTCTGACAGATCAGAAGAAGGGTCAAATAAATGATGATGTCAACCAGGCCAAAAAGGCAAAATAGTGGCCCAGTCGTGGAGTGGGGAGGGTGGGAACAGCATGAGAAGTCCACAAAGTGGCCGAGTGACATGGTGGTGAGGTGGCAGCTGCATGAGGAGACCACAGAGTGGCCCAGTGACAAAGTGTTGAGGTAGCAGCAGCATGAGGATACCACAGAGTGGTGATTTGGCAGCAGCATGAGGAGACCGCAGAGTGGTGAAGTGGCAGCAGCATGAGGAGACCACAGAGTGGTCCAGAGACAGAGTTGTTAGTTTACAGCAGCATAAGTAGACCACAGAGTGGCAAGGTGATAGAGTGTAGAGGTGGCAGAAGCATGAGGAGGCCACAGAGTGGCACAATGACAGATTGTGGAGATCGCAGCAGCAGCAGGAGGAGACCACAGAGTTGCCCAGTGACAGAGTGGGGAAATGGATAGCAATAACAGTACCCGCTGATGATGGCGAGTATAAGAAGGAGCACTTGGCATCAGATGTTAAGGGATAGGAGCAAGGCTGCTGCACATGCACTTTATGTGAATCTAATTGTTCTGTTATTGTGACTGTGCTATTTATCTCTCATAGCCTATATTATATCATGAACTTGCACTTTATAATTTGGTCTTGTATGGTGACCTATAATTGATATTTATGAAATTTTTTTGCTCACATGGCCTTTGTTTGGCATGATAGATGCCTGCTCGCTCTTTTATGAGCCTCTTGTGCTATGTATGTAATGTTTCACCACCACCTAATTTTATGAATTCTTTTATTATGTGATTAATAAAGATTAATACCTTTTTTTTTGTGATATTGGCATCAGATGTGTGGCATCAGGTGGGTGGCGGCATCAGAATAGTAGCTGAAGCAGGTAGCCAGAAGAAACGAGTCTTTTTTGTCAATGTTTGGGTAAGGCAGCATGGATGATCTAATCTGATGCATCAGGTATTGGAAGGTGGAAATCCTGGCTGATCCACACCTGATTCATCTTGACAAAAGTCAGTCTCTTCACAGGCGAGTTCTGGACAGACAAATTTTTCTTTAGGGTAACTATGGCCCCCGTCGCACTAAACATCCGCTCTGATGCCACACTACTATCCAGGCAGAACAGCTTTTCCAGGGCAAACTCGGACAGTTGCGGCCACAAATCCAGTTTGGCTGCCCAGTAGCCCAGCGGATTTTCAATGTAGGGTGGCAGGGCGCTGTCCAAGTATGCCACCACCTGCTGGTTCAAGCTGCTGCTGATGGAGCTGGTACCCCCACACCCCCACCCCGCCACAGCAGCCATGGCAGCAAAACGAGAGCACAGAGGGCCCCCTTGGTCAGACCTGTGAAAGAATGAATGATGGTGCAGATAGGCAGCGGCCAACTGCCTGCATGGGATGTCTCTATAGTAGTCCATTTTGGACTGGTAGCTAGGGTCCAACAAGGTGAAAATTCAGCTGTCCCTACCCAAGCAAGTAAGCATGCAGCGGGTCATTTGTGCAAGTGACTCACAGGGACTCCCTGCCTCGTCACTGCATAATGCCACAGAGTGCCTGGGTTATCTGCCTCATCTTTTTCACCTCCCTCGCTTGCTCCTCCGGCTGCTCCTGCTCCTCCTCTTCTGTCACCTGTGTACGCAATGCTTGTGCTCCAATGTTCTCCTCCTCCTCCTCCAGTTCAGCCCCCACAGGGATCATGTGCCGTGAGATGTAGGTGCCACGTCTCCAGTCCCCTGACCAGCCAGATTTACCAGCATCTGTTCCAGGATATGAAGCAGTGGAATGACATTGTTCATCCGGTAGTCCTGGCGACTGACAAATAACGTGGCATCCTCAAAGAGCCTGAGCAAACGGCAGGTGTCACGCATGAGCTGCCACTGGCTGACAATGATCTTTCCCTGAACTTCTATTCAGCCCAAAAACGGTTTTAAAGTCTTTTATACCACTTTTCCTATCGCCTGCTAACGTGTCTCCCTGTAATGGAAAATGGCTGAATCCAAGATGGCTGAGGCTATTTATAGGGCTGTGACATCACAGGGCTGGCTACTGATTGGCTGCATGCATGGCATTGTGGGTGATCCCTCGTTCCCAGAGTTCTTTGCTCCATGTCCTAACATGTGCAGCAACCATCTTAGGAAAAATGTGATTCGTTACCCCAAAGCGTGAGGAAATTTGAATTCAGTGCAAATCGAATTTTTCCTGAAATTCGGAATGAATTTCACTTTGTCAATTTCGATTCACTTATCTCTACAGGTGGTATCTGAAAATGGTTTGTCATTTAATGTTATGTCATGTGTTGTTATGTGATATGTACCCAGCATAGCCATGTATGGATGGCATAACCAGAGTTAACAATCCTGTCTCAGCCCTTTGCGGGAGGTTGGCTGGATCCAGGGACCTCCCCCACCTCATACAGTTAATGTATAAGGAGAGTTCAGAGAGGAAGGATGCAGTTACCTGTGTTCCTTCTTCTTAGGCTCAGAAAGCTTCAGAGGCTAACATATCTTTGCATGATCTACAGAAAGAGAGGAACAAAAGGAGAGAAACAGAGGAAGGAAAAGGAGATTTTGGAATCTGCATGGCCAAGCATAGGAGTCAGAAAGGTAACTTGCTACTACAGCCATTCAGACTTTGCTGGTGTGAGGGACACCATCAAAACACCCTTCTCATCTGGATTTGTCCTATTGATTTGCCTGCAAAACCCTGTATCCCGCAATGGACATTAGAGCCATTATTGCCAAGGTACTTTTGCTCCCCATATATTCCACTGAGAGAGGCTTTAACAAGATAGTGTATAAAGATTGCCATAGCTCCCATCCTTATCTAAATCCATATATCACTATCAGGGAGAGAATTGTACTGTGCACTGTTGGAACTGTGTTTTGCTATAACTTGATGTACTACAACTATTTTGTACTTCAGTAAAGAGAGACGTTTATTCTTCTACCACTGGCCTGGTTTCCTGACTGCTACACCACATTCTGCCTTGCACCCATCCAAACACCTAATATCAAGGGCACCCCAGCTACCATCAGACAGGAAGGATGTGCCTAATTTATGACGAGGCGTACTGTAGACTTTGTCAAACAGCACATCCTCTCCCTGTCCATGTGCTGGTAGTGAAATCTACTCTAGCCTCCATGAAATCTCCACCTGTGACAATATTTTGTGGGGTCTTGCCCCAAAAAGTGGCGTCAAGACTATTAGTTAATGACCCCCAATATGTTTAAGTATTTGCATACTGATTTTTTTTAAGTATAGGAGGTCCATTCCTGTAAACTCCTCAAAGAGGTTTATCCTGCTATTAAATATTCATTTAGATCAAACAGAACAACTTTTCAAAATTCTCCTCTGTGTAGATATTACTGTTACATCCTGGTTATGAAACCACCATGATGTTCTTGACCCCTCTCAGAACGTCCACCTCATGTGTCCAGTGATGGTGGTCACACATGCTCAGGAGCTCAGTCCCGTCACCCAGATCATGGGTGGCAGAGTAATTCCTGCCATTTTTTCAGGCCAGCAAATAAGAATCAGCACGAGGAGCGGTTTCTTCTCATCGGACCTGGACACATATGGTGAGCATGCTGAGAAGAAATCAAAAGAACACCAGGAAGCCTCATAACAAGTGTGTAACAGCAGGGGGTGCCACAGCAACTATGTAACAGCCATAGCTAGACACTAGAGTGTTGAAATGTGATATTTAAATCTTGACACAAACTATTTAAAGGACTAAGTCAAAACGGGCTTTAGGAAGAGAGTCAGCCATAACTTTTTATTTTTAAGGCTACGTAGCTGCACAGTTGTTGTGCCCATGCAATCACCACGATGTTGACGTGCATCATATTCCAAGATGGGGTTAAAGAAACCTTTTTTACGGCCATAGAGTAGGATTAAGCATACAAATACACATGGCGGGAGGCTCTGGTGCACAGACCTCGGCAGTATAATATAATATACCGCTAATTACATATGACTCTAGGGATAATGGATTATGGATCTGTTTTTTTTTTCCTTGGGCAGTTGTATAAAGTTGAAACTCATAAACCGAGTATTAGGAGCATTATTCCTTCCACTGTCCTGGGAATTTGAGGTTGCACTAACATAACCCATAATCTTCTGGATTATTTTTCTCCAGATATCTGTATTTTCTAATACGGATCCCTTGCACTATCAAGTTTCCATCAACGCTCCAAGATTCCTATATCCTGTGGGCAACTGGTTTATGGTTCATTTGCAATACAGTGACAGAGGAGTAAACAGACTGATAAAATCAAGTGATTTCAAAAGGAAAAGTTATCTCATTTGTATACTCTTCTAGCTAGTCCGACAGCCTGAAACAGACCTAGGTTCTGCTTTCCAGCTGTATAAATCTCTCCAAAACTGTTTAAACAGTTTGCTTCTCGAGGTCCTTTAACATAAATACAGCACCATTTAACACGTATGTTTACGCCTTGAGAAGAATAGAAGAATTTTTATATCTCTGAGTAATTGCTCTTATTCTTCGTCTTCCCGCATGAATGATGCTACGTAACGTTTACACCTAAAAATAATACATGCATTGCAAGCCTCACGTGTGTGTATAAGTATATGCTAGAAATGACTCAATCTTTTAAAGCAATTGCATTATTGCAAAGTGAACTGTCGTTTAAATCAAGGTTTTATGTGAAACATTTTTTAAAGAATTTTTGGTAACTTTTTTGTTTTCCATTTCGCTTTGTTACAAAAATAAAATCCTAAAATCCTGCCGTTTTCTCCCTGACCACTGAGCCTCATAATAGGCTGGCACTTGCTGTTCTGTAGAAATCACCTCCTAGTAGTCATCTCATTATCATGGATGTCATTAGATCTCAGTTTTGGCCATATATACTTCCTAAGATGTCACTAAGGACAGGGGCATTGAACCTGGTGACTGGTACTTAAAGACGTTATCTGACTGTAACTGATGACATATCCTTTTTGTAGGTCATCAGCATTTGATTGATGGGGATCCGACACCTGGAACCACCGCTGATCAGCTGTTTGAGAAGGCACCGGCGCTACTGTGAGCACCATGGCCTTCTCACTGCTTACCCTAGGCCATTGATGTCAAGACCACCGCGGTCACTTGGCCTAGGCGCAACTACTTCAATGGGGGTGAGCTGCCCCTATGCCGCGTGACTGATGGTTGTGACATCACTGGCGAGAAGTAAGCAACGAGAAGGTTGTGGAGCTCACAGTAGGGCCATCTCAGACTGCTGATTGGTTGGACCCCCACCGATTAGATGCTGATGACCTGAGCATAGGCCATCAGTTACAAACAGTCGGATGACCCCTTTAACGTCTTCTACTCTAGTAGGGGTCTCTGGTATATTGGTTGTCTTGGGGAGGAGATGACCCACACTCTTTGAAAAAGGGTCAGTGAAGTCGAAACGTTGCACACTGGGAAAATAAAGAAGATTTAAAAGATCAACTACAAGAGTGCTGTGGAAAACTTTCTTTTGATTACATCAATGGACAGTGATGTCAGTGGCCTAGGAAGAGGCCTAAGCAGTCACAGAGTTCTGCAGCCTCATTGAGACGCTGATTGGCAGGGGTCCCAGGAGTTGGACCGCGCTGAACTGATGTCGATAACCTAACTTGAGGATAGGCCATTAATATCAAATGACCGGATAACCCCTTTAAGCATATAATAAGCTGGTGTGCTTCCTTTATAGGGGTGATCCCAGAAAAGGTATTATTCTACAATAAATGGGGTATGTCAAATGAAGTATTACTGCAATATACACACAATAATAATTATAATACAATCGTTTTTATGTACATTTTCCTCTGGTAGCGCCATCTGCTGTTTCTCCTTCTGGACCACCTTCTCCTGCATTCAGTGGTGGGCTAACATGCTCAGTAGCTTTTCTGTTCCCCTCCCCTCTGTGCCGAAATCGTGATCTTAGGATACTTTCACACTAGCGTTATTCTTTTCTGGTATTGAGTTCCGTCCTAGGGGTTCAATACCGGAAAAAAACTGATCAGTTTAATCCTAATGCATTCTGAATGGAGAGAAATCCGTTCAGGATGCATCAGATCAGTCCCGTTTACGTTTTTTAGCCAGGGAAAATACCGCAGCATGCTGCGGTATTTTCTCCGTCCAAAATTCCGAAACACTTGTCAGAACACTGGCATTAATTTCCATTGAAATGTATTAGTGCTGGATCCGACATAAAAATACTGCATTGACGGATCCGGTCTTCCGCTCTGCGCATGCGCAGACCTTTAAAAATGTGAAGAAGATAAATACCAGATGCATTTTTCCGGATGACAACCGGAGAGACGGATCCGGTATTGCAATGCATTGTGAGACGGATCCGCATCCAGATCCGTCTACAAATGGTATCCGTTTGCATACAGATTGCACTGGCAGGCAGTTCCGTCGACGGAATCCAGCAACGCAAGTGTGAAGTACCCTAATAGTGAAGCAGCACTTCCACCTTTCATTCATTCTATTTGCTATGTGGGGAGGAAGACAGGAGAATTTTGCTTTTTTGTTTAGTTTTTTAAATTGATATACGGTGAAGTAATGATGCACATTACTCAAAAATAGCTTTTTGAATGTGTGGGATAGCTCCTTCATTACTGGTCATTACTGCGGTTTCAGACTGCCTGCTGACAGAATCCATGTGCCAGTTGGTACCGGGTCGGTTGATTCTCTGCTGACAGACATACCACTAACACGTGAGATAAGTTACTAAATGTAATAGCTTTCCTGCGCTGTATAGTGTCTGGTGTAAAGACTGGACTTGTGAGCAATTTTATGCTTCCCAACCCACAGCCAGTATGGAATGACGGGTCTATATGAACATAGGGAGAGACTGGTCAATCATGTTAAGTCAGCCTAGGACCAAAAGGAAGCCACACGTTCTCATGCACTGCTGGTTTTTCAAACTATGTTCTATCCATTAACTTTTCCATCCATCAAAGAATTCTACAAATGCAGCAATGACAGCCTTGTAGATTTTTGACATTTAATTTGTCAGTTTTGGAAGATATTTACGGAAAATTTCCACCCACGATTGCCCTTGCTCTTCTAAGAAGTGGCTTGTAGGGAATCTTTTGTCTCACTTTAGGATGGAGTTTATTATCCCATAAGAATTGAGTTCTGCCAACCAGTCCTTTAAAAAAACATAACTCCCGCTCTCCAGTCCTTCACCATTTTTGTACAGTTTAGTAGCATGCTTGAACTGTTGTCCTGCTTTATCGATCCAATGTCCCTTCCTCACCTTACCAGCACTAAAGTCATCCCCTACCTATACATTTCCTCCACTATGCAAGTTTCCTCCACCATATCTTGCTTTGCTCTATATCCAGTGTCGGACTGGGGTACTTAAGGCCCACCAGTGTAACTGATTCTGGGGCCCACCTTAGGGCTCCTGCACACAAACTTTTTTATTTTTTTTGTGTGGCCTGTATGTGAAACCATTCACTTCAATGGGGCCGCGAACAACGTAAAGGACTCCATGTGCATTCCGTGTCGGTATGTTCGCATGGCCTTTACGCAGAATGATAGAACATGTCCTATTATTTTCGGCATTACAGACAAGGATAGGACTGTTCTATTAGAGGCCGGCTGTTCTGTTCCTCACAATGTGGACTGCACACACCCGGTATCCATGCTTTGAAGATCCGCAATTTGCGAAAACATCCAACAATCGTGTTCATAAGCCCTTACAGTGATAACGGAAATATTAAAGATGAAGTATGATGGCAGACACTCACAGCAACATGCACAAACATACATGTGGCTGAATTTAGGCTACTTTCACACTTGCAGTAGCAGGGTCCGGCAGGCTGTTCCCTCGCCGGACCATCCGTGCTAACGCTAGCACACCGTGCCGCCGGAAGTCCGCTGTAGTTTTTGTCCGGCTGCCTCTCGGCATGTTTGAAGTGAATGGGACCGGAGCCGACCTCTGGCGGTACGGTGGGCTAGTGTAAGCACGGATCTGGCAGGCTGTTCCCCCACTGGAATAGCCTGCCGGACCCTGCTACCGCAAGTGTGAAAGTAGCCTTACACATATATGGATATCCTGCTCTTAAGTCAGTCAAAAACAAGACACATGCAGTTCCTACAGTTCCTATGACACATAGGAAACATGCAAAGCAATCCAGCAGCGGTGGCCATGCTTGCACACTATAGGTAAAGGTGTTGGCCTATGCGCACGTCCAGCATCCCCCAATAGTGTGTAAGCACGGCCACCGCTGCTGGATTTCAGAGTGGTCAAAACCATGGACACGAGCAGTGTATAATGTGATGGAAAGGAGGCAATATGGACAATCACAATACATTAGTAAGTGCCTTGTATTAACTTTCTCTACATGATAAATGCCATTTACTGAAGTGAGACAGCCCCGTTAAGACCACGTTCCCTTTATTATAGAGGTCCCAGCAGTCAGACCCCATCAATCAGACACTTATCACCTGTCGTGTCATAGCTGTTTCACCTTTTCACATTCCCTATCCTTTAAGGTTTTCTTTGGGTGTAAAAAAAAAAATTACATATAAATTAAAAATCTGGCCCAAAATATGTGTCAAACTATAATAGAAATGCTCGCCTGTTAAAGAGCCTGTGTCCACTTTTCTAATTATCCTGTATCCACAGGATCGGGGATAACTAAGTGATCTGTGGGGTTCTGAACGCTGGAGCCCCCACTGATCCCCCTTCTTGACAGAGTGGCAGTTTGAGCATATACCCGGCCTCTCAATCCATTCTCTATGGGGTCGCTGGAGATGGCGGTGTACAGCGCTGGCTATTTCCAGTGGTCTCAAAGAGAATAAATGGAGCAAAAGGGCCTATGTGTGGCCTGGCACACCATCAAAATGGGGGAACAGGACCCGTTCCTGGGATCAGTGGGGGTTGCAGAATCGGACCCCACTATTCAGATAGTTATGCCCTATGGTATGGAGAGGATAACTTAAAAACCTGCACAACCCTTTTAAATCCACCACCGCACTGTGCAGAATTTTTCAGGCATAAGTTCGACCCCCTTTGCAGGTCACAACCTTTAACAAAGCCCAAGCAAAGGCGCTAGAGGAACAACGTGAGCAAAGGGCATAGACGGAGGGTCATAACTGAAACAGAGGCATTAGGGTCATCTGAGGCAGGATAACAGTGGGGATCCTGGAGCAGCTGCAGGGGTGTTAGGGGGCAACTGGAGAAGATTCAATATCAGGTGTGCTTTTAGAGTGGGGGCATTGGGGGGCATCTGGAGCTGGGGCACTTATGGGGGCGCACCTAAAGCAGAGACATTGGGGGGGACCTAGGGCAGAGTCCCCCAATGCCACTCTGAACTCTGCAGAGAGCAGCACACATACACAGATCCTACACAGATTTCCTGACAGCAGGGAGGGCAGGAGGATGGCCAGACACCTTCTCTCATCCTTCACAGAAGTCTAGAAGATACTGCGGGGCCTCCTGTACAATGTACACCAGTAGGAGGCTGCATCACTGTGCGATACTGCCACCTGGTTTATTATCTCTCCTGAGAAAGGAGAAATAGTTACTCGTCCATCTTATCTCGGGCGCAGGAGACTGGGGGCCCACCGAGGAATCCCCCACCTCCCCGGTGGGAAAGTCCGAGCCTGTCTATATCTCAGACACATTCCTCCCTTCAGTCCAAACTTCTCAAACCTCAACTGATCCATCCATAATATTTCTTTCACAGTCATCCATCATCTAATGTTGTCTGTTGCTTTCTTCTTTTTCTGCCCTTGTTAGATCTATATAGTTTGTAGCCTATCTTAAGACACAACTGGAAATTTTTTATAAAAATTCCAACTTCAGTTTCTTGACTATCCCATGCATGGAATGGCTTTCAAAGCATTCAATGGCATTTCTTGCGAATATTTGCTTTGCCAATTTTTTAACCCAGAAGTGAAATTTGCAGATTGCACAGTACATAACGTGCCATAAGATCCAATTTACTTCCTTTAGAGAATACTGGGTTTCAGCTATGCTAGCGAAAGAATAATAAATGTTACCCCCTATAGGTGAGTCACTTTCTTCCATTTCTTAGAAGATCAATAAGCGGCGGCAGCATTTCCCATTGACTTCTTTATTAGGACTTCAAAGCATACATAAAAACAGCAACGTTTCGGCTGTAACCAGCCTTATTGTCAATGGGGACAAAACTGAACTAAAATGAACGGAATGCTCCAAAATGCATTCCGTTCCGTTTATTTGCGTTCCCATACCGGAGAGCAAACAGCAACATCCTGTATTTTACTTTCCGTCGTGGGATGCGGATGTAAAACAAATCCGGCATTACCCCAATGCAAGTCAATGGGGACAGATCCGTTTTCTCTATTTGACACAATAGAAAACGGATCCGTCCCCCACTGACTTTTAATGGAGTTCTTGACGGTTTCGTCTTGGCCATGTTAAAGATAATACAACTGGATCCGTTCATAGCGGATGCAGATGGCTGTATTATCAGTAACGGACGCGTTTTTGCTGAACCCTGCCGGATCCAGTAAAAACGCTAGTGTGAAAAGTAGCCTAAGTGCACAAGACTCTCCAAATGTAGCATTACATGATGGAGCCGGGTCTTAAGGCAGGAGACCCTTTTCTATAATGCACACAAGGACAAGGGTTGTCCTCATGACCAGTACAACCAGTACATTGCCCATAGACTCTCATGAAAAGACATAATGCAGAGTATAACTTTACTGCTGAATGTCTCTGTAAGGAATAGCACAGCAGAAAAAAGGTATACCAACATATACCAGCCTGACTGGAGCCAGAAGGACATTCTTTAAGGATGCAACAATACCTTTATTTCTATATGAAAAATTGAGCAAGGGAGTGCTTTGAATTTTACATTTTTTGTTTACTTAGTCCCATAGACTACAACAGAACACTACTGTAGTCTATGGGATTCTGAGGCACTGCCTGCCGAGCCATGCCTCTGGCACAGCTTTTTGGGCAGTTAAACGTGACAGGCCTGGAAACCTCCACAAGGCCACAGGCTGTCATTGCAAACGATCAGAGCCCTGTGATTTTCCCACAGGGGCTCTGATAGAAAGGCACAGAGAGCCCACTCTCTCTGCCTAACCCCACAGATGCTGCAATTGCTTTTGCCAGTGGTATCTGAGGGGTTAAATGACCAGGATCGGCATCATCGCCGATCCCAGTCATTGCGGTATGATGCCAGCTGTGTTATACAGCCAGCATCTGGCATGTATGGACCAAGCTCAGCATGTGAACTAACTTGGAACTAACTTCCAAGCACTGGGGTTGTTGGCTACTACGATGGACAACCCCTTTAAGTCTGACCCATGTCAATATACACTGCAGATTTCCACTGCAGATTTCAACCTTTGCAATGCACAAGATGAAATCTGTGGCAAATCCGCAGCGTAATGCGTAACAAATTTGCATATACCCCTCAGTAATTCCAAACGTGTGCATGCTAGCATACATATGAACAAGTTTTTACAAAATACAACTCATAACCCATGTCATATAAAACCTATACCTTGAGCCGAAGGTGCAGTCACAATAAATCACGCAGTACAATCCAGGCTTGTTAAAATGGTAATATTTCTGTCATTCATCGAGAGCTAATCTACCAAGAATAACGTTCGCGTCGAAAAAGGCATTCATAAGCAAATAACTGTGAAACGCAGAGTTGATTTATGGCGGGTGTTAATAGGGTAACAAAACAATAATTTCTGTGTTTCTATGTTTCTGTGTAATAACCTATAATCCACCTTCCTATACATTTCAGAAATGCTATAAAATATTATATTAGTATCACATTTATACTATGTTTCTGAGCATCTCATGTAGAACTGTCACTGCATCCTGAAGACGCTCCAAAATATTCCAATTTTACATATTAGTGACCTTTCCAACACACTCCAAGTGCTAATAATCCAACTATATATTGGATTGCTTGTGAACAACTGGAGCTACTGCGCAGTAAGAATAGCTCCAGTTGTTCACTAGCAATCCAATATATACTATTATTCCATATGAAGTTTGTACATTTGGGATTCTTTTATCTATGACCATAACCACACCCTCCACACAATTGCGGTTCATCCACTGTGTTGTTTTTTAGGCTTATGTTTTTATGTTTTTGTCTGATTTTAGAATGTGATTTTATGTAATTATAATATTATTACTCAATAAATGTTTATAGCCAAATCTACCTAATCAACTTATATTCATACACACATATAGAATGCCAGTCCAATACTTCACACATTGTTAAAAATGGTGGCGATCCCAGAGATTCCACAAGTTTTTTTTAACATCCCAATCGAGTTCACCAACACAATTTTTAAAACAATAGAATCAATTATTAATGATATTATATCATTGGATAAAAAGCAGGTATAAAGCAGAAGTTATTAACAACACCAATAATTAAGGGTGGCTTCCTGATTTCTTGACTTATTTTTATCACAGTTACAACATTTGATCGCTTGGCACATCTTTGATAATATTTGCAGACGAATACAAGAAGACTGATATAAAATAGAAAGAAGGGATTAAAAAGGTTGTCTACGAAAAACATTCTACAGTTTTCAAACCAGCACTTGGATCTGAATACTTTTGTAATTGCATGTAATTAAAAATTTTGTATAGCTACTGAGTTATTCAATAAAATGTGTATGTATAGCGCCACTTAATTTCTTACTTCCTTGTCCTGCTCAGTGAGATGGTCGCACATGCTCAGTTCCATCCTTCAACTCCCTTCTGGGCTGTGATAGGGAGAGCATGGACATGCCACCTGAGATGCAGCAGAAAGGACACTTCCCCTGAGCTGCCAGTTTGATGTGGACATCTCTGGATCCATGTGAGGTCCAGGGCTGGTTCTAGCTTTGTTCGAAAAAGACTTTCATGTACTATAGGATGTCTGATTTTCATTTTTTAGATTAATTATGGAATAACCCTTTTAAGAGATATTTAGAATGTATTCCTCTTTGGAATAATTATAATTAAGAGGAATTAAAAAAATTCCCAGACATGTTTTTTTTGGATTAGGAAGGGTATGTATTTGATAGATCATTTATTTTTAAATGGGGAACTTACATAAATTGATTCACATAGAGGATATTTTGGAGCGTCTAATCAGGTATTGGTATCGATAGTTACGAGTCTTGTACGGTTTTAAGAAGCTTAGTGTCTTTATAGCTCCTCCTCGTAACTTCACTCAGTTTATGGTTAATCACAGTTTATGTTACTCCCCTAACTATTTGTTTAAGATAAAACTTTGAAGGGGTCCCAAATCTGGCGATAAAGATATGGCACATTTGTTGTAGTGGTCCCCAAAATTATTTCGATATTGGTCTCAGATGAAAGATTATATTATTTTAGATGAAGACTTGAAGCTTTAAGGTTTATTTGTGGGACCTTGAAGATGAAGTATTGAAACATTGGGTAAAATATAATTTACTTTTCCAATTGTTATTTTTGGGTCAACTTTTATAAAAACAGTGCCTCTGCTTCTAGGATTAATAAGAAATGGTATAGGTAGAGTTCTATTTTTTTCGCCAACACAGCTTTCTGGGTTTTATAGGTTTTTTAGGAAGCAGGTAAGGGGGAGATAACTTAAAAAGTGAATGGTATGTTAATCTTTTCTTGTTTATTATCTATAACAATGACTATGTAAAAAAAAAAGTGACCCAGTGACCAAAAAGTTGCCCGTAGCCTCTAAAATAGAACATATTTTTTTAAGAAAAAGTCCTGAAAAAGCCGCACATTCTGTTGTTTTAACAGGCAAATTGCTCATAGTGTAGACTATGGGAAAAAAATACATTTTTAAACTATGGGACAAAAAAGTAAATTTGTATTTAAAAAAAATCTATAACTACAAAGCAAAAACAATGTCATTCAGCACTTCTCCCAAACCAAAACAACTTATGTCGACTGAAATAAGAAATATTCTGATATACCAATATAAAATAAAAAAACAGCCTAATACAGGGAAGCTCAACCTGCGGCCCTCCAGCTGTGGTAAAACTACAACTCCCATCATGCCCTGCTGTAGGCTGATGGCTGTAGGCTGTCCAGGCATGCTGGGAGTTGTAGTTTTGCAACAGGTGGAGGGCCGCAGGTTGGGCATCCCTAGCCTAATATATGAACATAATAATTAAGTGAAGTAAATTACATCCTACCACATTCCTTTCATAGTATAATAAACCTTAACTCCAAAAAATCCACGCCCACAAGTAGTAAAAAAAATATATAAACTTTATTAATTCCACAGTATAAAAAAATATTAACATATGTTTTTACATAATATCAATCCATCAAACCCCAAGAAGCCCCTTGACAAAGCTACGGGCGAAATGCGCGTTGGGGACCAGTGGACGGGACGCAACTCACAGTGCAGCTTTTTTGGTAATATACCTTTACTTACTGATTTGAAATTTTGTTTTAGTGATTTTCCAGCATGCCTGGAATACTTGGTTGCGAGTGGAGGCTGTGAGGGGGACCGGCCTGGCATATTTTTGTGCAGACCGGAGGTGTACCTTCTCCCTCAACACTATCTTTTTGCACTTATGCATTTTCCCATGTTATGATTTACTACCTCCAGCTATCCTAGTCACAACCAAGTATACACAGACAGGCCGTTTTTGGAAGGGGTCGACACCGGATATGGATTTGGGCTTATTCACTTAGCCTATATGTGGATGTATTGCCTCTTCCGGGTTTGTAGTATTATGTTTACCGTTTGTCTGCACTGAGGTTGCGATACCGTCCTATGCTGTCACTTAGTCCTAATTCCCGCTGGTTTGATGGATTGATATTATGTAAAAACATATGTTAATATTTTTTTATACTGTGGAATTAATAAAGTTTATATATTTTTTTACTACTTGTGGGCGTGGATTTTTTGGAGTTATGGTTTTGGCGCGGCCACGCCATAAATAGGCGCAATATACATAGTTGGAAGTATAATAAACCTGAAAAATCCAAAGGTAAAATAATCAAAGTTCATTAGATAAAGATCCGGCAAAATGGACAGTTTTAACCGTTTTAGCATAAGAGATATAATAAATGTTTGCACTTAACAAATGAAATACTTTGGGTATTCAACTAAGTGTCAACTGTTGCTACATTATAAGATACGGCTTTAAAAAGATATTTTACCGAAACGTCACATATCTGGATTTCTAATGTTTAAGTGGAAGGACTAATGTTTGCACCACTGATTTGCTGTTTCACTTGATGTAAATAAAAAAAATAAAAAAAACGTATTATTCACTTGCATACAAGTGAGTGCCCTGGAACTTATTTTTTTGGGATTATTCGGGTTGAAGAACCATTCCTGGTGGCATCTATCCCTACGAGTGCCCATTCAGTGCAGTTATAAAAAATAAAAAAAATAAGCATAAATTATGTAAAGGGTGACTTTTCCCACAAAGAAAACCAATGAGGTTTTTGCAATATTGTCAAGACGTTGCAGTGCCAAAAAGTTGCAGTGGAGATGTAGCCTAAAAAACAGCTTACAAGTAGATTGACAGTTAAATGAAGAAAATGGAAATGTCCAGATATAAACTCTTCAAAAACCTTTCATGACAGTCATTACAATATAATGTAACACTATATTGTTTTACTCAAAATTATAAGACTGCCAAGATACAACCTCTCCCTACTTCCATATGACATAGATAAAGGAGTTATATATGCCTGGCATTTTATTTGATCCGGTTGCTAACTGGAATGTGCGGTAATATGTAGGAATGAGACCCAGGGCCTTTCATCTGCATCACTTCGCTAACAAAGAAGATAGAAATTGCTCTAGCCTTTAGGGTGTGTTCACACTGGGGGGTTTTTGAAGTATTTTAAAGAAAAAACTTGTAGGATCAGTTGATGGTTCCTATTCCTTTCTCTGGAGATCCAACTACGGTAAGTCATTTTCCTTGTAGATTGTAAGCTCTTACGACCAGGGCCCTCTCCCCTTCTGTACCAGTCTGTTACTTATCTTGTTCATGCTTAGTGCAATTGTTTGTATTATGTTTGTGCACTCCTTATCATATGTACAGCGTCATGGAATGAATGGCTCTTTAATAATAAATAATAATAATAATTTTCCACTGGATGCCAGATTACAAAATTATTCTTGTGCATAAGACCCCTTTACACTGCTGGTATAAAGGTCCCGCCAATTACTCGATGAGCGAGCGAAACGGTCGTGCATCGGGTAATGGTATTGTTTGTGCAGAAACCTAAATCATTGTTTGCCGGCAGCAGAAGGTGCCATCTAAACAGCACTGTGCTGCCAACAAACAATGGTTCTGCATGGGAGGAGTAATGGATTTAACGATCGCTCCTCCCCATAGGAGATTGTTGTATGTAAATGCAGCTTTCTTCTTCACTGCCGAGCAGGAGATTGTTAAGAAGTATTGCTTCCTTCCCGACAATAGTCGGCTCCACCAGGCGCATATATACATCCATGTTTGACCACAAGGCCCATTAGCGTGTCAAGTACTCAACTGGTGCCTAAAAAGATGAAAAGGCAGCTGCACGGGGTTAAGCTTCCTTCCCTCATTTTTCATTTTGGCACTGTTATCTGACACTGTATGGTAATTTAATTTAGGCACTCTAGAACTATTAATTAGGCACTACATGATATACTATAAGAAGTTTGTGGAACCATTCAAATGAAGGCCACGACCTGCCCACATTAGTCTTCATAAGCTTTGTCAGAATTTTTTTATAGGACGGATGATAATCATTATGGGGGTCATTTATGAAACAGAAATACACCTATATTAGGCATATTTCTGGTGCAGATTGTGGCGCAAAGGTCCTTTGTGCTGCAATCTGTTACTTTTCCCTGCTCATGCCAGGTCTAAAACAGTGGCCGTGGCATTGGCAAAGAAGGGGACGGGCTGGCCTGTTTTAGCAATTTCTTTCTCATTTTAGCAGTATAACAATGCTGGTTGTGGTTGCTAATATACCAGAGCCTCCGAAGTGCTGGTATGATGCCATTACAAACATATTTGAGGATTTATCATATAGAAAGTTAACTTAAGAAAACTATAAAATAATGTAAAATGTAACTAACCATTTCATAACTTTTATATAGCTGCAAGGTTTTCTAGAAACATTTACCGATTCCGCTTCCAAAAAGTAGATCTCTTGTAACAATCCCCTTATTTTTGTAACCTGTTATCATGTAATTCTACGCTATTACCAGACATTTTAAATTAAACAATTTGTTCCATGTCCCTGGGCCGATTGAACGTTATTTCTTCATCCTCATCATGGACTAATGGAATATAAATCTCTGTTTTGAATCAGTCCACACTCAGTGTATCCAAGATTGGCAGGAATCATACATTAAGGATATCTGTAGATAATCAGGTCCAATTACATTACTTCCAAAATGAACTCAATATTTTGGGTAATTATCTCTATTTAATTCAAACATTTTTTGCAAATTCAACAAAAAATTATTTTTACGAGTAGCTGTCATTTCAAAAAATGAAGTTTTGATGTGTAAAGGGTCAAGTCCACAAACAATTGGTAAAGCGAAGGGACAAAACTGTTCAGCCAAGAGCCATCTTTCTTCTAGATTTTCTGAGTCTGTCCTTCAGCTAGTAAGAAGAGGCAGTGAACGGCTAAGCGCTTCTGCTGCAAGTGATAGGGGTCTCTCCAAGACCCCCCACTGAGCAAAACTGTAATGTCAAAGGTTTAGAAAAGCACAATTTTTGACCATGGACAGTATATGGTGTTGCAGCACTGACTGTATTGGACAAGAGTGGCGCTATATTTAGAAACAACTGGGCAGACCACCTGTCACTGGGGCTGCTGTCAAGTAATATTTATTAATAATAGAGATGAGCAAATTTTCCAAAATTCAATTCAGCCATTAAAAAACGGCTATTGCCTGGCTGCAGAGAGCCTTTATAGTGGTGTAGAACACTGCGCCTTGAAGTAACACGTATAGGGAGTCTGGTGGTAGCGAAATAATACTGTGAGTCAGTATGACATGCAGATGACAGGCGTCGCTCTTAGAATCACAGCACACTTCACTTATTTGGGCAGTCACGGAGCCAAAACGGACCAAATAACTCAAGTATGAACTCAGCCTTACAGGTCGATGTTAGCGCCAAGAAGAAGCTTTCTCCTTTTACCCCATCGTCAGCTGATTCCACATAGATGTCTACAGAACCTGTTCTATTAAACGCTTATACAAGTAGAGTCCCCCAACAGAGTGGAGAGGGTGTCAGCAGTAAGTTTGTGCTGAAGTCACTGATTATTTTGTCCTTCCTCTGATCCGTCAAAACAATAACCCCCAAAAAACGGATCCTGTCTGATGAGCATCCGCCTTCACTCAGTTAGCATTTGGTCACTAATCCATCACTATTGCTAATGCCAAAACAAACAGAAGTGGATCCAAAACAGAGATGACACGTGAATGAGGAGACCACAGAGTGGCCCAATGACAGAGTCTGGAGGTGGCAGCAGTATCAGGAGGAGGTCACAGAGTGGCTCAATGACAGAGTGTAGAGGTGGCGGCAGCATCAGGAGGCCACAGAGTGGCACAATGACAGAGTGTGAAGGTGGCAGCAGTATCATCAGAAGGCCACAGGGTGGCACAATAACAGTGTGGAGGTGGCAGCAGCAGCATCAGGAGGCCACAGAGCAGCAAGGTGACATAGTGTTGAGGTAGCAGCAGCATCAGGAGACCACAGAGTGGCAAGGTGACATAGTGTGGAGGTGGCAGCAGCATCAGGAGACCACAGAGTGGCAAGGTGACATAGTGTGGAGTTGGTAGCAGCATCAGGAGACCATAGAGTGGCAAGGTGACAAAGTGTGGAGGTGACAGCAGCATCAAGAGACCACAGACTGACCCAATAACAGAGTGGGGAGGTGGCAGCAGCATCAGGAGACCACAGAGTGGCAAGGTGACATAGTGAAGAGGTGGCAGCAGAATCCGGAGACCACAGAGTGACCCTGTGATAGAGTGGGGAGGTGGGTGGCAATACAAGTACAAGCTGAAGACGGTGGGTGAAAAAAGGAGCACTTGCCATCAGATGTGTGGCATTAGGTGGAAGGCAGCATCAGAATAGTAGCTGAGGCAGGTAGGCAAAATAAACCGGTCTCTTTTGTCAAAGTGTTTGTGTGGCACCCTGGATTTTCTAGTCTGATGCATCAGGCATTGGTGGGTGGAAATCCTGGCTGATCCACGCCTGATTCATCTTGACAAAGGTCAGTCTCCCCACATTTTAGGTGGGCAGGCGAGTTCTTTTTGGGGTAACTATGGCCCCTGCAGCACTAAACACCTGCTCTGATGCCACACTACTGGACGGGCAGGACAGCTTTTTCAGGGCAAACTCTGCTAGTTGATAATACACTAATACACTAATACACAGCCCTTTATCTTTTCCCCCCACTAAAAAACGCCAAAAAGGGCTTTAAAACATAACTGCTGAACGGCAAATATACATATTTTGTTGCCACCAATACACGCCAAAAAGGGCTTTAGAACATATAACTGCACCGCTGAACGGCAAATAGGCCCTTATTTTTTTCCACTTATACACAACACAAAAGGATTTAGAACATATAACTGCACCGCTGAACGGCAAATATATTTTACTCTTTTCCCCTTATACACAACACAAAAGGCTTTAGAATATATAACTGCACCACTGAACGGCAAATATATTTTACTTTTGCCACTAATATGCGACAAAAAGTGCTTTAGAACATATAACTGCATCGCTGAACGGCAAATAAGCCCTTATTTTTTTCTACTTGTACACGACACAAAAGTATTTAGAACATATAACTGCACCACTGAACGGAAAATATATTTTTCTTTTTTCCACTTATACATGCCACAAAAGGCTTTAGAACAGATAACTGCACTGCTGTACGGCAAATATATTTTTCTTTTTTCCACTAATACATCATACATGACACAAAAAAGGGCTTTAGAACATATAACTGCAACGCTGAACGGCAACTATATTTTACTTTTGCCACTAATATATGACAAAAAAGGCTTTAGAACATATAACTGCAATGCTGAACGACAAATATATTTTTCTTTTGCCACTATACACGCCAAAATTTGTAATATTTCCTTGTAATAAACCCAGTTAATGGCTGTATCACACAGCACTTGCACCCCAATAACAAGAACGGTTTGCTGGAAATACAGAGCTGTATAATGGCAATTTGGGTCCCCAGTCAGTGCTGCAAGGTGTAATAGGATTGTTCTTATTACCCAGGCTGTAATCTCCCCTATTGAACCTTGTTCAACATAAATTCCATGGAATGATTCCTCCCTATCCTTTCCCTACACATTGAATAATCTTTACCTGCACTGGTAAATCGTTTTTTTTTAGCACAATTAAGTTTTTTGTACCACTGTCCCTAACACCTTCTGACATCTCTCCCTGCACTAAGTACACTGGAAAATGGCAGAATCCAAGATGGCTGAGGCTATTTATAGAGCTGTGACATCACAGGGCTGGCTGGCTGCTGATTGGCTGCATGCATGGCATTATGGTTGATCCCGCGTTCCCAGAGTTCCTTTCTCCATGTCCTCACACGTGCAGCAGCCATTTTAGGAAAAAATGTTATTCATTACCACGAAGTGTGAGGAAATTCGGATTCGGTGCAAATCGAAGTTTTCCTGAAATTTGTATCGAATTCCACTTCGTGAACTTCAATTCGCTCATCTCTAATTAACAATCATAAAAAAAAAAAATCCAATTTTTTTTTTTACTTTTCAGAGAAAGAGAAATAAAGAATAAAAAATAAATATAATAAATAAAATAATACACAAGAAATAACCAACTACCAAAAAACAATGCCCCCCTTAAAGGTTGTGATAGAAAGAGCCAAGAGCCTATTAATCAAAATTGGGCATGTATTATATCAAACTTGTAGGGAAATATTATGTGGGTGCCAGAAAAAATGGTAAAATGTAAGAAAAATATTTCCACTATTTCTTCAAACTACCGTATAAGCCTAAAAATTCTAACACCCCCCCACAAAAAAAAAACATAAATTATGTATGTATAACAAAACCTGCACCTTGTTCACAAAAATAAAATGTAAAACCATGCCACTAATAAATAAATCATGTCTAATAAATAAAAATATGAAAAATAAAATAAATACAAAGTTATAGCTGTTAACTGGCAGCTGTGTATAACTGCCTGGTAATGAAGAAGTAAATGACTCTGGTCCTGAATCGGAAATCTCAAAAAAGGCCCTTTAAGAGGGTTATTAAGGTTTTTAACATTGATGGTCTATCTTTAGGATAGGTTGTAGAGTTCAATGAATCGATTTTAAATGAATCGGATTTGTCATGAATTTCACAAAAATTCTTCAGCTAAGCCAATTTGAAGTTTTGGTGATTCCCTCCAGATGACTCGCGGAAAACAGTGACCACTATTTTAAGAATTCAGTACACTAGTGAGAGAAATGGGGCAGGAATTATGAAGGTGGAAGATCATATTACCCTGGGATGGGCCCTGGATTGCAAGCTTACCACAATGCTTTGCAGGCAGCCTAACAGCCGGTCAGGAGGCAGGATATTGGCTGGTCTATTAGGGTGAAGCATGGATACCACTGTAACCTCTGTACTGAGAGGATGTGTCTGCCATCTCTCTGACAGAAACCAAATACAAATAAAAGCCAGACATCGTAGGGTCTTGTATGGACAGTGTAGCAATAGCTTTACTTGGATAGACTGAATTATTAGGTAGAAAGTCAGGTCTTATTAGTACGGACAATATAGGGGCAGTTATTGTACTGGGAATGTGTGAATAAGGGCAGCTGCTGGAGCTGTTCATGTCCTGCACTGCTTGAAGAAAGATCGCTTAAAGAGACACTACTCTTTTTTCTGTGCATGAGCAAGCCTTTTTTCCCCACAACCTGTTACAAAGTTTCTACAGGTCATAAGTTCTTTATAGACATATTCTCAGCACCACAGATAGTGGCATATGATGCGCAATTGTGCCTTTTTCTTTCCAAAAAACATCAAGCAGGGGATGTTTATATGCGCCTATGATTAGTACAAAAAAATGTCAAATTTCGCTACTATTTAAAAGTACGCAGTTTTTGGATGCTTGTTCAGAACAATCCACTTTTTCTTCCGACACTGCCATTAGTGTGTAAAAACATGGGCAGGCATCTGCCCTCATTAGGACATCATTTTTGGACCACTTGTTCAGAACAAGCCACTATTTTTTCCCTGAACTCTGTGTATGTGTTTAAACACCATCTGCCCCCGATATGGGAACAGTTTTGGAAGCATTCCAATATAAAAAGCATAACGCATGTGAAGGCACAGTGTGTTTTTAAACAGACATTTACCCATAGCTTTATATGTCAGTGTCACTCTGACAATATTTACTATTGTTGTCATTGTATTAAAGGGGTTGTCTCACCTCAAACATTGGTAGCATATCGCTAGGGCTCTTGAGTGTCAGGCCAACTACAATCTACTATTGATAGCCTATCCTAAGGCAAGGGCAGGAATTTTTAAAACCTGGACAACTCCTTTAAAGTCAAATCCCTACCACACGATTGTTCTGTATTCCCATTAAGTGGGAAGAGCCTTATGGTTTTAATAACTTGCATTGCTGAGTTCAATGGAGGAACATAATTGAATTTAAACTCCAGCTTTATTGATGCCAGCTTCTAAAGGAATGTTGTCTATGTTTTAATTTGAGGCTTCACTTCTTAAGAAGAGTACAAGGAGAATTATGGTGATGAGAATCAGGAATGTATGTGACACATTAAGAAGTGAGAATGGAAGAAAGTCACCCCCTCCAGAGTGAACACATGCCCCCGGGGTGATTTCGACTCCTGTTTTAGTATACAAATGATAGGCAAATAACGCTAATTTGACTTATGTCTAGGAAGAGCCCATTCTCAGCAATAGACTACTGTCAGGATGGGTCTTGAAATGTTACACATCCTGAGTCCATTAAATGAAGTGCTGCTAATTTACCAATCCTGCTAAATAAAAGCATGCACTGAACTGAAAGATTCAATGAAGATAAAATCATATATCAAAGCCCCAACAAGCGTGCAAGAAGATGCCCACCATGTACTGGGCAATATAGCTGAAGAACTGAAATAGGATGTCTCATGAAGACATCACCTGTATATACACTTTATTAGGGCATATGGACATTATAGAGGGGGTATCCCAAATGGTACGTCCTTGTATGAGCCAGAACAGAGTCCCATTCTGACGGACCTTAGCCACGGCAGGGAAAATAGCTGGTTTCCCCTTCCCAAAATCAGCTGTTTGCCAGTGGTGCTGGCAACAGATTTATTAAAGAATTTTTCGGTGATGTTTTTTCGGTGATAATTTTCCATTTAATTATCTATATTTAAAATAATAAATCCTGAAATCTTGCAGCTCTCTCACTCAGTGGCGGATTACAATAGGAACGTTCCGGTCGGCTGCCCCGAGCCCAGCACCGCTGGGGGGCCCCCACGCCGACTCGAACGCCCACATACTGAGGCAGGGCACGGGAGCGCATAGTTCCCTGCCCCGTTGCCAATTACCACCATAGACTTCAGGCCTTGTAGGCCTGAGGCCTATGTGGTAGTGAAATGACGTCATGCGGGCGTAATGACGTCATTGCGCGCCTGTGACGGGATGCAGCACTGTGACGTGTGTGCACCTGTCTCATCCCACCTTCCTCTGCGAGCAAGCACCTGGCCCTGGACACAGGTGAGTATTTAGCTTTACATTTTTTTCATTTTTTTTCATTTTTTTTTTATGTGCCTACTTTGGGGGACATGTGGGGTGGGGACACACAGGAGGATATATTAAGAGACATCAGGGAAAATAACTATATTGGGGCAAATTACTATGTAGGGGGAAATTATTATGGAAGGATTACTATGTGGGGGGGCTGTGTGGGGGCAAATTATTATTGAAGGGACTACTATGTGGGGGCAAATTACTATGTGGGGCAATGTGGGGGAAACTACTGTGTTGGGGCAGTGTTGGGGGAATTACTATTTGGGGGCAAATTACTATATGGTGCAGCGTGGGGGCAAATTACCATATGGGGCAAAGTACTATATGGGGCAGTGTGGGGGAAACTACTCTCTGTCAGCAGTCTGGGGGAAATTGCTATATGGGGGGAGTGTGCGTAAATAACTATGTTGTGGCAGTATTGGGGAAATTACTATTTGGGGGAAATTGATGTGTGGGGGAAACTACTGTGTTGGGGCAGTGTGGGAGAAATTACGATGTGGGGGCAGTGTGGGGGAAATGACTGTGTGGGGGAAAATTACTATGGGGTGATTACTATGTGGGGGCAGTGTCGGAAAAATTACTATATGGGGGCTTTGCTATTGGGGAAGCACTGTAGGGGCAATCCTATTATTTTGGGGGACACTATACAGGAATTATTGCCCAAAGCACAATATAGGGTTTTATTATTACTGGGGGCACTCTAGGGGACATTATAGCTGCTGTGGACACTATAGGGACATTTGGGGTAATTTATCAAACTGGTGTAAATTAGAAATGGATTAGTAACCCATAACAACCAATCAGATTCTTTCATTCATTTTTGAAAGCTCTTTTGGAAATCCAGTTCTACTTTACACCAGTTTGATAAATTACCCCAATTATGTCTACTGGGGTCACTATTTTTTCAGCAGTATAGTACCTAGGACAATGGGGCGCACAACGGGCACAATATCGGGAGTGGCAGCAGGATGACACTGTGGGACACCAGGATGGGGAGGTTGATGGAAAAATTGAGAAATCTAACATGTCTGTGTAACAAACTCTGTAGAGACGAGATGCGGCTGAAAGAATTTGCCATGGCGGTCTGGGTCAAATGGAGGAGAAGAGGAAAGAGAAGATCTACATGACAGGAGATGTCACTGGATGTAAGAGGTATGTGGTGTTGTATTCACCGTCTTTTTTATTATAATTATATGTATTTTAAATTTGGCGACCAATTTTTTCAGTTTAGGGCCCATTTTGGGGTAATTTGGGGTATTTTTTTTTAGTCTGAAGATGGCCTAAGAAAAGACTGTGGCGCTCACGAAGCACCGCAGCCTCTTCATACAGAAAAAAACTAAACTAAAATGAAGGGGGGAGCCCAAGTTGGGTAGAAAGCCCAGGGCCTATCATGCACTTAAAGGGATTCTGTCACCACATTTTACCCCGTACAGTTAAACATATCTACTTGTAGGTCTCCCAGAGCAGTAGCGAATGATGCCCTTATTAACTAACAGTGTAGATTTATTTCTTTATAAAATAGATTTTAGTGATATGCAAATGACTTACATAACGTGCCCAAGGGGATGTCCTTTCCTAACTTGGTGCCCAGCCGCACCCCTCGGTCCGGTGCCCAGTGCCGCCTTCCTGAGTCCAGCGCCGCCTCTAATATAATATATGCAAGAGCCTGCTGGAAATACCGAACGTGCGCACTACACACTGTAGTCTGCGCCCATGCGGACTGCAGGTAATGGCATCGTTGAGAGAAGTGCGCATGCGCCGTGGTGACGTGCTGACAGAATCCCTTTAATCCGCCCCTGCTCTCACTGACCGCTGAACTCCATAATAGGCTGATACTTCCTGTTCTGTAGAGATCACTTCTCAGTCATTTGATTATCATCACAGGTAGGGTTAACAATACCAGGGTTAACAATGTTCACAATGATCACAGCTCCCTTCCTCCCCCTCCCTGCACAGTGACCTCTGCACAGGTCACAGAGCATGCCCACAAGACTCTCCTATAAAGGTCAATAAGTCATCTCCAGACTACTGGTTCATATGGCTCATGTGGCTGCTGTAAAGCAAATCTCTGAATGCTGTTAATTGCAGGTATGCAAGATGGCTACCTTAATAATCATGCATTAAATACTATATAAAAAAAACTCTACAAACATAAAATAAAAACAGATTCCAGAATTCCAATCTAGCTGATACATTCCTATCACCATGACCTTATTTTCGACTGAAAAAAAAGTTTCTGCACCAGTTAGTCTGGCCTATGTAAAGATAATAATGCATGTATATATATTTGTCTTTAACGTACATATGCTGCCACATAAAATTTATGTTGAACTTATCCAAAATTATTTAAACTCTTCATGATTTGAGGTTGCCAGGCTCAGTGATGTTCTGAAAGCTACAGGCTGGATTTCTTGACTAGTTCATAATTTATATTGAGGCACTGGCCAACCTGATGATTGTGGAAGTAGTAGCGTCATTCAGGGGGCAGCACATCTGCTACATGTTTTCTTCAGGTGTGAACACTCTTTTTAAGGGCTCCTTCACACGGCCATAGCAGTTTTTGTAGTCTGTAAAGTACGCATCCATAAAACACGGATACCGGACGTGTACATTCCGTATTTTGCGTAATGGAACGTCTGCCCTTCTATATAACTGCCCCATCCTTGTCTATAATACGGACAAAAATAGGACATGTTCTATTTTTTTGAAGGTGCTGCGGAATGGACATATGGATGCTGAGACACCACCGCATCTTTTGCAGCCTGATTAAAGTGAATGGGTCCAAAAAAAATGTGGATCGGATGCGGAAAAAAAAAACAACGGTCATGTGCATGAGCCCTAAGGCTCAGTCAGCATAATAAACTAAATAAGTCATACTCACCTCTCACCTCCACCTCCACCGCATTGCTCCCGTCACTGCTGCCGCCAACGATTGGCTGAGCCGGAATTTTGGTGAAAAAAAGCAGCCAAAAATGTAACAGTTGATTCTTTTTGTTCCATAGAGGAACAGTCCAGGTGAATATAAGAAACTTTGTAATATGTCTTATAAGGGAAAGAAGCTTCCTTTTCCTCCTATCAGGTTCCTCTCCTGCTTCTCCTTCCCCTTCACTAACTATGAATTACTGTGAACTGCCTACTCACTGAAGGATCAGATTACATAGAGGAGAGGTCTGCTGCAGACAAGGGGCACAGAGAAACTGCTACTGATTTTAGTTTACTGTCAAATTTTACTGCTGGGTTTATATCTAAACTGCTCAGTACTGTTGTATAATGTCTTATGTTACTGCTGCTGCATCTGAGAGGGTGCAACAGAGACTTAGGGAGCAGAGTATCCTGTTTCTCCATGTCCTGTGTATGGACAGACATGAAACCAGCTAGTCTCTGCCTAGTTTCTCTGAAAAAAATGGGAATCACATACAGATTGCAAAGCGAAAACCACAAAAGTGCCCGATATAAGTCATATAATGACTAGAAATAGTGTTATTCCTCATGTACACCCACATGTCAGCTTCGGCTATGTCCACATCTGCCTTTTAGCATTTCAGTACTCTGTTCCAGCAGAGGAGTACCGGAACTGCCATATCTGGCATAGCCGAAAACAAACATGTCCGATCCCTATTCACTATTATGATTTCTGCCAGAAAAAAAAAAAATTCTCTGAAGTTTTATAAAAACAAGAAACCAATGAATGTAACAGAAAGATGAGTAACAAATCAAATCACATCTGCAAGATACAGTATGTATGACTGAATGTTCGTTAGCCAGTCTACACCGTTACTGCTTTATCTCGGCATTTAGGCCAGAAGTATGTGGTCCAATTAGGGCTCTGATGTCTTTTACTAAGAAAAATACAAGTATAAATCTGCAATACTATGGTTATAATACTACAGTCATATAGTGTAATAATGTAAGTACATCAGTATGTAGAGATGAAAAGCATGACATAAACTCCAACAAACTTTGTACAGAAATTATAATTAGATAAAGCTAAATAATATAATTCAATTAGGTTATAAACTAAGTTAACATAATCAGGAAGTGTAAGCAGCATTAGACAAGTATGATTGTGTTCGCGTCTGCAGATGATTTGCAGTATTGTTATTGTGTAATGTTGAGTATCTTCTTGCATTGTACTTTTATAATCTTTTGTAAAATTTATCCTATGATGTTCAAGTCAAGGGAAAGTCAAAACCCAGCTAAGTCTTTTTTGGCTAGTTGTTGTTTTTATGTTGATGTTTTCTGTTTGTCCTTTTTCTTTTGTGGCTTAGAAAAGTTACCATCTATTCTCTCTTTTAAATAGGGTTTTCCAGGATTTTTTTTTTACTGATGACTAGAGTTGAGCGAACTTGTATTTTAAGTTTGGCATCCAAAGTTCGGGTTGGGGTTATGGAAGAATCCCGTCATGGATTCCGCTACTACGGACCATAATGCAATTTTGAATCCATAAGGGGATTCTTCGATGAACCCAAACCTTGGAAAACACTAAGGACCTGGGGTGACGTCACCGTCATGTGATCAGTGCAGGAGGCGTGGCTCAGTAGGCTACCACCTCTTATCCAATCCAGTACTGAGCCACGCCCCCTGCACTGATCACATGACGGTGATGGTCCTTAGTGTTGTCCAAGGTTCGGGTTCATCGAAGAATCCCCTTATGGATTCAAAATTCCATTATGGTCCGTGGTAGCGGAATCTATAATGGGATTCTTCGATAACACCAACCCGAACTTTGGACGCTGAACTTAAAATACAAGTGTGCTCAACTCTACTGATGACCTATCCCCTGGATAGATCATCAAAATCTGATCAGTGGGGGTCTGACACCGAGGACCCCTACCCATCAGCTGTTGGAGAAGGCTTGAGCTCGAAGTGGTGCTGCAGCCATCTCTCAGCTTTTCCTAGGCCACGTGATGTCGTGTTTTCTGGTCACATGGCCTAGGCGCAGTTCAGCTCCATTGAAGTGAATGGGGCTGAGTGCAATACCAAGCACAGCCACTATACAATGAACGGTGCTGTGGTGAGCGTGGTGCCATCTCAAACAGCTGATCAGCGGGATCCCGGGTGTCAGACCCCTACCGATCAGAAAACCACTTTAAAGAGGATCTATCCTCTCTCATGATACGCTTTAGTTAAATGGGTTTGACAAGATTTTAATACTGATTAGGTCACCAGTATCTGATCTGTGGACCCGCACTGATCAGCTTTTTGGGAAGGCACAGGCGCTCCTGTGGGCACTGCCGCCTTCTCTCAGCTCACCAAGCACAGCACCGTACATTGTATAGCGGCTGTGCTTTGTATCGCACTCAGCCCCATTCACTTCAATGAGGCTGAGCTGCGTCCAGGCCACATGACCGATGAATGTGTTGTCACTGGCCTAGAAAAAGCTGCAAGAAGGCCGCAGCGCTCACAGGAGTGCCCGGGTGTCAAACCCCCACCGATCAGATACTAGGATAGGTTGTCAGAATTCAAATCTCGCAAAAACCCTTTAATGCTTGTATTCCGCATGAAATAACAATTCTGAAGCATCTTTTTACAAAATTCCATGCTGCATGGCTCCTCTGTTATTTATTCCTCCTGGAAATGTATGAATAAAATGACAGCTGGGTGTTGTCATTCCGCTTGTAAATGAGGTGTGTGTACACACTGATATTGTCTGATCAATGGAAAATAGAAGTTTGTTCAGCACTCAGATACACTCCATCATACTTTATTTAGTCTTTAAACATATAGAAAAAAATTTAAATCAATTTCACTAACGCGTTTCTGGTGGACAAGGTGCTTGTCCACTAGAAATGCGTAAGCGAAATTGATTTGACATTTTTCTATATGTTTCAAGACTAAATAAAGTCTTTAAACTTTACTTAGTCTTCAAAGATATAGAAAAAAATTTAAATCAATTTTACTAACGCGTTTCTGGTGGACAATGCGTAAGCGAAACTGATTTGACATTTTTCTATATGTTTCAAGACTAAATAAAGTATGATGGAGTTTATGTGGGTGCTGGAGAAACTTTTACTTTCCATACATAAACTAGGGGCCAGCCCTGTGATTGTGCACCAACACAGTGGATGGAGGTGGATTCAATTTGTATCATCACTGTGTCATAATCACATAAGTGTCAGATTTGTTGCAGAAATTTCTGCAACTCAAAATCAATTTCACTCATTTGAATGGGATTGTTTGGTGACTTTCAGAAAGCCTCTTTCATATGAACTAGGTAAGCCACAGAAATCTCTGCATTAAATCCACCAAGGGTGAATATACCCGGCCAGCATTGGGGGGTTAGGGCAAACTTGGCATTTGCCCAGGGCCCCAATCCTCTAAGGGACCCCCTTCTTCAGTCCCGGCAGTTTGCAGATCGATGAACAGGACTCCAGATTGGGGAATTTCCCGGCTTAGGAGTCCCTGCTCTGATGTGTCCATATGTGTCATTATACTTGGGCACACCCTGGTATAGAAGTCTAATTTAGACTCTATTTTTTAAATGTTTCTGTGGGGATTTGAACTCACAACTATCTACATTAAAGGCAAGAACCTTAACCACTGGGCTATAGAGCTCAATACCAAGTTATTGAGAAACTTCTATGAGGTTTTTAACACAGGAGAAACTTCTATGAGGTTTTTCAGCAGTGAATTAGCATTGAGCTCTATAGCCCAGTGGTTAAGGTTCTTGCCTTTAATGTAGATGGTTGTGTAGATGTAAGACACGTCCTATTGACAAGGCTTTAGTTGCCTAATTTATTCATTTCACTCATGCCAAGAGGAATATCGCAATTGGAAAATAACCAAAGCAAATCTTCCATGTGTGAACATACCGTAATACTGTGTAGGTATACACCCATTGACAAGGGAAATGGTTGCACCTGGTGGTGGCACCAAATTACTCATATACTTCTAGGAAGAATAAAAGAGGAATAGTACAATGTAGAGCTCTAAGAAATATGTTTCAGGAATTCATGAGGAATACAAGTATTTACTAAAACAGACATGTCGGGAGAGGCGAGAGTTCTGGGGTGTTTCCTGGCCACAAGACAGGGACTAACCATCTGATCCATGTGGTCCAACCAATGGGACCGCCACTGATCATGAGCTTCCCCTGAATGAATGCAGTGGTAGGATGGACATGACCGCTAAATCTCCATTCATTTTCTATGGGGCTGCCATAGACTGCCTGTTATTTTTTTTAAGCGTTGTTACATTTGTGCTCTTTATAGAGTGCTTTTCTGTACCAGATTATTTTTTTACATCTTCAAAACCCCTCAGTATCTTAACATAGCTCTAGAGAATTCTGTAGCTCCACATACCATGGCTGATGGCTGTATGAATTGTGTTGTTGAAGACATCTTGAAGTAATAAGCCCCCCCCCCCTTGATGACACCTCTTCAGCACCTAGTAAATCTGACCTTTTCTTTCATCTGTCATTACGCCGCATCACATGACTCACTAAGCCGGTTACAGATTGCGTCCAAATTTCAGGATTTGCTACAGGGAACATGTGCTCCTTGAAATTGATTGCTGATATTACAAGTGTTTAAATCTATTTCCCGTCACCTTCAGATTTGGAGGTCAGTTGACGGGAAGTCATTGTACTGTCATGGAGAACTTCTAGGGCAATTTATTATCGGTACTAGAACAATATCAGGCCACTGCCTCTCTCTTTCTGTATTCTATTTTCTGCTGACGACAGATAAAAGATGAAATATCAGTATTTGTTAGAGAAAAATAATGTTACACTAATGCAATGGTAATTACGAGGATGCACTGACATCCAGATTTATGGATGTGTGATAGCAATGGATTTCAGACTGCAGGGAAAGAAGGAATGAAAAGAACATCTAGGAGCAAATCCCGATAGACTATCCGAGAATGAATCAGGTCCAGCAATCAACTCTTCACTGCAGGTCTGGATCCAGAATCCACTGGTAAAGCTATGCAGTATATGGATGGGTCTGGTCCACAGAGATAGAGCCATGGGCGTAGCTATAGGGGGTGCAGAGGTAGCAGTCGCTACCGGGCCCAAGAGCCTGAGGGGCCCAAAGATCCTTGTGCAACATAAGAAGACGCCGGTATTATAAAGTGCATACTGGGAGGGCTCTGTTATAGATTTTGCACTGTATCCCAGTTACCTATGAATACAATACTACTTAGTAGGAAAATACAACAAATGAGAACATTCCACTTAACCAGTTAACAATTAACCCTTGGCAGCTACCCTGTAGTAGCGTCCTGCATGTTTAGAGCCCTTTACATGGGCCGAGAATCCCCCAGATAATCACTGGCAAGTGTTTATAGGAATACTCGTTAGCAATTATCTGCCGATGTAAAGGTGCAGCCAATTACCTGATGAGCGAAATGTTCGTTCATCGGGTAATCGCGTTATTCATGCTGTCATCTAAATCGTCGTTTGCCGGCAGCAGATCGTGCTGTGTATACAGCCTCTGTCGCTGGCAAACAAGGAGTCTGTATGAGGACGAGCAATAGCATTGGCGATCATTCCACCCCATACTCTGGAGGAGATCGCTGCATGTAAATAGAGCCGTTCTCTTCACTGACGAGCAAGCGCTTGGCGGGGAGGAATGCCTCCTTCTCAACAATCGCCTGCAAAATTGGTCCATGAGAGGGGTCCTTAAGAATCAACGTTTTAGAAGAGTCAAGATATTCACATCAACAACTTTCCCAAGATCCAGTGTATACATCTACGTTCTGATAACAGATTGGTTTGGCAATACCAGTCCCTTGTAATGTCATGCCGACACATTTCAAGACCAGGCCATTTACTCCCTTTCCAGACTGGGCGTCTTTGAAAGCCATAACTTTTTTTTTGTTTGATAGACCAATGTGCATATAAAATTATTTTTTTTGTCCCTTTCCATAACAATCATTTTGATATATGAGATGTATGGGTTATGGGGCTGGGGACGGTGATAGAAGCTTAATTGAGGCATGTAGTGGCCTTTTTTTTACATTTTGTCTTTTTTTATGTATTTATTTTTATTTTATACTTTGTGCCCCCATATGGCCGTAAAAGACCTTTGGGGGACATCTCACTTTACATTTCTTTTATATTGCTGATTTCTCCTGTACTGGGGCGGACATGGTAGCTACTGTACAACCTCTCTGCAGAGTTGTTCTGGGTCTGATAAGACTCAGCAGCTCATGTACATTCACGATCACCTGACCGCTGGCTTCAGAGCAGGCATTGCGGCTTTCTGATCTCTATACAAAGTTTATATAGTCAACGGGTGGTCTGCAAGTTATTAAAGAGTACAGCTATATCTCACACTGCTGTACAGTTTATAATAGTTATCACTATTACAGATAAGCTGGGCAGAGATGTTACATTAAAGGGAAGCTGTCACCTCCGAAACGCATTCCAAGCTGGCAGCAGTACCTGACAGTCGGCAGCAGCGTGATTCTGACGATCATTGTCTTCCTGAAGCCAGATTAAGGAAAAGCTGTAAAAACGTTGTTTAATCCCCAGACGGTGCTCTTCTCAAGTCAGGTTTGAAGTCAAGGGGGCAGTGGCCTCCTTGCTTCAAGCCGCGGTAACCACGCCCCCGCTCCTTCGCCGTGACTGACAGCTCTTGTGTACGACAGTTCCGCTGGTTTTGCCGAAGTGCCGGCTGTCAGTCACAGCGAAGGCGAAGATCCCAGCAACATATAGTTTCTTCAATGCTTCTTTATTGATCCAAAAATTAATATACAATAAGCCCCTTCATGGGACGTGTTTCAGCTAGTTTGGCCTTTCTCAGCCATATCACCCAAAAATGACACCCATACATCTTATATGGTCACAGCGAAGGGGCGGGGAAGGGGGCGTGGTTACCGCGGCTTGAAGCAAGGAGGCCGCTGCGCCCTTGACTTCAAACCTGATTAAACATCGTTTTTACAGCTTTTCCTTAGCCTGGCTTCAGGAAGACAATGATCGTTAGAATCACGCTGCTGCCTACTGTCAGGTACTGCTGCCAGCTTGGAATGCGTTTCGGAGGTTACATTAACTTCCCCATAGCACTAGACCTCCAGGGGTGTTACAATCGCTCCTTCACACACCTAAATCTTAAGGGCTTTGTGTCAGGGGGATTAGATATTCCAGTGTCTGCCTTATTTATCTGGATGCCGCATGCAAAATTTATGTGGACGCCATATAAAACTATAAATCTGACGGAGCTGCGTACTGTTTCAGCTACACCTGAATTTACAGTCACCCAGCCAACATCTGCACAATCACAGATACAGAGAGTTCTGTGCAAAGGCGATGGAAAAGGGAAAGAGGAAGACGGCGAAGTATTACTGACTCTGACTGAACAAGTTGTGAAAAACAAGTTAGAGAGATAAGGTATGACGGTATTTTACGATGCACCATGGCTGCCAGGTTGAAGTGGTTGCGCAGGATTAGAAAAACATGTCTGCTTTCTTTCAGAAAGAGCACCAGACCAGCTCTATTGTAGTGAATAGGAATGAGCCACAAGACCAGACACAACCTGCGGACAGCTGTGGTCCGGAAGCTGGAAGTAAGGCCTCTTTCACACGAACGTTACGGATTGGCTCTGGATGCGTTCAGTGAAACTCGCACCATTTTGCAAACAAGTTTAGTCAGTTTTGTCTGCGATTGCGTTTAGTTGTTCAGTTTTTTCCGCACGGGTGCAATAGTTTTTGATGCGTTTTTCAAGCGCATGATAAAAAAACTGAAGGTTTACAAACAACATCTCCTAGTAAGCATTAGTGAAAAATGCATCGCATCCGGACTTGCTTGTGGATGCAATGCATTTTTCACGCAGCCCCATTCACTTCTATGGGTGAAAAACGCAGAATATAGAACATGCTGTGATTTTCACGCAACGCAGAAGTGATGCGTGAAAAAAACCCGCTCATGTGCACAGACCCATTAAAATGAATGGGTCCGGATTCAGTGCGGGTGCTATGTGTTCACATCACGCATTGCACCCGCGCGGAAAACTCGCTTGCGTGAAAGGGGCCATAGTTTTCTAATTTGGAACAAGCTCTTTAGGGGTCATGCGCAAATTGCAACATTTTGCCGAAGGGAACGTCTGGCCCATAATGGAACTGTCCGTAATGACAGGACCAGGTGTGATGACATTTACACTGCCTGCTCCTGTCAATCAGTGCAGAGAGAGCAGGGCGGCTAGGTGTAATGGCAACGCCCCCGTTGCTCCTAGAGGCTCATCTGCATATATTCAAACTTCTAAAACATTTTTCTCAGCGATGCCCTTCAAGGAAAATGTCACTTCTTCATGCAGATTGCGTATGGAAAAGCCAACAGGCTCACCATCCCACTGAAAGGGGAAAAACAAGTTTGGTAAAGTGGTGTGAACATAGCCACAATCTATGCGCTAAACAAATGAGAACGAAAAAGTGGAAGCTAATTAAATATAAGGGGAAAGGAGAAGAAATATTTGCCCTTATACATTCTAGATGTGCAATTTAATAGGAATATTATTAGTATTTTGTAACATTTTACATTGTTTTAGACCCTGTTTATCAGTTTTGCATTAGAACATGAGATGTCAAACACAATCCACACCCAGGATCCATATCCAATTATAACAAGCTCCGCACAGTTCATCACACAGATCTTGTACTATGTAATCAGCGCCATAATGAGCCTCATCCGAGCTCAAGATGGATTTTTTGGCAATTGTCGTGTCGCAGTCGCAGCATGTCGCATGTTGCAATGCGACACCATAGACTCCCATTATAAAAATTGTCGCGCGACATTAATGCAACAAAATGTCGCGAGACAAATGTCGTTGTGTTAACCTAGCCTTAGGCCTTATTCACACAGTCAGAGCTCATTCACACGTCAGTGTTTTCCATCAGCTCTAAACACAGAACAGGAGTAGATCTTTCCCTTAGGCTCCATTCACACGTCCGCAATTCCGTTCCGCATTTTGCGGAACGGAATTGCGGACCCATTAATTTCAATGGGGACAGACAATGTCCCGGCCGGGTCCGCAATTGCGTTCCCGAAAAAAATAGAACATGTCCTATTCTAGTCCGCAATTGTGGACAAGAAAAGACATTTTCTATGTAGTGACGGCGATGTGCGGTCCGCAAATCGCCAATGTCCGTGTTTTGCGGGTCCGCGGATCTGCAAAACCCTTGCGGACGTGTGAATGGGCCTTATACCTTATGTCTGTGGAGGCTCCGATTCTGGTTTTCGCTTACAATCACTAATGTAAATCACTGACCAAAACACTGACGTGTAAGTGAGGCTTTATAAGGCGGGTGCAGAGCGTGACGTGAACGCATAGCATCCGCACTGAATCCTGACCCATTCATTTCAATAGGTCTGTGTACATGAGCGTTTTTTTTCACGCATCACTTGTGCGTTGCGTTAAAATCGCAGCATTGTATCCGCAAGCAAGTGCGGGTGCGTTGCGTTTTTCACTGATGATTGCTAGGAGATGTTGTTTGTAAACCTTCAGTTTTTTATCACGCGCGTGAAAAACGCATCAAAACGTATTGCACCCGCGCGGAAAAACTGAACAACTGAACGCAATCGCAGGCAAAACTGAATGGCTTTGCCTGTGAAATCGCACAGTTTTCACTGAACGCATCTGCAACGCATCCGGGCCTAATCCGGACACGCTCATGTGAAAGAGGCCTAAGGGTGCTGCCACACATCGCATCTGGGCTGCGTTTAAAAAAAAAATGCATCAAAAAATAAATGGGGTTTTTACAGCATAACTGAATGTATGCTGCATTTTCTTCCAACAAAAGGGAAAACACACAGCACACGGAAAATACATGATAGTAACTCTATTTTGTAATTATAGGGATTGTGCAGAGCAAAGATATTGAGGACGTATCCTCGAGATAGGTCATCAATATCAGATCGGTGGGGGTTCAGCTCCTGGTACCCCTCCGATCAGCTGTTTGAAGTGGTTGTGGCCAGGGATGAGCAAACTTGTGTTTTACAAGTTCAAGTTCAGCATTCGGGTTCGGTTTTTTTTACAATTCTGCTACGGATCCCAATACCACGGGCCATAACGGAATTCTACGACAGAATGCATAAAAGAATGCCTTTAGAGCCATTCCGTTTTGTATTCCGTCATAAAAGAAGTCTATGGGCCACATAACCGATCCGTCTGGGTTGCATTATGCAGGAGAGGACTCTGAATAGCATTCTGTCATAGAATTCCGTTATGGCCCGTGGTATCGGAATCCATAAAACGGAATTGTAATAAAACCCAAACCCCAAACTTAAACTTGTAAAACACCAGTTCGCTCATCCCTAGTAGTGGCGTTCGTGCAAGTGATGCTTTGGCTTCAAAATTACTGCGCATTGTCTCGTTGTCTCGCTTGTGGAGGTAACACAGTGTAAGTAAGGCTATATGCACACGACAGTGTTTTTTCTCGGCTTCCGTTCCGTTTTTTTTGCGGATCCCATTCATTTCTATGGATCCGCAAAAAAAACTGATGCCTCTTCCGTTTCCTGTCCGCGTCCGTATTCCGCATTTCACGTCCGCAAAAAAAATATGGCATGTCCTATTCTTGTCTGCAAAAAACGGTTTGCGGACCCATAGAAGTCAATGGGTCCGCAAAAAAAACGGAAGCCACACTGAAGCCTTCCGTTTTTCCATCCGCATCCGTTTTTTTTGCGGATGGTTGCTTGCAAACCAGGGCACTTGTGCAGGTACTTTAAGAAACTGTTTCAAGCCTTCCGTTTTTTTTGCGGATCCGCAAAAAAAACGGAAGACACACGGAAACACAACCTACAAAATTTGCGGACACACGGAACGGATGTGGATGTGAAAAAAAAAGGAAGACGGATCCGCGATTTGCGGACAGCAAAAAACAACTGTCGTGTGCATATAGCCTTAAGAAACTGTTTCAAGCCTTCCGTTTTTTTTGCGGATCCGCAAAAAAAAAGGAAGACACACGGAAACACAACCTACAAAATTTGGGGACACACGGAACGGATGTGGATGTGAAAAAAAAAGGAAGACGGATCCGCGATTTGCGGACAGCAAAAAACAACTGTCGTGTGCATATAGCCTAAAACTGCTCGTCCCTTTCCAGTGAACAGAAGAAGACCGCGCACAGGCAGTTTTGAAGTGGAAGCAGAGCTCAGCTGAGCGACTCTACCTCTTCAAGCAGTTGATGAGCAGAAGTGCTGGGAGTCGGAGTCCCACTAATCTGATATTGATGACTTATCTTGAGGATAGGCCATCAATATCTTTGGACTGCACAACCCCCTTAACCCCTTAAGGACTGGTCCTATTTTAATTTTTACATTTTTGATTTTTACCTCCCCACATTTCGGTAGCCATAACTTTTTAAATTTTCCGTTGACAGCCATCTGAGGGCTTATTTTTCAGAACAAGATGTATTTTTTAATGGCACAATTACATTTACCATGTGCTGTTTTGGAAAACTGGAAAAAAATTATTAGTGGGATAAAATTGAAAAAAAATAAAAACTATTCAGCCAAGGTTTTTTGGGTTTTCAATTGATATTACGAAGTTCACTGTGTGCTAAAAATGACATGACGTCCTTATTCTGTGGGTCAGTATGATTACAGCGATTTAAAATTTGTATGGTTTTTATTTTGTTGTATTACTTTAAGGCCCCATGCACACGGCCGTTGTTTGTTTCCGTGTCCGTTCCGTTTTTTTTCATGGATAGGATGCTTCCCCATTCATTTCAATGGGTCAGTCAAAAAATGCGGATGGTCAACCGTTTTTGTTCCGCATCCGTGATCCGTGTTTTTATTCCGTCCAAAAAAATAGTGCATGTCCTATTTTTTTCACGTTTGCGGACAAGGATAGGCATTTTTACAATGGATCTGCCATAAAAATCGGATCCGTCAAAAAAAACGGTCCGTCATCCGTTTTTTTTGACGGACGCAAAAATTTCAAGGAGGAGCGGACGCGGCGGCAGGCAACAGTCGTGTGCATGTAGCCTAAATGAAACAAAAAAAATTGAAAAAATCTAAATTTTCTTTGCATCGCCATTTTCTGACTGTCATAAATTTTTTCACACAGGCGAGTTTTCCGCGCGGGTGCAATGCGTGAGGTGGACGCATTGCACCCGCACTGAATCCGGACTCATTCATTTCTATGGGGCTGTGCACATGAGCGGTGATTTTCACGCATCACTTCTGCGTTGCGTGAAAATCGCTGTTGGATGAAGGACCTGTGGTGATGTCACAGGATCACATGGGTCACATGGTCCACTCAAATGCTTCTATGATTGGACCATGTGACCCTGCGACGTCACCACAGGTCCTGAAGCAAGCAATCATCAAGAGAGAAGACGTTCTGGGGCTCTGCGCGTACAATGGGAGAAGGTGAGTTAACTCTTTAATATTTTTAACCCTCTATAGCCCGGGGAACATTGCATTCTGTAATTAGAATGCGATTATTTTCCCTTATAACTATGTTATAAAGGAAAATAATTACACATACAGAATACTCATCCCGAAACCGGACTTCAGTGATGAAGTCTGACTTCGGGTCTGGGTACCAAGCATGCGGATTTTTTCACGCGCGTGCTAAACGCACTACAAACGTTAGCACACGCGCGGAAAAATCGTGGCGATTCCCGCAACGCACCCGCCTCTTATCCGGGCGTCAAACATGACGCCCGTGTGCAAGAGGCCTTAGGCCTCTTTCACACGAGCGTGTCCGGATTAGGTCCGGATGCGTTGCAGATGCGTTGCAGATGCGTTCAGTGAAAACTGTGCGATTTCGCAGGCAAAGCCATTCAGTTTTGCCTGCGATTGCGTTCACTTGTTCAGTTTTTTCCGCGCGGGTGCAATGCGTTTTGATGCGTTTTTCACGCATGTGAAAGGTTTACACACGCATGAAGGTTTACAAACAACATCTCCTAGCAACCATCAGTGAAAAACACATCGCACCCGCACTTGCTTGCGGATGCAATGCGTTTTTCACGCAGCTCCATTCACTTCTATGGGGCCAGAGCTGCGTAAAAAACGCAGAATATAGAACATGCAGTGATTTTCACGCAACGCAGAAGTGATGCGTGAAAAAAAATACTCATGTACACAGACCCATTGAAATGAATGGGTCAGGATTCAGTGTGGGTGGTATGCGTTCACGTCACGCATTACACCCGCGCGGAAAACTCACTCGTGTGAAAGGGGCCTTACTCTCTGCCTGCTGAGCCGTGCCTTGTGCACAGCTTTGCAGGCAGATTACCATGACAGGCCTGGAAACCTTCAGCAGGCCCCTGGCTGTCATGATAACCAAATGGAGCCCCGCAATTTCACAGCAGGGGTGAAATCATCGGATTTCCCTCTGCCTAACCCCACAGATGCAGCGATGTAGTTAAATGACAGATCATGGCATCATCACCAGTCCTGGTCGATGCAGCCAGGTGCTTGCTGTATATTTTGAATATTTTTTTATTGCAACTGTTCATAGATAAATTGATAGTAATGAGATATTTATTAATTTTATGCACTTATATAGCACTACTATTTGCCAATCTAAGTTCCCTATCAGTATAGAGATACTACATCTATGCTGTGGATTTGGAGCTCTGTTTCAGATATAAGGAGCAGGCACCACTGTAAATATACTAAGCAGTTAATGAGCACAGAATTTTAGGCCTTTTATGGTAGACCACAGACATGAAAGACATCATAATATACAAGGACCTTTGATATTCCTAATATTACCAAGCAATGGCAAGTCCTTCAAAATGGCCAAAAAACTCCTCATTGTGACTTTATCACAGGTGCATTTTATTAGCCGAAGTTCACACAATACTATCTGAAGAGAAGTCGAATCTTCCCGATAGTAAGAACTGAGGATAAGCGTTCTTGAAGACCCCATAAAACAGCTGCACCGCGGCCACATTAGGGAGTTGAGGTTTTCCTCTTGGTTGGAATATCTTGCAAACCTACAATATATATTATTGAAGGGGCCACGACTTTGGTCTCTACTCAGCTATACAACTTTTCCATTTCGTCTAAATTGGTCAAATCCTTTCCGAATTACCGAGCTAAGTCCTAGGATTTGCAAACACTCTTAAATGTTGAACTTTGGATGAGAGTCAAAACGGCAATCAGCCCGCTGGATCTTAGGTAATATGTAGCTGTCAAAATGAAAGCATTAAAGACAGGCATGTTATGGGATTTATGAGCCCCACGTATAAGTGCGGAGGACAGGTTGCTTATTAGACATTTTAGTGCAAGTAATTTATTGGATAAAGATGTGGTGCGAGACCTGAGAACCTTGCGCCGAGGACTTCTTTATTAGATCAGGGCAGATAAATGGTATTCGTGAAAACAATAGGACTTGATGGCGGGTCAATCAGAGACGTATACATTGTAATGGTGTACCACGCACCGTTCAGCAGACACTGTGGACTCCATCATAAAAATCTCGTGTTACAGAACTAATCCCTTACTGGTCCATACTAATCCCTGCAGGAGGATTTAGGAATTTCTGTTACTGCTATAATTGTGACCTGTCCTCGAGAGACAATGAAAGTCCCCACTACTTTTATAACAGCAAGTGAAAGTGGAGGAATTCTTTAAAAACTGGTGCACTGTGTGATGCCTGGTGCAGGACCTGACTTATATGTTGGTGTTTTTTTTAATTCCCTGCCTAATATTATGTAGGTCCCCTGGGACCCGTCGAGGGATGTACTCCACAGGAGGTCCTGTGGTATCTGGCACATTACTAGCAGATCCTACTGAAACGAATATAATTGTTTCACCTTTGTCAATGACAGAACTTGCAGCAAAATCTCAGCAGCCACATCCCGTTCCTGCACAAGTCACCGCTGAAGCCACTCATTGGCAGCAGTGACATGTGTGACATCACACAGTGACATCACACTTCTGGTCCCGCAAGGACTGTAATCTGCTGAGATAGACCTTGGTGCTGGACCCAGAATGCTAGTGAGAGGGGAGTCTTTTTTTTTTTTTTCTTTTTTTTACTTTTGTACCCTGCCCACCCTCCTGACCATGGCTCTCCTGGTCTCAGAGAACTCCTTTAATGCTCGTCTATGGTAGCTTCAGCCATGCGTCTATAATGTATTCCCAGTCTTAAAAGTGTTGTCTGCTTTGGACAGGCGAAAGTTGCCTGAAAATAAGCTGATCGCCTCATGTCCTGCTACTGATCATATTTCCATCCCTTTCTTCCCAGAATTCCAGAGGAGCATGTATGGCCTATCAGGTTAAATGCACGCGATCAGGATTGCATGTGGATTTTCCACACGGATTTGCGCACCATGGGTCATGTACATTGTATTCTATGAGAATTTGAAATGTTAAAATCTGCAGCATGCCAATTTATTTATTTTTTCCCTGTCCAGATTTACTCTATTCACTTCAATGGGGACAGTAAAATCCGCATCCCGAAAATCCGCACCAAATCCGCATGTAAATCAGCACCAGTTGATGCGGATTGACCGCGTGGATTTCCCTGCGAACACCTGCAGATTTCAGTGCGGATTGTCCGCAAATAAATCCTGATTGTGTGCATTTACCCTAAGGCCTCTTGCACACGGGCGTTGCGGGTGCACTCCGTCAAACAGTGCGGGTGCGTTGCGGGAATCGCCGCGATTTTTCCCTGCGAGTGCAAAGCGCTGTCATGCGTTTTGCACGCGCGGGAGAAAAATCGGCACTTTTGGTACCCAGACCCGAACCTGCACTTCTTCACAGAAGTGCATGTTTGGGTCAGAACTTGTCCCGCTGGTATTATTTCACATTATAACATAGTTATAATGTAAAATAATACCCTTGGCCATCTCCCTAATGTTTAAACTGGTGCAGAATGGGTTAAAATAATAAACTAATAATTACTTACCTGTTCCATTTGATCGCGAAGCCCGGCCTCCTCTCCGTTAGCTTGAAAGATGTAAAGGACCTGTGATGATGACACAGCATCACATGGCTCAATCACTGCTCCATCACTATGGTGATGGAGCATGTGATTGGTCCATGTGACCATGTGACATCATCCAAGGTCCTTAACCACTATCCACAGCCTGAGGATAGTGTTTAATGACCTTGGATGATGTCACATGGTCACATGGACCATCACATGCTCCATCACCATAGTGATGGAGCAGGTGATTGGGCCATGTGATGTGACGTCATCACAGGTCCTTTAGATCATCGATGCTGCAGGGAAAGAGAGGACAGATCGCGACTACGCGATCAAGTGGCTAAGGTAAGTTAACTTTTATTATTTTTAACCCCTTCCTCATCATTTAACAATGCATTCTTTATTAAGAATGCTATTATTTCCCCTTATAACCATGTTATAAGGGGAAATAATAGAGATTGGGTCCCGTTGCTAAGCAACAATGCGGGAAAATCGCAACGCATCCGCACTTGGTTGCGGATGCTTGCGATTTTCCCGCATCCCCATTCACTTCTATGGGGCCTGCGTTGCGTGAAAAACGCAGAATATAGAACATGCTGCGATTTTCACGCAACGCAGAAGTGATGCGTGAAAATCACCGCTCATGTGCACAGCCCCATAGAAATGAATGGGTCCGGATTCAGTGCGGATGCAATGCGTCCTCCTCACGCATTGCACCCGCACGGAAAACTCGCCCGTGTGAAAGGGGCCTAAGGGCTCATGCACATGACTGTGTGCCAGCCGTGGTCGTATTGTGGCCCGCATAGAGCGGGTCCACAATACACGGGCACCTGCCGTGTGCATCACGGATTACTGACCATTCACTTGAATGGGTCCGCGATCTGGGAGAGTGCTACAGAGTGCTTCCGTGGTGTTTCTGGCTGTGCATGCACTACTTTTTTGCGGGACGGACAGATCACGGACCCATTCAAGTTAAATGGGTTTGGATCTGTCTGCGGCAGCTGCACGTGCGGTCCCTAATGCACGGAACGACCGGCACACGTTCGTGTGCATGAATCCTAAGTCTCCTCATGCCGATTAAGGCGTTCTCACCCCAAGGAAAGATAGTACCCCCAAATGCTACATGTAAGGGTAAATGCACACGTTCAGGATTTATGTGCTGACAATCCGCACTGAAATCTGCATGTGTTCCCAGGGAAATCCGTGCGGTCAATCCGCATCAATTGGTGCGGATTTACATGCGGATTTGCATGCACATTCGGTGTGGATTTTCCCAAATGCGGATTTTACTGTCCCTATTGAAGTGAAAGGAGAAAATCCGGACAGAAAAAATAAAATAAATTGACATGCTACAGATTTTAAAATCCACATCGTAGGTCGAAATCCGCATCATGTGCATGAGAATTTCAAATTCTCATAGAATATAATGTACATGACCTACGGTGCGAATTTTCCGCACGCACATCTGCACAGAAAATCCACACGCAATCCTGATTGTGTGCATTTACCCTAAGGCCCCTTTCACACAAGTGAGTTTTCCGCGCGGGTGCAATGCGTGACGTGAACACATTGCACCCGCACTGAATCCTGACCCATTTATTTCAATGGGTCTGTGTACATGAGCGTTGTTTTTCACGCATCAGTTCTGTGTTGCGGGAAAATCACAGCATGTTTTTAACGCAGCCCTGGCCCCATAAAAGTGAATGGGGCTGGTGAAAAAACGCATCTCATCTGCAAGCAAGATGCATTTTTCACTGATGGTTGTTAGGAGATGTTGTTTGTCCAACTTTAGTTTTTTATCACGTGCCTGAAAAACGCATCAAAACGCATTGCACCCGCGTGGAAAAAACTAAACAACTAAATGCAATCGCAGACAAAACTGACTGAACTTGCTTGCAAAATGGTGCTTTGCGGGAATATGCGCGTTTTTCCCGTGCGGGTGCAAACGTTTGTAACGCATTTTGCACGCGCTTGAGAAAAAACGCCATGTTTGGTACCCAGACCCGAAGCCGGACTTCATCACTGAAGTCCGGTTTCGGGTCTTCTGGAGAATTGATTATTTTGGCTTATAACATGGTTATAAGGGGAAATAATAGCATTCTTAATAAAGAATGCTTAGTAAAATGAGGATGAAGGGGTTAAAAATAATAAAAGTTAACTTACCTTAGCCACTTGATCGCGTAGTCGCGATCTCTCCTCTCTTTCCCTGCATCAGCTAAGAACTAAAGGACCTGTGATGACGTCACATCACATGGTCCAATCACATGGTCCATCACCATGGTAAGATGGACCATGTGATTGGACCATGGTGATGTGACGTCATCACAGGTCCTTTAGATCTTAGATGATGCAGGGAAAGAGAGGACAGATCGCAACTACGCGATCAAGTGGCAAAGGTAAGTTAACTTTTATTATTTTTAACCCCTTCCTCTTCATTTTACTAAGCATTCTTTAATAAGAATGCTATTATTTCCCCTTATAACCATGTTATAAGGGAAAATAATAGAGATCGGGTCCCGTTGCTAAGCAACCATGCGGAAAAATCGCAACGCATCCGCACTTGCTTGCGGATGCTTGCGATTTTCCCGCAGCCCCATTCACTTCTATGGGGCCTGCGTTGCGTGAAAAACGCACAATATAGAGCTTGCTGTGATTTTCACGCAACGCAGAAGTAATGCGTGAAAATCACGGCTCATGTGCACAGCCCCATAGAAATGAATGGGTCCGGATTCAGTGCGGGTGCAATGCGTCCTCTTCACGCATTGCACCCGCGCAGAAAACTCGCCCGTGTGAAAGGGGCCTAAAGAGTAAGCAAACACTGTCTCATTAGCAGCCGCAGTCCCTCACACATGGACTGAATTCCAAAAAAGAACCCATTTACCGTAGTTCTTTGTTACTTGAAAAACAATTATTATTATCTGTCCATAATTATATTATTGCTAAAAGCGAGTAACAATAGCGCTACTACGGAATCGAATCCAGTCATAGGACCTCTACATCTTGTAATTGTTGCTTGTTAATGGGTTAATGGCTGGGGGCAACCACTAACTTGTATGGTCATAAACATTTATCACTTCCCTTTCACAAATACTGACTCCGGTGTACAGGGATGCAAAATAAAGTCGCCTTCATGGGCTTTCATTCTAGAAAAGTTTATGTATTGATGCTCTGTTAATAGGTGCTTCCCGTTAGCTGTAGCGCTGCATTTATTAGATAGTTAGTGGTAGGAAACCTACGTACAGGAGGGCCTAGAGACGTAAACTGCATTCCTCGCCAACACCTTTGTTTTAATGTGGGCTGTTCTGCCCTTTGGGGTTCCAATAAAAATAATCTCCGACTCAGCAAGCCAAGGAAACAAGTGTGATCAGCTGGAATTTTAATGTGCGGCACTTTATCCAACAGCGGGCGTTCAGAGGACATCTTTAAGATCACCTATTTAGCCTAAAAACGTGATGTGAATAGCAGACAGCTGAAAAGAGGCCCGCGGACTCCTGCAGTGTTGGTGCGAAAAGCCAACCGTAGACAAACTATTAAATTGTGCAAAAATGCTGCAAAAACATTTGTTTCTAATTTTGTTGGTTGTCTTGCATTTTTTTCTACTCACTGGGGCAGATTCGTGATGGTATGCACGTGAGTATTGTGGTGTAAAAGGCACTATCGGTAAGGCAAGCTTAATACGACGGGTATGGAACATAGTAAAATCCACAATTTTCCACACCCATAGTATCAAATAAGACTCCTCAAGCCACTTAAAGGGGTTTTCTGAGATTTTGATACTGACGACCTATCCTCTGGAAATGAGGTGCTGGCTTAATTATTATCCAAGTCATATCTCAAGGCTTTTTGAAAGGTCAAACATTGACTTATAGGATAGCTACTTTACATCTGGTAGCATTAGAGGCAGAGCTTGGTAAGAGCTGATTTGCATATCCTCTAGCTCTTTTTGTATATGTTACACTTAGAGATGAGCGAACTTTAAAAAAAAGTTCGGCGTTCGGCGTTCGGGTTGTGGTAATCGCCGCATCCCTTTATGGATTCCACTACCACGGACTATCGCGGCATATGGAATCCATAAGGGGCGGCTCAGCACGGGATTTGATCCAGTGCTGAGCCACGCCCCCTGCACTGATCACATGACGGTGACGTCACCCCAGGTCCTTCGGCTGTTTAACAGTTCGGGTTGGTGGAAGCCGCCCCTTATAGATTCCATATGCCGCGATAGTCCGCGGTAGTGGAATCCATAACGGGATGCGGCGATTACCACAACCCGAACGCCGGACTTTTTTTTAAAGTTCGCTCATCTCTAGTTACACTTGATTGCTGACTTTTTGCCTCTTTTTCTGACTTTGCCATTATATTCTGGTATTTGACTCGTTTGACTTGTTATTTGCCTTAGCCTTTGGATTCTGATCTGGTTTTGCCTGTCTGCTTAGACCCCTTTCTGTCTGATTTCTCTCTTACCCCATTCGGTTTAGGCCCCTGCATTAAGTCAAGTCAAGCACCGTCGCCAAGTTGTGGGCCATCATTTAGGGCGGATCGTGCAATTGGGTAGGGACAAGTGGTGTGAGTGGAGTTTAGGGCTGCACTGTTTCCTACCTTACGTTACAAAAGGGGTACAGTCTGTTTGTGTGAGGGCTGCATGACTGTCAGTCTGTGAGGCAAGGTGAGTCATGGGGGCAATCCCAGAGGTGTAACAGGTATTGGGAGCATAGAACAGGGAGGTAGCCTGTATAGCATTGGATGGAGAAGTGTTGCGTTAAGAGGTAAAAAGCCGCATTTCTATGCAAACTTAGATTTTTAAAAAGTTTATGAATTGGATAATTTTATTTTTTTTTTTGCCATTCTTAAATTACTTCTATTTTCGTATCAATTTTCATGCCCCAATATCTCTAATAGAATCATACGAAGACTAACCTTGAGTGACATGGATGTTGACATTAAGATCAGAGAATGACTATGTGACTAATCTATTTGCACGCTGCTGTGTTGAATGTACCTTTTAGAATAAAACAGCTAGTTTTTACTTATTCTTGCGATGCTGTGATTTGTTCATGTTACTATGACTAATCTATTTCTGTGCTACACCTCTCCCTATATTCAGCTGACCTGTGAATTTCCAGTAAGCCTTATGTGTACTGGTTTGTCCATTATAATATATGGATTGGTTTGGATGGAGGGTACAGATCGATTAGTTTATCATTTTCTGGAAAAAGATACACAGGCCCTAAATTTATTAAGAGCGACATGTGGTAGTGGTCTTGATAGGCGCTGTGCCGCTGGAGGATGCATCTAAAAGGGTTGGCCAATCTCCGACATTGATGGCATATCACTAGGATATTCCATCAATGTCACATATGTGTGGGTCTAACCTCTGGGACCTGCTCCTATCTCCAGAACAAGGGCCCCCAAAGTGAAGGAGAGCACACAGTGTGCTTTCCATTTATCGGTATGGGATTGCCAAAAATAGCAGAGCCAGCATGCTCAACTGTTTTAGAAAGTCCCAAAGAGAGCACAGCGCAAGCGTAGCCACCTCTCCACTCACCGGTATGGGACTGCCAGAAACTATCAAGCCGACACTCAGTAGTGGTGAATTGAGAGTGGTTGCACATGAGAACACTTTAACGGGCCTCCTCTTGAGATAGGAACGGGTTCCAGTGGTGGAACCCGCACATATATGACATTGATGGAACATCCTAGCAATATGCCATCAATGTCCGAGATGGGACTCAACACCTTTCATTTATGAAGAGGTGAACCAGTCATCCGTGTACCTGACTGATATCTACTGTAGCTCATAGCTAGCATACATTTCAATCATCATTTATGCAAGTTTCTGGTATAAAGGATGATAAATGTTCCAGGGCCTGTAACGATGTCAGCCCATGCAAGCCACTGCTCTGCTCCCAATAGCAGGTATGGGCATCAAGTCTCTTACCTGGCCCTGCACTCCACTTCACTGGACCCATATGCCTTTTTCTGTCATCTGCTGCGAGCATGGCTGCCAACGCAACATATACCTGCTACTCTCTTCCTCCTCTGTTGCAGGCTTTGGCCTGCACTCCTCTGCCTAGTCTATTCCTTAGGGGACGCAGGCACTTACCCTCAGCCTCTTAAAGGCCCAATGTGCACTTCCAAATTCTTCCCCAGTCTATGGCTGGCTATCCCTGGTTATTTAATGCACTTTCCTAGTGGAAGGGTGCCTGAGCTTAGGTTCCTAGCTCCTACTTCACCAGCAAAGGTGCGTGTTTTTGTCTAACTGCCCTTGTACCAAACTTCTGCTTGACAATCGACTCTGATTCTCAGGCTTCTGCCCTGACCTTATCCTGTTTCTCATATTGACCCATTGCCATCTGCACCAACTTCGGTCTTGTTCCTTGAGTACATTTGTACGCAGTCTGCCCTGACTTCACCCTATCTCCTGACTCTGCACATTGCATGACCCCTTGGTGCTTCACACTGGTATCTCTGACCCCCCCCCCCCCCCCCACCCGCGGGTCAGCCATCAACTATACTGGGACTACCTCAAGAGGCAGCTTCATGGTAGCTCCCCAGAAGCAGAGACCAGATTTGTGTAAAAGGGTTAAAGGGTGAAAAACAAAGGATCACCAGGATAATGCCAGAGTTAGCCCAAAGTCAAACCGGTTAGATTGCACTGTGGGCACACACTCACTGCCTTTTACATGGCCCCTGCCACCTCTACTTTTCATAAACTGGCAAGGGCAGTGTAAACCCAGCATCGGTTTCAAAGAGCTTGTTCCACCTAACTAACATGGAGAAAGGAAGTGGGGGATGTGACTACTACAAAGAGAACAGTACACACATTGTGTGTCACGAACCAGCGGGTGTGAACCCACTGTGCCACGTGTCCTACCTCCTCTAAGGGCGTTGTCTAAGTGAACTCTTCGATCTTCACAGTACCCCTGATGGTGGGGATAGACTTTCCCGAGGGGAACACCAGGTCGTAACCAGGAGCAACAGTGCAGGACCGAATAATGAGGCAGAGGCGAAGTCAAACAGTCAACAGGTCAGGGCAGGCAATCTGAGTCGGCAACAGGAGAGTCATGGCAAGCAGGCAGGGATCAAACAGGTAGCAGAGTCCAGGGATACAAGCACGAGTCAGGAACACAAGCAGATATCAGGAACCTTAACAGGACACAAGGAACTTGACACTGAGGCATCTGGGAAAGGGGCTGAGACACTTATATATGTGCAGGAGGGCTATGATTGGTCAGAGAGGTCACATGATCCAACCCATAAAGCAAGGGAAGGGAGGCGCGCCGGCCCTTAAGGAAATGCTGCCGGAAACAAGCAGCAAGCATGCTGTGGCCAGGGCTGAAAGGAAACACTGGCAGCAGATCACAGCTGAACACAGCGCCCGAGACCGCGGCAGTAAGCAGAGGAACAGCGGCGCACAGCCGCCGCTGTTACACCGTGTGAAACATTAGAGAGCAAAGCATGTTGGAAATGGTTAGATAAAAAAAATCAGGAAGCAGATGAAAACAGGAGGTTCTGCATGTAAATATTCCTGCCAGAACGAAGTGATGCCAATAACAGGGGAAGGAAAGCACTGATATGAAAAATAGGTAAATACATGCATTGTTTGAGATACTCTGGGCACATATATATTATTTTCTATCCTATAAAATGTGCACTACATGTGTGTTAAAATTTGCAAGGAGGTTGCGGAGCCAACATCAGTCTCATCAATTTCTAATAATTTATGCCAGAAATTGATGTCAATTATAGCATAAATCATAGCAGGTGTCGATTTTAATTCTGGTGAACGGACAGTCCAAGAGGTGCAGAATTTAGCATCTTACTCCATCTTGCTTTGGTTTAAGACTACCATACGAAGCGCCAGTGGAAGTCAATTCTCCCCTTTATGTTTAAAATGTTGATTATGTGATAAAAAAGAGCAACACAGAAACCTAAAGAGAAAAAAAAAGCTAAAGAATGTGACAAAATCCTCAAAGAAGAATCTAAAAAAAAAAAACTTACAGGGGTCCAGATGCACGGTAGAAAGAACAGAAAAATCCATAATAGTTTCTCGCTGGTCGCAGTGATAGAAGACATAACTTCTGCTCTCTGTCTTTCATGCCAGCACGCGTTTTATTTGCATATAGCTACATAAGCCAATACTACATTCTATTAAAAACACATGCCCCCATCTTTTAAGAAGAGAAGGGAAAAAAATTGGATGTGTCTCTTTCACAAATTTATAAAAGAAGAGAGACGTTAATGGAGATCAGCTTGTTAGGAGGTAAATGATAAAAGTTCAAGAGGGGGGAAAAAAATGAAAACTTTCTAATAGACACTTTTTGCAACTGGAGAAGCATGACGAATGGGAAGCACGTCTTTTTCTTTTCTAAAGATCAACACAAAGGGGATTGCCTAATGCGGCCTGATTGCCCACAGCTGGGCGTCCACGAGGATCCCATCTGGATCCTTGCACTGATGTTTCTTTTCCAGGTGAACTGTCTCTTGAAGTGCCATTAGAGAAAACAAAAAAGAAGTTTGTGCGGCAGGCAAGTTACAAGGAGAGTCAGTAATCGGCCCTGACGGGGACCCGGCCCAAGAAAAGTGACTGGATATGTTCCTGGAAATGAAGCTATAAACTTTTAGTGTTTTATAAAATGTCAGGCGAAATTAGAAGGACTTGGCCCTTTGTATCCTGTCCAGCGTCGTGATGTGAGGTCTCATTTTCTCTATCGCTCTCAAATGCGTTGCATTAGGCTATGTGGGTGTAGTTAAAGGGGTTGTCCCACGAGTAATAGTCTGCATTTTTAAAATCAGCACCTGGATCGGAATAATTCTGTAATTAGATGCAATTAAAAATCTAGTATAGCCCTCGAGTTATTCACTGAAATCTATCTGTACAGCGCCACCTGCTGTTTGCTCTTTTTCTAAATTCTTTGTCCAGCTCACTGAGATGGAAGCACATGCCCAGTTCCATCCTTCAACTGACACCAGCTGCAGCTGAAAGGACATGCTCCCTTAGAAAGGACACATCCACCAAGCTTTAAATGAACCTAGCAGAACTCTTAGAACAATGAATGGTGAGATCTCTGGATCCATGTGAGGTACATGACTGTTCGAAGTTTGTTAGAAATAGACTGTCGTGTATTATATATACATATATCTAAAATTCATTTTTTACATTAATTATGGGATAACGTTTTTTCTGCGTTTTGTTCTGACGGTACATCAAAATCTCAGAATCAGCTAGCGTAGATCTTTTCAAGCAGGTTGATGCTGTCTATACTGTGGACTGCTATAGTAAATCTATATTCACGATGCATTTTTTTATAATTCACCCATGAAACTGTTATTTTAACCCTGGATTATCTGTGCAGCTGTTTTGCGTTTAGACAAGATACATTCATTAGATCCATGTACCTCATATTATAGTCACAGGAATTAATGCTGACGCAACCACTATTTTTTGTAGTTACAGCCCCACGTGGACAGACCACTGGATAGAATAATTTTGATTAAAATTTCATATCTGTAATTGTATAAAAATAAAAGGTTCTATCCAAAATAATTTTTTGAAGGGAACTGCCACATTGAACTTGAGGTCTGATCTGCAGGCAGCATGTACAACCGTCTGCATCCGTCATGGTTGTACTATCTCTAAAATAGCCATGACGGATCCGTCTCTAAAACCATTGTAAGTCAATGGGGGAAGGGTCCGTTTTCATTTGTGTCAGAGAAAACGGATCCGTCTCCATTGACTTACATTGTGAGTAGAGATGACCGAATCTAAGCTGACGAAGTGGAATTTGATCGGAATTTCAGGAAAAATTCAGTTCGAACCGAATCCGAATTTCCTCACGCTTCATGGTAACTAATCAAATTTTTTCCTAAAATGGCTGCTGCACGTGTTAGGACATGGAGCAGGGAACTCTGGGAACGAAGGATCACCCATAATGCCATGCATGCAGCCAATCAGCAGCCAGCCAGTCCTGTGATGTCACAGCCCTATAAATAGCCTCAACCATCTTGGATTCAGCCATTTTCCAGTGTACTTAGTGCAAGGAGAGACGTCAGCAGGCGCTAGGGACAGTGCTAGGAAAGACTTTAATACTTTTTTTTGGCTGAATAGAAGTTCATGGAAAGATCCTTAGAAGTGTAGGGAAAGGATAGGGAGGAATAAGTTCACACTATAAAAGGAGAACAGGGTCCAATAGGGGAGTGTACAGCCTGGGTAATAGGAACAATCCTATTACACCTTGCTGCACTGACTGGGGAACCAAATTGCAATTATACTTCTGCTTTTAGGCTTGCAATAGATGCTACTGCTGTAATTCCAGCAAACCTTGCTTGATAAGCCTCATTGACACGTCAGTGTTTTACGGACATGTGCTGTACGTGTTCTCCACAGACAGCACACGCCCCTATTCATATTAATGTGTGTATTCACACATCAGTGTTTTAGCACGGACCGTGGGTCAGTTTTTTTAGCATAGATGCAAGCTCTATTTTGTCAGTGTTCACGGATCCATCACACCCATTATAGTCTATGGGTCCATAACAACCACGGATGCCATCCGTGTTGCATCTGTGCTTCACGGATCATTAAGAAGAGATTTTAGAAAATTATTTTCAGCTGTTCAGTCTCAGTGAAACACGGATGCAACACGGACAGCAAAAAACGGACACACGGAGTGAACGCGGGTCCTTCAGGGACAGCTTCACGGATGCATCACTGACCACCTGCTCACGGATTTGAGCACGGACACGGACGTGTGAATGAGGCTTTATTGGGGTGCAAGTGAGGTGTGATACAGCCATTAACAAGGTGTATTACTAGGCAATGTTTCTACGTCTTATTACGTCTTATTATTATTTGCTGTTCAGCGGTGCAGTTATATGTTCTAAAGCCTTTTTTGTGGTGTGTTAGTGGGGGGAAAAGGGTTGGCTTATTAGCCATGTGGTGAACTGAGAAAATTACAGCCTTTTTTGGGGTGTATTAATTTCCTTTTTATTCATTTATTTATTTGATCTAACAGTATGTCAGACAGAGAAGTGACAGGCCCTGCACAGGGGAGGGGAAGAGGCCTAAATGTTTCTGGCGCAGGCAAAGGTCGCATCAGAGTAAATGGGTGTGGCAGCAGGGCTCACTTCGAGAGGCCTGAGGTCCCGTTGTCATCTAGCGGTCGTGTCTTGACCAGCAACCCAGCAGTGCTTGAATGGTTGACTCGGTCATCCCCTTATCCCAAGTGACATCAGACACTCCGAGCCAAGAGTCGGGGGGGGTTTGTCAGACACAACCCTTAGTTGGCATGGCCCGGGAGCAGGCCCTGTGCCCTCACCTGTCCTCAACCTGCCTCTGTCCTTTTCTATTCCCTCAGCCAGAGAAGTATTTTATGCTGTGGGTTCAGCTCCACTATACAGTGAGGATGAGATACTAGAAGACAGTCAGCAGCTACTGCCCAGACAAGATATGTAGAAGATATCCGCTTCCTCCGGTAGGTGGGCAAGTAGTGATGAGGAGAGTGGCATGGGAGCTGATGTTCCAAGCGGTCAGGCTCCTGGCTCAGAGACCGTTGAGGGGGACATCAGTGACATGCAAACAGTACTCGATGATGATGTAGCTGATCGCAATTCGAAGCCGGGTGACAAATGGGCTTCATCATCATCGGGAGAAATGGGTGGTAGCTTACGTGTGAGGCAGTGGCGGAGCCAGCAAGTCGGTAGCATGGCTGGGAGTCAGCAGGGTGGGAGGTCGGGAGCCAAATGTGCCCGGGGTAGACCACCAGCTTCTCAGGAGCCTACCTGCCTGGAAAGTAGTGGTGCCGGGGTTTACGGAGGCAGCAGCGGTAGCAGTCAGTCAGTGCGGAGTGTTGGGGGGAAAAAATCACCTACTCGGCGGTGTGGCAGTTTTTTGTTAAGCCGCCGGAGGAGGTAAACATGGCCATTTGCCGAATATGTGGGCAGAAAGTAAAGCGTGGCCAGGGTACCAATGTTGGCACCACGACCCTGCATTAACATATGCAGCGTCACCATAAAGTGGTCTGGGGGAACCGTGGTTCCAATGTGGTGGTCCAGCCTGCCACAGCTACCGCTGCATCATCCAGTGGAAACCACCCGATTTCAGCCAGTCAAGGCTCCACTACTTCTGGTGAAAGGAGCTGTCTGTCCTTCCCATTATCTACCGGTCCTGATGCTCCTGCTCATCGCCCTCCTACTCCTCGTCAGTCACTCCGTCAGCAATCGATCATTGAAGTAATTTCCAAGAGACAACAGTACGCGTGCACGCATCCAACGGTGCAGAAGCTAAACGTACTCCTGGACAAGTTGCTGGTGCTGCAGTCCCTCCCTTTCCAAGTGGAAAAACTGAAAATCAGAACCGTGGTGACCGACAACGGGAAGAACATGGTGTCGGCGCTGCGTCAAGGACAGCAGAGCTATGCACCCTGCATGGCACACGTGTTCAATCTGGTTGTCAAGCGGTTCCTGAAGTCTTCCACCCATCTGCAAAATGGCCAGGAAACTTTGCACTTCAGCCACTTGTACACCATAAAGCACACCCTCCTTGAGCTGAGGCAGCAGAACGGCATCGTTCAACATAGGCTGATATGCAATGTTTCCACCCATTGGAATTCCACCCTCCATATGTTAGACCGACTATACAACAGAGAAAGGCCATCAAAGATTTCTTGATGATCCGAGCGGACAGGAGTACTCCCCTGTGTAACTTCGATATCAGCCAATGGCGGCTCATGCGTGACACCTGCCGTTTGCTCAGGACCTTTGAGGAGGCCACGTTATTTGTCAGTTGGCAGGACTACGGGATGAACAACATCAATCCACTGATTCATGTCCTGGAAAAGATGCTGGTAAATCTGGCTGGTCAGGGGACTGAAGATGTGGCGCCTACATCTCACGGCGAACCGGGCCACATGAACTCTATGGGGGCTGAACTGGAGGAGGGGGAGGAGGACATTGGAGCACAAGCAAAATAGTCCTGTCCACAGGGGTTGTCTGGTTTAGAAGACCCATTTGCAAAATGCATAAGAAGGTATGACTTAATAATACTACATGCACACCGTTTCAGTTTGTTTTGTGGATAGGGTAGGAACCTATTCATTTTAATAGGTCAGCAAATAAATGCTGACAGTTCATCCGTTTGTGTTCCGCATCCGTTGTCCGTGTTTCCATTCAGCAAAAAAAGTAGTGCATGTCCTACTTTTTTCTCATTTGCGGAAGAGTATAGGCATTTATTATAAGGGATCTGTGAAAACAAAGGAATCCTCCCAAAAAAACTGATGGACCATCAGTTTTTTTTGCGGATCCCGAATTGCGGACAGCAAGAAACAACTGTCGTGTGCATGTAGCCTAATAGTGAGTCCCCTGGTTGGATGTGACACGTTCATGCTTTACACGGACAGCCCATTGATTTCGATGAGAACTATGTAATTCCTCATTTCTCCTGTGGAGGCACTGCAGGAGACCCATTGTTGGGGGAACCATCTACCTAAAATAGGACAAACCCTTTCAATTCTCCTTCTATGTACTTCTCCATCTCTTTCTCCATAATACGTTGCATTTATAGTCTTGTTACAGCACCAGGGGCTTGGAAATGTCAGTGCAGTCGCATGCCTGGGATCTTCAAAGCTTGATAACATTATTAAAAAAACGTAAACCCCTACAATGTAGAAGGCACAATCTGCTGAGGCGGATAAAATATTATGAGCAAACAAGACGTACTGGTCCATAGACAGCGGCTAAACAGTAAATTTTACAAGCGCAAATATTATTGGCAAAATGGATGTTAAGGCAAATAAAGACTTCGGCTGACAGATTTATTCTTATCAGCAACCTATTAATCAGACATAAAAACATAATATTTAGAGAAGCGGCTCAGATTTAATAAAACATCGGGTCACGCATCTCGGCTAATCTGTGTTGTCTAGTGACAATATGAAAATGTAAACTTGTTGTCACAGATTCAGAACTGTCTGGCAGCAGGATCAAAGAGCCATTATGTTCCCTGAAAGCAGCTTTATCCCTGTCCTTAAAGCATATAACAGCCTTCCTAGTAAAAAAAAAAAAAAAGAAGAGGGAAGAAGCACAGCTGGATCCCACTCATCCTGTAAAAAGAAGCATGCCTACTTACCAACGCCGTAATTGGTAAATTCAGGGCATGTAAGCCCCAAACCCACCCAGAAACGGCCACTTACGAGCTCGGTTTACATAAGTTCAATCCATTTTGGGCCCAAAGGAGCTTGAATTTACCTGGACTGTCTCTTAAAATTAGGGACGGTCACTGCAAATTCTGTAGTGTTGGCATCTGTATGCAGGAATATCCAGGGGCGGACTGGGAGCTTAAAGTGGCCCTGTAAATAAACCTAAAAGTGGCCCCATATTGTAGGCAGAGAGAAGGCAGTGCAACACAAATATGTAGACATAACAGCAATAGGAGGGGCCAGCAATACCATAGTGAGGCACATAATACTGCCCCAGAGGAACCAAATACCACAGCTCAGCACAAAATACTGCGGCCCCCACTGCAGTATTTAACTGTCTCAGGCTACTTTCACACTTGCACTGTTAATTCCGGTATTCAGATCCAGCTGGGGATCTCAATACCAAAATTAAACGGATCCGCTTTGATTTTACACATCAGGATACTGATGACCTATACAGAGGAAAGGTCATCAGTAGGGTTCAGCGAATCGGGTTCGTATTGCTGTATCCAAATCAGACTCTTTTAAAAAGTAAAATTACTGTATTGTTAATTATACAGACGCCTAAAACTTGTATATTTTATTAATAATCCTTTAAAAAAAGGGAGAAAAAGGACAAAGCCTTCCACCGATACACAAAAAGAAAAAAACGGCAAATAAAGTGCCAATGTTATACTGGCACTTTATTTGCCGTTTTTTTTCTTTTTGTGTATCGGTGGAAGGCTTTTTCCTTTTCCTCCCTTTTTTTAAATGATTATTAATAAAATATACAAGTTTTAGGCATCCGTATAATTAACAATACAGTAATTGCGCTTTATGACAATCGGACACCCACACTATAGTTAAAATATTATTTTTTTTGTTTCATTTTCTTTTAAAAAGTACGTTAAGAGTATGGGCTCCTTCCTACTGTAAAATGTATGACTTTCCGAAGTTTCATGAGACCTACTTCATATCACCTCTATCACGTGTCAGTTCGTTTATTCGCATAAATTACTGTATCAAAATCCGAAGCTGAACTCGGCTTCGTTAATGAGGCACGGCTTAGTATTTTGATACAGTAATTGATACAAATAAACAAAGTGACACGTGACAGAGGCAGTCAATGGGCATTTGGCTGTAAAGCAGAAGATCCAGCAATGCCACTATGCTTTGTGCTGGAACAGTCTTCTGGATCTCCTAACGGAGATGTGAACAAGGCCTACGATTTCGTAAAATATCCTCTACTGTGAACCCACAGTTAAATCCCCTCACCTGTGGAGCCGCCCTTAGAGTACAATTTCCATTAATAACATTACACTAAGCAATTGCTACTCATGCAATTCCATAATAAATTCTCTAAAGCAGTCCCGAAGATGGACCTTCCTTTTAACAACCCTTCTGAAATTGACACGCTTGAGACAGGAGGATTATTTAACCACACTGACGATTTATCTTCTTAGCATCTTTATCCATTAGTGTCTATTACATGTTACACAAAAATGTGCCATTTCTGTGACATTTCACCTCATAACTGTACATTCACCTGTTAATTCAAACAACACTACGGAGAAGTGGACGTAGCCCTGACCATGTCTGTCTACCATTATCTCCTTAATATTTACTGGGTTCATGCAGAGTGCACGCTTCCAGAAAGAAAAACAAGGGAAAGTCACATTTGGTCTTCGCTTCTCTTCTTTTTGGCATTTTACAAGAGTAGACGACATAATGAAGCTGTCCTATCCCTTCCTTGCACCAATCCGTCTTGCATTTTATTTTCCGGGAGGTTTGAAGTTTATTTTTTAATATTCTAGTGAGAGCCATGGGAGAAATTAGGTACTTTACTATAATATAAAAATCCATGCCAGATTCCATATTTATTTAATGTTACATCGCCGCTATGAGACCCTTTGGTATTTCAATACACTGAGTAAATGCAAGGAATTATAATAGAAAATAAATACCGGGTTAGAGGTGTCCGGTGGACGTTCAGCTGTTGGGCCCCAGGAATATAACTTAATCTCGGCAATATGAATATTACTTGTTTATTTAGGATGGATGAGAAGACTTGGCGGGAAGCCCAATACCCAGAGACCCCCATCTATCTCAGACAAGGGTTTGAGAAAGTAAATTAGACTAGGGATAGAAAGGAGAAGTTGCCTGAAGCCTAGCAAAGATCAGCAGAGTAATATTCTGAAATCTCACTTGAATGGAAATGAGCTGCAAACAGGCCATGAGACCGATTGATGTGATGTCACAGGCCGTGGAAGAGGCTGCATCACTATCTCCTTCAACGTGGACCTTTTCCGCAGCGTAGTTGCTGTCAGTTCCGAATATGCAGGGACTGTCTCTAATTTTCAGAGACTGTCTCAGGCTAAAAAATGGGTGGGCATTATGTAAGCCCCACCTGTAAGTGGTTGTTTCTGAGAGGGTTTGTCGGCGTTCCCTGGGGCGGGATTTCATTATTTGAAATATACCAAGTCTAATGTTGGTAAGTATGTAACAGTTGATCAGTGGGGGTGCCAGGGTTTGGCCCCCACCAGTCTGATATAAATGACCTATCATGGGGTTTAAAGGGGTTGTCCGGGCTTTTTCTATTGATGACCTATCCTCAGGATAGTCACAACAAAAGGTAGAAGCAGCACTCCCAGGTCCATTTGGCCCCAATCCGATGCAGTAGCCCAGCAAGAACCGCAGATCCAAGCGGTCCATCAATATAGAGAAGATGAATAAGCGGCAGCAGCATATCCCATGATTCTTCTTTATTAGAACTTTACAGCATACTTTACAGCATACATAAAAACCGCAACGTTTCGGCTGTGTAACAGCCTTTATCGCGCTTGAAACGTTGCGGTTTTTATGTATGCTGTAAAGTATGCTGTAAAGTTCTAATAAAGAAGAATCATGGGATATGCTGCCGCTTATTCATCTTCTCTATCCTCAGGATAGGTCGTCAATACCAGATCAGCGGGGCTTCAACACCCAGCACCCCAGTGGTCATCTGTTTGGGGAGGAGGTGGCACTCCATGCGAGTGTTGTTTCCTCTTCATTACACTGCTCGTCATTTTGGAAGTGCAGTGTAATAACACTTGAATGGAGCAAGTACTTGTAATTGCACTACATCGCTGCTGCATGGTGGACAGCTGATTGGCGGGAGTGCCATGAGTCGGACTTCCGCCGGTCAGAAATTGACGACCTACCCAGGGGTAGATTTTTGGACATGGCAAAAAATGTAAAAGTGGCCCCATGTTGTAGGTGGAGCTAAACTGGCAGAAGATCGGGCCAAGCCAAGTAGGCAGGTTTTTTTTACGGGGCAATCTGTAGTTTTTATTGATAACATTTTAGAATATGCCTTTTTGCTACTTTTTTATTCTGTTTTTTGGGGAGATGAAGCAACAAAAACAGTGCATCCGCAGTTTAGATTTTTTTTTTCATTATAAAGTTCACCATAAATACATTTATATTTTAATAGTACGGACATTTTGTGCCCAACAATGACAATGATCTTTTTCTTATTTTGATTTGAACTTTAACATGCAATCATGTGATCACTGCTCCCATAGACTGGACATGTATAGCAGAGTTAGGGAAGGGGTTAAAATAAAAGTCATTCCCCCATATAACTAGGGCTTTGAGCATTCTGATATTGATTGAGAACACCCGTATGGATTTTAAAATTTGTATTTGCCTTTTATCCAAATTGTCACTGACGGGTCTCGAACCAGGGACCTTCTGTATTTGAGGCAAAAATATCTCTCTCTGTCCCTCTCTCTCTCTCTATGTAGAGAGCTAAAATGTGTTTATTGATCACTAAATATATATATAATTTATATATAAATTTAAACTCACAAGTTTTGTGTAGAAAACCGCTGCCTTACCAGGTGTGCTACAGAGCACACTGTGACCAGCAGATGGAATAGTTCTAACTAAAATGTATATAGAGCATTGTACAGAAATACTAATGAAGGTTTTAGTTAGAGAAATACGCCCAGAAATCTACTTTTTTAAGTAATCACATACAGTAATGGAGCAAAATAAATTACAATATATACACTTTTGTGATATATATATATATATATATATATATATATATATATAATATTGTGTGTATAAATATACACATATATATATATATACACACACACACACAGTTAGGTCTATATATATTTGGACACTGACACAAATGTAGTTTTTTTTACCTGTTTACTAAAACATATTCAAGTTATAGTTATATAATGGACATGGACATAAAGTCAAGACTTTTAGCTTTCATTTGAGGGTATCCACATTAAAATTGGATGAAGGGTTTAGGAGTTTCAGCTTCTTTACATGTGGCACCCAGTTTTTAAAGGGACCAAAAGTAATCGGACAACTGACTCAAAGGCTGTTTTGTGAGCAGGTGTGGGCGATTCCTTCATTATTTCATTCTCAATTAATCACATAAAAGGCCTGGAGTTGATTTGCGGTGTGGTGCTTGCATTTTGAAGACTTTGCTGAGAATTGCGGTCAAAGGAGCTCTCCATGCAGGTGAAACAAGCCATCCTTTGTCTGCGAAAACAGAAAAAACCCATCCGAGAAATTTCTACACTATTAGGAGTGGTAAAATCTACAGTTTGGTACATCCTGAGAAAGAAAGAAAGAAAGCACTGGTGACCTCAACAATGCAAAAAGACCTGGATGCCCACGGAAGACGACAGTGGGGGATAATCGCAGAATAATTACCATGGTGAAGATAAACCCCTTCACAACAGCCGACCGAGTGACCAACACTCTCCAGGATATCGGCGTATCAATATCCAAATCTACCATAAAGAGAAGACTGCATGAAAGGAAATACAGAGGGTCCACTGCACGGTGCAGGCCACTCATAAGCCTCAAGAATAAGAAGGCTAGATTGGACTATGCTAAAAAAAACATCTTAAGAAACCAGCACACTTCTGGAAGAACATTCTCTGGACAGATAAAACCAAGATCAACCTCTACCAGAATGATGGAAAGAAAAAAGTATGGTGAAGGCACAGTACAGCTCATGATCCAAAGCCTACCCCATCATCTGTTTTGTTCAAAATCCATTGTGGAAATGTACAGAACAAAAATTAGAAAAATGTTCTCTCTGTCCAAATATATATGGACCTAACTGTATATCTATAGTTTTTGTTTTTTAAGAGAGATAGCTAAAATGTGTGTATTATAAATTTATTTTGCTCCATTACATTTTTGTGATTAATAAATAAATTTGGCGTATGCTGTTATCCCAATGTCCTGGTATACAGAGATGAATCTGCAGATACCAATGCATTGCACATTCAGACTAATGGAAATGTTTAGCTAGAGAAATTCTTCCCATAGACAACAGTTGCTTTGTAGCACAACTGGCAAGTCTTCTGTCTCTCAAGCAGGAGATTGTGAGTCTGACCTCCTCTGAAAACAGTTTAAAACTGGAGACAGGAAAATTTTTGAACATACAGGGTTATCCTCATACACTGTCAGAATGCTAGCAGTGTTTGGGGATACCCCCAAGGATGACACTATATATTTAAACAGCCACATATGGAGCCAGGCAGGGGACTCCTAAGCAGAGCAGGAGTGGATATGATGTCAGTAAAAGGGAACATCGGACCACTGCATGTGAAAGGCAGTCGGACTATATATTGCCATTCTGTCCTTGGACCTACCCTGAGGATAGGCCACCGATATAAACAGGTTGCACAACCCCTTTAGGCTTATCAATAGTTAATTCCTTCCTTACTTAATTGTGTGTATTTTAATTAAACTTAAAATTCAGTTTTGCATCAAAACCACCACCTAATTTTTTACGTGGTGCCATAGAGCTATGCCTGTTACATTTCTGATTCACTTTCCATCCAACAGACATAGAAATGTGCCATGAATAACTTTTATAGATTATAGGCCTCATTTCCCAAAAGCAAAACTTGCCTTGTTGCCCAAAGCAACCCATCGGAGCTTGCCTTTCATTTCCTAAACTGCTCTGGAAAAAAGCTGTGATTGGTTGCTATTGGCAACACGGCCTATTTTCCAGTTTTGATAAAGTAGGCCCTATAGTTTCTTTCTATTTAAAAGGCTGACGAGCCTCTAAGGGAAGATTAGAGGGGTTTTCCAGTCCTTTTATATTAATGGCCCCTGCTGATCAGCCGTTCTGCAGTCAGTATGTTTGCGAGTTAACGTAACACGACATTCGTAAGAAATCTAATCCTGCTGTCATGTCATGGCGACTTGTGGGTCGTAATGGGACCCTGTTCACTTTTATTAGTTGTAATGCAGGCAGCACTACACTGCAATCTTTGGCCGTCTGATGTCTGCTGCATCAAATATCACCATTAGTGATGAGCAAAGTGAGCTTTGGAAAGTGGTACCAATCCGGTGTGCGGATCCACTGTACACCAAATATACAAATCTCTACCTATCATCAGTACCCTGGGGGTCTGGCAACCACCCATTTGGACTGAGCGGATACCGGCAGCACCGACCTTCTTTGTTACCCTCACGAGTGTTGTGCCTTTTGTCTGCACAACAAAAAAAAGGTGAGCGCGACCACGCTTCTACCGTATATTAAGATATTTGAAACACACTACCCTATGAGCGCCTTTTCTCTCTCTATTTTGCCATATGTGCCAATTTCTTATAGTAGAAACACACAAATATACAGTATAAATGCTAGGGATAAGTCTAATCTCCTTAAATGTTCCCATTGTCAATGTCTCATAAAGTTTTTGCTGTTTTTAGGCTACTGAGGATTTGGTTTATACCGTACATTAGTTCTAAATAATATTGCTCATACACATTAGATAAATGTCAACCTGCCGATTTTGTCGGGAATGGCTGACCTTCTAGTAAATATTAGAAATGTGACAAACGTTCGGCAGATGTATAGTAGGGGCAAAAAAGGATTGGGTGTTCTGAATTTTAACATACCCAACCCTCATGTTGTCAGAGCTAAGAGGTGTCTGGCAGCAGCTTTTTCCACTCTCCGGCTGAATGAGCATCTGCCTGACAGCAGTCTAATGTGTATGGCCATCTAAAGCCACAGCTGGCAATGGAGGCATGAAGATAATGGAGGGATGTCTTGCAGATTCTTCCTCTTTGTTGAAACATTGCAAATTATTAGCTGATATTTATTTTAAACAAAGAAGCCACGATGAATCCTCATCCACAAAGTAAAATGCTGTCTCTGTTGTAGATAGTAAAAGGTGTGATTGTGAAGGGTCAAAAGGCATCATCTTGACTCCGTGCAATCAGAATATGTAAATGATTATGTAACAGAAGCGTTCAGTACGAGCAAGGGAAATAAAAATGATGAAGTTCCTGAATAAAAAGCTCACCAGAAGGCAGACTACACAATGTATGGGGGGGGGTCTCAGGCTTTCAGATTACATTGAATTCTTACCTGTTAGTGTCAGGTTACTATATGTATTGGAAAATTGTTCTTTCAGCAAAACTAGATGCATTTGAGCTGCCTTCTCCCGCTGCAGTTCCAGCATGGTGTCTGGATGTTGAGCTATTTTGCATCCTTTCTGCTTGTCAAGAGAGATATCACTGCGTACAATATCTGTAACGAGAAATCGTAGACTAAAATCAATATAGACAAAACAGGCTCAAATCAATGTAATAAGACAAATCATAGACTAAAATCAATACAACAAATCATAGACTGTAATGAATATAATATGACAATAATCATAAACTGAAATAAATGTGAGACTAAACATAGACTAAAGTCAGTATGACAAATCATAGACTAAAATTGATATAAGACAAAACATAGATTATAATTAACATAATAAGACAAAACTTAGGCTAAAATGAATATAATATTATAAATCATAAACTAAAATCAATATAATATGAAAAATAGACGCAGACTAAAATCTATATAATAAGATGAAAGGGTCTAAAATCAATATAACATGACAGATCACAAACTAAAATCACTATAAGTCAAATCATAGACTGAAATAAATATAATATGACAAATTTTAGCCTTAAGTCAACATAAGACCGTACATAGACTTAATTCAATACAATAAAACAAAACATAGACCAAAATAAATATAAGACAAATCATAGACTGAAATCAATGTAAGACTAAACATGGACTAAAAGAATTCTAAGACAAATCACAGACAAAAATAAATGTACAACAAATCATAGACTCAAATAAGACAAATCATAGACTAAAATTAGTATAAGACAAATCATAGACTAAAAATCAATATAAGACAAAAAGTAGACTAATATCAATATAATAAGATAAAACAGACAAAAAGCCAAGTAGGCTCGAAACACGTCGACTAAACGGGAGTAAGAGGGAGAAGGTTGCTCTATGTCCTGTTCTGTTCTATATATGTGCAAGATTTTGGCAATAAAAAAATGCTGAAAATAGGACCTTTCAGTGCCGGATCATCTTTGATTTTTTTGTGATTATACAAGTTTGACTACATCTGGGTTTAAAATCAATATAAATAGACAAATCATAGACTAAAAAACAAATCAATATAAGACTAGAATCAATATAGACTAAAATCAGTATAATGCCTCATTCACACGTCAGTGTTCGGTCAGTGATTTCCATCAGTGATTTTGAGCCAAAACCAGGTGCGGCTCTGAACACAGAACAGGTGCAGATCTTTCTCTTATACCTGATCTGTGTGGAGGCTTCATGCCTGGTTTTGGCTCACAATCACTGATGGAAATCACTGACCAAAACACTGACGTGTGAATGAGGCAAAAGACAAATTATAGACTTAAATGAATATAATGACAGAAGACATTGAAACCAATATAAGACAAATCATAGACTAAATACAATATAACATGACAAAATAAAGACTGAAATTGATATAATACAAATCATAAACTGCAATCGATATAAGAATAAAGATAGTAATTAGAGATGAGCGAATCAAAGCCGACGAAGTGAAATTCGATCCGAATTTCAGAAAAAATTAGGTAAAGAATCTCATTTTTTCCTAAAATGGCTGCTGCACGTGTGAGGACATGGAGCAAGGAACTCTGGGAAGGTGGGATCACCCATGATGCCATGCATGCAGCCAATCAGCAGCCAGCCAGCCCTGTGATGTCACAGCCCTATAAATATGGTGGCCATCTTTGATTCAGACATTTTCACGCATTCTGAGTGTAGGGACAGATGTGAGAAGGCGCTAGAGACAGCAATAGGAAAAACTTTTTGTGAAAAAAAACCCTGAAAAAACAATTTATGAGTGCAGGGAAAGGCTAGAGAGGAATCATTTCACAGCATCTTAGTACAGGGAGAGACATCAGAAGGCACTAGGGACAGTGCTAGAAAAGCGATTTACAAGTGCAGGGAAAGATTATTTGGGGACCCAAATAGCCATTATACAGCTCTGTCATTCCAGCAATTTGTTCTTGTTATTGGGGTGCAAGTGCTATTTTAAAAAGCCTTTAGTCGCCTATTTCAGTGCAGAAAGAAAAATATATACGCACTTCACTGTTGCAGTTATTTGTGGTGAAAGCGTTTAGTGAACAAATCACCTGAAATCACCGATCTCATTTAAACTTACCATTTAATTACTATATAAAAAAATAAACATCAAGGGCCTCTTTTAGTACACTAATATCTCAAATCACATATATGTAGAATCGATAATGTAAAAATCGCAATAAATCAAAGGATAGTGATAAATAGGAGGGACACAAATGCTGGGTCTCTGACCCTCTCGGACCCTACAACTACCTCTCAATGGCCTTGTCTTAATGTCCCTAAGATGTCCCTCTCCAGAAGGGACAGTAACTGCCCAGCTTCGTTTGACAGTGTGAATGGAGAGGAAAGGACATAAAATCAAAACACTGCATACTTCAATTATTTGGGCGGTCACGGGGCCAAAACTGACCAATTAACTCAAGTATCAACTGAGCCTTACAGGTAGATGTTAGCGCCAAGAAGAAGCGCACTCCTTTTACAACGTCGTCACCTGATTCCACATAGATGTCTACAGAACCTGTTCTATTAAACACTTATACAAGTAGAGACCCCCAAGTGGAGAGGGTGTCAGCAGTAAGGTTGTGTTGACGTCACTGATTAATTTTCCCCATTCTCTGATCCGACAAAACAATTACCCAGAAAAAACAGTACCTGTCTGTGGAGCATAAGCCTTCACTCGGTCAGCATTTGCTCAATAATCCATCAGTATTGCTAAAGACAAAAAAAACTGGACTGGATCTAAAAAAGAGATGACACGTGAATGGAATCTATGTGTTTTGTGTTTTCTACCCACTTCTGCTTTTGGCTACCAAATCATAAGCCAGTTCTAATGGGACGATACAGGCCTTACAGCTGCTACACAGACAGGATCCGTTGTGCGTCTCATTTTTCTTCCTACTGACAAATCAGAAAAAGTGTCAAATAAATGATGATGTCAGCCAGGTGGAAAGCCAAAATAGTGGGCCAGTTATGAAGTGGGGAGGGTGGGGACAACATGAGAAGTCCACAGAGTGGACCCATGACAAAGTGGTGAGGTCAAGGCAGCATGAGGCGACCACAGTGTGGCCCAATGACAGGGTCTGGAGATGGAAGCAGTATGAGGAGGCCACCAAGTGGCACAATGACAGAGTCTGTAGGTGGCGGCAGCAGCAGCATTAAGAGAAGGCCATTAAGTGGCACAATGACAGAGTCTGGAGGTGGCGACAGTATGAGGAGGCCAACGAGTGGCACACTGACCAAGTCTCCAGGTGTCGGCAGCATGAGGAGACCACAGAGTGGCACAATGACAGAATCCACAGATACCACAGAGTGGCAAGGTGACATAGTATGGATATGGCAGCAGTAGGAGGAGACCACAGGGTGGCAAGGTGACAAAGTTTGGAGGTGGCCGTAGCATCAGGCTGCAAACAGAGTGTCAAGGTGACATAGTGGGGATATGGCAGCAGCATGAGGAGACCACAGAGTGGCTAGGTGACATAATGTGGACATGGCAGTAGCAGCAGCAGCAGCATCAGGAGGATACCACAGAGTGGCAAGGTGACATAGTTTGAAGATTGCAGCAGCAGCTGCATCAGGAGACCACAAAGTGACCCGTAACAGAGTGGGCTGGTGGGTGGCAATACCAGTACCCGCTGACGAAGGTGGGTGAAATAAGGAGCACTTGACATCAGATGTGTGGCATCAGGCGGGTTGCAGCATCAAAGTAGTAGCTGAGGCAGGTAGTCAGAAGAAACTGGTCTACTGTATCAAAGTGTTGGTGTGGCACCATGGATGATCTATTCTGATGCATCAGGAATTGGTGGTTGGAAATCCTGGCTGATCCACGCCTGAATTATCTTGACAAAGGTCAGTCTCTCCACACATTGGGTGGACAAGCAAGTTCTTCTTGTGGTAACTATGGCCCCTTCCGCACTAAACAGCCACTCTGATGCAATACTACTGACCAGGCAGGACAGCTTTTTCAGGGAAAACTCTGCTAGATGCGGCCACAAATCCAGTTTGGCTATCTAGCAGTCCAGCGGATCTTCAATGTGGGGTGGCAGGGTGCAGTCCAAGTATGCCACCACTTGCTGGTCCAGGTCCTGCTCCAGGTCTACCTGCTGCTGCTGGTGAGTAGCATAGCTTTCTTCACTATGCGGGTGAAGAAAGCTACTCATCAGCGACTGTAGACTCAGGCTGCTGCTGATGGAGCTGGTACTGTTCCTGCCACCCTACACCTCCCCAGCAGCCATGGCAATGGAACGTGAGCGCAGAGGGCCCCTCCGGTCAGACCTGCGAGAGGATGGAATGGAAGCGATGGTCCAACAAGGTGGAGAGCCAGAAGTCATCTCTCTGCCGAATGGTGTCAATTCGGCTGTCACTACACAAGCAAGTGAGCATGCATCAGGCCATTTGTGCAAGTAAATCGGAGGGACTCCCTGCCTCCATCTCCACTGCATACTGCCAAGGTGTGTGTCTGGGTCCTCTGTCTCATCTTCCTCATCGCCCTGTAGCTCCTCTGGCTGCTTCTGCTCCTCCTCTCCTGTCAGCTGAGTAGAAAAACCACCCATTTGGCTACACATTGCCTGTGCTCCAATGTCCTCCTCCTCCTTCTCCTCCAGTTTAGCCCCCACAGGGCTCATGTGGCCGTGAGATCGAGGCACCATTTCTCCTGTCCCCTGACTAGCCATTGTTAGCAGCATCTGTTCCAGGACATAATGCAGTGGAATGACATTGTTCATCCCTTTTTTTTTTTTTTTTTTATGTTTTTTATTTTAGTCATCTCAAGAAATACAACCCATAAGAACAGAGTTACAAAATCATCCCCATCCCTCCCACATCCCCCCCCCCCCCAATCCTGCAGGAAAAAAATAAATACAAATTATTTACTTAACCATCCCAATCCTTCCAAATACTACCCCACTTTGCGTAGGACCCTCTTTGTCTGTGCATAATCCTCTCGTAAATTTTCACCTTATTAACTAAACATAACCAATTATTACAATCTGGAGCAGAGGAGGAAAACCATTCTCTGGCTACAAGAAGCCTGGCCAGAAACATCACTTTAGTCAATAGTCGGCAATAGTTCAGGAGCTGGCGATTAACCTCCGATAAATCCCCCAAAACCCATACCTTGGGAGATAGAGGAATATCTATATTAAGTCTCTGAACCAAAGTTGTTTGAACCGTGCTCCAATATTTGCTCACTATCGGGCAATCCCAGAACAGATGTAAATGATCTGCCCTGGGGTCCCCACAACGGACGCAGTCAGAGGAGGCTCTAAATCCCCTCCTATGGAGCCACAAAGGTGTCACGTATATTTTGTGTATAATATTAAACTGTACAACAGTATGATTAAAATTGTGCGAAACCTGACTTAAATTCTCCCCTATATTCTCCCAATCCAGAGGGCCCACCTCTGACAATAAAACAGACCAGGACCTCTGTCCTGGAGAGAGACATTCCAAAAAAAAACTTTTCATCAAGTGTCTATAACAATGTGATAATTTAACTTTCATACTACCATTCTTACGAATCAAATTGTGCAAAAATTCTGGAGTGTCTACATCAAGTGAATGACTATCGGCAATACGAAGAAGTGCCGACCTCAATTGAAAATATGCATACCAAGCCACCTCACCTATGTTTAAATTTTGTTTTAGCTCCATAGGAGACAGGATTTGTCCATCTCTAACCACCTGATTCAAATATTGAATATTTTTCGTCCTCCAATATTGCCAACAATTTGGGTCTAAATTCAAAAGCTTTGAGTTATGCCATAATGGGGTACAGATAAGTGATGCCTTGATTTTAAACCAGCTTTTTATAACCAGCCAGGCCTTTGTAGCCATTCTACAAAAAGGTTTATAGCCAATCTGTGTGTTAAGTAAATAGTCAGACTCTAGTACTGTAAATAAATCTGAGAAACCTGAGTCTTTCACCAATTTTCTACAAAGATGGCTATTTTCCCAGTCGTTGTTCATCCCTTAGTCCTGGCAACTGACAAATAACATGGCGTCCTCAAAGGGGATGAGCAAACGACAGGTGTCACGCATGAGCTGCCACTGGCTGACATCAAAGTTACACAGGGGAGTACTCCTGTCCACTTGCATCATCAAGAAATCGTTGATAGCCTTTCTCTGTTGATATAGTCGGTCCAACATATGGAGGGTGGAATTCCAACGCGTGGAAACGTCGCATATCAGCCTATGTTGGGGGATGCCGTTCTGCCGCAGCAGCTTAAGGAGGGTGTGCTTTGCGGTGTACGAGTGGCTGAAGCGCATACAAAGTTTCCTGTCCATTTTTAGGATGTCTTGCAGATGGGTGGAAGACTTCAGGAACCGCTTGACAACTAGATTGAACATGTGTGCCATGCAGGGCGCATGTCTCAGCCTTCCTTGATGCAGCGCCGACACCATGTTCTTCCAGTTATCAGTCAGCATGGTTCCGATTTTCAGTTATCGTGGAGAAAGCTAGGATTCAATTTCTTGATGCATCACATGGAGCAGTTCCTCCCGCGTGTGACTCAGTTCGCCAAGGCAAACCAGGTGCAGAAAAGCGTGACACCACTGAGCCCTGCACATGTGGTAAACTGGAGGGGCACTGTGACTTGTCCCTGCAGTGGAGACTAAGGACATGGTAGAGGATGCGGAGGCAGAGGCGGACATTGTCGTAGGACCAACAGCGTGACAACGTGGAGGCGGAAGCGGTGTGACCTGGCCAAGTTGCTGGTGTGGCTGTGCAGGAACCACATTCACCCAGTGGGCCGTAAAGGACATGTATTGTCCCTGACCGTAGTTACAGCTCCACACGTCGGCGCTGCCTTGCACTTTGGCAGACACCGACAGACTCAAGGACTGGCCCACCTTCTGTTCTAGATGTGTGTGCAGGGCTGGTACTGCCTTTTTCGCAAATAAATGACAGCTTCGGACTCTCCACCTCGGCTCGGTACAAGCCATCAGTTCTCTGAAAGGTGCAGAGTCCACCACTTGGAAAGGGAGGGACTGAAGCACCAGCAACTTTGACAGGAAGGAGTACGTTCAGCTTCTGCTCCATTGGATGATTGCACGCATACTGTTGTCTCATTGCAATTGCTTCAGCGATCGATTGCTGACAGAATGACTGACGAGGAGTAGGAGCAGGAGCATCTGGACCAGCAGAAGATGGGAGTGACAGACAGCTCCCTTAGGCTGAGTTGGTGGAGCAATGACTGGCTGAAACTGGGTGCGTGCCACTGGGTGATGTAACAGTAGCTGCGGCAGGCTGGACCACCACATCGGAGCCACGGTTCTCCCAGGCCACTTTATGGTGATGCTGCATATGTTGACGCAGGGCCGTGGTGCCAACATTCATATGGCTATGTTGACCTCCTCTGGCGGCTTCACAAAAAACTGCCACACCACCAAGTACCTGATTTCCCCCCCAACACTACTTACTGGCTGACTGCTACCGCCGCTGCTTCCGTGAACTCATGCACCACTCCTTTCAAGTAGGCTGCTGCAAAGTAGGTGGTCTACCCCGTGCCCGTTGGCTCCCGACCTCTCACTGCTGCCACCCTGTTGACTCCCAGCCACGCTAGCGACTTGCTGGCTCAGCTGCTGCCTGACGGGGCACCTGCCACCCTCTTCTCCTGATGATGACGAAGCCCCTTCTTCACCCGGCTCCCAAGTGCGATCAGCTTCATCATAATCGAGTAGTGTCTGCACATCTCTGATGTCCTCCTCAATGGCCTCTGGGTCAGGAGCCTGACCACTCGCAACACAAGCGCCCGTGCCACTCTCCTCATCGCTACTTGCCCTTCTAGCGGAGGAAGTGGCGGAGGTCTCCTCCACATCTTCGCTGGGCAGTAGCTGCTGACTGTCTTCTAGTAGCTCTTCCTTGCTGAAAAGTAAAACTGAGCCCACTGCATGTAGTACTTCTCGCGTTGAGGGAACAGAAAAGGCCAGAGGCAGGTTGAGGACAAGTGAGGTCACAGGGCCTGCTCCCGGGCCATGACAACTAATGGTTGTGTCTGACGAACCCACTGACTGTTGACTGGGGGTGTCTGATGTCACTTGGGATGACGTGGATGACCGAGTTAACCAATCAAGAACCGCTGGGTTGATGGTCAAGACACGACCACTGGATGACACCGGGAACTCAGGCCTCTTGCTGCCACGACCCCTTACTCTGCTGCGGGATCTGCTTGCGCCAGAAACATTCAGACCTCTGTCACTCCTCTGTGCATGGCCTTGCACTTCTCTGCCTGACATACTTGTAGCTGAACTAAACAAATCAAATGGAAATTAAAGCACCCCTAAAAGCGACAAATATATTTTTCTTTTTGTACTGAAATAGGCCACTAAACTCTTTCACCACAAATAACTGTGGAAATGCATTGAGAATATATATATTTTTTGTAGTACTAAAATACGACCCTATACACTTTGACCAGAAAAAATTTAAAGAGTGAAGTGCGGATATAAATTTCTTGAATACTGAAATACGCCCCTATACGCTTTCAACATAAATCACTGCAGCAGTGCACTAAGAATATATATTTCTTGTTGCACTGAAATTGCCCACTATACGCTTTGACCAGAAAAAAAATAAAGATTGAAGTGTGTATAAATATTTCTTGATGTACTGAAATGCGCCCCTATACGCTTTCACCAGAAATAACTGCAATAGTGCAGTGCGTATATATATTTTTCTTTTTTTCTGTAATACGCTCCTATACGCTTTCAACAGAAATAACTGCAACAGTGCAATACGTATATATTTTTCTTTTTTTACTGAAATACGCCCCTATACGCTTTCACCAGAAATAACTGCAACAGTGCAATGCGTATATATTTTTCTTTTTTATTGAAATACACCCCTATACGCTTTCAACAGAAAAAACTGCAGAAGTGAAATGCGTATATATTTTTCTTGTCTGACTGTAAGATGGCCGCCGTATTTATAGGGCTGTGACATCACAGGGCTGGCTGGCTTTAGTGGTGAAATTACTTATGTCATAAAGACTTGATGAACTTCGTGACTCTTCTGGGCTCCAAGCAATCTTGACGCTTTGTCTTCTCTTTGTCTGTAGCTACTAGAGGCCTGTTCATGCCAGGCAAGTTCCCCCAGAGTTATCTGGCTCAATGAGCAGCCAATACCGCACTTGCATCAATCTTGACAGGATTCGTCTTCAGGTGGAGAGAAATTGTTTTTTGAAATGCTTTCTCCATCTCAACCACGTTGTCGAATAAACAGAAGACTGGCCGATTCTCTCCTGTCTTAGGCAACACTTAATTTTTTTTATTAAATTTATAAAATATTTAATATTAAATTGAACCAAAACTTGATTAAAATTATAAGAAAGTAAACTTAAATTCACCAATATATTATCCCAATCTTCAAGGGAAATTCCTGGACAATCATTTTGCCAAGCCTTTTGTGCCGGAGAACGTGTATTATTAAATCGTGTTTTAAGCAACACTTTAAAAAGTTGAGAAATTTTAACCTTCTGTTCGGTCCCATATTCCCCATAAATAAATAGACGAAGCAGCCACTCTGTGGCCTCCTCATGCTGCTGCCACCTCCGCAATTTCTCGTCGTCGGGCCACTCTGTGGCCTCCTGATGCGGGCCCCTATTTAGCCTTTTTGGCTTGGCTGACATCATCATTTATTTGACCCTTTTTCTGATCTGTCAGAAGGAAGGAAAAATGAGAAGCTGATGGATTACTGACCAAATGCTGACCGAGTGAAGGCGTATGCTCAACAGAAAGGATTCGTTTTTTGGGGGTTATTGTTCTGATATATTTTGTAACGCTGTACAGAGATTTTCATCACAAACATCGATCTGTATCCCCAATGGGGCTCACACTCTGATTTCTTTATCTCATGTACCCACACTGTTAGAAATGTTAGAAAAAATTGGAGCACCTGCATGAAACCTACACATTGCTAAACATACAAACTCCATAAAGATGTTGGATAGATTTCAACCCAGGGCATCTCTGCTGAAAATCAACAAGGCAAAAAAAAAAAGCATGTGGATTTACAGATGACTTTGGTTTATCAGGACAGGAGTTTTCTAATAGGTCAAAACTAGGGAAGAGTGAATCAAATTAGATGGACATCCTGCACGGCCTTGAAAATCCCACACCCCTGCACCGCTGCACCGAGTAGCGGTTCAAGCGCAAAGGCTCAACTTGCACCGTCCTATTAGTGCAAACAAAACCCGTCCTAATCAAACAGCAGGACAAGTTACTTCATAATACTGAGCTAAAGAGCTGCCTCACACTCCTCTCTGCTTATCAGGGATTATAAACCTGAATACAGATGATAAGATCTTCAACTGTAACTCTGTAGGAATGGAGTTCATGAGGAGACATGTAGCACAGAGAGGATAGACAGGACAGACTGTAGTAATGGAGACTGCATACAAGTGCTTCGGCTCATTAGTCATATCCCCACCTCCTCTCTGTACTTCATGATGAGGTTGGCAGAGCTAATTGGCGGTGGTACTGAGAGACAGATCACTATTGATTAGAGGACCCCAGAAAAGGCTATCAGTTTTAAAAATCCAGAGAACCCCTTTAAGTTTACATATAATTGATCTAAATAAGTTAAACATAGACATATTTTTATGGATTATGCTTTAGGCCAAAGTGCATTTAAAAAAAAACACACATAACACAATTTAACTCCTCCTTGCGCCGTAATTACACAGCATGGTGTAAAAACAAAAGGTAAAGAAGTAGAATAAATTATACATCATTGGTATTGCTATGTCCATAATGAACTCTGCAATGTGATTGTTATTTATCACGTGCAGAGAATTTCTTGACAAGAAAACTAAAGAACAACACCTCCACCCAAGTAAAAAAAAGAGGAAATCAATGGGTTGTATGTCCCCAAAAATGGTACCAATAAAGACCACAAGTCGTAAGTTAAATGTCAATGGAAAAGTAAAAAGTTATGGTCTTTGGAATGCCATAATGAGGAACAAGAAAAAATTGCTTTGTCCTTAAGGCCCAAATTAGGCTACTTTTTTAAATGGTGTAGTACAGCAGGTCAGGACCCACTGTGTCACTGAAGAAATTTGACTTAGGGCTTTTCCTAAGACCCCTGGTCTTCACCCTTTAACCTCTCTACAGGGGTCTGGACTTTGCTTCAGGCGGCGGTGCATGGCACCAAGGGGACAGGTGAGAGCAAGGTCAGTGGACAGGATGAGGTTGTGGCAGGCAGAGTACATTCAATCTGATGAAAGCTAGGACCTTATTGCATAGGGACCCTTCCACAGTGGAAATCCACTTGAATAACCCAGGGAAGGCAACCATTGGCTAGAGACATTTAGGCCATGCTTTTTAGAGCCAGGGAGAGAGTAAGCAGGCAGGGGGGCCAGAAGAGGCTTACAACATGGAACAGGCAGAAATAATTTGGTGCCCCAACAGGGTAGGGCACATAAGGCTGTAGGCAGGGGCATAACTATACGAGGTACCTTACTGTATATCCTGCCTACAATATTGTAATTTTTTTCATCATTCTACTTGCAAAAAATGTTTAAAAAAAACAGCATCAGTTTGAAAAAGTTTTCAACTTTTTGGTATTTATGCTGCTCTATTCACAAGAGTTAACAACCAGAATTTTTATTTTTCTAGACAGCCTATCCCCAAATTACAGACAGCCTACATTTTTTAAGGACAAATTGGAAAACCATAATTAATTAAGAAGATTATAAGTAATACATTTCTATAGCTCAATATACTGATAATAAATCTTTACCAACATTTACTTTAAGCTGTAGAATTATGATAGTCACCACCAAAAGAATCTAGTCATGTACCACGAGATTCAGATACGTCAATATTTTTTTTTAACGGAAACAGGAAAAAAGTCACCTATTTTTATGGATTGTCCAGAAATTTCTGGACGGTTGGCAACCCTGCCATCCACTTTCGAAACAAATGTATAGGGCTTAGCGGAAGTGGCCACGGCCTCTCAGTCCAACACACCTATCGTAATTTACCCCAAAAAATTGGCATGAACCACTGCTGAAATCTATGCCAGACTATAGCTGCTGTAGATTGTAGTTTGTGGCGCATGTGACAAATTTATTAAGTGGCCTGCTCCTTATTCCACCGGACTTTTTACCAAGACTGGCATATAAAGCACCAGTCTTAGTAAATCTATCCCATGAACTACATGAACCACCACATTATGAGCCAAGTCCAAATATTTATAATAATCCCGAAATCCTTATTACCATACATTTTTTTTTTTTTTTTTAGATTCTTCTTATTAATTTATATACCACAGTACAAAAGAATAAAATTTCCATAACTATTATAAACCAGATACAATTTATTTATATAACCCAACCCTCCCATCTGACACATTCTAGGACCTGGTGGCCATCTTTCCCAGAGAACCCCTTTAATGTTACTGTAGAGTCAGCTGATATTAATTTGAAGTTCTGGACATAACAAACTACTATTGAAGAATCTCAATACAAATACAGTATCAGAGTTCACATTTTACTTACTGAGCCTCCTGGGTTATTTGAGTCACCGTGATTTCCAGGCCAGGGAGGTTTGATCTTTAGGCCGGTGGTATTGTCAGTAATCAATTGCAGATTTCACTAACACTAATTTTGTTCACTGCAAGTGGTATCCCTGACATGACATGTAAGGAGTGAGACTTCAAAGAGGAACCATGTCCACCTCTGTACACACAACAATCCAGAAACACAAAGCTAATGAGAAGAACTTGCACAAATGTAATGTGGTCACTTTAATTAACCTCGTCTCTGGTGAGGTCTGTAGACAGGGACTGACGAGAAGAGTAAATAGGTAAGTGACTAATCGTATGTAATTGTAGAGTTTTTCTTGATGTAGCAAAGCTGAGTTTGGCTTGTTAACACTTAGTTAAAGGAGTCTGTCCTCAAAAATTATATTGCTATTATTTATTTTATTTTACAATGTTATTTTTGTTGCTATTTTTATTATAGCATTTTAATGGTAAACAAAAATTCTTACATTTTTGATGGTCTATATTAAAAACATCCTGAAATCTTGTTGTTTCCAAACTGACCACTGAGCCTTGGAAACACTTTCTGTTCTGTAGAGATCACCTCTAAGCATGTGTTTCATTATCCTCAGAGGCAGGATTACAATGAAACATAACAGGTGATGTTCACAGGTCACCTCCTCAATCTCCCTGCACAATGACCTCTGCACAGGTCATAGAGCATGCCCACAACAATCCCCCATATCTCAATGAGTGATCTCCAAATTATAGGTTCCTCCTATGATCCATGTTGCTGTCCCTGAACAGCTATGCACAGTTCACACAAGATGGCTGTCCCATAGTCAAGTATACAAAATAGAATAAAATACTGTATACACAATCAGAAAACAAAAATATATTAAAACTGAATATGTTTCAATATATGCTAATTTTATTCAGTAAAATAAATGGAGATAATATGTGTCATCTAGAAACTACTTAAACATCTAATGCTACAACTTCTTTTATCTCTTCTGTTTTTATTATCTGGCTATATTTGTAATTCCATTTTCTTTACATGATTATGAGTTGATTATATTATTTGATACAGAGATTTAGGGCAATCACTTCGACATAAGAAAACAGTCAGAAAACAACCTACTGACTTTCATTGGAGAGTACAGTAAGCATCCTCTTCACAACATTGCAGCACCCTGGTCCACACGGGGAGGTGTGGTGGTGTTGGAGAGGATGGGAGTGTTTACAAAAGTTGTGGTAGTCCACACGGTGGCTAACATTGCTCCAGAACTCCCTCAGGCCACACATGTAGTGTTTGGAGGGGCGCAACTCTTATTCCCCTTGGGGCACACCCTGGATTTCAGGGCCTCCTACCGTGTGGTGGATGTGGTGCCCTTGATGGTAGGATACAAGGCAGGAGAGAAGACATAGGGCCAGCGGATGTTGGAGGCAAGGACCAGGTTGGCTTAACTAACGCAAACAACAGTCTCTTTACTTGGAGATGATGGGTGGCACAGTGTAAATATAAGTAGCAGGAACATACATTTCCCTAAAGCTGTGTATAGGGGGTAGATAGTATGATGATCCCTTCTGAGTCTCTCTCTAGATATACAATGCAGTCCTCCCAATTGACCGAAGGCATGCAAATCCCTCTCACAATATATCTGCAGTCCTCAACTGTGGGGTGCAGTCCTAGAATGTAGCGCCTGTCTTAGTGCTGTGGCGGCACCGGAAGCAATTAACCCTAAGTGCAGGCAGTGAAGTCAGATGCCGTAAAACATACATTACCTTTACTGTCTTATTCCAGGCAGTATTCCTTTATAATGGTCCTCAACCATCTGTAGAAATGTCAATGCTTCTCTCCCTTGGATGTTATTTCTTAGCACAGTTGCTTCTATGGCAGCTTTAAATCACACAGGGATGGTGTTTCCCTGGATAAATCCCTCTTCAATACATGTTTGCTCATCAGCAGCCATCATACATGTCCTCACTCTAGCTTGTTCGCCAGAAGATTCATTGACCAGGGAGGCGGGACCAGCCCACTACCCTGCAACTATAAATAAGGCTGCCAGTTGACTATTTTCTTCCCATATGCAGCCTTTTTGTTTTACAAAGAGCATAATACAACCACATCAATCATTTGTACCACTGAAAGTGCATAGTTAGCATAAGCCATACTATATATATATATACTGTATTTATATCAATATTTAAATATAAGGCAAACAGTGGGTTACTTTTGGATGATAGATTCCCTAAAATTTAAAAACTGAATTTGTAAAGTATTTAGAGTATATGTATATTCACTAATGTATAACTGAAAGAGCAGTTTTATCAGAGATAACTCTTTCCGAACAGATCGTTGTGGGGCCGGCTCCCAGCACCCCAAGAAAACAGCAGATTTTTACAGGGGAAGTCAACAAGGGAAATGCAGTATTACACATAATGCATGTACATCTAAGCTCTCCAGTCTGGCACTTATGGTAGACGGACGCCCTTGTCCATAGGGCATATAAATAATGTCATAGTCATAAAGAGAAAACCCATTGAAAGGGGTGGACTGATGGATAAAATTTCTTAGAAAAGGGTGAGAATAATAGGCAATGGGGTCGCACTGAAAATTGAACTTTCGATACCCACTTAATCCTTTTGCACCCGGACTTATACGATACCGGGATTTACGCGGATTGATACGATACCAGGATTTACTATTTTCCAACTAGCATGTTCTCCTGAGCCGGCACAGTGGAGGAAGATGAAGAGAGTCACTCCCCTCTGTGACACGGCCACCGCTGCCACCAATGAAAGGCTTAAGGGGAGGGGGCTGTGAAGCTGCTGCTGGCCACCAATGAAGATAATACTGATAATTAACCCCTAGATACAAATGTAGGCGCACCCGGCCTTGATCACAGGGATCCCTCCAAACTCTGTCAATTAACCCCTCAGGTGCCACGATCAAGGCTGATTGCAGCACCTGAGGGGTAATTGACGGGTTTCGGTGGCATCGCTGTTCCCTGATATTGAGGCCGGGTGCAGGAATCGGCCATTGCCAACGGGCGGGTGAGAACTGTAACCAGTAATTGGCCGCATGGCAAGACGGAATATGAAGAAGTGACCAATAGGGACCCAGGAAACTTCAGAATGGGAGAGGTCTATTATTTTTTAAGCTATTGTGACCCTTCGTTACCGCCCTTACAACCCCTTTAAAGGTTTAGTTATGATGAGCTACAAATAAAAATATGAAGCAATCATCAAGCTGTAAACTACGATATTGAGAAAATATGTGCGGGAGGTTTTTCCACTTTAGTATATAAGTGCAGATGTTATAAACAAGACAGTGATAAACAACAAGGAACAGGGTTAAGTATGAGGAGCACATTGCATTGTGAGGGGAAATTTGGGAAACGGCTGAGTTATAGCAGTCACCAAACACAAAGTACGAAAATGCTACTAAAACATTAACAAACATTTCCCAGTGTCCTCATCCCATCTGTCTGCACCAGCAAATGGCCCAAAATTGTGACAGATTTATAAACAGTCAATGTTCTAATTTTGTGAACAGCATTAACCCCGTGATGACATGGCCTAGTTTGGACCTTTAGGACACTGCATTTATTTTTTTACACTTTCTCTGCATTTCGAAAGTCTTAGCTTTTTTTTTCTGTCAGCAAAGCCTTAGCACAACGAGTTGTATTTTTATTGGTATCAATATGGGGTACATATAATTTATTAAATAACTTTAGGTTTTTATACTGGTTTCACACATAGGTTTTTTTTGTTTTTGTTTTTCACACCGATAGCATTTTTACAGTCTTTCCATTTTTTTCATGCAGCCAGATGTTATTTTGAAGGGGTTTTCTGAGATTTTTTAACTGATGACCTATCCTCTGGATCTGATTGGAGGGGGTCCGACACCCTGGACGCCCGCCGATCAGCTGTTTGAGAAGATACCGGGGGCTTGCAGTAGCGTTGCGGCCTTCTCTCAGCTCACCAAGCACAGTGCAGTACATTGTATAGCAATGGACGGAGCTGTGCTTGTTGAGCAGGGAGAAGGCCGTGGCGCTACTATGAGCACCAGTGCCTTCTGAAACAGCTGATCGGCGGGGGTCCTGGGCGTCCCCCACAGATCACATACTGATGACTTATTCAGAGGATAGGTCATCAGTAATAAACTCTCATAAAGTCCTTTTAAAGATGCTGCAAATTTAACAAGCAACGTGAGCCGATTGATAAAGTTGGTGCAAAGTACGCCAATGCAGACTCGAGGAAAACTGACTGATAAATTCCCCCCAGAGCAACTTTTTGAATGACAGTTTTGTGTTACATCTGTGCATTGTTGGCAAAATGCAGCATGCTCTAGATATGGTGTGTCTTCAAACATTTTTTCAAAAGAAATCTCTATGTGAGTTGAAAAACACCTGAAAATTATGTGTGAAGGAAGCCTTATTGAGGAAATGAAAGCAAAAATTTGCCAAAGCCTTTTGGTGTTTGCATTTACAGCACTCATCATGTGGTATAAATGACTTTATTCTACTGGCCGACGCGATTACAATACCCACATTTATATAGTTCTCTTTTTATGCATTAGTTCTTTTGCAAAATGAAAATAAATTATTTGGAAAAAATAAAAAAAAAAGATTTGTTTTCGTGCCGCTGCAGTCCAAGACCGATAACCTCTTTATTTTTCGGTCGGCACAGCTTCGTGGGGGCTTGTTTATCAAGACTTTTGCCATTTTGGAGCAGATATGACACTTAGGGTCCATTCACGCGTCTGTAAGTGTTTTGCGGATCCGCAAAACATGAACACCGGCAATGTGCGTTCCGTAATTTGCAGACCGCACATGGCCGGCACTATAATAGAAAATGCCTAATATTGTCCGCAATTGAGGACAAGAATAGGACATGTTCTATTTTTTTTTTTGCGGAAACGGAAGTGCGAACCCGGAAATGAGGATAAGGACAGCACATATTGTGCTGTCTGCATCTTTTCCGTCCCCATTGGAAATGAATGGGTACGCACCCGTTCCGCAAAATGCATGCCGAGCCATTTTGTGGACGTGTGAATGGAGCCTTATTCCTTTTTTTTTTTTTTAAGGCATTCACCGCATGAGGTATATAAGGAGTTTATTTTATAGTGTGGGATGTCTCTGTTTCATTTTTTTCCCTATTATATATGGGGGGGGAAACATTTTTTTTTTACCTTTTTGTATTTTTCTATAAACTTTAACATTTTTTATGACCCTGTGATCACTTATATAAATACGCTGCTGGCATGTCAGCACCCTGCGATTGCGGTGCAGTGATTCCCTGCTTCCAGCCATATCATTTGGCTCTTCAGGCTGGCATCAGCCGATGATGTCAGGCCTGGCAGCCTCAGCACTCTTGTGCTGTACAGCTCTGAGGCCAGAACATTGGGAGATTAAGTTAATTGGTGAGTATATATGTATATATTGGTGAGTATATATGTATATATTGGTGAGTATATATGTTCTGTTAATATTTTAACACATTTAGGGACTTTAGGAAGCTTCTGAAATAAATCTGGCAATCCCTTTAAATTCAGAACTCATTTAAAAAGAATCAGAATTACCAGCTTTGTTCATATATTCAGTGACACTAGTTTATCAGTAGCAGTAGTATACAGCCGGCTCTCTGTCCATAGACTATAACTGAACAGTGCCACCCAGTGTTACATGCCTGAAGAAGGACAGTGGGACCTTACACAAGGACAACATTATCACTTGGATATCCTAATAATACCAATAAAAAGCCCTATTCGTGTGTATACAGCCCCATTACCATTGTAATGTATTATGCAGATATTAGTGTAATATTACCTTTACTTTAATTTTCATTTTCCACTCATTTTTTTAAATTTTGTTTAAATGCAAGTTTTTTGGGATTGAAAAGGCAAGGAAAGAACAAAATAAAGAATGAATGTAATAATGACCAAATCAGCCCAGTACCTTTTTGCCCCTCTTGTACTTATGTGGAGACCAGGACCGAGTATTTGTTTAGAGTGCTGCTGTCCCAATGGTGATTTTTCTCTAATGGTCCTATGGATAAGTATTCCTTAAAGGGGTTTTCCGGGCATTTTGTCTAGTTAACCCATGGTACTAATCTGTGGAAGGAAGCTCTATCACATAATAGTTACCCTCCCTTGCCATTATTGCTGCTGCATGTGCTGGGGGCTCTTCCGCCTGGGTCACAATCACGTTGACGCTTCTTTTCCTGTTCAGCTGCATTGATAATGCATGTCAATGCACCTGAACAGGAAAAGATGCAACCACATCTGGTTGGGACCCACAAGGAAGAATCCACAACGTGCGCCATTGCATCTGGCATCAAGGGAGCGAGGGAGGGTAAGTACTATGTAAAAGAGCTTCCCTCTACAGATTAGCACCATACACTTTTTGGAAAAAATGACTGGAGTAGCCCTTTAATTCTCTAAAGTTTTAGTCGGATGACACAATGGAGCCTTTGGCCCAGCTGCCTTGAAGGGACCTATTCATCTTCATTGTTTTGTTTACCTACACCAAGAAGGCTCAACCTGCGGCCCTCCAGCTGTTGCAAAACTACAACTCCCAGCATGCCTGGACAGCCTACAGCTATCAACCTACAGCAGGGCAAGGTGGGAGTTGTAGTTTTATAACAGCTGGAGGGCAGCAGGTTGAGCATCCCTGACCTACACCATTCCCTTGGCGCCTAATTGAGGCATTTTTAATCCATTTTGCCTCTCTATTTCTCTCCTTTTTTCCCATGTACCACAATCAACCCTGTAGGGAAACCACAATGACCGTCTAATTAGTGAGAGGCATTGGCCGTTTGCCAGGATGTTTCGCATTACAGCCAGTATAATGGGTAGCAGTGTGGGCTTCGTGGGTCGCTTGACTTTCTTTGGGTGGAAGTTGGCCTAAGAGCTCTGTCAGGCAGTCAGATTCCCTATCCTCCATAATCCTCCACTGTCCAGACTCTACAGACTTGCAGAGTCTCAGCATCTGCAGGCTGCACAATGCACACAGACACACCAACCCAAGACTGCTTTGGTGAGAAAAACCACCCTAGCCCACATGAGTGTGCAGTATGCCAGACCAACAGGGGAAAAGTCACTGTGAGGTCACGGTGTGAGGATAGGTAGGCCGTGGGTAAGAACACCATTTTTGGTTTATTCACAGTTTTGGGCCTGCTCAGTTGACGGAGGAGAACAGCACTGGATTCTCCGGGGCACACTCTGATGTAAGGGACACGGGCCAGATGGTGGCTGAGGTGCCCTTGGTGGTAGCTTGGCTTTACGTGTTTATGGCTAGGTCTCTTTAGTCGTGACGCCAGTACCATTGTGGTACAGCAATGGTAGGAATAGTAGCAGTAATTGAGGAGCAGAACACAAGTTGAATCCAACTCACAACTTTTACTGAGTTTGCCCTGGGACATTTGCTTTCTTTCCATACTTGTAAAAAGTCTAAGTGATCTCTCCCTCCTTCACCTGAAAACTGCCTTGTGTGCATTTCCCCTTATCTACAGCCTGTATGATCTGTCCATCTTTGCAGAGGGGTGAACTGGTCATAGACCCTGCAGGGAAACTTTCTAGTGGGCCAAATGGTCTGCCATTGCCTTCCTCACTGTGATCGTGCTGAGTTCCAGTCCTGGACTGCCATCCCAGGTATGGATGTAAATGGGCAGCCACCCAGGAAGTATAAACTTACAGTAAAGACCTTCTAGTTCATTCCTGACTGCTGGGAATTTGATGCTTTTAGTGTCAAGACATCACATGACCATTTCATCATCACGGTCCTCCTAGGACCAATGTGCAGTACACTCAGATGGGTGCTGACTGCTTGCCAGCTAAGCTGATTGTTCAAGTTCTAGTCCACCTCTCACCTTTCCGCGCTCGACACTGACCTTCCTCTCAGCGAGGCTGCCTCAACTGCCTACCCCAGCTGTCCTGACCGTACCCAGCTCAGGTGGTGGTATGTACTGGCCACAGTAGCAAAAACGAAGTGTTTAACGTGTGTTTTTTTTTACTTGATGCAGTTGTATGGAATAGTGTAGTAGACTGTGATGGCCCCCACCTACTTGTGTTGGCTGTGCCTTATGCCAATCTGGATAGTGCCAGATCCCTTTTCAAACTGAGCCCAGCAAAGCATGATGGCTCCTATTGACTTGTTCTAGTATTTTGAGAGCAAGAATGGCACTGCAGACTCCGCTACTCTAGCCCTCAAATATACTACAACCTTTAACCATTTCCCATACCTCCTTGCAGGGTGGCAATTCAGTAAACAAAAAAGTACCTCGTATGTCCTTGCTGCCAAGGGCTGGGTCATAGGCTGTGTAACAGCTGGTGATTTAACCGATGTTTTTTTTTTTTAAATCTGATAATCTAAACTTTAAAACAAGACAAAGATTCCCGTGGCAGCTCTCACTCCGGACCCGCTATCTAAATACTCTAACTCACGATTTACTATGGCCAGCACCATGAGCACTTGCTCTTGTTTTAAAGCTGAGATGGTCAGCTTTAATGTTACGTGTTACCTTTCTATATGTAAATTAGGGTTTACTCATTGAAGATTACAGCACTCTGTGGAACTGTTGGGGGTCAACTCCCTCTTGTTCTGTGTGCAGGTGTTGATTAACCTTGCTATATATTCTGTGATTGCCTGTGCAATAGGTCTCAATAGATCTGCCAGGTCACTCTGGTCTGCTTGACACTCTGACTATTCCAAGAAGTAGGAGCCTGGTGGCTTCCCTGCAGCGAAGACTAGATTCCTGTACAAGGGTACAAACCCACAATCATTGACCATAACATTTTAAACAAGACCTGTCATCAATCTCTAGCTGTTACACAGCCCGAGATGTCAGCCAACATGGAGTAGGAGAAGGCTGCACAATGAAGACATAGATGGGTTCTCCCTGTCCCCAGGGGGAGGTTAACATAGACTTCTGTGCATGTTATCAACCCACTTTACCCCTCAGTCTGAGAGCATGCTTGCTTTCTGACTGTCACATATTGGGGATTTTTTTTCTGAAAAAGTTGTGAGAATATGAGCTTATCTAATCCTCCCTGTCCTAGGCAGTTTATTGAAGCCCCAATCCAGACATTTACCAGCCTCTGAATCACAGCACCAAATAAGTCACACCAAGCACACCACAAACACAAAGATAAATCGAGTTTACATTTTACACTGTCCCTATTCTGTACATACCTGATTCTAGAATAATATATGCACATGCACATATAGCAATACCTGTAACACACCGCACTAATAGCGATAACGTATCACTAGACAGGAATTTCTAAAAAAAATTCTGACAGATGGAAACAATTTTTATCAGAAAAGACATTTTCGCTCATTGACTGTCGCCATAAACAATCGCTTTCAATTACCCTGTATTCAGCTGCTTTGCAGACAGGTGTAACACAGGGGCTTTTTTGTGGTATGGCGCTTTAACTTATTTTCTAGTGAACTACAAGAGGTTCAGGTGGGAGCAATAAAGCACCCATATTATACCCATCTGAAAGTGGCCTTAATGAATGCACTATATTAAATCTAGAAATGTATCCGGTAATTAACATTACAGTTTGTACAAGGGGAGGGAAATCATAAATAATTTCTTATACAAAAGTTGGTTGATGCATTCCTGTAGTTTTTTAATTTCTTTAACACACATATAGCATTGCATGTAGACTTGTGTGGTATGAATGAACGCCTTATATCTTACAGTTTTTTGCAGACTATATTTTATTTGATTAAGGATTCTGCTAGAGTACACATTGTAATTGCAAATTTGTATTTGTATCCAATTTTTGCTAAAAATCACAGTTTGCTGCAAAGTTGCATGAAGGTGGATGTGTGTATTAATTATTAGGTTATATTTTTATGTACGGCATCATTTGCATTCTTAGAAAATGTAGATTTTGATAACCTAGAAGCGGTTTGCAGTGCACTGAATACATTTTTAACACGTGAATCCTGAACAACCTATTGTTCTGAGCATTAACAGGTGACTATTGGATTTAAATGCTTTAAATGACCAGTGCAACCCTGGGGCCACTTAATCTCAGCCTTAAAATGTTGCATCTAGTCGGATTTAGCTGTCAAGATGAAAAGGAAAATCTGTAATCGTCTTAGCAGTGAAGCCTTGAAGATTGATTTCGGCATAACCCTTAGCAGACTAGAAGTGTGGACAGATAATTTGTGGTCAGAGTTATACCTAGAGAAAACCTGCAATAAATTTAAGTGGATTTTTTGCCGTAAACAATAATTCTATATTTGTGGGGCAGGAAATAACCCGTACCACACCTTTTTGATTTACTGAATCCCAAATACGCACCACATGTGCCCTCCCCCTGCTCTCCCAGACACAGTTGCTAGAGTTCTGTTCCCGATTTAGGTGATGAAAACTTCAGAACCCTACTAACAAGTCCTGCGGAAAGGTTCATGGTGAGAGGTTGCTACTTTCCTTTCTTGCAACCAATGCACTTGAAGACACAAGTGAATAAAGCAGATTTCACCGGACAGAAATAAATAAAAGCAAAGCAAAAGCAGAAAGGTACAAGAATATACTGACAGCTAAAGTGCATAACATGGGTCAAATAGCATTCAAAGTGCAATGTAGCAAGGGAATAAATTACACATATAGACAGAATAATAGGGGGACATTTATCATGACTGGTACGCCAGTGAAAAAGTCGCAATTCATGTTACGTTCTACTTTTTCTTCAAAACCGTACAAGTTTTTGTGGACTACGCCACCCCATGTCACTTTAAAAAGTAGTGTGAAAAGTAGGGCTGTTTCGGCAAGTAGATCATTTTTATGGCACATTTATGATTTGCGACATTTTTGAATGTCGCACAAAATGATTGCAGTCAGTCACACAAATTGCCAGGTAACCCCCTGGTGTACTATAATTTACATAGCAGCAGCCACAAGGAAAAAAGGAGTGTTCCAAGTCCAGGGAAAAAAAAATGTAAATGCCATTAAAAGGACCGCAAATAGTAAATTCAAAGCCCCTAGCAGTAACTCTAAATACACAGTTCTTTTAGACAAATTCAGGGTTGGAAAAATCCATTCACAGCACAAAATGAAAACGATATCCACAGACATAGATACAAATGTAATCACATAAATCTTCCTCACGACCTAAAAACACATAACAAGATGCAAAAAGGAAAGAAATATAGCGTTCACAGTTTGATACAATGTACAGATATATAACAAGGATTGCATAAAAGTTTAAACTAGATGAATCCCATCAAGGAAGAGCAAAGAAAGATCCTGTACAAAACTGGTCAAAAAGTAATTCACTTCTAAAGCATGCCACAATGCAATACAAAACTAAGCAACCCAAAGTTATAGAATATACCATCCTGGTTATATCATTCTAGAAAACAACAGTAAGAAGCTGGATTCACACTTATGCTTTTAGTGGAGTTTTTCAGCACTTTTGCATGAAAACAGCGTGAACATTTGCGTTTTAGGCTGGGCTCACACTAGCATCTGATTTTACATTTTTTACACGTATTTAGTATGAAAAAAACAAGCAAAAGTAAAATAAGTGATCCTCAGATGAAGATTGAGGACGCCTTAGGAGTTTTTTTTTTATTATTTTAGATTTACAGATCTAGTAATTATTAACTTGACACTTAAAGTGTTAAATACACATCCGTATTTTGCATGAAATAATATTTTTGCAATAGGTTTTTTTTAAAAAATATTCCTTCATTTGGCTTCTGCAGCGTCTTTGTTTCACAGTACACAGCAGCTGCAGAAAGCAGTGCTGGGATAAATCTGTCGGACTGACTGGCAGCTTGTTCTCTTCTCTGACCTCTACTTAACGATTCTTATGGGTACTGCTACATATAGAGGGTCTGCTGCAGATTTTCCACTGCCATTATTCTGAAGCAGCAAAATAGGCATCAAATGGTATGCATTTTGTTGCACAAAAACACAGTAGGTTTGCTGCAAATACATCTTAGTCAATAATTTAAAAAATGGCTCAAAAGTTGTCTGTAGCCTTTAAAGTAGGTCTGTCATCACTATACGGTACCCTATATTGTCCACTGGACTATTGTACCAAGTGTGTACTAAATGGCACAATTAGAGATGAGCAAATTTCTCAAAACTCTAAAGTCGGCAAATTGCCTGGAAATGTCTGATACATAAGTCCAAATCACTTGTATAGGAATATATTTGAAAAGTAACCTTTTACCTGCCGACAGCCACCACTAGAGGGAGCTCAGTATCCGTAGTACATAGTCTTATACATTGAGCTGATTTATAAGACAAACTCAGTAAAATCCCTGTAGTTGTGGCTGCTGGTGGCCAGAATGTTTTCTTTAAATCTATAACTATGCAGGGGATTTAGACCTCTGCAGCAAAAAACAACAGCAAAATTCTTCCTGCTATAAGGATATATTGATCTACTTTAAACCCACTTTATCTCATAAAACCAATGCAAAAGGTTCACATGGAGGAAATTTGTTGCTGAAGTTTCAGTGGTTGAAAACCATGCATATGCTACAGAAACAACCCTAGTCAGATGTACAGAAAACGTTTTCAGATTCAGAAATTTCTGCAACAAATTTCCCAGGTGTGAACATGATTGTAATTCTGCATCCTAATCTAAAATCACAGCATTCCACATCTTCAGGTTTCATAAATACATGTATAAGGATTGATGTGGTCCAGGCTCAGACAGTTTGGTGCGATTGTTTAGCAATTTGTTACACAAGCGTGACGGACCTAACGGATGTGTTCAGTAAAATTCGCCCCATTTTTCAAGCAAGTTCAGTCAGTTTTATCTGCGACTGCGTTCAGTTGTTCAATTTTTTTTCCACACGGGTGCAATTCATTTTGAACCGTTTTTCTTGCAGTCCCATTCACTACTATGGGGCCAGAGCTGCGTGAAAAACGCAGAATATAGAACATGCTGCGATTTTCACGCAACGCAGAAGTGATGCGTGAAAAACAACGCTCATGTACACAGACCCATTGAAATGAATGGGTCCGGACTCATGTCACACATTGCACCCATGCATTCACGTCAAGCATTGCACCCGCGCAGAAAACTCGCTCGTGTGAAAGGGGCCTTACAATTCTTTTATTATTTTTTTTTTATCTGAGGTAGGGCCGCACCTGGAGGCACTGACTGAGCCATGATGGAGCCGACACAATGGCAGAATGCATTTTTTAAGCAGATTGTTGGAAAACAAATGTTTCACTTGCAAAACTGCCTGGCTGATTGAAATGGCTAAACAATTCTTTTTAGGCAAAAGGTTGTTTTCTGTAAAATCATACTGCAGCCTAAAAAACGCAAAGACCCAACCCTCTGGCCCAGCCCTGATCCTGGTTTGGGCTAAACAAAAAAAAAAAAAACATACATCACAGTGCGTTAAAAAGCTGCAATGTGTAACCAAGCCTATACACTGATCTAGAACTGATTTACAGTTTGATGCAGTTGCAAAAAAGACACAAAACTAAAAAAAAGAGCTGTAAAAAAGACCGACGCTCACCTGTTTCTGTAATTCCCATAGACGTAGGCTCCATTCACATCACCGTTTCTCCATTCCGTTCTCCGGCTCCGTTGAGAAGCAGGAGAATGGAAAGGACGAATTCTGCAGATAACTGAGACCTAACTGAGCGTAACGGAGCCTAAAGACCCCATAGACTATAATGGGGTCCGTTCAGTCCGTTCCTGCATGCAGGACTTTCGTCTCCACTCAAAAATCGTGTTCTAAGCGGACACCGGACGGACCCTTTTATAGTCTATGGGGTCTTTAGGCTCCGTTACGCCCAGTTAGGTCTCAGTTATCTGCAGAATCCATCCTTTCCGTTCTCCTGCTTCTCAACGGAGCCAGAGAATGGAATGGAGAAAGGGTGAGGTGAATGGAGCCGCACACATACATGCTGTCACCTCTCCACTTTAACCTTCATGTCACTGCCACCAGTCATCCCCATTATCTTGACAGATGGGGATCTCAGAAGTGCAACCCCCTTCTATCAGGATTATATGCTGTACCCTAAGAGAAGGTGTCTCCAGGAATGATTTAACATGGCCGCCAGCAACCTGTACTAGAATGTGAACAGGACTGGTTGCCTCCACTTGCAGGGAGGTGAGGGTGCAGGTCCTCACTGCACTGCTCTACTATAGATGGTAATGATGTGATCCTGTCTACGATATGCCATCATGACGGGCGAAGCAGCCAAACAGGAATGCTCAACAGAAAGGCTGATAGCTGTAAGCAGTCTTTGCATGCTGGGAGTTGTAATTTTGCAACAGCTGGAGGGCCGAGTTTGCCCATCCCTGTGCTAGAGTGTAATGTGCAGTGAGGCCCCGCCGCCACCTCACCACCCTAGGCTGCTCTGCAAGTTTTAGACCTCTTTATGAAGCGGAAAAAAAAGAGTAATCGACTGTCCTAACTTGATGAGGAGTTTTAATCAGTGGGTTCTGTAAAGTTTGACAATAGTGCCCAGTCAAAGGCCAGATTCATCATCCAGCGTTTCATTGTTAGACTTCCTATACTGGCTACAATGTAGACCAGATTAGTAAATCTATAGATTTTTTTGTAGTGTTTTTGTCACTTTTGGGGCTGATGTTTTTGTTTTGTTTTTGTTTTTTCAAAACCCAGCATTCTCGATGTATAGCATTTCTCTCATTCAGTTTCCCATAGACTCCTCTCTAGGAAACGATAAAACTTCCTTAAAAATACACGTGTTAAAAATGTGAAAAAGCAACACAAAAAAAGCTTAAATGGCTATAAACTGCATGCTGTTTTTTTTTTACATTACAAAACAGCTGCCCCAAAAGATGTGGATGAGGGAAGCCTGAGTCCTGTCTACAGATGACATGGTTCCTTACCGTCCTCATAGTTTTTCAGATAGTCATCAGGACCAGGTCCTCTATTCTTGGCTGGGTTCTTGATGTTTTGAAACTGTAAGAAATCAGTCCTCCTGCCGCCAAACCTCAGGTAAGCAGGAGCCAGACCACGGGCGAGTGTCACAAGCCTTTTGGAGCTAGGAAGAAGTAGAGAATACCTTGTAATAACGTCTCATATTCCATATTTATAACGTAACATAATAATTAGGGATGAGCGAATCGACTTCAAATGAAACATCCAAAGTCGATTCGCATAAAACTTAGTTTCAATACGCTCGCTCGGTACAGTATTAAAACAAAGTTTTACGCGAATCGACTTCGGATGTTCCATCCGCAGTCGATTCGCTCATCCCTAATAATAATTACAGTAAAATAACATTGCATACAAACATGGCAGACAAGGCATACGTTTAAGATTTGTTACTGCAGAGAGTCGACATGGGGTGAAATGGCCGTAAGCCACGGATTTGTAACTTAGAATCTGAACCAAGCAATCTGTAACAAGCAAATGTTCAAGATAAAGTCTAAGTACTGTAGGATCTACTATAGGAGTGCAGAGGTTGTGGTGGCTCCCAAAGTGGCCCTAAAGGTCATATGAGGAGACTAGTACTATAGGTGTGAGGCCTTGTTATATTTTGGGGTCCAGGAGGTTCATGTTTGTTTGTTTTTGTTTGTTTTTATTAGTTATGTCGTTGATAAACATATTACATGTTGGACAATCCCTTCTTGTTAGAAGAGTCCCTTGGCAGTAAGCTGATTGCAGAGTTTCCCCCAGTGATCAGATGCGATATTTGTGGAAACCTGGCAGTAAGTGTTCCATGTCTTTGCAATGAAACATTACACAGTCCTCATTGAAATCAATAGCTTTTCTGCGTCACGTAGGATCGGCCTCCACATCGAAAGATGCTCTTTGTAACGGGGAAACCTCTTCCATTAATGCAGAATACCATAATTGGGTATATAAAAATGGGCTTTCTAACCTGGATATGGATCCAACACTCAGAACTAAAGGGGCAGAGTTCGGGAGGGTCTACTAGTGAGGACGCTTCACTGGATAAGTAACGTCCTCGGATATTTGGCAGCTAATCCCCATAGAGTGCATGAATGAATAAACAGTTTGGGTATGCCTAAAATATTTTTATCACCCCACACATTTTCGGATGCATTTCTTTTTTCTTTTTGTATTATGCTGAGACTCAGATCCAAACAGATGCTTCAAATGATATCAAGTTTAGTGAAATTTTCAATGACTGGTTTGCACCATTGTGAGATACAGACACAGAACGCTTCTGCTGGAGCTTGGTTTGTATTTTCATTAGTCTTTTCTTGCATATTGAGGACACAAATAATGATCTATAATATCTATCTCAAATGAATATAAAATATGAACCGAGAATATAAATCTGCATCGATATTACAGGTCCCTTTATTCCACTCTCCACTGACTTCTATGGGCAGACTATAAGGCATCTGATCGAGCATTCTGTATATACGATGATATAAAAGATGTACAGACACTTGCGTTGTTAATTCCGGTGTTGCGATCCGGCAGAGGACTTGACATGTCATTGTTTTATCACATTTACATTGGTAGAAAACTAGGACATAAATGTAAAGCACACATTTACCCATAAAGCTGATTATGGCACAGTAGATTTAAAGGGACAGCAACAAAGTTCAAGTATCACCAAAGCAGAAGGGCAATTATTTTAAGTAATGCTATCATTTTGCTGTCAGTGGGGTTACATTGTTTTTCTCATCACATATGGCAGAAATCAATATCATTTTTACTGATGTCAAATTGAAAATGATGACCATTACGGTACTGACATGTGCACCAAAGAGTGCAGTCACCTGGAGCTTTAAGTCAAACTTTCTGTAACAATGACATTTGTACAACCAGAAACTGACATATATGACATTAGCAGGATAGATAGATAGATAGATAGATAGATAGATAGATAGATAGATAGATAGAAGATATATGATAGATAGATAGATAGATAGATAGATAGATAGATAGATAGATGATATATGATAGATAGATAGATAGATAGATAGATAGATAGATAGATAGATATTGCATTGATATAAATAAATACACAAATTCACTCGGAAATGCCGTGGAACTCTTCATTTTTTGTATGCCGAATTGGGACGGAGGATCGACCCGACATCTGCTAGCACTCCATTTACTATTAGCGTGGTGCTACTCGTTTTTTTATTTCATAGATAGATAGATAGATAGATAGATAGATAGATGAGAAAGAAAACAATGTATAACTGAATCCCGTAGATAGATAGATAGATAGATAGATAGATAGATAGATAGATAGATGAGAAAGAAAACAATGTATAACTGAATCCCGTAGATAGATAGATAGATAGATAGATAGATAGATAGATAGATGGATAGATATATTTTTTATTTATCTGTTTTCTATCTATTTACCATTCTATCTATCATTACCTACCTTTTTTTTTCATCTTACATCTATCTCAGATCTATGCCATACCAATCTGCCATATCTGTTTCATGAATAAAATGATGATAGATAGATAGAAACACAACTGATGACGTTTGTGCGCTTTAATGCACCGCTGCGGCATCCAGACAGTAAGATACTACATGCTATGTTTTTCTTTTCAACGCATGGAGGCATCCTGTGTAAAAACCAATGCTGTATATTTCAGGAGTCAAGTCAGCACTGCCGGTGTGATCTCTCGTGTAGGGACCCGGTCCAGTCTGCAAACAATCCGGGGGGGGAAAAAACTACGGCTAAGATCTGTTAGACTGAAACGCGGTGGTTGCGTTACCGCTTTCCTTGTGGAGATGTATTATTATGTGATGCCAAAAAAAGATTGAAGATTCTATTTCCATCTCAGTGCTGGACAACTATTCCTATTTTTCCCTGTTAAAACAGATGCGCCAGATGCCAAACATTAACCCACAAAAACCGTGGGATCGGTTCTGTACCGCACACTGTACTGGGCTGGATTGCTGGGTGTATGGGAACACCGCCATGGACCACAGATCTCAAGAGAAGAAATAAAACACAGCAGGCAGTTTCTTGTTGTATTGGCTACTGTACTCGGTACTGACTGTAGCACTGTCACAGAAATATCTAAGTATCTACGTGTTATGTAAATGTGTAGAACACAGAGTTACTAATTGTAACCTTGTGTACATGGAACCTACCCTCATATATACTGTCAGGTCTAATCTTAGAAAAGAGAAGAAGTGGCTGAAATATGGTGTTACTAATTGTCACTATGGGGGGAATTTATCACAGACCAGGGTTTTACCTGTGATCTCCCCTGCGCTGCTGGAAGAGTCGCCTAATTTATTTATGGGGCGCACGCATTCTGGCAGTCCGTGCGCCGTAACCGAAATCTTCTTTTATGCCAGAAACTTCTGTTCTTGTATTTGTATAGAAAAAGAGGAAACCACAGTGTCTAGAGAGGTCAGTCTTTTTCGGTCACGCATTTGAAACGTTTTGACTACACATCACGCAAAACGTTCCCTTGGCTACTATTTTTGGTTGATGGCTGAGGAGCAGATCTCCCTTCAGTCAGTTCTGTATCTGTGCCAGGCTAACTGCTCTAGCTTGCTGACAATATTTCTATAGGCGCCTATGTTTTAGGATAGCTTTTACAAATAAGCCACAAATCTTATCAGTTTTCATCAGGTATTTTTTTTGTAAGCTTAGGGTATAGGTAATGTATTTAGGTTAGTTAAAAAAAAAAAAAACATGAAAGGTCCATGAACAGATCCCAATCATTTCTTTAGGGCTGAACTGATGATAAGAAGTGAATGCACTTTTGTCATCAGTGTCAGCTCTATAGATGGGATCCAGGTTTCCACAGGAGCCATTAACCATTTATAGAAGACCCCAGTGTGAATGCAGCTGGATGCAAATGTTGGACCCTATTAAAAAAAAGTCTTCATTGAAGTGATTATCCAGTGCACATAAAGAGGGTCTAATAGGTGGTGTCTATGTAAAGTTTATCTAATATCTATATTATCTGCATCTGCTATGTCTAATAGATCTAATTGGTATCTATCTAATATCTATCCATGTATCTCAGCTCTATCTACATTCATTATCTTAATTGATCACATGATTTAAAACTCTGTCACTGGAAGTATTGCATTGCTTGAAAAAAGGTTGGACCAATAAAGAATAAAGAGTGAATGTTTTATTGGAATTTCTGGAGTCCATTGTTTACCAGTCACTTTGCATCTAGGTTTTATTTGTTGCCACACACAAGATGGGTGAAATCTAGAGTAATATATCTGTAGGTATATCTATATATCTGTCCATCTATTTATCCATCTATCCATCTATCTATCTCCCATGCATTTATTTATGTATCTACATATCCTACTATATAACTATGTCCTATATATATATCCATGTGTCTCCTATTTATCTATCTATCCATGTATATATGTATTTCCTGTCTGTCATCTATTTATTTATTTATTTATCTATCTATCTCCTATTTATCTATCTGTACATCTATAAATGTAATATCTATCTATCTATCTATCTATCTATCTTTGCTCGACAAAGGCTCCAATGAGATGAGCTGAAACGTTGCATGGGGTGAAAAGGAGATCCACTTTTTTCACTTTACACCAGAGTGCTGCCTTTTAGAATTTTTTTTTTTTTATCTATTATCTATCTAAAAATGCAAACAGGCAGCACTCCCAGATAATAGAAAAATGAAAAAAAAGTGTATTCACCCATGTGGAAGCGACGTTTCGACTCAACGCTTAGTCGAAACGTCGCGTCCACATGGGTGAATAATTTTTTTTTCATTTTTCTATTATCTGGGAGTGCTGCCTGTTTGCATTTTTACCTTTCGGGCAATAGTCTATTCCCATTGGGTTTGCACCTCATTTGTTTTTGTTTTGATATTTGATTCTGGTGCTGCCCTTTTTCAGCGTTTTTTTTTTTTTATCTATCTATCCTCATATGTCTCATCTATATATATATATAATTCCGGCAGCACTCGCTTTTATGGTTTATATATATAATATCCATCTCTTATGTATTTATATATCATATATCTTATATAGTATCCATTTATCTCCAATTTAATTATCTATATATCTATCTATCTATCTTATATCTATCTATCTATCTTATATATATATATCTATCTTATATCTATCTATCTATCTTCTATCTATCTATCTAACATCTATCTAATATCCATCTATCTCCAATTTAATTATCTATCTATCTATCTATCTATCTATCATCTTTCCCATATCTATCTCCAATTGAATTATTTATCTATCTATCTATCTATCTACCTACCTATCTATCTATCTATCTACCTACCTATCTATCTATCTATCTATCTAATATCCATCTATCTCCAATTTAATTATCTATTTATCTATCTATCTAACATATTTCCCATATCTATCTATCTCCAATTTAATTATCTATCTATCTATCTATATATCTATCTTATATCTATCTATCTATCTATCTAATATCTATGTATCTATCTATCTATCTAATATTCATCTATCTCCAATTTAATTATCTATCTATCTATCTATCTCCAATTGAATTATTTATCTATCTATCTATCTATCTATCTATCTATCTATCTATCTATCTAGTATTTGATTATCTACTGTATCTGTCTATATATTTATCTTGTATCCAAGTATATCCAGTCTACTGATGTATCAGTTGATCTGGGATTTCCCTGCATACATCCAAAATCTCCATGACCTGCATTGCAAATCCTTTTATGAGAAAAAGTTAAAAAGTCTAATGTAGAAATTTTCCCTATAGACAATTTGAAAAAAATAAAATAGAAGTAAACTACGATAAAACTGCATAATAATCTAATGTGGGGATGACCCACATGGACACAATGAGAAGTCAGATGGAGGGAGATTTGCAGGCACCGCTCAGTCACTCAGGTCTAATCTGCAGCCAGTCATGGATCTTATTAGATGAAGGAATTCTGCCGATACATTTGCAGCAGGTTCCAGCAATGGCTCACATCACAGCCTTGCAGGGCGCACACATTCTGCTGCCTGTAGGATTTTATATACCAGAGGAACTTTAATGATCAAAGTGGCTTTAAACTGGTTTTACAGTTCACATGTTTTGTGCAGTTGCCTCAGAAACTACAGTGGAGAGATTTTGGCTTCTAATATTTATTTGTGGAGCCAGAGAAAAGACAGGATCTTAGAGTTATGAGGAGCCTGAGCGGTCAGAGGAAGGTTCTCGTGCTCTCTGTACTACTACTCTGCTCATCCAGCCACAGATGGAGCCAGCTCTCCTGTGGCCTCTGTCCCCTCACTGTCACCCTCCCTGCAAAGTCGCCGCTAATTGCTGCTCATGTGCAAGCAGAAGGCTTCCTTTCAGTCATCATAACTGATAAATTTCTGAAATGCTTTTTACATTGCAAACATGTGCATCTTAATGGGAACCAGTTCTGCTCTCCATTAGAGCATGCTTTGCAAAAAAAAAAAAAAAAACCTAAGGAAAAAAAATGGTTTAGAAATGGAGTATCGATTTCCTAGCATGACATGAAGCATGCAGCATTATGACACTAAGCCTTGTGGGGGCTTACCTCAGAAAGTCCAGCCAGCCATCGCGGAGGAGAGAGGGGTCCAGCTGGACAGAGAGGAAGTTCTCACTCACAGTCCTGATGGGGGTTTTGGTGTTGACATCAAGGAGAATCAATGTCCTTCCTCTCACACCTGAGGACCTGGAGACAGGGAGCAGTTTCCTTTCCCCAATTTGAGGGGAAGCCGAGCCCCTGGGGATCCTGAGGATCAGTAAGGTGAGCATCAGGTAGACCTCCAGAGGATGGGCGCAGGGGGGCCTCAGGAGCATGGCGCAGCAGAAGGAGGAACCCTTTGATCTCCCTGCTCTTGCTCACTCTGATATCCTGCTCAGGAGGAGGCTCACTGGGAAACTAATTGCCCTTATCTCAAGTGCATGTCACTGAGCCCTTTTTTTGCGATGTTTTGGTGCTGCTGGAGGGGAAACCCACGCCCCTGACCAGCCTTTCAGCAGCTTTGGGCCAAGAGTCCCAGTCCCCCAGCGCCGCCCATTTAAGAGATCCAGGCTGCGGGCTCATCCGCCGGGGCTGCCGAAAGGTAAGGGGAATCCTTAACCCCCTGGGTGCCGGGGTTCCATTCAGCCAGAGGCTAATAGCCTGGTGCTCCCGGCAGCAATGGAGGAGCTCATAGGTGTACTGGCGGGGGGTTCCTCACTTTCGTTATTGTATATATTGTATGTCTCCTTGTGGGGGCTGCTCCAGGTCTATTATATAGAGAAGAGTGGACTACACTATGGACATGACCTAGGGAGTGTGCCCTGTTCCTGCTATGGGGAGTGTGCCCTGTGCCTGCTATGGGGAGTGTGCCCTGTGCCTGCTATGAGGAGTGTGCTCTGTGCCTGCTATGGGGAGTGTGCCCTGTGCCTGCTATGGGGAGTGTGCCCTGTGCCTGCTATGGGGAGTGTGCCCTGTGCCTGCTATGGGGAGTGTGCCCTGTGCCTGCTATGGGGAGTGTGCCCTGTGCCTGCTATGGGGAGTGTGCCCTGTGCCTGCTATGAGGAGTGTGCCCTGTGCCTGCTAGGGGAGTGTACTGTGTCTGTGCCTGTCATGGTGAGTTTGCAAGTCATGTTGAGGGTGCTCTGTGCATGCCCTGGTGAGGGTGCTCTGTGCATGCCCTGGTGAGGGTGCTCTGTGCATGCCTTGATGAGGGTGCTCTGTGCATGCCCTGGTGAGGGTGCTCTGTGCATGCCCTGGTGAGGGTGCTCTGTGCATGCCCTGGTGAGGGTGCTCTGTGCATGCCCTGGTGAGGGTGCCCTGTGCCTGCTATAGTATATGTGCTCTGTGCATGCTCTGGTGAGGGTGCTCTGTGCATGTCCTGGTGAGGGTGCTCTGTGCATGCCCTGGTGAGGGTGCTCTGTGCATGTCCTGGTGAGGGTGCTCTGTGCATGTCCTGGTGAGGGTGCTCTGTGCATGCCCTGGTGATGGTGCTCTGTGTATGTCCTGGTGAGGGTGCCCTGTGCATTCCCTGGTGAGGGTGCTCGGTGCATGCCCTGGTGAGGGTGCCCTGTGCATTTCCTGGTGAGGGTGCTCTGTGCATGCCCTGGTGAGGGTGCTCTGTGCATGTCCTGATGAGGGTGCTCTGTGCATGTCCTGATGAGGGTGCTCTGTGCATGCCCTGGTGATGGTGCTCTGTGCATGCCCTGGTGAGGGTGCTCGGTGCATGCCCTGGTGAGGGTGCCCTGTGCATGCCCTGGTGAGGGTGCTCTGTGCATGTCCTGGTGAGGGTGCTCTGTGCATGTCCTGGTGATGGTGCTCTGTGCATGCCCTGGTGAGGGTGCTCTGTGCATGTCCTGATGAGGGTGCTCTGTGCATGTCCTGATGAGGGTGCTCTGTGCATGCCCTGGTGATGGTGCTCTATGCATGCCCTGGTGATGGTGCTCTGTGCATGCCCTGGTGAGGGTGCCCTGTGCCTGCTATAGTATATGTGCTCTGTGCATGCCCTGGTGAGGGTGCTCTGTGCATGCCCTGATGAGGGTGCTCTGTGCATGCCCTGGTGAGGGTGCTGGCTTTGCGTTCATGCTCGGGTGATTTTGATGATTGTGTGACTCTAGAACTGGGTCAGACACATTTCCTTCAGCACTTGTAGATCCTGTGTAGTTTATCTCATCCTACCATTGCATGATGGTTTATGGATTTCCTGATTCCTGCTGCCTTCTCCTGCCTATGTCGCATGCCTTCTCCTGCCTATGTCGCATGCCTTGTACATGGGAGACAATCTGTACGAGACAAGAAACCGATTCTTCATCCAAATAAATAATCAGAGAATATATTCCTCTGAATATAGATTGTAATCATCGCATGTCCCCTGATAGCACAGACAAGGCATTATGTGCAGTATTTCAGTATATCGGAATGTACTAACCTAAAAGGCATTGTCCTATGCGTACATAATATCATCCTAGTACCTACAATGATGATCCCAAAAATACATCAGCTTTATGTTGCATTGAGGAGTCATAACTCCTGCTGGTCGGCTTGTTAGGAGAGACCATGGGCTGCAGTATACCCCAGTGTCAGCATCCAGGAGGAAACAATCCACCTATAATACACACATTACATTACATCAGTATGCAACCGAAATCTGTTTCTATAATTAATATGTGTGATTAATATTTAGTTACTGATTACATAAATAGTATATGCTTAGATAGATAGATAGATAGATAGATAGATAGATAGATAGATATGAAGATAGATATGAAGATAGATAGATAGATAGATATGAAGATAGATAGATAGATAGATAGATAGATAGATAGATAGATATGAAGATAGATAATAGATATGAGAGGATAGATAAATAGATAGATAGATAGATAGATAGATGAGATTAGATAGATAGATAGATAGATAGATAGATATTAGATAGATAGATAGATAGATAGATAGATAGATGAGATTAGATAGATAGATAGATAGATAGATAGATAGATAGATATTAGATAGATAAATAGATAGATAGATGAGATTGGATAGATAGATAGGATTAGATAGATAGATAGATAGATAGGATTAGATAGATAGATAGATAGATAGATAGATAGATAGATAGATAGATTAGACAGATATGCTTAGTTCTCTCCTTACCGTTATTTAGTGGCATAAAGGAATGATCCTTAAATTGCAAATATAGGAAAATATATAAACAGATAAAATAATATCTGATGTATTTCGGTTCTTAGTTTTTTAATTTCCTCATATATACAGGAATAATCTGGAATGTCTCCATATGTAACATACTTTATTCTAATTAATTAAAAATATATATTACTTTACAAGATAGATAGATAGATAGATAGATATGGATAGATAGATAGATAGATAGATAGATAGATAGATAGATAGATAGATATGGGATAGATAGATAGATAGATAGATATGGATAGATAGATAGATATGGATAGATAGATAGATAGATAGATAGATATGGGATAGATAGATAGATAGATAGATAGATGATAGATTAAAATACTACCCTATAATATAGATACATTATACAAAGTAGCTATATTATCCAGACAGTACAGACACACTGTAGTCTCTCACTACTGATACATGACATATATTAGACACATTATATTATCTTCCTGAAATACAAATACAGAGATCGGCCAAACCCCATTGCTGCACAGTAACTGCAGAAATAATTATATATATATATAAAATAATAAATATCCCCGGTCATGTAAAATAGCCTAACACATGGCTTCCCTCAGTCCACGGCTGATCCGGGGGAGCAGTCCTCAGCACTGGTCAGGATGCAGTATACAGGGACTATGCAGGGGCTACTCCACTTACATGGGACTGCGGGTACATTCCACACGTTCTGCTCTGTTACATTTTTCCTATAATAACTCCGGACACTTCTGGAAGATCTGAGGCTTATCCCCGACTATACAGACACTGTCCCCATGACTGTCTCCTTCACAAGCCCCTGCTGAGACCCTCACCACTGACCCAGCCTGCACTTCTCATCCTATATACAATGTACAGGACATAAAACTAACAATAGATGATTATGGGGATTCTTACTGTGTTTAAAAAATATAAAAGCAGCAGAATTAATGGAAGCAAATCTACAGACTATCGAGTGCAATGTATATATGTATGTGTGTGTGTATATATATTTCTTTCAATCTTTCTGTTATAAATATATATATATATATATATATATATATATATACATATTGTGATAACAATAAATGTATATATTTAGTATTATATATATACATACACACACTGTACATATATACACAAATATGCGGTATTTATACATATACAGTACTTATTATATTCTTAATAATACTAAATGTAGAATTAGAACATAATGAATATGATACTAATTGTATGACAGTACCCATATAGCGTTATACAGAAGTACAGTATACCCCCTTGTGCTATTTATGACCTCACTGATCTATAAGGCATCTGAAAGGGAACATCCCCTGTTACCATAGGAATAAAGTAATTGATGGGAACCATGGCACATGCCAATCACATTTTCTGAATGCCCTGAAGATGTCTTGAATAAATAGTTGAAGATTGCCAGGTATGGTTCACTATGTGTATAATCTACAGCCTCACCTCTATACTGGGTGCTACCTTGGCCTCCCTAATAGTAAAGGGCAGGCAAATCATCTGTAGTGATGTATCTCAGATCTCAGTGACCTCATATATGTGGATGTGGAGGCTGTGTCATGTTATTTCGCTTTGTCTTGATGATCCATGTACAATGTACAGTATAGAGCAGAGTAACTGATCTTCCAGACCCACAGAAGTCTGGGATCTCAGTGCTGTAGAGACCCACCTGGTCAATCACTTCAAGGCTTAACAGCGCCACCTGCTGTTCACTGTGGAAATGGCAGGAGATGCTAAAAACTGGAGAAGCTTTTCTATATCATTACAGAATAATTTTCACAGAAATCCTCCTATTATTTCAGACTCATCAGCACATCATTAAATACACAGATCTGTATAGACAGCTGCAGATTTCAAAGGTGACTATAAAGGCTGTAGGAGGTAGCTGTTAAGCCTGTGGTGCCGCCCAGTCCTCAGCCCTGGTATCTGTGAAGCCTGTGGTGCTGCCCACTCCTCATCTCTGGTAGCTGTGAAGCCTGTAGTGCTTCCCAGTGCTTAGCCCTGGTAGCTGTTAAGCCTGTGGTGCTGCCGTCCTTAGCCCTGGTAGCTGTGAAGCCTGTGGTGCTGCCCAGTCCTCAGCCCTGGTAGCTGTGAAGCCTGTGGTGCTGCCCACTCCTCAGCCCTGGTAGCTGTAAAGCCTGTGGTGCTGCCCACTCCTCAACCCTGGTAGCTATGAAGCCTGTGGTGCTGCCCACTCTTCAGCCCTGGTAGCTGTGAAGCCTGTGGTTCTGCCCATTCCTCAGCCCTGCTGTGCCCACTCCTCAGCCCTGGTAGCTGTGAAGCCTGTGGTGCTGCCCACTCTTCAGCCCTGGTAGCTGTGAAGCCTGTGGTGCTGCCCACTCCTCAGCCCTGGTAGCTGTGAAGCCTGTGGTGCTGCCCACTCTTCAGCCCTGGTAGCTGTGAAGCCTGTGGTGCTGCCCATTCCTCAGCCCTGCTGTACCCACTCCTCAGCCCTGGTAGCTGTGAAGCCTGTGGTACTGCCCACTCCTCAACCCTGGTAGCTATGAAGCCTGTGGTGCTGCCCACTCTTCAGCCCTGGTAGCTGTGAAGCCTGTGGTTCTGCCCATTCCTCAGCCCTGCTGTGCCCACTCCTCAGCCCTGGTAGCTGTGAAGCCTGTGGTGCTGCCCATTCCTCAGCCCTGCTGTGCCCACTCCTCAGCCCTGGTAGCTGTAAAGCCTGTGGTGCTGCCCACTCCTCAACCCTGGTAGCTATGAAGCCTGTGGTGCTGCCCACTCTTCAGCCCTGGTAGCTGTGAAGCCTGTGGTTCTGCCCATTCCTCAGCCCTGCTGTGCCCACTCCTCAGCCCTGGTAGCTGTGAAGCCTGTGGTGCTGCCCATTCCTCAGCCCTGCTGTGCCCACTCCTCAGCCCTGGTAGCTGTGAAGCCTGTGGTACTGCCCACTCCTCAGCCCTGGTAGCTGTGAAGCCTGTGGTGCTGCTCTGTCCTTAGCCCTGGTAGCTGTTAAGCCTGTGGTGCTGCCCAGTCCTTAGCCCTGGTAGCTGTGAAGCCTGTGGTACTGCCCACTCCTCAGCCCTGGTAGCTGTGAAGCCTGTGGTGCTGCTCTGTCCTTAGCCCTGGTAGCTGTTAAGCCTGTGGTGCTGCCCAGTCCTTAGCCCTGGTAGCTGTGAAGCCTGTGGTGCTGCCCAGTCCTTAGCCCTGGTAGCTGTAAAGCCTGTGGTGCTGCCCAGTCCTTAGCCCTGGTAGCTGTAAAGCCTTTGGTGCTGCCCAGTCCTTAGCCCTGGTAGCTGTGAAGCCTGTGGTGCTGCCCAGTCCTCAGCCCTGGGAGCTGCATGCTTTTGGTTCTGGCAAGGAAAAGCTATTAGCAAAAAAAATCCCGGGGAAAAGAGAGAGAATGTTTCCTTTCTCCTGGATTTTCAGCTTCAAAAGGAGACCCCTAACTGTGACCAGTGTCTGGGATCCCCACAGCTCCCAGACCTCTCATCTGCACACTGTCCACTTAACTCTTTCACCACAAGTCACAGTTCAGACCATATGCAAGCAGTAAGTGATTATCTGTACCTGTATTAATAATGAATGTAAAGCAACTAAAGAGTGATCCTTCTTTATTCTATATACAGGTCAGCCCCAGTTATCTATCTATCTATCTTACTATCTATCTTTCTATCTCATATCTATCTTAGTCCATAAAGAAGCCAGCAGCACTCCAAAGTAGCTGGTAGTGGTTTATTCACCCAGTGTCAATAGCGACGTTTCAACCGCTTGTTGCGGTCTTTCTCAAGCTATACAGACATGTGTTTCGATGTGGTATATAAAGACACACCAATTCATAAAAGTGATAATACAATTAAGGTAAAAAAATTCAAAATTTCATACATAATGTGCAAAAGTGTATATTTCATATATAATTCAATATGTATAAAAAATTCCATAAGATACCGGTGCATTTTACAATCCAGAGTGTATAGTAAAGTGCATAAACAATCATAATTGATATTAAAATGTGCACCGGTGTTCTAAGTGTATTGAATGCTGATTAAAAACACTCCAGTGACAAAATAATCCCATACGGCGATAGAGACATTCGGGCCACATCAGCGTCCATGTTGAGTCAGTGCGCATGCGTGGGATTCACCGTTCTCACGATATCTCAAGCGCAAGTCACTGACTTCAATACCGTTCTATGGATATGCAAAATAAATGTGGAGCCCCAGTTATGGGTCTACAACACAATGAAATCCAGATATCCCTCAAAGGAAGGAAAACCGAGCAAAGGGGTGTCTCCATTACAGAGATCACCAAATCCACCATATTAAGTGGCCCCTATGTCAAGATCCCGCTTTTTTCCCGTTCTATGGATACCACATATCTCCTATCTATCTTAGATAGATAGATAGATAGATAGATAGATATGTAACTGTAGCCATAGCAGCCACAGCACTTGGTATGGGGCCCAGAGTCGGGAAGGGGGGGGGGGCTGCTATCATGTGCAAGAACATTGTACCTTTTTCAGGGGAATAACAATATAGCTTTTTTTTGCTATAATGTTGGTTTTCTGATATATGTGCTATTATACATAGCTGTAATTATTGCTACTTATGCTTCTGTTTTTATTTTTTTTTACATTATTTGGTAGGAGCCCCATCTTATTTTGCTGTAAGGCCCTATGAATTATGGTTATGCCCCCGATGAGATATATAGATAGACATGAGATAGAAAGATAGATAGATTTGATCTAGATAGATATGATATAGAGATGTAGATCTTTTTGCATTTTGTGTAGAACTGATCCAGACTGATTGTGTAAAATAATATCATATCAGTTTCCAAAACACAAAGGGGAGATTTAACATAGACCAGACTTTTAGGCTAGGGCTATACGGCGACAGTTGTCGAGCAACTTCTTGTCGCTCAAAAGTCGAGAGACAATGATAGTCTGTGGTGTCGCACTGCAACACGTGAGATGCTGCGACTGCATTACGACAGTAGCAAAAAATCCATCCAAGATGAGCCCCCCAGGTGCTGCGTCAATATCAACTGCAGCATCTGAGTAGTCAGGCAGAGGGAGCTCCCTCCATCCTTCAATCCCTTGCTATCGCAACGGCTCCCATGCCTGTGCCATAGCTTAACAGGCAGTCTGTCAGAATCCCATAGACTGCAATAGTACAGAAGCGATCACAAGATCGCACATTCAGGTCTCCTAAGGACTCATACACACGACCATAGCCTGTTTTGCGGTCCACAAATTGCAGATCCGCAAAGCACAGATACCATGTGTGTGTGTTTCGCATTTTGCGGAACGGAACATCTGGGCTATAATAGAACTGTCTTATCCTTTTCCATAATGCGGACAATTTTTATACGCTTATCTATATATTTGCATGTGCCACAGGACAGACAAATGGACGCCAAGTGCTGTGTGCCTCTTTTGCGGTTCCTCTGACGTGAATGGGTCCACATCCAATCCACCAAAAATGTGGATTGGATGCAGACAAAAAATAGGTTTGTTTGCATGAGCCCTTAGGGGGCTAAAAATGACAACAAAAAAAGTAAAAAAAAAAATTTTTTAAAAAAAACAACAAAAATATTAACAATGCAAACCACCTACTTTCCCAATATTAAATTTAAAATAAATAAAAAAATAAACATAATTAGTATCACTGCATCCGAAAATGTCCACACTATTAAAATATAAAAATATGTATTATAAGTGATGAATGCCAAAACACAGAAAAATAAAAATGGGTGATTTGCTTATGTTTCGCAACCTCCCTCAAAAATTTTTTGAACAAAAGTGAAAAAAAAGTCATATATACCCTAAAAAAAAAAACTACAGGGTGCACTGCAAAAAAAAAAAAAACAAGCTCTGACACAGCTCAATGGATGTAAATATAAAAAAATGGGTGTCAGAACATGGCAATGCAAAGGAAAAAAGTTTTTTCAAAGGTTTTTGTATTTAAAAATTTTTTGTAACGCTGTAATCATACCGACCCGCAGGATAGGGCTATCATGTAATTTATAGTACACCGTAAACTCCGTTAAAACAAAACCCAAACCTTGGTGTAACTGCGATTTTTTTTTCCAGTTTTTTTTCCTGCTTTCCAGTACAAGCTATGATATGATGGTGAAAAAATACAACTTGTCCTACAAAAAACAAGCTCTCATACAACAATGTGAGCATAAAACTAAAGAAAAAAAATGTGGCTCTTGGAAGGAGAGGAGGAAGAAAACGAAAATGAAAAAATAAAAATAAGCTGTGTCCTGAAAGGGTTAAACTTGACATTTGATATTCCTTTATTTAGAGACAATAAATCCCATCATCTCTGTATAACTAAACCAGCCATTATCTTGGCAGACTAATCTGCATCGTGAAGGCCGCCCCCTGAAGCTGGATTCATGTTCATGTAAAGGGCTCATACACACGACCGTATTTTCTTTTCGCTTACATTCCGTTTTTTTGTGCGACCTGTATGCGGAACCATTCACTTCAATGGGGCTGTAGAAAATACAGGAGTTACTCCGTGTGCATTCCGTTTCCGTTTGTCCATTCCGCAAAAAAGTAGTGCATGTCCTATTATAGTCCGCCAATCATGGTCCGAGGCCCCATTCAAGTCAAAAAATACGGAACGCATCCATAGGTCATCCATATTTTATCCGTAATTTGCAGATCCATACTGTAGAAATGCTATGCCCAGCCCATCTTGCTCATGTGTTTGGTGATTAATAAGTTACTGTTTCCGATCCCCAAAAATGGATCGCATACGGAAACCATACGGATATGTTTTGTGGAACAATGAAACGGAAGAGGACTTAAATCAGAGAAAAAAAAACCTCAGACACTGAACAACGGATCCGTGAAAAACAGACCGCAAAACAACAACGGTGCAGGAGCCCAAACAGAGAGCTTTCATGAACACAGATAGGTCCACAAGCTCACGAGTATCCTCGGGGGTGTTTTCGGTGCAGAAATGTTTGAAAAGCGTATTCCTATCTCCACCCTTATTTATCCAAACACTATACATAGGACAAATGATATATAACGAATGCGTCAGCCGTCCAGTCCCCATCACACACAGAACATGCCAGGCGATAAGGGGGTATCCACACTAGGACTTGTTTTATAACATACGTTTTGACAGATCCCGCTTATCAGTTGCTATAAGTTCATCTGAAATCTAAAAATCTTTTGGGGGTCTTTATCCCCCCCACTCCAGTTTCTGGCATAAAAAAGTAGCAAACCTAATGTGTGTGACTTTTTAAATGCTAATGTGAATAAATTAGGGTGCACATGCCGTTTCTATGCCTCCCTCGCCATTTTCCCGGCAGGTCCAGCATATTTATCTTTTTTTGTGGCAGTTTTTTGGTGTAAAAAAAAGACTGAAATCTACAACAGATCAGAGCTGGCATAGATTTCCTTTTAGGTGCACGAACTGCCAGAGGATGCACCTAATTTATGACAAAGCATGCGCCTCATCATAAATTAGGTGCATCCTCTAGCAGCGCTGGGGGGAAATCATAGACCGGTATAAAAGTCTGGTCGAAGATAAATCTCCCCTTTGTATCTTGGAAACGGAACCAGTATAAAAAACACTGAATGGTAACTATTATCTAGCTATGTATTATTTCTGAAGGATCTAAAAAATGTATGCTATAAGGGCTCATGCACACGACCATATGGCTTTTTCAGTATTTTGTGGTTCACAAAAAACGAATGCGCAAAAAATACAGATGACGTCCGTGTGCATTCCGTTTTTTGCAGAACGGAACAGCTGGCGCCTGATAGAATAGTACTATCCTTTTTCGTTATGCGGACAATAATAGGACATGGAAATACGGAAGGCATACGGACTCCCTTTCCTTTTTTTTGCGGGTCCATTGAAAGGAATGGTTTTGTATATGGTCCGTATACGGAACACAAAAAACAGAACGTAAACGGAAATAAAATACGTTCATGTGCATGAGCCCTTAGGCCCCATTCACACGTCCATGGTGTTGCAGATCCGCAAGACACCCGGCCGGCACCCCCCATAGAAATGCCTATTCTTGCCCGCAAGCAGTGGACAAGAATAGGACATGTTCTACCTTTTGCGGAGCCGCGGACAGAATTGCGGACCCATTTGCGGATGTGTGAATGGGGCCTAAAGCTGTGGTCTCCAACTTGTGGCTCTCTAGCTCATGTGAAACTCGTTCTGGTTGGAGGGCTATAGGTTGCTAAAGCGCTGCACAAAAAATGCAAAAAGAAAAACATACAATAAAAGCATAATAGTATGGGCATGCCCTAAAGCTGTATTCTGTCCCTTCTAGATTGTAAGCCGTCTCAGGCAGTGTCTTCTCTCTCTCTCTCTCTCTCTACAGTCTATTCAGGAAGAGATGATGAAGGCAGCATGTCCGGTTGAAAAATCCCTTTATTTTGGGAACTGCTCACATGAAATACGTGAATATATAATAAAGTTGCTACGTTTCGGCTATCACATAGCCTTTGTCAAGCACTCTCTACAGTCTGTCACTTGGTCACTTTATGCTTATTGTACTTGTTATTGTATGTTATTTTGTACTGTATATGAACCCATTTTCATATGTACAGCACCCTGGAATTATTGGCTTTTAAAAATAAATAAATAATTAAAATAATAATATTTATTATGCTTTTGAGACACCTAATCCTGCTAAACATGGTAATACATGGGGTGGTACATCTTCAAGGTAATCACTCAGTTGTAAAGGATTCCGTATAGAAATATCTGTTTCCGTTTAATATGGACTCATTTACATGGACAGAATATCAGGCCTATTATTGTTACTATGAATGCTCGTTCCCAATAATTGTCCCAATAACAGCTCTGGGCTTTGGCAGCACAAGGCCCGGATTTCAGACCCAATGCCTGGATCCCTGCTGACCTCCATGTTCAACCGCATCGGCGTCCTCAGAATGCAGATGTAGGTGAATATGGCGCACAGTCACCTCCCTGCTCCTTTGTTTATGATTGCATATTTTCAATTGGCCCTTTTTAAAAAATATTGAGCTGTTCTGTCACAAAGTTTTTCCAACTGTTTGACTGGTACTTTCACTTGGTGTCGGTCATCTAATAAACCTTATCTCTAAATTACTGAAAGGTCATAAACACTTACTGTATTTTTCACCCTATAAGACGCACCCAGGTTTTTGAAGAGAAAAAAAAGAAAACAAATATTTTGAACCAAAATGTGTGCTTTTGGTGGGTTTTGAACTAATGGTGTGGATGACACTGTTATGGGGGATCTGTGGATGACACACTGTTATAGGGGGTCTGTGGATGACACTGTTATGGGGATCTGTGGGCGACACTGTTATAGGGGATCTCTGGATGACACTGTTATGGGGGGTCTGTGAAGGACACTGTTATGGGGGTCTGTGGATGACACACTGTTATGGGGGGGTCTGTGGATAACGCACTGTTATGGGGGTCTGTTGAGGACACTGTTTTGGGGGGATCTGTAGATGGTGCACTGTTATGGGGGTCTGTGGATTACACTGTTATGGGGGATCTGTAGATGGCACACTGTTATAGGGGGTCTGTGAAGGACACTGTTATGGGGTTCTGTGGATGACGCACTGTTATGGGGGGTCTGTGAAGAACACTGTTTTGGGGGGATCTGTAGATGGTGCACTGTTATGGGGGTCTGTGGATTACACTGCTATGGGGGGATCTGTGGATTACACTGCTATGGGGGGATCTGTGGATGACACATATATAGCATCTTATGCTATGTGTCATCCACAGATCCCTCCATTACAGTGTCCCTGTGATGACCCCCATTATAGGAGGTAGAGGTCTCATCTGCTTTTATAATGACAGCGGGGCCCGTGCAATGACTGTATCCTACTACACGGGCCCCGCTCACTGTATATAAGCTTGCCATAATTGAAGACATTGTTATTATAGGTAAAACGCCTTAGTAATCCTTAGTTGTATTATTCTACCTACAATCGGTAGCAGAGAGGAGGGAGGAGGCAGGCTGGGAGGACGCGCACAGGCAGCGTGAGTCACTACGTCGTGCGCCTGCGCTGCCTTCTTCATTCATAAACTGGGCGGTGCAGGCGCGTGACGTAGTGACTCGCGCTGCCTGCGTCCGTCCTCCCGCCCTGCCTCCTCCCTCCTCTCTGCCACCGATTGTAGGTAGAATAATACAACTAAGGTTTACTAAGGCTTTTTACTTTATAATAACAATGTCTTTAAATATTGCAAGCTTATATACAGTGTGAGCGGGGCCTGTGTAGTAGGGTACAGTCAATGCACGGGCCCCGCTGTCATGCCAGCCCGCCACAGCCCCTCCTCCCTCTTAGCTGATACACCCGCCGCGTGGCATTGCGGCGGGTGTATCATTATAACTACAGCAAAAACGCAACTTTCGCCCCATAAGACGCACTGCTATTTTCCCCCCACCTTAGGGGGGGGGGGAGAGTGTGTCTTATAGGGCGAAAAATACGGCATTTAAGTCACATTCTTATCGGTAAGATAAGAACTGAGCTATAATGAGTATTTATAAGGTCAGAGATAAGGAGCCCATCAGCTCCCTAACTGACGGAAAAGACCACAGGCTGCTACTACAGCATCTCAGATGTGTAAACAAAAAAGGATTCCATATTTTTAATAAAGACCAATTGAAAAAAATATTTTTAGCTCAAAATAAGTACAATGCAATAAATAAATAAAAACTGCCCCCAAAGGATAGTCTTTAAGCCTGCAGCCTATGAGACCCTAGGACAGGAGTCCTGCATAGCCCAGAGTGATGATGTCATTACATCCCGTCAGATCGTGAGGGGATCCCATCTATGCTGCACACCTGAAGAGACTGAGAGGTAAGGCAGGAGGTGAGTATGAGTTTTTTTGTGGCGCTATTTCTGTGGAGGGGACAGTAAAGGGGGGGCACCATTACTAAGAGGGGGCACAGTAGGGGTCATCTTTACCTAATATAAGGCACTATAGCTAACTGGGTCACCATTCTAGAGATAGGGCACTAAGGGGCCTCCAATACTGAGAGAGGAGGCATTATAATGGAGTAGAGGGACACAAAGAAGGTGTGATTACATTTTGGAGGGCACTAAATTGGCCACAACCCCCACTTATCTGTAGGGACAATATTGTGAAAGAGCTGAGGCTGCCCCATTACTTGTAGAGGGCACCATTAGTGTATGTGGGACAGTGTTATAGTGTGAAATGCAGACGGGGACACTGCTGCCATCAGGGCCACTAAAGAGCCATTACTACTGTGGCACCTTGCAGTTTGAGGCAGTGAAGATGATCTCCTCCTGCTTTAATTAGCCACACATTCATTGGTGGCAGTGGTGCGGGCAGCTTCAGAGCCTGCTCACTTTATTGGACTCAGCAGCGGCCACGTTAAAGGAGGGAGGGATTCTCTCCCTTCCTCCTTCTCCACCGTCTGGCCATGTTCTCTCATAAGAGGAGATACTAGACTGCGCAGTAACGCAGCCTAGTATAGAAGAAATGAACATCCTGGTACCAAATCCATACTGGCATAAAAGTTTCGATTGGGGATCGAAATTTCGATACCCAAAACAACCCTACCCCGGACTTATGCTCCTGATCTTTTTGGATCCTATCAACACCCCTGCCATGTAAATTTATATGGGCCGATACACCCAGTGTACATGCAGCAATAATACGTAGCTGCTGTATAAAGGCTCATGCACACAAATGTATTTTTTTTCTCTGTCTGTTCCGTTTTCTTTGCGGACCTTATGCGGAACCATTCATTTCAATTGGTCCGCAAAAAAACCGGAAATTACCCCATGTGCATTCTATTTCCGTATGTCCGTCCCTCATATTGTCTGCATTACGGCCAAGGATAAGATTGTTCTATTAGGGGCCAGCTGGTCCGTTCCGCAAAATACGCAATGCACATGATTGTTGATGATGAGTGATTGTTACTACGATTGTTCATCCCCCTGGGCGGCACATCCTGTTTACACAGGGCGATGTGCTGCCAACAGACAATCATTATGTGCCACTTAAATGATCGGATCACCTGACAAACAAGCATGTTTCTCGTTTGTTGGGTGATTGGCACCAGATTTACACATTCGCTCTTTATAACTTGCCCAATAATCTGCACAAGGGAACATTTCATAGGAATTAATTTAACCTATCAGTTTGTTGCAGGCATGTGGGAGGAAACCGCACTCCAACCCGGGGGACACCCCCATGAGCACAGAGAGAACATACAAACTTCATGCAGATGTTCTTGGTTGGATTCGAACCCAGGACACAAGTATGTTTTTACGGGTGGATGGGATTACACAACTAGGGTATTTTTTACCTAATTTTTTCAACTGTTCTCCGTAGACTCTAGTATTAAAACATAATTAAAAGCTTTTGGCTTTCTCCTTTGTGTTCTTTACATTGAGGTCACAGAGGAATGGATCGGAAAATGCCAAAAAGAATTACCCAGTCCTGTGACAGATATCATTTCTACGAAATGCATACAGTATATTCCAAAATGACATCCGTTTATCATCAGGTTCTGAGTATTATGTCAAAGAATAGGAAAGGAGCCTTTTAATGGCGGCCATTCATTTGTATGAGATGAAAACTGATGAGAATGGACCCATTTATATCATTCCGAGAAAAATAAAAAATAAATCAAACAAAGCTCAGAAATCTTCGAAAGGCTGTGTTCACACGGGCATATTTTCAGTCCGAGTATAAGTCGGATTTTTGGTCATGAGTAAGGACCATTAAGTTTTTTTAGGTCCGAAACGCGTAGAATCTGTGGAGATTTTAACATTGGAATAAAGAGACACATTTTTCAGAAGCTGGATTTCTTCATTTTTTGTTTGCAAGCCAGATTTTATGTACCGGAACGGAAACCGCTGCTAATGTTAATAAATAGGGCTATTCACATGAGTGTTTAATTTCCATCAGTATTTGAAATCGACGGCATGTACAAGTTTTGGGCATATTTGCTTCCACTTTCGCACATCATAGTCTATGGGAGTGCATCAAAATGCGAGAAGGAAGGAAAATATATATATATATAAAATACTGAAGCAATAATTATGACAATACTGATGATATATTATCCGGAATACGCACAGATTTCCATATGCTCATGTGAAAGTAGCCAGAGTCTGGATTCACACACAGCATTTTTTTCCCATCAAAAAAACACTGCAGCTGCAGGGTTAGGGCTCATGCATGCAGCCGTAGCTGTTTTTGCGGTCTGAAAATCGCAGATCTTTAAAACATGGATATCATCCGCTATTTATTTTCCACTGCTTCAGAAACATGCTATCTTTGTCCACAAAACAGACAAGAATAGGAAATGTTCTATATTTTTTTTGTGGGGCCACGGAATGGACATACGGATGCAGACAGGTGTCCACATCTTTCGCAGCCCCATTGAAGTGGGGGCGCATCCGATTCACAAAAAATGCAGACCAAAACCACAGTTGTGTGCATAAGTCCTTACTTACATGCACCATATTTTGGGTGTTTTTGTGGCACTTTGGAGGTTTATGGTTTTGTTTATTTCAAAATGCAGCATGCTTTTTTTTTCCAATAGGCTCTTCCTGCTGAAAACTACTTCCTACTTAAAACACAACAGAACAAATTAATGTTTTAAATCTTATAAAATAAAAAATACCACGCTACTAAAAATACTTTGGGCTGAAGGGTTTTGTTTTTTGTTTTTTTACATTTCTGTGTGAAGAAGCTCAAAAGCTCAGCATATGACTTGTAACTACAACTGCATCCTAAAACTTTTTGCAGATTGCTTTAATTAGCAGGGACCAACTTGATAAAAAAAATTTTTTTACGTCCACTAAAATGTAAAAGTAAATCCAGCCTACTTCACTTAGAAGCAAAACAGTTTTAGATTACAAAGATTTTCTCTTCTCATTTACTTTCTCAGAATAACTTTAAAATCTATTTCAGATTTTTTTGCAAGAACCACTGACAAGATAAAGCTGTTGAAGGCTTTATTCACACACAGCATTTTACAGCATTTTACACCAAGAGGTTTCATGTTTAGTTTTTTTTTGCTTTTTTTTGTTTTGCTACATACTCATACTTTATTTTGCATAATCTTTATCTTGTATACTTCCGGGTCCTTACACACACACACACATTTGCTCCTGTAGTTTCTGTTCACTAAAAAAAAAGCCATAGGAAGCACATGTGTTTTTTTTGTGCCTTTTTGGAAGTTTTTCCCAAAACAAATGTTTGGTTGGTGCGTTTTTCTTAAGACATAATTCTCCCATAGAGAAGAAGATTAAGAATTGCCTGAAAAAAAATCAATTGCTTCAAGTTGCTGCTTAAAAAAATGTTAAGACACAAAAATGTCACCAATTAGAAAAAATCACAAGTGGGCAAAAATCATTTGCGTGTCCTATATTTAATATTATTCATAGACTTTAAGCAAACATCTGGAGCTGGTATTTTTTTTAGCAAAATATGCACAAAAATGCAGATGCAAAAAATGTCACAAAAAATTCAATAGTGCAGAAAAAATCAACAAAATAGTGTGTGAATCCAGCCTTATACAGACATTCTTTTCAGGTATATTTAATGGACAAATGCCTGAAAAACGCCATACTTAAAGCATTTGTCAAAAAACAGCAAAAACGCTAAAAATGCATAAGTGCAACAGAAAATATGCCATGGAAAAATGCTTAGTCTATAGTGAATTTCATACTTCACTATCGACTTTAAAAACATCTGGACACACAACAAAAAAGCCATGAAAATCGCTGCAAAAAAAGAAGAAGATGAAACCTCCTTAAAAAAGTGCACACTTTAAATGTTACAAAATAAAAAAATTGAATAAAAAGGCTTCAAAATATGGTGTTTTTTTTTACAAGTTATTAGAAGGATTCAAATAAAAAAAATTCTGCTAAAACTGGACTTAACTTTTATTAAAAGTATTGCACAAAAACTTTATTAACCATTTTAGTGGATGTCTGCAGCTACCCATGCAATCACAGATATCTTTCTAAATATATATATATATATATATATATATATATATATATATATACACCCACATATATATATATATATATATATATATATACTGTATAAATATAAATATATATAAATAGATTAGCTCATATACAGTGTCTTATAAACTGGAGAAATATATACATATATGTATGTATATGTATATATATATTACAATCTTGCTGATAATTTTAATAAATGACATTGTTACTGCCTTCAAAAACCTATGGAGAATAGAAAGGATCCATGTAAGCTAGAGGTTCATTATCGTCCAGCCCATGTTTGCTGTTTCATTATGATATTGTTATATATTCCTTTTTAGTACTTTTTGTTTTACTACAATATTAAGAAACTACAGAACCTACACCAATGAACTGCTACAGTTTTATGGGAAAGTCAGATAATATTCATCTACTATATAAGGATCCTTAGGAAGTATTCGGAGGATTGGCAGCGGATTACAGATGACAGAAAATCACAGTACAATGCAAGTGAATGGGATTTAACAAAGAACATTCACATGTAGTAGAGATTTCAACATTTGAGAATCTGCAGCATGCCCTATACATTGTGAATTTCTTTTCCTGATTTTACCATTTATTTCATCCTTTGCAGGGCAAGTTAAAATCGGTGTCAAAACTGTATTCATTGCAAAATCTGCTGTCTGAACAAACGCTAAATGTGGTATTATAATATCTAACATTTCTATACTGTTCTCTTCTGTTTTGTGCGCTACTGCAGCATAATTTGAGAAGAAAAACTGCACTTAAAAAAAAAAACTAAGATGCTAGAAAATACATGAAATCTACATCTAATTCTGGTGTGTAATGACCCCAGTCTGCCGACCTAACCATAGACAAAACTATCTGTCCCCAATCTGATCCATATTATTATTATTTATTATTAAAGCGCCATTCATTCCTTGGCGCTGTACATATGAAAAGGAGTGCACATACATAATACAGACTGGGGTACGGCCACACGGTCAGATTTTCTGATGCAGTTTTGGAAGCCAAAACCAGCAGTGAATTCAAAAAGAGGAGAAGTCATATCCATCCCTTATACTTCCTCTCCTTTTATGATACATTTTTGATTTTGGCTTACAAAACTGCACCTGGAAACCTGACCATGTGGACGTGCTCTAAGGGCTCATGCACACAAACGTATTTTCTTTCCAGGTCCGTTCTGTTTTTTGTTTTTTTTGCGAACCATATGCGGAACCATTTATTTCAACGGGTCCGCAAAAAAAAGGAAGTTACTCCGTGTGCATTCCATTTCCGTATGTCTGTATGTCCGTTCTGCAAAGAAATAGAACTTGTCCTATTATTGTCCGGATTGCAGACAAGGATAGAACTGTTCTATTAGGGGCCAGCTGCTCCGTTCCGCAAAATACGGAATACACACAGACATCATCCGTATTTTTTGCGGACTGATCATTAAATGGTACTGCAAATATCATGGCTGCCCCTTATACAAAGGCAGACTGAACAGTACAGTCTTAGCACTGAATCAGTAATGAACAAGACACAATTAAGCAAATCCTCTGCAACAACGGATAGAGTAAAAATCATTCTAGTAATTTACTCCCTTATGTAGCGCAGATGATTGTGATAGTTACTAATAACGCAGCCAAAGCTCTAAAATTAGGATACATTTTCAAGCATGCACATTCCTCAAACACCCCCTCTCGCTACAGTATATAGACACGTTACAGATATGAAATACATAAGGAGTAAAATATCCATATTTACCTCTTCTACCAGACTTGTTCTTTGTTCCCATGCATAGACTGAACCCGGCTGATCTCATGTTGAAAAGTCTGCCCGTAGCCCCTCAGATATAAAGGTCCGCTGCTGCTCTAGGGAAGTTTTAGCAGTTATTAAACAGCCACAGATCTTTGTTCTGAGACCCCCGCTCTGTTATATTCCTTCTTGTAATCAGTAATGTCAGTCAAAGCATTTTCTCGCTTGCTGCATAAAGGAATATTATTGGCAGGAAATGGGAAGGTAAAGGCTGGAAATAAAAAATCCTAGTAAAATCGCAAAATACCAATTTCCTCCTCTTAAGCCAAAAAAAGGCTCTATAGGTATGGAAGTGTTTCATATGTCGAGCTCTGAAGCTGGAGCAGTAAATAATAAGGCATATAGTTATCATACTCACAACTTCCTATAATAGGGATCCCGTCCTGCTGATAAGTAACCTGAGAAGTTAAAGGGTTTTTTCCAAAATGTTACGAGTTTATGATCCTAATTAATGCTGCCATGTACTAAACATCGAGAAGTGCTCACCTAGTTGTCACAACAGGGTATAGTATAGGGGGAAGTGATCCATATAGGACATCGTGGTGCATACATACAATCGGGAACCCCGCGCTATAAATACATTTAAATATTCTTTTTGTATTTAGCATAAACATTTTTTCATGTTGCTTTTATAGCGTCAACATGTTCTACAGCGATGTACAGAGAGTGTCAACATTCATATCACGTCCTGTTCCCATCGGGATTACAAATTAATTTTCCCTATCTCAAAGGCTATGGCCACACGGTCAGGTTTCTTGATGCAGTTTTGGAAGCCAAAATCAGGAGTGGATCATAAAAGGAGAGAAAGTATAAAGGACCGATACAACTTCTCCTCTTTTTTGTATTCACTCCTGGTTTTGGCTTCCAAAGCTGCATCAGGAAACCAGGAAACCAGACCGTGTGGCCATTACCCTAAGGCAGGCATCCTCAAACTGGCCCTCCAGATGTTGCAAAACTACAACTTTCAGCATGCCCGAACAGCCTACAGGTATCAGCCTACAGCGGGGAATTGTGGGAGTTGTAGTTTTACAACAGCTGGAGGGCCGCAGTTTGAGGATGCCTGCCCTAAGGGCTCATGCACACTAACGTGTGCCGGCCGTTCAGTGCATTGGGGACCGGAATTGCGGTCTCCAATGCACGGGCAACATCCGTGCGGTTGCTGCAGACGGATTCAGACCCATTCATCTTGACTGGGTCTGTGATCCGTCCGTTCTGCAAAAAAGTAGTGCATGCACGGCCAGAAACACCACGGAAACACTCTGTAGTGCTTCCGTGGGGTTCCGCTCCATCCTTCTGCACCGCGGACCCATTCAAGTGAATGAGTCCGTGATCCGTGATGCGAGATGCACACGGGCGGTTAAACACATACCTATTAGTAGGGTTGAAATTTTGTTGTTTTATACAAATAGATTAAAAAGAACAAAAACTGACTCCTAATAATACATGAATAATACCTTTATGTCTAGAGTGTATCGTATATGCTGATCCCAGACATTGAGCTTTATTTGGAGTCAGCAGGGGACGCCGTTATTTCAGGATAAATGATGCCATAAAAAGCGAGTAAAGCCTGAACTTGGTAATAAGGTAAAGGATGTGGAGCTGATTTATATGCATTAAATGACTCTGGGTTTACACATGACTGATGTGTTATGCTTTATTTCACTTTTTTGCAGTAGAGTATTAGGTGATCGGTCTCTATATTGTCAGACCAGTAGACTGTATCTAAAAGGATGTCAAGGGTGTAATTTTAGGAGACTGCAAAGGTTGTAGTTGCATATGGTACATGATGGGGTCCAATAGCCCCTCTGCCATGTAAGACAATAAGTGTATGTGGTACGTGATAGCTGCGGAACCCGGCACAGATTATGTATCAGAATCTTTAATCTGTGGAACTGTTTTCACAACTATTGTTGCATGGCTCTATTTGAGCGTGTAATCGGTACTTTGTATGACAGCTATATTTTGCTCATAGGAGTTCATGGAGCCAGGAAACAACAGATCTGTAATAGGTAACCATATTATGCATTCATGATTTGGAATATGGGAGTAAATAGATATGATGATACAGAAGAAAAAACAAAGAAATCATGGTGGAGCTTGCAAATAAAATACTGACGCAATCGTGACAGAAATGGTATGGTGTCCCCATGTTTGTGTGGGTTTACTTCAGGTATTCCCGCACACCAAAAACCTATGGATAAGATCATTTGGAAATAAAATAAAATACATTTTTAAACATTTTTTTTTTTAAATCTCACAAATTCTTACAAAATGACCATTTATTGCAACCACTTCTTTACAGCCATATCTTAAAAAAAATCTTTCTCAAATGTTAAAAGCTAAAAGGAGTGGTCCATAATAAGCTATGGCTGTGAAGCAGGGGCTGCGATAAATGGACATTTTGTGAGAATTTCTTTGTTGCTTCCTTGGTCAGACTTTTGCATTAGGTTCATTTCATACCTGTTTTAAGGTCTGTGTTGGGACTCATGCACACAAACGTTGTTTGGGTCCACATCTGAGCCGCATTTTTAGCAGTTCGGTTGCAGACCCATTCACTTCAATGGGGCCTCAAAAGATGCAGACAGCACTCCCTGTGCTGTCCGCATCCGTTGCTCCATTCTGTGGCCCCGCAAAAAAAATAGAACATGTCCTATTCTTGTCTGTTCTGCAGACAAGAATAGGCATTTCCATTATGGGCTGCCTGTTCCGTTCCGCAAATTACAGAATAGACACGGGCGCCATCTGTGATTTGCGGATCCGCAATTTGCAGACAGCAAAACACAGTGCGGTCATGTGCAGGAGTACTGTCCCATGAGTGGACCACCACTTAGTTCAGTACAACCACAATAGGCTGAGTTTTGAAACTCTGAGAAAGTGCAAAATTGGCCTAATTCTGCAAAAAGAGCTATTGATTTCAGTGGTTTCTGTATTAGAGCTTTTATGGTCCAATTTTGTCTTAAAGGAAATGAATCCCCCATTTTTCACTAATTCAAACCATATACTGAAAAAAATTCTGTTCCAATCTGTTCAATTCCGTTCCAATCCAATTAAAACAGAATTGTTCTGTACAATTCTGTTCCAATCTTAATTTTCTGATTGTAGAGTTTTCTGTGCATGATTATGGAGGATCCATCTTGAATGAGATGCTTTTCACAGCAGAGCTCATCAGAGGATAATAATAATATAATAATCTTTATTTATATAGCGCAGACATATTCCGCAGCGCTATATAAATATAGAGGGTTCCTGTACAAACAAAATCATACATTACATAGTAACAAACAAGTCAACAATTAAACAAGAGGAATGAGGGCCCTGCTCGCAAGAGCTTACAATCTATGAGGAGATAGGGGGGACACAGAAGGTAACAAGTGCTTATCTGGTACAATGGTCCGGCCAGTTGCTTTATTATCTAAAAATAAGTTACACCTAATTGTTATCAGCATGTGCAGCAAGTCCAGAGGAGGAGAGAGGATAGGAATGATAGTAGTAAGAATGGTGGTGACAGCACTAACTCTGACACTCCCTGGGCCTTGCGCGCCTTTCTTTCCTTCCGAGTAGAACCTAGTCTTAGGGTTCTCCTGCCAGATGGTGGTTCGAGGTGCCCTTGATGGTGACAAATTGTGGGGTGCAAGGGAGGGTCCTGCACAGCAGCAGTGGAGGCAATAGAGAGGCAGTTTTACAGTAGAACAGGTCTTTGCTGAAGATTCACGTTCAAGCACATCATTTACAGTCCTTAGCATGCATGGACGGGCAGATGCTATACAAATGCACTTTCCACAGATCTTACACATTACATGGCTGTGAAGGTAGTTAGGTAATAGGCTAAGATGTCTCTTTAAAACTATTCTCACACTGCACTTCTATTGCTGAATCTTGCACAAGTATCCACGAATGGGGTGTAACACTTCTCTTTCTGTAATGCTACCACAGTGTGGACCCCAATGCCAGACTATGCTCTGCACATTTTTTTACAGGTTGCAGTAATTACAGTGTAAGCATCCACAATGTCCTCTGCAGGATGTGGATATTTTCTTATTTAGATGGCCAGTCTGCTTCAAAGATGTCCAGGCACCATAAGACTTTAATCTAAACATGTGGCTATGGAGACATAATGGTCCTTTTCAGACAGTAATACTCCAAAGAACTTCTCTCTACACCTCCCCTTTTACATCTGGCATGCTTTTTGTTGTCTTACACTTGCCTTGCTCTGGCTGGCACCTATTCCAAGACTGGCTTTTCTCTCTTAAATTCACATACATTAACTCTCTCCTAACCCCTCCTCTCAACAGCCCCATCTAGTGGTGGATGTAAATATGGCGTATTTACTCCTTGATCAGCACAAATACATGAAATGCATACATTACATGAAAGCACAGCTTTATACCCCATTTTTGCAGTGGGATGCTGCACATGTACACAACAATCCATTCAATTATATCATCACATAACTTAACCTGCATAGTGAATGCCCTGACAAATTAAAAAAAATAATGCAAAATAACTGCTTCTGTTCATCCCACAGAAAAAAAATTCAATTTTTTTTCTTTTTACGTTTAATTAGAACATAAACGATCCATGTTTTAGGTATTGCTGTAATGATATTCATGTTGTACAGTGAACAGCGCTGAATTTATATAAAAAAAAACAATAGCGGAATGGCTGCTTTTTCCATTGACCCACAGAAAGAATTTATCCCAAAATGTTATCATTGAGAAATACAACTCATTGTGCCTAAATCAAGCCTCATACAGCTATATTGGCTGCAAAATAAAAAAGTCATTGCTCCTGAAATGTGACCATGGATAAAATATTTGGTCCCTAAAGGGGTTGTGCACAATATTGTTTAAAAAAAATTCCTCCCTCTCACCCAGTGGGACCTATGAGGAACACTATTTGCTAGCTCAGTGGATCCCAGGCTGTCTTCACTGCACTTCTGGTCCCTACATGTAAACTTCCTGTACAGGTGAGGTCACATGCACTGCTGCATGCAATTATTGACCTTAGCAGTGACAAGGTCCCCAAGTGGCACTTCATTGCTGCGTTATGTGTAGCTTGGTGACTAGTCAGCACTTAGGCCAGTCATTGGCTGCAGCGGCACATGTGATCTTGTCAGTCAGTGCAGGAAGGGCGGTAAGGGAAGCCCAGGACCCACAAAGACGGAACCAAGGTGAGGGGAGCAGGTAAATATAGCTCCCTAATTTTAAGAAATTGTGGAAAACTCCTTTAAGGCCCTTGATCATTCAAGGGTAACCTGGACTTCTAAAAACATACTGAAATGTTTCTATAGGAGCCATTCCTAAGAGTCTATAAAAAGTTCTGTACGTAGACGATGTGATAACTGTGAATGTGACGTGTGTAGACTGATTATTACGTGTTTTTTGTGTGTGTACTACATGCAATAGAAAATAAAAGATTTTACATTATGTACTTACTATCGTAAGCATTTTGGAAAAACACAAAAAGCATTGTTGTGTGTTGTAAAGTTACTAAAGCATGGACAAACAAAATGATTTTATTAAAGAGTCCACGGGCCTGACATAGTTTCTTATTAGGACCTTCAGCTAAAATCAAGGGTGAGATGTAACAGAGAAATGTGACTCAACACCCTTCCAAAAGATTTTTTTATGTTTTTGCAGTCCAACAGATTTCGACACAGTTGGAAGGAAAAACAAATACAACATAAGTGTGTAACCAGCGCCTTCTTCAGCAGCTTTTAAAAAGACATAACAAAGGAGACCACAAGAAAGGTCTCATTAAAATTTGCTTTCCACTGGCATGGCTTCTTTACGCATACATTAGACTGTATCATCCGCCTGCCACTGATTAAATCAAGAGCTGTGAGCTACTGTGTTAATGGGAATGAAAATAAGAATGAGACAGAAAAAAAATTCAACACATCAACAGACGGCAACAATATTATCCTTCAGTTCAGTCATACACAAAGTATGCTGTATGGCCAGAAGTATGTGGCCCGTAGGTCATCACTCCTAGATGAGCTTGTTGGACATCCAATTCCAAAACCATAGGTGATAGCATACAGTTTTTTTCCTTTTTCAACTATAATAGCCTCCACTCTTCTGTGAAGGGTTTCCACAAGATTTTGGGTCGTGTTTGTCAGAATTTGTGCCGGAATTCAGCCAGTAGAGCATTTTTTAGGTCAGGAACTGGGGTTAGAATAGAAGATCACAATTGGTGTTCCAGTTCATCTCAATGAGGTAGAGTTCAGGGATCTGACCTCTTGCGGCCACGTCCAGGGAGGTTGGCTACAGTCCTGTAGACTTTAAACTTCTGAATAATATGTTGTGGGCTCTTTGGTTACCATTAGTATTATCTGGCTCTTCAATTTGTCATCAATTTTCCTCTTGTGGCCACATCCAGGGAGGTTGGCTACAGTCCTATGGACCTTAAATTTTGGAGTAATATGTGCAACTGTAGTAACAGGAACATCAAGCTGTTTGGAGATGGTCTTATAGCCTTTACCTTCAACAAATTTGTCTATAATATTCTTTTTAATCTTCTGAGACAACTCTCTCCTTAGCTTTCTTTGGTCCATGTTCATTGTGGCATATACCATTATACCAAGCAGACTGACTAATTACAAGTTTGAAGACACCTGTGATACTAATTACAGGAAACATATTAGTTTAACACATCCCTTTGTTAAATTATTGTCAATCTTTTCTAGGGTGTACCATCATTTTTGTCCATACCAGTTTTATTCATTTTTTTATTTATTATTATTCTGTTGAACCACAATTCAATGTCTGATTTTCATTAGTTGATTTTCAGTAATTTATTTATTTATTATTACTTTTGTCAGTTTCGAGTTATTTCAGTGACCATTGTGGGTTTTTCTTTCTTGAACAGAAGGGTACCAACAATATTGCCCACGTGTGTGCAGAGAATGAAAACAGACATAATAATTTGCACAGTTTCGGGTTTGCCACAATTATATTCAGTGTATGCACTGCCCACATACATTACACATTGCCCAGAGTGCCACACGTTTCTCAGATAGTTCCATCCAACCAAATTGTACCCACAAAGTGGCCTTATTTTTCCACCTCATGACCTACCCCCCTTGTGCACCTCACAAACCACCAGCTTGTCCAATGGCCAACTGCAGTCAAGATGGCTCCCACTCCCCAGAGCTGAAAAAAGGTTTTTAGCAGGGGACACACAGTAAGTTAGCCTTTATTGAAGGTGTTGTTCACCGAGAAATATCTTTAAAGATTACAGAATGACTCAAAAAAGTAAAAAAAAACAAAACATATATATATATAAAAATAAAGAAGTAATACTTTGCTGATCCCCCATGCCCATATTCTGATGCTTTAACTGCTCTTTACTTCCTTGTTCCTCATGACACAGGAAATGTGACTGCTCAGCCAATCAATGGCCACAGTGGTGACCTGCTTCAGTCACTGATTGGCTGGGTGGTCACCAGGAAGTAGAGACCAGAGAGGGGACTTGGGAAAAAGCAGAACGGGGCAGTGGGTGACTGGTGAATACGCCATTTTTCTTTTAGACTTTTTTAATGTTTTTTCCAGGCTGGACATCCCTTTTAATAATAATAAAATAAAAATAATAATCCTCTGCCACACTCCAAAAACTCTAAACCTAAAAATTGACATGCTGGGAACAAGCAAATATTATAGACATATTTAGTTAAAAAAAGAAATACATTTTTAGTATATAAAATAATCTGTATTGAGAAAAGCTAAAAGTCACGCACACAGGGTTCTGCCTGACTACTGAGAAGGTTAAATGTGCGTGAGCTTTCTGGAAACAGGATAGCAGATACGGACTGCATCACGCACTTCATCATACCATACATTTCTACCCTCAAAAACAGCATTTTCTTTTGGCAGAAAATAACATAATTTAGTAGGTGTTGCGCTCAGGGTCTGCCAGATTGCTTTTAAAACTAATAGGGACTAAAACTGATAAAGACAGTGGAAGTGGAAGCTATTCCATCAAATCTCTGTTCCGTCTGTGACTCGTAATGTAGAAGGACAAAGCGTGTCACTGCTTCTCAGTTAGCAGATATAAAGTTCATGAGTAAATTTTAATTGGATAATGACAAATAGGGACTAAACAAAAGCAAAGACAGGTGCACTCTGTGATAATACTAAACCCTCACACTGATGTAAAATTGAGAGGTTAGTTCGACATATCCTACTAGGAGAACATGTCTTAAGCTCGGGCACCGCGCCAGGGTCTCTCAAGTAGCCCGAGGCCCTATCACTCACCTACCTGCGCCGTTTGGGCAATACCAGGGGCCAGTGGGCAGATTACGGGAGCATAAGGCCTGACTCACGGACAGCTTACCAGTAACCTCCAGCATGTAGCCATGCCTGCAATGGGAGGTGGGAGGTGCCTGTGAGCCCCACCCGAGACTGGCTGATATGGCCCAGGGCCTAAACAGGTGCACCTGAATGTAGCCTGTAGATAAAAAACAGGCACATTTAAATAGGAGTTTATACACCTCCATACATAAGACTATACAAACCATTAGAAAACGTGGTGTTAAACAGGTAGGATATGCTCAAACCCACATGCGGTTGTGCATATATATAGGGGAGCATATCCTGCACTTGTAGTCCGTTGCTAATGGCAATCAACAGCAAAAAAATGCATACAATGGAAGATGCCAACAACGGAATACAAGTACCACAATAACCACCCTACATAAGGTAACAATTATGTGGATGTGAAGAACAATCAAAGAGTAAACAAAAGCAAAGACAGGTGCACTCTGCGGTAATGCTAAACCCTCACACTGATGTAAAATTGTGATGTTAGTTCGACATATCCTACTAGGAGGACATGTCTTAAGCTCGGGCACCGCGCCAAGGTCTCTCAAGTAGCCCGAGGCCCTATCACTCACCTACCTGTGCCGTTTGGGCAATACCAGGGGCCAGTGGGCGGATTACGGGAGCATAAGGCCTAACTCACAGACAGCTTACCAGTAACCTCCAGTATGTAGCCATGCCTGCAATGGGAGGTGGGAAGTGCCTGTGAGCCCCATCCGAGACTGGCTGATATGGCCCAGGGCCTAAACAGGTGCACCTGAATGTAGCCTGTAGATGAAAAACAGGCACATTTAAATAGGAGTTTATACACCTCCATACATAAGAATAGGCAGTTCTAGTCAAGGTAGAGAGAAAATTGCGGCATGCACACAGCCGGTATCCGTATTTTGGTGATCTGCACTCTGCAGATCTCAAAATGGATATGGTTATGTGTATGAGGTCTTAAACTTACCTACCCATACTTCTCCGATCCAGCGCTGCTCCCTCCTCTTCGCCAGGGCTGCAGCCAGCGACGCACTGGTCCTGTGCTGTACATCTCCTAGGGCCAGTGATTGGTTGCAGCAATATATGGGTGTCACCAGCTGTAGCCCAGGGAAGAGGGAGGAGCAGTGGTTCTGGTTCGGAGGAGAGTGGGAAGGTAAGCTAAAGGGTTCCTTTTATTATTTTATCAAACTCCTAGCAGTTTTTCTACATCATAAAATAACTTGGAGAACCCTTTAAAGGTAATCTGTCATCAGCAACCTCCCTATCAAAGTGTTTGCATATACATATAACACATAGGGCTGTGATTCACCATTTTATTTTTTTTTACCTCTTTTTCTTTTGTTGATCCGAGGCTCCATTCCCGAGTTATAATACTTTTTCTTAATATGCAGATTAGGCCTAGTCTTGTACATTGGGGGCATATCGCTAGGATATGCCCCCAATGTCTGATAGGTGCGGGTCCCACCTCTGAGACCTGTACCTATCTTTAGAACTGAGCCACCGAAGTGCATGCTCGGCCACCCTCCATTCATTTCTGGGATCACCACTGATCCTGTGATGGTTTAGAGCTGTGTCTCCTTCTAATTTTTCAGTGGATTGCCAGGGCATGGCTTGTTAGCACTGTGTAGCCTTCATTCTCAGGACCAGAAGTCGCACCCTCAGCAATCATATCTTGACCATATCTATGCCATCACTATATACGATGGGAATAATATTTTAAAAGAGCTGTAAAAGCTGTAAAACAGTGTCACGGTGGCCGTTGATGGCCACTGCTGTCCTGTGCACACGGGAGCCAAATTCCCGTGTGTGAGTTAGGACTTGTATTCATTGTTCCTCTGTCTTCAGAGGGTTAATCTTCTCTTGCTCTGTGAGCTGCTGCATGGCTTCGATCAATTGCTAATCAGCTGCTCCTATATGTAAATGTATTTTTTCTTCAGTTCTTGCCTGTGCAATTAATCTCTACAGATCTTGCTAGGTAGCTAGAGCCTGTGAACGAGCTATTATCTGTTTGTCTGTCTGATTCCTGACCTGTGCCTGTTAACTGTAATGATCCTATGCCACCTGCCCTGACCTTTGGATTGTTTTACGTATTTGCACAAAATTTTCCAGACCTGACCACTGCCTATTTATGACTACTTTTATTGCCTGTTTCCTCAGTGCCACGCACCAGTGTTTCTGATCCCTGTGGGTCAGCAACCAACCACATTGGGACTAGTCTAAGAGGAAGTGGCCAGGTGACTTTCCTGCAGCAGACTCCAGTGTTACAACAGCAGCTCATGCCACTGATGTCCCATTTGTATGGGCGTCAGTGCCTGCGTGTAAACTGGAACTAGTATTCAGTGTATCAAACTTCAGTTTTAGCATTGCAAACGTTAACACCCTCCTCTCCTTGCTCTATGTGCTGTGGTCCCGATGCTGCCTAATGAGCTCATCAGCTATCCTATATATGTTGGGCTCCTGGTTCCATCTCTTGCCTGATGAACAGGTTTTGCTTTAAAAAAAAAAAACTATAATCGTTTGTCCGCCTTTGTACCAACCTCCTGCCTGTTCACCCTGACCCTGAGCCGCCTGCTCTGACCTCTGCCTGTTCCTTACTATGAGTATTGCCTGACCCCCTGATGCCTAGCACTGGTGTTTTCGACCCCCACTGGTCAGCAGCCAACCACTTAAGCTAGTTGGCACAGCAGTTCCACATCCAGAGCCTTACCATCCAGATCCCTGTATAAGGGTTAAAGGGTGAATCGTAGGGAACCAGCAGGATAACAATCTCTAGTCAGACCACACATGGAGGACTGTGTACAGACAGTTCTGGGCTCCTGTGAACAAGGAAGACATAGCAGAGCTGGAGAGGGTTCAGAGGAGGGCAACTAAAGTAATAACTGGAATGAGGGATCTACAGTACCCTGAAAGGTTATCAAATATAGGGTTATTTACTTTAGAAAAAAGACGACTGAGGGGAGATCTAATAACTATGTATAAATATATCAGGGGTCAGTACAGAGATCTCTCCCATCATCTATTTATCCCCAGGACTGTGACTGTGACGAGGGGACATCCTCTGCGTCTGGAGGAAAGAAGGTTTGTACACAAACATAGAAGAGGATTCTCCACTGTAAGAGCAGTGAGACTATGGAGCTCTCTGCCTGAGGAGGTGGTGATGGTGAGTACAATAAAGGAGTTCAAGACGGGCCTGGCTGTATTCCTGCAGTGTAATAATATTACAGGCTACAGCTACTAGAGATGGGTCGTTGATCCAGGGAGTTATTCTGATTGCCTGATTGGAGTCGGGAAGGAAGTTTTTTCCCCCTTAAGTGGGGAAAATTGGCTTCAGCCTCACAGGGTTTTTTTGCCTTCCTCTGGATCAACTTATAGGAAACAGGCCGGACTGGATGGACAAATATCTTTTTTTGGTCTTATATACTATGTTACTATAGCATCCTTTGGTCTAGCCCAAGGTCAAACCAGTTGGTTCCATAACAATTCCTCGTAACAGGGACTCCTATGTGTGGTGAGAAAAACAAACCCTTTTTATTCTTGGTGGCAAAACCGAACACCATAATGACAGATCAATTTTGATATTTCTCTTTTTATTGAACATTGCAATTATGGAAGATAGCATTGGTACATACAGAAAGGAAGAACATTTAGAATTGGTACAGAGTGATACAAGTAGACAGTTCTTCTGAAATTTATGTCAGTAAGCATTATTGTATGTGTACCAAAATGCAATAGCGTTCTAATTACATGCAACTATTTTTTTAAACTCCATACCCGTCGTCACCCCAAAACTTTTTGGTCAGGATCCAACTGTCAGGTACTGACGAAATAACAGGGGCAAAAGAGGATCTAAGAGGTGGGTGGGAAGGGGGTGTGGAAGGGGAGATAATAAGATGCTCACCTCCTTTTTTTTTGCCTTAATTAATGTTTCGTATTAGAAAATATTATTGTTATAGCCGTCACTTTCATAGAGCAGGGTTAAGACTGAAAATGACTAAGGCAATTTTCTGTATATTTGTATGTCCTGTTCCCCCAATATGCAAGTTCCTCTAGGCGGTGGACGGAATCTACTTTTGCTATCCATTCTGATAATGTGGGTCTTGACCTCTCCTTCCAATTCCGTAACAGGAGGAGCCTGGCTGCGGATGTTAGAGGTCAAATTAATTTCAAAGTGCTAGCTGGTAGTTTCTCTGGTAAGAAATTCAGGACCAGTATTTTGATCTGAAAAGGGAGGCTAGTTCCAGCTAGCTTAAAGGGGTCATCCGGATTCAGAGCTGAACCCAGACATATCCCTATCTTCACCCGGGCAGCCCCCCTGACATGAGCATCGGAGCATTCTCCCTTGCCCTGTTTTGTTTATATTTTTTACACTGCTAGGCGAGGCTGTTTTAAAGGCCAGGGCAGCGATAAAGCCTGCCCATTAGTGTCGGTGACATCACCGGGCTCGCTTCTAGGTGGAAACCTCTGACTATAATTCCCATGGTGAGACCCAGTACGTCACTTAAAAAAATCTTAGCCCTGCGCGATTCAGTGCGGGGCTTGGGAGGGCATCGGAGCCTGAAAGAAGAGCGAAGAAGGGGTTATGTCCGTGTTTAGCTCTAAACCCAGGCAGTGCCTTTAATGGGTTGCCATATCTCCTTCCAAAAGGCAGAACTATATTTGCACTGCCACCACATATGGAGGTATGTTCCGTCCCGATCTTTGCATTTCCAGCCATCGATTTTGATGTTTCTTTTTGGGCCCTTTGCTTCTATCTATGCCACTGAATTTAAGATAAATTAAGATTTTCTAGGCTAATGGTTTTATTTTAACCCAAAGTACAAATATTTGGCAGTATAAAATTGAAGTACGGCACACCCATAGACGCAGATTCCTGTCACCACATCAAAACATACATGAACTCCAGAAGTAATGACATTTTATGGCCAGTAATCAGTAAATGAATTGCTACAGAAATATGGTTGACTGCTATACCTGTAATTTTCCATCTAAGAACAAGTGGCCAAATATCCTGAATGGGAATTATTATGTCCTGTTGGAATACAGCTCTTGAAAAGCAACCTTTTCAATGTACTTTAGAATATTTGTACTGGCGTCCGCACACACTTGAAATGCCCACATGCCTGGCGGTGGGAGCACATTTGTGGGGAGATTTAGTATGGTCATTAAAAGTAAGCTTGCTCTGCTATGTGACATGCTGGTTTTGTTCTGAATAAAAATTACCACCGCTGTTGCAGTCTATAAAAGCACCAAGTAAAATTACGCAAATCCGTTTTATTGTATTTAATATTTTACCAGTAAATATTGTGATAAAGGCATGGTGGGGTGTGTATTTCACCCGGTGGTTCAGTTTAGCTGGGTGAGATAACTCAAATCCAGAAATAGTGCTGCAACAGTAAGGCGTAGCTTGCTGGAGATTGTTTTGGTTAAAGTTGTATGGGCTGGGTTTCTTTGGACTGGGAGACAGGTTGGTAGTGGGAGTTTCTCAGTCCACTACATATATTCCCTTTAGCTGAGGAGATCACAGGTGAGGTCAGCTGAGCAAAAATCAAGGAGGGATAAGACAACCCTAAGGGTCTATTCACACATCCGTGTGGGTTTTGCGGATCCACTGATCCGCAAAACACGGACGCCGGCAATGTGCGTTCCGCATTTTGCGGACCACACATCGCTGCCACTCTCATAGAAAATGCCTTTTCTTGTCTGCAATCATGGAACTACAGATCCCAGAATAGAGGAAAAAGTATCTAGGAATCCACCTAGCAAACACTATACCAGACAACCAGAAGCTTTACAATCAGCAACTCCACACTAATCAACCTTAGGTAATACAGATTCAGATGCTACATAGCAACTGCACAAACAAGGTTAGTAATTAGGTGAACATGAAGCAACAAAGATACCCCTGTTGCTTGTAATACTCGTTTATAAAAGAATAAATAATGTGTCTAAGGCATAATACCTTGCATAAAAGTATGAACGTCTGTAGGAAAAGAATCCTGTGTGCCTGCATATGGAGTGCTTGTTTGCTACTAAATGAACATGCTAGATATTTGCATTTATAACTACATTTATAAGTTTTTGACCTTGGGATTTGTGCTATGTATCGACATCTAAGGGCATTTTTCCTTGTAATTATCTTTTTTTGTTTATCCTTCGGGGTATTGCGTTTAACTAAAAGCCCCTTTACACGGCTCAATTGAGCAGACGGTTGGTTGTTGGGATGGAAGTGTTCCTTCCAGACAATCGCCTGCTCGTCAATGAAGGAGATGACTGTATTTACATGCAGTGATCTCCTCCACAGTATGGGAAGGGGAGATCGGTAATGCCAGTGCTGGCCCCCATACAGAATCATTGCCCACAGCAGAGGATGTTTAAATGGTACAAACAATTACCCGATGAACGAGCCTTTTGCTTGTTTATCAGGTAATGGGCAGCACCTTTACACCAGCAGATTATTGCTAACGAGCGTTCCTATGAATACTTGTTAGCGATAATCTGCCCAATGTTTGGGCACAGTGTTAAAGAACCTTAAAGAGGCTCTGTCAGCATGATCAACCCTGTTAAGCCAAGAAACTGCCTGATAGGGATGACCATGCTGAATAAAATGATACCTTTCTTGTCTGTATGCTAAACAGCTGCAGAGATGTCTGATTTTTTTTTTATCAATATGTAAGTGAGCAAGTTGGTGCACCAGGGGGCGGTCTGAATCCTTGGAGCACTGCTTTCTAACACCCCCTGTGCTCTGCACACTGCCCCCTCCCCTTGATTGACACGGCTAGACATTAGTATGCTGAGGGCTGTGAGAGCTGTGTCCTAGCATCTACATATCATATACACCACTTACTGTAGCCATATACATTGAGATATGCTTAGAAAGCTAATATACATGTTTCTGCTTTATTCACAATATAGGATTATGATGAAACCAGTAATGTGTGTTAACTTTCTAAGTATAAAATAAAAAAGGCCATATCTTGTGTGTTTTTTTTGGGCACAGGACTAAAAAAGGAAGAAACAAAAAAGCATGGTGTGTAGAAATCTTCATATTTTCCTACTGACTACCAGTAAGCATCTGGCTGCAGCATTGTAAGGGTCCAAACAAGGAAGAAAAATGCCATGAAAACCTGGCCTAGATGCAATGTGTGATTCCAGTCCATATCTGGTCCAGTCCATATCGGGTCAAGAAAACAATTCCAACCCAGAAGACATTTTGATAACTTCATAGTAGCCAGGAACTAAGAAACTCTGCATATATCAGTATACCAGAACCATGCTAGGCAACCTGAGGGTTATCCAGCCTTGGTATAAGCCTTGTTCTAGATAGTCATTTGGGTGACACTCACATAGAATTTGCTGCCATACCAAAGGGAGTTCCTTCCCTTCCATTAATTCTATTGCCATCTCCATGAGTCTAAGGAATCTCCCCGTTCTTCCGTCCATGAGGAGGGACATTTCCAGTTAGGTTCCCAGGTTCTGGTCCCTAAAATTGTCATCAAATGGTGGTAGGACTGATAAAGTAGTAGCTTAGGCTGAAATAAAGACGAGGGTTGTCACCAGGAGAATGGTCAGAATGTGACAGAAGTGAAGACAGGAACTGAGCCAAAGGTCAGAACCAGAAGCAGAACAACAGGTATCAGGCAAACAGTAAAAAAGCCAAGGCAGTAGGAATATCCAGAAAGAAGCTCAAGATCAGGGGTCAAATAGGACTCAGGCTCAGAGTCACAACGCACATAAATGACAGGCAAGGCTAAGGTCACAATATATAGTCCACTTGGATGACATCAAAAGAAACAGCAGTATCCGCAACAATATGTCACTTCTGCAGCAGGGAGAGCTGTGGTCAAATCAACTGAACCATGTAATAAAGTGGGAAGGCTGCAGCACATGGTGGGGCATTCATCTTAGAAGCTGGGTGTAGACTTCTGATAGAGTCAAGGCCATCAAGGAAAGGTGATATCAATTTTTCTCAGCCAGGTTTTCTTGTTTTCCTGAGCTGCTTGGAACCTGGTTGGGTGAACCTAAGAAGATGACAACAGCGAGAAGGATCACTTTTACTAAAGGGATAGATTAGTTGTAGGATTTGGAAATTACTGGTCCATGTTTTGGGTACTGCATCGACTATAGGATGGGATTTCACAGCATTGCATACAACAAGAAGTTGTGTCATGGAGCCCAAAGGAAAAGAGTAAAGTAAGCATGTCCTGTTTTTGTTGGAACACAATATACTTTAGCGCTATTTTGGAGTTAATGCATCTGGAGGCGAATAGAAGGTTTACACCAATGTCAGGACTTTGTAAAGCTCTGTTAAAAAAGTCTCATGTCAAGCTTCGTAATCAAACACTTATGTTTTATCTATGTTATGTTCATCGGAATGGATAAGACCATAGTGTACAGATCACAAAAATCGCTAGCCAAGAAAGAAAACAGAATATATTCCATGTGCTATTGGGGAGTGAGTGAACTCAAGAATATGACCCATGTGTGAAAATATAAAGCATCCGAGATGCATCTGTGAAATATTACAAGAGTTTAAAAAACATTATTAAAAGATCTGTTCATTAGTGAAAAGTATGTTAAACTCTAAGAAAGAGCAGAAAGAGAGGTGGTTTCCCGTAAAGCATGAGGAAAAAAAGTGAAAAAGACATTACTTAAGTAGAAAGCTGGTCATTGGTAACATTCTCCACACTCTAATTCCAGCCAGAAAGAAAATAACTTCTAAGTGCTGGCAAACAAATAGAAGCTCTACTTAGAGGAGATCCATGGGAAAAAGAAGGTCAACGTGGCACGCTGAAAGCAAATGATTAAAGGTTATTTTTCACTACAAATGTGTGGCAGGATTGATCTCCAGCCTCACCTCCAGCAAATGCATTTGGTTACACAATGATCAAGAGTTAGGTGAGACTGGTTGATAAAATGCTTATAAGGTCCAAGCACTTCTTACAACACCCCTTCTTCAAAATGTTGGCTTTGCTTCCTTAAAGGGGTTGCCATGCCAGAAAATATAAAATGTATTGTACAGTGAAAAATGACTTAGTGGGGACTATATTTACAGCTGCCAGAGGGTTACAGAGACGGACTGGGGAACTTATTAGGGATTAACGTGACAGTTACCAGAGGAGAAAAGGAGACTGACTAGTGGTAATGTGGAGCAGGAGTAAAAACACATAGACCTACCGTAACTGCATAAAAATCTTGCTTGAGATATATGAAAAACCAAATAACTGCAGACTTTTCTGTAATAAAGGAAACAAGTCCGATAAATGTCCTGGCTAAATGCATAGGTGTAGCTACGGGGTGGGTTTGGCAAAGAACAACTATTCCTTGACCTGTGCATTTATTGTACAGTAGATACAGAGTTAGGGAAGAACAGATGTAGCCAAGCTAAAATTGACTCGTAGCAAATTAGTCTTTGTTCATTTCTTTGTGTTTTTCTGGCATTTAGACGATTTATGCCACTTTTAATTCCAAATACAGCATTGGGTATGGCCTTTTTGTTTCTGGCGCTTTACTCATAGGCTTCTCTATGGGTTGCATCAAAAGGGGCATAGACGTCCGTGATGAGAACATAGTCCTACTACTTTACAAATCACTAGTCAGATCACACATGGAGTACTGTGTACAGTTCTGGGCTCCTGTGAACAAGACAGACATAGCAGAGCTGGAGAGGGTTCAGAGGAGGGCAACTAAAGTAATAACTGGAATGAGGGATCTACAGTACCCTGAAAGGTTATCAAAATTAGGGTTATTCACTTTAGAAAAAAGACGACCTAATAACTATGTATAAATATATCAGGGGTCAGTACAGAGATCTGTCCCATCATCTATTTATCCCCAGGACTGTGACGAGGGGACATCCTCTGCGTCTGGAGGAAAGAAGGTTTGTACACAAACATAGAAAAGGATTCTTCACTGTAAGAGCAGTGAGACTATGGAACTCTCTGCCTGAGGAGGTGGTGATGGTGAGTACAATAAAGGAATTCAAGAGGGGCCTGGATGTATTTCTGGAGTGTAATAATATTACAGGCTACAGCTACTAGAGAGGGGTCGTTGATCCAGGGAGTTATTCTGATTGCCTGATTGGAGTCGGGAAGGAATTTTTTTTCCCCTTAAGTGGGGAAAATTGGCTTCTGCTTCACAGGGGTTTTTTGCCTTCCTCTGGATCAACTTGTAGGAAACAGGCCGAACTGGATGGACAAATGTCTTTTTTCGGTCTTATATACTATGTGACTATGTTACTATGTATGGATACTGAAAAGCGCCATACCATGTTCAAAATGTTACAAAATGAAAAAGAAAATGTTCCAAAAATGCTATAAAAATGCTTGAAATCCATGGTGTTTTTTTTCCCCAACAAAATTAGGAAGTTTTCCTTTAGGACTGAGAATTTTATAGATCTTCACTTTTTTTTTAATTAGATACATGAAAAGCCATTTTCCTAGACAGAACCTTTTTAAGGTAAGCTGTAGAACATTACATATAAAGGGTCATTTGAAGCGACATAATGTCCTCAGTGCGCCCATGATTTATGGCAGAACTAGTAACATGTCCATAAAAGACGGTCTAGTCTGAAGTGAGGCGTACCGGGGACGGCTTCTACCAGGGCATTACAAGGTTCATGTTATGAGGATGTTTTCATCATAAACAGAATTTTATTTTTTCTTAACAAGAAAAAAAAAGTTATGGAAACTTAAGCAGAGAAAAGCTGCTCTGACATCTAAACACAGATGTCTTTAAACTAAGTAAAAGGCAATGACAACACAACACACATTATGCTAATTAGAACAAGGCAGAAATCTGGTCGGTTTTCAATTACCCAGAGCCTTTCATTGGGAGCCAATGTTGGACTTTTACTGTGTCAAAACTAAAGACATTATCGTAGGCTGGCTAAATTACCAGACTCGTTCTGCTCCTACAATTGAATAATTATTTATCAGATATTAAACTGAAGATGTTGTGTTTTATTTCAACAATATGTTCCCCATCATTTTGGAATTATGTCCAATACAGTAACAGATTTCAATAGCTTTAAAGGGAATGAATCAGCTATATTTTCTGCTAATTAAAATCAGAGACTGATATTCTTTTTAGGCTACATGCACACGACAGTGAAAAAACGGACATGTGATGTACATTTTTTTAACGGCCATCACACGTCTGTTTTAAAGACTAATGGTAGCCTATGGGGTTATTCACACAGCAGTTTTTTTTGACTGTCAGTGAAAAACGGATGTCAAAAAATAGAACATGTTCTATCTTGTCCGTTTTTCACTGACAGACTGCCCCCATACAATTGAATGGGTCCATTTTTAACGACCGTCTCTCATAAAGGCATCAGTGAAATAAACATCCATTAACGAGTTAAGGACACAGGACGTACGGGTACGTCCTGTGTCCGGTCTTTAACCACCTCAGCCCCCCTAGCTTAAACACCCTTAATGACCAGGCCACTTTTTACAATTCTGCACTACACTACTTTACCCGTTTATTGCTCCGTCATGCAACTTACCACCCAAATGAATTTTACCTCCTTTTCTTCTCACTAATACAGCTTTCAGTTGGTGGTATTTCATTGCTGCTGACATTTTTACTTTTTTTGCTATTAATAAAAATGTAACGGCATTTTTGCAAAAAATGACATTTTTCACTTTCTGTTGGAATTTTTTTTTTTTAAAACTACATTTCTATATAAATTTTTCTTTCAATTTATCGTTCTACATGTCTTTAAAAAAAAAAATCCAATAAGTGTATATTTATTGGTTTGGGTAAAAGTTATAGCGTTTACAAACTATGGTGCAAAAAAGTGAATTTCTGCATTTTGAAGCAGCTCTGACTTTCTGAGCCCCTGTCATGTTTCTTCAGGTGCTAGAATGTCAGGATAGTATAAATACCCCCCAAATTACACCATTTTAGAAAGAAGACACCCCAAAGTATTCGTGGAGGGACATGGTAAGTTCATGTATAATTTCATTTTTTTTCACAAGTTAGCGGAAAATGACAATTTCTGAGGAAAAAAAATAAATAAATAAAGTTTCCATTTCTGCTAACTTCTGGCAAAAAAAAATAAAATCTCAGACGGACTTACTATGCCCCTCAGTGAATACCTTGGGGTGTCTACTTTCTGAAATGGGTCATTTGTGGGGTGTGTTTACTGTTCTGGCATTTTGGGCGGGGCTCAATTGTGAGCAGCCATGTAAAACCTAAAGGTACTCGTTGGAATTTGGGCCCCTTTGCGCACCCAGGCTGCAAAAAAGTGTCACTTATGTGGTATCGCCGTACTCAGGAGAAGTAGGGCAATGTATTTTGAGGTGTATTTTTACATATACCCATGTTGGGTAAGAGATATATCTCTGTAAATTGACAACTTTGTATAAAAAAAATTAAAAAGTTGTCGTTTACAGAGATATTTCTCACACAAAGTATGGGTATATATAAAAATACACCCCAAAACACATTGCCCTACTTCTCCTGAGTACGGCGATACCACATGAGTGACACTTTTTTTTCAGCCTGGGTGCGCAAAGGGGCCCTAATTTCAATGAGTACCTTTAGGATTTCACAGGGCATTTTTACGCATTTGGATTCCAGACTTCTTCTCACGCATTTTAGAAAGAAGACACCCCAAGGTATTCCGTGAAGGGTATGGTGAGTTCATGTAAAATTTTATTTTTTGTCACAAGTTAGTGGAATATGAGACTTTGTAAAAAAAAAATAAAAAAAATATCAATTTCCGCTAACTTGTGCCAAAAAATTTTTTTCTGTGAACTCGACATGCCTTCACGGAATACCTTGGGGTCACATGTGGGGTATTTATACTGCCCTGGCATTTTAGGGGCCTAAAGCGTGAGAATCCAAATGCGTAAAAATGCCCTGTGAAATCCTAAAGGTACTCATTGGTTTTAGGGCCCCTTTGCGCATCTTGGCTGCAAAAAAGTGTCACTCATGTGGTATCGCCGTACTCAGGAGAAGTAGGGCAATGTGTTTTGGGGTGTATTTTTATATATACCCATACTTTGTAATAGTGGTTAAAGATGGCGCCCGCTCCTGCCCGATGTGGGCGCCATAGCCGCGGGTGGCCGCCTGCTCCTTGAAGAAGACACCCGCGGCTCATGCCGATCGTGGATATTTAACCCCTCAGATGCCATGGTCAATCCTGACCACGGCATCTGAGAGCGCACAAACTGAAAGTTTTACTTTTAGTTTGCGCTCCGGCTCCCCCGTGTGGCGATCGGAGGAACCGGAGCGTGCCTGCAGCAGCCTGGGTCTCTATGAATGAAACCCAGGCTGCTGTATAGTATTTCCTATGGAGCCATAGCCTGTAATAGGCTCCATAAGAAATATGCGATTTTCTCATATATTCCAATGCTATTGCATTGGAGTATATGAGAATAGCAATCAGATCATTGATTGTTATAGTTCCCTATGGGAACTATAAGAAAGTATAAAAACAAAATAAAGTTTAAAAAATAAATAAATAAAAAAAACATACAAAACAGTTCAAATCACCCCGTGCCAAAATGAAAATAAAATTAAAATAAAAAAAAAACAAAAATAAAAACACATCATGGGTGTTGCAATGTGCAAAAACGCCCATACTATAAAAATATAAAAAAATATTCCCCATACGGTAAACAGAAAAACGGAAAAAAGCATCCAAATGGCCGATAAATAAAAGGTGATCAAAAAGTCATACACACACCAGAATGGTATCAATAAAAGGATCAGATTACAACGTAAACAATGAGCCCCCATACGGCTTCGTACACATAAGTACAAAAAAGTTATAGGGGTCAAGACATGCGGACAAAAAAATAAAACTGATTTTTTTCCCCACTTTTGAATTTTTATTTTTCACTATCAAAACGCAATAAAACCTATACATATAGGGTATCGCAGGATTTGTACTGCAGAATATAACTAACTGGTCAGTTTTATCGCACATCAAATGTCGGAATTTAAAAACCCACAAAACTGTGGTAGAATTGCTTTTTTTTTGCAATTTCACCCCATTTGGAATTTTTTTCCCGCCTCCCACTACATCATAAGCAATATTAAATGGTGGCATTGTAAGGTACAACTTGTCCCGCAAAAAACAAGCCCTCATATGGCCATATGAACCGATAAATAAAAAAGTTATGGCTCTGGGAAGGCAGAGAAAACGCAAAAAAAAAAAAAAAACACTCCGGTCCTTAAGGGGTTAAACAGACTTTTTTCACTGTTGTGTGCATGTAGCCTTACTAATCATTGTTTACGATTTGTTTGTAGTTTTTTTTAATTTTCTGTACATGGTACATGCTTACGGGGGCAGCCATCTTGCCTAAGCTATTGCTAACAGTAGTTCAAAGATATGCTTTACAGCAGCCATATGGACCATAGAACCCTGTAGTCTGAGATGCCTTCTATGGGAGGGATTTGTAGGCTAGTGACCATTAACTAGTGGATGCTGTGCTATTAATGCAGATGTGTTATCTTTCATTATGACCCTGCCTCTGATTATATTGAGATGACTGCTGAGAAGTGATCTCAACAGTACAGGAAGTATCAGCCTAATAGGCACTAATTGTAAAAATGATATAAAATTATTTGAAAAGTGCTCCAATTTCCTCGAAAGTTTGTGTGACATTCTGGAGTTTCTTAGGACTGTATGCAACTCATTTCAAGCTGTTTAAAAGCCAAGCCAGCGCTAGCAATCTTAGCCCATGTTATGCAAGCGAGTATACTCCGCAGGGGCGTAACTAAGCAGCTACCTGGTTTACTAGAGCCCCTGGTGGTGGGGATAGGCTTGGGCCATAGGGTAGCTGCCAGGTGCCACTCCTGAGTAGTCCCCAAGTCATTGGCAGCTGATCAGGGGTTCAGAATACTCGGTGCGAGCACCGAGGGAACTTGCGAGGCCTGGAGGTAACGGGTCAGGACAGGCAGCAACAAAGTCCGTAAACAAGATCCGAGGTCAGGGGCAGGCGGCAAAACGGGCAAAGTCCATAGACAAAGTCCGGGGTCAGAGGCAGATCAGGCAAGGTCCAGGAGTATAATAGCAGGAGACGATACACGGAAAAGCAGACAAGATAACACACCTTTGCACGGTAGCTAGACAGGCTAGAGACTGAGGTTGCCTTTAAGTGCCTTTAAATACCCGCTGCAATGCAGCCATAGGCTGGTGAGACAGAGGGCGTGTATGTGCTGCCTCATAGATACAGAGACACACCCAGGCTAGCTTCAGCACTGATGCAAGTCTCCAGCAGGAAGGAAACTCTGGCATGGAACGTATGTAGCAGAGCTAAGCCAGCTGCAGCCCATGTTTGTCAGCAGGGTGGCAGGAGGAAAAAGAAGGAGTCCGGCGCCCGTGCCTGCGGTTAGGGGTAGCGGCGCCAGCAACGACTCCTGGCCTAACAACCCATTAGTGGCCGTCAATATGCCTTTTTAGAGTGGTAGCTAACAGACCATAGGCTAGACCACCTCCATTTTACAGCAGCCTAGTGAAAGCACTGCATGGGTCTCCCGTGCAGTAGAGAGCAGGGACTTATCTCTCACATGAGAGTCGGGCTCCTGTCTAATGGCCTAGATTTGCAGAAGCACTGATCCCGCCTGTTTAACCCATTACATGCTGCAGTAAATAGCAACATCTAAGTGGTTCAGATGGAGAGGACAGTTGTGGCATATAAGTGGTTTAGAGGGAGGGGACTCTCCCTGTTTTCCATCGGCATCCTGCGAATGAGATGACGGGGTGCTGATGTCTTTTTATGGCAGCCTGGGGCCTAATAAACACCCAGGCCTGCCTGCAATATATGCCCATTAGGCTGCGCCTCTATGGCGCCTGTCAGTATAGTACTGACAGTATAAAACATTGTATTACATAATCAGTATTGCTGTTTTTTGCTTATTCAACACCACGGAATAAAAAGTTAACAAAAAGTGTTATGTACCCCAAAATGATAACAATGAAATCTACAAGTCATGCCACAAAAATCAAGCCTTGCTTTACACAGCTCCATAGAATGAAAAAAAAAAGTTATGGGCCTTGGGAAGTGGCAATGCAAAAACGTTTTTATTGCACAAAAGTAGCAAACTGAAAAAAAATCCTATATGTATTTGGTATTGCTAAAGTTAGAATGTTATTTATACTGGAAAATGAATGCTGCAAAATTTCTAACATAAATACATCCCCCCTAAAAATAGTTAATTTAGTATAAGTTAATCAGTAATTTATTGCGAACAATAAATTCAAAATGGGCAAAATGGCTGAACAGGAGGGCTGATTTCTGCTTAGCTGGCGACACAAGACTTTCTATGGTGTCTGGTCACGACAGACATTGGGTAACCTGCAAAGTTGAATTACAAGTGGTCTTTGGCAAAAGAACGCTGAAAGAAATGTACTGGTGGTTACTTATGATGGTGAGATTTCCATACTGCTGTTATATAGAAGCACTAGGGGGCACTATCATAAGGAAATAACGCTGGGCTGTGTGTCAGCCTCATTAGCACGAACAAGTGGTGGGATAGCAGAAGTTGAACTGTAGGTTCAAGTTTTTGAGTTTCATACATAGCTTCCTTAACGTCACCCCACCATAAAAAGAATAGATCATTAATATTCATTTTGCAATACCTGATGTTACTTGAAAATATATTTAGAGATTTAAAATTCCACAAATCAGTTTGCATAAGGGTACTTTTACACTTGCGGCAGGACGGATCCGGCAGGCTATTCAGCCTGCCGCATCCGTCCTGCCGCAAGTGGCCGTGCACTGCCGTGCTGCCGCTCTGTCCCCATTGAAGGCTATCTCCGGCCGTGCAGTGCCGTGCCGTAGCTCCGCCCCCGTCCCATTATAGTCAATGGGGACCGAGCGGCAGCACGGCAGTGCACGACCACTTGCGGCAGGACGGATGCGGCAGGCTGAATAGCCTGCCGTATCCGTCCTGCCGCAAGTGTAAAAGTACCCTAACTTGGAGCAAAACAGGTGTCCATAGCTGTACCTCATATATGTTTCTAAAGATTTTTCTCAAATGTGAAGATGTGTAGTTGGGCAAGTTAAATAGTTGATCCCTGATATTATGGGATGTCCTGGGTGTGAAGGCATTATTTTATTTTTTTATTAATTTTAGGTAAGTTATAGAAATATGCTGTCTGTGGGTCTGATATAAAAATGATTTTTTTTTTTTTTTTTATTCATACATTTTTGTACCATGCTTGGTTAACTAAACCTGTTCATAAAGGATCGGTCAATAGTAAATGATTTTTGAGAGGATCCTTAGCGCTTTTATATCTTATTACCAATCAAGTAATACAGTACCACAACCTTTTTTAGCCATGTGGCTTACCAAATTGGTTTCACCCTTCAGTTTTTTCATTGCCAGGTTTTCCTTTTTGTGAGGTTGAAGCTCTTTACTTTTTTGACAGAAAATCTCCTTAGACTAGTGAATACAAAGAAATAATGATCCTTATGGTGGGTTGGGTGTAGAGGGAGGTTTTACTTGAATCTCACTTTACTGCTTCAGAGTATTTCATCGGGAGTAAATGTACCAATAGAGAAAAATGTATTTTAAAAGTTAAAGGGGTTGTCTGGGATTGGGGACATTTGTTTAAGTGGACTTCAGTCACCTAAATAGTCCAAACATGCGTGTCCTATCTTTATATTCCTTTTGTGATGTCCTGTTTTCAAATCTGAAAATTCTTTGCCGGAAGTGAAGATTTTCTCCAAGTAAGTGACGTACCGGCCCCTTTGTGGAAAGCGAAGCCTCTTCTACCGCTTCGCAAGGAGCCAGGTTTATGGATACATGATAGATTGTGTATTGCTTTACAAAAACAGAGGAATGATTTAACTTATAGGATACCAGCGCCGTACATGTACTGCGCTGATATCCGGGTCGGAAGTACCAGCGCTGTAGTACTACGACGCTGTGATCGGGCGGGTGCAGGAGCTGCGCCCACCCGATCAGCTGCAGTGGTCCGGCAGTCACAGAGAGGCGGAGCCCTGCTGTATGCGCTGGCAACGGTGAAAACACCGATGCCGGCGCATTAACCCTTGCACTGCCCGAGTTCGGGAAATGTTTTTTTACAGTATAAATCAATCTCTGAAGTTATTATGCAAAGTCTCGTGAGACTTCCCAAAGTAATATCTTCAGCTCATAAGAGCCAATACATTCTAATACTGTACATTCTAATACTGTATGAAGTTTCATGCAAATCAACAATGTTTCATCCGAAGTCGATTCGCTCATCCCTAATTACCACATAAAATGACACGCTTGGTAGTGAAGGGGTTAAAATTAACTTATTTGATTTTTTTCTGACCATGACATATTTTTTTTCGATCAGAATGCCGTCTTGCATTGTGCGTGGATGTAAGACCACTCAAAAAAATGGGACCGCTCCGTCATCCTCCATTCATTTCCTCGTGATATGGAAAGAATACGCCAATCGCTTGGTCAAACAGGACAGTACCATGATAATCTTGAAGATATGGTTCTAAAAGTCAAGTGTATGACTATCGGATGTGTTCATTTCATTTTTCAAACGGTGTGTAAACTCATCACAAAGACCATAGAAGATTAACACCAAATGCTTTTTCTACTATATTTCCATTTCAATCAATCCTCAGAATTCCAGGAACAGCCAAGTAGTAACCGGCAGACAGTAACACAATCTATGTCCCTTGCCACAAACACAATTGCTAACACTGGCTCAACTACTACAATGACAGTAACTAGGACCAACACAGTCACGACTACATCATCGCTTTCTTATTATTAATTTGTGGAACAAAATTTATCACGAAGAAGTATAACCTTTCCGTATACTGATTCCGGAAAACACTTGTCAGATGCCACCAAAAGAAGCCAGCCTCAGGACGAGGCACTACCAAAAAGAAAAATTATTAGACAAAGCCTATTTGATACTGCCACCACCAGTGAAACTAGTTTGTTCCCTGTAGGCACCACCACAATGTCTTCTGAACAATATGTTGGTCAATGTCATCAAGGAGAAAAACAGTTTACCAATGTAAACGTTGGTTGCCATTCTAGAGACACAATAAGTGAGCGTTCTCTATCAACTCAACCAATTTCCACACAAACGCCAAGCATCAGCTCAAGATCTACGTTACAAAGTCTAATACACTTCGAGCATGACTATTACTCCAGAACTGATGACATAGTTGGCACCTCTACTTTGTTTTCAACAGTTACCTCAGAAACAATGGGTTTACAAAATGAAAACAATCCTCAACCTAATTTACAAACCAGGTCTTTTGCCGTGAACACGGAGCATTACAAGTTTAAAAGAGACAAACAAATTCAAACATATTTTAAAAGAAAACATAGAGTACAGAAAATGTGCTTGAGGGTTCCCTCCATCATGACTTTTTTTGGAGTATAGTACCACCTGGAATACATCTTATATGCTTGTTCTCTATGGTTGATACAAGATGTTGCTTTATGTATTGTATTGTATGCTTTTTCCCATTCATTTGGAAGTATTTTGACTTCTAATTCTGTTTCCCATTTTGAATGTGAGTTTCGGTTGTTAAATTGTGTATCATTATTATACATTTCGTAGATTTCTTTTGTTGTGATTTTCTTATCTGTGTTGGGAGAAGATATTATATCTGAAAGTTTTGTTGGCCAGCTCATTTCCTGTGTGTTATTTTGGGAGAGAATCTTAGTGATTATAGAGTAGGCTTTTCCGTCTGCTTCAGTTAAACCAGAATGGGATTTCAGATTATAAAAGTATTTTATTCCTTTGTCGTCCATTATGTCCGCTGTGTATATTAATCCCCGTTTTGTCCAATTTTAAATATATTTTTTTTAGCAACTACATGTGAAAACTTATATCATACTAAATAGTAATGCAATAATTACTTAAGTGAGTAACGATGATTGTATACACCTAGGTGCATTGTATGCTATAAAAATTTTGAAAACCAAATAAAAATTATTTGCTAAGAAAACATAGAGTACAATGTGAAATCATTGGAAGCATTGACAACGAAATGGTTATGGAAGAAACAATATCTTTAGTGGACCCTGACAAATTATTGTGTGAATCGAGTACTGATTGTGAATATGAGGAAAATCAGTCCCCGCCTCAACGTCCTCATAAGAAAAAACTAAAATCTTCCAATCAATATCCAAAAGGTCCAACAAAAGTTTTGTCTTCATCAACTACACCCTTACCAAGGAATATGCCGACGGTGAAAGAAATGACACTTAACCCAAGAACAGCAACTGGCACAACAAGCTCTGAGTTCTTGAGAACGTCAACGCCTTTGAAAGCAAAACCACTGAGAAATGTATCCTCTAATGTCCAAGCTATAAATCTCACCGGTTATACCTCCAATTTTGAGGACAATGAACAGCTATCCACTATTTTTGAAGGCTTAAAAGAATTGTCAGCTATAATGAGTCCTGAGGTGGTTGAAGAACATAGAGTGTCAGACATAGAGGAAGAAACTGTTGAGCCAACAGCTACTACTATTGAGCAATCAGAGGACGAAACTTTCCACCCATCCGAATCTGAAACAGAGTTAGACGAAGGTTTTGTGGTCTATATCGACGAGGATACAGCCGGTGAAGAAGAATTTGAAGATCTGAAGCATGACTATATTAGCCATGCGAAGGAGGATAAATATCTAGTTTTCAATTGTTCTTTACATCTTCTGTTATCACTAGTACCTTGTCAATCAAGATCAAAGTGTAATTCCAAGCTAATATCATTTAAAAAACAAAAAGTTGGATACATGATCAGTGTAACGGTAAAATGTTCAAATGGTCATGTTATAAAAATATGGAAAAGCCAACCCAAACATGGACATAAGCCAATCGGAAATGTTCTGTTATCGGCAGCAGCGGTTCTAGTTTCAACAAAATAAAGCTTTTCCTAAACATCTTAAAAATGCAGGCTATCTGTAAGTCCAGCCACTATGACAATCAGAAACAATTAATTTTTCCAGCATTTGATTATTATTGGAAAAAAAGAACAGAAAGTCTTATCCGAAATTAAAGAATACTCAGTTTGCCTGGCAGGGGATGGACAATCCGATAGTCCTGGATTTTTCGCAAAGTACTGCACTTATTCCTTGATGGATTTTGTAACCTTAAAAATTGTAAGCTTCACAGTCACTTCATCTGTTGGTCTAGAAAAAGTCGGAATAAAGAACAATGTCGATTACCTTTTACAGCAGGGCATCGACATCCATTTAATTGCCACAGACTGGCATATGTCCGCTCCTGCTCCGTAAAGTATTAGAACGAAGTTTTAAGCGAATCCCTAGTTTAAATAAATGTTTTTTGTGTTATATAAAAATGGGTGTTGTCTTATTTTGTTGGATTATCTTTATCTATTCAAAGAAAATAAGCACAATTATGATTTTAAAAAGTTTTTTATTAACAACTTTTTTAATAACCTACTCAAGTAAATATTTTTTTAAATAAATAATATAAATAAAACCAACCACAAAAAAGTGGAATGAAGATATTAGCATTCGTAATAAATTGTACAACAATGAAAAAACATAGCGTTAGGGCAATAAAACTTGGCTTTGTTTTTGCATATTCCACAAGGGTAGACAAACAATGTAAAGTATAGATATTGATATGATCTAAGGTGGTTTACAGTGTCTATTATACACACTTATGTTTCAAATCCTTGATCATGCAACCCAAAAGTAGTAAAAAAAAACTAACGACCAGTGCAGATGACAAAACAGCTTTTTTTTTAAACAAAATAATAAATAACATAATTTTTTAAAAAAATGTAAAAATTATAATTATGAGCACCTTGGCCTCGGTTTTCAGAAAACCACAGAAATCCCGTATAATGTCCATGTGGGTCTATATTGGTACTCATTTGCCATGGCCAAGGAGACCGTCGTATACACTTGCTGTAAATTTTCGATAAGCCACAAGGCATAGGTTTCTATAAAAGAAAAAAATAATTGTTTTATAAAACGCATAATGATAGGTATACCGTAACTAATTTTCAGCTCACTAAAAGGTTTACAAATAATGAACATATAAAATCTTACACAGAAGAGACTGAATCAGAGCTAAACCCTGACATATTCATGAGCGTGAATAATTCAACTAGAATAACTGGAGCATTGTACCTTTTTACACTTCCTTTTGACCCCTTACCATGCAACAGACTTTGCATGGTAAGGGGTCAAAATCACGGAGGATTTTTATCAGTACAACAGTGAGACCTACTAATATACCTATGATATATCTCTAAGTGGAGCACTCCCGTAATAGAGAAAAAGCACATTCCATCGAGGCAGCCGGCGGGACCCCAACCACGTGACCCGCTGACGTTAACAGAGCACAGCAACAAACGCGCGGGCCGCGCGCAGCAACCACGAGGACGCCGAGATCCACCAACCCCTGCCACAAGGAGAATACAGCTCGCTCCTGCCACAAGAAGAACACAGTCCGCTATAGGAAAACCTCAGCAGACGGGTAAGTGTATCCTGAGCCGAAGACAGTGTGGGACGCCGCACCCAGGCCAGGACACCGTCTCTCCATTCCAACAATTAGTATCTCCTATAAAGACTGCCTATTTTTCTACAATTAGTAGCTACATAGAGATACTTTTTATCCACTAAAGAGGACTGTTATTATATTATTGGAGACTTTACCTACATTTTTTTACCTTTTTTAGCTACCTTTTTTTAGCTACTTTTTACCTTCTCTTAGCCATCTTTTTGATCTATACCTAAGCCACCAGGCCTTTCTACCTTCTTTAGAGACCACCACAATTATGTTTTAATACATCAACGTTACCTTCTTATTCACTTTGTGGAGCACCCTTACACCACTAGATACCTATCTGGTACCAGATTTAACACTAAAAGACTATCATTCACCCTTGATCAATCAGCCACCATTTAACCATCTCTCCATTTGTATACACAGATTTTAACCTTATATCACTTCTTTTCTCTATATCTCTATATTTTAATATGATAAATACAATACGTTTTCTGCTAAATCCTGAATATGAGTGTTGCCTGCTAATTTCTCCACTTTATATTATACCCATCTGACTGGGTGAGTCAGTTTCAGCAGATTTGCACCTCTACCATTCATATTGAACAGTTGAGCCGTCTACCTTTCTCTGTAAACAAATAACTATATATATTTATATCTACTTTCTGTCTTTTTAGCCAGCAAATTATCTATTTTTTTTAATCTACATTTCAATCAACCCATATATCCAACTAATGTCAATCGATTGATCTGCGTATTGATGAAACGTTATTTCTTTCAATCTAGAGTTTATTATACATATCTAATTATCTACTACATGTTTGTCTTTCTGTCTTTTTTTAGTAGTTATCCTAGTGAAATCTACTTTAGTGTAATAAATAGGTATGTTTTTTAGATTTTAAAAGTTACTTATATATATATATATATATATATTAGTGTACAGTTGGGGGATGGGGACTCATTTCTCATATAATCTTTGTTTAGATTCAGTTTTTTTTTTATATAGAACTTTATTTCCATCGAATTATCAACAATTGATATAATTATATTAGAGTTGTTTGCATTACTCTGTAGCAGAGCATAATTTAAGATCTTTTGAAACGTAATTTTTTCCTTGTTTTGATATAGTAAAAAAAATGTCTATTGCAATGATGACTGCAAATATAATAGACAACCAGTAAATATTATGTACCATTGTAAAAGGATGAAGCACCGCCTCGTCTCTCAGATCGCTCGCTGCCTCCCTTGCCTCTGTGTAAGGTAAACACTGAGCGCATGTTAGAAGGGAGGGACTGAGCGTGCAGGCGTAAAATCGGGCAAGTTTAGGGGCGTAACTAAGAAAGGGTAGGGATATGTGCGGCAGGAGGCAGAATATCAATGAGGGGGGCGGATGCACAGAGGAGTTGTTACTAATATGACGGACAGCTCAAATGACACGATGCTGCGCTGGGACCCACAAGACAGTGAAGCAGGAAGTTACCGCACACGTACACATACATGTAAAAAAATCAGTGGGGGACCATCGGAGCCCTGGAGAAGTGGTAAAAAGACATAAAATCATTATGGGGGGACCTTGAATCAGTTATATATGATAAGATAACATGTGTTTAAAAAAAAAAATTGACAAACCCTTTAAAGGGCCCATATTTTTCAAACCAGCATCTGGATCCAAATACTTTTTTTACCTGCATTTAATTTAAAATTTAGTATAGTTATTCAATCAAATCTCTCTGTATAGCGCCACCTGGAGTTTGTTCTTTTCCTAAAGAGCAGGCATGCTCAACCTGCGGCCCTTCAGCTGTTGTAAAACTACAACTCCCAGCATGCCTGAACAGCCTACAGCTATCAGCCTACAGCAGGGCATGTGGGAGTTGTAGTTTTACAACAGCTGGAGGGCCGCAGGTTGAGCATCCCTGCTGAAGGGGATCTTTGGGAATTATTAAAATTATTGCATATACCTAAATATTACTTTATTATTAACACATTCCAAATTAGCATTATTTATAATGGCTTGTTTTCTCTAGGGGAAAATCATCAAGGGAAATAAAACAGCCCCTGACCTATTACCACACACAAAACCCGTCCTAACTCACAGCTGGATGGGTTAGTTCAAAGCAGGGAGCTGAAATAGCGGTCTCAGCTCTCCTCTGTGCTCTGGCTGTCATGAATTATGATCCTGCACACAGCTGATAACATCTTCAGCTCTTTGTGTAGGAACAAACAAAATGAAAGTGTAGACAGGATGAACAAGAGGGCTGAGGGGCAGTGCACGTGCTGTGTTAGGACGGGTTTTGTGTGTGCTAATAGGGCAGTGGCCATTTTACTTATTGGAATGCAAATGTTTTTATAATAAAGTAATAGATAGGTAAATTCAGTAATTGTATTTTATTAATTCTCTGAGAACCTCTTTAATTCTCTGTCCACCTCAGTAACATCGCTGAGGTGGACGGACATGCGCAGTTCCATCCTTTTTCTGTCACCAGCTGCGATAGTTACAGCTGGAGAGCTGCAGCAGAAAGGACTCACCCATGTGTTGTGATAGAGAGAGATGCAGAATAGAGGACACATCCCCTGAGCTTTGATAGAGAAAGCTGCAGCAAAAAGTATATGCCTTCTGAGCTGTGGTAGGGAGAGAGATCTAGCAGAAAGGACATACTCTTTAAGAAAGGCCACACCCCCTGAGCTGCCAGACTGTAAAAAAAAAAAGCTAGCAGAGAAACAGGAGCAATGAATGGCGGAATCTCTGCTTCCATGTGCAGGACAGGGCTGGTTCTAGTTTAGTTAGAAAGAGATTGTAGTGTACTATACAATGTGTGATTTTCATTTTTTACATTAGCCATGAGCTAACCCCTTTATTTCTGGATATAACTTTTTAAAGTCGTAAAAAAGGTTAAATTTGTCATTGGTGTTTCTCTCATGTACTGAATTGTCTTATACAATACACTGAAATGTTGCTTTTTTCATTTTTGTTATTTGCTTGTTACTTGTATCTGACTGTTTTCCTTGTTACATTTTTTTGCTTTACCCCTTCTTCTACCTCTTTATACTCAGGGTGCATTCACACGACCGTATGTGTTTTGAGGTTCCCAAAATGTTGATCTGCAAAAAATTCGGATAACGTCTGTGTGACGTCTGTTGCAAATCTTTTTTTTTTTATAGACTCATTGTAACAATGTCTATCATTGTCTGCCAAACAGACACAGGAAAAGTTCTATCTTTTTTGCGGGACTGTGGAACGGACATACGGATACGGATAGCACACAGCCCCATTGAAATTAATAGGTCCGCATCCAATCCTTTAAAATTGGATGTGGACCAAAAATACGGTCATGTGAATGGGACCTTAGTGGAAGGGAGCTCTATGTGGAGATTTATTAAAGCTTTTGTAGTTTTTAAACCAAGGGTTACATTCTGTATGACAGGGCTTTTAACTGTAATATCCTTGTTTGTTGTATGGGGAGCAGATGAACCTGGTTGTGTTTTGGGGGGTTTCATGTTGTTAGTACTTGGGGGGTAATATCTCTCCTTGGGGAGAGAGCACCTTAGTTGCCTTGAGGAGACTTATAAGCCATACATGGTCCTCTGGAACTCTGGGAGGAAAGGGATGCAAATGAGCTCTTAACAAGCTCTGTCTCTAATGCCACCAGATGTAAGGCAGCTATCTATAAACAGGCCTTGAGGCATGACTTGGATAATAAATAAGCCAGCACCTCATTTGCAGACAGCTGTTTTGGGGTGACTGCCCCTCATCAGTGAAAAGTGGCTTAACCTGGCGAGAGGACTAGGTCAGGATTTGGGGGAGAGAGCCTTAGTCGGTACAATTCTTTGTTTTTAACAAGCATTAGTACTTTTGTGTTTTTGAATTATAAGAGTGAATACATATGATAACCAAGGGTAATATTTTTGCTTTTATTAAAGGGATTTTCTAGGTTCACTGGGCGCCATCTTCTTATAGTGGCTGTTCAGGATATTGTGGTTTTATCCCATTTATGTGAATAACAAAGTGGTAACAATGTCGGCTGGCTGGGCATCGAAAAGTAAACACCCACAGAGGCGAGGTAGAGGTGTCTACTTTATATTTGGATCATTTTGGGAATGCCATTTTATATTTTGGGGACGTTACAAGGCTTAGAAGTTTAGAAGCAAATCTTGGAATTTTTCAAAAAAGCTTCCAAAACCCACTTTTTAAGGACCAGCTTAGGTCTCAAGTCACTTTGGGAGTCTTACATAATAGAAACCACCCATAAATGACCCCATTTTAGAAACTACACCCCTGAAGGTATTCAAAACTGATTTTATAAACGTTGTTAACCCTTTAGGTGTTCCACAAGAATTCATGGAAAATGGAGATGAAATTTCAGAATTTCACTTTTTTTGGCAGATTTTCCATTTTAATAAAAATTTTTTACTCCAACAAAGTAAGGGTTAACAGCCAAACAAAACTCAATATTTATTGCCCTGATTCTGTAGTTTACAGAAACATCTGATATGTGGTCGTAAACCGCTGTATGGGCCCTTGGCAGGGCGCAGAAGGAAAGGAACGTCATATGGTTTTTGGAGGGCAGATTTCACTGGGATAATTATAAGCTGCCATATCACATTTGAAGACCCCCTGATGCACCCCTAGAGTAGAAACTCCAAAAAAGTGACCCCATTTTAGAAACTACACCCCTCAAGGTATTCAAAACTGATTTTACAAAGTTTATTAACACTTTAGGTGTTCCACAAGAATTAATGGAAAATGGAGATGAAATTTCAAAATGTTACTTTTTTGACAGATTTTCCATTTTAATCAATTTTTTCCAGTAACAAAGCAAGGGTTAACAGCCAAACAAAACTCTAAATTTATTACCCTGATTCTGTAGTTTACAGAAACACCCCATATGTGGTCGTAAACTGCTGTACGGTGTTCACATGAGGGGTTAGTTCATGTGATATTTTTATACAGCAGGTTCTTACAGACACAGCGATACCTAGTATGTATACTTTTTTTTATTTATTTAAGTTTTACACAATAACAGCATTTTTGAAACCAAAAAAAAAATAATGTTTTAGTGTCCTCATAGTCTGAGCCATAGTCTTTTTTATTTTATGGGCGATTGTCTTAGCTAGGGTATCATTTTTGCGGAATGAGATGCCTGGTTGGCAATATTTTGGGAGGCATATGACTTTTTGCTCGCTTGCTATTACACATTTTGTCATGTAAGGTAACAAAACATTGTTTTTTGCAGGATGAAGCGACGGTTAGATTGGTACTATTTTGGGGGGAATACTCCTTTTTGATCGCTTGGTGTTGCACTTTTAGTGATGTAAGGTGACAAAAAAAATTATATATATTTTTTTTACGGTGTTCACCTGAGGGGTCAGGGCATGTGGTACTTTTATACAGCAGGTAATTACGGACGTGGCAATACATAATATGCATACTTTTCTTTTTTCCCCTATATTTTAAATTTTACTTTATTTTGGGAAAAGGATGCTTTTTTTTTTTTTTACTTGAAACTTTTAATTTTTTGTAAAACTTTTATTTTAACTTTTTTTTACACTTTATTTTTTGTCCCACTGGGGGCCGGATCTCACAGGCTCTCCCGGAAGGCATCCGCGATGCCTAAGGAAGGCATCGGGCTGACTTCCCTGCCATCGTGTCCCCGTCACAGCAGCACAAGGACCCGATCGAAGCTCCGATCCTCGCATGGACATCGCATGTGCCGCGGTCAGCGCTGACCGCGGCACATCTAAGTTTAATGCGCCGTCATCGGTGTTTTCACCAAGGCTGGAGCATACAGCAGGGGTCCGGCTATCAGTGACTGCCGGACCTCTGCCGCGGATCGGGTGGGCGCAGCTCCTGCACCCGCCCAATCAGCGCGCCGTACATGTACGATGCTGGGCGTTAAGGGGTTAAGTGCCCATAATTCCAAGAGTTTCTTGGAGTTTGTCTACATTATTTTATCATATCTCCCTTAAATATCTAAGGTATTCCTAAACCCTTACTTCTTCCACGACTTATCATCTGGAGTGTCTACTACAATTAAATCGTCCCACAATGATCTCGAGCAGATCTTTTGATTGGCGTGAGCGCTGATGTAAAACAGACAGAATGCAGGCATGAAACACTGTAGACTTCAATGGAAGCCGATAAAAAATATACTGTATGTGCTTATTATTATACGCGTGTCAGCACATTTTAGGCTGTGGGATTTAGGTGTGCAATGAAAGGAGATAGATTTGTTCTACCAACTCATGCATTAGCGCTGCAATCCCAGGACTGATATAAAATAATGCTTTTTGTGTATTTTAGGAGACGGCATACATCTCTAGATCTACGGAAGGTGCTGATAAAAGTCTGCTTTTTTTCAATGTCGTGCACAAGAATGAAACTGAACATGCCCTGCAGGGTTCAGGCACTGCTCAAGCTTTGATCATCTTTAGTAATCTTAGATAATGTTTTTAATATTCTTTATTATTATTTTGTTTATTCCCTATTGCATATACATTTCGCTTTGTCTCATCATTAGTTTACAGGAATGTAACATACTGTATGCTGGATACTTTTAGGCTTTGGTTCCATTCTATCAGGTTTTCTTTTGCTCCAGGTAAGACGTCTTTATACAAACCTCTTTCATGCTTTTTACAAGTGGAAGTAGTTTGTTCCCTTGTTAACCCTTGCCAAACTATTATTAAAGGGGTTGCCACCATTGGAGGGGGGGGGGCTAGTTCCCATGTGAGAATTTTTCAATGCACCCGTTAGATAAGCAATCAGAAGGTCACATGTTAAAGTCGCTTAGGGAGGAGTTAAAGTAAGTGTTTAAAAAAAGTAAAAAAAAAATATTTAAATTTAAATAAAATAATAAAAATATAAAGATCATAGACCACCATGTCCCAAAATGCCCAAACTATTAATTTACAAATGTATTTATATTACAGCTGTCTGTATATGGATAACTGGCTTACGTTTTCCCGGTCACATCCTTAAAGCTTGTAAAAGAGCGGGATCTTGACATAGGGGCCACTTAATATGGTGGATTTGATAATCTCTGTAATGGGGACACCCCTTTGCTCGGTTTTCCTTCCTTTGAGGGATATCTGGCTTTCATTGTGTTGTAGACCCAATACTGGGGCTCCACATTTATTTTGCATATTCCTGTTTCCCAGGGAGCTTTGCACTTCGGATTGCTGCGTTGAGACTCTTAAATGAGGCTCCGCAGTGTTTTTTGCCGCTTTACACCTCCCAAAAAAATTACTAAAACGTGTTCAAAAAGTCATACACACAAAATAGTATCAATAAAAACTACAGATCGCCCCATTTGAATATTTTTTCCGGGTTCCCACTACATCATATGTAGAGTTAGGCGAATCGGGTTCGGATTGCTGTATCTGAACCCGATTCTTTAAAAAAACGTTGTTAAGAATATCGGCTCCGTCCTACTGTAAAATATATGGCCTCGGCGGAAGTCTTTCCATAGTTTCAGCAAATATCGGGAGACTTACTTCGTCTCGCTTCTATCACATGTCGCTTTGTTTATTCGCATAAATTACCGTTTTGAAATACAAAGCTGAACCCTGCTTCGTGCCTCTTTAGAAGCCGAGTTCAGCTTCATATTTTGATACAGTAATTTTTGCGACTAAACGTAAGTTTCCCGATATTTGGTGAAACTTCGGAAAGACCTCCAAGAAGCCAATACATTTTACAGTAGGACGGAGCTGATATTCATAACGTAGTATTTAAAAGAATCGGTTCCGGATACAGCAATCCGAACCTAATTGGCTCAACCCTAATCATATACAATATAAAATGGTGTCATTAGAATATAACTTGTCCTGCAAAAAAAAAAAACAATTCCTAGTACGGCTATTCGAACAGAAAAATAAAAAAGTTTGGGCCCGAAGAAGGAAGGGAGTAAAAAAAACTAAATGGAAAAATGGAAAATGGCTGCGCCATAGAGGGGTTGTTGTATACATTGGGAATGGACAGCGTCAATAATCGGGACATCTAGTAAATCTAACAGGTTAGGCTAATTTCACATCTGTGCTTTCCCTTTCCGCTACTGAGATCCGTCATAGGATTGGGGGAAAACGCTTCAGTTTTGTCCCCATTCATTGTCAATGGTGACAAAACTGAACGAAACAGAATGCTCCAGAATGCATTCCAACGCAAGCAGCATTTTTCTGTCCGCGATGTGGTACAGAACAAGACGATGGGGACAGATCCCTTTTCTCTGACACAATAGAAAACGGATCCGTCCCCCATTGACTTTCAGTGGAGTTCATGACGGATCCGTCTTGGCTATTTTAAAGATAATACAACCGGATCCGTTCATAACGGATGCAGACGGTTGTAATATCGTGACGGATCCAGCAAAAGCGCTAGTGTGAAAGTAGCCTTAATTAAAAATTATAAATGCACAGAATAGTCTCATTGCCATTATATCTGTGAATGTCTAGGAGAAGTCTGCCATCCAGTGGTCAGAAGAGGTATTGTAGGTAACATAGAAAATGGGAGTAATTTGGGAAGATAGTACTGGGAAAGATGAGCCTTTATGCACTGCTATAGCGTGAATGACATTAGTGTGGGCAAGAGTTGTAATATATTCTTTAAAAAAAAAATGTACTATTCATAATAAATGTATATAACTATAAAGTGATAACAATAGTGAAAACTAATTACACTTCCTACGGTTTATACTTGTCTTCCCTGCGACAGGAGACATTAGAAGCATCGGAATCGGAGAGCTGGGGGATCAATGACCCTTAAAAAAAACTGTACCTGCCGAACAAGAAAGGGGGGCTGTGGAGTCAGTAAAAACTAATTTCCAACTGTTTTTCCACATTTTCTGACATAAATGGCTCATGTATAATAATTGGTATTACTGTAATTAGGGTTTTAACACTAGCGTTTTTCTTTTCCGGTATTGAGTTCCGTCCTAGGGGCTCAATACGGGAAAAGAACTGATCAGTTTTCTCCTAATGCATTCTGAATGGAGAGCAATCCGTTCAGGATGCATCAGGATGTCTTCAGTTCAGTCACTGTACGGTTTTTGGACAGAGAAAATACCGCAGCATGCTACAGTTTTATCTCCGGCCAAAATTCCGACCAACACTTGCCGGAATGCCAGATCCGGCATTAATTTCCATTGAAATGTATTAGTGTCGGATTCAGCATTAAAATTACCGCATTGACGGATCCGGACTTCTGGTCTGCGCATGTGCAGACCTTTAAAAATGTGAAAATAATAAATACCGGATCCGTTTTTTCCGGATGACACCAGAAAAACGGATCGGGGATTGCAATGCATTTTTCAGACTGATCAGGATCCTGATCAGTCTAAAAACTACATACGTTTGCATACAGTTTGCCTGATCAGGCTGGCAGTTCAGGCGACGGAACTGTCTGCCGGAATCAAACAATGCAAATGTGAAAGTACCCCTAGGGTACTTTCACACTTTCGGCAGAGGATTACGGCAGGCAGTTCCGTCGCCGGAACTGCCCGCCGAATCCGTCTAACCACATGACAACTGAAAGCATTTGGAGACGAATCCGTCTTGTATTATTTTTTCAGTTTTAAGGGTCTGCGCATGCGCATACCGGAAGGAAGGATCCGTCCTTCAGGTATTTCTTAATGCCGGATCCGGTGTTCTGCCAGATCTCTATAGATTGCCGAAAGTCTATAGCGGAAGTCACGTGGTGCGCTGCGCAAGTGCACAAGCGCACTTCCACGAATCATCACTGTAGCCTCCATTGAAGTACTTTGCGCACCGTGCGTGAGCACAATTAAGGGTATAGAGACGTCTTAAAGTGACAGTCATCTCCAGTAAAATACAGCATCTACATTAATTTATACCCTCGCGGGCTCGCTTCGCTCGCCACGCATCGGGCTCGGCCTCGCTGCGCTCAGCATTTAGCAAAACTAACTCTATGCCGCCATTGATAGTAAAGAAGGAAATGGATGGTAAAGAAAGAGACTATCCATCTCATTCTTTAACATCCATTTCCTTCTTTACTATCAATGGCGGCATAGAGTTAGTTTTGCTAAATGCTGAGCGCAGCGAGGCCGAGCCCGATGCGTGGCAAGCGAAGCGAGCCCACGAGGATATAAATTAATGTAGATTAATGAGCGCTGGGGGGGGGGGGGGGCGGAGCTGTATTTTAATGGAGATGACTGTCACTTTAAGAAGTCTCTATACCCTTAAGTGTGCGCACGCGCGGTGCGCGAACTACTGCAATGGAGGCTGCAGAAATGATTCGCGGAAGTACACTTGTGCGCTTCCGCAGCGCACCACGTGACTTCCACTATAGACTTTCGGCAAACTATAGACTTTCGGCACAACACCGGCACTAATACATTCCTATGGAAATTAATGCCGTATCTGGCATTCTGGCATGTGTTCCGGCATTTTGGATGGAGATAAAACCGCAGCATGCTGCTGTATTTCCTCCGTCCAAAACGACTGACAGTGACTGAACTGAAGACATCCTGATGCATCCTGAACGGATTTCTAGCCATTCAGAATGCATTAGGATAAAACTGATCAGTTCTTTTCCGGTATTGAGCCCCGATGACGGAACTCAATGCCGGAAAACTTTGCCGCAAGTGTGAAAGTAGCCTTAGTAAAAACAAATTAAGTTAAATTTAAAGGGGTATTCCCATCTCAGACAATGGGGGCATATTACTAGGATACCGCCACCGCTGGGACCCGCACCTATATCGAGAGCGGAGTGGGGAGAGCTGTGGCTGGAGGACCCCAGATATTCCGGAGTCCGTCCACCACCAAGCGCTGCTCCACGCCTCTCCCATAGAAGTGGCGGCCTGCAGCGCTTTGCTGTCCTCTTGACGGAACTGAGCCTGGCACAAAATGTAAGTCAATGGGGACGGATCCGTTTTCTCGGACACAATATGTTACAATAGAAAACGGATCCGTCCTTCATTGACTTTCCATGGTGTTCAAGACGGATCCGTCTTGGCAATGTTACAGATAATACAAACGGATCTGTTCATGACGGATGCATGCCCAAAACGCGAGTGTGAAAGTAGCCTAACACGCCCTTTGTTTCACAAGACATTTAGCTAGAGAATTGATAGCAGCACACTGAGCATGCTCGACCTGACAAAGGCTCAGAACTTCAGGTCGAGGCCATGGTAATTTGTGAGGAAACACAGTGGGAAGCAGAGGAAGAAAACTACTTTTATAACTACTGAACGGTAAATATGTGAAATTTACATTATATTAGGTAATTATTGATGATGAATTAGTCTAAAACAGGGGTGCACAACCTGCGGCCCGGGGACCACATGCGGCCCTCCATACCATTCTGTGCGGCCCCCAAACATCTGGTAAAAGACATGTAGGTCTATATGTTATGGCTTCTTACATGTATCTTTCATGTATTTTCCTATTAGATGGGAGTCCTAGAACTGTAACTAGACATTTATAGTATATACTGTATGTTCAATATGCCAAAACTACAGTATTTCAGTTGGTAATACCCCTTTAAGTTTTATTTTCAGCCCTTGGAATTGGTTCAGGCTGACAATGTGGCCCCCAGCCAGAAAAGGTTGTGCACCCCTGGTCTAAAACATAAGTTATATTTATGGGAACCAGAATACCCCTTTAAGGCTACATTCACACGACCGTATTTTTCATTCCGAATCCGATCCGCATCCGTTTCCGTTTTTTGCGGAATAGATACGGTCCCATTCATCTCTATGGCCTTTTAAAATTTTCGGACAACTTTCCGTAAGTTGTCCGCATCCGTGTGTCCGCATATTTCATCCACAAAAATATGAAGCATGTCCTATAATTGTCTGCAAAAATCGGTCCGCAGCCCCATAGAAGTCAATGGATCCACAAAAAACGGATAACATACGGAAAGGTTTCCGTTTTTTTTTTTTTTCCTCCCTCCAGTTCAGTATTTTGCGGATCCGCAAAAAATGGAAGACATACGGAAGCCTTCTTCCGCAAAATGCGGACATACGGCTTCCGTTTTTTGTGTCCGTAAAATACGGATGAAAAAAATACGGTCGTGTGAATGTAGCCTTACTGTAGTAAAATAGTGACAAGTTTTTCGTCAGCATCGTGCAAATAATCAAGTTACCTACATACAACATATAACACATTTTATTGGAATACAATTTCTGAACAAAAAGAATTTCCAACTATGCAACTCACTGTGCGAAAAAAAAGGTAGTTTTTTTGTAAACTGAAATGTAGTAAGCAAAATTTATGCAGAAAAGTAATATATTTCTTTAATAAACTTATGTAGAACATTTAGGACCAATAGCAAAAAAACAGAACAAACCACTGTCCCGCACCTAAAGGGGTTCTCCAGGAATTTAGAAAGCGAAAATACTTAAATATTACTTTATCATAAATATATTCCCAAATACCTTTCATCAGTTATAATGGCTTGTTTTGTCTGGGGAGCAATGATCAGGAGAAACAAAATGGCCGCTGTCCTATTAGTACAGACAAAACCTGTTCTAATCACACACAGGACAAGTTACTTCACAACACTGAGGTAAAGAGCTGCCTCATCCTCTTCTCTGCTCGCCAGGGATTATGATCCTGAATACAGATGATAAGATCTTCAGCTGAATCTCTTTAGGAATGGAGTTCATGAGAAGACATGAAGTACAGAGAGGATGGACAGGACAGACTGTGGTAATGGAGACTGCATACAAGTGCTTCGGCTCATTAGTCATATCCCCACCTCCTCTCTGTACTTCATGTCTCCTCATGGACTCCATTCCTACAGAGATTCAGCAGAACATCTTATCAGCTATATTCAGGATCATCCCTGATAATCCCTGATAAGGGGAGCAGAGCGGAGGATGAGGCAGCTCCTTACCATAATGTCTTGAAGTAACTTGTCCTCCTGTGTGATAAGGACAGGTTCTGTGTGACCTAATAGGACAGCGGCCATTTTATGTCCCCTGATGATTGCTCCCCGGACAATACGAGCCATTATAACTAAGGAAAGGTATTTGGGAATAAATTTATAATAAAGTAATATTTAAGTATTTTTATTGTCTTATTTCCAGGAGAACCCCTTTAATATTTGTGGGTGACCTCAGAACTGATCGAAGTATCACTGTTAGAACATAAAATATATTTATGTGATAAAAAATTTCAAAGGTTTGCTTAAAGGGAACCTGTCACTGGGATTTTGGGTACAGAGCTGAGGACATGGGTTGCTAGATGGCCGCTAGGTTATCCACAATATCCAGTCCCCATAGGTCTATGTGCTTTTATTGTGTAAAAAAACTGATTTGATACATATGCAAATTAACCTGAGTTGAGTCCTGTCCATGACTCATCTCAGGGACAGGACTCATCTCAGGTTCATTTGCATATGTATCAAATCTGGTTTTTTTACACAATAAAAGCACACAGAGCTATGGGGACTGGATATTGCGGATGTGTTAGCGGCCATCTAGCAGACCATGTCCTCAGCTCTGTACCCAAAATCCCGGTGACAGGTTCCCTGTAAAGGCTATGTACACCTTCTGGGAAAATTATTTTTTAATGATTGCAGTTTACTCATTTTGGGCACAAAAAAATCATTTTTTTAATTGGTCTTTATTAAAAATATTCAGTTTATCTAGCTGTGTGAATCATACTTGCACTTTTGCTTTATGCCGGTCATCTGATAACCCTTTTCTCTAAATTACTAAGCGGCCATAAACACTTATTTAACCTCTTAACAGTCACGTTAAAATTGGAAAAACCCTCCCATAAATGTCACCTTTTTTTTATTATAGAATTTTAATGTGTGTCTGTAGGAAATCTTGTTGGCGCACAACTCAGGGGACGCTATTGCATTTTTAACCCCTTAGTGACAATTAATTTTAGCCTTAAGGACCAATAATATTTTCCCCCTTTGTGTTTTAGCAGTCATAACTCTTTAATTTTCTTCTAAATTTTTTATTTTATTTTGCGGGATTAGTTGTTGGTTTTTTTAGGAACCATTTTGGGTTATATATAGTGTATTAAATAACTTTTATAATTTTTTTTTTATGGGGAAAGATAAAAAAGAGAAATTTTTATATTATTTTGTGGAATTTATTTGGGGTGTTCATTGTGTGGTAAAACTAACATAATTTTATTTTCTTGGTCCGTACAATGATGATAATGTCACATTTCTATATATATATTTATTTTTTTTTTCTTTCCTCCTGCAGCTGCTCCCTCTCCTCCTCCAGACTGAAGGGGAGGGGGACGTCTGCTTTATCTGCTCATATCTCTGGTTTGGCACCAGCTCGAGATATTCCAAGCTTTCATACAATACCAGAATGACAGCAATATCTTAAGTACATAGAAAGATATCACTGTTAGAAATTGGAATGCAGTGAATGCAGCTGAAAGTGAAATTAAAAGCAGGTTTACCCGCAAATGTTTTTGACTCGATTTCTAACAGTGATATCTGATCTGTTGTTTGTACAAATGCTGTCATTTTGGTCTTGTATGAAAACCAGCTGTGAAACAAGACCAGTTCTATGCTTCTAGCTGATAGCATCTAAAGCAGCCCTCCCCCCTTCCACTTCTGCAGGGATTTTTTGAGGCGGGGACTTGTCTTTTGCCTCGTGAGTGGTTTTCCTCTCCCTGGTCGCGAGCCGAGCACTATGAGGAAAACCACTCCCCAGGCAAAAGACAAGTCCCCGCTTCATACAAGAAATCCCTGCATGTGAAAACAAATGGGGACCGGAGCGCATGAATGGGGGGTTATTTTGAAAAATAAATATGTTAACTGGACGTCAGTGGGGGCCGCCCAGGAAGGTAGTGTAAGTATTTCACTACCTAAATCTTAGTGAAAGGTCCTCTTTAACCACTTTTCAGACAGCCGAAGTTGGGCTTGGGCAGAACAGTTAGGTGGTTAAGCCACATTCCTATCAGTAAAATAAGGACTGAGCTATAATGAGTGTTTAAAAGGTCAAAAAAAACGTCAGATTAGCTGTCTGACAGAGTAGAGAGAAAATTCAAATCCTGCCACTGGAGCATCTCAGCCATGTACAGAGAAAATGACTCCATATTTTTAATAAAGACCAATTGAAAAAGTGATATTTACCTCATAATGAGTACAATGCAATAATAAAAAAATGTTTTAGTGTTTTTATTTTTGGGAAAGGGCGGTGATTTGAATTTTTATATATTTTTTTAATTTTAAAAAACTTTATTTTTTACACATTTTTGTAGTTCCTATAGGGGACTATAACAAGCAATCATTAGATTGCTACTCTCATAGACCCAAATGCATTAGCCCTGGAGTCTATTAGAAATGTACAAGTTTGCTATGGAGCCCGGACACAGAAAGGGGCTCCAGAAGAAACACTATGCAGCAGCCTACTGTCATTCTCTATGACTGGGCTGCGGCATACAAGCTCCGGCTCCTCCAATCGCCACATGAGTGAGCTGGAGCATACCCGGAAGAGCGCGCTTTCAGTAATAAACACACTCAGATGCCGTGGTTAGGTTTCACTATGGCATCTGAAGTGTTAAATGTCCGCGACAAGCATTATCGACGGTCACGGACATGAGCTGCGGGGGTCTGCTGTATAAAACATAAGGCTCCCCGCAGCTATGGCGCCCGCTCCACTCAAGAGTGGGCACCATCTTTAAAGACACAGCCAGCGCTGTACCAGTATGGCGCTGGTCGGGAAGTAGTTAAAGGGGTTCTCCAGGATTCCTATATTGATGACTGATCCTCAGGATAGGTCATTGATATGTGATTAGTGGGGGTCTGACACCTGGCAACCCGATCAGCGGTTTGAACAGGCTATGGCAGTCTGGCAAGCACTGCGGCTACTTCCTAGGCCAGTGACGTCACGTTAATGGGTCACATGACCTAGGCGCAGCTCAGTCTCATTCTAGTGAATGAGCTGCAATACCGAGCGTGGCTGGAGGCTGCAGTGTTCACTGGAGTGCTATGGGCTCTTCTGATCAGTTGAGTCGGACCCCCACCAATCAGATATCGATGACCTATCCTGAGGAAAAGTCATCGATATAGGGGTCCTATATTAATCTGGGAAAATGGACGCTGAGCTCGGATTGGTTGCTTTGGGCAATGAGAAATGATGTCATGTCTGTTACCATGGGGATTTATGGAGAAGGAACTGGTAGAAAGGAAAACTGGCTTAGTTGCCCATAGCAACCAATCAGATTTAAGCTTTCATTTTCCATACCTCCTTTGGAAAATAAAAGCTCGAAGCTGATTGGTTGCTATGGGCAACTAAGCCAGTTTTCCTTTTCACCAATTTTGATAAACCCCCCCTCAGTTCTTTGCCAAAACTAGCTCAACTAGTAAAAAAAAAATCATAAAATGATTAGCAGTAATTAAAATGGCTTTATTATTAAAAAGAAACAATTAAATTCACAACTGAGTGACATTACCGCCATTTTTCACACAGCTAACCCTACCACCTGTCAGTACCGCACCATAAATCACGTGTCACTCTTTCGCCCTATCATAACCTGTCCCGGGAGTCAGGTGACCTCAACTCCCCCGCGCAGTCAGCTCCCTATCAGTGTATGACGTCATTCGTGTCTTATTTTATTCTTTTTCTTCCCGCCATTTCTACAGCTCCAGCTGTGACGTCTCCCTGGAGCCCGCAGTCACGTCAGTGATCACATGTCAGCGCTCCAACCTATCTCAAGGATCGCTGAAAGTCATGTGACTTGCAACCGCTTCCCCGCGCACCCTCCCTCCTGTCAGAGGGCTCAGGATGGCGGCGGAGGCGGCTGCTGCTCCCGGTGCCGTCCTCCTCTTCCTCCTCTCCCTGTCTCCACGGCCCTCGTCTGCCTGGCTACTCGGTCTCCGCCCGGAAGACACGGTGGGCGGTCGGGTGTCCCTTGAGGGAGGCACCCTGAGGGCGGCCGAGGGGACCCGCTTCACCCTGCGCCTTTACTTTCAGCCCCCGCTGTCGGCCCAGCAGCAACAGCTGCCTCCTCAGCAGCCGAACCCCGCCGGTAACGGCTCCAGCCCCCCGCCCAAAGTGGTGTTCATCCAAGAGCCCCGGGCAGGAGGGGACCCGTGCCTGGACGAGGGGGCCTGGGCGTCGGACGTGGAGGTGCTCGGCCCTCTGCAGCCCTCCCCTCACGGAGGTTCGGCCCTGGTGGAAGTCAGAGTCCGGGAGCTGCGGAAAGGGGAGCGGGGCAAGCTCTTCTCCCTGTGCGCGTTTGACGGGCGGCACTGGGAGCACCACGGAGGCGAGCACTTCGTGCTGGAGGTCCGGGAGGCCACCGAGGCGACGCCGGCCTGGCTGCGGGCGCTGGTGGCGCTGCTGCTGCTCGCCATGTCCGCGCTCCTCAGCGGCCTCCGCCTCAGCTTGCTCTCCCTGGACCCGGTGGAGCTGCGGGTGCTGCAGAACAGCGGTTCCCCCGCCGAGAAGGAGCACGCCTGGAGGGTGCAGACGGTGCGGGCCCGGGGCTCCTACCTGCTGTGTACCCTGCTGCTGGGCAACGCTCTGGCCAACGCCTCCCTGGCGGGCTGGCTGTGCTCGTCCCTCCCCGCGGAGCCCTGGCTGGCCGTGCTGCTGTGCACCGCCTGCGTCTTCCTGTGCGGGGAGGTGGCGCCCTACTCGGTGTGCTCCCGGCACGGCCTGGCCATCGCCTCCCGCACCCTGTGCCTCACCCGTCTGCTGATGGCTGTCACCTTCCCGGTGTCCTACCCTCTGAGCCGCCTGCTGGACTGGGCCCTGCGCCAGGAGATCAGCACCTTCTACACCCGGGAGAAGCTGCTGGAGATGCTGCGGGCGGCCGATCCCTACAACGACCTGGTGAAGGAGGAGCTGAACATCATCCAGGGCGCCCTGGAGCTCCGCACCAAGGTGGTGGAGGACGTGCTCACCCCGCTGGGGGACTGCTTCATGCTGCGCTCCGGCGCCGTGCTCGACTTCAGCACCGTGTCCGAGATCCTGCGCAGCGGCTACACCCGCATCCCGGTCTACGAGGGCGACGACCGGGCCAACATCGTGGACATACTGTTTGTCAAGGACCTGGCCTTCGTGGACCCGGACGACTGCACCCCGCTGCAGACGGTCACCCGCTTCTACCACCGCCCGCTGCACTGCGTCTTCAATGACACCCGGCTGGACGCGGTGCTGGAGGAGTTCAAGAAGGGTGAGGGCTGCGGGCAGAGCCGCACACAGATCCCGCACAGCGCCTGCCCTCCCCGGGGAGTCCTGTCTAATGTCAGCATGGAGCATGCAGGCCTGTATCCTGTGCCGTCATCAGCATCCTCTGCATCCGTCATCAGCATCCTCCGCATCCGTCATCAGCATCCCCCGCACCTGCATCCGTCATCGCCATCATCAGCATCCCCCGCACCTGCATCCGTCATCAGCATCCCCTGCATCCGTCATCAGCATCCCCCGCACCTGCATCCGTCATCAGCATGCCCCCCACATGCATCCATTATCAGCATCCCCCGCACCTGCATCCATTATCAGCATCACCTGCATCCATCATCAGCATCCTCCACACCTGCATCCATCATCAGCATCCTCTGCACCTGCATCCATTATCAGCATCCTCTGCACCTGCATCCATCATCAGCATCCTCTGCACCTGCATCCATCATCAGCATCCTCTGCACCTGCATCCATCATCAGCATCCTCCGCACCTGCATCCATCATCAGCATCCTCCGCACCTGCATCCATCATCAGCATCCTCCGCACCTGCATCCGTCATCGGCATCCCCTGCATCCATCAGCAGCATCCCCTGCATCCATCAGCAGCATCCTCCGCACCTGCATTCCCAGCACCTGCATCCATATTCAACATCCATCATCTGCATCCGTCATCAGCATCCCCCGCACCTGCATCCATCATGTAGCATCCCCCGCACCTGCATCCATCATCAGCATCCCCGCACCTGCATCTATCATCAGCATCCCCCACCCTGCATCTATCATCAGCATCCCCCACACCTGCATCCATCATCAGCATCCCCCACACCTGCATCCGTCATCAGCATGCCCCGCACCTGCATCCATCATCTAGCATCCCCCCGCACCTGCATCTAGCATCCCTTGCACCTGCATCCATCATCAGCATCCCCCGCACCCGCGTCCATGATGTAGCATCCTCCGCACCTGCATCTATCAACAGCATCTCCTGCATCCATCAACAGCATCTCCCGCACCTGCATCCGTCATGTAGCATCCCCCGCACCTGCATCTGTCATGTAGCATCCCCTGCACCTGCATCCGTCATGTGGCATCGCCCACACCTGTATCCATCATCGGCATCACCTGCATCCGTCATGTGGCATCCCCCGCACCTGCATCCGTCATGTAGCGTCACCTGCATCCATCATCAGCATCCCTCGCACCTGCGTCCAGCATCAGCATCCCCCGCACCTGCATCTGTCATGTAGCATCCCCCTGCACCTGCGTCCGTCATCGGCATTCCCATGACATCGGCCTGCGTCTCTCTGCTGTAAATCAGATGTATATTCTCCAGCCTACATTATATACCTGGTATCCCTCATCCCCAGGCTGTATCCTCCTCTACAGTCATCTACATGGTATCCACAGCCTATATCCTCCTCACTAATCGTATAGCATCCTACGTATTACATCATATAATTAGTATCCTCCCTCACTAGTCATCTACATCGCTCTACAGTCCTCGGCATCCCCAGCTCCTACATATTACATTATATAACTAGTATCCCCCCAGCCTGTATCCTCCTCATTACTTTCCCCTGTATCCGTATTAACCAGCTCAGTGCTCATCCCTCGTACGCCGATCCCCGTCTCCTCCTCCATTATCCCCGGAGCTCGTCCTGTACTTTTATTATCGGACACTTTTGGGATGTATTACTCGGATCCTGCTACATGATATTCTGTATCTGACATCTTTGTAAATCGGCTCATCTCCCGTTTGCAGTTATTTCCGCTCACGTCTCGTATATCGCAGTCCTGCATTTCTCACCATCACTCACACTACATTATGGCCCTACTGTACCATGCAAAAATAGTGATTTCACAGCTGTACAGTAAATGTAATTCTGACAACCCGTATGACCGCCCTTCACATGTCATCGCGTCTGCGGTGCTGACGTACTTGTAGAAGTATCAATGGCCAGTATCTCCTTCACGACCTCCGCATCGTCCATGCCGGCATCTCCTGTTCGTAGGCTCATCCTATACGTGATGATGATTTGATTAGTTCCATTCTGGATCATAAAAGGAACACGTCATCCGTTTTGTCCGCCTCTCTATTACGATGTATTATCATCTTAGTTTAGTATATTTCCATTACCCATGCTGGAAGTTCTAGCCGAGCATCACCGTGCTACCATCGCTAGCCTGTATCATCTTCCCCAATCCGAGGCTCTGCTTGTTCTATCTCACTGGTCATGGTTGGTTTAGGACATTTTTGAATACCCTAGTAGTGTATCTTGAGTTAATAAAGGCTAGCCCCTCATTCACTTCTTTCTTAAACAGGCTGAAGCAGAGAAATACAGTAGTGCGGCCATAAATCTGCCTAGTTGCGCCTGAGCGGGCAGCATGACGTAGCGGGCAGGTTCCCATTGAATGTGCGATGCTTTATTTTCACTGAGGTGGCGCTGCAGGGAAATTGGATACCTGTTGTTGATCACTGAGGGTCCCAAAACAGTGATCATTTTATTTTCGAGGAACCGTCTACCAAAAGAGTTTATCCAAAGCAGACCATCAAAATACAGTATACAGAGATGTGGTGGCAGAGTAAATCTAAAGGGGTTAGCCCATCTGGGGCATTGATGGCATGTCGCTAGGATATGCTGTCAGTGCCAGAGAGGTCCGGGTCCCACCTCAGGGAAGGGGGGCCCTGAAGTGAAGGAGAGTACGCAGTGTGCTCGCAATTCATCACTGAGCTTTCCAAAAAAATCGCGATCATCTACGCTCAGCTGTTTTCAGAAGGCCCATAGTATTGAATGGAGAACTCACCGTGCAAGTGCGGCCACCTCACCACCGCTTGTTGGCCAGCACTTTCGTAACTCCGATAGCAGTGAACAGAGGGTGGCCACATGTGCGGCTGCTCTCTGTTAACTTTGGGGGGCGGGGGGGACTGTTCTGGAGATAGGTGGGACCACCACCTGACATTGATTGAATTTCTTAGCGATATGCCATCAATGTCCCAGATGGACCAACCCCTTAACGCATAATGCCGTACATGTATGGTATTATGCGCCTGCAATAGTATGGAGGGGGCTGCTGCAGTGAGCCTGCTCCATATGCGGCGGGTGCTGGCTGTGTCATAGAGCACCCGGCCGCAATGACTGGGAAAGGCGATAGTCATTTAACCCTTCAGATGTGCGATGAACGCTGATTGTGGCAATTGTGGAGTTGGGCAGAGGGATGCGGCTGCCTCTGTCTTCTGATCAGAGCCCCAGCAGTGAAATTGTGAGGCTCCAGTCCGTTACCATGGCAGCCTGGACGCTGCTGAAGCCTTCCAGACCTGCCACGATAAGTTCGCTGCTGCTCTGTGCATGAGGCACAGCATAGCAGGGATAGTGTGAAAATCGTATTCACCCTAATAGATCTCTATTAGGGTGAATATGACAAGGGATCACAAGAGCCCATGTTCTAGCCCCCAAGGGGGCTAATAGTTAATAAATAAAAAGTTTAGATAAAATAAAAACACCAAATTATTAAAAGTTTAAATCACCCCCCCATTCCAAATTTTACAAATAAACAATAAAAAAAAAAATAAACAAATTGAGAACTGTTGCCGTGTCCGAAAAATATTTGAACTATTAAAATATTTTTTTTTTCAATTTCCTGTGCGGTGAATACAGTAACAAAAGAAAAATGTGATTTGGCATTTTTTAGTCATCTTGTACCCCCCCCCCTCCCCTCCCCAAATAAAAAATAAAATTTGAATCAAAAAGTCTTACATACCACAAAAATGGTACCAATAAAAATTACACTTCGTTACACAAAAACCAAGCCCTCATACAGCTCTGTAGACCGAAATATTAATAAATTATGTCTGAATGTGGCGATGCAAAGAAAATTAAGATTTTTTTAAAAGTTTATTTTTTAAGTAATTAAACAAAATGTGTGGTACCTTGGAACCGAAACAGAGTTCGGGAAATGTTTTTTTACAGTACAAACTAATTTATGAAGTTATTACCCAAACATTCTAATACCGTACAGAACATTCGCTCCGTACAGTATTGGACCAAAGTTTTATGCGAAGTCGATTCACTCATCCCTAGTCACCTATGGTCATGTAAAAAAAAAGTTAAAAATGTTTTTAAATGTAAAAATTCAAATCGCTCCCTTTTCCTATACTTATAAAACAACAGAAAAATAAAGATCATAGTCATTGCCGCCTCCTAAAACACCCAAGCTATAAAAGCATAATGGTATATATCACATATGGTGAACGTCATAATGGAAAAAGAAATTAAAATGGCTAAGTCATACACTCTGTAAGATGGTATCAACAAAATTGAGCCCCCACACAGCTCCATAGACGTAACTATAAAAAAAAAGCTATGGGGGTCAGAATATGGCAATGAAAAGAAAACCTATATAAATGTGGTATCAGGCAACGGCGCTCCTGTGTGTGCCACGGCCTTCTCCGTGCTCAGCAAGCACAGCGCCGTACATTGTGCTTGGCATTCACCTGAATGGGGCCGAGCTGCTCTTAGGCCACATGGACGTGACATCACCGGCCTAGGCAGAGAGAGGGCTGCGGTGCTCACAGGAGTGCCGCTTCCTTCTCAAACCTCGGATCGGCGGGGATCCTAAGAGTCGGACCTCCACCGATCAGATACCGATGACCTATCCTCATAATTAAAATCTCGGAAAACCCCTTTAGGTGATGTGTCAGAAGATGCATAACAATGCTAATTCTACAAATTCTTAGAGAATAATATGCAAATACGATAACGGCAGCAGCATCCGACCTCTGAATTTCTTCTTTATTTAAGCCAAAACATATACATAGAGATACAAGCAATGTTTCAATAAAATCAATGAAATATTTTCCCCACTGTGGTCGAATGCTGTACGAGCAGACTCTCATTAACTAATTAGGACCATTTAGTCCGTCTGCATTGTCAATGGCCACGTGGCACCCGCGATCCGGCATGACCATTAACAATGCAGACCGACTAAACAGTACGCTCATAATTAAGGTCCATTCACACGTCCGTGGTGTATTGCGGATCCGCAATACACCCGGCCGGCACCCCCATAGAACAGCCTATTCTTGTCCGCAATTGCAGACAAGAATAGGGCATGTTCTATTTTTTTCCGGAGCTGCGAACTGGAAGTTCAGGGGCGCGCTCCGGAAATGCGGATGCAGGCAGCACACTGTGTTCTGTCCACATCCATTCCTGCCCCATGGAGAATGAATTGGCCCGCACCCGTTCCGGAACGGGTGCGGGCACATTTACGGACGTGTGAATGGACCCTTAATCGAAGCCTGCCGCAGCTCATATGTCCGTGCCGTAGGGTTGTACCTTAAAGGTGTTGTGCAAGAATGGGAGAGGTCATGTCAAACCCCCCCATTCTGTGGGACCTGCAAAGGGAAGCTTAGTTACCTACTTCCCGGCTCCCCGCTCCTTCTCCAGGCCTGCGATGCTCCTGTGCGGTCCAGCAATGTCAACATCCGGTTTGACATCGGCGCAGCCAATCACAGGTCACAGCAATGTCGGGCTCCCCTTGCGTCATGACAAATGGTTGTGAGGGGAGCCTGACACCACCCTGGCTTATGATTGGCGGCGGTGATGTCAGACTGGACGTTGACATGGCTGGAGCCCAGAGGAGCATTGCAGGCCGGGAGATGGGTTTGACAGAGCCGGAAAGCAGGTATGTAAGCTTACCTTTGCAGGTCCTGCAGAATGGGGGGGGGGGGGGGGTTTACAAAAACCCTCAGTTTTTTTTGAACAACCCCTTTAATGAAATGTCTGCACAGCCCAACATCTGATGTCAGCTATGAGCCTTGCAGCCCCCATTTAATGTTTAAGACCACGTTCACATCTCTGCAGCTCACCACCGGATCCCTATTGACTATAATGGGATCCGACCGACTGCTTTCCGACATAAATGCTGGGTTTTAGTCCCATAAAAACTATTACATGCAGCAGTTTCTGGTCCAGCCGACGGTCGGCATTTGTGTTGGATCAGGTAGCCGGACCCTCCTGCCGCAAATACAAACGCAGCCTAAGGCTACATGCACACAAACGTATTTGTTTCCTTGTCCGTTCCGGGTTTATTTGCGGATGGGATGCGGATCCATTCATTTCAATGGTTCCGCAAAAAATGCTGACTGGACACCGTGTGCTGTCCGCATCCGTATGTCCGCTCCGTAGCCCCACAAAAAAAATAGAGCATGTCCTATTCTTGTCTGTTTTTCGGACAAGGATAGGCATTACTACAATAGATCCGCAAAAAAACAGGTGCCATACGGACGTCACCTGTTTTTTTTTTGCGGACCCCAAAACACATACGTTCGTGTGCATGCAGCCTAAGATGCTCTCTGTGGATGTAAAGTACCAGACACAAGCGTAGATTCTTAAAAACTTTCACCAAGACACAAATCGGTGTTCAATACACCGTCCACTCAGATGCATTGGCAGATTGATTTGCCAGGTCATATTACATTTTCATATCATGGCCCTTACAAACTGCATCCCTGCACACAGTACACAGGCCTCATGCATGCAGGTGTATTACGGATCCATACAACCGCACGCTATTTTCAGCATCCAGAGTAACAGACCCCAATAACGGGAATGGGTCGGTTAAGTTTCTCCAGTATCATTTTAAAAAAAACACACATTAATGGGTCATTTATTAAACAGAAATACACCTAAATTAGGCGTATTTCTGGCGCAGATTGCGGAGCAAAAGTCCTTTGTGACGCAATCTGCGACTTCTTCCCCCCGCTCACGGCAGGTCTAAAAGCAGGCAGGGAAGGGTACAGGCTGGCAAGCTGTTTTAGGGTACTTTCACACTTGCGGTAGAGTATTCCGGCGATCTGCATGCAAACGGAAAGCATTTGAAGACGGATCCGGCTACGGATCCGTCTTACAAATGCATTGCAAGAACGGATCCATCTCTCCGCTTGTCATGCGGAGAGACGGATCAGTTTTATTTATTTTTCCACATTTTTACCGTTCTGCGCGTGCGCAGACTGGAAGGACGGATCCGGCATTGCGCTATTTTGAATTCCGGATCCGGCACTAATACATTCCAATGGCAATTCCGGCAAGTGTTTTTGCTGCGGTATTTTCGCAGTCGAAAAAACGTACAGTGACTGAACTGAAGACGTCCTGATGCATCCTGAACGGATTTCTCTCCATTCAGAATGCATTGGGATAAAACTGATCAGTTCCGATATAGAGCCCCGAGGACGGAACTCAGTGACGGAAAAGAATAACACTAGTGTGAAAGTAGCCATAGACGTAGAAAATGGTCTAAATGGAAGACAGCAAGGAAGCAGGTTTACATTTGGAAGCGGTTCTGGATGCGCAGAAGTTATGTAGAGGCCCGAACCGCCAGCGCAGGGGCTTATTAGGACCATCATCTAAAAGACTGGTCTTAGGAAATGTTACCCATAAAGTTTCTAGCCACAAGTGTGTACAGAGCTTTACTTTCACTGGGTAAAGAAATGAGAAGATGTTAGTACGGTTTTCCTGCTGACGGCAGTCTCACTTTTGGGTTGTAACAGGTAAATCCCACCTGGCCATCGTACAGCGGGTCAATAACGAAGGGGAAGGCGATCCATTTTATGAAGTGATGGGAATTGTTACCCTAGAAGATATCATAGAAGAGATCATAAAGTCCGAGATCCTAGACGAGACCGATCTGTACAGTAAGTAGCGCATTTACGGCTGGGCCTGTTTGTGCCATTGTTTCGCATTTGTACAATTGCGCGCGTTTTGTCATTCACTACCGTTCTCTATTGAAACATATTTTGCAGGATAGGGCCCCATGCAAACGTGATAGTGCCCCAGGCTGTGTGCACGGAGCAATACAGCGGCACACCGTGACACCAAACTCTCAGAGGCAGGGGCGTACACAGATCTCATAGGGCCTTAGTATGGGCCCACTGCACCTAGCTTCCCAGTGCACGTGCATCAATCACTCCCAGACAATGCAGAGCATGTGCAACGTCCTAGATTTACATTTTTGTTAATCAAGTGGAAAGAAAATTTGAACTAAATACAAATTATAATAAAAAAAAAGTTGACTTTGGGCTCACCCATTTTATCCAACTTTTATGTCGCAAGAAGTGGAATAGGGGCTTTAACTATATGGTGCCAATTCTGAACACCATGGGGGACATTTATCAAACTGGTGCAAAGTAGAACTGGCTTAGTTGCCCATAGCAGCCAATCAGATTCCACCTTTCATTTTTCACAGCTCCTTTGGAAAGGTGGAATCTGATTGGTTGCTATGGGCAACTAAGCCAGTTCTACTTTACACCAGATTGATAAATCTCCACCCATATATCTCAATGTATTTCCACCAGAAAACTGGCAAAAATACATTGGTACTACTTCTCTTCTATTACAAAGCTGGCTGCCTGCAGCCACCACTAGGGGGAGCTCAGTGAATAGGAATTAATACAATTACCATAGAAGCTGTAATAACCTCTGAATTGAGCTCCCCCTAGTGGCCACTGTGTGAGAATGCAGTCTTTTCACCTGAGGCAGAGAAGAATAATTTCCCCGCTGTGTCCCCCTCCACAGGGCCCCATAGCAGTTGCATGGTCTGCCTCTATTGCAGGTACGCCAATGTTTAGAGGGCCACCATCCATCAGTACAGAACATCTACATATCCATTTTTTATTGCATTGTAATCTGGTTATAATTGTACACAGGGGAAATATCGGTAAGATCTGATCTGTGACTCGTCCCTGGACGCTGGTCAGTTGCATACTTATGATGGAGGCAGACCACACCACCGCTATGGGGCCTGTGATGAGCAAGGGGCTCGAGACAGAATTCCTTCTGCATCCCCTGCCACTGGGGGGAGGGAGGATGTGACTTCATGGAGAGTTTTAGAGCTTGAGTTCAGTGGTGGCTGTATAAACTCCTATGCACTGAGCTCCCCCTAGTGGCAGCTGCAGAGACAGTTTTTATCATCTACTTTGTGAAGGGGAATGGGATTAAAAATTGCATGGAGGAGGAATGTTTTAACGCATTAATGCTAACTGTTTGGTTTAAATACACTCATTGACTAAAATAAAATCATGCACCCAGATGAAAATGTTGGATTGCTGCAGTTACAGTACGTCTCAGGCAGATATGCAGATGATTACTGGTGTGGTCTGATTAGACACTGGGTTTTGCCACCTGGACTTCTACGGACCGGAACTGTATCGTCTTTAGCAATGAATTTTGGTCAGGTCTGAGTGTGGAGACCTAGTGGTGAGCGCTTCAATGCTGCCTTTACCGTAGAGCAATACACTGTCCCGACTGCTGGTGGGATGATCTGGGGAGCCATCACATACGACAGTCGGTCACCCCTAGTAGTGATACGAGCTCAGTGATATGTGTAGGACATGCTGCTGCCACATGTGTTCCTCTCATGGCAGAGTTTCCAATTGGCATTTTTCGGCAGAATAATGCTTGCTATTTTTTCTCACAATCAAGCGAGACCAGCTGGGACCCCAGCTTTAGCAGCCTACGAGTGTGCAGGATCCACAGGTCCAGCCATAACATCTGTGGGTGAATGTGCCGTAGGATACCGTACAGAACCTATATGCCTCCATGCCTACCATGTCTCATATCCAGGCTAGAGGACAGATCTAATCTTGTATCCAGGCTGGAGGCCGTATCTCATCCTGTGTCCAGGCTAACAGATGTATCCCATCTTGTATCCAGGCTAGAGGCTGTATCTCCTCCTGTATCCAGGCTAGAGGCCGTATCTCATCTTCTATCCAGGCTAGAGGCCGTATCTCATCTTCTATCCAGGCTAGAGGCTGTATCTCATCCTGTATCCAGGCTTGAGGCTGTATCTCATCCTGTATCCAGGCTAGAGGCCGTATCTCATCTTCTATCCAGGCTAGAGGCTGTATCTCATCCTGTATCCAGGCTTGAGGCTGTATCTCATCCTGTATCCAGGCTAGAAGATGTATCTCATCCTGTATCCAGGCTTGAGGCCATATCTCATCTTCTATCCAGGCTAGAGGCTGTATCTCATCCTGTATCCAGGCTAGAGGATGTATCTCATCTTGTATCCAGGCTAGAGGCTGTATCTCATCCTGTATCCAGGCTTGAGGCCGTATCTCATCTTCTATCCAGGCTGGAGGCTGTATCTCATCCTGTATCCAGGCTAGAGGATGTATCTCATCTTGTATCCAGGCTTGAGGCCGTATCTCATCTTCTATCCAGGCTGGAGGCTGTATCTCATCCTGTATCCAGGCTAGAGGCTGTATCTCATCCTGTATCCAGGCTAGAGGATGTATCTCATCTTGTATCCAGGCTAGAGGCTGTATCTCATCCTGTATCCAGGCTAGAGGCCGTATCTCATCTTCTATTCAGGCTAGAGGCTGTATCTCATCCTGTATCCAGGCTAGAGGATGTATCTAATCCTGTATCCAGGCTAGAGGATGTATCTCATCTTGTATCCAGGCTTGAGGCCGTATCTCATCTTCTATCCAGGCTGGAGGCTGTATCTCATCCTGTATCCAGGCTAGAGGATGTATCTCATCTTCTATCCAGGCTGGAGGCCGTATCTCATCTTCTATCCAGGCTGGAGGCTGTATCTCATCTTGTATCCAGGCTAGAGGATGTATCTCATCTTGTATCCAGGCTAGAGGCTGTATCTCATCCTGTATCCAGGCTAGAGGACATATCTCATCTTATATCAAGGATGGAGGCTGTATCTCATTTTGTATCCAGGCTAGAGGCCGTATCTCATCTTGTATCCAGGCTAGAGGCCGTATCTCATCTTCTATCCAGGATAGAGGCCGTTCCTCATCTTCTATCCAGGCTAGAGGCCGTATCTCATCTTCTATCCAGGCTAGAGGCCGTATCTCATCCTGTATCCAGGCTAGAGGCCGGATCTCATCTTGTACCCAGGCTAGAGGCTGTATCTCATCTTGTATCCAGGCTAGAGGCCGTATCTCATCTTGTATCCAGGCTAGAGGCCGTATCTCATCTTGTATCTCATCTTGTATCCATGCTAGAGACTGTATGTCATCTTGTATCCAGGCCAGAGGCCGTATCTCATCTTGTATCCAGGCTAGAGGCCGTATCTCATTTTGTATCCAGGCTAGAGGCTGTATATCATCTTGTATCCAGGCTAGAGGCCGTATCTCATCTTGTATCTCATCTTGTATCCAGGCTAGAGGCTGTATCTCATCTTGAATCTAGGCTAGAGGTCGTATCTCATCTTGTATCCAGGCTAGAGGCTATATCTCATCTTGTTTCCAGGATAGAGGCCGTATCTCATCTTGTTTCCAGGATAGAGGCCGTATCTCATCTTGTATCCAGGCTAGAGGCTATATGTCATCTTGTATCCAGGCTAGAGGACGTATCTCATCTTGTATCCAGGCTAGAGGCTGTATCTCATCTTGTATTTCATCTTGTATCCAGGCTAGAGGCTGTATCTCATCTTGTATTTCATCTTGTTTCCAGGCTAGAGGCCACATCTCATCTTGTATCCAGGCTAGAGGCTGTATGTCATCTTGTATCCAGGCTAGAGGCCGTATCTCATCTTGTATCTCATCTTGTATCCAGGCTAGAGGCTGTATCTCATCTTGTATCCAGGCTAGATGCCGTATCTCATTTTGTATCTCATCTTGTATCCAGGCTAGAGGCTGTATGTCATCTTGTATCCAGGCTAGAGGCTGTATCTCATCTTGTATCCAGGCTAGAGGCCGTATCTCATCTTGTATCTCATTCTGTATCCAGGCTAGAGGCTGTATCTCATCTTGTATCCAGGCTAGAGGCCGTATCTCATCCTGTATCCAGGCTAGAGGCTGTATCTCATCTTGTATCAAGGCTAGAGGCTGTATCTCATCTTGTATCCAGGGTTGAGGCCGTATCTCATCTTGTATCCAGGCTAGAGGCTGTATGTCATCTTGCATCTAGGCTAGAGGCAGTATCTCATCTTGTATCCAGGCTAGAGGCCGTATCTCATCTTGTATCCAGGCTAGAGGCTGTATGTCATCTTGTATCCAGGCTAGAGGCCGTATCTCATCTTGTACCTCATCTTGTATCCAGGCTAGAGGCTGTATCTCATCTTGTATCCAGGCTAGATGCCGTATCTCATTTTGTATCTCATCTTGTATCCAGGCTAGAGGTCGTATCTCATCTTGTATTCAGGCTAGAGGCCGTATCTCATCTTGTATTCAGGCTAGAGGCCGTATCTCATCTTGTATCCAGGCTAGAGGCCGTATCTCATCTTGTATCCAGGCTAGAGGCCGTATCTCATCTTGTATCCAGGCTAGAGGCCGTATCTCATTTTGTATCTCATCTTGTATCCAGGCTAGAGGCTGTATCTCATTTTGTATCCAGGCTAGAGGCCGTATCTCATCCTGTATCCAGGCTAGAGGCTGTATGTCATCTTGTATCTAGGCTAGAGGCAGTATCTCATCTTGTATCCAGGCTAGAGGCCGTATCTCATCTTGTATCCAGGCTAGAGGCTGTATGTCATCTTGTATCCAGGCTAGAGGCCGTATCTCATCTTGTACCTCATCTTGTATCCAGGCTAGAGGCTGTATCTCATCTTGTATCCAGGCTAGATGCCGTATCTCATTTTGTATCTCATCTTGTATCCAGGCTAGAGGCTGTATGTCATCTTGTATCCAGGCTAGAGGCCGTATCTCATCTTGTATCCAGGCTAGATGCCGTATCTCATTTTGTATCTCATCTTGTATCCAGGCTAGAGGCTGTATGTCATCTTGTATCCAGGCTAGAGGCCGTATCTCATCTTGTATCTCATCTTGTATCCAGGCTAGAGGCTGTATCTCATCTTGTGTCCAGGCTAGAGGCTGTATCTCATCTTTTATCCAGGCTAGAGGCCGTATCTCATCTTGTATCTCATCCTGTATCCAGGCTAGAGGCTGTATCTAATCTTGTATCCAGGCTAGAGGCCGTATCTCATCTTGTATCTCATCCTGTATCCAGGCTAGAGGCTGTATCTCATCTTGTATCCAGGCTAGAGGCTGTATCTCATCTTGTATCCAGGCTTGAGGCCGTATCTCATCTTGTATCCAGGCTAGAGGCTGTATCTCATCTTGTATCCAGGCTAGAGGCTGTATCTCATCCTTTATCTCATCTTGTATCCAGGCTAGAGGCCGTATCTCATCTTGTATCCAGGCTAGAGGCTGTATCTAATCTTGTATCCAGGCTAGAGGCCGTATCTCATCTTGTATCTCATCTTGTATCCAGGCTAGAGGCTGTATCTCCTCTTGTGTCCAGGCTAGAGGCTGTATCTCATCTTGTATCCAGGCTAGAGGCCGTATCTCATCTTGTATCTCATCTTGTATCCAGGCTAGAGGCTGTATGTCATCTTGTATCTAGGCTAGAGGCTGTATCTCATCTTGTATCCAGGCTAGAGGCCATATCTCATCTTGTATTCAGGCTAGAGGCTGTATCTCATCTTGTATCCAGGCTAGAGGCCGTATCTCATCTTGTATCCAGGCTAGAGGCTGTATCTCATCTTGTATCCAGGCTAGAGGCTGTATGTCATCTTGTATCCAGGCTAGAGGTCGTATCTCATCTTGTATCTCATCTTGTATTCAGGCTAGAGGCCGTATCTCATCTTGTATTCAGGCTAGAGGCCGTATCTCATCTTGTATTCAGGCTAGAGGCCGTATCTCATCTTGTATTCAGGCTAGAGGCCGTATCTCATCTTGTATCCAGGCTAGAGGCCGTATCTCATCTTGTATCCAGGCTAGAGGCCGTATCTCATCTTGTATCCAGGCTAGAAGCCGTATCTCATTTTGTATCTCATCTTGTATCCAGGCTAGAGGCTGTATCTCATTTTGTGTCCAGGCTAGAGGCTGTATCTCATCTTGTATCCAAGCTAGAGGCCGTATCTCATCTTGTATCCAGGCTAGAGGCTGTATCTCATCTTGTATCCAGGCTAGAGGCTGTATCTCATCTTGTATCCAGGCTAGAGGCTGTATCTCATCCTGTATCTCATCTTGTATCCAGGCTAGAGGCCGTATCTCATCTTGTATCCAGGCTAGAGGCTGTATCTAATCTTGTATCCAGGCTAGAGGCCGTATCTCATCTTGTATCTCATCTTGTATCCAGGCTAGAGGCTGTATCTCCTCTTGTGTCCAGGCTAGAGGCTGTATCTCATCTTGTATCCAGGCTAGAGGCCGTATCTCATCTTGTATCTCATCTTGTATCCAGGCTAGAGGCTGTATGTCATCTTGTATCTAGGCTAGAGGCTGTATCTCATCTTGTATCCAGGCTAGAGGCCATATCTCATCTTGTATCTCATCTTGTATTCAGGCTAGAGGCTGTATCTCATCTTGTATCCAGGCTAGAGGCCGTATCTCATCTTGTATCCAGGCTAGAGGCCGTATCTCATCTTGTATCCAGGCTAGAGGCTGTATGTCATCTTGTATCCAGGCTAGAGGCCGTATCTCATCTTGTATCTCATCTTGTATTCAGGCTAGAGGCCGTATCTCATCTTGTATTCAGGCTAGAGGCCGTATCTCATCTTGTATCCAGGCTAGAGGCCGTATCTCATCTTGTATCCAGGCTAGAGGCCGTATCTCATTTTGTATCTCATCTTGTATCCAGGCTAGAGGCTGTATCTCATTTTGTGTCCAGGCTAGAGGCTGTATCTCATCTTGTATCCAAGCTAGAGGCCGTATCTCATCTTGTATTCAGGCTAGAGGCTGTATCTCATCCTGTATCCAGGCTAGAGGATGTATCTAATCCTGTATCCAGGCTAGAGGATGTATCTCATCTTGTATCCAGGCTTGAGGCCGTATCTCATCTTCTATCCAGGCTGGAGGCTGTATCTCATCCTGTATCCAGGCTAGAGGATGTATCTCATCTTGTATCCAGGCTTGAGGCCGTATCTCATCTTCTATCCAGGCTGGAGGCTGTATCTCATCCTGTATCCAGGCTAGAGGATGTATCTCATCTTGTATCCAGGCTAGAGGATGTATCTCATCTTGTATCCAGGCTAGAGGCTGTATCTCATCCTGTATCCAGGCTAGAGGCCGTATCTCATCTTCTATTCAGGCTAGAGGCTATATCTCATCCTGTATCCAGGCTAGAGGATGTATCTAATCCTGTATCCAGGCTAGAGGATGTATCTCATCTTGTATCCAGGCTTGAGGCCGTATCTCATCTTCTATCCAGGCTGGAGGCTGTATCTCATCCTGTATCCAGGCTAGAGGATGTATCTCATCTTCTATCCAGGCTGGAGGCCGTATCTCATCTTCTATCCAGGCTGGAGGCTGTATCTCATCTTGTATCCAGGCTAGAGGATGTATCTCATCTTGTATCCAGGCTAGAGGCTGTATCTCATCCTGTATCCAGGCTAGAGGACATATCTCATCTTATATCAAGGATGGAGGCTGTATCTCATTTTGTATCCAGGCTAGAGGCCGTATCTCATCTTGTATCCAGGCTAGAGGCCGTATCTCATCTTCTATCCAGGATAGAGGCCGTTCCTCATCTTCTATCCAGGCTAGAGGCCGTATCTCATCTTCTATCCAGGCTAGAGGCCGTATCTCATCCTGTATCCAGGCTAGAGGCCGGATCTCATCTTGTACCCAGGCTAGAGGCTGTATCTCATCTTGTATCCAGGCTAGAGGCCGTATCTCATCTTGTATCCAGGCTAGAGGCCGTATCTCATCTTGTATCTCATCTTGTATCCATGCTAGAGACTGTATGTCATCTTGTATCCAGGCCAGAGGCCGTATCTCATCTTGTATCCAGGCTAGAGGCCGTATCTCATTTTGTATCCAGGCTAGAGGCTGTATATCATCTTGTATCCAGGCTAGAGGCCGTATCTCATCTTGTATCTCATCTTGTATCCAGGCTAGAGGCTATATCTCATCTTGTTTCCAGGATAGAGGCCGTATCTCATCTTGTTTCCAGGATAGAGGCCGTATCTCATCTTGTATCCAGGCTAGAGGCTATATGTCATCTTGTATCCAGGCTAGAGGACGTATCTCATCTTGTATCCAGGCTAGAGGCTGTATCTCATCTTGTATTTCATCTTGTATCCAGGCTAGAGGCTGTATCTCATCTTGTATTTCATCTTGTTTCCAGGCTAGAGGCCACATCTCATCTTGTATCCAGGCTAGAGGCTGTATGTCATCTTGTATCCAGGCTAGAGGCCGTATCTCATCTTGTATCTCATCTTGTATCCAGGCTAGAGGCTGTATCTCATCTTGTATCCAGGCTAGATGCCGTATCTCATTTTGTATCTCATCTTGTATCCAGGCTAGAGGCTGTATGTCATCTTGTATCCAGGCTAGAGGCTGTATCTCATCTTGTATCCAGGCTAGAGGCCGTATCTCATCTTGTATCTCATTCTGTATCCAGGCTAGAGGCTGTATCTCATCTTGTATCCAGGCTAGAGGCCGTATCTCATCCTGTATCCAGGCTAGAGGCTGTATCTCATCTTGTATCAAGGCTAGAGGCTGTATCTCATCTTGTATCCAGGGTTGAGGCCGTATCTCATCTTGTATCCAGGCTAGAGGCTGTATGTCATCTTGCATCTAGGCTAGAGGCAGTATCTCATCTTGTATCCAGGCTAGAGGCCAGTATCTCATCTTGTATCCAGGCTAGAGGCTGTATGTCATCTTGTATCCAGGCTAGAGGCCGTATCTCATCTTGTACCTCATCTTGTATCCAGGCTAGAGGCTGTATCTCATCTTGTATCCAGGCTAGATGCCGTATCTCATTTTGTATCTCATCTTGTATCCAGGCTAGAGGTCGTATCTCATCTTGTATTCAGGCTAGAGGCCGTATCTCATCTTGTATTCAGGCTAGAGGCCGTATCTCATCTTGTATCCAGGCTAGAGGCCGTATCTCATCTTGTATCCAGGCTAGAGGCCGTATCTCATCTTGTATCCAGGCTAGAGGCCGTATCTCATTTGTATCTCATCTTGTATCCAGGCTAGAGGCTGTATCTCATTTTGTATCCAGGCTAGAGGCCGTATCTCATCCTGTATCCAGGCTAGAGGCTGTATGTCATCTTGTATCTAGGCTAGAGGCAGTATCTCATCTTGTATCCAGGCTAGAGGCCGTATCTCATCTTGTATCCAGGCTAGAGGCTGTATGTCATCTTGTATCCAGGCTAGAGGTCGTATCTCATCTTGTACCTCATCTTGTATCCAGGCTAGAGGCTGTATCTCATCTTGTATCCAGGCTAGATGCCGTATCTCATTTGTATCTCATCTTGTATCCAGGCTAGAGGCTGTATGTCATCTTGTATCCAGGCTAGAGGCCGTATCTCATCTTGTATCCAGGCTAGATGCCGTATCTCATTTTGTATGCTCCATCTTGTATCCAGGCTAGAGGCTGTATGTCATCTTGTATCCAGGCTAGAGGCCGTATCTCATCTTATCTCATCTGTATCCAGGCTAGAGGCTGTATCTCATCTTGTGTCCAGGCTAGAGGCTGTATCTCATCTTTTATCCAGGCTAGAGGCCGTATCTCATCTTGTATCTCATCTGTATCCAGGCTAGAGGCCGTATCTCATCTTGTATCCAGGCTAGAGGCCGTATCTCATCTTGTATCTCATCCTGTATCCAGGCTAGAGGCTGTATCTCATCTTGTATCCAGGCTAGAGGCTGTATCTCATCTTGTATCCAGGCTTGAGGCCGTATCTCATCTTGTGTATCCAGGCTAGAGGCTGTATCTCATCTTGTATCCAGGCTAGAGGCTGTATCTCATCCTTTATCTCATCGCAGGCCAGTAGGTCATGTATCTCATCTTGTATCCAGGCTAGAGGCTGTATCTCATCTTGTATCCAGGCTAGAGGCCGTATCTCATCTTATATCTCATCTTGTATCCAGGCTAGAGGCTGTATCTCATCTTGTGTCCAGGCTAGAGGCTGTATCTCATCTTGTATCCAGGCTGAGGCCGTATCTCATCTTGTATCTCATCTTGTATCCAGGCTAGAGGCTGTATGTCATCTTGTATCCAGGCTAGAGGCTGTATCTCATCTTGTATCCAGGCTAGAGGCCGTATCTCATCTTGTATTCAGGCTAGAGGCTGTATCTCATCTTGTATCCAGGCTAGAGGCCGTATCTCATCTTGTATCCAGGCTAGAGGCCGTATCTCATCTTGTATCCAGGCTAGAGGCTGTATCTCATCTTGTATCCAGGCTAGAGGTCGTATCTCATCTTGTATCTCATCTTGTATCTCAGGCTAGAGGCCGTATCTCATCTTGTATTCAGGCTAGAGGCCGTATCTCATCTTGTATCCAGGCTAGAGGCCGTATCTCATCTTGTATCCAGGCTAGAGGCCGTATCTCATCTTGTATCCAGGCTGAGAGGCCGTATCTCATCTTGTATCTCATCTTGTATCCAGAGCTAGAGGCTGTATCTCATCTTGTATCCAGGCTAGAGGCTGTATCTCATCTTGTATCCAGGCTGAGGCCGTATCTCATCTTGTATCCAGGCTAGAGGCTGTATCTCATCTTGTATCCAGGCTTGAGGCCAGTATCTCATCTTGTATCCAGGCTAGAGGCTGTATGTCATCTTGTATCCAGGCTAGAGGCAGTATCTCATCTTGTATCCAGGCTAGAGGCCGTATCTCATCTTGTATCCAGGCTAGAGGCTGTATCTCATCTTGTATCCAGGCTGAGGCGTATCTCATCTTGTATCTCATCTTGTATCCAGGCTAGAGGCTGTATCTCATCTTGTATCCAGGCTAGAGGCTATGTATCTCATCTTGTATCCAGGCTAGAGGCCGTATCTCATCTTGTATTCAGGCTAGAGGCCGTATCTCATCTTGTATCCAGGCTAGAGGCCGTATCTCATCTTGTATCCAGGCTAGAGGCCGTATCTCATCTTGTATCCAGGCTAGAGGCCGTATCTCATCTTGTATCCAGGCTAGAGGCCGTATCTCATTTTGTATCTCATCTTGTATCCAGGCTAGAGGCTGTATCTCATCTTGTATCCAGGCTAGAGGCCGTATCTCATCCTGTATCCAGGCTAGAGGCTGTATCTCATCTTGTATCTAGGCTAGAGGCAGTATCTCATCTTGTATCCAGGCTAGAGGCCGTATCTCATCTTGTATCCAGGCTAGAGGCTGTATGTCATCTTGTATCCAGGCTAGAGGCCGTATCTCATCTTGTACCTCATCTTGTATCCAGGCTAGAGGCTGTATCTCATCTTGTATCCAGGCTAGATGCCGTATCTCATTTGTATCTCATCTTGTATCCAGGCTAGAGGCTGTATGTCATCTTGTATCCAGGCTAGAGGCCGTATCTCATCTTGTATCCAGGCTAGATGCCGTATCTCATTTTGTATCTCATCTTGTATCCAGGCTAGAGGCTGTATGTCATCTTGTATCCAGGCTAGAGGCCGTATCTCATCTTGTATCTCATCTTGTATCCAGGCTAGAGGCTGTATCTCATCTTGTGTCCAGGCTAGAGGCTGTATCTCATCTTGTATCCAGGCTAGAGGCCGTATCTCATCTTGTATCTCATCCTGTATCCAGGCTAGAGGCTGTATCTAATCTTGTATCCAGGCTAGAGGCCGTATCTCATCTTGTATCTCATCCTGTATCCAGGCTAGAGGCTGTATCTCATCTTGTATCCAGGCTAGAGGCTGTATCTCATCTTGTATCCAGGCTTGAGGCCGTATCTCATCTTGTATCCAGGCTAGAGGCTGTATCTCATCTTGTATCCAGGCTAGAGGCTGTATCTCATCCTTTATCTCATCTTGTATCCAGGCTAGAGGCCGTATCTCATCTTGTATCCAGGCTAGAGGCTGTATCTAATCTTGTATCCAGGCTAGAGGCCGTATCTCATCTTGTATCTCATCTTGTATCCAGGCTAGAGGCTGTATCTCCTCTTGTGTCCAGGCTAGAGGCTGTATCTCATCTTGTATCCAGGCTAGAGGCCGTATCTCATCTTGTATCTCATCTTGTATCCAGGCTAGAGGCTGTATGTCATCTTGTATCTAGGCTAGAGGCTGTATCTCATCTTGTATCCAGTCTAGAGGCCATATCTCATCTTGTATTCAGGCTAGAGGCTGTATCTCATCTTGTATCCAGGCTAGAGGCCGTATCTCATCTTGTATCCAGGCTAGAGGCTGTATCTCATCTTGTATCCAGGCTAGAGGCTGTATGTCATCTTGTATCCAGGCTAGAGGTCGTATCTCATCTTGTATCTCATCTTGTATTCAGGCTAGAGGCCGTATCTCATCTTGTATTCAGGCTAGAGGCCGTATCTCATCTTGTATCCAGGCTAGAGGCCGTATCTCATCTTGTATCCAGGCTAGAGGCCGTATCTCATCTTGTATCCAGGCTAGAAGCCGTATCTCATTTTGTATCTCATCTTGTATCCAGGCTAGAGGCTGTATCTCATTTTGTGTCCAGGCTAGAGGCTGTATCTCATCTTGTATCCAAGCTAGAGGCCGTATCTCATCTTGTATCCAGGCTAGAGGCTGTATCTCATCTTGTATCCAGGCTAGAGGCTGTATCTCATCCTGTATCTCATCTTGTATCCAGGCTAGAGGCCGTATCTCATCTTGTATCCAGGCTAGAGGCTGTATCTAATCTTGTATCCAGGCTAGAGGCCGTATCTCATCTTGTATCTCATCTTGTATCCAGGCTAGAGGCTGTATCTCCTCTTGTGTCCAGGCTAGAGGCTGTATCTCATCTTGTATCCAGGCTAGAGGCCGTATCTCATCTTGTATCTCATCTTGTATCCAGGCTAGAGGCTGTATGTCATCTTGTATCTAGGCTAGAGGCTGTATCTCATCTTGTATCCAGGCTAGAGGCCATATCTCATCTTGTATCTCATCTTGTATTCAGGCTAGAGGCTGTATCTCATCTTGTATCCAGGCTAGAGGCCGTATCTCATCTTGTATCCAGGCTAGAGGCCGTATCTCATCTTGTATCCAGGCTAGAGGCTGTATGTCATCTTGTATCCAGGCTAGAGGCCGTATCTCATCTTGTATCTCATCTTGTATTCAGGCTAGAGGCCGTATCTCATCTTGTATTCAGGCTAGAGGCCGTATCTCATCTTGTATCCAGGCTAGAGGCCGTATCTCATCTTGTATCCAGGCTAGAGGCCGTATCTCATTTTGTATCTCATCTTGTATCCAGGCTAGAGGCTGTATCTCATTTTGTGTCCAGGCTAGAGGCTGTATCTCATCTTGTATCCAAGCTAGAGGCCGTATCTCATCTTGTATTCAGGCTAGAGGCTGTATGTCATCTTGTGTCCAGGCTAGAGGTTGTATCTCATCTTGTATCCAGGCTAGAGGCCGTATCTCATCTTGTATCCTGGCTAGAGGCCGTATCTCATCTTGTATCCTGGCTAGAGGTCGTATCTCATCTTGTATCTCATCTTGTATCCAGGCTAGAGGCCGCATCTCATTTTGTACCTCATCTTTTATCCAGGCTAGAGGCTGTATGTCATCTTGTATCCAGGCTAGAGGCCGTATCTTATCTTGTATCTCATCTTGTATCCAGGCTAGAGGCTGTATCTCATCTTCTATCCAGGCTAGAGGCCGTATCTCATCTTGTATCTCATCCTGTATCCAGGCTAGAGGCTGTATCTCATCTTGTGTTCAGGCTAGAGGCTGTATCCCATCTTGTATCCAGGCTAGAGGCCGTATCTCATCCTGTATCCAGGCTAGAGGCCGTATCTCATCTTGTATCCAGGCTAGAGTCTGTATCTCATCTTGTATCCAGGCTAGAGGCCGTATCTCATCTTGTATCTAGGCTAGAGTCCATATCTCATCTTGTATCCAGGCTAGAGGCTGTATCTCATATTGTATCCAGGCTAGAGTCTGTATCTCATCCTGTATCCAGGCTAGAGGCTGTATCTCATCTTGTATCCAGGCTAGAGGCCGTATCTCATCTTGTATCCAGGCTAGAGGCCGTATCTCATCTTGTATCTAGGCTAGAGTCCATATCTCATCTTGTATCCAGGCTAGAGGCTGTATCTCATATTGTATCCAGGCTAGAGTCTGTATCTCATCCTGTATCCAGGCTAGAGGCTGTATCTCATCTTGTATCCAGGCTAGAGGCCGTATCTCATCTTGTATCCAGGCTAGGGACCTGCTTGGGGCCCATTATTGTATCAGACCCTGGACCTGCTGGGAATCGTCTGTTACTCTGAAGGGTCAGACCCAATAAGTTTTTCAAAGTAATTGGATAAATAAATCACTATTTCTGGCATCATGATCAATCTTGGAAATTATTTATCTGAAAATCCTGAAACTATTTTTGTCATATTTCTGCACAGCTGATAATAGAAAGAAGGAAAGAATCCCCCACCGGGAGAGGAAACAACATGACTTCTCCCTCTTCAAGCTGTCAGACAGTGAGATGAAGGTAAAGATTTCTCCTCAGCTTCTTCTGGCTACACATCGATTCATGGCTACAGGTTTGTACAGTCGTTGACCTCTCACACCTTGATGCATGGATCTACCTGCAGGCTATCTGCTGTTTACAGATCTCATACTGGATTTATTCCGTGAACAAATTAATTTCTGATCCAACATTATAAAAGGAGGGCGTATGGATATCACAGAGGGGGTTCCCCAGCGTGGGACCCCCTGCTATTCGCCGGAGCTCCAGTGGACGTGACGCGACCATGTATCTATTAATCTCTTCATTTGCAGCCCCTGATGATACCAGCTGATTGAAGGCTGTTTCAGTAGTCTGAACCGTGACAAGCAGCTTCATTTATTAAAAAAAAGTCATGATAATATTAAAATATTTAATAGAAGTAAAGAGATCCGTGAACAGCAGCTTATTAATGAGCGTTTCTAGGTGGCGGCAGGAGATTTTTCTGCATTGTACAAAGTAAGAAACGACTGACGTATAAGGGAACACGGCAAAATGTATTGCTGATATTCTGGATTTTGCAGTCAAGCAGAGGTCTAGATATCGGGGGATGCAGAGGTAGCAGTCACTACCAGGCCCAAGAACCTGAGGGGGCCCAAAGCCCTGTCTGCAACATAAGAGGAACCAGATTTATAGAAAGTGCATGGTAGTTGGGGAGCCTGGTTACAGATCTGCACTGGGGTCCAGGATCTTCACGTTACGCCTCTGGAGTCAAGGGTTTTCCATACAGTTGACAGTATATATAAAAAATGCAACCAAATGTACACTGCGCAGTATCCATAGGCATCTTGAGGCAGATGTACTCCAAGCGTCTCCTCTTGGCCTACTTTCTCGCCCATATTCCTTGGGGGACACAGGAAACCATGGGTATAGCTCTGCTCCCTAGGAGGCGTGACACTAAGTGAAAGCTGTAAGCCCCTCCTCCAGCAGCTATACCCCCAGCCTGGAGAGAGAGACTGCCAGTTTTTGCTTAGTGTCCAAGGAGGCAAGACACTCCCTGCTTCGGCAGGGTCGCTTCCCTATAATTCTTTTTATTTTTTGCGTTATTTGTTGTTTTTCTAATTCGGTTTTTTCTCTACTTACAGGGACAACAGAGGCGCTCTAGACCCCTCTGTTTCTCCCGGGGTTGAGTTGCGCCAGTGCCGGTAATCCCGCACTGCTGCCTCCCCCACAGAAGACAAGGTGGACCAGGGCAGCCTCGCTCCCCTGCGTCCCGCCAGCCCAACTGCGGTGCCAGTAGCTGAAGGGGCGACCCTGCTGGATGGATTGAGGGTGAAGACAGCGGATGGTGAGAGTGGCTGCTCCAGCCTTCAATCCCCCCCATCCCCCCCACTCCCCCTCCTCCCATCCGCTGCTACAGGGGTATGTTGTCCTTTTTAACACTGGCCAACCATACAATCGCATCCCCCCCCCCATCCCATCCCCCACACCGTCCACCCCCCGCTCCCCCTCCTCAGGGGGACCTTCACTATGGGGCACATGTTCATCTGTTAGGGGCACCTGTAGGGCGGCCAGTCCTGTCGGACTTCCTCTGGGGGACCTCCCTCTGCCAGCTACGGCTATTCCTTCATGGGGACTATTGCGGACCAGGGGCCGTTTTCTCCCTTCAGGCGCGGCGGCGGCCGCGCACTATCGGCGCTCGGGGGTTCTCCGGCGCCATCTTGGCCCGGTCCGGCACTCCACCCCTTCGGGGGTTAACTTCTTTTGCCGCGCGCGCGCGGCTCTTCCCGCTGCTGGCTACCATTGGCTCGGCAGGGGGGCGGAGCTTACCACACACGCGCTCCGCTACTTCCTCATTCCTCATCGGCACATTTCCAGTGCTGCATCGGATTCACCGCTGTGTTCTCTGAACCTGCAGACCTTCTTCCCTTCAGGAATCTCCCTCCGTGCCTGCTGCCACTCCTCCACAGCCTGCTTACAACCTGTTGCTGCTACTGCCGTTGGCGCTGCTCCGTGGGTCTGGTAGGACAGTTAACCCCCTCCTTGCCACCAGTGCTGCTGCCTAGGTGTGGCCCCTGTCTACTTTTTTTCACCATGTCAGACCCTTCTGCAGCCGCCAAGCCTTGGTACCATGCCTGTACCGCTTGTAGGGAACCTTTTCCCCGGGGGCAGTCTGATCCGCACTGCTCTGCATGCCGGGCCCCACCGCAGCCTCAGTCGCCTGCTGTGTCGCTCCCCGTTCTCTCTGACCCGCCTGACTGGGCTAGATCCCTGTCCCAGGCCGTGGAAAGCCTCACCCATGTCGTGGGCGCCTAATAGACAGGCCGTCCACCCCGCAGGATGCCACCCTGACTGTCGCACCCTCCGGGTCCACCGCTTCTGCCGCTGCGGCGGGCTCACCCTCACTTAGTGATCCTTCCCGTGCTAGGCACTCTCAGAAGCGTTTTAGAGTTGAGCGTGCCTCCTCCTCGGATGCCTCTCTCTCTCCGCCACGCGTGCGCACTCAGCCGGGCCTCTCCTCTCCAAAGGATTCGCCCTCTGAAGGTGAACTGGCGGCCTCGGATTTGGAAATGGACTCGGCCCTGCCGTCTAAGCTGGCCTCAGCGATGGGTCAACTCATCTCTGACATTCGTGACACCTTTAAGGTGCATGATGACCCCCTAGCTCTGACACAGCTAGCGTCTCCTTTATCAGACCCAAGCAGGCTTCCAAGGTCTTTCCAATCCACCCTGATTTCTCTTCCGTGGTCTCCAAGGCTTGGGCTCGCCCAGACGCCCGCTTTGTTAACCCCAAGAAGCTGGATATTTGCTATCCTTTTCCAGCCGATGTCGTGGCCACCTGGTCGTCCCCACCCAAGGTGGACCCCCTGTGGCCCGCCTGTCGAAGACCACGGCCATTCCTGTCCCCGACGGGTCCTCTCTTCAGTCAGCGGAGGACCGTCGTTTGGAGACTTTCTCCAAGGGCATTTTTGCTGCCTCCGGTTCTGCCCTCAGACCGGTTTTGCCTCTGCCTGGGCGGGTAAGGCAATCTCTGCTTGGGGTCTGCAACTGGAGCAGGAGTTGGAATCGGACGTTTCCATCCAGGACCTCCGTTCCTTGGCCCAGCTTATTGTTCGGGCCGGGAATTTTGTTTGTGAGGCCTCCCTTGATGCGGGAGCCCTCATAGCACGTTCCTCCGCCCTGGCCGTTTCCGTCAGGAGGGAACTCTGGCTGAAGGTTTGGAAGCGGACGCCGCCTCCAAAGCGTTCCTTGGCGGGCCTACCTTTGCGGGTTCCCGCCTTTTTGGGGCCCGCCTAGACGAGCTTATTTCGGAGGCCACGGGTGGTAAAGCACCCATCTTCCGCAACCCCAAGCCAGGGCGCCCTCGTGGCCGCCCTGGAGCGTCTCGTTTCGGTCCTCTCGCAGGACATCTGGGGCTCGCCCCGCAGCTGCCACTCGGGCCCTCCCAGGATAGGCGTAGGAAGCCGTTTTTCGGGCGCAGCCCAACTGGCGCAGGCCGCAGGCCGCCCGCACACCCGCAGCGAAGCAGTCCTCTGCCTGAAGGTGCGCCCCACCCACCCGGGTGGGGGCCGCCTCCTCCTTTTCAGGGACGTCTGGAGGGCTCACGTCTCCGACGCCTGGGCTCTCGAAATTGTGTCTTCCGGATACAAAATCGAATTCGCGTCCTTCCCTCCAGATCGGTTCTTTCGCTCCCGCCCTCCGCGGGACCCAAAAGGCGCGGTCGCGTTCTCCGCGGCTGTTCAAGCCTTGCTGGACAGGGGGGTGATTACCCCCGTTCCTCTGGAGGAGAGGTTCCAGGGGTTCTATTCGAACCTTTTTGTGGTTCCCAAGAAGGGAGGTTCGGTGCGGCCCATTTTGGACCTCAAAAGGCTTAACCGTTTTCTTCTTCGGCGGTTTCGGATGGAGTCCCTCCGTTCCGCTGTGGCTTCCCTGGAGCAGGGAGATTTCATGTCTTCCATCGATATACAGGACGCCTACCTCCATGTTCCGGTAGCTCGGTGTCACCATCGCTTCCTCCGTTTCGCCGTGGGGGACCTTCACTTCCAGTTTGTTGCCCTTCCCTTCGGGCTGGCGACAGCCCCCCGGGTGTTCACCAAGGTCCTTGCCCCGGTTTTTAGCCTTACTCCGCTCCAGGGGAGTTTTTCTGCTGCCGTACTTGGACGACATCCTCATCAAGGCTCCGTCCCTTTCTCAAGCATCTGCCAGCGTGGATCTCACTCTGGAGACCCTGGCGAGGTTCGGTTGGGTCATCAACTTCCCCAAGTCCTCCCTTCTCCCTTCCAGACGACTGGTGTTCCTGGGAATGCTCTTAGACACGGGAGCGGCGGAGGTCCGTCTTCCCTCGGAAAAACGTCTGACCCTCCGTCGGGCAATTCAGGGTCTCCTTCTCCACCGTCGACCGTCCTTCCGTCTCTGCATGCGGGTCCTAGGGCAGATGGTTGCCTGCTTCGAGGCGATCCCATTTGCGCAGTTTCACTCCCGCCCTCTCCAACGGGCGATCCTTTCCTCCTGGGACAAGTCCCCGGAGTCTTTGGACCGCCCCTTCCGTCTATCGCCTCCGGTTCGTTCATCCCTCCGCTGGTGGTTACAGGCCCCTCTTCTGGGCAAGTCCTTTCTGCCGCTCAACTGGCTGGTGGTTACCACCGATGCCAGTCTCTTGGGCTGGGGAGGGGTGTTTCCTCCCCTGTCTGTCCAGGGCATTTGGTCTCCATCGGAGTCCAAACTCTCGATCAATGTCCTGGAGCTGAGAGCGGCCCTTCTGTCTCTGCGACACTGGACTCATCTGCTGCGGGGCCATCCAGTTCGAGTGCAATCGGACAACGCCACGGCCGTGGCGTACATAAATCACCAGGGAGGCACTCGCAGCGCAGCTGCGATGCGGGAGGTCACCAGCATTCTCCTTTGGGCGGAAGCCCACGTCCCGGCTCTATCTGCGATTTTTATTCCAGGGGTGGACAATTGGGCGGCGGACTTCCTCAGCCGCACCACTGTCGACCCCGGCGAGTGGTCTCTTCACCCGGAGGTGTTCGAGGCCATTTGCCTTCGTTGGGGCCTTCCGGACGTGGACCTCATGGCCTCCAAGTTCAATCACAAGGTCCCCGCCTATCTGTCCAGGGCCAGGGATCCGGGAGCTTGCGGTGCCGACGCCCTCGTTCTTCCTTGGCGAGGCTTCGCTCTTCCATACATTTTTCCCCCTATCCCACTCCTGCCCAAGGTCCTGCAGGAGATCGCGGCAGAGGGCGTCTCGGTGATTCTGATCGCTCCGGACTGGCCCCGCCGGTCTTGGTACGCCGACCTCATGCTGCTCCTGGCGGACGCGCCTTGGCCGTTACCCGCCAGGGAAGATCTTCTCTCTCAGGGACCGATCTTCCACCCGCGTTTAAAGTCCCTACGTTTAACGGCGTGGCTGTTGAGACCGCCATCTTGACGCGTAGGGGTTTTTCCGCGGATGTCGTCCGCACCATGATCCGCGCCCGTAAGCCGTCCTCTTCTAGGATCTATTATAGGACCTGGAGGACCTATTTGGGGTTCTGTGCCGACCTGGGGGTTCCTCCGCTCCGCTTTTCTCTCCCCACCGTGCTGTCCTTCCTTCAGTCTGGTCTTGCCCAAGGTCTAGGGCTTAGTTCTTTGAAGGGTCAGGTGTCTGCGCTGTCCATTTTATTCCAGCGCCCGCTGGCCCCCCTGGGTCCCATCAAGACTTTCCTTCAGGGCGTGGCCCACGCGGTTCCTCCGTACCGCCCTCCGGTACCGCCCTGGGACCTGAACCTGGTTCTCTCAGCATTCCAGGCTTCTCCATTCGAGCCTCTGCGGACAGTTTCCTTGCGGCTTCTGTCCTGCAAGGTTATTTTCCTTGTGGCCGTCACCTCCCTTCGGAGGGTGTCTGAATTGGCTGCACTCTCCTGTCTGGATCCTTTCTTAGTGTTCCACCAGGACAAGGTGGTTCTTCGTCCGGTCCCTTCCTTCCTTCCTAAGGTGGTCTCCGCCTTCCATCTGAACGAGGACATCGTCCTCCCCTCCTTGTGTCCTTCCCCTTCCCATCCCCGGGAGAAGGAGCTTCATCGCCTGGACGTGGTCAGGGCGCTGAAGGTTTATCTGGAGGTAACCCGCTCTTTCAGGCGCACTGACTCGCTCTTTGTGGTTCCGGAGGGGTCGCGCAGAGGATGGCGGCGTCCAAAGTTGCTATCGCCCGTTTTGTCAAGATGGCTGTTTCTGAGGCTTATCTCGCCAAGGGCAAGGTTCCGCCCCTTGGTGTTACCGCTCACTCTACTAGAGCGGTCAGGGCTTCCTGGGCTCAGAGGAATCGGGCTTCGGCGGAGCAGATTTGCAAGGCGGCCACTTGGTCCTCCTTGCACACCTTTACCAAATTCTACAGGGTGCATACTCATGCGTCGGCTGACGCTGCTTTAGGCCGTCTGGTGTTGCAGGCGGCAGTTGATTGATGCCTCTGGGTGTTGGCCTGGTTATTCTGGTCCCTCCCTTCTGGGACTGCTCTGGAACGTCCCATGGTTTCCTGTGTCCCCCAAGGAATATGGGCGAGAAAAGGAGACTTTTGTATAACTTACCAGTAAAGTCTCTTTCTCGCTCTTCCTTGGGGGACACAGCACCCGCCCTTCATTTGGGTTTACAGTTGTGGTTCCGGCTTGGTTGCCCCCGTTGGGGCTTGACGGTTCTTTTTTCCGGTTGGTGGTTATCTTTCACTACTTGGACACGCAACTGGCAGTCTCTCTCTCCAGGCTGGGGGTATAGCTGCTGGAGGAGGGGCTTACAGCTTTCACTTAGTGTCACGCCTCCTAGGGAGCAGAGCTATACCCATGGTTTCCTGTGTCCCCCAAGGAAGAGCGAGAAAGAGACTTTACTGGTAAGTTATACAAAAAGTCTCCTTTTTCTCAGGTTTACATTTGGATGCCTTCTTCGACATTGTTTTGAAGTGTAGACTACTAAGAGTATTTGTCCAAGGGGTTGTCTAGGATTTTGGCCAATCTTCAGGATAGGCTATCAATATCTGAATGGCGAAGGTCTGACACCCTGCAGCCTGTTCCTGAGTACCTCTGATGCCAGACGTTGGTGCCAGACCTACCATCCGTTGTGTGGTGGACGGAGCTGGTTACTGCAGTGCTGCTCCCATTTCCTTCGATAGGAGCAGTACTGCAGTTTTGGGCTCGTCCACTGCATCAGCAGTGGAGCTATTCGGGAACAACTGATTGGCGGGGTTGCAGGGTGTTAGACCCCCACCAATCAGAAATTGAAGACCTGTCTTCTGGAGAGACCATCAATGTTAAAAGCCTTGAATGCCTCTTTAAAGGGGCTTTCAGAGACTTTTTAACTGATGAGCTATACTCTGGATAGGTCATCAATATCTGATCGTGGGGGTCTGACACCCGGGACCCCCGGACGATCAGCTGTTTGACAAGGCCCTGGCACAGCCTTCTCACAACTTACCCTAAGCCAGTGACATCAGTCATGCGGCCTGGCTGCAGCTCACTCCCATCCATGTAAATGGGGCTGAGCTGTGATACAGTGTACGGCGCTGTGCTTGATAAGCATCTAGAAGGCCGCTGCCCTCAGAAGAGCGCCAGGGCCTTCTAAAACAGCTGATTGTCGGGATCCCGGGTGTCAGACCCACATTGATCAGCAAATCTCAGAAGACCCCTTTAAAGTAGATGGCCCATCTCATACATTTGTGGCATATCTGTAGGACACTATATCTCTAGAATCTTGGCCCCACTTGGAAATGCCACCAATGTGTGAGATGGGCCAAACCCCTAAGGTTTCCTGCCTTTATAGTAGAAGTCAATGGCAGACTTATGCTGCACTATAGTCCTACAGATGCCCACTTTGGCGTTAATTGCATTTTTATACATAATAACCTTTCTAGATTATTTCTTCTCAATGTAAATTACAAAGACTGTTCACAAATGTCTTTTACAGAGATCGAGCCTTTCAAAGCTCCTTACCTGTCTGAGAAGATTCTGCTACGGCTGCTAAAGCATCCACATGTCATCCAGGAGCTGAAGTTTGATGAGAAAAACAAAAGGTCTTCAGAACATTATCTTTATCAGCGCAATAAACCGGTGGACTATTTTGTTTTAATCCTCCAGGTACAGATCTATACCGCGGGCCTTGTTTTTTACTTACCATCACCCCGTTTTGTAGCGTCTTCGGTAGACGTCCGGTTGTAATGTCCTTCTCTGCTTCCGTTCTTCTAAGGGTAAAGTGGAAGTTGAAGTTGGTAAAGAGGGATTGCGGTTTGAGAATGGAGCTTTCACCTACTATGGCGTTCCTGCTATACTGACCACTGTGTCCTCCGGTAATGTTCTAATACATTTGTAAGCGAGCAAGAATGGCCAAAATATGTTGAAGCTGTATTAGCTACTATTTGATAAATGAAATATATGGAGCCATACAATTATATATAATGTGCATGTATAAAGAAGTATAGAAGTCTGCTCAAATACCAGCGCACTCAACCCCTCTGTGCTGTCCATGGTATAGTCCATGAATGTGTCTAGTGTACTGGGACTAAACATGGGTTGGCTAGTAAAAAGAGAGGTACTGTATGCAAGCAGAATTTTTTTCTTTTTTTTTTTACATTCTTTTTAAGTCTCCCACTTTATAGTGCAGCTCCCTGCTGAGCACTGATCTATCAGACCTACCGGATTATTAGCTTCAAGTTAAATAGCTTGCAGCAGTATAAACAAGAAAATCCCTTTGTCCACACACGACTAAAAATACAGCGAAAAAGTCAGCTGCAGTTTTTGCCGTGTAAACGGCTGAGGATTTTATCCCCTTCTTTGCAAAGTGTGAAATTCACAGTGGAGATCTGCACATGCTGCAGGTTTCTAATCCATACCAGAGGTCAGTTTACGCATCGTTTAATTTTTTTTGACACAGTCTGTGGATAAGACTTATTAAAATCTCATTCTCTGCACGATGATCTGTGATAGCAAATCCGCAGTGTATCAGTCACATTTGGACAGAACCTTTAGGCTCTAAAACAGTCAATAGATATGTAGATAACTTTCATTGTTTTTTTTTTCCCTTTGCAGACAATGATGTGAGAAAAGTTGGAAGTTTAGCTGGTTCCTCCTTTCTCTGTAAGTATATCTACTAGCAGGTATTCATAGGCCAACATGTTACTCAGCATCAACATATTAAGGTACAAGCACACGGTGCGGTTGCGAGGTGTCCGGGACGCAGCCGTGCTGCGATCAAGAACTGTGTGGCTATATAGGCCGCAACATATCCTAATTTAGCCAGTCTTTATTGTTATTGGCCACACAGCCCCTGAAATACCGTATTGCCATTAACAATATCGACGGGCATAAAAAGTGCGTTCTCATTAGTTTAATTAGGGACCGATGCACACAGTTCTTGACTGCAGCACGGCCACGTCCTGAAGACCACTCGACCGCACTGTGTTCGTACCCTAAGTCCCCTTGCAGATGAGCGTGTATTACGCTGTGAGTCCGCAGCGCAGCTCTTGGCCTGACCTCCCAGCACTGACAGGGTCGGATAACATTATATTGATTTATGATGCAATGTAACCCTTAGGCCTCTTTCACACGAATGATACGGATTAGGTCTGGATGCTTTCAGGGTGCGCTCAGTGAAACTCGCACCATTTTGCAAGCAAGTTCAGTAATTTTTGTCTGTGATTGCGTTCAGTTGTTCAGTTTTCTCCACGCGGAGTACTCAGACACTGGGTGAATAAACCTTGTCACGTTTGGAATACTTTGGAGTGCGACTGGCCTTTCTTTGATTTATAGCAAGTGGTGAACCTGGTGCGAGTTCACACTGGCCTGATTGTGCACCCACCATTGAAGTGTGCTGCTGCCTCGCTTTCCTAGTTTGTTTGCATCCGCACCTGCCTCCGGATGCAATGCGTTTTTCACTGAAGACACATTCACTTCTATGGGTCCAGGGCTGCGTGAAAAAAACAGAATATAGAACATTCTGCGTTTTTTTTTTCACCCAACGCAGAACTGATGCGTTAAAAATGGGTCAGGATTCAGTGCGGGTGCTATTCGTTCACGTCACGCATTGCTCCCGCGCAGAAAACTCGCTCATGTGAAAGGGGCCTTAGGCCGGTGAATGTGTGGGTAATCCCCTGCGTGAAAGAGAGCCAAGCCCCGTTCCGGATAGCAGAGACACGGAGCATTAACATGATAGATACTGCTCTGTGCCTCTCTGTGATCTTTTTGCTACAAAATCATGGTGACAACTTTATCTCACTGTGATTTTGTAGTAAAAAGATCACAGAGAGACATGGAGCATTAACAATCATGTTAATGCACCGTGTCTCTTCTGTCTGGAACAGGGCTTGGCTCTCTTTCACGCAGCGGATTACCCGCACGGCATCTGCTCGGGTGAAAGAACCCTAAGGGTTACATAGCAACATAAATCAATATAATGCTATGTGACCCCCATCAGTGCTGGGAGGTCAGGCCGGGAGCTGCGCTGCGGACTCGCAGCGTGACACACGCTTGCCTGCCAGGGGTCTAAAGGAAATCCAGAAACAAGTGTTCAATTTGCTGTGCAGCTTCACCTGAGGGATTATTAAGAGTTACATAGCTCCTGTTGAAACAAATGGGATCTTCCTTAACTCGTTCGCTAAGCGATGTGTAAACATGGCGCCCGCTCGCACGTGCAGCGGTTTCGTACAGCAGAGACCTGCGGCTAACTACCGTGACTGGCAATAATGCCGATCTTGGTAATTATAGGCTTTAGATGCCGTGATCAAGCGAGATCACGGCATCTAAATGCGCAAAAACCCGGAAGCTCGCTTCCTACTGATGCCCCATGCGGCCAATGTGGACATCGGTAGTTGCGTTGAACACTGTAAGCCTCGCTTACGAGGCTTTAAAGGGAACCTGTCATCAACTTTATGCTGCCCACACTAACGTCAGGATAAAGTAGAGACAGGTGAGTTGATTTTAGCGGTCTGTCATTTAAAAGTTAACATCAGTTAACATAATTCCTGCTCCCCTGCCCATCTGCTGATGACTGACAGGCTTCTACCTAGTTTTCTCCCTTTCTGTCTAGGAAAGCAGCAGATGGGTGAGAGGGCAGGAGATGAATAACCAGGACTCTTCTCAAGTAGATTTGACTCTTTCCAAGGCCTGTGCTGCAATGATTATGATGCTGGTTCTCAGCAACCACTTACTTTTAGCTCATCAGTGACACACCGCTGAAATCAGCATTTCTGTCACTATTTTATGCTGCCCTCAGCGAGGTCAGCATAAAGTTGATGACAGGTTCCCTTTAAGTGTTCATTCTGCAATTCTTATTTTGGCCACCAGATGGCAGGCCAGGATAAGAAATGAGCAACCTCTAGTTTAAATGTCATTTTAAAAATCCCTGATAGAACAAAATCAAAAATTAAAAAACATTATTTATAGACTCATATATGAGCTTCAAAATCATCACAAAAAAATTAAGATTTTTTTTAAAAAAAATATATAAAAAATAAAAAAATATAAAAGTTGAAATCACCCACTTTTCCGTATAATTAATATATAAATAAATACCTAAATAACAATAAATATAAACATCATGGGTATCATCGTGACTGAAAACACTTATACTATTAAAATATAACAAAAAAATACGGCGAATGGTGTAATGGAAAAAAGGGTCAAAATGGCCAATTTGCCATTTTTTCATTGCTTCTCTTACCACAATTTTTTTTTATAAAATGTAATCAAAAAGTCACGCACGCTCCAAAATGGTATCAATAAAAACTACAGATTGTTCCGCAAAAAATGAGCCCCTAAACAGCTCAGTAGACATAAGTATAAAAAAGTTATGGGGGTCAGAATATGGTGATGTAAAAAAAAAAATAAATTTTTAGCCAAGTTTACATTTATTTTTACACTATTTAGATATAAAACACCTACACGTATGGGATATCGTTGTAATCGTACTGACCCAGAGAATGAAGGGCATGGGTCAGTTCTGCCGTAAACAAAATGCCGTGTGAAAAAAACCCATAAAACGGTGGAGGAATCGCGTTTTTTTTTCCAATTCCACCCCATTTGGAATTTTTTTACCACTTTCCACTGCCATAATTAATGGTGGTATTAGAAAGTAACCTCATACAGCTATTTGAACGGAAATATAAAAAAGTTATGGCTCAAGGAAAATAGGGAAGAAAAAAAGCATTTTTCACCTATCCAGAGGATTAATGATAAATGTATGAACACAGAGAACCGCTACTGACTGCTAGAAAGAGCCCCCATTCTGGAAAAGTTTGCAGGGAGCGGTGGTCAAGCACGTGCATTACCGCCCCATTCAATGTCTGTGGGACTTATAGACTGTACTTTGTCTTCTCTGTCAGTTCCATAGACTGTGGAGGAGACTTGCCAAGCTGCATGCGCCAACCAGTAGGTAGTGAAAAGTTAGACAAATGTATCAAACGTCTTAAGATGCACCAAATGTATCTCTGTTATACAATTGGCATATGTTTAGATTGTCTAGTCTAAATATTAGACTGGTTTAGTAAATCTGCCCCATTAAATGAAGTGGTGGTGGGCATGCGTGACCACGACTCTCTATCTTGTATGGGCAGAATAGGACATGACTGCTGTCTCATAAACCTGATGTCATATCAGGCCGAAGAGTATTCCTAGACAACTGGTATAAAGGGTAGCCATCAGCCTGCTCTGATGATGTCATCACCCATTGCACTGGTTATGTAATCACGCGTGACGCACACGCACTTCTGGGTGTAGCCGTCATGGGTTGGCATTAATTGTGACCTTGCCATCTACCATGCTGCCCACCCTTTCTGGGACACATCAGAAATTGATCAGTAACAGGCACTTTTGCGGGTCAATCGTTGCTAGTGGAAAGGATAGGTTTTGCCATTGCTAACAGCAACCAATCAGGTCGTTGCTGTTATTTTCCAATGAGCTACTTAAAATGAGAGCTGCCATCTAATTGGTCACTGCGCCACCTTTTCCCATCACTAGTTTGGATAACGATCCCCCTGATGCTTTTGCTTTCTAGGTAAGTTTTGCTTTTGCAGGACCCTCCTGGCGCTGCCTGTATAAATACACAACCCATTTTCAAGCTTCTGTAACTTTCGATGGTTTTTATTTCAGCTTTTCTGTTCCGCCCCTTGAAATGTTGTCTTTGGTGCAGACAGCGCTGAAGATGCTCATACAATATATTGGTGATTTGCCGAACATTTCACCCTCTGACATGATTTGCTCTTTCCGTTGTGTGTATTGTATTTACGTGTATCATCCCTGTCATCCCTCTTCTTATTCCCAATTTTGCTTTGCCCTCTTAGTACCCGTGTCCGTATCTCGTACCTTCGCTTTCAGCAGAGGGGAATCATTGGCTGGCTCCCCAGGTAAACCTGCATGGCCGTCCGTGTTCTAAGATCACATGAAAATGGGTTGAATTCATACATGTAAATGGATCTTGCATATAGTTCATTCTATATAGAGCTACATGTGAATTTCTTTTGGCGTGTTATAATTACTAGGCTAAGATGTCCTGCTTATTGTGCATTGTAAGGCCCCTTTCAGACGAGCGAGAGTCTCGAGGTACCCGGCCTGACCTCCCAGCACTGCCGGGGTCACATAGCATTATATTGATTTATGATGCTATGTAACCCTTACAGTTCTGGAATGTATTGGATAACACTGACAGCATTATGTCAGTGTCATCTAATACATTCCAGACCTCTAAGGTTTAGATAGCATCATAAATCAATATAATGCTATGTGACCCCGGCAGTGCTGGGAGGTCAGGCCAGGAGCTGCGCTGCGAGTCCGCAGTGAGACACTCGCTCCTCTGAAAGGGGCCTAAGGGAATATTCAAATTAACCCCTTATTCATATGAATGACACAGTGGCAAAAAATTCTGCAACAAATCTGCCATGTTCCAAGAGTTTTTTTTTACTGATGACCTATCCTTTGGTATCTGATCGTGGGAGTCCGACACCCAGGACTCCGACATTCAGCTGTTGGAGAAGGGCAGCGGTGCTTGCAGTAGCGCTGCGGCCTTTTCCAGCTTTGCCTAGGCCTGTGATGGCTGATCTCCGGCACTCCAGCTGTGATAAAACTACAACTCCCAGGATGTACACTTGCTTGGCTGTTGTCAGAACTCCATAGAAATGAATAGAGCATGCTGGGAGTCGTAGTTTCACCATAGCTGGAGTGCCAGAGGTTAGCCATTACTGGCCTTGGCCAATGATGTCATCTTGATCGGTCACATGACCTAGGCCAGGGGTAGGCAACCTTTGGCTCCTAGCTGTTGTGAAACTACAACTCCCAGCATGCATAGTTGCTCTGCTCTTCTATGAACTTACATAGAAATGAATGGAGCATGCTGGGAATTGTAGTTTCACAGCTGGGAGCCGAAGGTTGCTGATGCCTGACCTAGGCTTAGCTCAGTCCTATTGAAGTAAATGGAGCTGAGCTGTGTCATACTAAACACAGCCACTATACAATGTACGGCGCTGTGCTTGGTGAGCGGACAGAAGGCAGCGCTGCTTACCAAGCACAGCGCCGTACATTGTATAGTGGCTGTGCTTTGTATTGAGGCTCAGCCCCATTGACTTCAATAGGGCCGAGCTGCTTCTAGGCCATGTGACCTATGAATGTGACGTCAAACGGCCTAGATAAAGCTGGAGAAGGCCGCAGCGCTGATTGGCGGGGGTACCGGGTGTTGGACCCCCACCTAATCACATACAATAAAAAAAAAACACTTTAAAAACCCCTTTAATGAGGTATGTAGCCTTGCCAGTCGGACATGATCTTTACAGGCTTTCACCCTGTGAAAGTATGTGTCTGTTCACTGACAGATAGCAGAGACCTTAAAAATGCTAAGCAATTAAGTGGATATGAATATAGGAAAACCACAGAACTTTTCTTGGCATTTTTTTAAAATCTTTGGCAGCATTTTTGCCACTTGTGGCTTTTTTCTCAAAAGGCACCATGTTCTTCTCACGTGGTTTTATGAGCTATACGCTTTCATATGCTCTGCAGCCATTCGAAGGAGCACATCCTCCTCAGTAACATGGCTTCTGCAAAAGAAGTAAGAAGGGACTAGATTACTACCTGCCAGAGGGAGAAGGAGACTGATTCTGTCCAGAGTCTGTCCCCAGCCGGGCCAATGGAGATACATGGAAGCAACAAATGATGAAAATGCTCTATGCTATAATTTAAAACTGCTATTAACAGTTTTAGGGCAGTTTGGTATGAAAACGATGTGGGGGATTTAGATTGTAAATATAGAAATGAACCGGTGGTCCCCATTCCAGTCAGTATTAAAGGGGTTGCCCACAATTACAAAATCATGGCTGCTTTCATCCAAAAACAGTGGCACAGCTGTCCACAGGTCATGTGCGGATTTGCATCTCCGCCCCATTAGTGTCCAAGAAGCCGGGTTTGCAAGACCCAATGGGACCTGACAGATGTGGAACTGTTTTTAGAAGAAAGCAGCCATATTTCTGATCCTGGACAACCCCTTTGGGTACGGCCACGTGGTCAGGGTTCCTGATGCAGTTTTGAAAGCTGCATTTTGCGGGACGGAATTGAGGACCCATTTATTCCTATAAGGACACACTATGTCCCGCCCGGATCTGGAATTGCGGATCCACACTTCCGTTCTGCAAAAAAATAGAACATGTCCTATTCTTGTCCGCAATTGCGGACAAGAAAAGGCATTTTCTAAGAGAGTGCCGGCGATGTGCGGTCTGCAAAATGCGGAACGCACATTGCCGGTGTCCGTGTTTTGTGGATCTGCAAAACACACACGGACGTATGAATGGAGCCTAAAGGACAGATACAACTTCTCCTTTTTGAATTCACTCCTGGTTTTGGCTTTCAAAACTGCATCAAACCTGACTGTACCCATTAATCAGGTGCCAATTATGTCTTTGAATTACCCCTCCCCCAATCTTTCCCCTCAGATTATATTTGCCATCTAGCAGAGCCATGTTCTTCTGCAGGTTAGACTAGTCCATGCTTAGAGAATGAAATCACGATCTGTTTCAGTCTCGGTGACATATTGCCTTTCGCGTCCCTCTTCTAGAGTAAACCTCCTCTCTTGCTGTCTTCTTTATCCTACTTTCTGTCCAATTTTTCTTTCTTTTCCTCCCTCCCCTGCTCTCCATAGTAAACAGATCCCCTTCTCGCTGCAGTGGTTTGAACCGTTCTGAATCCCCTAACAGAGAACGTAACGATTATGGGGGCAGCAACAACCAGTTAAGCAACAGCAACAACAACCTCTACATCCCAGATTACTCCGTCCACATCCTGTGCGATGTCCAGTTCATCAAGGTAACCCATCAAATGTATATCATCGTTTGTGATCCTTATAATATTGCACTTTCCAAATGGAATCAAGTATTTACTTAAAGAGCGTCTGTCAGCAGGATCAACCGTCTGAAAACAGGCATGCTGCCTGGGTAGGGTTGATCCTACCAATCAAAATTATACTTAAGAATCGGTTGCAGTGTGCTCCCTTTATATTGCAGGAGGGAATTGGGTAATAATCCGAACTGCCCAATGTCTGTGTCAGACCGAGGACGTTTACGGTGCCACATGACAATGGCAAAAATCTATGTCTATATGTTGTCTGTCTGTGATCAGTTTTACATGGTTCTTACCACGTTGTTTATCTCACGGAGGCATTTTCTCAGTTTTTGGTTAAAAAAAATGTATTTTATTTTTTTTAAGACAAAATTTGAAGCTGAAGCTATAGTAAAAGTGCTTTGTTTCTCCCCCAACAGATTACAAGGCAGCAGTATCAGAACGCGTTGGCCGCCAGCCGTATGGACAGCTCTCCACAGTCCCCAGAAATAGAAGTGTTCAGTGATGGGGAGCCCACAAAAGTCACAAAGTATCACAGAACGTCCGAATCTCCGAAAGACGACACCATGAGCACATTAGTGAGCGACAGAAACTGCAACTTGGGTAAATCTCATTTATATCGCACATAGATTTTATATCACTTATTTCATTTTAAAGGGAGGTTTTAACCCCTTAGTGCTATTTGACGTTTATACTCGTCATGGAGCACTGCTACTTGGTTTTCCATGATGAGTATAGACGTCATGGCATTAAACTGTCACCATGTCTGCAGACATGATGACAGCGCTGAGACCCCAGCTGTTACACACAGCCAGGGATCTCAGCTAACCAGCCCGGGACCAATAAGGGCGGTCCCGGGCCGGCGATCGCTCTGATTGGCTAGTCTGTACAGACTAGCCAATCACACGATCCGGCTGAAAGGTTGTGATGTGCCCCATTTTAGGATGGCCGAGCGGGAGCGCAATCCAGAAACCCCCCCTCCCCTCTTACCACATTTTCAGGATGGCCGGAGCGGTTAGCAGAGTGTCAGCATACAGCTGACACTCTGCTTGAAACGGCCGACATCGGTGCTGGCACCGATGTCAGCCGTGTAACCTTTTCAATGTTGCGGTCCATAGGGACCGCTGTATGGAAAGGGTTAACAGGGAGGGAGCTCCCTCCCTCTCCCATCGGTGCCGCTGCTGTGCCGTTGCAGGGACCGATGCTTAACAGGTTCAGAGGGGAAGAGAGCTCCCTCCCTTTACCATCGGGCCGCTGTGCTGCTGTGGCAGCGTCCCGATGGTTACCATGGCAACCTGATGCTTGCCATGGCATAGCTAAGCCTGATATAGGCAGGAGCCTGATCAGGCTAAGTGTAAAGTCACAATACACTGCAGTACACTATATAGTTTACTGCAGTGTATTATAGAGGCATCAGACCCACTGGATCTTCAAGAACAAAGTGGGTCTGGCTCAAAAAAAAAGTAAAAAAAAAATAATCTAATTTCTTCTTATAGCCGCACATTTATAATTGATTAAAAATTAAAAAAATTAAATACACTACACATGTTTGATATCACCGCATCCGTGACGACCTGATCTTTGAAAGGGTCCTGTTACTTTCTCTGCATAGTGAACGCCATAAAAAAGAAAAACTATGATGGAATTGAAATTTCGCCCACCTCACTTCGCAAAAAAAAGGTATTAAAAGTGATAAAAATTGTATGTACCCCAAAATGGTACCAATCAAACTTCACCTCATCCTGCAAAAAATGAGCCCCTACATGAGACAATCACCCAAAAAATGAAAAAAAAAATGGCTTCAGGAAAAGGAGACACAAAAACACTTACATCACAAAAAGTGTAATACCAAGCGATCAAAAAGTCATATGTACCCCAAAATAGTACCAAACCGTCACCTTGTCCCGCAAAAAATAACACCCTACCTAAGACAATCGCCCAAAGAATAAAAAATATGGCTTTCAGAAAATGGACACAAAAATGTTTTTGTTTTTTTCAAACCAACCAAAATAAAAATAAAAAAAGACATATAATGTATCGCTGCATCCGTAACGACCTCCTCTATAAAAATATCACATGATCTATCCCGTATGGTGAATGCTGTAAAAAATGTCACAACAACCATTTTTTTGGTCTACTTGCCCAATAAAGTGTGATATTGAATGATCAAAAAATATTATGCTTATGTACCCAAAATTGGGACCAATTAAAATTTCAACTCTTCCAGCAAAAAAATGAGCCCTTGCACATGACAATCAGCAGAAAAATAAAAAAAATATGTCTTTTAGAAAATGGAGACACAAAAACATGATTTAATAAAAAAAAAATGCTTTATTATGTAAAAGTAAACCAAACAAAGAAAGTAGACATATTTGATATCATTGCGTCCGTAACAACCTGCTCTATAAAAATAGCACATGATCTACCCTGTCAGATGAACATTGTAAAAAAAAAAAAATGTGCCAGAACGGCCATTTTTGGTAACCTTGCCTAACAAAAAACTTAATATAGAGCAATTGAAAATCATATGTAACCCAGAATATTATCAATAAACTGTCAACTTATCCCATAGTTTCCAAAATGGGGTCACTTTTTGGGAGCTTCTACTCTAGGGGTGCATCGGGGGGCTTCAAATGAGACATGGTGTCTAAAAAAACAGTCCAGCAAAATCTGCCTTCCAAAAACCATATGGCGTTCCTTTTCTTCTGTGCTCTGCCATGTGGCCGTACATGAGTTTACGACCACATATGGGGTGTTTCTGTAAATCGCAGAATCAGGGTAATAGATTTTGAGTTTTGTTTGACTGTTAACCCTTGATGTGTTACAGGAAAAAATTGATTAATTTGGCATTATTGCCGGTCACAGTCATTAGCCGCCAGTCTCTGCTTTATGAAACATGGCCATGTTTGTACTTCGCAAGTACGGCGCTGGTAGCGAAAGGGTTAATATATGTGCACTTCTGTATGTAGTGCTTTCTATAGTTCACTATAGATTTCACAGCAATATCTAGCTACTGTTTTTTTTAACTAAAAAAATTGCAATTTAGAACACAATAAAAAAAAAATCAGCATAAGGCCTCATGCACACGACCATATTTTTGTTCCACATCCGATCCGCATTTCTTGAGGTTTAGATGCGGAGCTGCAAAAAATGCGGCTGTTCATTCCGCCGACCCACAAAAAAGATGTGCCCTATTCTTGTCCGTTTTGCAGACAAGCATTGGGTATTCCTATAGATGTGAAAAAAATGGCAGCATGCAGGCGGCCAGCTTCCGTGTTTTACGGATCCATGGTTTGCAGACCATAAAACACATCCGGTCATGTGCATGAGGCCTAAGGCTATAAATCTAGCTTTAGGCCATGCTTAGACAAGTGAAATACATGTCGGGAAAAATCCAACATGCATTTGTCATGGAATCTGTGGCTGAACCTTGGGTTTGGCAGTTTGCATTTCCATGAATCCGCGTATGGGTTTAGCACCTATTAATTGGAACTATGATATAATTCACCGAATAAATTGTGTTAAACATGTAAATATATATTTTTTTATGTATCGGTGTGTGAAGAATGTAACCTGTCTTCTCTCTACAGCCAGCAGCAGATCAGATGTTCTAAAAAGTCCTAACGACTCTGTGTTCTTACACATGGATGACATCCCCCAGATAAGAGAGGAGCTCGCAGACATTTACAACTACACAACAAGTAGGTTTCTAGACCCTGTAAAATGGTGTGACTTCTAATGATGTGTGGCAGGTTTTCTGCAAGAGATTCCTGGGACTAAAATCAGGTCAATACATGTGAATGGGGCATACAGGACGGGTCCGCTGTGGATTTTGCACAGCAAAGGTCTGCAAATATCTACCGGAATTCCACAACAGCGGAATCTGAACCACGGGGTGTGCATTTTGTTGTAGAAGTCTAAAATTAGAAGGGTTTAAAGGAAGGGTGTCATAAGAAAACGGCCTATTGTTTAAATCATGTTTTTGTGTTAAATGGGGATTGTATCCTGTGGCAGGTCTTGAAGGGCTTTTCCCATCTCAACCTTTATGGTATATCACTCGGATAGGCCACAAATGTCAGATAGGAGCAGGTCCCACTTCTGGGACCATTCCTCTCTCCAGAACAGGGCACCTGAAGCGAAGGAGAGCTATAGGAGAGCCATTCATTGCTATAGGACTTCCAAAAATGGTCAAGTGCACTCAGCTATTTTCGGAAGTCCCATATCAGTGAATGGAGAGCACGTCATGCAAGCGCAGCCGCCTTTCTCTATGCCTCTATGGGACTGTTAGAAATAGCCAAGCCAGCACTCAGCTATTTTTGGCACCCCCTATAGCGGTGAATGGAGGGTGGCTGTGCATGTGTGGCTGCTCTCCCTTCACTTTGGGGGCCCCATTCTGAAGACAGGAGTGGGTCCCACATGCGGGACCTGCTCATATCTGACATTTGTGGCATATCATAGCAATATGCCATAAATAATTAAAATTTTGGTTTCCTGGAGTCCGTAGGCAGCACATAACGTAAGTTGTGCTGCCAAGGACGACCAGGAAGTTAAGATTTCTGCAGGCCCCCCCCTTGTGCCCGGCCCCGAGGTGAGAATCATACTTACCTCATCCTTGCCGCTGGGTTCTGGCTCTAACTCTTCCCTTCAGGTGCCACAGGTATTGTGTCTCCCCACATCAACATCCGTTTGATGCAGGTCACGTGGCCGCTGCAGCCAGTCACTGGGATGACTTGTTACCTATGTGTCACATGAACCGAAATTGAGTAAAACGTGATCAAAAAGTTGCATGCACCTCAAAATGGTACCAATAAAAACTACCACTAAAAGGAAGCTCTCAGCCTTGTAAAGGAAATTTAAAAAAGGTTTTTATTTTTTTTAAATAGTAAAACAGAACAAAAACAATATCAATTTGTTATCGCCGTAATCATACTGATGTGCAGGGTAAGGTTATCTGCAATTGGCTGTTGCGGCAGAAAATGCCAGGAATCGACCGGACAAAAAATACTGCGAAAAACGTTTTTTGCCCAGACAAATTACAGCATGTCTGCCAGGTAGCCAACAGATCTCTGCCAGACCCCATTATAGTCAATAGGGTTGGGTGGGTAGGCAGCAGCATTCGGCAATGCCAGACCCAGGGAACTCTGGCAGACTGTTCTCTGTAGGCTTTTACAATCTGGCCCTAATTTTCCTATTCAAACATAGAAATAAAACAAAATAATTCTTATGCTTTTGACAGATCCCGAATCTTGCAGTATCGTCGTGGACCTGGAGCATTCCAGCGGAGAGATTATTTCCAGTTCAGCCGTGAACAGCAGCGAGGAGACACTTGGCAAGAAGTTGTTGAGGACACTGAGTATGTCTTATTGTCTCTGCGACTGATCTGATGGCCGGTGCCTGTAAGGGTGTATTTACAATGCGCTGATAAGCAGATGATTGTCTGCTTGTTAGTGGAGGTGAAGAGCTGCATCGATCCCCTCCACAGTATGAGGACAAGCAATGGCTACTGCTATCGCTCATCCTCATACAGCTGCATTTCTTCTGGGCAGCAGATCGCTGTTCGAACAGTGCAATTTTCTGCCCAGAAATTATGATTGAGGTGTCTGCACAAATAATCATTTAACCTGATGAACAAGTGTTTGATTCGTTCATTGGGCGATCTCTGGCAATTTTAGATGGGCAGATTATCAGGAGCAAGCTTTTGTGGAAAGGTTTGTTCCCGATCATCTGCCTAACAGGTATAAGACTCCCTATACCAGCTGGATCTCTGCAAGGAGAATTAGCACCTTTCAAGAACTGCTGCAAAGTCATCTCAGCCAGCCAACCAGAATCCTACGCTGTACTGATGAGGAGCAAAAACTCCAAAACACCACTGTCCACAGATGGTGTGTCTTGTTTAGTCTGATCTCTCTAGTCATGGGTCAGACAGTGATATACAGGTAGGGCTGAAACGATTACTCAATTTAATCGAGTAATTCGACACAAAAAAATCCTCGATACAATAGCACTTGCTATTACTCCCCGCTCCGTGGTCACCCGTCAGGTCATAGTACACGTAAGCGCGCCCTATGACGCGACACTGTGCAGAGCGGCTGGCAGCAGAGGAGGCGGGGCGCACAGGGGACAAGGAGTCGCTCTCCCCCTCTTCTGTGCTGCCAGTGAGGAGAGACGGGGGGGCCAAGGAGGGGCGGGCGCACTCCGCCACCAATGACAGGACCTTACATTGTCCGGCCTTACCAACTAGCAGCTACACGGAGCGGCGCCCGGGATCTCCCCGCACTTACAATTATCCCTGGGCACCGCTCGGTTCTCCCCACTGTGGGCCAGTTACAGTTTTGTGCTCCATGTGCCAATTACTAATATCGGACCAATAAGGAGGAGACATCACCTTCTCTGTGGGCGTTTCTTCTCCCTGCGCTGTCCAATCGCAGCAGAGAACGTCACAGTGCAGAGAGAAGGAACGCCCACAGAGCTGATGTCTCCTCCCTATTTCTCCGATATTAGTAATTAGCATATGGAGCAGGAGACTGTAACTGGCCCACAGTGGGGAGAGCGGCGCCCAGGTTTAATTGTAAGTGCAGGGACATCCCAGGCGCCACTCTATGTAGCTGCTAGTTAGTAAGTCCGGTCCATGAAAGGTCCTTTGTAATCTTTAATACAGGAGGCAGGGAGCTGCGATCAGCGGCAGTTAACCCCTCAGGTTAACCATGGTAACATTCTTATTAGATTACTCGATTAATCATAAAAAATAATCGATAGAATACTCGATTTCTAAAATAATCGTTTACTGCAGCCCTATATACAGGGTATCTACCTATAGGTTGCATTAGAGACAGTTTACTTACTTCTCGACAGCTTTTTTCCAGGGAAGAGTTAAGGGGTATTCCCAACTGAATATTTGTGGGACCCACTCCTTTCTCGAGAACGAGGACTAGTCTCATGCCTCCGTGAAAAAAGAGGTGGCTGCGCATGTGTGGCTCCCTCCATTCACTCCCTATGGGACTTCTGACTGGAGACAGGAGACTGGAGAGAGCCACACATGCGTAGCCACCTCTTTCTTCACGGCGGCATGAGACTGCGTCCTGTTCCTGACATAGAGATGGCTCCAGAGGTGAGACCAGTACCTCTCAGGCATTTATATGGTTGTGCTATAAATGTCCAGCCTAGACAAACCCCTTTATGACAAATACTTACATAGTATGAAACCACCTGCTGTTTAAAGTATATACCAGTGTGAATGTTCACCTTATGAATGGGGTGCAGATGGACACACATGCTCAGTCCTTATCCCCGCAGAAAAGTCTCTGCATTGTGATCCTCTGTTCACAGCAGAGCAGCCGGTTGAAATAGCTTTCTGCCTGCTTGTCAGGATAGGACTAGAGCCCCTGCAGTAACATGATAGTATAGAAAAAGTGTATAAAGAGAATGGACCTGAATGTCAGCTACCAGATTTGGAAGGACTCAAGGGAAGCTTATTCTGTCCAGAGCCCATTCCCAGCAGTGCAGAGAAGCCCCCCAAAAATAATGTTTGCTACAAACAATACAGTTTATTTTTGGTATAAAACGGATTAATTTTAATAACCTCTTTTTATATTATGTGGTCTGGATTACTGGAGATACTGTTTGCAACCTCCTCCTAGTTTCAGACTCCCTCCCTGGATTACATGCTGGATGTGAGGCTTGTGTGTCCAGGATTATGCTGTATTCACTAGCTCTCATGTTCAACACAGCTTGTTTCCTGGACTGATTTCTCCATCTACAGCTAATGATTGATCTCCTCTCACTGGTAGTGGCAGTCACTGCCACCGAGGAGTGTGTGATTCCTGCCCCCATGCAGGGTTTGCAGTGGTGTTCTACTTTCTCTGTACACTTGTATACAACAAATGTGATTTCCATTTTCCTGCAAACTGCCCTGTGTGCGCTTTCGTCCTATGCACTGCTGGTTTGAGCTGCTCTCCTTGGGTGTCCTCCTCACTCCACTTTTCAATCTGCTATGTACAACATACTCCCCCCATCAACATACTCTAATATTGAGAGAAGGGAGGGGGAGAGCAGAGAATGAGCAGCACCAGCAGCTAGGTGAAGTACTTACACTCTGCAGAGGCAAAATGGTCGAATATTTTTAGTGAAGGTTATTTAGAAAGTTACTTCCTTTTTCATTCAGGAAGCAAATAAGCATTAAAAAGAATTTAGTGCAAATATGTCCATAACCTTGAACCTGAAATGGACATACAGTTATGTCCATAGGATGGCACAGGCACAGGCACATGTGGTTAAGATGGGATTTACAAAGCAATGAACACAACTCCCTTTCTACTTTGCAGGTGGCAAAACAAGGAAAAAATCCAGAGATGCGGATAAAAGTCCTGAAGAAAGTTCAGTTTTGCACCTAATCACATGAAGGCAAATCCATGTAATCCTTGTGACAGATGGGATTGCGGGATTATCGACGGGAGTTTCACAAGTTCCTCCTTGTTTGCCATGCCTATGCACTTTTCTTTTTCTGAGCACACCTTTTCTACACGTGTACTGTCTGACTGTGCAGCTCCAGAACAAGGCTGGGATGAAACAAGTATGAAATGCAAAATGTCATAAAGAACAGCACTGTGGGAAATGACCAATTCATTACCTAGAAGAACCACAATCTATAGCGTCCTTTTAGTTATACTAAGGGCTCATGCACGCACCCGTGTCCGTATTGCGGTCCGCAATACAGGGGCACAGGTCGTGTGCACCCTGCATCACGGATGCGGACCCATTCACTTGAAGGGGTCCGCAATCCGAAAGGTGTTGTATGGAACGGAGGCACAGAACCCTACGGAGTGCTTCCGTGGGGTTTCCCTCCGTGTCTCCGCAATGTAAAAAATAGAACCTGTTGTCCGTGCATTGGGGACTGCAAATTGCGGTCCTCGATGCATGGAACGGCTGATCGTTGGCCGTGTGCCTGAGCCTTAATAGTGACCTGTTTCTGTTTTGTGATATTTTATATTGGAGGAGGGCGAGGGCGATCATTGCCACATTCCTTGCATCAGTCTATAGAGGACATTATTGCAGTCTGTAAAGGACCTGCTGCCCGGCATATAATGTAGTCAATGTTCCTAACTGGTCATGTGTCCTCCGAAGACTGTACAGTGTTTAGAAACTACAGTCGCTGAATGCAGTACAAAAAAAATCACACATTCATCAGTTCTGAATGTGTGATAGTTTACCCGTGTCGACACTGTGTCGTTTTTATGTCCAACATTCTGTGCTGATCAATTCCAGATTCATTTTCTGATGCAGGGATCCAAGCCATCTTCCCTTCACATAGTAATTCAGGACAGTTCAGGTTACCTGAAGCCACCACTAGAACTTAAGTTGTATGCAGTATGCTCCTAAGCTCCCCCTAGTGGCGGCAGCAGGTAGACAGAACTTTAACTGTCTATGCGGGGAATTTGGGGCTCTGTATTAGCAAAAAACTGCTACAACGGTTATAAAGAACTATTGTAAGGCTACTTTCACACTTGCGTTGTTAATTTCCATATTGAGATCCGGCAAAGGATCTCGATACTGGAATTAAACGGATCCATTTTGACTTTCCGTTAGGATGCGGTTGTGTGAAATCAAAACAGAAAAAAACAAAATGCATTGAAAGTCAATGGGTGACGGATTTGTTTTTTTTGGGGCCTACTTACATTCTTACATTGTTTTCAGCGCCGGGTCCATTCTTTTTTTCCGTTTTTAAGACCGGAGTTTGTAGCAGTTTTTTTGTGTCCGGTCAGAAAACGGACTGCTGCCGGAACAGAAGACATCCTGATGGATCCTGAACGGATCTCTTTCCATTCAGAATGCATGAGGACTAAACGGAAACGTTTTTTTTTTCTGGTATTGAGATCCTCTGACGGAAATCGATACCGGAAAACAACAACGCAAGTGTGAAAGTTGCCTAAGATGAATCTGCAAAAATGTTGGACATATTACATTTTAAAGGAAAGGCTTTTAAAGGGATTTTCAGATTGTTTTATACTGATAACCTGTCGTCTGGATAGGTCATCGGTATCTGATCCGACTCACTGCACCCCTCTGATCAGCTGTGTGAAGAGGCTGTGGAGCTCACTGGAGCGCCGCACGCTCCTCATAGCTCGCCAACCACATTGTATGGCGGCTGTGCTTGGTATCGCAGCTCAGCCCCGTTCACTTGAATGGAACTGAGCGTCCCCTAGCCCATGCGACTGATGAATGTGACGTCACTGGCCTCACGGGAGCACTGCCGCCTCCTCAAACAGCCGATTGGCAGGGGGGTCGGCAGCTGAACCCTCAGATCAGATAGTGATGACCTGTTCTGAGGATAGGTATAAAACACTCTCCAACATTTCTCCATAAACCCACTAGAAGTCTTCAGACAGAGTTTAGGAATAGATTTGTTTTTTTTTTATATATTTTCTTCGTTGTTCTAGTGAGAAAAGCAACTGCTAAAATATATGATCTATATGTATAAACTGAACGCTGATAGGTAATATTTTTATAATGTGATAACATCGCCAACTCAGCTTTATTTTAAAAAATATATTGTATCATAATTGTAGGTTTATGGAAATGTCATTCCTAATACAGAAGCTGTCAGCTTATGTGCCCTGCACAGGACAAGATATTCTGGAAAAACCAGGGGTGGACACAGACCGCTCAGGACCCCATATGGGCCCGCTGCTCTCCAGTCGTAAAGCATGCTCCGTGGTATATCCTCCGTATGTCTCACTGACACTTCACCATGAATTGTGAGCTATGAAATTCAGGAGCTCCGTCTTTTATATGCAATCTACTAGACCAGGAATGCTCAACCTGCGGCCCTCCAGCTGTTGTAAAACTACAACTCCCACGATGCCCTTCTGTAGGATGATAGCTGTGGGCTGTCAGGGAATGATGGGAGTTGTAGTTTTGCAACAGCTGGAGGGCCGCAGGTTGAGCATGCCTGTACTAGACAATAGGATTCTGCTTATTGCTTTAGCATGTTTGTACCTATGACACTGGCTGACCTGTTACATGTGCGCTTGGCAGCTGAAGGCATCTGTGTTGGTCCCATGTTCATATGTGGCCGCATTGCTGAGAAAAATTATGTTTTAATATATGCAAATGAGCCTCTAGGAGCAACGGGGGCTTTGCTCTTATACCTACTTTGATTGACAGGACCAGGCAGGTGTCATGACATTCACACTGCCTGCCTCTGTCAATCAAAATGGAGAGGGCGTGGCAGTTGCAGCGAGAGCAGAGCCTCTAGGTGTAACGGTAACGCCCCCGCTGCTCTTAGAGGCTCATTTACATATATATATATATATATATATATATTGTATTTTCTGGCGTTTAAGACTACTTTTTAACACATGAAAATCTTCTCAAAAGTCGGGGGTCGTCTTATACGCCGGTATACTGCGTGCTGAAACTTAAGCGGACCTTTCACTAGTCCAACGATTGTTAGATAATGATATGTACCGGTATGTGTAGAGCGGCGCCCAGGGATCTTCCTGCACTCACTATTATCCTTGGGCGCCGCTCTACACATGCGGTATAAGGCGCCGCTCTACACATGCGGTATATGGCGCCGCTCTACACATACGGTATAATGCGCCACTCTACACATACGGCATATATCATTATCTAACAATTGTTGGACCAGTGAAAGGTCCTCTTTACTTCCAAGCCGGACTGGAGAAGCTTCAGGGACAGGCGCCCTCTAGTTGAGCCACCGTGCGCTGCATCCCGCCCACTCGCTCCTGAAGCAGCCCCCTCTCCCTGCTCTCACGGGTTTTCTCATGCTCGGATCGTCTGTTTATTTTTTATTTGGTGTGCGTTGGAAGAAGGATAGTCTTATACGGCGAGTATAGCCCAAACCCCATATTTTAACAGGAAAAGTAGGGGGTCGTCTTATATACCCAGTCGTCTTATACGCCGGAAAATACGGGTATATATAAATTTCATTCATCTCAGCAATGTGGGCACGTATGAACATGGCATTGCAAGTGCACGTGTAACAGGTCAGCCAATATAATAGGTACAAATCTGCCCTTTAAAGATAATGAAGGGCCCCCTGACCTGCCGGGCCCCTGTGCAGCTGCACGGCTATGATATGTCCACCCCTAGTAAGACGGCAGTGTCACGTAGCATACTGAATTATTTGTACAGAGGACTTTCATTATATATTTACAGCTTCTAAATGTTATAATTCATTACACAGCATGCAACGCCGCACGCTGTACCTTCACAACGGAGCTTCTTCATTGCATTTTCTATGTTCAGTAGATGGGGGGATTGAGCGGCATAACAGGTTCCTGTGGTTTATCGGAGAGCACTCTTTTTTTAAAAGCGAACCTGAATTCCGTGTGTACTGTCAACGCTCTCACGGAAGCGCTTGCATGTGAAAGTCCCATCTGATGGCACAATTCTACCGGAATGAACCCTTTCTGTCAGATACTAGGGTGGAAGCTCTTACTCTATGACGGGAAATAGAAGCAGATATATATATATATATAAATATATTTATTTTGGATAGGAAAGATTTATGATAGAAATCCTTTTCTAGTGTGCTCACCGCAGTAGTAATGCATGCTCATTATTATACAGAAAGGAACATTTAGCCAAAGTTCATTTTTATTTATTATCAACGTGACCAATACAGCAAAGATTTTATGAGACTCGATATGAATAGGACCTCAAGACACAACAGCCATATAACGTTAGATGAAGCCTAGTGGGAGACTCTTTTCTGTAAGTACTTGGAATACATGTGGGATATCTGTGCTTCACTATTCTCAGAGATACAGAACCAGTACTGCCGTGGGAATTTTTATTTTTTTGTGGAAACGCCCTCTTTTCAGTATGCTGAAATGCACCATTTTGGGAAGTGCGCCCAGAGTTTGTGCCCATTTATGCAACTCGGTACGATTCACGGACGGTCTAAGCACCAGGCAAAGCTGGGCATATTGCAGAATGCACTGGGGGGGGGGGGCATGGTGATCTGAATGAATATGCAGGGGACACACCCAAGGGTCCACTTACACCAGATGCCAGTCCTGGTGCCTGAACTGAGCTGCTGGCCGTCTTATTCCCTGTGTAAATACAGTCACAATCTGTCCTTAGGTTGCTGCTGTAGATGTATATTTTATGTTATGCCGACAGGAATTGTGTGTCTAACTTTTTTTATTATTTTTTTTGTATTTTCCCTCCCTGCATGGCTGGCTCCTCTTGGTATGATAGTAGCATCATGTTCAAAAACCTTTCCCAATTCTCCTCTCCCCTCTCACAGCATGCACACAGAGGAACTGCAGTTGCGTCCCCCTCCTCCCTCTCTGCTATTTACTGTTCAATACTATTACTGAAGACAGGATTTGAAGAGGTTTCTGAATATTTTTGAAGGGAGGGAAAAGAGAACGCCAGGCTGCTGCAAGGTGATAAAATATATGACATAGTGTCATGTACTCACATGTACTACTGATTTAGGCTACCTCCACACTTGCGTTGTGATGATCCGGCAGTAGTTCCATCGCCGAAACTGCCCGCCGGATCTGTCATACCGCATGACAACTGAAAGCATTTAGATCCGGATGCGGTTCCGTCTTACAAATACATTGCAAGTGTGGATCCGTCTCACCACTTGTCATGCGGATAGACAGATCCGTCTTGTATTTTTTTTACAGTTTTAAAGGTTTGCACATGCGCAGACCCGAAGGACGAATCCAGGATTCAGGCATGTGTTCCAGCATTTCAGGACGGAGATAATACCGCAGCATGCTGAGGTATTATCTCCGTCCTGAAATGTCAAAAAGACTGAACTGAAGACGCCCGGATAGGATGCGGGTGCGTTGTGGAAATATGCTCGATTTTTCCGAGCGTGTGCAAACTTCTGTAATGCGTTTTGCACGCGCGCGGATAAATCAGCATGTTTGGTACCCAGACCCGAAGCCGGACTTCATCACTGAAGTCCAGTTTCGGGTTGAGTATTCTGGAGAATTTATTATTTTCCCTTATAACATGGTTATAAGGGGAAATAATAGCATTCTCAATACAGAATGCTTAGTAAAATGTGGATTAAGGGGTTAAAAATAAAAAACTTAACTTACCTTATCCACTTGATCGCATAGTTGGCGATCTCTCTTCTCTCTTCAAGCTTTAGCTGCAGTGTAAAGGACCTGTGATGACATCACATCACATGGTCCAAGTGGCTAATGTAAGTTAAGTTTTTTATTTTTAACCCCTTAATCCTCATTCTACAATTTATTCTGTATTGAGAATGCTATTATTTCCCCTTATAACCATGTTATAAGGGAAAATAATAAAGATCTAATCCCGTCGCTTAGCAACCATGTGGGAAAATCGCACTGCATCCGCACTTGCTTGCTATTTTCCTGCAGCCCCATTCACTTGTATGGGGCCTGCATTGCATGAAAAACGCAAAATATAGAGCATGCTGCGATTTTCATGCAACGCAGAAGTGATGCGTGAAAATCACCGCTCATGTGCACAGCCCCATAGAAATGAATGGGTCCAGATTCAGTGCAGGTGCAATGCGTTCACCTCACACATTGCACCCGCGCGGAAAAACTCGCCCGTGTGAAAGAGGCCTAAGAATCAAAAAGAGAAATAATGCCCTGCCTTTATACTAGTCGTTTCTCTGTGTAATATTTATGAGGACAGGCGACAACTGAACTAATGTGATGAACATTAGGTGCCAAGGGTGGGGAGCACATTCTTAAAGCACCACCAGAGCTCACCCTGCCCCCGCTCATAGTGCTCGAAGTTCAGTTCAATAGAACCGTAGGCCGAGGTTCACTTCTCCATTAGATTTTTAGCCTAAAAACCGGAAAGGGGCTCAACAGAGGAACAAAGTTTGGCGAGGGTTCCGTCTTCTCTGAAAAAAAAAACCTCTGCCGCCATAGCCGTGTAGTAAGGTGTCCACCGCGCTTCTCATAATCTACGCATGGCGGCTGCTATTGAAACCAAAAGCTAACTGTTCTTGCTGCTAATGTTCTATAGATGTTTTACACACTATGCAGAGAGAAATGGTGTCCTGAAGAGTCCTGTACATGTGGCACAGTGACATAGACCCTGCTCACTATGTGTACGGAAAGCGATACGCATTCAAGAGGCTCTTAAAGGGAACCTCTCCTGTTGAACATGGTCTCTGATCTGTAGCCAGCCTTTTGTAGAGCAGGAGGAGCTGAGCAGATTGATATATATGGGGAAAGAGTCAGTATAGTTTATTCATTTAAGTCTCTGCACTTTCTATGCTTAGGAGTCCAGTGGGCTGTCCTATCAGTGATTGACCGCCTTCCTTGTATAAATGTGTATACGGACATAACTGACAACCGCTGGACTCCTAAGGGTAAACGCACACGTTCAGGATTTATGTGCGGACAATCCGCACTGAAATCCGCATGTGTTCCCAGGGAAATCCGTGCGGTCAGTCTGCATCACTTGGTGTGGATTTTCCGCATGCGGATTTTACTCTCTCCATTGAAGAGAATGGGGAAAATCCGGTCAGGAAAAACAAAATAAATTGACATGCTGCAGATTTTAAAATCCGCACAAAAAAAAATCTGCATTGTGTGCATCAGAATTTCAAATTCTCATAGAATGCAATATACATGACCTACCGTGCGGATTTTCTGCACGCGATCCTGATTGTGTGCATTTACCCTAAGGCCTCTTTCACACGAACGTGTGCGCCCCTTTCCTGTATGGCGGAGCACATTTGCGCAATACGCAGGCACTGTTCCGTGGCCATTCTGCATCACGAATGCGGACCCATTCATTTCATTTGGTCTGCGAATCCAGAGATGCGCAACGGAATGACGGAACGGAACACTACGGAAGCGCTACGGAGTGCTTCCGTGGGGTTCTGTTCCGTACTTCCATCCCACAAAAAGATAGAACATGTCCTATCTTTTTGCCGAACGGGCAGATCACAGACCCATTCAAGTGAATGGGCCTGCGATCCGCTGTGGCTGCCCCACGGTCCGCAGCACGGGGCTCACACGTTTGTGTGAAAGAGGCCTAAGGGTTAAGTTTTTTTATAGTGTTTTTGCAGCATTTTTTGGTATAGAAAAAAAAAAACAACTTCCAGCTGCTATCTTATGAAACATGGTACAGACGTGTTTTCTCTGTAGTGGTGTTTTCTTTTTCTTGCAGAGCATTTTTTATATAATTTGTTTTTTTTGCAACTTGCTCTGGGTATTGTGTCTTTTTCCTCATTTTCTAGCATTTTTCTCCCATATACAGCCATTTTTGTGCCTGTACAAAGTGCTGCGTTTTTCCGTTTTTTAATACAGATCTACACATGACGTCAGACAGGCACATCATTTCCAATTTAAAAAAGGCATGGCTTGCAAACAAACACCACCAAAATATAACGCATGTACGCTATTTGTAACAAACGCTAAACAAATGCCTAAAAAAATGCCATGAAAAAACACAAGTTAGGCCTCATGCAGAAAAACGGATACGCAAAAAACACAGATAACGTCCGTGTGCATTCTGTATTTTTGCGGAACGGAACAGCTGGCCTCTAATAGAACAGTCCTATCCTTGTCTGTAATGCGGACAATAATAGGACAAGTTCTATTTTTTTGCAGATCGGACATACGGAAACTGAATGCACATGGAGTACCTTCCGTTTTTAGGGCAGACACATTGAAATGAATGGTTTTGCATATGGTCCGCAAAAAATACGGAACGGACACGGAAGGAAAATACGTTCGTGTGTATGAGGCCTAAGACTGAGTTCACACTTCAGTTATTTGGTCAGTTATTTCCATCAGTGATTGTGAGCCAAAACCAGTGGTGAAGCCTCTACAGCGATCAGGTATAATGGAAAGATTCCCTCCTGTTCTGTGTTTTTGACCAGCTCCTTGTTAAGGGCTTGTTCCCACGACCATATGGTTTTGCAGTCCGTTTTTCACGGATTCATTGTTAAGTTTTTTGGACCCGTTGTGTTTTCGTTCTGTTTTTCCGCAAAAACAGGAACTTTGTAATCATTGCAAACGCCAAACACATGTGCAAAATGGGCTGAGCCTAGCATTTCTACAGCATGGATCCGCAAAAAACGGATGACATACGGACATGTGTTCCGTAAGCATTCCGTTATTTATACGGATCCATTGACTTGAATGGAGCAACAGAACGTGATTTGCGGAGAATAATTGGACCTGACTCAAAATGTTGCGAAACGGAATGCATACAGAGTTTTTTTTGCGGACCCATTAAAATGTACGGTTCCGTGTACGGAACGCAAAAAATCGTTTGTGTGAACGAGCCCTTAGGCTCACAATAACTGAAGTGTGACCTTGGTCTTACATGAAAAAATGCATGCATTTTTTTCTGGAGGCTTTTGCACTACGAAAAAACGCCAAACCAAATTTATATGGGAAGGAGGCCTTAGTGTTTGTTTTTAGGTTTTATTTTTTATTTTATTTTTTTGTGAAAAACCCCAAACCTATTGTAGCAAAAGGAAGTAGAACGGCTTTAAACACTTCCACTTTGGCGGGAGATCTGGAATATGCTGTCTTACCTTTGCCTTAGGTTTCTTGATCAATATTTTGCATCCAGATTTATAAGCCAGAACCATTAAAACAGTGGAAGGATTAAAAAAATAAAAAGTGATGCCAAATACTGCTCGGGTCTGGACCGTGTGAACGTGCCAGCTGTCAGATTTTCTATGACCCAAAATACAGCTGTGAAAACAAGTGCTTTAGGCCCCATGCACACGACCGTTGTTTGTTTCCGCGTCCGTTCCGTTTTTTTTCACGGAGAGGATGCTTCCCCATTCATTTCAATGGATCCGTCAAAAAATGCGGATAGTCAACCGTTTTTGTTCCGCATCCGTGATCCGTGTTTTCATTCCTTAAAAAAAATAGTGCATGTCCTATTTTTTTCACGTTTGCGGACAAGGATAGGCATTTTTACAATGGATCTGCCATAAAAATCGGATCCGTCAAAAAAAACGGTCCGTCATCCATTTTTTTTTGACGGACGCAAAATTTCAAGGAGGAGCGGACGCGGAGGCAGGCAACGGTCGTGTGCATGTAGCCTTTGTGTATGGACAAATATGGCGTAATTTACCTCGCCGGCTTTACCACAAATTGGCGCAGTTTTTAAATTACTTTTATTGCTCAGATATTTGGTGGGTGAAAAAAAATGGGGGAAATTTATAATGTGAAATCTGCATGCCGGCTTAGTGCCCATACCCTTACTGATTTCCAGTCCATAAGCTTCCTCATAAATAGTAGGGTACATCTGCACCCCCATCTGTGGCAGGGCCACGCGGTATGTCCATGCCCTCAGATGATTTATGGCGAAGCCTCAGTAGTTCCGGGTTGTCTGACTTCTGTGCCTGTGTCCCCATGATAACATGAATTCTTATCAGGGCAGGGGCGGACTGGCCGCAGACCTTACAGGGAATTTGGCCGATGCCCAGGGGACCACCCAAGCCCTTCTCTGAGCACATAGTTATCTGATGCTCTTAGCACTGATTAATGCTAGGCGCATCAAGTACTTATACATCTGGCCGGCGGTGGAAAGTGCCCTCCTGCATTTAATTGTATCACCGTCCTGAGCAGAGGTGGCAATGCTGGACTGTGGTATTTGGTTCTGTTGGGGTGGTATTTTCTGCTGCACTACAGTATTGCTGGCCCCTCTTACTTATGATAGCCCTGCCTTCTGTCAATGTGAACCGCCTACAACATTGGGCCACTTTTAGGATGGTTACACGAGCGAGTTCAATGCATTGGACTCGCAGCGTGAGTATGTGGCAGCTCCCGTCCTGACCTCCCAGCCCCGTCCTGACCTCCCAGCACTGACGGGGTCATAGAAACATAGAATGTGTCGGCAGATAAGAACCATTTGGCCCATCTAGTCTGCCCAATATGCTGAATACTATGGATAGCCCCAGGCCCTATCTTATATGAAGGATGGCCTTATGCCTATCCCATGCATGCTTAAACTCCTTCACTGTATTTGCAGCTACCACTTCTGCAGGAAGGCTATTCCATGCGTCCACTACTCTCTCAGTAAAGTAATTCTTCCTGATATTACTTTTAAACCTTTGCCCCTCTAATTTAAAACTATGTCCTCTTGTAGCAGTTTTTCTTCTTTTAAATATTCTCTCCTCTTTTACCGTGATGATTCCCTTTATGTATTTAAAAGTTTCTATCATATCCCCTCTGTCTCTTCTTACTTCCAAGCTTTACATGTTCAGGTCCTTTAACCTTTCCTGGTAAGTTTTGTCCTGCAATCCATGTACTAGTTTAGTAGCTCTTCTCTGAATCTCCTTCTGCAGATATGGTCTCCAGTACTGCACACAATACTCCCAATGAGGTCTCCCTAGTGCTCTGTAGAGCGGCACGAGCACCTCCCTCTTTCTACTGTTAATGCCTCTCCCTATACACCCAAGCATTCTGCTGGCATTACCTGCTGCTCTATGACATTGTCTGCCCACCTTTAGGTCGTCTGATATAATGACCCCTAAATCACTTTCCTCAGATACTGAGGTTAGTACTGTATCACTGATTTTATATTCTGCTCTTGGGTTTTTACGCCCCAGGTGCATTATCTTGCACTTATTGACAATTCATTTTAGTTGCCAGATTTTTGACCATTCCTCTAGTTTTCCTAAATCCTTTTCCATTTGGTGTATCCCTCCAGGAACATCAACCCTGTTACAAATCTTTGTGTCATCAGCAAAAAGACACACCTTACCATTGAGGCCTTCTGCAATTTCGCTGATAAAGATATTAAACAATATGGGTCCCAGAACAGATCCCTGAGGTCCCCACTGGTAACAATACCATGGTCTGAATATACTCCATTGACTACAACCCTCTGTTTTCTGTCCTTCAGCCACTGCCTAATCCATTCACATAGTATTATACTGATTTATAATGTTATGTAACCCATACAGTTCTGGGGTGTATTGGATAAGACTGACAGCATTATGTGAGGACAGCTGAGGCATGGCCATTCACTTCTGTACAATACAATCTAAATGTGATAATCTATGTGTGCGAGTGCAATGCATTTTGCACGCTCGTGAGAAAAAACTGAATGTGGTACCCAGACCTGAACCCGGACTTCTTCACTGAAGTTCGAGTTTGGGATCAGTGTTCTGTATATTTCAATATTTTCCATTATAACATGGTTATAGTGGAAAATAATTGCATTCTTTAATTCAGAATGCTAACTAAAAGATCCACTGTGGGGTTAAAAAAAATAAAATAAAATTTAACTCACCTCCTCCACTTGATCGAGCAGCCGGGCTCATCTTCTTTCTTCTTCTTGCAGGACCTGGCTGAAAAAAGGACTTTCGGTGACGTCATCACGCTCAACAAGTGATGAGCACAGTGACGTCAGCGCAGGTCCTGCAGAATGAAGATAGAAGGTCCTTTTTTCAGCCAGGTCCTGCAAGAAGAAAGAAGACGAGTGGATGAGGCGAGTTAATTTTTTATTTTTTTTTGTTAACCCCACAATGGATCTTTTACTTAGCATTCTGAATTAAAGAATGCTATTATTTTCCATTATAACTATGTTATAATGGAAAATAATAAAGTAAATGGGGTCCCGGGTAACTCATCCCTCGTCTCCTTAGCAAACATGCGTGAAAATCGCACCTCACCGGCACTTGCTTGCGGATGCTTGCGATTTTCACGCAGCACCATTCATTTCTATGGGGCCTGTGTTGCGTCAAAAACGCAGAATGTAGAACATTGATGCGTGAAAATCACCGCTCATGTACACAGGCCCGTTGAAATGAATGGGTCTGGATTCAGTGCGGGTGCAATAAGTTTACCTCACGCATTGCACCCGCGCTGAATTCTCACCCGTGTGAAAGAGGCCAAAGGGTTATATAGCATATGAATCAATATAATGCTATGCAACCCTGTCAGCGCTGGAAGGTCAGGACGGGAGCTGCCGCATACTCACCCTGTAAGTTCAATGCATGTGAAAGGATCCTTAGTCTTTTTTTTTTTTTTTTTAACAGGGCCACTTTGAACTCCCAGTCTGTACTCAGTGTTATAATAAAGCAGGTTCCATCTCTAATTTTTCTAGCAAAAGTAGGAAGACAAGAGATCCAATTGTGCGCCATGATGATAACAGGGGAACATAGGAAGAGGAAGGATTGTCATGGGGACACGGGAACAGAGGGTCTCATAGGAGGCATTTACCCACCCACTAATTAAGGGAGAATATATCAAGATAAACAGTTTATTTTTCAAGTGTTAAAACACCAACTTTTTTAAATCTTTTTTTGCAAATTCCACAATCTGTACATCCTCCATGTATAGCAGAGGCTACAATAGATGATGTATTCACACAGAGCACAGAAAATCCTGAATAAATGTACAGTATTCCTCGTCAGAGTACGCAATTTCCTAATTTGTGAAATTAATATTTTTAAATAAAGAACTAAAAAAAAAAATTCCTTTGCACTTTTCTTCTCGTCACCTTTCTTTTCACCATGGTTCATCCTGGAGTTCTGGGTAAAGGTAAAACTACACAGCAACTTGTGCACATGAGAAATTCGCCCCTGGTGAATGTGGTCACCAGCAGGTTTGGATTTCTGCCATGTCGTGGTCGTGACTACTTGTGTGTCACAAAAACTGTGGCAGAAACCTAAGAGTACCAGCCGATGTAGCCAAGTATGCACGGTTTTTCTGTGTGGATTCCAATGCGGGAAAATATGCAGGGTTATACAGTATCAGCAAAGTGTATTATATTAAGAAATCCACAGCATGTCAATCATGTTTGCTTTAGCTGTGGATTTCCCCTTTTTCTAATAAATGAGCGAGATCAGAGGCAAAACCGTTCGAAATACGCACGAAAATCCATGGGGCTCTTCTGCACGTTGACCTGCACATGGTACAGATTTGTACGCAGAAAATCTGCACCAAAACCACCATATAATGCACGAGATTTCTCAAATCTCCTTCACTTTGCTGGTACTGTATTACGCTGCAGATTGTCCGCACCACGTACAGTTACCCCCAAGGCCTCGTCCACATTTCCATTTTTCACTGACCTGTGCGGCTGCATCCCATGCAGAACAAGGTCGCTTCATGTGGTTGTACCCTTAGAATGCAGCTTTCCAAAACGTGAAATTTTGCACTGGTCCTGAAGCCCCAAAACACCCCCATGATGAAATATTTTGGTATAAAGTAGACCCTTACCGTATGTGTCACTAGTGATTCAAATGACGTCACATCAGACCATGGTTCATATGCAGTCTGCATGTCAGACCGCAGACGTAGCATGCTGAACTGAGTTTGTCTATGGCTGTGGTCTCCGACTTTCAGCACAGCTGACTCAGCGTGCGCAGCATTTTAGTTTGCTGCTGAAGAGCCTTAGGGTCCATTCACACGTCCGTTGTGCATTGCGGATGCGCAATACACCGGGCCGGCACCCTTATAGAAATTCGCTGTGTGCTGTCCGCATCTCTTCCAGCCCCATTGAAAATGAATGGGTGCGGAACAGATCCGGACCCATTCTACAGACATGTGAATGGACCCTTGGGATGGAGACCACTGCTCTGTGAAGTACAGTATGGCTGTAGCCAGTTAGGCCTCTTTCACATGAGCTATACGGATTCTGTTATGGCGCGTTCAGTGAAACTCACGCCATTTTGCAAACAAGTTCAGTCAGTTTTGTCTGCGATTGCATTTAGTTGTTTAGTTTTTTTCCATGCGGGTGTAATCCGTTTTGATGCGTTTTCACGCCCGTAAAATATAAAATAACTGCATCTCTTAGCAACTATCAGTGAAAAATGCATTGCATGCTGACTGCATCCGAATGCCTTTTTCACTGAAGCCCTATTCCCTTCTATGTGGCCGGAGCTGCGTAAAAAAAAAAAAAAACGCAGAATATAGAACATGCTGCGATTCTCATACAATGCCGAAATGTGTGAAAGAAAATGCTCATGTACACAGACCCATTGAAATGAATGGGTCTGGATTCAGTGCGGGTGCTATGCTTTCACTGCACGCATCGTCCCCGTATCAGAAAACTCTCGTGTGAAAGGGGCCTTACCCACTTGCCGCCACGCTAACGCCGATGGGTGTCAGCTCTCTCAGGTCTCACTGCCGCCTATCGGCGTCATCTCGTGAGACCCGAGATTTCGCTGATCATGCGCTGGCAGGCTGAAGATGCGAATTAAAGCGCACTAAAATGCATATCAGACGCTGTTTTGTAAACAGCGTCTGATATGCCTGCTGTCTGCTCCTCTGGTGGTCCATTTGTCTGGGACCACCAGGGCAAACATAAGTAAAGTGCATTAATCACGACACACACACACACACACACCACTGATTAACCCCTGATCACCCATGTCACCCCCCCCCCCCCTCACTAATCACTCCCCTGTAAGGCTCATTCAGACGTCCGTATGTGTTTTGCGGATCCACAAAATACGGACACCGGCAATGTGCTTTCCACATTTTGCGGATCCGCACATTGCCAGAACTATATAGAAAATGCCTTTTCTTGTCCGCAATTGCGGACAAGAATAGGACATGTTCTATATTTTTGCGGATCCGGAAGTGCAGATCCGCAATTCCGGATCCAAGCGGGACAAAGTCTGTCCCCATAGAATTGAATGTATCTACAATTCCGTTCCGCAAAATTTTGCGGAACAGAATTGCGGACGTGTGAATGAGGCCTAAGGGTCCCTTAGCGATCGCAGCTTTCCCCTCTTTTTTTTGCACATTTTTTCATCCACATTGATCAATGTGAATGAAGAAATCTGTGCCGTTCATTTTTCTTTTAGCCCAGCGGCCGAACGGAGAAAAAAAAAAAAAAAATCTCATTACCCGTATGACCCGGATTAATATAAGGAGAATAGCAGAAACTCCTAATGCTGGCCATACGGGTAATGATTGCGGAGACCCTCAAATGCCAGGGCAGTGGAAAAACCTCACAAGTGACCCCATTTTAGAAAGTAGACACCCCAAGGTATTCGCTAAGGGGCATAGTGAGTTCATGGAAGTTTTTATTTTTTGTCGCAAGTTAGCGGGAATGGAATTTTATTTTATTTTTCAAAAAATTTCATTTTCCGCTAACTTGTGTCAAAATTATTTGCTTCTGCAGAAATACTCTGTGCAAAAATGTAAACCAATGTATTGTAGGTGTTGTGGATTTTCCCCATAGAAATTACACCATGTGTAATGGATCTTCAGGATACGTCACCCCCACCGATGAACTATTCATCGCAGAAAGTGTCCGTCCAGTGTGTAGCGGCCATGCCGGGGTACTGCAGCGCCGCTCCTGTTCACTTAAATGGGAGCCTGACACGGCCGCTACACAGTGCATGGAGCCTTCTGCTCCCAGCCCCGTCCACGGTATAGTTTCCAGCACCATTGGCTGGCCAAAACAGCCAACTGGTTGGGGTGCCAGGTATACAGGCTATTTCAATTACATTAACAGTAGAACATCCTGCACAGTTGGGCCCAATCATCAAACGCTCCTTACACTATTCCATGGAAGAGTATTAATGTATTAGAAATCAGTCACAAACCACCATAGAATGGGATTTATTGCATCAGTTATGACACCATTTCTCAGTTTTCATTTTTAAGCAGATTTTGGGTGTTGCACGATATTACAGGCCGTGTACGGCTGTGGTCAAGCAATGCACAAAGTCACGTATTCATCTACAAGAGGATCGAGGATAAGGAGGTTTTAACAATAACGAGATGTTTGTAGGAAGCTACGATCGACATTTCTTCACTATAACATAATCACATATTGCACCAGTGTGTAAGGAGGGCGGGGGTGAGGTCACAGTTCTTTGGACAGGCTTGTGGTATGGTTATCATAGCTTATTGTATCCTTACTGCATGTGAGAGAAGCCATATACAACAGTCCAACATACACGCAATATTAACTGGCCTGACTGGTTACTATATTCAAGACCTGCACTTTCCCAGTATCGCAGCCCCCCCCTCAAATCCCCCACTGCTGTGGCCACTGCTGACTTCCAGCTAAGCCGATCACTGGCCATAGTAGTTACCCACCTCGGTCAGTGATTTGCTATATGGCCCTTTCCTGGAATCTCTAGCACATGGAACCAAGAAGTTGAGGGCAGCAGTCAGGATAAGTAACGGCAAGTTCTTTTTAACCCTAAGTGGGTTATAAATAACGTCCTGGAAAAACGCTTTAAGCCTGTTGTTGTAGTGGTCGTATAAACCCTGTATCAAACTCTCGCAAATGGTAAGCCCTGAGATAACAGAAAACCTTGAAGGGGTCACCCAGCCATACGCCCCTGCCCAATCTGAGATGTAACAAGGTCCAGACACTCAAGCATGGGTCCCAATTAATGGGATCTGTGCATGATCCTTGTGCCTCAGCCCGATGTCAGAGAGAATGCCTGGACAACCCCTTTAAAGTAAAGCTCAATCTTACTGATAAGAATTCACATAGTAAATCATGACTGCCACTAAGACGCTTTACTACATCTCCCAGCATGCACTTCGCCAAGTTCCAAACTTTTAGATGGAGATGACAATGAGACGTTCTACCCAAGTGCTTTTTTTGTTTGAACGCACGACTCTAGTATATGATTTTTCTCACCTTTCCCTAGTATCAGACAGGATATCGTGTTGCATGTATGTAACATATTTCTCCCTGCGTTTTGTTCAATTTAAAGCCGTGAAAAAACTAAACTACAGAAAAAAGAAAAAACACAATTCTAATGACAGCAGTTACTGCAGTTCTGGGCCTCAGATTACTGGATCTTGGTGACAGCTTCATAGATAGACTGGGCCACATAGTCCAGGTTCTTCGTCGTCAGCCCGCACATGTTGATGCGTCCACTTGCCATCAGGTAAATATGCTTTTCTTTTATGAGGTATTCAACTTGCTTTGCTGCAAGAAAAAAAAAAAAAAAAAAAAAACATTACTCAGAAGTACCTCTACGTACACAGCTAAAAGTAATACGGATACACTACGTTCTGCCTGGTGCTGAGGGCGGAGAGAGTCCATCTGTCATGCCCCACAATTAAGACCCTTCATTAGACCTGTGTTTCCCAACCAGTGTGCCTCCAGCTGTTGCGAAACTACAACTCCCAGCATGCTCGCACAGCCAAAGGCTGTCCGGGCATTCTGGGAGTTGTAGTTTTGCAAAAGCTGGAGGCACACTGGTTGGGAAACACTGCATTAGACATAACACATACTATCACTTCCCCGTCCCTTCAACTTGAATTGTTATACCGTAAAAAAAAAAAAAAAAAAAAAAAGTGGCCGTCCCAAGATCAAAACTTACCACCTATCCAGAATATAAGAGGAGTCATGCGTTCCCAGTGTGAATGTAGCACCGGTCAAGCAGGTGCACTGCCTCTACTTTCAAAGTCTATGGGACTGCCTAGGAAAAGCAGAATATAGTACTCCGCTATGTCCGGCAGTCCAACAGAGAAGAGCAGAGCAGCAGCGGGCATGCTGTACCGCTGGTCCATTCAAATGGGAGACACAGGACCTATAGTGAATGCATTGATCCTATAAAAGATGGTATCTCATTATAATCCTGCCTGTGATGGGGTGATCGCGGAGAAATATCTAGAACAGTGGTCAGGGTGAAAATTGAAAGCTTTCTGGTTTTGTTTTGTTTTAAAAATATAGATAGGTGGAAAATCCGAAAAGCACCATTTAACATAAAATCTCGATTTAAAGGATAGCCAACAGTATCAGGTTGGAAGGGGTCCGACGCCCTGTACACATCTGTCAATCATCTATTCTGCAGTATTTCTGGGAGCAGAACTGCAGATCTCCATCCACTGTGTGTAGTGTATGGAGCCGGTTACTGCAGAGCTCCGCACCATACAATAGATGAAGCTGGAAATACTGCAGAACAGGTGATCGGAGGCGGTCTGACACCCTGCACCTCCGTCAGACATTGAGGCCCTATCCAAAGATTATTCGGATAGACTGTTAATATCAAGATATGTCATTTTCTAGTTACATATCCTATTTAAAATGGCAAATACTCACGATTGAGGCCAGTAAAGCTGAACATTCCTATCTGCTCCACAATATGTTTCCAAGTTCCAGGTGTCTTCAGAGCCTCCAATCTGGATTTTAGTTCTGCTCGCATTGAGAGGACCCGCTCAGCCATAGTCTTCACATTGTCTCTCCTAAATAGTCAAAAGGAGAACACCAAAAGCTGAAAACAAAACACTATACATCTAGAGGGCAGCAGAATGTGACCTACATCTATAAAGATCTATGGTGGGTCTCCATGAGCCCAATAAAGTACACTATAGTTGGCCCAAAAAGGCTCACAGCATGGATAACACTCAGTTCACACTTTCGCGTAAAACGCCGTGTTCGAACGCACATAAAAACGCACAACAGTACAGGAACCATGCATTCCAATGGGGGTGGTTCACACTTGCGCGTTTTTATGCGCGTTCGTAGGCGCCTATAAACGTCCGACGCATAAGCAAGTATGTTCGCGTTAATTCTGGCTTTTTTCGAGCGTTTGGTGCCAATAGACTTCAATGGGAAACGCGATAGGCGTGTTGTTCGGGCGTTTGTGCAGCGTAAAACGCGCCTATGGATGCGCGTTTTACAAAGTTTGCAACATGCTGAATCAGCCACCATGGAATGTCACACCTCTAAAGCACTCAGATTGGCCAAACTATATCATTGATCATTGGCCAACTATGCAGTCAATTACATAAACGCGCGTCAAACGCGCCTACACTATTTACCAAAACGCTTGAAAAAACGCGCCTAAACGCCAGTCTTGAACGCACCAAAAACGCTAGGCTTCAAAACGCTCAGGTCTGAACCCAGTGTAAAGGATGAAGCCATCTTCTTCTGAGAAGTATTAAATGAGACTAAGGGTAGGTCAGTCCGAGGTGGAACAATAAAGTGATAGGAAGAGAGAAGATCTGGGGAAATAGACCGTGGTAGGGGATTGGGGCAGATATAAGGTTGTCATAGGCAGATTCGTTCTTCTTACCATTCATCAAAAAGTTCAGGGGTGGTCAGAGTGGTGGCAACAATGCGGGCACCTTGTGAAGGAGGATTTGACCAGGTTGTACGCACAATCTTTTCCATCTGAGACAGGACACGGGCCACGTTATCACTGTCTTTACCCACAATCGTCAAGTTACCAACTCTCTCATCTAGGAAAAAAAAAAAAAAACATTAATATTGATGTTCAGTGTGTAATATATAAAGTTATACTACACAAAGGGGTTATCCCACAAGCCACGGGATAAGCGATTATGTCTGAAGGTCCCCAAGTCCCCTGTTTCCATGAAGCAGTCAGTCCACCTCCATCAGGCTTAAGGAGCGCTTTCTGCGTCAGTCTCATAGAAGTGAATGTAGAGGTAGACTGACATACGCACTAACATTTCATCCCGAGAAGGGACTCAGGATCCAGGGGAGTCCCAAAAGTCAGACCCCCTGCATCCTAACTTATCACTTCTGTACTGGATAGTACATAATCATTTTCATGGATAACCCCTTTGCAGCACTAGTTTTTGCTGAGGTTGTTCTGCGTGTTTGTTTTAGTGGAGTTTGTTTCACCTGCACTTTTTGGTTGTTTTTTTTTAACGGCAAATGTTTTTTTCACATTATCTTCATGATGGGAAAACTGCCATGAAGAAAACACTAGTGGTCAAACACATTGTTTGGAAAAAATTGCTTCACCTGGGTGAAATTCTGGCCACTAAGACCCCTCTCGTTTGGGAGATCACGCTGGGCGTTACAGGAAGTACAAAGTGATCCAAACCCCTTGTTCTCAGGATTGCTGGGGATCACAGTAGCCAGAACCGCAATGATAAATGTTTTAATGACATAGTATATGAATAAGTCAGAGTTGTGCACCTTGAATGGAAGCAGACCACATGACAGGTACGGGACCTGGTGCTGAACTCCTTCTCTTCCCAACATAAAAACACTGCCATTTTCACCACTTTAGAGGGAGCTCAGTGCAATGAGATTACAGCTTCCATTACGGCCAATGCTAACTGTATAATTCCTATGCACCAAGCCCCCCTTCCCTCTTGTGGTGGCTTCAGGCAGTTTGATATATTATCTTAAGGGAAGCAGTGATATAGAGCTGTTTGAGGGTGGGGCAGCGGTGCCCATACTAAGCTTTGCTATGAGGCCCCATCAGAGCTGTGTACGCCCCTGACATTATAAAAACCCCAGTAGTTATAGAACCCGCTGGTCCAGCACTCACTGTATAAACCAAAGTTCTTAGAGAAAGACTGAGCGCAGAACAGCTCAAAGCCTTGAGCCACAAAGTATCGCACAGCCCAGGCATCCTTGTCCAGATTCCCAGAGGCAAATCCTTGATAGGCTGAGTCGAAGAATGGGAAGAGGAAACGTCTCTGAAAGAGGCAGAAAAGACACAGGGAGCGTCAGGAATATGCAAAATAAATGTGGAGCCCCAGTTTTGGGTCTACAACACAATGAAAGCCAGATATCCCTCAAAGGAAGGAAAACCGAGCAAAGGGGTGTCCCCATTACAGAGATCACCAAATCCACCATATTAAGTGGCCCCTATGTCAAGATCCCGCTTTTTTACAAGCTTTAAGGATATGACGGGGAAAACCTAAGCCAGGTATCCATCCACAGACAGCTGTTTCGGGGTGTTGCCCCTCATCAGTGTGGAGTAGGATTCTGGCTAACCGGGAGCAATGCCTCGGAGACTACACAAACACAACAATAGCTGATCTCAGGGAGACCAACTACAGGGAGCGTCAGGTCCGGTCTCCTGGTATACAGATTTTGGCAAATACTTGCATTTCCCTTAAAATAAGAATCCTGAAGCATCTTTTCTTAGAATGTTGTTGTGCTATTCCTGTTAGGCCTCATGCACACGGTCGTTGCTGACCGTGGCCCGCACACAGCGGGTCCGCAATACACAGGCACCGGCTGTGTGCTCACTGCATCACGGATGCGGACCCATTCACTTAAATGCTTCCGTGGGGTTTCTCTCCGGGCCTCCGCACCGCAAAAAGGAAAATTCTATTTTTTTGCGGTGCGGACAGATCACGGACACATTCAAGCTGAATGGGTCTGGATCCGTCGCCATGCATTGGGTACCACAAGTTGCAGTCACAAATGCACTAAACAGCCGTGTGCACGAGTCCTTATTCCGCCAGAACTTTTATGAAGTAGCAACTGGATGTTACCATTCCCCTTGTGCTGTGTCCACACACGCCGACTGTATCTGATCAGAGCGGACAGTGTTAGAGTTTGTAGGGTCAAATTCCACTGGTAAAGGGAAAGTAAGGACCAGCTGTGAACTTAATTCACACTTTTTCCGCAGGAATATCAGAAGAACAGTACAATGCAGAGTTCTAATTTTAAGCCATAGATCTGTCCACAGTGAATCCTCCAGAAAATGAGGAAGTGTTAAATGCTAATTTTGGGTACAATATGCTGCAAATTTGTATCAAAATCCATAAAAAACACATGCGGCAGACAAATCTGTGGCATAAATTTGACAATTGTTCATTACAGCACTAAACCTGATTGTAACAAATCAACATCAAATGTCCTGAAAAGACATAAGATCTGAGAGGACGCACCTTCATGACGTCAGCAACCTGCTTCCACTCCTCTTGTGTGGGGTCTGTTCCAGTGGGATTGTGTGCGCAGGCGTGTAGAACAAAGATGGAGTGCTCCGGAGCATTCTGGAGGGAAATGACAGCACAAGAAATATCACCGAGAGACACAACCAAGTAGTAGCTTAAGGGTACTTTCACACTTGCGTTATTCTTTTCCGACAGAGTTCCGTCAAAAGGGCTCTATGCCGGAAAAGAACTGATCAGGCATATCCCCATGCATTCTGAAGGGATAGAAATCCGTTCAGTTTGCATCAGTATGCCTTCCGTTCAGTCACTGTCAGGCGTTTTGGCCGGACATAATACTGCAGCATGCTGGTGTATTATGTCCGTCCAAAATGCCTGATCAGTCACCGGAATGTCGGGTATTAATGCATATTGACTTGCATTAGTGCCGGATCCGACATTGCGAAACAAGTGAAGGACGGATCCGTCCTTCCGGTCTGTGCATGCGCAGACCGGGAGAACTGTGAAAAAGATTGCAAGCCGGATCCGTCCATCCGCATGACAAGCAGAGAGATGGATCTGTTCTTGCAATACATTTGTAGACGGATCCGCACCCGGATCCGTCTACAAATGCTGTCAGTTGTCACACTGATCGGCGGATCCGGCAGGCAGCTCCAACAACGGAACTGCCTGCCGGATCACACTAACGCTAGTGTGAAAGTACCCTAAGGCCAAGGTCACACTTCAGTTATTTTGTCAGTTTTTGTGAGCCTTAGGGCTCGTTTACACAAATATTTTTTGCTTTCCGTATACGGAACCATTAATTTCTTTTATTTCTCATTTTGAGTCAGGTCCTATTATTGTCCGCAAATCACATTCAGTGGCTCCATTCAAGTCAATGGATCCATATAAAAAATGGAATGCATACGAAACACATGTCCGCATGTCATCCGTTTTTTGCGGATCTATGCTGTAGAAATGCTATGCCAAGCCCATTTTGTACGTGTTTGGCGTTTGCAATGATTACAAAGTTCCTGTTTTGTGGAAAAACCTTCCGTTCAGTCACTGTCAGGCGTTTTGGCCAGACATAATACCGCAGCATGCTGCTGTATTATGTCAGTCCAAAATGCCTGATCAGTCGCCGGAATGCCGGATCCGGCATTAATGCCCATTGACTTGTATTAATGCCTCAAATAGATGCAGAAAAAAAAAAATAAAAATTCAAATTCTGTAGGCCCCTTTCACACAAGCAAGTTTTCCACGCGGGTGCAATGCGTGGCGTGAATGCATAGCACCCGCACTTAATCCTGACCCATTCATTTCAATGGGTCTGTGTACATGAGCGTTGTTTTTCACGCATCACTTCTGCGTTGCGTGAAAATCGCAGCATGTTCTATATTCTGCGTTTTTCACACAGCTCTGGCCCCATAGAGGTGAATGGGGCTGCGTGAAAAACGCATTGCATCCGCAAGCAAATGCGATGCGTTTTTTCACTGATGGTTGCTAGGAGATGTTGTTTGTAAACCTTCAGTTTATCACGCGCGTGAAAAACGCATCAAAATGCATTGCACCCGCACGATAAAAACTGAAAAACGGATGCAATCACAGGCAAAACTTAATAGTTTTGCCTGTGAAATCGCACAGTTTTCACTGAACGCATCCGCAACGCATCCGGACACGCTTGTGTGTAATCGAGAACCCATTCAGGACTCTTCAGACCAGAAATCAGGTACAAGAAGTATCTGCAGGACGGAAGTTGTATTTTATCAGTGGCACCATTTTGGGGGGATGGAAAAAAAGAAAAAAAAGACAATGCCGCATTTGAATATTTTTACGCAGGGGAAAAAAAAATTAAAAATTTTTACTTCTTTATTCTGCAGGTCAGTGTGATTATGGCAATACTAGATTTTTTTTGTTTTATCACCTAAAAACAAAACAAAAAAAAAAAAAAAAAAAAAAAAAAAGAAAAGAAAAAGAAAAAAAAAAGGGAATAAAAGTGGTCTCCAATCCCAGCTGTTGCAGTACAGAGTCGGGTGTAATATTCAGATGATACCCGCTACGTAGGGTGCGGGCACAGGATCTCTACCCACACCACACACTTCCGTCATTATACTGCGCCAGTGCTGTAAGTGTATATCAGATGGCTCTGAGGGGGTAGTTTCTTTTTATGGGATTTCCATTGCTGAAAATGGTGTTTAAAGGGGTTGTGTGACTTCAGCAAATATTTATCATGTAGAGAAAGTAATACTAATGTATTGCGATTCTCCATTTTGCCTCCTTCACTGGCTGGATTCAATTTCCCCATCACATTATGCACTGCTTGTTTCCATGGTTATGACCACCCTGCAATCCATCAGTGGTGGTCGTGCTTGCACCAGCTTTTGTGCACTCCCACGGCCACCAGAGGGGCTGGCACTTTTTCCTGTAGCGTGCAAGCACGATGGATTGCAGGGTGGTCGTATCCATGTGATGGAAAAATGAATCCAGTCGGCAATATGGACAATCACAATACATTAGTAAGGGCCTTGTATTAATTTTCTCTACATGATAAATGCCACTTGCTGAAGTGAGAGACAACCCCTTTAAGGCCGTACTCCATGACTAAGGATTGTGGAGGACCCAGTGCAGCTACTGGTGCATATAAAGTCTAGTAAAAGGCCTAGTAACAGACCAACCTGTAAGTGGAAGTGACGCGGTCGCAGGTGACACATGTCAACCTTCTATCTACTCACTTTCAAGGCGTCATGGAGCAGTTGTACAACAGGTTAAAGAAAGACCGAAGAATCTGGAAGACTTCAACCCAGAGACCAGAACCCACCTAAAATCTAAACTTCTCATTCTAAAAGTAGAAACCCAGCCCGGGCTCACCTCTAAATCTTCCAGGAGTCCCTTGAGGTCCAGCCCTCGTTTAGCAGCATCCCAGTAACGGTAACTTCGGATATCTTTGAAGCCGGCATCAAGAAATACGGCGTTGTGGTTCTCTGTAGCCGGAAATAAAAAGGGAGAGCTTCAGCAAAGAGAACCAAGAAATCACAAGACAAAGCCGGGGACCCGGACCTCCCGCTGCTCCACTGAACCACATCTATCTCACCCCGGGGGGGGGGGGGGTCTACAGGGATAGAGGATAGGTGCAGAAGAAGTAGTGTCTGGTGAAAGATTCCACACTTAACCCTTTCATGACCGGGCATGTTTGGGGGCCTTCTTGTCTAGAGCAAAACGTCACCCCTGATCATGCTGCATTCTGAAAAGGGGATATTTTGTTTTAGTCTACCCCAATTTTTTTAAGTACTATACGGGCTCTTATTTTTTTCTTACCATTTTATAGCTTTTGTTTTTTTTATTTTTTGGGAAAAAGGTGACCTTTTCTAATTATTCTACCATGCAGACAGGACATGTGTACATTGTGTAACATACGATGCGGCTACAGCACCAAGAACAAAAACCTTTTAGTCTTTTACTTTTGCATTTTACCTTCCTTCCTGATTTTAGCTTCCGTCTCTGTACACGGGCGATAATCAGCAAGCACAGAATGTTTTTTAGTAAAAGGCACAAATCCAGATAGCGCCAGGGTAGAACAGACTAAAACTGGCAGCCACGGGTAATTATTACGTGTTCAGGGAAAGTATTGACGTCTAAGCACCTGATGCCCATGCCAAGACATGTTTGTGTCACACAATGTCCCAAACTCTGCATGTGGGTTTGGGGAAGTATGCACATTCCTTTGATAAGGGGGGACAGCACTAGGTAGGGGCCGGGGAGAGCAGGACAAACATTCTGTGAAGCTTTTATTACCAGGAGTAGTGTAAATATGAAGTTTTATTCTGCAAGGTTCTGCTCCTGCCTAAGAGGCGGGGCTTCACTGTGGAGCGCTCTCTGCATAGAGCGCCCCCTCCCATCTAAGTGACAGTCGTAGTTATCCCCTCATTGGAGGCTACTCGTCATACAGAGCAGATGGGAGGGGCTGTGAAGCAGCTCAATGCAGTGAGCACTGTACAGTGAAGCTCCGCCTCCTGGGCACTTGCCAGAGCAGAATCTGGCAGAATAAAACTTTATATTCACACTACTACTGATAATAAAAGCTCCACAAATGCTATGTTTTTGTGCTGCTCTCCCCAGTCTGTACCTAGTGCTGTCGATTTATTTAAAGGGAGTCTGTCAGCAGTTCAGCATGGACAAAATAAAAAAAGCTGACAGATTCCCTTTAAATTTCTCATTTTACTATATTTATGCATTATCCCTATGTCCCCATATATAAATCACCGGTAAGGGCTGATTCTCACTAATGTTATAAATTCCACGTGTTTATGGTCACAAATAACGGTTCTGTTATACATGACAAAAAAAGGTCTCGTGCCAAAATCCATGCGTTACATGCAGATTGTCACGGATTTTACCCTATGCACTGCAAAGGTTGAAATCCGCTGCAAAAACACAGAAAAAGATCCTGTGGATTTCAATTCTACAACATTTTCGGGTATGCGTTTTTTCTGAACAGAGTGGCCAAGGTTCAGTAAAATGCCATCCACTTTGCGGGTACTGTAACAGGCTATGGATTTCCAGACTGCAGATCTGGACAGAAAAGCAATAGCAATTCCACCATATGTGAACATAGCCTTAGGGCTCATGCACACGACCGTATGTATTTTGCGGTCCGCAAACAATACGGATGATGTGTGCGTTCAGTATTTTGCGGAACAGCTGACCCCTAATAGAACAGTCCTATCCTTGTCCGTAATGCGGACAATAGGACATGTTCTATTTTTTTGAGGAACGGAAATACGGACATACGGAAACGGAATGCACACGGAGTAACTTCTGTTTTTTGCGGACTCACTAAAATGAGTAATTCGCATACGGTCCGCAACAAAACCCAGAACAGACACAAAGAAAATACGTTCGTGTGCATGAGCCCTTACACTGATAGGCAGCTTTCTATTAGGCACCTGACAAATCAGAATCTCAGTGGTGCGTCCTCAAGTAGGATACGTATTTAGGTCATTCACAATAAATATATATATATATATATATATACACACATACACACACACACACCATATCTAAACTCTGGCATGTCCATTAGCACTATGTGCACAAGTACAACACATCCTTACCCCAGGAAGGAGCTGAAATGTAGATGGGGGTTGCGGTATTATTGTTTCCATTGTACCAGCGCCTTAAAAACTCTGCTCCAATGCGTAGTGCGCCGGTACCACCCAGAGACTGGACACCACCTACCTTAAAAAATAAAAAAAACACAACTTTTATTACAAAAAGTAGATATTAAACCGTAGATTTTACTTTTTGAAAGAAAATGCATGTGTATAAAGCAGCGTTTCTCAAATAGTGGGGCGCGCGAGGCTCCGTAAAGGGGGGCTCCAGGTGACAGGAGATGAACGCTTCCACTGTGGAAGCGTTCATCTCCATAGTGATCTGTATCGCCGCCCTCTGGACAGCGATAGATGGCTGTGCTGTGCGGCAGTGGAGGGAGAGGCGTCTCCCTCCCATGCTCCTCTGATAGGCTGCGGGCCTTGTGCCGGCAGCCTATCGGAGCGGTTCAGGCGGCGCGATGACGTCATCGCGCCGCCTGAGCAGAGTGCACAGAGGGACACAGGCCGGAAGAGGCCTGCATCCAGCGCTTCCAGGGAGGTAAGTATTGGGTAGGTGGGGGGACCCTGGACCCTGCACATGATTTGGGGGGGAGGGGGTTAATGTAGCCTGCACATAATTTGGGGGGGGTTAATGGAGCCTGCACATGATTGGGGAGGGGGGTTAATGGAGCCTGCATATGATTTGGGGGGGGTTAATGGAGCGTGCACATGATTTGGGGGTTAATGGCCCTCACCTGTGGGGAGATTGGTGTACTTATAACAATTTTATAGAGAAATTATACTATTTACAGTCGCGCGGGGGGCGCAAAATTTTCTCTTCTTCCTAGGGGGGGGGGGGGGGGCATGACAGAAAATAATTGAGAAGCACTGGTATAAAGTGACCATAGGCAGGCGGATCGTGCAATCATGCATATTTAGTTTAATAGAAGGTAAGGCATGTTTTTTTTTTTTTTACTTTCCGCTTTCCCCTCTTCACATTTCAGTGGCCATAACGTTTTCATTTTTTCACTGTAAGGGTACAGCCACACGCGGTGGGTTTGCTGCTGGAAATCCACAGAGCATTTATCTATAATCTGCACCAAGCAGTGCAAATTTTGCTGTGGATTGCATTGCTGAAATGCGTTGCAAAGGATGAAGTCCGCAAACAGTTGACATGGATTTAAAATCCACACCGCATGTCAAGTTATGTAGGAATTTTCCCGGCTGAAAAGGTCAGCAGCTCTTGGATGAGATTTGTGAAATCTCATCCACCTTGCTGCTTCTGTAGATGACCGCCTATAGCTTCTGCGCTAACAGCGCAGCACCCGCTCTAGGGTGCTCAGCCTAAAAAAACACAAAGCTCTGGAATAAATACCCAAAATAACCGCTGTATTGGCAGTCTTTAAAGCAGGCATTCTCAAACTGCGGCCCTCCAGCTGTTGCAAAACTACAACTCCCAGCATGCCCGAACAGCCTACAGATATCAGCCTACAGCAGGGCATTGTGGGAGTTGTAGTTTTACAACAGCTGGAGGGCCGCAGTTTGAGGATGCCTGCTTTAAAGGGACGGACCACAGAGAACCCAACCAATGACAATAGAGGTCCTGTGTTCCTCGTGTGAATGAAGCGTTGGCAGAGCATGCACGCTGCTGCTCCTTTAAAGTCTGAGACTGATAAGACACTTTTCTCCCCAAAAAATGTGTGTGTGTGGCACTGCATCTTATGAAGGGAATACTAGTAAGCATTTGCTTTATGGAAGCACTAACTAGTACAGAGTAGGATTGGGGAGGGGTGAATACCCAATTCCTTGGGCTGGCTGTACTCACCGCTCCCTGGCCTTTTGCCTGTGACCCAACGTCGCACTGTGTAAGCGCACACTATGACCTGGCGCTATGTGACATCCGGTTACGGCATGTGGCAGAAAACCAGGGAGCAGTGACCATAGGGTGGGGGCTCCAGCAGTGCGACCCCGAGAAATAACACATTTATCAATTATCCAGTAGATCGGTGATAAGTGTTGATTATAGATCAACGCCTCAATGCTTCCGAGTATGTAGCATTATCACCAGCCGGTGCTGATGACAGGAGCCGCCTCGCTCTAAAGGACTAACTCCGGCCATCTGCAGCGTGTCAGTAAATCATGAAGCAAATCCAGGTACCCGATCCTCCTTAAAGGCTGGACTGTCATCACCCAGGGCGATCCTTGAGGAGCTGGCGCGGAACTCTGGCAGCCCGAGGATCGGCAGGTACTCGTGATTTAACGTGTCATCGCTGGCTATCTTCTGTTCCACCTTCTTGACCACTGGCAGGACCCAGGGCTGGGAGTCATCGGTCCGATAGGCTGAGGAGGCAAATGCATCGCACAGTTATAAGGGAATAGGAGCCAGAAAACAGGTTGTTATTTCGAGGTCAAAGCTCAGCTTTATTACAGACTGCGATCCAAAGTACGTAGATCTGCCCCGTGCATGGTGCAACGCAGCCTTGAATCGGATTACACAACCGACACATCAGGAACAGCCGTATCAGTCACCGCTCAACAAAATGATAGTCTCTATAGGGGTGCAGAGGGGGTCCAAAGACACTAATATGAATGGTAGCCGGGGGTCCCAGTTGCACATTTTGAATTAGGCCCCACAGAGGCTTCCAGCCATAACCAAGAATGCAGAACCAGGACAAACCTCTCGCACCCCGACAGCCATCTTTAAGGGATTCTGTCACCATTATGGCTGTCCTAAGTGGGTGATCATGACGTTGGGTAGGCTTGGCACCCTAGCAGTCACACAAACCTCTGCATGACCGTACTTATACAGGATCACACTGACAGCTTTAGGTCATTAGGATTCTGTAGACATAAGGTCAAGCAGAGACACACAGCATTATAAGTCAGTATAATGCCGAGCGCTCCTGCGAGTCCAGAACGGAGGATCACGCTCACACACGGAGTGCGATTCCTGCAATGGACTCGCTCGTGTGAAACAGCCCTTATAGTGCAAGCAGGTGTTCAGATCCGGATCAGACGGGCGTCCAGTTTACAAACCCATTTTTATTTACTGTATTAGGACGACTGGGGAGGGGGGGGGGGGTCTTCTATTCGGGATCCTCATCACTTGGCCGGAGCAGAGAGCATCTCTCGCTCCGGAGGGCCCGTCCAGTATTACAGCTCACCAATTGGCCCTACAGGGAAAGTGAACAGGTTTACCCACAGAGTGAAGCTGCTGGCGGGCCCCCAGCAAGGCGGATATATTGGCATCTCCTCATTATCTAGTAGAGGCCGTCCAAAGAAGACAACTCCCGGAATAAAGACTGAATTTGTCTGCAAGTCTATGGTAAAAGATGCAGCTCTGCACGACTGCCAGGACACAGCACAGGCGATGGCACCGAGCCACACGGCTCCAGTGCAGATGGGCGGTCAGTGCTCATACTCACTGCACCAGGATTGTGTCCCGGGACCAGAATAGATTTGTCATGTCTGACAGTGAGCAGGATGTGATATCTAAGTGCTGAAAGCAGACTATTCCATCCCGGATGGGCTGCTGCTGGCTCAGCACACGCACGGCACAAGATCGCCGACCCCAGACGGGTACAAGGACACAGAGACAAGATGAAAAAGGGAAAGCAGAACGGCAGCTGCACCCTGCAACATCCATAGACATGCAATGATAGAGGCAAAGGTCCTACAGAGGAAATAAGAGGGGGGGGGGGGGCGGGGGGCTCAAGGGCAGAGCCCTTAAGAGGGGCAGTTGTCACCCTGATGGGTCCATATATTGGGGGGGGGGGGTGAGGCGCCATCAGATGGGACCAGACCCCCTGCACCCCTGCACGATGGTCACAACTGAAGGAAGCAGCTGCAGGACAGGACTTGAGAAAATGGACTCTCCCTTTAAACAGGCTGCTAAGAACAGGCCTGGTTATAGACACCTCTCCAGGACCCGTGGAACCACATGTCCCAGCATGCCCGGCTGCCAATCATACCTTCCCTCCGGCCGCTCGTGCCACTGCCTCCCGGGCCTCACTCACCTCCCACTCCCAGGTTGACCTTGCGAGGGTCACCGTCAGCACGAAAGTCCGCTGTAAGCTTAAACACGGCCACCGGGGGAGCCTGAGGGACGGACGCGAAGATGGAAGAAGAAGCCATAGCGACCACGGTATCCAGTCACCTGGGCAGCGCACACTGGAGCGCTCACCTTCACCTTCACCGGCTTATAAGGAGGGGCGGAGACACAGGCAGCCAATCAGAACGCTGGAAGCTGAAAACGCCTGTCAAACTACAGCTCTGTGCGTCACTTACCCTGAGACCGGGTCTAGAAAGGACCAATCATAGAGCGGAGTATTAAGGCACAGCCGATTGTCGAGCTGCTATTGGCTGCTTAGACGGAGAGCTTAAAAAACAGTTTCCTATTGGACGTAAGAGCGTCAGAATCCAATAGCAACGTACTCCCTGTGTGGAAATAGCCAGTGTGAAGGGCAGTGGGCACTAGGCAGTGTGGAGAGAAGAGGTCTTGGCTTATGTCTCTCTCATCTCTTCCTCCACACAACCAGTATTAAATGGGTGTTCCATTAATATGCAAATATGTCATTTAATTAACCCTTTCCTGATGCAGCAATTTTCCATTTTTGCATCTTTATTTTTCGCCTTCCCGAAGCCATAACTATTTTATTTTTCCGTTCACATACCTGTAAGAGGGCTTGTTTTTTGCAGAACAAATTGTACTTTCTAAGAGCACCATTTAATATTGCATACAATGTAGTGGGAAGCTGGAAAAAAATGTCCAAATAGGGCGAAGTTAGGGGGGAAAAATGCAATTCCGTCACAGTTTTATGAGTTTTGTTTCACTATGTGGTAAAACCAGGGCTTTTTTTCTCAGAGAAAAGGTGATGGAACTCACCCCCCCCCTCCCCTGGCCACACCCCTACCCACCCCTAGGACCGCCTCCTAAAACCGCCCCTTTAGAGAACAGGGATGCAAGTAAAATTTGGGGGGGCTATAAAAGTCCAGCCCAGCAAAGAAACCCCCCAGATGGGGATGGCACTGTTAATGGGTTAATCCACAGATCCCCACCCCTTAACAGTGTCATCCACAGACCCCCCATCCTATAACAGTGCCATCCACAGACCCCACCCCTTAACAGTGTCATCCACAGACCCCCCCATCCTATAACAGTGCCATCCACAGACCCCACCCCTTAACAGTGTCATCCACAGACCCCCCATCCTATAACAGTGCCATCCACAGACCCCCACCCTTTAACAGTGTCATCCACAGACCCCCCATCTTATAACTGTGCCATCCACAGACCCCCACCCCCCACCCCTTAACAGTGTCATCCACAGACCCCCTATCCTATAACAGTGCCATCCACAGACCCCCACCCCTTAACAGTGTCATCCACAGACCCCCCCATCTTATAACAGTGCCATCCACAGACCCCACCCCTTAACAGTGTCATCCACAGACCCCCCATTGCCGCTCCAGTACAGTTATAAAATGTGTAATTCAATTAATAATGATTCCTGCTGCCCCCTCTGTAGTATAACATTCAATATATCCTACACTCACGGGCTACTGTTATATCGTAATGCAGGCCGGCCGGGCAGACGAGCGGCAGCGTGACTGAGTGACGTCACGTGCCTGCGCCACCTGCTTCATTCATAAAGTAGGCTGGGCAGGCTCATGACGTCAGTCACGCTGCCGCTCGTCTGCCCGGCCGGCCTGCATTACGATATAACAGTAGCCCTGTGAGTGTAGGATATATTGAATGTTATACTACAGAGGGGGCAGCAGGAATTATTATTAATTGAATTACACATTTTATAACTGTACTGGAGAAGCGGGGTGGAAGCACAGTGAGCGCACCGGCCCCGCTGCAGTTGCTGGCCCCCAGCTCCTCCTCCCAGTCCCTCCCCGCTGATACATCGCAGGCTGCGATGTCAAAATGTCAGCATGGTAGGTGGCGGAACGCCTGTCCGGTGCGTTCCGCCAGAAAAAAGCCCTGGGTAAAACTGACTTGTGCTCTTCATTGTCCGGGTCAGTACAATTACGGTGATACCACAAACAGTATGTATAGTTTTTCTTGCATTTTAATGTTGAAAAAAATAAAAACTTTTGAAAAAATACATTTTTTCTTTTCCTCACCATATTCTGACCCCCATAACTTTATAGTTATGACTACGGAGCTGTGTGAGGGCTCATTTTTAGCAGGACGATCTGTCGTTTTGTTAATACCATGTTAGGGTGTGTAAGACTTTTTGATCACTTTATTTTTAAAAAAAAATGTGTGAGGTAAAGTGATGAAAAAATGGCGAGTCAGAAACTTTTTATTTATTCATCGTTATGTCATTCACCATATGGGATAAGATTTTTATATCTTAATAGTACGAGCGTTTCGCACACCGCGATGCCCATGATGTTGATTTTATTTTAATTGTTTAAGTACCGGTATTTTTATTTCGGAGAAAGGGGGGTGATTTGAATTTTTATAAATTTAAACATTTTTTATATTTTTTTAAACTTTTTTTTAGGTCCCCTTTTTTTTTTTCTCTTATTTAAGTCCTCTTCTGTTCCGTTATTGCACAAAACATATCCGTATGGCTTCCGTATTTGAATAGGTTTTTGCGGATCGTATATGGAAACAGTAACTTATTAATCACCAAACACATGAGCAATATGGGCTAGGCATAGCATTTCTACAGTATGGATCCGCAAAATATGGATGAAATACGGATGACATACAGATGTGTTCCGTGTACGTTCCGTATTTTTTGCAGACCGATTGACCTAAATGGGGCCTCGGACCTTGATTTGCAGACAATAATAGAACATGCACTACTTTTATTTTGGACGGTCATGCGGACAAACGGAAACGGAATGCACACTGAGTAACTTCCGTATCTTCTACAGCCCCATTGAAGTGAAAGGTACCGCATACGGTCCACAAAAAAACCGGAACGGAAGTGGAAAGAAAATACGTTTGTGTACATGAGCCCTCAGGCTCATTACTTACAAGGAATGCTGTTCTGTCTTCTTACACTTTCGTGTGCAGTCTGACATTCAGCATAAACCATTCCTGTCTTCCAAATAAGAGGACTGTTCTTTGTAGTCTAATTTGTTTATTGGTCAACAGGTTGTATTTATATATGTAATTAGTAACATAGTAACATTTGTCCATCCAGTTTGGCCTGTTTCCTATTGGTAAAACCAAAAATAAAGCATAGGATCGCATGTACTATAACATTGACAGTCATAAGTGAAGGCACATGGTGAAGGCACATGGTAAAATGGCTGCCTGTACATAAGATTGCATGGCTATCTAAGGCCTCTTTCACACTTGCGTTCTGAGGATCCGGCGGGCACTTCCGTCCCGCTGGATCCGTCAGAACGCAAGTGGCCGGAGAGCATTTGAAGACTGATCAGTTTCCTGATCAGTCTTCAACATGCTTTCACTGTTACCATGGCAGCCAGGACGCTACTGGAGTCCTGGCTGCCATGGTACTCAGCAGCGGTGTACTTACCTGCGCTGCGGCGGCCGGGCGCTCCTTAATGACGTCACAGGGATATGTGATGTCATAATGGAGCGCCCGGCGGCCGCAGCGCAGGTAAGTACACTGCTGCGTTGTACTTACCATGGCAGCCAGGACTCCAGTAGCGTCCTGGCTTCCATGGTAACTGATCGGAGCCCCAGCTTACACTGGGGCCCCGATCGGAACGGCTGCTGCACATGCGCAGCGCTAAACGTCGGATCTGGCGATGCGCCGAATCGACGTTCAGCTTAATGCCGGATCCGGAATAATGCTCTTCAATGGGCATTAATTCCGGATCCAGCATTGCGGCATGTCTTCCGGCTTTTTGGACGGAGACAAATCCGCAGCATGCTGAACGGATGACATCCTGATGCATCCTGAACGGATTTCTCTCCATTCAGGATGCATTAGGATTATCCTGATCAGTTTCTTTCCGTCCTAGAGCCCCGAGGACAGAACTCTAGGACGGAAAGAAACAACGCTAGTGTGAAAGAGCCCTAAGGGTACTTTCACACTTGCGTTTTTCTTTTCTGGCATAGGGGCTCTATACTGGAAAAGAACTGATCAGTTTTATCCCCATTCATTCTGAATGGAGAGAAATCCGTTCAGGATGCATCAGGATGTCTTCAGTTCAGTCTTTTTGACATTTCAGGATGGAGATAATACCACAGCAAGCTGCGGTATTATCTCCTTCCAAAAATCCGGAACACTTGCCGGAATGCAGGATCCGGCATTTCTTCCAATTGGAATGTATTAGTGCCGGATCCATCAATATACCGCAATGCCGGATTCGTCCTTCCGGTCTGCACATGCGCAGACCAGTAAAAATGTGAAAAAAATATATAACGGATCATTCTCTCCGCATGACAAGCGAAGAGACGGATCCGTTCTTGCAATGCATTTGTAAGACGGATCCGTAGCCAGATCCGTTTTTTAAATGCTTTCCGTTTGCATGCAGATTGACAGAGCCGGCAGGCAGTTTCGGCAACGTACCCTAAAAAGTACCCTAACAGTAATAACAACTCCCTGAGTAACAATTACAACTCAATGAACAGTAATGTGTCCTGGAGACTGGGAGACTTCTCTTTCCCAGAATGCTTTGCACTCCCACAATGCAGTAGTCTTTGTAGCAGGAAAAACAAAGTGAAATGCAACTTAACACTGCTAGATGGTGCTATAACCACACTAAACACTTCAGAATTACCCTGGCCCTGGAAAAATGAACTAAAATAATTTTCTAACCCTGCTGGGCAGAACAAACGCCTTCCCCAATTTCCGCCCGGGGGAGGCGTTCCTGCCCGTAAAGCACACCCTTTCTGGTTCCTGGGCTCTCAGATGCCGTATCCACATTTGACCACAGCTTCTGAGGGGTTAAACTCTGCGATCGGCATTAGACACTGGTGTCTATCGTATGAAACAACAGGCACCCAACTAGCTTTTCTGTTCACACAGCCAAATGAGGACTTTAAGGGCTTTAAAGACCTGACACCTGCCATACGTGTGTGTTTATGAAGGGGTCAGTATTAAGCCCTCGCTGTTTGCAGCCGTTGAATACTGCCCCAGTCATGTGATGCCAGGGCTGCCCACTGTCCACAGATTCATAGAATTTAAATGGAGTCTTCCAGCATGAAACTCACTGATAAACCAAGCACAATGTCTTGTAGGCCTAGCTCAGCTGGATGTAATGATACCTTTCACTTAGCGATCTGTTGCTCCATTCTGGAGAAAAAGGGCTTTAAATCCATATGCAAATGATTAGTTAAGTGCACTGAGGGCGGGTCCAAGCCACTCTGTGCACCCTTGCTCCTCCTGTTTCCTCTGCCAGACCCTCCCTCTCCTTCTTGATTGACAGGGCCTGAGGAACTGACTATGTAGGAACCTGACAAGAGGAGGGATGGGCTGGCAGAGGAAGGAGCAGAGCAAGGGTGCACAGAGTGGCTTGGGCCCGCCCTCGATGCACTTTACTGCTCATTTACATATGGATTAAAAGTCCTTTTTCTCCAGAATGAAGTAACAGATCTCTAAATGAAAGGTATCATTACATTCATGAGCTAGCCCTACACGACACCGTGCCTGCTGACAGAGTCCCTTTAAATAGATTTGTCCTATACCGGTCATTGTGGTTATTTTCCTCTCCAGCTCAAACACTGGTTGGCGCCGCGTCCCATTCCTTACTATGCTTACGCTGGATGCACTACATGTACAGTACTTCTCATCTACCCGTGTTTGCCTCTGGCGCTCCATAGTAATCAATGGCAGGCACTTGCACTGTGGATCAAACCACCCCCCGGGATAGCACCAAGCACCCTCCCCCCAATAAAAATAAAACTCAAAAACAGATTTTATATGTCAGTTTAAATAATTTTTTTTAATATTAAACATAAAGCTAATTTTGTTTGTATGGGCCTAAATGCTCCACCTTCACCCTAATTAGCCTGAACCTAGGGTATATAAGGCATCTTTGCCCAGTGAAGAGTACCTAAGCAATAAGTGCTACTAGTTAGATTCTTGCAAAGGTGCACCATACTTTATTTGTCTTTCCTATGTACTGACTACTGGCATTTTTTCCGGCTTTTGACTCTTTGGTGCCTGACCTCTGCCTGGTCTCCATGTTTACCCTGAGCTGCCCGCCCTGACTTGGACTGTTTATCGGATTGCAGAAATTCTGCCTGCCCTGACCTCAATCTGTCCCAGACTTCGGTTTTCAGTCAGTATCCGGCACCAGAGTCTCTAGACCCCCTCTGGGTCAAGGTTAGGAGACTACTCCAGAAGGTAGTGGCCTGCTGGTTCCCTTGCAGTGAAGTCCAGATCCAGAAGGGAACTAAAGCTAGAACTGATCCCATAGTTTTCTATGGGATGTTTCATATTCATCCAGGGCATCACCGATGACACCTGATGTCAAACAGCGCCGGACTGAAAAACTCTGCATGTAGCGCTATCAGTGTATAGATGCCGGATCCAAGCACTGAAGTGCTGTGCATATACATCAGTTGTGTCTGGCGTCTGACCTGAAGTAGCTAGCCGGATACAACTAATATATGTGAAAAGCTTAAATCTGGCAAACATGCCGAGAGGCAGCCGGACAAAAACTACAGCACTCTGTAGTTTTTGTCCGGCTGCCTCTCGGCATGTTTGCTGTGCTGCGGCCGGACCTCCGGCCCGTCCACATTATTGTGAATGGGGCCGGAGCGGACATTCGGCGTCACACATGGGCTAGTGTCAGTACGGATTCAGCAGGCTGCCGGACCCTGCTAGCGCAAGTGTGAAAGTAGCCTTAGGATGTCATAAAAAATAAATTCCCTGCAAAAAACCACCCTCAGGCAGTAATGTCGAAGGAAAAATATTTAAAAAAAAGTTATGGGTGTCGGAATATGGTGGCACAAAGCATTCTTTTAAACAAATCTCAAAGAACAATGGTGAAATTGTGTTTTTTTTTTCTTTACCACCCTGCAAATAATTTTGTTGCACAGTTTCAGGGGCTGAAAGGTATAAACCTTTTTGCACAAAGACAAATCACTGGAACTCCGCTGAGAACATCATCCAGGTAGAATGTTGTAGGTCACTATACCACTCCTGTGGTGTCGGCCATGTGCTACAGCATGGCAACAGGATTTACCCCATATTGTTCCCCCATATTGTATTGTGCAGGCCAGGTGATTATTATTTATTCTGTATGTGATTGGTCTGTTTTACCTTATGTTTAATCATACATGGGCAGTACAGTAGCTCAGTGCTGAGCACTGGTGTCTTGCAGCACTGGGGTCCTAGGTTTGAATCCGACCAAGGACATCATCTGCATGGAGTTTGTATGTTCTCCTCGTGTTTGTGTGGGTTTCCTCCGGGTACTCCGGTTTTAGACACTGATAGGGAACTTAGATTGTGAGCTGTAAAGCGCTGAGGAATATAGGAGCGCTTTATAAGTACATTAAATAAATAAACACAGTAAATATTTTTTATCACTTAGCCTGCTTAAGCCTATTTATTCTCAAATCGTCAAATTCACGTTAAAACAGCAGTGAATAAAAAAAGAAAACATTGCCACTAAGATTGGTCCTGATGGGGTTAATGACAGCAAGCAGAGATCTTGAAAGCTAGTATTTTCATATAGGAAGTATATAAGCTTTATTTTGTGAAACAGGAGGAATATCCCTTTTTTCAGAACAGGAACAGAATTTTACTAACTTCTTCTGTAGTTCCAGACTGTGGTGTGCTGACATCTAAAGCTCAGAGATGATTGGCTAAATCGAAGGAGGAGGTAAAAGGGGTATGGAGCAGTAAAATAGATACCTCATCTCCCAAATACAGAGGAGAGTACGACATTTGCAAGAATATTATTCTAGGACCAGTTTTAATAGTGGTTGTGTGTGAATCAGTAGAGGTGATCTGTCAATGTTGGTAAAGATTTATACATGTAGTTCTCCAAGGTCTATTCCATCTTATCCTAGCAATATGCCATCATATATAATCAGTGGGGTCCCGGCCTCCCCTTACAGCAGAGTGCTCCCCCCTTTAATCATCACCCAAGAAACAAAGCTGCCTTTAGAAACAGTGGTAGTGCAATGGGCGCTGCTCCCAGGGGCCTCTATCGCGTCTCAGGTGTAGGAAATGCCGAGTGGTGTAGTACGGCCTATTTGTCTCTTTATGTGTGCCACGGTGCCCTTACCTGGATACCGCTGGACCCCAGGCTTTGGCTCCGAAGCAATAAATAGGGGAAATAATTGAGGGATTTGAAATAATAACTCCAGACCTGGCAATGAAGTGCAATGGCAGCTTTACTTTAAATAAATGTTTCTTCCAACAGTTTACAGGCTTTGTATTGGTTCCAGCAGGCTTTAGCATGAACTGGCAGGCAAACGCAACTCTGCTTTATCTCTTTCTCTCTGCTGTACTGACAGAGTAGCTTAGTAACTTTTATTTTCCTTCGTTATGCTGCACTCCACTCTTTAGTCTGACTTAGTTTCAGCCAAGGAACTATTCTCCTTGCTCCTGAGGCTTCCAAGCTTCTGCCTCCATGGCCAGCAGAGCTTAGGATGCTCTGGCTGGCATGGGCACATCAGGCAGTGACATGACCCTGCACTCCCTTCCCCTGTCTAGGGAAGACTGGAACTAACTGGAAACTTCTGCCCCACCCTTCCGGGAGGAAGCAGTACTGGCCCACTTCAGCCCAAAGGGGGTTGAATGGAATGATAAGTTCCAGTCTCTCTAACTGTTGCTCTGCCATTTGCGTTGCCACCTGCTGGTCAACCAGGCACATTACATATAATAAAACTGTTATAACAAGATTAGGAATGCACAGTGTAGAGGACCTGGACAACAATACATAAGATGGCATATAGGTTAGCCCATTAGAGATAATAGCAGGGTGCAGGAGTGGTAACACCACACTGGGGTGTTACAGTAGCATTTTGCTTCTCACCCCACAACCATAATTCCTAATGCTTCCTGATTTAAAGGGGTTTTCCAGGAGTAGAACATTGATGACCTGTCCACAGTATAGGCCATCAATATCTGATCGATGGGGGTCCAAAAGGGTGGTCTGTAACCATGGAGATGAGCCGTGTATAATGTGATGGAAAAATTAATACAGCCAGCAAAGGAAGGAATATGGACAATCACAATACATTAGTAAGGGCCTTGTATTAACTTTCTCTACATGATAAATGCCACTTACTGAAGTGAGACAACCCCTTTAATAACTCTCCCCTATAGAATAAGTATGAATACACGCCGCCGCTCACTGCACACGATGCCACAAGTCCTGATATGCTTGGTAAATGAGGCATACCGAACCAAAGAGGCAGCTTAAGATAAATGGAGTATCATTTTCCCTGACACCTTCTGTCGGCAGCTGTAATAAGTCGCCCGCAGGGTGCAGTACTGTAATACCATCTGTGTCACAAAACCGAAGAACCACCACATTGAGTAAATTGTACGCCTGCTGACTGAGGCTGAGCACTTACTCATGGTCACTTTTTTCTTCTTCCTGACATCTCGCTATTTTACTGTGAGTCTCTCCAGGTGTGTGATTGCGTTTCGGTCCTTATTAATGTATGTCTCCTTTAGTTCCACATAAATGGAATACCAAAGACCAAATTCCATAGAGCAGGACATTCTGAAATTTACCAGGTTGTGCTGCTTAATAAAAAATAGAGTGAAAGATATTTCCTGCAATGCATATTTTTTCTCTAGTTATTGGGTGGGGCACACAGTTAAAGGAGTTCTCCAAGAGCATATACTCACCTATTTTATCCCTTTTTAACCAATCTGATTCTCCCTAGTGTTTTGTCTACTTGGTTGCAGCGATAGCGTGTCTGTATACTCCACAAGACCGCTGCAGCCATTCACTTGCCTTAGGGTACTTTCACACTTGCGTTAGAGGATTTCGGAAATGGCTGCCGGATCCGAAAATCCGTCTGAAAACGGATAGCATTTGTTTCCGGATCCAGATGCGGATCTGTCTAACAAATGCATTGCAATAGATCAGTCTCTCCGGTGTCATCTGGAAAACCGGATCCGGTATTTATTTTTTGACAGATTTAAAGGTCTGCTCATGTGCAGAATGGGAAAACGGATCCGTTTTTCCGAAACACTTGGTACCGGATCTGGCATTAAGACATTTCAATGGTAATGAACGCCGGATCCGGCATTCTGGCAAGTGGTCTGGAATTTTTGGCAGAGAAAATACCACAGCATGCTGCGGTATTTTCTCTGGCCAAATACCGTAAAGGGACTGAACTGAAGACATCCTGATGCGTACTGAATGGATTGCTTTCCATTCAGAATGCATTAGGATAAAACTAAAGCGTTTTTATAAAGAATATATGCTCACTCGTTTCATCTCCCATCACTTGCTTGACAGCAACATATACATCGGACACGGTTAAGGGTACTTTCACACTAGCGTTAAAGTTTTCCGGTATTGAGTTCCGTCACAGGGGCTCAATACCGGAAAACTTTAACGCTAGTGTGAAAGTACCCTTAACCGTGTCCGATGTATATGTTGCTGTCAAGCAAGTGATGGGAGATGAAACGAGTGAGCATATATTCTTTTATTCTATGACAACTGCCACCTTAGGGGACATTTTTATTAGAGATCATAAAAAAATTGGGCAAAGACAGGCAAAAAGAAAAAAAATTTTACTCACCAGATTTCTGTCTTTTCTGCTCCTTGACAGCCTTTGTTTACATGGCATGCCCATCTACACACGAATGCTGGTGCCGATCGTTGACTTCATCAGTGTATAACTCAAGACAACTGAGTCCATGATTGGCTGCAGCAGTCACTTATGTACAATGGGGGTTTTAATAGGGGTTCTGCTCATATGGTTCTTAAAGGTTATGTACACCTTTGGGTGAAAATGTTTTTATTTTTGCATTGTACTCATTTTGAGCTAAAAAGTGTTATTAGCTGGCCAGCCCAAAATTCCCACCATGCCCTGCTGTACCAGTCACACAGTTAGAAAAACAGCTAACCCTTTGTGACAGAATGGCTCAATATTTGTAATAAAGGCCTATTGAAAAAAATGATTTTAAGCCAAAAATAAGTAACATACAATCTTTAAAAAAATTGCCTCCGAAGGTGTACATAGCCTTTAAGCCTTTGCTCATATTTTTATGGTATCAGACATTCATTAACGCTCTTTTAAAATAAAGTTGAAAAAAAATTACCACAATTTTACAAAAAAACAACTTTTTTTTTTCTTTAATAGATCGGTTATTACACATTCAGATTCTGTAACCCATTAATCTTAACAAGTTTAAAGCGTACTTAACCTTACAAAAAAGTGCATTAATCAATAGTAGATTGTGTGTACATGAGGAATAACACAATTTCTGGCCATTATATCACTTGTATCTGGTACTTTTCCCAGCTTTCCTTTGCGCATAGTGAATATCTAGTTTGCAGTTCTCCAAGACATGGTGGGTGGAGACTAGCTGCCATTCACTGATCCATCCACCTGCAGAAAGTAGAGGAGAATCTCCTTCCTGTCTCACAGTCACTCAGAACCAGTCTCAGGATAATGGAGGACATTACTAAATTATTGATTTATGTAAAGTGGTTTGAAAGCACAGTGACTCTTTAAGTCAGGGCTGGCCAACCTGCCGCTCCCCAGCTGTTGTAAAACTACAATTCCCACCATGCCCTGCTGTAGGCTGATAGTTATAGGCTGTCTGGGCATGCTGGGAGTTGTAGTTTTTCAACAGCTGGAGAGCCGCAGGTTGGCCAGTCCTGCTTTAAGTTATCATGCACACAGGTCTTATTGTGATTGCCAAACAGCTATAAAGGGGTTTACCGAGTATGACTAGGTCATTAGTATATGGTTGGTGGGGGTCAGACCAGTGCTGCTTTAACCATAGGGCAAAAGGTGCAATAGTGCTGCAAGCTCCGGAGAAGCAGAGGATGGGAGGGGTAGTGACTCTGGCTGTAACAGTCAATCACGGTGGCAGTCCTCACAACAATGCTCCCTAGAACCAGGGCAGTGTTAGAAGGGCGCTCCCTTTCTTCCCTCAGGTGCCCTTAATGTTATAGGTTTAGTGGGGGTGCAAGACATGAGATGTAGAGTGCGGGGTGACTGAAGTATGGTGCAAAAGTGAGAAATCAGGCCAGTTGTAGAAAACAAACGTCTCTCTTTACTGAAGTGCAGAATGGGAGTTGTAGTATATCCAACACTATCAAAACAAAGTTCCAAATAGCTCACAGTGCAACTCTTCCCAGATAAAATGTATGGTTTTGAGCAAGGTTGGGAATGATAGTACTCTTTCCTCTATCTCCCCAAAGTCTCTTTCTGCAGAATCTATGGCAGGCAAATTGGTAGCTGTAATTTCCAACTGAGTGATGAGGGGTTTAAACTACGGCTGGCCAGACCGTGTCCAAGTGTGAAGGATCTATAACCAATGTCCTTGTTTCTGCGCATTGCCGGATCCGACGTTTAGCTTTGCGCATGCGCAGCAGCAGTTCCGATCGGGGCTCCAGTGTAAACTTGGGCTCCGATCGGTTACCATGGCAGCCAGGACGCTACTGAAGTCCTGGCTGCCATGGTAAGTACTCCTTAGCAGTGTACTTACCTGTGCTGCGGCCCCCGGGCGCTCCTTCATGACGTCACAGGTCCAGGCGGCGCATTGATCCATGCGCCGCGGGGACCTGTGACGTCATGAAGGAGCACCCGGTGGCTGCAGCGCAGGTAAGTACACTGCTGCGGAGTACTTACCATGGCAGCCAGGACTTCAGTAGCATCCTGGCTGCCATGGTTACCTGAAAGCATTTCGAAGACTGATCAGGATCCTGATCAGTCTTCAAATGCTTTTAGGCGACTTGCGTTCTGACCGATCCGGCGGGACGGAAGTGCCTGCTGGATCCTCAGAACGCAAGCGTGAAAGCACCCTTAGACAACGCCCTTAGGGTTTTGCCCCAAGCCAAACTGGTCACTTGGTCCAGGGGGGATCCATCTCCCACTGTTTACTATGCCTGATGTCCAGGCATGGGCGTAGCTATAGGGGTTGCAGAGGTAGCAGTCGCTACCGGGCCCAGGAGCCTGAGGGGGCCCAAAGACCCTGGTGCCGCATAAGAGGACACACAAAGCACTAAGGGAAGGGGGCCCAAGCTGAACTCTTGAACCAGGGCCCATGAGCCGTTAGCTACGCTCCTGTGTCCAGGTTTTGCCTGTAGTGTTTTGTCTTCTTTGTTTTATAAAGTATTTGTTTGCTTCCATGGTCTGTTTGTCTGTATGCTCGTGATGGGTTCAGGGGTTCTGTGACCCCTAGAACATGACCGAATGAATTACCAGGAGACCACACAGATCAGGGTAGAATGATAAACACCCCAGGAGCATGCACCCTGCACACAGCCATCCCAGAGACAGACTCATGTCAGGCAAGCAGCTCACAGGACTAAATAGCTGGTTAACGAAACCACCTGGCCACAAAGACCTGGGAAACATTAACCTTACGTGAAAACAGCGTACAAGTCACAGGAGACAGTTCACACATAGCCACAGAACACAGCAGCTATCACGCACCACACAAGCAACCAGCATACACAGAAATAGTCAACCGCAGCCAGAAATAGTCTGTACTGTGTCACAAGACATAGAGAGTACACACATTCACAGGCAGGGCCGGCGCGTCCTATAAGCCGGCTAAGCAGCCGCGTAGAGCGCCCTTTGGGAAGAGGCGCCGCCAGGAGCGCCGGCCCCCCCTCATGCTGCAGCCGCACAAGCGCTCTATTTTGAGCTTCTGGCGGCTGCAGCATTGCCCGGGCTGGCGCGTCCATAAGGGCGCACCACCCAGGTACAGCACGAGGAGAGGGGCTGACAGGAGTGGAGCGCTGTCATTCCCCCATTGTAGCGTGGCCGAGCCCTGTATGGTCCGCGGGTACAGGGAGCATCTGTCTCCTGTACCTGGCCAGACTGACATGAAGTGCGCGCACAGTGTGCACTTCCTGTCAGACCGCTCGGGTACAGGAAACAAAAGCGCCTGTACCCGCGGACCATACAGAGCTCGGCCACGCTACACTATAGGTAGGAGGGGGAGGGGAGAGAAAGAGAGTGACAAGGGGGGAGAGAATGACAAAAGGGACAAAGAGAATGATAAGAGGGGGAGAGAATGACATGGGGGGAGGAGAGAATGACAAAAAGGGGAGAGAGAATGACAAGAGGGGGAGAGAGAGAACTGCCATATTAAAGGGGTTCTGCAGTTTATTTAAACTGATGATCTATCCTCTGCAGGCGCAGTGACTTCACGACTAGTATCACTGGCCTGGGCGGGGTTAAGCTCTGTTCACTTGAATGAAGCTTAGCCCCGCCCAGGCCAATGATATTAGTTGTGACGTCACTGTGCCTGCGGTAAACAGCGAGAAGGCCGAGGCACTATTGCCAGCGCCGCTGCCTTCTCAAACAGCTGATCGGCGGATAGATCATCAGTTTAAATAAACTGCAGAACCCCTTTAATATGACAGATCATATGGGTGGGGCATTGTGATGTCACATGTGGGGGGGGGGGGGCGTCAAACTTTTCTTTTGTCTAGGGCGGCAAAAATCCTTGCACCGGGCCTGTTCACAGGCCACAGTTCACACACTAGAAGGCTTCAGCCAGCACGCAGCCCCAAGCAACTAGCATACACGGGAGACCTCCCACAGCCAGTATACAAGGGCGGAGGCAGCCAGCATACACAGCAACATGTGTCACAGTGAACTGCCCTGTGATGCAAACACAAGGGGTATGCACATTCACAGGCCCAGGTTCACACACAGAAGGCCGCAGCCAGCACACAGCATCCAAGAAACCAGCATAAACGAGTAACAGTCCGCAGCCAGTACGCAACGCGCATGCAGCCAGCATGTACAGCAACAAGTGTCACAGTGAACTGCACTATGACACAAGGTCACTGCATACAGTACTGGCAGAAGGGAGAGACTCTGTGCTTGTGAGAGAAATGTATCTAGCTGTGCAGCTGAAATAAGGAATAATATGACTGAAAGAGACCAAAGCCCAAAAACAGTTATGATTGTGCAAAGAAGCAAAGCCATTATGTAAACTTTTTTTCTTTAATTGTAAATATGCCTTAAAATAGCTCAGTAGCTGTATTTATAGGCAACACCTGTAGTGCCAAGTAACGAGCTCAGCCCCACTACAGCAGCATCTTAGAAGCTTAGAACCCAAAGGAGCAGCACCACCTGTCATTTCAGTGGCCTTCATTTAAAAACGTCATACTAAAATATTCATGATTTATGAAGTATTGTACTCATCTAGACAAACATTAAAGTGGTTGTGCAGCTCTTTATTAGTTTTTACTGGACCTCCTACTGGACCTCCTAGTGGACCTGTGGAGTCAAGCATATTGAGGCTACTTTCAAATCTGCGCTTTCCCTTTCCGCTATTGAGATCCGTCATTTGATCTCAATAGCAGAAGAAAACTCTTCCGTTTTGTCCCCATTCATTGTCAATGGGGACAAAACTGAACTGAATGAAATGGAGTGCTCCAAAATTAATTCCGTTCTGTTTGGTTGTGTCCCCATCACGGACAGAATAACGCTTTTGCTGTCCGCGATGTGGTGCGGAGCAAGACGGATCTGTCCTGACACACCGTAGGTCAATGGGGACAGATCCGTTTTCTCGGACACAATAGAAAACGGATCCGTCCCCTATTGACTTTCAGTGGAGTTCATGACGAATCCATCTTGCCTATTTTAAAGATAATACAACCGGATCCATTCATAACGGATGCAGACGGTTGTATAATCAGTAACGGAAGCGTTTTTGCTAATCCATGACGGATCCAGCAAAAATGCTGGTGGGAAAGTAGCCTTACCTGCTCAGTTCTGGCTCCTTTGCTTCACCACTCTCTTCACTACGCTTCGGTCCCTGCCTCTAAACTTTCGGCCAATGACATGCCCCTCAGGCGGCACATGATGCAGCGATACGCTGCTTGGGGAATACGTCACTGCTGCTGGCAGTCATTGGCTGCAGCGGTGAACATGACCCTCATCCCTGCTGGAAGTTTACATGGAAGCGCCAAAGTGGGCGATGGACCGAAGGATCTGGAGTCAAGCGTCGGGGAGCAGGTGAGAACGCTTGACTCCACAGAAAATCAACCATTTCTAGCTGGACATAATGTATTTCTGTGGCCGTTTCCACAAATGTCTGCCCCCATCGGCACTACTCGGAGTCCTGAGTTGACTTGCCAAAGATTAACTTGTCAATGATGTAAGCGCCGACCTTGTCAAAAGCACATGCCTCGGAGGCCAGGAGCTAATTTTATCCTGACATAACCTTCTGTCACTGTGGATGGGCTGAACAGGAGATGCAGGACTGAGGCGTTGACACAAGGGGGCATGAGCGTGCTACGTGGAATGCGATCTATAACTCACAGTGGACAAGGGTTATTTTTAATTTTTGGGGAACTTCTTTGATGTTTTGTGGGGAAGCAGAAATCCTAAATATTTTAGGCTCTTTTCGCACGTGCTTGGTGGTCTCTATTTCAAAATCTGCAGCGCAGTGCCGGATCCATTGTAGACAGATATCAGGCGTCCGTCTGTAGCCGCATCCAGTATTATTTTTCCGAAAAAAGGTGATTTAACCAGTGCCTAAGGCTCCAGTGCAGATATGAACAGTGCCTACAGGACCCCATATCCCCAGCAATATTCCCAGCAATCTAATGTGTATGGAGAGCTCCGGGTTTTCCTTGATGGATGATGTCAGGGAAGATGCTTTGTCAATGCACGATCCTTTTTTCCTCCCTTGAGATAATCCGCCGCCAGATGTGTCCACCGCGTTCTCCTCTCTCCCCATTGGAAACACATGCATGCTCAGCCGAACAGAGCATATATGTGTATGGAGGAGCCGGAAGATATAGCCACCAACCACTATTAGAGGTGTGTAGGCACCTTTAAAGGGAACCTGTGACTTTGACCGTGCTGTTTGAGCCGCAGGCATCAGGTTATAGAGCAGGAGGAGCTGAGCAGATTGATATATAGCTTCATGGGAAAATATTCTATAAAACTTCTATTTGGCCTCATGCACACAACAGTATTTTTTTGTGGTCCGCAAAAACCGGGTTCCGTTGTTCCGTGATCTGTGTCCGTTTTTGCATCCGTTGTGTTTCCGTGTGTCTTCCGTTTTTTTTAGCGGACATGACCCAAAAGATATTACCAAAAGACAGGCTGACAATTTGCCAAATGCCTGCCAAGGGATCCGCAAAATAATGCGGACGCGGATGACATACGGATGGCCATCCGCATTTTTTCACGGTCTATTGACTTGAATGGGTCCGTGAACCTTTTTCGCGGACAAGAATAGGACAGGTTATATTTTTTTGACGGACTGGAATCACAGACACGGAGGACAAACGGTGCATTTGCTGAGTTTTCTACGGACCCATTGAAAACCAATGGGTCCGCAGAAAATCACGAAAAATGGCGCAACGGACACGGAATCAAACAATGGTCGTGTGCATGAGGCCTTTCATTCACTTAAAATCCTGATCATTCTGGGCTCTGGAGTCCAGAAGCCGGAGCAATCAGTGATTGACAGCCTTCCCTCTATGGCTGTGTGTACAGAGAGAGCTGTCAGTCACTGATAGGACCGCCTCCTGGACTCCAGAGCCCTGCTCTATAACATGCTGCCTGCAGATTATTGAACATTTTCATAGTGACAGCTTCCCTTTAAACTAAACGGCAGCCTGCAACTGCAGTGTGTGAACCCAGCCATTGGGGGCAGTGTTACTGCTTTGCACACCATGCAAGAACCGCGAGAACTTGAGCTTGCCGAGTCCCGGAACCCGCGCCATCTTGGTACGCTCGCTACGCTCCTCTTCTGCGCTGGGGAATCCAAGATGGCGTGGGTTCCGGGACTCGGCAAGCTCAAGTTCTCGCGGTTCTCGCGAGAACTTGGGGTCCTTCTCCCTGGCTAAGAGCCGAGCGCTGCTATTGGATGCGCTCGCAGCCAGGGGGAGAGGAGAAACGCCCAGGCACGCCCACCAGAACATCCGAGGAGACGCCTACTAGAACTTTCTGTGCCTCATTTGCATATGAGGCGCAGAACATATCGGGGACAAAGGCGGCCGAACGGGGGGTCATTTAAAAAAAAATATATGGTGAAGACTTCAGGGGCAGGTCCCCTAAAAGGTAATATAACTATTACACATTTTTTTTTTTTTGGTGAAAGGTCCTCTTTAAGGCTATGAACACCTTTGGGGGCATTTTTATTATTATTGCATTCTATCTATTTGGGGCAAAAAAAATAAAAAATTTCACGTGGTCTTTAATAACCCCTTCCCAAACTCCTCATGTAAATTTATGTAGATGGCATACATTTAACCCCTCAGATGCCCTGCCTATCATTTATTAAGACCGGCGTTTTAGACCCCAGTCTTATTGCCCCTTGCACTGGCGGTGGAGGCTCCTAAATTATGTAAGTTACGTAACTTAGGCGCATCCACCACCGGTCTAAATCCACGCCAGATCGCGTAGATTTAGAAAATTTTCTATGCCTAAAACAGGTTTAGACCTGGCGTGAGCGGGGGTAAAAAATGTGGCGTATATCTGTTAGGCCCCTTTCACACGAGTGAGTTTTCCGCGCGGGTGCAATGCGTGACGTGAACGCATAGCACCAGCACTGAATCCTGACCCATTCATTTTAATGGGTCTATGTATATGAGCGTTGTTTTTCACGCATCACTTTTGCGTTGCGTGAAAATCGCAGCATGTTCTATATTCTGCGTTTTTTCACGCAGCTCTGGCCCTATAGAAGTGAATGGGGCTGCGGGAAAATCGCATTGCATCCTTAAGCAAGTGCGGATGCGATGCGTTTTTCACTGATGGTTGCTAGGAGATGTTGTTTGTAAATCACACGTGTGAAAAACGCATCAAAACGCATTGCAACCGTGCAATAAAAACTGAACAACTGAACGCAATCGCAGGCAAAACTGAATGGCTTTGCCTGTGAAATCGCACAGTTTTCACTGAACGCATCCGCAATGCATCCGGACTGTGTGAAAGAGGCCTTAGTAAATGACCCCCATAGTGTAATTCTTATAAACTCCAATGCTAATGCATTAGAGTCTATGAGAGAAGCAATCTAATGATTGCTTGTAATAGTTCCCTAGAGCAGTGGTCCCCAACCTTTTTTGCACCAAGGACCAGTTTAACGCAAGAGAATTTCCCCAGGGCCCGGGTGGGGGGTTCTGGGGCGGGGCTTAGGGGGTGCTGGTCGGCGCTGACTGATTCACGCGCATAACAAAACACAATTCAAATATATAGCTCTATATAACCCCCAATGCCTCAGATCAGTCCCCATGTCAGCCTTTAGCCCTCAGCCCCCCATGTCAGCCTTTAGCCATCAGCCCCCCATGTCAGCCTTTAGCCATCAGCCCCCCATGTCAGCCTTTAGCCATCAGCCCCCCATGTCAGCCTTTAGCCATCAGCCCCCCATGTCAGCCTTTAGCCCTCAGCCCCCAATGTCAGCCTTTAGCCCTCAGCCCCCAATGTCAGCCTTTAGCCATCAGCCCCCATGTCAGCCTTTTAGCCATCAGCCCCCATGTCAGCCTTTAGCCATCAGCCCCCATGTCAGCCTTTAGCCATCAGCCCCCATGTCAGCCTTTAGCCATCAGCCCCCAATGTCAGCCTTTAGCCATCAGCCCCCATGTCAGCCTTTAGCCATCAGCCCCCATGTCAGCCTTTAGCCATCAGCCCCCAATGTCAGCCTTTAGCCATCAGCCCCCATGTCAGCCTTTAGCCATCAGCCCCCATGTCAGCCTTTAGCCATCAGCCCCCAATGTCAGCCTTTAGACATCAGCCCCCATGTCAGCCTTTAGACATCAGCCCCCATGTCAGCCTTTAGCCATCAGCCCCCATGTCAGCCTTTAGCCATCAGCCCCCAATGTCAGCCTTTAGACATCAGCCCCAATGTCAGCCTTTAGCCATCAGCCCCCATGTCAGCCTTTAGCCATCAGCCCCCATGTCAGCCTTTAGCCATCAGCCCCCATGTCAGCCTTTAGCCATCAGCCCCCATGTCAGCCTTTAGACATCAGCCCCCATGTCAGCCTTTAGCCATCAGCCCCCATGTCAGCCTTTAGCCATCAGCCCCCAATGTCAGCCTTTAGACATCAGCCCCCAATGTCAGCCTTTAGCCATCAGCCCCCATGTCAGCCTTTAGCCATCAGCCCCCATGTCAGCCTTTAGCCATCAGCCCCCATGTCAGCCTTTAGCCATCAGCCCCCATGTCAGCCTTTAGCCATCAGCCCCCATGTCAGCCTTTAGCCATCAGCCCCCATGTCAGCCTTTAGCCATCAGCCCCCCATGTCAGCCTTTAGCCATCAGCCCCCCATGTCAGCCTTTAGCCATCAGCCCCCATGTCAGCCTTTAGCCATCAGCCCCCCATGTCAGCCTTTAGCCATCAGCCCCCCATGTCAGCCTTTAGACATCAGCCCCCATGTCAGCCTTTAGACATCAGCCCCCCATGTCGGCCTTTAGCCATCAGCGCAAATAAAAGAAAAAAACACTTACCTCTCCTGCACGCCACCACTTCTCATCATCGCGATCCTCTTCATCCTGCTTTCGGCTGTGTATCGCAGGCGCGGCGCACAGTGTGAGGTCACAGTGCGCCCTCACGCTGTGCGCAGCCCTGCACAGCCGACAGCCGAGCCGAGGACCAGGAAGCGGTGAGTACAGATCGTTCACTGCTTCCGGGTCCTCCGGTACTAATGAAGTGCTTCCATAATGGAAGCGCTTCATTAGTACCGCGTTGAAGACTGATTGCCGCGGCCCGGCAAACAACCTTCCAGGGCCCGGTCCTGGGCCGCGGCCCGGCGGTTGGGGACCTCTGCCCTAGAGGAAATATTAAAAAAGTGTAAAAAAAAAAAAATTATTAATTTAATCAGCTTCTATGAGGAGGTAAGTTCTAGACTTGACAGCGGCGAATCAATGGATGTCGTATATCTGGACTTCTCCAAAGCATTTGGCAATGTACCACATAAAAGGTTAGTATATAAAATGAGGATGCTCAGACTGGGAGAAAATGTCTGTATGTGGGTAAGTAACTGGTGACAGAAAACAGAGGGTGGTTATTAACGGTAGATACTCAGATTGGGTCACTGTCACTAGTGGGGTACCTCAGGGGTCAGTACTGGAGGGGTCACTGTCACTAGTGGGGTACCTCAGGGGTCAGTACTGGAGGGGTCACTGTCACTAGTGGGGTACCTCAGGGGTCAGTACTGGAGGGGTCACTGTCACTAGTGGGGTACCTCAGGGGTCAGTACTGGGCCCTATTCTCTTCAATATATTTATTAATGATCTTGTAGAAGGCTTGCACAGTAAAATATCTATTTTTGCAGATGACACTAAATTGTGTAAAGTAATTGACACTGAAGAGGACAATATACTGCTACAGAGGGATCTGGATAGATTGGAGGCTTGGGCAGGAAAATGGCAGATGAGGTTTAACACTGACAAATGTAAAGTTATGCACATGGGAAGGAATAATGCAAGTCACTCGTACATATTAAATGGTAAAACACTCGGTAACACTGACATGGAAAAGGATCTAGGAATTTTAATAAACAGCAAACTAAGCTGTAGAAACCAGTGTCAGGCAGCTGCTGCTAAGGCCAATAAGATAATGGGTTGCATCAAAAGGGGCATAGACGCCCATAATGAGAACATAGTCCTACCACTTTACAAATCACTAGTCAGACCACACATGGAGTACAGTGTACAGTTCTGGGCTCCTGTGAACAAGGCAGACAGAGCAGAGCTGGAGAGGGTTCAGAGGAGGGCAACTAAAGTAATAACTGGAATGAGGGATCTACAGTACCCTGAAAGGTTATCAAAATTAGGGTTATTCACTTTAGAAAAAAGACGACTGAGGGGAGATCTAATAACTATGTATAAATATATCAGGGGTCAGTATAGAGATCTCTCCCATCATCTATTTATCCCCAGGACTGTGACTGTGACGAGGGGACATCCTCTGCGTCTGGAGGAAAGAAGGTTTCTACACAAACATAGAAGAGGATTCTTCACGGTAAGAGCAGTGAGACTATGGAGCTCTCTGCCTGAGGAGGTAGTGATGGTGAGTACAATAAAGGAATTCAAGAGGGGCCTGGATGTATTCCTGGAGTGTAATAATATTACAGGCTACAGCTACTAGAGAGGGGTCGTTGATCCAGGGAGTTATTCTGATTGCCTGATTGGAGTCGAGAAGGAATTTTTTCCCCTTAAGTGGGGAAGATTGGCTTCTGCCTCACAGGGGTTTTTTGCCTTCCTCTGGATCAACTTATAGGAAACAGGCCGAACTGGATGGACAAATGTCTTTTTTCGGTCTTATATACTATGTTACTATGTTAAGTAAAAATACATAAATAATTTAAAAAATGAACGTCATGGGCATCGCAGCATGTAAAAACACACTTTCTATTAAATATAAAAATATTTACTCCATACGGCAAACGGCAAAACATAAAAAAGTCAAAATGACTGATTCGCCGTTTTTTGGTCGCCTCAGCTCTCAAAACAAATTGATCAAAACGTTATACACACCCCAGAATGTTATCAATGAAAACAGTGCCCTGCAAAAAAATGAGCCCTCGCACAGCTACGTACACATAAAAAAAAAAAAACGTTATATGGCAATGCAAAAAAAAAATTATTTTTTTCCAAAGTTTTTTTTTAAAAATTCAGTATTAAAATGGAAGAAAAACTATACCTATGTGGTATCTTTGTAATCATACTGACCCAGAGAATAAAAGTAACAGGTCAGTTTTATGGCACAGGAAACAGTGAAAAAAAAACCATAAAGGAGTGGCAGAATGGTGTTTTTTTTTTTATTCCACCCTCTCTGGAACTTTTTACCGCTTCACACCACATTGTATGCAACCATAAATGGTGCCATTAGAAAGTACATCTGGTACCGCAAAAATCAAGTCCTCATACGGCTATGTGAATAAAAAACATAAAAAAAGTTATGGCTTTGGGAGGATAAAAAGGTTAACCATTTTCAACAGTTTTCCTTTTCACTGCATTTGCACATTACTTCCCCTTCTCAGTGAATCTGTCAGAGAGCTGCCCTAACAGCTCAATCTGTAACCCTTAGGGCTCAAGCACACGACCGTGTGCTGGCCAGGCCCGTGCTGTGGACCGCAAATTGCAGTCCGCAATGCACAGGCACAAACCGCGGGGCTGCCCTGTGCGGATCCATTCACTCAGTGATGAGGGGTGCACACGGTCGTGTGCATGAGCCCTTATTTTTACTTTCCTAACAGCTCATAAACACTCATTTAAAGGGGTCATCTAGGAATTTATGGGATAGGTCGTCATTATCAATTCCTGGATAATCCCTTAAAGCTAAATTGTTATGAAACTCGTAAGACTATGGCTTAAATGCATGTTTATGAGCTGTCAGGGAACCAGAGATAAGGGTAGCAGAGATAAGGGTAGCAGAGATAAGGGTAGCAGATTGAGCCTGACATTATTCAGTGAGAAGGAGAAGCTGCGATCTACAGATGCAGTGAAACTGAAGGCTGTAGGGCAAAAACTGTAGAAAATTTTTAATAAAGGCCAATTAAGAAAATGATAGATAGTAAAATTCCAAAATAAAAAACAATTATAGCTTTCCTATGGTAAGGCAAAACAACTGAAAAGTAGCATGAAGCAGGATGTGCTCAACCCAAAAATGCAGTTGTGCATATATATACAGGGGAGCAGATCCTGCACTTGTGGCCCGTTGCTAATGGCGATCCCCAGCAAAAATGCATACGGTGGAGGATGCCCGCAGCGGACCACAAGTACCACAATAGACATCTTACACAAGATGGCAATAGTGTGGATGTGATAAATAATATAACAATATAGCAATAACAAATGACAAGACAGGTGCACACTGCGGAAAAGCTACGGTCTACAGATGCAGTGAAACTGAAGGCTGTAGGGCAAAAACTGTTGAAAATTTTTAACAGTAGAATTCCAAAATAAAAAACAATTATAGCTTTCCTATGGTAAGGCAACCAAATTTTTATTGCTCTAATCTTCTGTACCCAACATGCAAAAAATATTTACTTTTCGTGATGAAACGTGTCCACATTTACAGGGCAGTCCATGCCAACTGTTCCGAAGAAAGTCACCATTGATGACAAATTTGGGCTAAAGTGTTCAACAGCTGACGGACCAAGTGGGTGGTGTGAATGGAGATGTAGTTTTAGTCAAATTTATGAGAGACGTTTTAGAAAATCTGAACCTTTGTTTCTGCAGCTCCAGGGCACAGCTCTGTGTCTCCATGGTAACAGACTACAGAACCTTGTGCAGTCTGATCTTGCAATCGCATTCCCTTCCATCTGTCTCCTTACTTTTTGCTTATCTACACTAGATAGATTCGCAAGAAGGAGGGGACAACTGGGAGAGAGGGGAACGGATAGCAGAGGGTCTGTAGACCATTACGGTGGGGATGCGTAGGTATACGTGAGAACTAACTGTTGACACAAAACCATAGCAGGCACTGGATGCATGCATAGCCTCTAAAGCAGATGAGGGCTGGCAGCCTTAGTCCTGGGGGGCAAATCCCGTGAAGTGGCCCATTGCACCACCGAATCAGCTCACCATCCACGACGTCACGGCGCGCGGCATACGCAAAGGGCAGGGGAGATCGGGAGGAGGAGCAAGCAAGTACCGTATTTTTCGCCCTATAAGACGCACTTATGGGAAACATAAGTTTTAGAGGGAAACAATAAGAAAAAAATATTTTTTATTATACCTCTGGTCAGACCACCAATCTTACCCCCAATGTTAATCAGACCTCAGCTAACAGCCCCAGATAAGACCCAAATAAGACCTCAAATCAGACCCCAATATGAATCAGACCTCAGATAAGAGCCCCAGGCCTCTCATCAGCCCCCAGCAGCCCCCTATCAGCCCGCAGTGCCTCTCAGCAGTCCCCAGTGCCTCTCTCATCAGCCCCCAGTGCCTTTCACCAGCCCCCAGTGCCTCTCATCTGCCCCTAGTGCCTCTCATCAGCCTCCAGTGCCTCTCATCAGCCCCCAGTGCCTCTCACCTGCCCCCAGTGCCTCTCTCATCAACCCCCAGTAAGCCCCCAGCAAGTTAGCAAACTATCAGCAGCTCCCAGTGCCCTCCAGCCCCCAGAACAGAAGTGTCCATCAATCAGCACAGACACTGCTGTGTGCGCATTGGCGTGCACTCATGGTCCTGACCTGCTGCAGCCGGCTGCCAGGGGGGGCAGGCGCACGCGCTGTTAATCTCAATTGGGACGAAGAAGAGACTTCTTCTCCTGCCCTGGGTGTGCGTCTCTGTCTCTATCCGGCCAGGCTGGAGCACTGGCCAATCGCAGCACTCAGCTCATAGCCTTGGAGAAAAAAACTCCCAGGCTGTAAGCTGAGTGCTGCGATTGGCCAGCGCAGCGCTCCAGCCTGGTAGATGGAGATCTCCTCCCATATGCCCAGAGGCAATTTTTTTTACATCATTTAGGGCGGCCTGGGGGGAAATTGCCTCCCTGACTCCCGTCCCAGCCCCTGCTCTAAAGGAACTCTGTCACCATGAACAATTCACTGTTACACTAGGCACAATGTCTTGTAGGGCTAACCCTGAATGTAATGATACTTTTCACTGTCACTGTAATGATCTGTGGCTTCATTCTGAAGAATAAAAAGCATCCAAATCCGTCTACAAATGCTGTCCGTTTCAACACAGATTGCCGAATCCGGCAGGCAGTTCCGGCAACGGAACTGCTTGCGGCAAGTGTGAAAGTAGCCTTACATAATCTTATCCAGTCACCTCCATCAATCTTCGGTCACTGTTACTTTATCTGCACAGCTTGGAGCAACTGAAATAACACATCATTCGTTTCTGTATTTAATTTTTAGAAACGGACAATTTTGATTGCAGCCAGCATGTGGCGCCAGTGAGCTACATGACAATTGACATGTTCTCCCTGTGATCCGCTTGACAAATCTGTAGGACCACAAGTTGGATTTTTTATTTTCCTCTTCTGATCCCATAAATGGTGCTCCCATGAGTCAGTCCTCCGGATTATTTATCATTACATTTTTCTTGGGAAATCTAAATGTTCCTCAGTTCAGTTTACATAAATTAAATTCCTAAAGTTCAGACGTAATATGTAATCCGTTTAATCATCTGTGTGAACTGTTCCAATATGGATGTTTTCACCATGAAAAGTTTTATACAGTTTCAGTAAATACTTGTATTCCCCATCAAATAACAATTGCGGAGCAGCTTCTCTGCATTGTGCCGCACCCCTATTATTCCTCCCAGAAATTTAGGAATACATTGTTGGTTACTACCAGTTGCTGGGGTGTCCCATCCCAATCAGGGATGACAGTACCAGGACTGTGTAGGGACACACCCCTTTGACCAAGGAAATGGTGCCACCCAGTTGTCAATTTATTTATAAATATTTGGGAGGAATAACAGAGGAACGGCACAATGCAGAGTCCTAAATAAGATGCTCCAGAATTGAGGGGTATTTACTAAAACAGACATGTCAGAAGAGGTGAGAGGTCCTTTTTAAAGCGGATCTGAGTATGCTGTCATATGTAAGGGCGGCACATTACAGAGAGAGATCCCTACTCCTGGCCGCCAAAATTGCACAAAAAAAAAAATTATGAGTATTGCGTTCCCTCTCATGAGTATGAGCGTGCGCCTATACATTATAATGTACAGAGTCGGCACCCCCTTCTCAGTAGTTTCTGCAGCTTCTCACCAGCAGGTGTCGCTGTTGATCCACTGCAGGCCCCGCTGGCCGCACACATGCGGTATACAGTTCTCTATATAAATGCTATACGTACGCATCATGTACGTTCTATAACTCGGAAGGCAATACCAGCAAAATAAGCAGATTCCTTGCATTCTTAGTAAACAATGACACAGATGGTTTAGCAGTAAAATGCTCTCAATGAGGCGTGCATGCTGGTGGGCTGCTGCGCTGCGGAGAAATCCAATCCTGAAGTTATACCTGCAAACAAGTAAAACAACTTCTTTACTCGCTCTATAACAAAACAGAAAGCGGCCCGGGCGTTATCGGCTCTCATCTTAATAGTCTCAGATCCAAGCAGTGCCGTACATTATCCGATCCGTTTTTCTTTTGCACATCAGCATGCATCCGTTCTCTTAGGATGCGGTTGTGTGAAATCAAAACGGAAAAAAAACGGATCCTTCACTAAATACATTGAAAATCAATGGGTGACGAATCCGTTTTTTTAGGCTCCTAGCTATATATATATATATATTAAAACATCAGATTCCTCAGCAATGCGGACACATGTGAACATGGGACCAACACAGATGTCTTCAGCTGCCAAGTGCACATGTAACAGGTCAGCCGGTGTCATAGGGACAAATCTGCTGACAGATGCACTTTAAAGATTCCTCACTTTTTTCATCCCCCCCCCCTCCTGGCGCCCCCAACAGTGATATCCTGCTGCTACCATTAATACAGTGCCCACTAGTCTTCTTCCTAATGCCCCCAAATAGTATACTGCAGAAATAATAGTGCCGTACACATATCCCCCCCCCCCCCACATAGTAATATGCTCCCAGACTGTCCTCAGTAGTAACAGTGTCCCCCAAAAGTGATAATGCTCCCTCAGAGTACCCCCACTAGTATTTCTGTCCTCTGTATTGTGCCCAATAGTAATGCCCCCTTACAGTGCACCCAGTAGTAACAAAGCCCCTCTATAGTGGCCACTGTAATAATAATGCCACTTGTAGCACCGCAAGTAGTGCCCCCAGTAGTTATAATGTCCCCTCTTGCACCTCTTGTAGTTATGTGCCCCAGTAGTGCCCCTAGTTTTCATAATGCTCCCATGTAGTGCTCTCTCTAGCTAGAATATCCCCCTTTAGAGCCCCTCCATATTTAAAGTGCCCCTTGTAGTGCTCCAGTAGTTATAGCACCCTAGTATTACAGTGCCCCAGTAATTATAGCAACCCAGTATTATAGTGCCCCAGTAGTCATAGCACCCCAGTATTATAGTGCCCCAGTAGTTATAGCACCCCAGTATTATAGTGCCCCAGTAGTCATAGCACCCCAGTATTATAGTGCCCCAGTAGTCATAGCACCCCAGTATTATAGTGCCCCAGTAATTATAGCAACCCAGTATTATAGTGCCCCAGTAGTTATAGCACCCTAGTATTACAGTGCCCCAGTAATTATAGCAACCCAGTATTATAATGGCCCAGTAGTTATAGCACCACAGTATTATAGTGCCCCAGTAGTTATAGTGCCCCAGTAGTCATAGCACCCCAGTATTATAGTGCCCCAGTAATTATAGCAACCCAGTATTATAGTGCCCCAGTAGTTATAGCACCCCAGTATTATAGTGCCCAAATAATTAAAACACCCCAGTATTATAATGGACCAGCAATTATAGCACCCCAGTATTATAGTGCCCCAGTAGTCATAGCACCACAGTGTTATAGGTCCCCAGTAGTCATAGCACCACAGTGTTATAGTGCCCCGGTTGTTATAGCACCCCAGTTTTATAGTGCCCCAGTAGTCATAGCACCCCAGTGTTATAGTGCCCCAGTAATTATAGCACCCCAGTAATTATAGCACCCCAGTAATTATAGCACCCCAGTATTATAGTGCCCCAGTAGTCATAGCACCCCAGTGTTATAGTGCCCCAGTAGTTATAGCACCCCAGTATTATAGTGCCCCAGTAGTCATAGCACCTCAGTGTTATAGTGCCCCAGTAGTCATAGCACCTCAGTGTTATAGTGCCCCAGTAGTCATAGCACCCCAGTATTGCAGTGCCCCAGTAGTCATAGCACCCCAGTGTTATAGTGCCCCAGTAGTCATAGCACCTCAGTGTTATAGTGCCCCAGTAGTCATAGCACCCCATTATTACAGTGCCCCAGTAATCATAGCACCCCAGTGTTATAGTGCCCCAGTAGTCATAGCACCTCAGTGTTATAGTGCCCCAGTAGTCATAGCACCCCAGTGTTATAGTGCCCCAGTAGTCATAGCACCCCAGTATTATAGTGCCCCAGTAGTTATAGCACCCCAGTGTTATAGTGCCCCAGTAGTCATAGCACCCCAGTGTTATAGTGCCCCAGTAATTATAGCACCCCAGTATTATAGTGCCCCAGTAGTTATAGCACCCCAGTATTATAGTGCTGAAATAATTAAAGCACCCCAGTATTATAATGGACCAGCAATTATAGCACCCCAGTAGTCATAGCACCCCAGTATTACAGTGCCCCAGTAGTCATAGCACCCCAGTATTACAGTGCCCCAGTAGTCATAGCATCCCAGTATTACAGTGCCCCAGTAGTCATAGCATCCCAGTATTACAGTGCCCCAGTAGTCATAGCACCCCAGTGTTATAGTTCCCCGGTAGTCCTAGCACCCCAGTGTTATAGTTCCCCGGTAGTCCTAGCACTACATGCCAAAGTTTTGAGCCATTATGCGCCTAGTGGGAATATCTCTATAACCACGTGGGGTATGGAGGCATCCATTACACCGAGCCTCAAGAACTATGGGGGAGATTTATCATCTCCCTTGTGCCAGAAAAGTGAAAAGTCATAAGCTGTGTATTTCTAACTTTTTAAATGCAACTTTTTGATAGAGAAAAGTTGCAAGGGCCTCATTTTACACCTTTTTCGCTACTTTTCCAAAAGGGGCGTGGCAAGGACTGGAAAGGAGCATGACCAACATCCGAGACAAGTTTATTTTCATTCACACCAGTTTTCTGACGCAAATAAAGCCAGAAACCTACGGCAGCTCATAGCTGAACTAGATTTCTGTTTGGACGCACGGACTGCCGGAGGACGCTTCAAATTTATGGCGATGCCTGTGCCTTGTCGTAAATTAGGCGCATTCCCCCGGCAGTGCAGGGGATATCAAGACGAGTGAAAAAAGTGCTGGTCTTGATACATAAATCTCCCCCTTTGTGTCTGCCGTACCGGCTCGATGGCTAGGAGGCGCAGTACCACCTATAACCACTGCGGGGCACTTTGCCACTTAAGGGAAGACCAGACCTGCTGCTTGTCTTATCTCTATTTGCTGTGAAGTGAATGCAGTCTATTTTTCCCTGTTATCAGTCATTTCAGGCTAGAGATAGAGAACGCTGACTGTGATATTCCTTGATGTTATAACTTACAGGAAGTCCCCAAACTCCCAGCTCCATAATCACTACTTTATCTCAAGACATCTGCAGCAGCTCTGGTTGCATTCTGCACTTTTATAAGATTACTGTGCCTTTAAAGATGAGCTGCCACCTTTCCTAACATGTTTGTTTTAGTAACTACTTGCATCCTCCTTGTGATAACAAGTCTGGAACATCTTTTGCTATAACTCTATGCTGTGCCATCCCTCTGTTATTCCTGCTAGAAGTTTCTGAATGAATTGCCTGCAGTCTGACACCATCCAATCATTGCTACCAGTGTCGGACTGTGCAGGGAACACGCCCCCAACTGGTAACACCCAGCTGGACCTTCATTGCAAACTGCTTGTAATTCATTCATAACTTCTAGCAGTAATAATAAAGGAATGGTACAACACAGAGTCATAAGAATAGATGCTCCAGAATTGTTATTACATGGGGGATGCAAGCAGCAACTAAACCTTACATGTCAGGAAGCATAGTCGTTCTATAATACCCCGGCACTTTATACGCCATGCCCGCTGCAGGTAGTAATCCGCATGTGATGGACAGCCATGCTTCTGCGTCTATCATTCTGATATGATTAGATGTATCGTTATCTTTCGGAATAACTCTCTTAAGAATTCGCTGCTTGCAGTCTCGTCTTCTGTACATACTGTACGTGCGGAGAACCCGACTATTGTGGGTGCACTGACATTTTTTACCGTGCAGGACGTTTCCTTAGGAAACAATGGAGTTTGGCGATTAGTTTAGGAAAGAAATTCCTTCACAGTTCCATGATTTATTTAAATATAGATTTCGCATATCACGAAGGCAGGAAAATTGGGAATGTTTTGGAAAGGTTTTAGTTTACTTTGAAAGGGGTTGTCAGGATCGGTCATAAATATCTGACTCCTGAGCGGCTTAAAAGGGCTGCACAAGGGCTGAACAACCCCTTTAATGAGAATTTCTCCCAAAAATTAAAATAATTTCAACAAATATCAAGTCCTCGATTTTTCATCTAATATTTAGTTATATGAGCTATTCATTTGTGAAAGTTATACCATATTTTAGGTAAGGTGTGACAATAGGGCTGACATTAGCTCTCCCAGCATTTCCCACCCTATTCTAAGGTCCTAGATGCCTAATTCACACGTCCGTAGTGTGTTTTGCGGAAACACGGATCCGCAAAACACGGGCGGCTGCAATGTGCATTCCGCATTTTGCTGGCACTATATAGAGAATGTCTTTTCTTGTCCGCAATTGCGGACAAGAATAGGACATGTTCTATTTTTTTGCGGAAATGCGGATGCGGACATCACATAGTCTGCTGTCCACATCCATTCCTGCCCATTTGAAATGAATGGGTCTGCAACCCTTCTGTACGAATCAATTTTGCAGACGTGTGAATAGGGCCTAATTATGGAGGGATACTGGAGCAGGGTTACTGGCAATAGACGTGGCCAATAAAACCTTCTGATTCCAGTGAGATCTGCTAATATGGACTTAAAGGGATTATCCAACTCCGATAAGGACCTCCCCAATGCCTGGGCACCTCATATAGAATATACTTACCCTGCTCCTCGACACCTGCGTTGCTCCTGATCACCGCATGGCCGCCGCTGCATCTCCCCGCTGTGTGGATCGAAACATCTGGCAATGAGGGGGTTGCCAATAGCAGGCTGCGATGAGGACGAGCCTCCCTAGCATCGCAGATGACGTAAGGGAGGCTTGTCCCCGTCGCGGCCTGCTATTGGCAACCCCTTCGTTGCCGGATGTTTCGATCCACACAGCAGGGAGATGCAGCGGCAGCCATGCGGTGATCAGGAGCAACGCAGGAGTCGAGGAGCAGGGTAAGTATAATCTATATAAAGGGTCCTGGCATTGGGGGGTTATTATAGGGGTTGGATAACCCCTTTAAAGGAACCTTTCATGTTGAACTTGGTGTCTGATCTGCAGGCGGCAGGTTATAGAGCATGAGGAGCTGAGACGTGCAAAGAAATTTCATTTATTACGGCAGCTGTATAAATTACTATGCACTGAGCTCCCCCTAGTGGTGGCTACAGACAGACAGTTTTATAATATATTATGTGAAAGGAAGCCGTGATTTAGAGCTGTATGGAGGGGTAGAGATTAATCAATGTATTTATGGCAGTTGTCTGGTGTAAAGACATTAATGTACTGTTCTGAATGAGCGCCATATTTTTTCAGACATAGAAGTCACATAAAGTGGGTGAGGCCAAGGGCGACTTCTTTTTATTATAAATTTTAAGTTTAATTAAACTTTCTTCTGCATTCTTGGTTGCCTGGGAGAGTTTGACGCAAACATACAGGCATACTGGATGGGCAGGGGGGGCTCACACTAAATTGTGCTATGGCGCCCTATGAGATTTGTGCACGCCCCTGGGCGGTAAACTGTCTGATAACTCTTATGGGTGTAGAAGTGACTGCCATTCTATTCTAGGACTCCCTCCCCGTACTTAAGTGAAGGAGCGTTCCAGCATTAGAGACGTCTTGGGGGGATTCAGTTTTCCTGCTGTCTCAGTGCAACTTGTGAGAATTTCCATTTGACTTCCCCTTGATTTCCTTGCTCGGGTATTGGACTTTTCTCACTCCAATAATAGAAGTATATTAAGAGGGTTTTCCTAGAAGTGTATCTCCACAGGATACACCATAAATGCCTGCTTGGTGACAGTCCAGCTTCTGGAACCTCGTGTTGTCACGGGAATTGATTTCCCCTGACCCCCGTTTGTTCCGGTATGGTGGCTGACAGCCACTGCCTTTGGACGCAACGCAAGTTCACGGCTCACTCCATTCGACTCAGGGGCATTGACCGAAACAGCCGGGCAAGTTTTCCAAGATGAAAACCTTAAAAGCTATGGACACCTTCAGGGGCATTTTTTATGATTACATTTTACTCATTTTAGGCAAAAAATCTTTTTTTAATTGGTGTTTATTAAAAATGTTTAGCCGTTTCTGAGTTACAAGGGTTAAAAATCAGTCTGTTTGTAGTCTCTTTCTATGTTTTTTTTTCAATTTTGCCATCTGACAGCTCGTGTAGCTCTTGTCTCATATCTCTTGACTTCATAATCACATACTGAAGCCATATTCTTATCAGTTTGATAAGAACTGAGCTAAAATTAGTGTTGATGAGGCCAGGAGATCAGAGATAAGAGCTACACATGAGCCGTCAGATGATGGGATTAAAAGAAACCACATTGCGATAGCTTGCAGACTGATTTTTAACCCTTGTACTCAGAAACGACTAAACATTTTGTAATAATGACCAATTGAAAAAATGATCTTTAGCCCAAAATGAGTAATGGAGATCTACTTGTACTATGTAGGACCAGAGTCGTGTTTTATCTAGAAGAGAATTTGTAACCTCTTTTGACTTGCATTCCCCATGTAATCCCAATCCTAGAGCCTCTATTCGTATGACGCTATGTTGTGCCATTCCTGTATTATTCTTGCTAGAAGTTTACAAAGAAATTGCCAGCAGTCTGCAGTAAAGGTACTGCTGGGTGTTACCAGTACCAGTGGCTGGTATTAGAATGAGCAGGGAGACACCCCCAACTGGTAACACCCATCTGTACCTTTACTGCAAGCTGCTACTAATTCATTCATAAACTTCTAGCAAAAATAACAGGAATGGCGCAACATAGAGTCATAGGAATAGATGCTCCAGAATTGTTATTACATGGGGGATGCAAGTAGTTACTAAAAAACAGACATGTCAGGAGAGGGGACAGCTCCTCTTTAAGGAATTGCTGTTAATGCAATTCCCTAATAGACAGGAGTAGCTTCACCTTTTTTCTTCTCAGCTTTACGCGCAGCTTACTGACTTTTTTTGCATTGTGCGCTACTTGTGGATGCACGAACAGAGGGTGACGCTCGTCGGTAGCTACCAGTGACCACACATCACTTTATTAATTTTAGAAGCTCTCGACCCGCCATTGTCTGGAGGTATTCTGCCAGCTTAAAGCCACATTAACATTATCCTTTGGGTGCCAAACACCTGCTTGGGAGAGAGAAGAATGAAACCCTCAGTGTTTGTTCCACAAACACTGTGACTGTTACCTACTCTTACCCCTGTTAAGCTTCTCCAAATTGTAATTGTTTCCAATCTTTATAGCTTCTGCAAAAATGAGAATGGAGCCAAGTTGCTTAGAGAGTCATACAATGCAGGAATCTCCCTGCGGGCGTTCTGTTCTACCCCGTCTGTTAGCAGGATGTATCCATCCAGTGCCTGTCATGCCAAAAACCTGAGCGCCGCATTCCTCTGTCACTCAATCATCGTGAATTATGCTGCACTTCCAAAGAGAATGAGACACACAGTATCACACGGCGCTTCATCTCAATCAAGAGCCCCACGACTGGTAACAAAATTACAAGCGCTTGTTTACACTGCCGAGATGGGATGGTCTCTTCTTACTGAAATCAATGGCCCGGCTTGGAGCAAGTCTTTCATGGACAAGCCAAACCCTTTCCAGCAAATGAGAAGAACACTTGGAGGAGTAACCCCCTTCTGTCAGCGCAGATTAACGTACAACTGAATGTACATTGTACCCCCTTTTTTTTTGGATTCATAGAATGAATCATGGCGGGAGAGAGGCAGTCGCTGTAAAGTTTGTAGCCATTCTAACAAAGAAAGTCTTAGGAAACGTTAACTTTCTGATAGACGTATATCTTCACAATTGACCCCATGCTAGGATCTGGATGCACACCTCTTGACCTGTCCGTGGATCTTTGAAGGGCTCATGTTTGGTCTGTGTGTCCGTTTTTTGCTCTCTGTGTGTCTTCTGTATTTCACGGATACTGCTCAGCGGAAAATTAATTTCCACTGACCCACGGTCGGTCTGTGAAAAAACACAATAAAATCAATGGATCCGTGTGCTGTCTGTGACTTGCTTTAGTGTGAACGAGGCCTTAGGGTACATTCACACAACAGTGAAAAAAACAGCCGGTAAAAATAATACACTGTCAGTTTTTCATGCCCATTTTGCATCCTTGTGTGCACCCATTTTCTGGCCTTCTATCTGGACCTTAAAAATGGATGCAAAATGGCTATTAAAAATAGGTAAATTTCATTGTTTTGTTTTTTACATCCCAACATGCCCTCAGTATACAAAATGCCCCCTACAGTGCCCCTTGGATATTCAGTGGCCCCCATAGTGCCCCAGGTAAAAGTAATGGCCCCCATAGTGCCCCTCGGTATAAATAATGGTCCCCATAGTGTCCCCCAGTATAAATAATGGTCCCATAGTGCCCCCAGTATAAATAATGGCCCCCCATAGTGCCCCCTAGAATAAATAATGGGCCCCCAGTATAAATAATGGCCCCCGTAGTGCCCCTACTATAAATAAAGCCACCCTTAGTGCCCCCTATTCTGCCTGTGCTGACAAAAAATAAAATTAAATACTCACCTCCCCCCTTGCATGCGCAGGAACACTTGCTCTGGGCTGGAGGTAGCAGGACCTGCTGCTTCTGGAGTAATCAGGTCCTGCTGCCTCCAGTGCAGAATGAGCGTTCCTGCACTGTGGTATTTGTGGTGTGGTATTTAAATTTTTGTCCATAGTGTTTCCGTTTTTAAAGAGGCTCTGTCACCCGGTTCAAGCCTACGCTACCAGGCATATAGCCTGGTAGGGCTGATGACACAGACAAAAACCATACCTTTATTTCTCATGTAGTAGGTCCGGTATGGGCGAAAAAGCAACTTAAAAAAATATGCAAATAAGGAATTTGAGCACTCAGAGGCGGGCTTATGCCTTCCGAGCACTGCTTCTGCGACGCCCCCGTTCTTTGCAAATGCCAGCCTTCTGCATCTAATCACACCGCCATGTCCTTTGATTGACAGCGCTAGACGCGCTGATATCCCGCACCTGCACACTCGTTTCCATGATGGCGCCTGCGCACTGGACATACACACAAGCCGGGAAGGAAAAGATCCAGTGCGCACGCACCGGCACAGATGCAAGTGGGACATCAGTGCTAGACCGGCACTTACTAATGTATTGTGATTGTCCATATTGTCTCCTTTGTTGGCTAGATTCACTTTTCATCACATTATACACTGCTCATTTCCATGGTTTCGACCACTCTGCAATCCATCAGCGGTGGCCGTGCTTGCACACTATAATACATCATCCGTATTTTGTGCGGATCCGTGTTTTGCGGACCGCATAATACATACGGCCATGTGCATGAGCCCTAAAAGTGCTTTTCCTGGAAGTTGAATAAACCCAAATGACATAAAGGTGTGTCTAGAATGGTCTTATAGTGTTCTGATGGCCATAGCTGGTAGTTATATTAGTAAAAACTATGACAGGCTCCCTTTAAAGAGGACCTTTTATGGGATTGTGGGTATGCTTACCAGATAGGGTGGCCCCTACAGATGCCAGCACTTTTTTTTCTAAAATACCCCTCCGTTGCGGCACTATGTCCCCTGCTGTTTTTGGCGCCTGATACAGTATGTTCATTTAGAGTATCGGTACAGAGAGGAGGAGACAGCGGGGTTTCTCAATGGACGTCTTCTTCTCCCTGGCTGTGACGCGGTCCAATTGCAGCGGAGAGCGTCCCAGCCAGGGAGAAAAAAATAGCTCACCTTCTCCCTGGCTGGGACGCTCTCCGCTGCTCTTCCTTATCCAATTTATTAAATATGATACCTTTTTTTATCTGTTTTTCTTTTTCAACAATAATGCTTTAAGAGGACCTTTCACTAAGATTTAGGTAGTGAAATACTTACACTACCTTCCTGGGCGGCCCCCGGTGACGTCCAGGCAACATTTTTTTTTCAAAATAACCCCCCGTTCGTGCGCTCCGGCCCCCGTTAGTTTTCACATGCGGGGATTTCTTGCATGAGGCGGGGACTTGTCTTTTGCCTTGGGGGTGGTTTTCCTCTCCCTGGCTGTGAGCTGAGCGCTATGATTGGCTGCGCTCGCATCCGGGGAGAGAAAAACCACTCCCCGGGCAAAAGACAAGTCCCCGCCTCATGCAAGAAATCCCCGCATGTGATAACTAATAGGGACCGGAGCGCACGAACGGGGGGTTATTTTGAAAAAGAAAATGTTGCCCGGACGTCAGCGGGGGCCGCCCAGGAAGGTAGTGTAAGTATTTCATTTATCTTAGTGAAAGGTCCTCTTTAAATCGGTTTTTTAACTTTTTTACTTTTTTTTTAGTTTTTTAAATTAATGTTCATTTTTTATTACTTGTCTTCTCTTTCTGTTTTTTTCCCCTTTTTACATTTGTTTTCCACATTACATTTTTTTTACTATTTTGTGGCTTTTTTTGTATTTTTAGGCCAAAGGGATGCGAATGAGGCATTGGTTAGCACTTTAAGCAAAATTACAATTCTCTAATTTTCTATCAAGACACATTTTGACATGCACGCAGAGAAAAAAAAACATAAAAAGGAAAACAACATTGAAAAACATATCTGAAAGAGTGAAAAATTTTGAAAACAAGAAAAAATAAATCATAAAAACTATTAGAATTTTGCCATAAATACTACTACTTTTAAAGGTCCCCATTGTATTGTGAGTCTCTACACTAACTAAACAGAATGTTGTAACTAACTGTAAATCCAGAATAAGAAACTACGGTAAATGAACAGTTCAAAGCCAGAATCAAATTATCTCCCTCCACAGAGTCTGACTGCCAGGAAACCACTCTCTCAGGGGTTAAGGAATAATTTGTGGTAACATTCCCAGATAACCATTCCTGATGTTCCAGGTTTTCTATTTGGTGTCTAGTCCAGAGCCGCCAGTGATGTGGTCAACCATCGGCCCATCCACTGTAGCATCTTGGATCCTGGTGAAATGTTGAGGATCATAAAGGCTTGGCTCACCAGGGTCAGGCTGTCCTTCCATATCTATCTGGACAGACAAAATAAACGCCAATCATTTGCTGGATAGTGAAGGCATACCCAACAAGCCGATGGACCCTGGTGAGCCGGTAATTCATCCAAACTTTGTCTAGGGAATAGGTGCATCACCTAGGGCAGTGATGGTGAACCTTTTAGAGACCGAGTGCCCAAGCTGCAACCCAAAACCCACTTATTTATCGCAAAGTGCCAACACAGCAATTTAACCTGAATACTACAGTCCAGATTAGTATATCTTCCATGTACTTTATCACTTAGCTATAATAGCCAGCCTACATTCAGTGCGCTGCCTGTGCTGTTCATAGTGCGCCCTGTGCTGATGAATGGCAAGAAAAGTCTAAGGTATATTGGTACACCATAGAATTTGTCCAGGGTGTAGGTGCCCACAGAGAGGGCTCTGAGTGCCACCTCTGGCACCCGTGACCACTGACCATGGGTGAGAGAGCAAACTCTTCATTAGCCACTATGACAAATTTGGCTGGGGGTTCAGAAGATCCAGGCGGTAGTGGTGGTTTTAGGAGGGCGAATGGGATGGACTGAGGTGTCTCACTGGAAGTCGTGAAGATGTGAGCATCAGCTGTGCTCCCATAGGCTCCAATATCCCTAATGAAAAAACGGTAACTAGTGTTGGCCAAAGCACTACTGAAAAATACTACTTGTATTTAAAGTATCGGGACCCTGAGTGAGATGGCTTCTTAACGCAAATGTGTTTGCTGTTTGATGTGGATGGTTAACTGTGCTGATTTCATGGGGCCAGGGGTGTAGCTATAGGGGGTGCAAAGGTAGCAGTTGATACGGGGCCCAGGAGCCTGAAGGTGTTCCAAAGACCCTTGTGCCACATAAGAAGACACTGGTATTATATGGTCAAGTTACACCTCTGGCTGGAGTGAAGGGGTTATGTCAGGAATTTAGCCTCGGGGAGGGGGGGGGGCAGTTCCGTCTCAATATTTGCCTCAAGCAGCACGAAGTCTATGTGCTTCCCTGCCCCTGGTCAATCCACTGAGGGAAGGGGGGCCCAAGCTGAACTCTTGCACTAGGGCCCATGAGCCTTTAGGTACACCCCTGGATGGGGCCTTCAACAACAAAGAGCCAGTCTTCTAGCTAGGGTTGTGGTATCACCATCTCTTGCTGCCAGATCACTTAACAGGTCACTGGGATGATTTGGGAAACTCAAAATGCAGTGGATTATGGAATCTGTAAGGAAAAAAATATTGTAAAAATTGACATGAAGGCCATTGAAATACAACATGGCTGCTCTGTGATCATTTATTGTCTACCGACTGGGAAATGCAATTGGGAGATCCTTTTTACAGAATTGTTCTAATTGTGCTTTCTTGCATGTGTTTTAGTTTATTCATGGTGAATGAGTTCTTGGGCTTTTTACTTTACAGCAAACCTGGCGTCATGGCTTCTGTTTTTAGGATATCTATGACACATATGGCAGATCTGTTGTGATCCATTAGGTTAAAAAAATTTTGAGACGGGGGCATCTGATTTCCTCTATTTATCATGTAAACCCACATTTCAGGACTATAATGTATTAGGCGGAGGACCCTTCGTAAAATAGGCATTGCCTCATTACTGCAAGCTGTGTTTGTCTAAGATCATTAAACAAGATATAAATCACTCGTTAGAGGAAGATTAAATCTATTTAAATTGCGGTATCTTCTTAATTGTTTATGTCCTTCGTTTTTACACACGGAAATGCACCCCGGCACAAGAGCTTACAGTCTAACGGCTTTCACTACAAATAAAGTCATATTTTCCAATGTGTGCCTCCAAGTCCTTTTGCATTGTAGCGGCTAAGTGGCATTGCTAAATGGTTCTAATTGTTTTTGAAGGTTGGGCTGTACCGCCACATATATCTACGTAACGGTAAACAATCCGCCAAGCTTCAGGGCTGGCATTAGGTCATGGGTATGGAAAGGAGGATTAACAGATCCATTCATGACATATTGAAACCTGTTGGTATCATGGAAGCTTAACATCCTTCTATACGCATCAGTAAAAATCATAAATATCTACATAGCGCTGTCCAATCTCTTAGTTGATGACTCCCCAGGAGCAGCATGCTTCATTGGATAAGAAAGGCCATGTATTAAGTGCAAGAATGATGTTACACAAAAATGAAATAAAAAATGTCTAAATTTTAAAGGGATTCGAAACAATTGCCATTCAGTAAGTATATTTGCTTCGCAAACTTGCCTTTGTAAAATATGGAATCTTCACCGGGCTCAAGCTTTGTTACAATGTCATTATTTCCTTCTATATTATGTAACATTTTATATCGCTTCACGCCCTTTTGTGGCGTTGGTTGACAGGTCATTGTAGCAAGGTTTACTAACCAAAGACGGACCCTGATGTTGCTAATGGGTCTATGAAGAGGGGTAAATTTTGGCATTGTTCCTCTTCACCCAATACGAACCTTCAGAGGCTTCTACCGCCCCCATGACCACTGCAAATTTGTTTAAAAAAAGACCATTTTGATTTTTTGGGTGTCTGTTCTTTTCTTTCAATGCCCTTGATATTGTATATAGAAAGAGGCGTCTTCAACAATTTCTCCATTTCAAATATTGCATCTTCATGCTGCGGTTTTGCTTCTGCGGCAAAAGTGCCGGCAAGGTGGATGAGATTTTAAGAACTGTCATCCACAAAAACAAACTGTGATGTTCATTGGCCTGCATCATAGATTTTAAACCCACAGCATGGCCATTTATGCTGCAGATACGCACCGTGGATTTCACCCTTTGCAATGCACAAGTTTAAGTCTGCAGCAAAATCCACAACAAATGTGCAACTGAACTTCTAAGGAAAAGCGACAAAGTTCACTAAAATTCCACTACGTGTGGCCATACCTAAAAGGTGTATGAATTTGAATGGAATCAAGCTGAACTACAATACTAGGCACCACCCACGGACAAGAGTGGTGCTGTTTCGGGGGGGGAGAGTGTAGTGTACGGGAGCTGTAATGCCCGTCACTACAGAAGGGTCACTTGTGTGCGGTTGTTCCCCTCAGTTATGAGGAGATTGGTGTAAAACATCTTCATGTAATGCAGTGCTGTGTATTTCCCTGTTACTGTGATATTTGCCATGTGCAGGCCTGCTAGGGGTGTCATTCCAGCTCTAAGACGCTAGAGGGAGCTAGGGAGCCCTAGTTTATATATAGGCCCAGTCAGGGAAGGAAAAGGCAGTCTAAGTTAAGCCCAGGCCATGAGCCTGTGAGGTCTAGCTCAGGCCTTAAGCCTGTGAAGGCAAGGCCCAGGCCTTGTACCCGCTGAAGTCAGCCCAGGCCCTATGGCCTGAGGGGGTCCAGCCTAGGAGGATTCATTCCCTAGGAGGAGCAGTCCAGACCCTAGTACTAGTGGAGAAGTGTTGCCTCCTTAGTCAAGCTGCAAGCAGGACAAGTATCCCTGGAGAGAGAGGACAGTTGCCTGAAGTGTGTTGCTGCATTAAGAGTAAGATGAAAGCCCGATCTTAGGAGGCCTGTCTTGAAGATAGCCTTTTGGGACTGTGATTACTAACTGGAACCACTTCTGTGACTGTATTGTAACGTGTGGAACATTCTGGAACTGTACTTATTGACTGTTCATCTATTTTCAACTACGTTCAGTAAAGTTATCCTGTTATTCAAGTACAAGGATTCCTCAATTATTCCACCTGTCACGACATTCATCACCTGCCTGTTCCAGTGCTGACCCGATTGAAGACGACAGTCAGTCCCAGGTTAGTGGGTTGCCCTGCACTACAAAGCCCAGCATACCTAAAGCTACACTACTGACCCCCTGGGACACTGCATCGCTCTTTTTCCCTTTCATCCTCCATGACGGCATACCATGAGAGATGACCCGCCTTCAACCAGGTAGGGACAGGAAGTATAAAATTTGACCCTCTTTGACTCCTCCTCAGTGTCTTCCTGTCCCTCCAGGTAGGAGACGGGTTGTTCTCCCTAGGTATTTGTCAGGGAGGATGAAGATAAAGGATATGTGGCGGCATGAGGGGGCAGGGGGTCCGGTCACTATTTGTGCTCCCGAGACCCAAAAAAACCTGGTTCATCTGTCCCTCACCTGCGGCGGGCGCGAGGCAGCAGGTCAATGTCGGCCGGACACTCAGCGAGTTCTTCCGGTCTGGCCACCAGCTCTCCCAGGGTTGCGATCTGGCAAGGCCGGCTCTCACAACAGCGTCCCCGTGCTCCGTCTTGGCTGCCTTCAGGCCTACTTCCGGTGGACGCTGCGTTCCACGGCCTACTTCCGGTGGAGGCCTGGGAAGCAGCGTTGCTTTCCACGATGCGTTCCACGGGGCCTGGCACTTCCGGTTGGACGGGGATGGCGGGAGATTCAAAAAATCGCGCAAGATTATGGCGGAAGTCGCCCTCTGATCTGAGGTCTGGAGGTAAAAATTCACTATTTAAGGGCCATTCACTAGCAGGACGCCCTGAACTATGCAGGATCTAAGTGAGACTATGGAGTCTGCTCAGGGATCCTCAGCAGTCGTGAGTAACCTTTCAAGACCTGGTTAAAGCAGTTATTTTTTTCTGTAATTTAACCCTATGTATGTTATCTACTCTTTCCTTCTGTGTGCATGCAGAGTGAGAAAGAGCCTGTTGTTAAGACAAAGTCTGTTCATAGGTCTAAAAAGTGTAGCATTTGCTCATATAAATTACCAGATTCCTATACTAGAAAAACCTGTGAAAAATGTACGGATAATATCACTAAGGATATAGTACCGTCACTAAAAGAAGAACTTAAAAATGCCATTAGGGATGAAATCCGCTCAGTAATGGCAGATGTATCCCTACTACCGTCCGGTTCTAAACCGGCTAGGTTTCTTCGGAAGATACAAAAGAGTTAATTAAAGCGGTAAGAGCTACTATGGATCTCTCAGAAGAGAAGGTCCGTCGCTCAATACATGATGAAATGTTTAGTGGATTTGAGCAGAGGTCTAATCGGGGTTTTCCAGTACATAAGAACATGCATGAACTGGTTAAAAGAGAATGGAAAACTCCGGATAGAAAGCTTTTTATCCCTAAAACAATAAGACGTAGATTTCCATTCAGTAATGAAGATGAAGCACTTTTAACTACGTGCCCCAAGGTAGATGTATCCCTATCAAAATTGGTAAAAGGGCCGAACGCTTTACCATTTGAGGACATGGGTTCTCTAGGTCACTGAAAAAATGGCTTATACAGCTAGAATCTTTATTAAAGGAAGGGACTTCCTACGATAATTTAAAGAATTCCTTCCCCTTACTTTTAAAAGCAGTAGATTTTTTGTCAGACGCCACTGCAGAATCAGTCAGAATAGCTGCAAAGGCCTCTGGTTTATCAGTTGTGGCAAGAAGATCTCTCTGGTTAAAATCATGGTCAGGAGACGTTAGTTCAAAATTAAAATTGTGTAGCTTGCCCTTCCGGGGAAATTTACTTTTCGGTGAGGATCTAGAGTCTATTTTAGAGAGAGCCTCAGACTCCAAAAAAACCTTCCCCAAAGAGACAGGGAAAAGGAAGTTCCCCTTTCGAAAGACTAAAAAGGGAGCCCCCTTTCAAACGAAAAAAACCAATAGAGAGTCAGGCTGGTCAAGAGGGAAAACCCAGAAGAATAGAGGGTTCCTGTTCACGTTAAAAAACACTGAAACCTCAAAGCAATGACGCCAGGTCTGAGGTAGGAGGAAGACTGAGTGCCTTTCTAAAATTTTGGTCAGAAATTACAACAAACCATTGGGTTCTAAATATTATTTCCCAAGGGTACAGAATTGTATTTCGCCTTCCTCCTCCCTTAAATATCTTTCGTATCACGCCACGACAAAAAACAGACGTCCTTCAAAAAACCTAGAAGAAGGAATTCAAAAACTAATAGACCAAAGGGCCATAATTCCAGTTCCCCCCTCTCAGCAGGGCGAGTTTATTCAGTACAACAAGTTCAAGATGGAAACAATAAGATCAACAGTGAACCTACTAAAGGAGGAGGATTTTTTGGCCTCAATAGACCTAAGAGACGCTTACTATCATGTGCCAATGTGCAAGCAGTCTCAGAAATATCTGAGAATAGCGGTTTACTTGGGAAAGAACCTTTGCCATTTTCAATTCCAGGTTCTTCCATTTGGCATAACATCAGCTCCCAGAGTATTTACCAAAATAATGTTAGAAATAGTGGCACATCTAAGAAGGAGAAACATCCTAATTGTACCATATCTAGACGATCTTCTGATAGTGGGCGAGTCGAAACAGGCTTTAGAGAACAATCTCTTTATTACCTGTCAGACTCTATGTCAGGCAGGATGGATAATAAATTGGGAGAAATCAAAGACGGTCCCAGTACAAGAAATTGTCTTTTTAGGTCTCTCCTTGGACACTACACAGCAGCTGACATCACTCACGGAACAAAAAATTTCAGGAGTGATAAAGAAAATCACAGTTTCAGAGCAATCAATGGTGCACAATTCGGGAAGCGATGAAACTTCTAGGGACTCTAACTTCTTGCATCCCCGCGGTAAAGTGGGCTCAGTTCCACACACGGACCCTTCAGCACTGGGTTTTAGGTTGTTGGGACAGAGATCAGGATTCCCTAGATCAATCAGTCTCGATCCCCCCTGCCATAAATCACTCACTTCTATGGTGGAAACAAGTGGATCACCTGCAACAGGGGATTCCTTGGATTTTAGAAGAGCAAGTGATTATCACAACAGACGCAGGCCCTTGGGGCTGGGGAGCGCACTTAACTCATCTTTGTTTCCAAGGGGCTTGGAAAGACCACCAAAAGCTGTGGTCATCAAACCAAAAAGAATTGATGGCTGTGTGGGAAACGCTAAAATCAGCCGATCGACACATAAAGGGGAAAAATGTTCAAATAAAATCGGACAACACCACTGTGGTAGCATATTTGAACCATCAAGGTGGAACCAGGAGCCAACACCTAAGCCAGATAGCAGAAAATATTTTCTGCTGGGCAGAAGAAAATATAAGGTCACTTTCTTCAGTCCATCCTAAAGGGGACCTTAAACACAAAAGCAGATTTCCTAAGCAGGATAGAATTAAAATCAACAGAATGGAGTTTAAAAGAAGGAGTCTTCTTGCAGATAATAAAAAAATGGGGAACTCCACAGATCGATCTTTTCGCGTCGGCCGTAAACGCGAAAGTGAATCCATTTTTTTCCCTCAACCCAAGAGACGGAAACATAGGGATAGACGCTTTATCGATCAGGTGGAATTTCAAGCTGGCCTATGCTTTCCCCCCGTTCCAACTAATATCCAGGGTAATAAAGAAAGTTCGGCAAGACAAGGCCCATGTGATCTTAATAGCACCCCTATGGCCCAAAAAAGCCTGGTTTCCACTATTGAAGAAATTGTCCATTCAAAGTCCATGGATCCTCCCCTGGGACCAGGATCTGTTGTCACAGGGCCCGATCCACCATCCAGAGGTGGAAAGATTGCATTTAGCGGCATGGAATCTGAGAGGATGATTTTAAAAGCAAAAGGTCTGTCAGACCCTATTATTAATACCATGACAGCGAGTAGGAAAACAGTTACCTCCAATATCTATGGTAAAGTTTGGCGAACATTCAACGCCTGGTGTGCTAAAGAGAAGATTTCTCCCGAAAAATTCTCTATCTTGTCTATCCTAGGATTCCTGCAATCCGGTCTAGAAAAAGGCCTACGTCCTAATACTTTGAGGGTTCATATATCTGCGTTGAGTTCAGTTTTTGACGAAAAGATCGCCAACCATAACTGGGTCATTAGATTTTTAAAGGGGGCAGATAGACTGAGACCATCCCTAAGATCATCAGTTCCTCCTTGGGATCTTGATACGGTCCTGTCAGGTCTGGTAGAAAGCCCTTTTGAACCTTTATTGGATATTTCACTAAAATTTTTAACACTAAAAACCCTTTTTTTGGTGGCAAGTACATCAGCACGCAGGGTTAAGTGAAATCCAGGCCCTAAAGATCAATGAGCCATTCTGTGTTATTTCTTCAGATAGGATTACCTTTAAGTTAGACAACTCCTTCTTGCCCAAAGTTGTGTCTAATTTCCACAGACAAGAAGAAATAATCGTCCCCTCCTTTTGCGACACTCCGAAAAATAAGGGTGAAGAAAGGTTTCATAAGTTAGATGTCCGCAGAGCAGTACTAACCTACCTAGAAGCTACAAAATCCTTCCGAAAAACAGACTCTCTTTTTGTTCAGTTTTTAGGATCAGGTAAAGGACAAAGGGCGTCAAAAAATACCATTTCAAGATGGATAAAAGGGGCTATCTCAGAATCCTATAAGGCAATAGGGAAAACTCCCCCCGAAGTGTTTACAGCACACTCCACAAGATCAGTCTCAACCTCTTGGGCGGAAAAAGCTCACGCATCCTTAGACCAGATCTGTAGGGCAGCCACCTGGTCGAGTCCGAATACATTCATCAAGCACTACAGAGTTAATGTAATGGCAAGCCAAGACTTAGCCTTTGGGAGGAAAGTTCTTCAAGCCATTGTCCCCCCCTTAGTTTTCTTCTTAATATGTTATGTCTCATGGTATGCCGTCATGGAGGATGAAAGGGAAAAACCAAATTACTTACCGGTAATTCCCTTTTCATGAATCCTCCATGACGGCATAGGGATATTCCCACCCAAAAAAAAAAAAAAAAAAAAACATTCTTTTGATAGTTTTTTCAATAAATAGTTATGTAAATAATCCCCACTTAGGTGTAGGGGTGTGTGTGTGTTGGTGTGCAAAAAAAAAAAAAAAGAGAATAAATGGGACGTTCGAAAGAGGCTCTCTAGGCTGTCGGTCCAGAAAGACACTGAGGAGGAGTCAAAGAGGGTCAAATTTTTATACTTCCTGTCCCTACCTGGTTGAAGGCGGGTCATCTCTCATGGTATGCCATCATGGAGGATTCATGAAAAGGGAATTACCGGTAAGTAATTTGGTTTTTGGCGTCACGAACAGGATCGCATGCTTCTGGAGTGCAGAGAAGTGTGAACTGTGTGCTTTAACTATTCCACCACCGTATTGCAAAGACTGTACCCTTTATTTCCAAGTCTGTGGATTACAATTGTGCCTGGGAGGAATCGGAGGCGCTGTGCTGTGTTGCGCTACCCCCAGAGAGAAAATCACCGCTTCAAAGCGTATTTTTGTGGACTTTTTGCCATCCTGCTTGCTGTCACTGAATTTGCATCATGGCGCCCAAGATGGCCACCGGCGCCGTTGGGCTTCTTCCTGCGCCATCACTGTCCTCAAAGAGGGAGGAGAAGACTGCCTGGAAGTACCGCCTCCCTTTGAGGATTATAATATGTATGCCGCCTACCCTATACTGGAATACCTAGGGGGCGTGCAAGAAGCGACGGGGTGGAGCCTGCAGCAACAGTGGCTCACCCTGCTCCGCGATTTCCTACCCGAACCAGAGGGATCCGGAACCTTAGCAGTAGCGATGGAGGCGACCTCAGGAGCAACTCGTGAGGGCCATGCGTCCCCTGCTTATACCCCAAGTGAAGTGGCCCAGACCTGCCCATGGCCACAGGCCGAACCTTGCCGTTTCCATCGGCCGCGGTAAGGTTTTCTCCCGCGGAACCCTGCGTGGTCGGCCCTGATGGCAGAGATCCGGGTGGCGGCAACTCTGAAGACCACCACCCAGAAGAAATATTTTGAAGAGGTGACGAAGCGGATCTATGAAGACTCCGTGGAGGGCAAACCCCAACTCGAACGCCGCACAGGAGTTGTACTGGAATTCGATAAAGTCCGGGGGTTTGGATTCATCCAGGAGACTGGCACCAACCGTGACTATTACGTGAATCCCACAGGACTTTGTTTTCTGTCTTGCATAATGGTACCTAGATGGATCTGTTATGTTTTCCCATAGACTTCTATTAGGACGGAGCAAAATGGAATGCCTCTTTAAAGGCTTCCGTTTTGCATTCCATCCTATGGATTCCTTTATTTTCCGTTATAACCATGTTATAATGGAAAGCAATAATAGAATCCCTAACACTAGTGTGAACCCACCCTAACCTGTACTGAGATCATAAAAGATTCAAGACTGGTAGACTTAAACCATGGCAATGACTTTTTACTGTTATATGACAATGACGATAACCTAAAGATCCTTATCAAGAAAGGTAATTTAGCCATCAGTGGTGAAGACGTAGATGAAGTCCTGCATCTGTTTGCTCAGGTCAGCGTTTAACAACCAGGTATCTAGCGTGCAGTGCATTTGGAGACTCTTCAGACGAATTCACTTTTTTTCACATTTTGCGGCCTTGTGCTAACAAAGTTCTAATTTTTCCACATCATTCTGTACTCAATAGCCAATAAACTGAATGTTAAAATCTTTGCTAATTTATTGAAAAGGAAAAACTAAAACCTTGCATTGCCATAAGTATTCAGACCCTTAGATTTATTCAGGTCATGCACTTTTGGCAGTGATTCCAGCCTCCAGTCTTCTTGAGTATGATGCCACAAAGTTTGCACACCTAGATTTGGGGATTTTATGCTATTCTTCTCTGCAGATCCCCTCAAGCTCTGTCAGGTTGAATGGGGACCATCCGTGGACAGCCATTTTCAGTAGTCTACAGAGATTTTTTGATTGGGTTCAAATCAGGACTCTGGCTGGGACACTCAAGGACATTTACAGAATTGCCCCTAAGTAGCTCCTGTGTTGTCTTGGCTATGTGCTTAGGGTCATTGTCTTGATGGAAGGTGAACCTTTGGCCCAGTCTGAAGTCCAGAGTACTCTGGATCAGGTTTTCATGGCGGATATCTCTGTACTTTCCTCTATTCAGCTTTTCCTCCACCCTTACCAGTCTCCCTGTCCCAGCTGCTGAAAAACACCCCCATAGAATGATGCTGCCACCACCACGTTTCACTGTAGGAATGGTATTGGGCAGATGATGAGCAGTGCCTGGTTTCCTCTAGACATGATGCTTAGAATTAGGGTCAAAAAGTTCAATCTTGATTTCATCAGACCAGAAAATCCTGGTTCTTACAGTCTGAGAGCCTTTATGTGCTTTTTTTTGCAAACTTTCATGTTTCTTTTACTGAGGAGACTCTGCCAGAAAGCCCAGATTGGTGGAGCGCTGCAGTGATGGTTGACCTTCTAGAAGTTTCTCCAATCTGCACACAGGATCTCTGGAGCTCAGCTAGAGTGACCATTGAGGTTTTGGTCAACTCTCTTACCAAAGGCCTTTCTCCCCTGATGACTTAGTTTGGTGGATCATCCAGCTCTAGGAAGACTCCTGTTTGCTCCAAATGTTTTTTTATTCATGAATTATAGAGGCCACTGTGTTCTTGGGAAGTTTTAGTGCAGCAGAAATGTTTTGTACCCTTCTCCAGATCTGTGCTTCCACACAAACAGTCCCTTCTCTGAGCTCCTCATGACTTGGTATTTGCTCTACTATGTATTGTCAACTTATACCGCATTCCAAATTATTATGCAAAGATGTAATTTTTTGTTTTTCAATTAAACTCATGGATGGTATTGTGTCTCAGGGTTTTTTGGATCACTTTGATAATTAGTTTGCCAGGTGAGCCTAATTAATGGCAAACTACTTAAGAAGGACAATACAAATTATTAAGCAGGCCACAGGTACTAAGCAATATGGAAAAGAAAAAGGATTTCTCTGATGTGTGAATACACACATTCAAATGAATGGGGAAGTGTGCTGTCCGCGGAGAACACGTACAGCACACGTCCAGGAAACACTGATGTGTGAACGAGGCATAAGAGAGCAGCTGCTAGAATGCCATTACAAAGCAGCAAACAAGTATCTGAAGCTGCTGATGCCTCTGGAGTCCTGCGAACCTTAAGGCGTATGATCGTCCAGAGGATTGCATGAACCTACTATTTGGCCACCCCTAACTAATGCTCACAGGCAGAAAAGGTTGCAGTGGGCCCAGAGATACATGAAGACTAATTTTCAAACAGTCTTGTTTACTGATGAGTGCTGAACAAGCCTTGGTGGCTCCAGATGGATGGAGTACTGGATGGTTGGTGGATGGCCACCATATCCCAAGTTCCAACAAGGCTGCAACATCAGCAAGCCTAGTTAGAGAGCCGGTAGGCCCCTTTAGGGTCCCTGAAGGTGCGAAAATGACCTCAGCAAAGTATATGGAGTTTCTGAATGACCACTTTCTTTCATAGTACAAAATGAAGAAACATGCCTTTCGTAGCAAATTCATCTTCATGCATGACAATATACTATCTTTGGGCATAAAAAGAGAGAAACTCATGGTGTGGCCACCATCCTCCCCTGACTTCCACCCTATTGAGAACCTTTGGAGTATCCTCAAGCAAAAGATCTATAAGGGTGGGAGGCAGTTCACATCAAAACAGCACCTCTGGGAGGCTATTTTGACATCCTGCAAGGAAATTCAAGCAGAAAATCTCCAAAAACTCACAAGTTCAATAGATGCAAGAATTGTGAAGGTGATATCAAAGAAGAGGTCCTATGTTAACTTGTAACTTGGCCTGTTAAGATGTCTTTGATTGAAATAGCTTTTGATTTTAGTAAATGTGACCGCTTAATCCTGATAATTCAACAAATGACCATTTTCCGTTTTTTTGCAACCTATAAAATGTTTTAAACTCTGTTATGCAAAATTATTTGGAATAGTGCATTTAGAATTTTTTAATTTGTGAAAAAATACTGTAATCATTGGGAGTTTTTTTCAATAAAATTAGAATTATACTCTAATGGTTGATGACTTGAAAATTATACTGACTGTCATTTGCATCGACCATTTAGGAAAATCAGAGAAAAATCTAATTTCCATAATAATTTGGAACATGGTGTATGTTCACGTCAAATTATTTACGCCATTTCCCAATCACCATAAATAATATTTTCACTATATTGTACAATTTATAATGACACCAAATACTGTGATATTTAATAGTAAGTATGTTATAAAAAATATTAAGTATACTACATTGCAGAACAATGTAGCTTTTACCATAAAAAAGAAAAGCTGGAAAATAAAAATTCTTTTTTTCTGCAATAACCTAAGAGAGAAAAAAATATTTTGCAGATTATGGTGAGATTTGAACCCCTTTCCTTCTTTATAGTGGGCAATAGACTTACCACTAGTCTATAGCACTGCCTGGTTGTACACATTTACTGTTGTAAGGCAGCCATAACCATTGAGGTTGCCATACACCTTAGACACACCTAGTATTCCTGACTTCCATCCCTTTTAGGATATTTGGAAACCTTAAAGTAAAATCCCCATTTGTGTCTAGGGCATAGACGATCTACAAAGAGTGCCTCACAGAGCGTATGTCTATGACAGACAGAGGACCCTTTTATCAAAACGGAGCTGAACAAACCAAAAACATATTAAATGCGCAATCTTGGTTCAGTAAACTTGCATTATTCCAGTAATATGTGGTTGCCAGATACTTCTGGGGCTGTATATACATAAGGAATCTATAGGATCAGTGAGGCATAATCCAATCTGACCCATGCCTTTCCTTGATAGAGATGATGCAGGATGGTTTGACTGCCTGCCAATGTCTGTTTATGACAGTAGAGGACTGAAAATGGGGTAATAAGGCCTCTTACCATATGCTTTTTTTATGTACTCTTTTTAAAACCTTTAATTCATTACCTTTTCCATTTTATAGTGGATGAGCCTCTGCTTTTTTCACCTGTGTTTCTTGCAGCCACCACTAGGGAGAGCAATATTTCCCACTGAACAAACAGCAGTATACATCTGTATACAAAAAGCTCCCACCAGTGGTGTGTTTTTTTATAATTATTATTTAAATATTAGAAGTTGGGAATTAATAGGAATCTGTTACCTATCCAACTGTCTGCATAGACACACATAGGGGGGAATATATCATAAGGAGAATATTTGAAGTCCGTTTTGCTTTAGTCTCTGTTTGAGTACTTTGTACCACATTTATCAAATGTCACAGGTTGTTTGATAAATTTGGCTTGTCCTTAAACCTAACACTTTTGTCTAAAGAAGTTCCTCCAGTTTTCCCACTCCACCCTCCCCCTGGAGTAAGATTGCGACTTATATGCAACTTTTTTAAAAAGTCGCAATGATAAATCTGGAGTGAAACTCATTAAAATAGCTAACCGCACCCACTTTTCCACCCACATTACAAGACTGGAGTGAGTGATGTAAGAATGCAAAAAGTCGCAAAATTTTGCGCAAGTGAGTGTAAAAAGTTGCACATTTTTACGCAATACCTTAAATTTTGCGAAAGCAAGTGCAAAAGAGTCGCAAAAGCCCTATTTTGTGACTTTTTGACTCTCGAATTCAGTGAGGGGTCCGTTCACACGTCCGCAATTCTATTCCGCATTTTGCAGAACGGAATTGTGGACCCATTCGTTTCAATGGGGACAGACGATGTCCCGGCAGGGTCCGCAATTGCGGATCCGCACTTCTGGGTCCGCAGTCGCGTTCCCGAAAAAAATAGAACATGTCCTATTCTTGTCCGCAATTGTGGACAAGAAAAGGCATTTTCTATGAAGTGCCGGCGATGTGCGGTCCGCAAATTGCTGAACGCACATCGCCGATGTCCATATTTTGCGGATCCGTGGATCCGCAAAACACACACGAACGTGTGAATGGCCCCTGAAGGTATGATAATTCAGGGCCATAGAGTTGTCTCCTAGAAAGGCATTACATTCTTTAGCAAAGACATATACAATAAAATAAAAAAAGTGAGATGGGGTTCTCTCCCAATCCCTACCAGGTTGATTTATTTGTGGTTCGTGTCCTAATAAAATGAGATAGGCTGGTTTATATAAAGCTCCTGGCACCCTGGAGGGCTGCTTTCTCTCTGCAGGGTGAGCATGGTGGAACAGACACATATTTTTAGAAACCTTCTAAATTCTGTGCATTGTTTCCACATTCCATGGCTGAAAATGTCAATAACAAAATCTCAGAGTTGCTGCCGGCCACACAGTCATCGAGGATTGTGTCTTAGATTTAGCGTTTCACTAGAAGAATGAAATCTCACATTTCTTATGAATGGACCCAAGTCAATGTTAATTCCTGTTATTGTTTGCTGGAGGGAAGAAGTGACTGCCAACCTCACACTACAGCTCACCACTTTCACGGAGAGAAACAGGGGCACCGATGCGCTACTGCACACTTTTGTTTCCTGCCATATCTGTCCCTATATACAATAAAACCACATATCCCACTGTATAAAGTTTACCCACATGAACCCCATAAATGCATATTTATACATAGTAAAAAAAAAACTGGAGGATGATCTGACTAATTTATAAAGAGATGCACGCCTCTTAATAAATATGTTGCATCTTCTGCTATCCGTCTGCGTGCCTGGATTTGGGCTGGCCCCAACTCCATGCTGGATCCCCCAGACACCGTCAAGGTGTCACCACCTGTTGCTGCTTTATGGAGGGAGAGTCAGGGTCTGCAGTAAACCAATGTGCTTCTTTGGTTCTTTACTGGAGGAACTCAAGTGCAAAACAATACAGCCAAGGCTCTGAGCTGGCTTCTCCAGTCTCCTCCCTGGCAGAAGAAGGTTCGATACTGAGGAAAGGCTGAGCTAGCTATCTCTCTCAGAAGGCTGGTACCCTGGCCAATGGGCTGGTGACCTGTAGTCTGTTGCTCAGTATCCCCATCTCAGCGGCTTCTTCTGGTCACTCATGAAGTCTTGCAGAGTTTCTCCTACCAAACACTGGTCCCTACCTGCAGACAGCTTTGGGCTGTATCTGCTCTCCAGTTTCTAGAACCTTCTAGTCTGAAGGGTGGAGAAGCACAGCCTAAACAGAAACATTATTACAATTTCTGTCTATCAGTGACAGAACTTCAATGCAAGTCAATCCAGACATAAATAGGTCTTCAGAAGTAAACAACAGAGCTAAACCAGTCAGAAGGTCAGTATGTCTGTTTTTCTCCCACCAAAACTTTACATAGGTAGAAAGTCATAAAGTCTCTCAGTATTATCTGGCTGCGCATTAACTTTTTCCACAGTGCAGTGCAGTTATAGCGCAATAACAGTGCAAATGAACAGGATATATCACAATAAACATATAAATGCAGTTCAACAATATGAAACAGTATAAGTTCATATAACAGCATAAATCGCAGACAAGTAAACCCTTTAAAATTCAATAAAATAGGGAATTGATGGCTTTGCATAGTAGCACTAAGGGCAGATGTCCAGAAATGTCCATAGTCCAAAGTACACTTGCTCCAGGGCACTGCACATGCACCAGTAACCGAAATCTACTTCATTTAGGATCTGTAGATTTCAGTTATGATAAGTGCCAGTTTTCTGGAATAAACTATAGGAAATGTATTGGCCGTTCCCGCTAAGCTCTAACCCCTTTTTTTTAAAAAAAAGGTGAGAGCAACAGAAAACACAAAAAGTTGTTAAATTTATTTAAAATGCCCTTTGCACCAAATGTTACAACAACAACTATAAAGCCATGATAAATGACCCCAGGAGACTGTTCAGGACTCACATAAAGCTGGGTAACAACCTCCCTGTGGAAACTGCGGCCATATTTTTTTAATCACAGAAGACGACTCAAGGACTTTTTATAACTGGAGATTTTATGATTCTAGAGGACACGCTCTTTTTTCAGACTCTCTTTTTCTTGCAGGTTATGGTTGAACATCATATGTTCTGTCTCTGCAGCCCAGTATAAGCAGCCTTCACGTCTCTGGACAGAAGACAGATGTTCCTAAACATGGGGAAGAAGAAGCTGCTGCGCTCGGCCTGGACGCGGAATGTTTTCATTCCAATCTCGGAGGTCAGGTCAGAGTTTGTCTAAATGACTTTTGTTGTTGTAATTATCAGATTAACTGATCTCTAGGGGCATGTTATGGAACCGTCCTATTAGGCCGTCTACTGCCCACCCAGATAACTGGCCAGAAGAGTACAAGCATACAGTATGGGAACTTTGGCCCACATTTATTAATAAAGGAGTCATTTGCGGCCATTTTTCCCTATGTCCTATAAAACTCAAGTGAGCAAGATTTACAGAACCTTGCACAGTTTGTTGGTGGTTGTGAGACAAATGTGTGTGTTCCACGTTAATTGTAGGTCAGCTCTTACCTTAAATTGCTAATTTTTTGCACTTTGTGACCTAATCCAGAAGAGGGGTTGTACTTCACGCCTATTTGCAGACCAACAACTGCTTTTCTCATCATTTTCTATTTTTGGCGTGGGTGCACAAAGATGGAGTAAAATGGCAGAAAAAAGTAATTTAAGGGATTTTCCAACTGTTTAATGCTGATGACCTATGTTCAGGACAGGTCATCACTATCTGATCTGAGGAGGTCTGACACCCTGGAACCCCGCCAATCAGCTGTTTGAGAGAGTCGTGGTGCTCCAGTGAGCGTCATGGCTTCCTTGCAGCTTAACAAGTACAGCGCCGTACATTGTATAGTGGCTGTGCTTGGTATTGCAGCTCAGCTCCACTTTTGGGACTAAGATGCACTTAGGCGATGGTGTGGCGGGTGTCGGACTGATCAGATACTGATAACCTATCCAGATGATAGGTCATCAATATTAAACACTCGGAAAACCCCTTTAATTTGGCATACGCCATTACACCAGGTCAAGTTGTACTAAGATTTATCACTGTAGTTTCAACAATAAAAATGCAATAAATTAGTAAGTTGTGATATATCAGGCATCCCCCTAAAATAAATGCTGCTTGTTGGATGGATGGGAGGGGGACCGGATGCTGTAAATCCCAGCAATCCAAGTATGTTTCTTACCAGTTATGTGTAATTCTCATTTTCATAGGCCGTGACCACCTATCAGCCGTAAATTAGGCGCCTGCAGGACATCTGTCATTAGATTTGTACCTATGTCACTGGCTGACCTGTTAGATGTGCACTTGGCAGCTGAAGGCATCTGTGTTGGTCCCATGTTCATATGTGCCCACATCGCTGAAAAGAATAGTGATTTATTATATGCAAATGAGCAGCTAGGAGCAACGGGGGAGTCACCATTACACCTAGAGGCAGAGCTCCCTATGCCACTGCCGAACCCTCTGCACTGGGATTGACAGGACCAGGTGTGATGAAGCTTTCACTTTTGACATTTGGCCCTGTCAGTCAAAGTGCAGAATCGTAAATTGACCTGTGGGTCGTACATTAAATCCACAGCATGTTAATTTCTGCTGCGGATATCAACCATAGACTTCACTCACATTGCACAGGGTGAGATCTGCTACAAATCCACTGCACAATCTCAAACAAATTGGTTTGTTGCTGATTTTTTTAAACTGCAAATTATGTCTCGTGTCTATGTCTGTATTCAGAGGTTCATAATATTTTATTTATATTAAATAATTGTTGTCATCAGTGCCATCTTGGTTTATAAGGCAGTGATGTGATCAGATATTGATTATCCTTATTAAAATCCCAGAAAAACCCTTTAAGGCGAACATAACTCAGGTTTTCACATACTTGTAGTAACATATAAATCCACTAAGCCTATAAGCACTATTCTGTACAGTTCTGTCAAATGCACCCCATCTTTACTAAACTTAATGTGCACCATTCTGTTTTTAGGTTCAAATCTCTGTGCAAATTAATTTTGTAATATATTTGTCCAGTTTAGGGAAGCTGCATTTTCTGACTTGACAAATAATATAATTCTGGCTGTGTGCAGCAACCACTAGGGGGTGCTATGGATTTATATGGCTAGTATTGAACTTGATGGGACCTGTATAAATTGGTATGCAGTGAGCTCCACCTAGCAGTGAATGCTGGTACAGCAGTGTCACCACAGTGGAAGCACAATCTAAGTACTCTATCAGTATATCTTTGGAGTGTGGGAGAAAAGCGGAGAACCCGGAGGAAACTCACGGGGAGAACATACAAACTCCATGCAGATGTTGTCCTAGGTCAGACTTAAACCTCCTTCCATTAATGTCAACCACTTTTTCTCAGTTCTCCACTAAGACACGACTATGATCAGTGTCTGCAGATCAGATGCATTGTTTGTAGGGAGACTGATTTGATCTGAAACACATCTCTTGCCATAGGGTACTTTCACACTTGCATTGTGAGGATCCAGCAGGCAGTTCCGTCGCCAAAACTGTCTGCCGGATGCGGAAATCCGCGTGCAAACGGAAAGCATTTGTACACAGATCCGGATGCGGATCCGTCTAACAAATGCTTTTAAACACCGGACCCGTCTCTCCGGTGTCATCCGGAAAAACGGATATTGGTATGGTATTTATTTTTGAACTTTTAAAGGTCTGCACATGTGCAGACCGGAACACCGGATCCGTTTTGCCGGAACACTTGGTGCCGGATCCGGCATTAATGCATTTCAATGGAAAGTGTTTCGGAATTTTGGACAGAGGGACTGTACCGTAAGATACCGTAAGAGGGACTGAACTGAAGACATCCTGATGCATCCTGAACGGATTGCTCTCCATTCGGAATGCATTAGGATAAAACTGATCCGTTTTTTTCCAGTATTGAGCCCCTAGGACGGAACTTAATAACAGAAAACTTAAATACAAGTGTGAAAGTATCTTACCAGAGGTTTTAGCCAAACTCTGTCCCACCTCCATGCTTTACACTGCCACAGCCAATTCGAGACACTCCTCTGTAGACTGCTGTTTCAAGGTCCTTGCTCCTCCTCACTGCAGAGCAGGGTACTGACCGGCTGGCTGAGATTCCTTTGATGCAGGAGGTTTAAATGCAGTCTGCCAGCAGTTTTAACCATGCTACACTGCCGACAGCACTAGGTAAGGGTTGGGGATGTAGTGCCCTACAGCAGGGAGAACTTTGATATTTGGACATTTGCCTATATCCCCTATGCAAAGTTCAAACTTCTTACTTTATTTCTCTGGAAAGGGTTAACTTATACTGTTTAATACCGTGTACCTGCATTTTAAATGCTGTGATATATATCCCTGTAATTACATGGCACTGTGGAAAGGGTTAATGAATACTTTGAGACTGTTAGAGCTTTGATTGAGAAGCTGGTAATTTTCCACAGCTGCCATAGGGTTTAAAGAAGACCATGTTTTGGAGGGAAAAACTCAGACTTGTTTACTACCAAAAAGCAGACAGCCTGACCTTTTAAATGTCTGGTTTTAGCTATGTTGTTTTGTCTGTAAAACCTGCTATGTCATTGCGATTAAGTATCATTGAAGCTCTAATGTAAGTTTATACCAGACAGGAGCTGAAACATTGTATCTGTTTGCGCTGAGTTTCTCCACTCCACCCCTCCCACTAGAAGGTTCTAGTCTAGCAGTCAGAGCCTCTACTGTGCTGCTGTTAGGGACCAGTGCTTGGAGGAGAGACTCATGCTAGCCTGCATAAGTGACCAGGAGAAGATGCTGAAATGGGGACGCTAAGCCACAGACCATGGGTCACTAGCCCTGTGACCAAGGAGCCACCCGGACTACTGAGCTATAGACCGTGGTCCCTTGATCAGGATGCCAGACTTCTGAGAGAAAGAGGGACAGCTAGCTCAGGCCTTTCCTTAGCATCAAACCCTTCTTCTGCCAGGGAGGAGACTCTGCCAGACTACTGAGTAACCAGAAGAAGATGCTGAGATGGGGATATGCTGCCACAGACCCTGGATCACCAGCTTTGGACCAGGGTACCAGCCTTCTGAAGAGAGAGGGACAGCTAGCTCAGTCCTTTCTTCAGCATCAAACCCTTCTTCTGCCAGGAAGGAGACTGGAGAAGCCAGCCCAATGCCTGGCCTGTATTGTTTCGTACATGAATTCCTCCAATAAAGAAGCACCCTGGTTTACTGCAGATCCTGACTCTCTGGACGTATGTACCATTGGGGTGCACCACGCCTTACTATCCCTTCCGGAGAGCAGCAACACGTGGTGGCACCTCAACAGTGTCCGGGGGAACCAGTATAGCGTTGGGGCCACCCCAAACCCGGCCACTGCAGGGAGAGAAGAACACACATATATTTTGTAGAGCTTTTCTCATCAGGAGTAGTGTGAATAGGACGTTTTATTCTGCCAGGGTATGCTCCTCAAGTGCCCTGGAGAAGGTGGAGCTTGACTGTGACAGCTGTAGTGGTGTCTTGATTGGATGGTAATGCTGTCACTCAGAGTAGAGAGGAGGGGCTGTGAAGCACTTCAATGTTGAAAGCACCTCACATTCAAGCTCCATCTCCTGGGCACTTGCAGGAGCAGAATCTGGCAGAATAAAAGTTCATATTCACACTGCTCCTGATAATAAAAGCTCCACAAAATGTATAGTTGTCCTGTTTTCCCGGCACCTACCTAGCACTGTTAGCAGTTTAGCATGGTCAACAGTGCAGACAGATTTCCTTTAATGGGCCGGACCATAAGGAGAACCTGTCTTCATAAGGAAAACCTGTACCCTCCAAAACCTAAATCCGTGGTCCAAAAAATCTGCTAATCTGAACTCACTAGACCGTGAAGGACCATAAGAGGGAGCCATGGCTTTGCCATTGATGGTGGGAAAACAGTAGCTTGTATTGTACGAGTTTTGACCCTTTCCTTGCCAGGGTCATACTATATGACTAGTATGGAAGCAGTGAACATGCCTAGAAGACATGACCCATACAAGAAGTCAGCGGTGTAAATTAATTCTTCCTATTGTGTCATGCTCCAAACAGGGGAAAGGAGCTGGGAGGTTTTGCACTTCTGTCTGCGCCTGGAGTGATTTGTTCCTGTGGGCGCTGATAAGGGTGGTGGTGGAGTTTGACTCCGGAAACCTTACAAGATCCCCATGATAAACTCTGACTACTACAAGTAAACAGCTAAGTGTCTGCTGCCGAGCTGGAATTCTCAGCATCCCCTCCATGTAATGTCCAGTTCGCATGTCATATTTACTGTATATCCCCCCCCACACACACACAAACACTTCCACAATAGGGGTGTCTGTGTAACATAATTCTCAAGAATTTTTTTTTTTCGTGCAGCTTGTTCCACTGGGAGACCTTTAGTCTTTTCATTGTTGTAACGTTGCAGGAACAAGAAGGTAGCTGCCTTGGGCTCAGCAATGTCAAAAGAGCAAGTCCCAACACATAATTCTCCTGCTGGCATGGAGCACTGGGGGAGAGCGGTGGCTTCCGCATGGGGTCTGCCATCTGCAGAGGACAATGCCTGCTATCTGCAGTCTGACAGATATGGTCAGACAGGATAATATTCAGACATATCTGAGATAAGGCCACAGCTAGACACATAGCGCACCATAGACTAACAGGTCATTAAAAAGTTAAAGAGGACCTGTCACCACTCAAGACGTGTCGCTTCCGGTAAATCACGTTCCACATGTAATAACAATCGTGACGCATCTATTCTTATGACTGTACGTTGTGCTTTTCCTCTATTATTCCTGCTAGAAATTTATAAATAAAATACCAGTTTTTGGGGGACTGTCCCTTCCCGGAAAGTTATGGATCCAAGAAGTCAAGGAGTTAAAAAACAAACAAAAAAAAACCTGAAACACAAAAATGGAAAATGCTTTGGGGGCAGAAAGGGTTAAAGAAGACCTGTCAGCTCTCTTGGCATGTCTATTGCCATTTAGATTTTGTCATCCTCGCAAACTAATAAAATATTGTGCCGTCCCTCTGTTATTCCTTCTGCAAATGTGTTGATAAATTGACAATTGGGTCTAACCATTTCGTGGATGGTAGGGGCATGTCCCATTGACAAGATAATGATGTCATCAATTCGGTTTATTCACTTCCAGCAGAAAGGCAGTGGAGCAACCAAAAACAGAATTGGGAGAATAGATGCGCTAGAATTGTTAACTTGTGAGGAATGCAAGTAGTGACTAAAATAGACATGTCAGCAGAGGTGACAGCTCCTCTTGAAAGGGTCTGAATACCTTTGAAAGCCATTTTTTTTTACTCCAAAGTTAAAAAAAAAACGACTTTGTGACTAGTCTTGTTTGGAAATATTGGACTATTTTGTGCATACAGCTCTTACACATTGCTCTGTGTTTCCAAAGATACAGACTACAAATAAAGCCTTTTTGTAGTTTGATCTTGCAGGTAATGGAGATGCCATCATTGATGAGGTCCCCTCCGTTTTCACTTTTGTTCATGGGTCGTGTCTGGTATTTGCTGAAGACTCGATTGAAAGGCAAAAAGAAGACCTTAGAGCCGTGATGGCTAACCTCCCGCACTCCAGCTGTGGTGAAACAACGACTTCCAGCATGCTCCATCAGGGGCAGACTGGCCATAGACCTTACAGGAAAATTTCCCAGTGGGCCGATACTCAATGGGTCGCCTGCGCCCTCCATAGGGCCGGCCAGTGGAAGTTTTTGGGGACGTATTTTGTGCTGCTGGCAGTATTTTGTGACGCACTGTGGTATTTGCCTCTGTTGGGGCGGTATAATGTGCCACAATATGGTATTGCTGGCCCTGCCTTCCATCAATTTGGTCCCGATTACAAAACTGGGCCACTATTAGTATTTTTTCCAGGGCCACTTTAAGTTTCCAGTCCGACCCTTGTGCTCCATTCATTTTTATGGAGTTCTGAGAACAGCCAAGCAAGTGTGCATCTTGGGAGTTGTAGTTTTGACTTTTACATTTTCTTTATTTTTGGTCCAAAAAACTCACTAATCAGTATCTTTCCATGATTTTAGAGCTTTGCATTAATATACATCCCATTACACTACCACAGCTCCAGTCTGCCCTGGGTATGACCGCACTACTGTCACTGAACATGAGACTAGCAACGGGACTAGTGACGTACCAACCAGACAGAAAGACCTTGCCACTGTAATAGGAACCCTGATGAGAGTGGGCGCACTTCTAAACTACCTTTCTTCACACTCAGATTGGGTGATATGATAAAATTCCGGTTGCCTCCAGCCACCACCAGAGGGAGCTCACATTATGCAGATACAATGGAGGAAATTTACTCAGCTAATTGTGCCAGAATTTTGTCTAATTTTGCATTATATAATTATTTATTGTATGTTTTAGACACTTTTTGCACCTCACTAGAGAAGGGAGCATGGCTTAGAGGAAAGGGGTGCAGGTAAGAAAGAGTAGCATGGATTAAAATGCAATAATATCTTCCGAAATTGAACCAGAATTTCTGTGTAAAGTGAGCCAACTAATAAATGGTGTAAAAATCACTGAAAAAAACGTGGCCTAAATGGGTGGAACTGCTCAAACCCCAAACACTGTGGCGTGTTTCTAACTGGGGTAGCAGCTTCTCCGCATGTGGTTCGCAGCAAGCGGCCATCCCCAGCAAACATTGCATACAATGGAGGATGCCGGCACGAACCACATGCACCACACTAATTTAGGCCACGTTTATTTCAGTGATTTTTGCTTTATATGTATTGAATGTGCCATTGTGTATGGCTGTTTACATTCTGTTGCACCTGGAGCCTGTGTCACAGGGTCTGTTGTAGGTGCGGCCTGCAGACTCATTTGCCTCCCATTGCATTGTTGGTCCTGCAGTGCAGGTGAGTGGGAGCGGGGCTGTGAGCTGGATCTCAGCACCTCTCAGACCCTGTTCACACACCATAGGTAGTCTAGTGGTGGGACCGCATGCCATGCTGAGAGACCTTGACGTGGTGCATGAAGGGGCTCCGATATGTTCCTGACTGGGAGATATTGGCGAATGTCTAATCTTTTAACATCAGCTTGAGGGATTAGCCAGTGTTGTCAGGTGCTTATCCTTGTGTTGTACTCTTTTTCAGTAATAAATGGTGTAAACTTAGGCAAAAGTTTCAAACTTCTAGCAAGCAACTGGTAACACCAAGTTTATCATACAGTGGGAACCGCTAAGAAAAAATTTGGCTTGTCTATAGATTGACTAGTTTGGATTTACACTGTTTTAATATTAGACAGGATTAATAAATCGGGGCCCATGCATTCAGTATCAACTGTATAATTCCATATTCAGTAAGCAACACTATGGGGGGGATTTATTAAATAGAAATACCCCTAAATTAGGCGTGTTTCTGGCGTAGATTGCGATACAACGGTCCTTTGCGCTGCAATCTTTGACTTTTCCGTCTCGTTCAATATTTTCTACGCCTGGTGAAGGCGTAGAAAATGGTCTAAATGTAAGACAGCAAAGAAGCGGTCTTAAATTTAGAAGCAGCGGGGATCCGTCAAAGTTATTTAGAGGCCGGCGCTTCTACATAACTGCGGCAGATCCATGCCTGTGCAGGGCTTTATTAAGACCGGCATCTAAAATGTCGGTCTTAATAAATTTCCCCCTAGTTGGTAGCCGAAGTCTACAGAATTTTACTTTACTTTATCTGTCAGAATAAAACTATATACACTGAAAACCCCAGTATAGATAGATAGATAGATAGATAGATAGAAATAAATAGATGATTGGTTGGATAGATAGATAGATAGATAGATAGATAGATAGATAGAAATAGATGATTGGTTGGATGGATAGATAGATAGATAGATAGATAGATAGATAGATAGATAGATAGATATAGATGATTGGTTAGATAGATAGATAGATAGATAGATAGATAGAAATAGATCATTGGTTGGATAGATAGATCATGATAAATATCTAAAAGGAACAGACCACAGCATTGCAGGGGTTAATAGAAAATCCCAAGCTGATAATTCCCATGTATATCCATCTCATGATGCAACGTTTCGGCAGTAAAAACCACCTTTCTCAAGCAATGTGGCATGTGCCAATGTGAAGTACATATACTCATGTGCAAGATAATTAGAATATTTGAACAATCAATGTATCAAAATAAAAATCATACATCTGAATTCTGAACCAAATAAAATAATTCATCTACAAATATACATAACATCTGTGTACATAAATGAATATGCAAAGTACAGTAAAGGTACCTTTACACGAGGCGATGATCAGTACGATTGAGTGATGAACGAGTCGTTTCCTGGTGTAGTGAACGTTTCAACAATGACCCTTTAGACGCGCTGATTATCGTTTACAAAATCGTAATTTGGATTGCATATTCCATCGTTTGTAAAGCAGACTGTTGCATGGTGTTGTGGAGAAATGAATCGTCTGTAATCGTGCGTGCGGTGAGCGATCCCTGTTTACACGTATGAAATCGATAACGTCCAATGATGGTTTTTGTGCCCACACAAAGGAATGATCCAACAAGAAATCTACCGATTGTCACTCTATCGTTCATTGCTTTTACACTGCTCGATAATTGCGCAGTTTCGCTTGATTTAACAATAATTTACATAATAATCAGCTGTCACTGCAAACATATAAAACACATATAATCATGCAAATTGTGGTAAACAAAATGCACGGAATGGGCGGCACATGTTCATGTGCATGAGCCCCAAGCCGAACTGATCAGTAAATAGATGGATAGAGACGTGAGCAGAAGCCCGACATTGAAACATAAAAAAGGGGTCACATAGGCCTATGACATAAAGGCATAAGACCTGTATCCTCCTGGTGAGGGTTCTCTGCCCACTATCAATGGGAGAGGAACCCCTAACCAAGGCGAGAGGGTCACTGTGGAGCAGTTTTCCTCTTCTCCCACTCATGTAAAAATCAGCTGCAAAAGTGATAAGGACAAATGTAACGCCCCAGAGTGGCATTACCACTTCTTCACCCTGCTACTGTCTTTAATGGGTTAATATAATGTCATCTTATGTATTTTGTTCAGGTCCACTACACAGTGGATTCCTAATCTGTTTGTAACTTTGTTCAATTGTAATGGGCCTGTTTCACCAGCAGATGGCAGCAATTATGGCAGAGCTGTATTTAGGTAGAATGGAGCTTTCCATTCCATTCTAACACCCCTCTGTGGAGGAGTGGGCGAGTACCACTTCCTACAGGAAGGATGGGGACCAGTTTCTAGGAGCAGTCTAGCTTTCCCCCCTGCTAGGGGAAGGAGGGTGTGGTGGGCACGTCTCTGCTGGACATGTCCAGGCCAAGACAAGCCAGCCAGGGTCAGCTCTGCTGGATGTGGGGGCTACAGCTTAGAGCCTCAGGAGCCAGGAGGAAAGTTCCTTGGCCTAATTAACAGACAGAGAAAAGTTTCAGCATACAGCAAAAGCAAAATTATGCAGCAAGCCTGTCAGTACAGAAGAGCCAGAGAGCAACAGATGTAGCAGAGACAAGTTTGCCTGCCAGAGTTTTAATGCTAAAGCCTGCTCGGACCAAGACAAAGTTGGAAGATTGTGTCTGATGAAAGTTTACCAAAGTAAAGCTGCTTTTCAACTGCATCTTAAGGTCTGGACTCAAATCATTCTTTTATCCCTGAATTATTCCCCCTATTTGTTTGCTTCGGAGCCAAAGCCTTGGGTTCAGCCGTATCCAGGTAGGAGCACCGTGACACTCACTCAACGTAAAGGGACATTTTAGGCCACCCTATGCCACTCGACCATTCCTACACCTTGGTACCCAGTTCCCCTAATAGGGTCCCAGGAAGCGGCCCACTGCACAAATAACTGGTGCAAAACATGCATCGATCCCAAAAAATTATGTCCACGCTGTGGAAGCTTTTAGCATCTAAAATGTGGAAGCCTAAGAAAGTTATGAGCAAGAGGGTATGTAAATATTTGTAAAAAAGTGGTGCTCACTGGAGGCTACATGCACAATAATGTCAAATGAAACGATGTGAAAAGAGTCAAAAACTAAAACGGAAAAAGAGAAAAAATGAGAAATGGATACATAACAATAAGCCCATGGAACCTTGATGGGAGCATTGCTAAAGCAGTTTTCTTCCTGCAAGTAAAAAGAGAAGAACATATAAGTAAGGGCCCATTCACACGACCGTATGAACGAGAATGGGTGTGGACCCATTCATTTCAATGGGGCCGCAAAAATTGAGGACAGCACACCGGCCCCCGCAAAATAGATAGAACATGTCCTATTCTTGTCCAAAATTGGGGACAAGAATAGGCATTTCTCTCGCAAATTGCGGGACGCTCACGGCTCGGTACCCGTGTTTAGCGGATCCGCAATTTGCGGACTGCAAAAGACTATGTTGTGTGAATGTGCCCGAAAGGAAATGAGCAATGAACAATGAACACATGCCCTCCCATGCAAAAGAGACCAATGCTAGACCAAGAGGTCCAGAGGTCAGGGTGTTCAAGCGGCATTCCATTAGTCATACCCTCCCAACTTGAACTTAACGTTTAGCCGGTAGGGTTTGAGGAGTGGGATGTGGTCAATCATTCTGAATCTGAAATCCTTCTCTCTATGGCCCATGTCCAGGAAATGTTTTGGGACTTCCAAGAATGGTCCAGCATTTGTTAATGATTTACCAGAAGTATTGTAAGGGAGTAAATTAACCATAGAACGTGGGCAACAACTGTCAAACCTTAATAAGTTATTGAGGTTCATTTGTTTTGTATGTAAGTCAGTCACCAAATTTGTTACCCTCAATATTAACAACAGTATCCAGAACCTCTATGGAAGAGGCCGAAAAAAAAGACTGTGAATTTAACATCTGAAACACTGTCATTGAGGCAACCATGAAACTCCAATAGACAGTCACATGTGTCTACCCAAATCAGGAGGACATCATCAATGTATCAGCACCAAATAGATGGTGGGACAAATAGATGAAATCCTCTTCCAAATGTGCGATGTAGATGTTGGCATATGTGGGCACTATGCTAGACCCCATTGCAGTCCCATGCTGCTGGATGAAAAATTCACACCTAAAGACAAAATAATTGCAACAAAGAATAGTTTCCACCTAAGAAAACAAAAATTGATTATAATTAGTTGTTAAAGATCCCTTCTCAAGATAATGCCAAACAGCCCCCATCCCCCTATCGTGGTCGATGAAGGTGTAGAGGCTGGTTACATCAAAAGAAACCAAGATGACTGTAGATGGTACAGTAACCCCTGACCAATTTATTGAGGAAATTGCTAGTCTTCCATATATAAGACCATGGGGGAGATATATCAAGACTGGCACATCTATCCACCAGTCTTGATCTCCCTGTACTGGCGTATGGAAGCAGAAGCAAACAAATCAAGTTCATCTCTGCCCTGCCGCGTGCCCGAAACTGAAGTCTACGCCAGCTACAGGCTGGCGTAGACTTCAGCTATAACATCCGCCGCTTTCTGGCGAAAGTTATAGTAAATGCACCCACTTTTCTCGCCACTTCAGAAAAGTGAAGCCTAAAAAGTCACAAATTATGCATGCACCACAATGTGCGACTTTTTTGCGCCATGATAGTGGCGTAATTAGCTTAATAAATGTCATTCCTTGTGTTTCTTGAAAACTCAATCCACATGTTATCCAAAAATATACAGTAGCAATGTTTTAGAATAGCGAATCCCTACCGGAGAATAGGTGGACCCAGATGGTCTACAATAAATTTGTGAATTCTTGGCAGGATATATAAGAGAAGTTTTGGGCTTGTTAATTAACAAAAAAGAATAACTCATTGTAAATGATGTCAAGAGCATGCTGAATGCATCTTAGGATGTCAAATTTTGGATCATATCACCCCAGTCCGTATACCTGTGTGTCATTAAGTTGTCTCATGACTGCTGAAATGTATTTGGAAATGTGCATGATGACCAATGTGCCCCTCCCCTTTGTCAGTGGATTTTGTAATGAGTTCATTAATGACTAGGGGATGTCTCCCTTCATTATTAAGAGAAAGGTAATACAAGCCACTTACTAATGTATTGTGATTCTCCATATTGCCTCCTTCGCTGGCTGGATTTATTTTTCCATCACATTATACACTGTGCATTTCCATGGTTAAGACCACCCCACAATCCAACAGCAGTGGTCATGCTTGTACACTGTAGGAAAAGGCTCTGGCCTCTCTGGTGGTCGGGACCACGGAAGTGCTCATAGGCAAACATGCGCTGTAGCTCCCATCCCAGCCACCTCATATCTTCGCCACATCCGTGGCCATAACACCTGGAAACAAGGAGTATAATGTGATGAAAAAATGAATCCAGCCAGCAAAGGAGGCAATATGAAGAATCACAATACATTAGTAAGGGCCTTGTATTAACTTTCTCTACATGATATATGTAATTTGCTAAAGTAAGATGATCCCTTGACCATAAATCGCTTTTTATGGTCAAACCAACCTTCTGAAGACTCAATTCAGAGTGTATGTGTGAGTGTGTAATCTCAGGTCCAGTAGGTTGTTCCACAAACCAAACCTTTATTTATATTTTCTTTCGCAGGCGCTGAGTTGCTGAGCAGGAGCATGCGCAGGTTGAATGTGACATCCAGCCCAGGTTTGGGCAGGAGGGGCATGTCTGCGCATGCGCCGGTTGCGGAGAATCGGCACCTGTTCATTGCATTTTCTGAGACACTGAGCTACGCTCACTCCCAGAGCCCATACCAGGATGGACCCTGCCGATTTTTTATAATTGCAGTGACAGATGTTTGGTGACACCCATTCATATTCACATAGACAGTGATTCAATTACTGTACTTTGCACGTTCAGTTAAGATGATCATTGCACACACTATTTGCACTGATGATTAACCCTTTTAGATTTTTCACCTTAAGGACCAGGCCATTTTTTGCAAATCTGAAATGTGTCACTTTATGTGGTGATAACTTTAAAACGCTTTTACTTATCCAGGCCATTCTGAGATTGTTCTCTCGTCACATATTGTACTTCATGACAGTGGTAAATTTGAGTCAAAATATTTCATTTTTATTTATAAAAAAAAATATCAAATTTACCAAAAATTGTGAAAAATTCTAAATTTTCTAAATTTCAATTTCTCTGCTTTTAAAACATATGGTGATACCTCCTAAAATAGTTATTACTTTACATTTCCCATATGTCTACTTCATGTTTGGATCATTTTGTAAATGACATTTTCTTTTTTTGGAACGTTAGAGGGCTTAGAGGTTTAGAAGCAAATCTAGAAATTTTTCAGAAAATTTCCAAAACCCACTTTTTAAGGACCAGTTCAGGTCTGAAGTCATTTTGTAAGTCTTACATAATAGAAACCACCCATAAATGACCCGTTTTAGAAACTACACCCCTCAAGGTATTCAAAATAGATTTTTCAAACTTTCTTAACCCTTAATTACGTGTTCCACAAGAATTAATAGAAAATATAAATTACATTTTCGATTTTCACTTTTTTGGCAGATTTTCCATTTTAATCAGTTTTTTTCCAGTAACAAAGCAAGGGTTAATAGCCAAACAAAACTCAATATTTATTTCACTGATTCTGTAGTTTACAGAAACACCCCATATATGATAGTAAACTGCTGTACGGGCACACGGCAGGGCGCAGAAGGAAAGGAACGCCATATGGTTTTTGGAAGGCAGATTTTACTGGGATAATTTTAAATTGCCATGTCACATTTGAAGACCCCCTGATGCACCCCTAGAGTGGAAACTCCGAAAAAGTGACCCTATTTTGGAAACTACACCCCTCAAGGTATTCAAAACTCATTTTACAAATTTTGTTAACCCTTTAGGTGTTCCACAAGGAAAAAATTTTACTTTTTTGGCAGATTTTTCATTTTAATACATTTTTTTCTGCTAACAAAGCAAAGGGTTAACAGCCAAACAAAACTCAATATTTATTGCCCCAATTCTGTAGTTTACAGAAACACCCCATATGTGGTCGTAAACTGCTGTACGGGCACACGGCAGGGTGCAGAAGGAAAGGAACTCCATAGGGTTTTTGGAAGGCAGATTTCACTGGGATAATTTTAAATTGCCATGTCACTTTTGAAGACCCCCTGATGCACCTCTAGAATAGAAACTCCAAAAAAAGACCCCATTTTGGAAACTACGGTATAAAGTGACAGTTTTCTTTAGACTATTTTAGGGTACGTATGATTTTTGGTTGCTCTATATTACACTTTTTGTGAGGCAAGGTAACAAAAAATAGCTGTTTTGGCACCATTTTTATTTTTTGTTATTATTATTATATGTTCATCTAACAGGTTAGATCATGTGATATTTTTATAGAGCAGGTTGTTACGGATGTGACAATACCAAATATAACTACTTTTTAGTTTTTTTGGTTGTTTGTTTCAGTATCACATAATAAAGCATTTTTGAAAAAAAATTATTTTTTTTGTGTCTTTATATTCTGAAAGCCATAGTTTTTTTTTGGGGGGGGGCCACTGTCTTGTGTAGAGGCTAATTTTTTTCGGTATGAGATAACAGTTTGATTGGTACAATTTTAGGGTGCATATGACTTTTTGACACACTTTTTATTTTATTTTTTTGCGGTGCTCATCTGAGGGATTAGGTCATGTGATATTTTTATACAGCAGGTTCTTACGGACATGGCAATACCTAATATGTATACTTTTTAAATTTATTTAAGTTTTACACAATAACAGCATTTTTTAAGCCAAAAAAATCATGTTTTAGTGTCTCCATAGTCTGACAGCATTAGTATTTTTTATTTTTTGGGCAATTGTCTTAGGCAGTGGCTCATTTTTTGCGGGATGAGTTGACGATTAGTTTGGTAGTATTTTGGGGGACATATGCCTTTTTGATCACTTGGTGTTGCACTATTAGTGATGTAAGGTGACAAAAAATGTTTTTTAGCACAGTTTTTATTTAATTTTGTTACGGTATTCACCTGAGGGGTTAGGTCGATTTTTTTTTTTTTTGATTTTTTTTTTTTAAAACATTATTTTTTAACTTATTTTTCACTCTATTTTTTGTCCCACTCTGGGACTTCAACTTTTGGGGGTCTGATCCTCTTTACAATACATCACAATACTTCTGTATTGCAATGCATCGGCTGTAAGTGTATTACACTGCCTTCCTGCCTGTGAGATCCCTGCCATCGGGTCCCCGTCACAGCAGCACGGGGACCCGATAGCCAACCCACACCTGGTACGATCCCCCCACGTGCCACGGTCAGCGCTGACCGCGGTATTGTGATGGTTAATGCATCGCATCTGTGTTTTCACCAATGCTGGTGCATACAGCAGGGGTCCGGCTATCAGTAACTGCGGGACCCCTGCCGCTGATGTACGGCGCTGGTCCTTAAGTCACGCCCACCAGCGCTGTACATGTACGGCGCGGGTCCTTAACGGGTTAAAGGCTATGTGCACCTTCGGAGGCAATTTTTTTATGATTGCGTGTTACTCATTTTTGGCTAAAAATTATTATTTAATTGGCCTTTATTAAAAATATTGAGCCATTCTGTCACAAATAGTTAACTGTTTTCTAGCTGTGTAACTGGTACTGTCACTTTCACTTTGTGCCATCATCTAATAACACTTATCTCTAAACTACTAAGAGGTCATAAACACTTATTTAAGCCACATTCTTATCAGTAAGATAAGAACTGAGCTATAATGAGTGTTTATAATGTCAGAGATAAGGAGTCCCCAAAGGTGTACATAGCCTTTAAGTACATTTATAGATGTATATTTTGATTTTGATATTGATGAATTTTCTTATGGAATTCAGATGTATGATTTTTATTTTCATACATTGATTGTTCAAATATTAGATAGATAGATAGATAGATAGATAGATAGATAGATAGATGTTTGTGTACACCCCTGGATGGGACATACTGTAGATCTCATAGCCTTGTATAAAGCAGTATATTCTGGGTATGATGAACTCATCAGGATGCAGAAGTTGGATGTGAGAGATGAAAGTGTATTCCCAGGATTTACAGATGTGAAGGTAAAAATAAGTTAAACACTTGTGTTCTCTGCTTTGTGTATCTGTCATCTACTCTCCAAAGACTTCATTTTGTAAATGAAACATAATGAGAACGGTATATTTAAATGAAGAGAATCGATATGTCTTGTCTTTTAAGTAGTACGACAAGCACAGACAGGATGGATATGTAGAACAGTCCCCGTGTAACACCACTTCCATAAACAGACTTGAACCGTGATTTATACACAGGTTCTGAGCAGATCTGAGGGATGCGAGCGCTGACATAAAATGTGCAGAGTACAACCCCTGTATTGTTGTTACAGGATGATCTCCCTCTCAGGAATACTTTAATGCCTAGTAAAAGTGAAGCTCCACTTTTGATGAACATAAGCTGTATATTTTACTTAGTGGAGCCTTGCATTTCTACATAGAAAGAGTTGGCAAGCTGCTGTTGACTGATCTTTTGCTCCTGTAACATGTTACTTCATAGTCCATTAAGTGAATTATGGTATACTTTTGCGAATTTAAATACATATTATTATTTTCTTATACATTTTAAGTTAGTGCAATATAGAACATACCTACAATTTTTACATAGAAACAAATGACAAGCTGCTGTTGGCTGATCTTTGCTCCTGTAACTTCAAAAATTAGTTCGGCGTTCGGGTTGGGGTAATCGCCGCATCCCGTTATGGATTCCACTACCGTGGACTATCCCGGCATATGGAATCCATAAGGGGCGGCTTCCACGAACCTGAACTTTGGAAAAGCCGAAGGACCTGGGGTGACGTCACCATCATGTGATCAGTGCAGGGGGCGTGGCTCAGCACTGGATCAAATCCATCAAATCCATAACGGGATGCGGCGATTACCCCAACCCAAACGCCTAACGCCGAACTAATTTTTGAAGTTCGCTCATCTCTACCTGTAACATGTTACTATATAGTCCCTGAAGTGAATTACGTGTTGTGAACTAAAATACATTTTATTAGTTTATTATACATTTTTTAGTCAGTGTGATGTAGAACATTCCTACCATTTCTACATGGAAACAAATGACAAGCTGCTGTTGATGGATCTTTTATTCCTATAACATGTTATTACATAATACTTTGATTTAAATATGGTATACCTTTGTGAATATATACTGTATATATATATATATATATATATATATAAACCTATTTTACATTTCTACATGGAGACAGGTGACAAGCTGCTGTTTATTGATCTTTTATTCCTGTAACATGTTACTACAAAGGTTTTTGATTGCTCTATGGTATAATTTTGTAAATAGAATAACATATGCTTTATTACTTTGTTATATATATATATATATATAAAATATATATATATATATATATATATATATATATATACACTAGCAGAAGGACCCGGCTTTGAACGGGTATATTTCATCTATTTCATTTAACGTTTGTGTATGTCGTTAAAAGATATCGACAGTATCCACTATAACAGTGACATCTACAGTACTCAGCCCCTTTAACACTGACCTCCACAGCACTCTGCCCCCTACACAGTAACATCCACAGCGCCCTCCCCTTTAACAGTGACCTCCACAGCGGTCGTTCCTTTATTAGTAACCTCCACAGTACCCCGTCTCGTTAACAGTGATTTCCACAATAACCCGCCCTACTAATAGTGACCTCCACAGAGCTCTGTTCCCTTAAAATGGGACCTCCACAACACCCTGCCCCCTTAACAGTGACTTCTACAGCACCCCGCCAATTAACACTGACCTCCATAGCGGACCGTCCCCTTAACTGTGACCTCCACCATTCCATGCCCCCTTAACAGAGATCTTCACAGCGCCCACCCCTTTAACAGTGACCCCCACAGCATGCCCCCATTAACAGTGACCTCCACAGCGGCCGCCCCTTTATTAGTGACCTCCACAGTACCCCATCTCCTTAACAGTGATTTCCACAACACCCCTTCTCCTTAACAGTGGCCGCTACAGCACTTTGCCCCTAAACACTGACCTCCATAGCGGAACATACCCTTAATTGTGACCTTCACAGCAGCCTGCCCCTAGGGTGGCCAGAGGTCCAGTTTTAGGTTGGACAGTCCAGCTTTCAGTGCCTGGATGGACACAAGGATGTCCTTTTGAACAGCTCACTCTTAGACAGCAGCACTGTGCTGTCTGAGCATGAGCTGCAGGGAGAAAGTTACCCTCCCTCCCACCCCTGCAGCTGACAGTTGATTTTTACCTTCATTTGTTCAATCCCTGTCGGCTGCGGAATGGGAGGGGCGTGGCCTAACTGGGTCAGGGAGTGGCTTAGCTAGACCTGGGGATGGGGTTTTTAAGTCTGTCTTTTGAGGGTGGCCTGAATGGCACCCTACCTGCCCCTGAACTGTGACCTCCACAGCACTCCACTCCCTTAACAGTGTCATCCACAGCGCTCTGCCCCTTTAAAGCTGACCTATAGCAGTGAACCAAAATGGCTGGGTTGTTATGGAAACCTGGTGTAAAACTGTGTGTATGTGAAGACTAAGGGCCTGCAAGCTTCTATTGGTTGATAAGGGTCATGTGACCAGGCTTCTTATGGCTAATGCATTTTTTGGGGACTATCTCAGGAACGGTATGTGCTAGAGAGCTGAGACCTGGACTAAACCCTTCCCAGACACCTGATGTACCTGTATGCCAAATGTTGTGATTGTAAATGCGACGGTGCGGATTCCTTTAGCGGACATACATACACACATACATACACTCAGCTTTATATATATATATATATATATATATATATATATATACCAGTGTGTGTGTATATATATATTATAGTTTACTCATTGAAATGTAGAATAAACCTAATTTTTAGATGGAAATTGATGACAAGCTGATGTTTACTATTGTCTCTTCTCTATTCCCCCAAATTCTAATATATAGGTAGCTCAGTCCCAATTACTGTAACTTGTACAACTTCAAGAATAGATGACAACTTTCCTGAGGTCTGGAGGGAAAGACACCTGAGAACGATGATCTCAACCACAGATGAACATTAGCAATATATTTTGCTCAGTATAGAACAAACCTCTAATTTCTACATGAAGACAGTCGACATGCTGCTGTTGATTTTGCTTTTATTCTTATTACATGTTTCCACTTGGATGCATTATGGCCTGGAGTGCACCTAGCCTTTTGGCTGCCTGAGGCGAAAACTGAAACGGAGCCCCTCCCTTCCAAATGCCAATTTCTTAACCTAACCGCTTCCCTTCAGCCCATGGCCCATTGGCTGACCCTTTTTCGCCCCTACCTGGTGCTACCTGAGGCGATGGCCTCGCCTGGCCTCATTGGTGGTGCACCCCCGATTATGGCATGCTGTTGTAAATGGACTACTAAAACACACTTTCATTGCTATTTACAACCCCATAACACTTCGGATATCTAGAATGTCTCTTCCTTTTCCGATTTCCATGCAGGTTCTCTAATCCCAGTCCCAGTAACCTGCACAACTGCAAGAATAGGTGACAACGTGCAGGAGGCCTGGAGGGAGAAACAATTCTTCAGAAAGGGAAACTCAACATCTGATGAGCGTTAGATTGAAATTTAAATTATTATTAGTTTTAGAACAAACTTTACATCTCTACACGGAAACTGTCAGTGAGCTGTTGTTGATTGATCTTTTTTTTGTATTCTGTGTTTCTTTATAGCTGTTTGAGTGCATCATGATGTACTATTGTGAACTGACTAAAATACATTTTATTTCTTTTTTGCTTGTTGTTTGCAGCCCTATTAAGAAGATTAGGATGCCTTTACTACTTTCAAGCTAAACCGGAGAATCCCTTTAATTTTTTCTGAAGTGACATTAAAGCATTTCCATGCTGTCCCCTGTAAGTCGCCCCAGCTGTCTCCTTGTAGATGACTTCTGTATTATGTAAGATAACTGCTATGGACGGATCCTGAAAATGTATATTTATAGAAATAGCGGTAGTCGGCAAGGATTTCCAAAACCGAATATAAGCACAAGGCCGCACCCCAAGGCCATAGAACCTTCCTAATTTCTCACTAATGGATGACATTATTCATTATAATACACACACATTTCAAACACAACATGATGATTGCAGAATGGGCTCCTCATACCCAGGTGTCTCTTACCTCAGCTGACAGTAATGCATGGTGTATGTATATTCAATTAGGGGATAACATATACAGCAGTATACACCCGTAACCACTACATTTATTTTTAATGTTCTACACGCTACATCAGAATATCTTATAAAGAAATCCTCCAGCAGTCGTTATGTGACCCATCAAATATAACCCTCTCCCCCGATAGGAGAGCCTTGAATATTGCATGTTTATCTAAAGGAAAGAAAATGTATATTAAAGGACATCTGTCAGCAGGATCAACCAGCCATACCATAATGCCTGGTAGGGCTGACCCAGCTGATAAGAAAACATTTTTTTACCGTACCTTTCTTTCTTCGGTCCGTTGCTGGAGTTAGGGTACTTTCACACTAGCCTTAGTGTGATCCGGTAGGCAGTTCCGTCGTCGGAGCTGCCAGCCGGATCCGCCGATCAGTGTGACAACTGACAGCATTTGTAGACGGATCCGGGTGCGGATCCATCTACAAATGCATATCAAGAACGGATCCGTCTCTCCGCTTGTCATGCAGATGGACGGATCCGTCGTGCAGTCTTTTCCACAGTTCTTCCAGTCTGCGCATGTTGTCCGTCCTTCAGTTTTTTCACAATGCCGGATCCGGCACTAATGCAAGTCAATGGGCATTAATGCCGGATCCGGCATTCCGGCGACTGATCAGGCATTTTGGACGGACATAATACCGCAGCATGCTGCAGTATTATGTCCGCCGAAAATGCCTGACAAGGACTGAACGGAAGGCATGCTGATGCAAACTGAACGGATTTCTATCGATTCAGATTGCATGGGAGATGCCTGATCAGTTCTTTTCCGGCATAGAGCCCTTTTGACGGAACTCTATGCCGGAAAAGAATAACGCAAGTACGAAAGTACATACCTTTCTCCCTCTGATATATTGCTGTGTTTAGGAGAAATATTTGTGTTTACAAATATGCAAATTAGGGTTTAAGTGCACTGAGGGCGGGCCTTAGCCACTTGATGCACCTTAGCTTCCCTAGACACTTCTCTCTCCATTTGATTTAAATGGCCAGGCGTCCAGTTTGTCATCTTGTGTTCTTGTGTGTCCCTGTAACCCCCCCCCCCCCTCCTCCTCCATGTCTGTATCGATTGGCCATCCTTGGCGCATGCACAGTATGCTGTGCATGTGTATTTCAGTAATTATGTGTCATAGAGACAATTGTGATTAATTTCTACCTTGTTGTAACCATACTATAACACTGATATGCAGGTATACAGTATATACAGTATAAACTTTATGTAATAGCTTATGAGGCGGATGGACTGCTGTCTCAAAATCTATGACCCTGACTCCAAGGCATGGATCTAGAAGACCACGCCCAGGACTAGTATGGCAGCGCCCCCTACGGATTGCAATAAACTTTATTAATTACAGGATACAACATTACACATGTGAGATTGAGAAAGAGCTCCCATTGTTTAAAAACTGTTTGTGTGTGGATTCAATTAAATGTTCTGGACTGACGTTCTGCTGTTTGGCCACAAGATGCTGCTGTTTCCTAGGCACAGCTGACTGACTGCAGATATATTTCCATATTCAGAAGAGGTGGTTTTCTCATCAGACCATGATGGAGGAGCAGCCATCTTAGAATCGATCTGAGAGCTTCTTTGCTACATGAAGAAGTGCAGGACTGAAAATTAAAAAAGCACCATATGGGCAAGCAGTGACTGGGGTGGCAAAATTCTGAAAGAGGGTTGTTAGCAGTGTTGGACTGGGGTACCTAGGGCCCATCAGTAAACGTTATTATGGGGGCCAACCGTACGGATACATTAAAATATAATAAATAATCTGATATGTTTTTTATATGCTAAAAAATGTTTTTTATATGAACATAGACTGGTTGAGGTGCTGTATATTGAATATATGTATGTAATGCAGTAAGTCTAATGTGTTATGTGCCACTTGTGAAGGGGGTGAGAGACTAGGGGCCCACCTTGCTCAGGGGCCCACCAGGGGATTACCCTGTATCCCTGTGGGCCAGTCTGAGCCTGGTTGTTAGTATGATAAATGGGTGTGCTTTTTCTTGGAAACAGCACCACACTAACCCATTGGCTGAGCCTGGTATTGCAGGTACAGCCCATATGTGAGAATGGCAGTGTTCTGCCTTTAGGCTAGTTTCACAAACACACAATTTATCAAAGCTCAAGTTAATGGCATGTAGTGAAATACCTTACAGTAGCCAGATGGGCACCAGACAAAACAGATATACATGAGACGTTATTGATGTCTATGAGAGAGTTTTTCAGTCATGCCCTGTGACTTGCATTGAGCAGGGAGGGGGAGCAGATAAGCTGTGACATCACCTATTGTGAATGATGGATTCTGTGTTATCTTGTATTGTATTTTTTTATTGTATCTGTGATGATAATGAAAAATCACCCAAAATTCTCAAATATTAACTCATTTTTATCATAAAAGCTTGATTTAAAAAATAGGTACCATAATTTACTGATGACACATCTCCCTTAAAGGGGTTTTCCTAGAATAGTTATTTTACTAAACTACCAGTAGCCATGTATAATAAATAAAAAAGTACTTTCCTGCACCTGAAAATTTTATAAAATAACAAAAAAAAAAATCATGGGCCACCCTTTTAAGGGATTAGGAAAAAAATTATCAGAACTAAACACAGGCAATAAAATGCAAACCAATGTATTATGGCTCCTTACGGTCTCTGTATAGAGCTGGAACATTATTTGGTCCATGTCAATATCAGGAGGAGAAATACATGTTTTTTTTTGTGCCACACTCCATCAGCTCCTATGTTACTGGGAGAGTATGTCTGTAATATGGTGCAGGGAGGTATCTCCCAAGGAAAGAAAACCATCTCACTAACGCCATCTTGTGGAAGTGGCTCCCTATGAGTCAAAATCTGACTTTTTAACAAGCCTTGGGACCTGACAAGGGAAAAAAGCCAAGCCAAATACCCAGGGGCATAGCTAACGGCTCATGGGCCCTGGTGCAAGAGTTCAGCTTGGGCCCCCCTTCCCTTTGTGTGTCTTCCTATGCGGCACAAGGGTCTTTGGGCCCCCTTAGGCTCCCGGGCCCGGTAGCGACTGCTACCTCTGCACCCCCTATAGCTACGCCCATGCAAATACCCATTCATGTCCCAAGGCTTGTTAAAAAGTCAGATTTTGACTCATAGAGAGACACTTCCACAAGGTGGCGCTAGCGAGATGGTTCTCTTTCTTTGGGAGATACCTCTTTGCATGTTGTTTTCCCATGGAGCAGTTCCAGTAAGTCTTCATACAGGGCTAGTCCCTTTAAGGAGCACCGGTACACTACCTAAACTGTAATGTGGTGCCCTACGGAGGCACCATACATAGGATACCTAAGACTCTGTGCCTCCATACAACCTTCGGGCACATGGCTTTGGCACGCAGCCCATGGAAGAGAATTGTATCATACGTTTTCCAGATATTTTCAGAAATCCTCCTCCATCCCCTACTCCCACCCTATGTAAAGAATGCTTGTTACTCACTGTTTCGTGAAATTATGTTTTCCGTGTATTTGGATGGATCTACCTCACTAACAAATATGTGGTTTACCACTTCACTGGCTTGGATATTGTATCACTTGTCGTCTGCTTGTGCCTAAGGGTACATTACAAGTAAAGTCAGTTCTGCCTTGTTCGCTCTGTCTATTCTCCAGCTATATGGAAGAGCTTTGATGTAAAGGGAGCTGGAATGCGGCCAAATGGTGAAAAAAAAAAAAAACACACGAGCCATTAACTCGACAACCGCAACTTGACGTCCATGTTAGAGCCGTTACCATGTTCTGTAGATTCGCCTGCGCCCAGGGTGTCCTTCCCTGACTCACAGCGAAGCACAAACATAAAGAAAAATAATTGGTTGCTTACCCCATTACTTCTCCCAAATTGACATTGAGACGTTAACAAACCCCTGTGTGAGGCCGCCAAAAGAAAGATTGTTGTGTACAGAATTTATGATAACTGGATGTTTGTGTGGTGTGTAAACGTCCGTCCTAAACAGATGAAGCCATGTTATGATTCGAGGGCAGGATTAAAAAATGTTATTTGCATGACCACAAAGGTCGGAGAAAATACAGCGCCGATGAGACCCAAAATACGAGAGGATGCCATAATCCTCCCCGTTATTATAAATGCATTATTATGTGTTATTATGTTCATGATGTATCACACTGAAGGTTTCATTTTGATGCCAAGAGCATAGGGGGCGCTAGTGGGGTATGGGGCCCTGGTTGCAGGGTTCCTGGGGGAGGCACCAACAGACTACTCAAATTTAGGGCAACAAAGTTTCAGCATCTCCTAACTAACCTAATTAAGGCTCGGTGGATAGCAGTGGTGCCTTGCAGCGCTGGGGTCCCAGGTTCAATTCTGACCAAGGAGAACATCTGCATGGAATTGTATGTTCTCCCCGTGTTTTCAGGGAACTTAGATTGTGAGCCCCATTGGGGATAGCAAGTGATGCTAATGTCTGTAAAGCGCTGTGGAATATGTTAGCGCTATATAAGTGCATAAAATAAATAAACACCTTTCCCTTTACCACCTTCTTGGTTGACCACAACTGCATCCTCTTCTGTGCAGGCACTTTGAGCTAATGTTCTGCACCGATACAGAAGATGCAGCCAGGGACTGACAAGAAAGCAGTCACATGGTTAAATGACCGCTGAAAAGAGGGAGCCAGGACGGAGCAGTGGGGCGTAGGCAAGTATGATTTTTTTTCAACAGGTACAAGGACTGTCTCATTTTGCATTAAATCAAATACTTTACTGACAAATATTTTTCCCTATACTCTGAGCAATTTTTTGTATTTATTGTATGATCTTTTACATAATTATGTGAGCAGCCATCTTGCCTAAGTTGCTGCAACACGAGTTCTTGCTTTACATTGGGTACCTGGACAATAAGAAACCTCAGTTAGAAAATGGCTGACTGGTGTGGGCATTCTCTGCAGGGAAGAGAAGGAAATGAGCTGTATCCTTCGAAAATCGTAAATGGTGAATTCTGTGGTATCTGCCTCCAGCTTTATAATACACTGTGTTTTCTGCTTCCAGCTCTATAATGCACAGTGTTAGCTGCCTCCAGCTTTATAAAGCACTGTGGTATCTGCCTCCAGCTTTATATTTACACTGTGTTTTCTGCTTCCAGCTCTATAATGCACGGTGTTATCTGCCTCCAGCTTTATAAAACACTGTTATCTGCCTCCAGCTTTATAATACACTGTGTTTTCTGCTTCCAGCTCTATAATGCACAGTGTTAGCTGCCTCCAGCTTTATAAAGCACTGTGGTATCTGCCTCCAGCTTTATAATTACACTGTGTTTTCTGCTTCCAGCTCTATAATGCACGGTGTTATCTGCCCGCTGCTTTATAAAACACTGTTATCTGCCTCCAGCTTTATAATACACTGTGTTTTCTGCTTCCAGCTCTATAATGCACAGTGTTAGCTGCCTCCAGCTTTATAAAGCACTGTGGTATCTGCCTCCAGCTTTATATTTACACTGTGTTTTCTGCTTCCAGCTCTATAATGCACGGTGTTATCTGCCCGCTGCTTTATAAAACACTGTTATCTGCCTCCAGCTTTATATTTACACTGTGTTTTCTGCTTCCAGCTCTAAAATGCACAGTGTTATCTGCCTGCAGCTTTATAATACAGCACATAATTTGCTTCTAGCGTTATAATACACTAAGTTATCTTCCTCCCAATTTATAATACACTACAATTTTTGCCTCTAGCTTTATAATACACTGAGTTATCTGTCTCCAGCTTTATAATTCACTCTTTTATCTGCCTCCGGCTTTATAATACACTACTTTACCAGCCTCCAGCTTTATAATATTTTGTGTTATCTGCCTCTACCTTTATAATAGACTGTGTTATATGCCTCCAGCTTTTTACACTATGGTATCTGCCTCCAACTTCATAATACACTATGCTATCTGCCTCCAGTTTTATAATAAAGATGTTACTTTTCATTATAATCCCACTCTGTGATGCTAATGAAATAATGATAACGCTCTATCTGCAGCAGCTGGTGGTAGTTGAAGTATGGCACTGGGCATGTACGCCCACCTAAGTGAGGTGGGCAGATAAATTAGAAAAAGAGCAAACAGCAGGTGGCGCTATGCAGATAGATTTCATTGAATAACTCAGTGGTTATACAACCTTTTTTTGTAGCATACAATTGCGAAAGTATTCAGATCAAGGTGCTCATTTGAAAATTTTTAATATTTTTCGTACAGCAACCTCTTGTATGTCATTTTTATGCAGAGGAAGTATAGAGTGGGCTTCTTACACAGCAGGTGCCAGCAATGACCAGGATCAGAGATAATGCCGACCCTTGAGATGCCGGCGTGCCGCAGTTCATAGCAATAAGAGCATCCAAGCAGTTAGATGGAGGGAGGGTCTCCCTCTGTCCTCCGACAGGAGCCCCTGCAGTAAAATCACAAATCACTGATTGTTATGGCGGCCTGGGGCCTTGTGAAGGCTCCCAGACCTGCCATAGTAAATTGCTTGCAGCAGGGCTTAATAGGAAGCCAGCAGAAATCCCAATGCACTGCCACACTCAACTGGCTATACTGATGTGTCACTTACCAACAATCGTGGCATCTGAGGCCACACTTCCCCAGCACAGGACTAGGAAAAAAATCCCAATGCCGTAACGGTCCCAATTAAAACCATGAGCTGCTCCACTGCTTACAAAACATCATTACTAGGGTGCAAGTGAACCACTGGTTCATCTACAGTAGGACATCTTGTAGGTGCCATCATTTAAGGCGACTTTCACAACGACCAGTCTCTCCCATACCTCTGGTCATTACCTTTCACTTAAAACAGACCAGGTCATCTTGAATATTTTTGGAAATTTTCTGGATTGTTTTACAATATTTTTAGTTTATTGCTAGATACTTTGTAATTATTTTTGGTTATTTTACAATATTTTTAGTTTATTTCTAGATACTTTGTGGTTATTTGGGGTTATTTTGGGATATTTTTATATAAATACATATTTCAGGCTTCTTTTTGCAAATGTAGAGTAAAGTAAGATTATTTTGGTTCGTAGGAATAATCAGATGCTTCATTTCCCTGAAGTGAATGGTTTTAATGCGGATCTATTCCCATGTTATTGACGGCATAATAAGATAAAGGTCCTGAGATTTCCGCCGTAGCTCCAGTCATCACATGCCGTGATTTTATCACCCATGATACCCTTGGAAATATTTGTGCATTCCTCCATCCTGGGACCTGGGATTGTTTTGGTAATTGTACCACCATTCTTTCAAACATTAGTAGATAATGATCTGAAGAGCACGTTACAAGTTGTTCCCCAGCAAGGAGGAATGTTACATGCAGCTCCTTAAGGAACAGTATGAAGCGACGCCTTTAAATAGTTTTTATTTGGGAAAAATAAGATTGATGATAACATTTTTGGATACACCGAGTCTTAGACAAAACTCACTGGGCCTTCTGCTGATAGTAGAGTCCCCTTCTGAACCCTAGGGAGCTGTCAGGCCGGGAGAACAAAACTTATACACTGTCACGCAAAGTGCTAATAAAGAAAATGACTTGACAACGGTACCTTGACCCAAGCTCTGGCTCCTGGATACAACTCCTGGTACCCACACCCATGGCTGATCCCTCCGCTGATGTACTTCCCTGCCGTTTTTAGACCTGCATAATGTTACTTGCAGGAAACAGTCCTTTCCTCTTTATAAACAGTAGACTAGGTCACTGGCCAGCAGCATCGCCAATGAATGGCCACTTTTTTTTTTTGTCCCATTTGTCAAACATTGTTGTCAGTTGAGCTCTGTCCCCGCTGGAATGGTCAAGCTTTTGTCATGGGAGAAGGAAGTGACTTGCACTGATGCAAACTAGGAACACGCAGCAATTTATAATATTCCATAAGGAACTGACAGTGAATGAATCTGAATTAAAGGGCATCTATAAGCAGATCTGTACCTTGACCTGTTGCATGTGCACTTGGCAGCTGAAGGCATCTGTATTGGTCCCGTGTTCCTATGTGCCCACATTGCTGAGAAAATGATGTTTTAATATATGCAAATGAGCCTCTAGGAGCAATGAGGGTGTTGCTGTTATACCTAGAGGCTCTGCTCTCTCTGCAACTGCTGCGCCTTCTGCATTTTGAGTAACAAGTCTAGGCATGATGATGCTTACACTGCCTGGTCCTGTCAAGTGCAGAGGATGCAGCAGTTTCAGAGAGCGCAGAGCCTCTAGGTGTAAGGGTAACGCCCCCGTTGCTCCTAGAGGCTCATTTTCATATATTAAAACATCATTTTTCTCAGCAATGCGGGCACATAGGAACATGGGACCAACAGATGTCTTCAGCTGCCAAGAGCACATGTAACAGGTCAGCCGGTGTCATAGGTACAGAACTGCTGACAGAGGCCCTTTAAATGTCTGCACAGAACTTATTTAACCCCAGTCCACTTGCTGCCTATGTATAAACTTACTAGGGACATCTGTAGTCGCTGTAATAAGAACAGAGGTACTGTCGTGTACATGTTATGGGACTGTCCAGTCAGTGCCACCTTTTGGGCTGGGGTACATGAGTTGGGCTTGTCTGTGGTATGCTCCCCCGAGAATAGTCTGTTGGGTCCAGTTAATGGTCTTTTAAGTCTTCCAGTACCACGTGATTTTCCGTTTTTGTTTTTCACTCCCTGCCTTCCCAGAGGCCTACCTTTTTTATTTTTCCATTCACATGGCCATAGGATGGCTTGTTTTTTGTGGGGCAAGTTGTACTTTCTGCATACAATGTAGTGGGAAGACGAAAAAAGTCCAAATGGGGTGGAATTGGAATAAAAACTTAATTCCACCACAATTTTATGGGTCTTGTTTTTACAGGGTTCTCTATGCGGTAAAACTGACCCATGCCCTTCATTCTCTGGGTCAGTACAATTACAACAATGCCACATTTAAACAAATAAATAATTTCAGCTCACCCTTACATGCCACGGCCTTGCACGGAAACCCCGGACCAGGGAACAATCCTGGCAAAGGACAAAAAGTGCTGGAATTTTTGCATTTTTGCTCTTTGGCTGAACAATACCACATTTATACAGTTTTTCTTCAGTTTGAAAACTGAAAAAAAAAAAAAAACTTTGGAAAAAAAATTATTTTTTCTTTTCATCACCATATTCTGACCTCCCTTTTTAAAAAATAGTTTTATAATTTATTTTATAGTTATGCTTACGGAGCTGTATGCTAATTTTTTTGCGGGACAAACTATAGTTTTTATTGAGATCATTTTGGAGTGTATGACTTTTTATACACTTTTTTTCAATTTGAATTTTTTTTTGGAGGTGGAGTGACGCCATTTGCCATATGGGATAAATATTGTTATATTTTAATAGTATGGGTTTTTTCAGACACATTGGGCTAAATTTATCATTACACTTACATCTTACTCCACTTTTACATTTGCCCAAAGTCACTTTTGGCTAGTCAGATTTATTAATGGTCCTTTAATACTGTGATAAATGTGGCTTGATGGCAGCAGTTTATCCTTCAGTAAGCGGCTTTACAAAAGTCGCGCGTTTTTACAAAAAAGTCACATGTTCTATTAAAAAGTTACATAAGATAAGCATGGAGTGAAATCACGCATTTTTTTGCGACTTTTTAAATGGTCGCAATAGTAAATCTGTCTAGAGATTCATTTACATAAGACAACACGCCCACGTTCACAAAACTGGAGAGCTTAGTGCAGAGCTTGAAAAAGTCACAAACAAATGCGCAATTTTACCGATTGCGCATTTTTTTGCGCCTTTTTCACTCCATTAAAGTGACTTTTGCTAATGATAAATCTGGCCCAATGTTTAATTTTTTTTTTTTATTTATTTACCCTAGGGAAAGGGGTGGTTTGAATTTTGTTATATATATATTTTTATATTTTTAAAAACTTTCCTTTTTTTTTAAGTCACTGTAGGTGACTATAACATGCAAGCATTAGATTGCAACTTGTATTCTGTAATGGATATCCATCTCCGGAAAGGGTTAAATTCTAAATATGCCAGGTCTTTAGACTTGTTCTGATGTTCTATGCTAGGAAATCTATCCTTCTAGGGCCTCATGCACACGAACGTATTTTCTTTCCGTGTCCGTTCCGGTTTTTTTGCGGGCCATATGCGGAACCATTCATTTCAGTGGGTCCGCAAAAAAAACAGGAGGTACTCCGTGTGCATTCCGTTTCCGTATGTTCATTTTTCCGTTCCGCTAAAAAATTGAGCATGTCCTTTTTTTTTTTAGTTTGCGGACAAGGATAGGCATTATTACAATAGATCCGCAAAAATAACGGATCCGCAAAAAAAACGGATGCCATACGGAACGTCATCCGTTTTTTTTTGCGGATCTGCAATTTGAGGACAGCAAAATACATACGGTCGTGTGCATGAGGCCTAAACTGGAAGCTTTCCCCCCTCCACCAAGATACCCTTCCTTTCTCATTGGAGGCAGCTCATTGATTCAGCACTGTCCATACATACACTGCCATTCTCTGCTAGAGGAGAACCTGAGCGATTTGACAAAATTTGGGGTCCGTGGTTGGCTGCCAAAACCACCTAGAAGACTCAGTGAAATTGTACCCTTCCTGGTGCTGCTGTGTGAATGGTGTGAGATTGTACCTCAATTGAGCAGTTGTGTTTCTATCACATCTTTTGATTGTTTTAATGGCTTTTCATGGTCCCTACTCTGTGTCTTTCTTTTCTTTCTATGACTTTGAGGGTACTGAATGTATTTTCTGTTGTTCCCCTTCACATTGTAGTTACTATGGTTACCGTTTTCTTTTTGGAAATGCATAAATAAATACATAAAAAAGGAAAGAAACAATAAAGGACACGAGGAGTCTGTATCATCTCATTTTATGTCTTCTTCAATAGCTGTGGTCTTTGAGATTTGTAGTTGTGTAACTCTTGATTAGAATGGTAGAGTGTAGACAGGAAAGGGATGAGGGTGCTATGGGCCTCGAGAGACTGGTGATGTCACCACAACTACTCAGTGATGTCATGTCATGTGAAACAATCAATTGGTTGAGTGATGAGTGATTCTGCTCGATACCACTAGCAGGTGACATGGGCAATGGCCGAAACCAGCATTTGTTGCTAAGCTACCACCCAGACTTATTCTTGCTGAAATGACTAAATGTCTCTGTAATTTCAGGTTTTCACAGGTTTCTACATGTCCCATGAGATTTTTCCTCACAGTATCTATCTATCTATCTATCTATCTATCTATCTATCTATCTATCTATCTCATGTCTATCTATCTATCTCATGTCTATCTATCTATCTATATTTATCTATCTCTATCTATCTATCTATCTATCTATCTATCTATCTATCATATAAATCTATTGATCAGTCTATTTCATGTCTATCTAATGTCCATATATCTACAGTGCATTCAGAAAGTCTTCAGACCCTTTCAATAAAAAAAAAAAAGGTTTTCCCTATTATTCATAGAAACGTAAAAACATAGAATGTGTCGGCAGATAAGAACCATTTGGCCCATCTAGTCTGCCCAATATTCTACACTCAATATCCCATAATCGGAAAGTGAAAACAGAATTTATTACAAAGGAAAAACTAATATTTCGACCCTTTGCTGTGACACTTTACATTTAGCTCTGGGGCCTCCCATTTCTCTTGATCCTCTCTGAGATATTTCTACACCTTGATTGGAGTCACCTGTGGTAAATTCAGTTGATTGGACAGAATTTGGAAAGATGCAACCCTGTCTATATAAGATCTCACAGCAATCACTGGCAATGCATATCAGAGTAAAAACCAGGCCAAGAGAAGGAAAGAACTGCCTGTAGAGCTCAGAGACAGGATTGTGTGGAGGAACAGATCTGGAGCGAGAGAATATCCCACCTGGTCATTGGATCGAGGCGTTGAATATGCCTCCTAAACTAGGAGGAGGGACTTAGGGCTTCATCTTCTAGGAGTACACATATAAGCCAGCCCGAAATGAAAGGTGTGTTTTTTTTTCTACAGTATATAGCTATATATATATATAGCTAAATAAAAATATTCCCATACTGTACCAAGATGAGATTTTTTCAAGAATTTTACAGGGGGGTATTAAATGTGTTGCTAAAAGGGCACCTACAGTAGGTTCTTTACTTTCCCCTAGCGTGTTCCTCTCTGAAAAACCATCATGCACTTGGTTGAAATTGAAAGGATTTTATAGGTGTGGACACAAACTTTGCCGTTGTTGCAACTTTGTTGCAACAACAAAAACCTTTTCATCATATAAAACAAACAGTTTTAAAGGGTTTCTGTCACCAGGATTACACATTATAAGCTGTCTGACATTAGCTATGTGCTAATGTCAGATCAGCTTGATAATGTGCTTTATATGTATTTCTGATGTATATTTAGGCTAAAAAACGTCTTTTTATAATATGTAAATTAGCCTCTAGGAGCAGGGGCGTTGCCTCTGCTCTGAGGCTCAGTGCTAACTGCTGCCACGCCCCTTCTTTCTTTAATTGACAGTGTCGGGCAGCGATCCTCTCCTGCCTCCGGCACTGTCTCCCTGCTAAATCCTGCGCCGCCGCTCTGTATTCGGCACAGGCGCGGTGAGCTGAGGACACTGGTGCCTGCTGTCCTCAGCTCACCGCGCCTGCGCCGAATACAGAGCGGCGGCGCAGGATTTAGCAGGGAGACAGTGCCGGAGGCAGGAGAGGATCGCTGCCCGACACTGTCAATCAAAGAAAGAAGGGGCGTGGCAGCAGGTTGGCGCACGGAGCCTCTAGGAGCAGGGGCAACGCTTTTCTCATAATCTTGAGAAACAAGATTATGATAAAACCAAGATTGAACTTTTTGGTATCAGTTCTAAGTGTCAAGTATAGAGGAAACCAAGGATGGAGGGGTTTTTCAGTAGCTGGGGCATAGAGACAGTTCAGGGTTGAGCATAAGCTGAATGGAGCAAATTACAAAGATATTCTTCATGAAAACCTGCTTCAGAGTCCTCTGGACCTCAGACTGGGACAAAGGTTTACCTTCCAACAAGACAATGACCCTGAGCACACAGCCAAGAAAACACAGAAGCGGCTTAGGGACAACTCTGTTAATGTCCTTGGGTGGTCCAGTAAAAGCCTTGACCTGAACCCAATCGAACATCTCTGGAGAGACCTGTCCACCTACAGTCCCCATTCAATTTGACAGAGCTTTAGGGGATCTGCAAAGAAGAATGGCAGAAAATTCCAAAATCTAGGTGTGCAAATCATGTGACAATGTATTCATAACCTATCAATCACATATCTATCTCATATCTATTATCCTTCATCTGTATGCAGAGCTCTGGAGCAGGGGTACTTTGAAGTCTGAACATTTGTGGACATTTGCCGTTTCTCCTATGCAAAGTCAACTCTTTACTTTATTTCACTTAAAATGGTTAACTTGCATTTACTTATACTGTTTAATACTGCATTTTATATGTTTGCTGTGGTATATATATTGTTCATTTGCACTGTGGAAAGGGTTAATGAACACTGAGAGACTTTTGGGACTTTCTAGTTAATAATGAAAAGCTAGTTATTTACCACAGTTACCATAAGGTTTAAAGAAGAGCTTGTTTTGGAGGGAAAAAGACAGATTTGTTTACCACCAAAACCAGACATACTGACCTTTTGAATGCCAGATGCTGCTACGTTATTATGTCTGAAAACCTGTTTTTGTCTGGAAAAACTGCTGTGTCATTGCCATTGAGTATCATTGAAGGTCTAATGTAAGTCTATTACAGATGAGAGTTGTAACATTGTATTTGTTTAGGCTGTGTTTTTCCACTCTACTCCTCCCACTAGAAGGTTCTATTTCAGCTACAAACTGTATAAAAGGAGAGCAGTCAGAGACCCTAGTGTTCTGCTGTTAGGAAACAGTGCTTAGAAGAGGAGACTCTGCCAGACTACTGAGTAACCAGAAAAAGACGCTGAGACGGGGATATGCTGCCACAGACGCTGGATCACCAGCCTTTGGCTAGAGTACCTGCCTTCTGAGAGAGAGGGGGACAGCTAGCTCAGGCTTTTCTTCAGCATCAAGCCCTTCTTCTGCCAGGGAGGAGACTGGAGAAGCCAGCCCCATCCATTGTCTATGTTGTTTTGCACCTGAATTCCTCCAATAAAGAAGCACACGGGTTAACTACACACCCTGACTCTCTGGACTTGGGATGCACCACGTCTTACCATCCCGTCCGGAGAGCAGCAACACATGGTGATACCTCAATGCGTAGAGCGTAGAGTTGAGGCCACCCCAAACCCAGACACTGCATGTATATGTATATGCATTTATCTATAAACTATCTCTCTGAGAGGAATAGATATGAGAGAGATATAAATTATAGATGATATAGATAGATAGAGAGATAGATAGAAAGGAAGCTAGATATATGGATACATGTTATATATTTAAAAAAGATAGAAATGTTCACAGGCTGCGGTATGAATTGTAACAATTTCTTCATTTGTATTTCCACACAATGTAAGACTTGCATAAACACCTCAGGGAATATTGTTTAAATTAGTATCCGACCAGCTATGTTACTGAAACCATTGTGGGGGAAGGGTGTTATTATTATTTTACCCTCATGTAGATATATATATATTGTGCCCATTACTATCTCATATTTCATTGTCACAGCTGTGCTGATACTCTGTAGATTCTTTCTATGTTTGGTGTCTGGCTCACGTGCATGTCTGCACGTTAAGCATAATTGATAAATTTTAGCTTATTCATCATTTTTTCACCTTTATAGGCTAGCTATTTAAAATAAATGATCCTTATTTGTACCCAATGCTTCTTCATTTTTTGCATGATATGGACAGGTGGACCTTTGTCTGGTGACATGTACACCAAGTGATATTTTTTGTAATTCTAAGGCTGGGTTCACATTGTGTTTTTCCCTTCCATATATATGTTAAACTGATGCCATACAGTGGCATCCATTCACCATAGAGTTCCATTGTGAAAAAAAAAAAGGTATACAATTTTTTACCATCGTAAAAAAAAAAGTATATGTTTTTTTTTACCGGACTCTGCAGGACATAAGAACGTGGTGTGCTGCATTTTTGTATCTTTTTTTCTGACGTATACGTCAAATGGAGGCATAAAACGTGATGTGAACCCACCCTTAGGCTGCTGTTTTTAAATATTCATTTAAAATAAAAGTTTTAAAAAAGTTTTAATTAAAAAAATCTACTGTTATGTTTACAGCTCTTATACAGAACCTATATGACTCCATAGTTACTGACTATAAAGAACCCCTATGTACTCTTATACTGTATTATATTGCAATCCATAGATTTTCATCAAAGCTGGCCTTAGATGTTAATATTTACCAGTAGAGATGTCGCGAACATAAAATTTTCCGTTCGCGAACGGCGAATGCGAATTTCTGCAAATGCTCGCTAACGTGCGAACAGGGCGAACCGCCATAGACTTCAATAGGCAGGCGAATTTTAAAACCCACAGGGACTCCTTCTGGCCACAATAGTGATGGAAAAGTTGTTTCAAGGGGACTAACACCTGGACTGTGGCATGCCGGAGGGGGATTCATGGCAAAACTCCCATGGAAAATTACGTAGTTGACGCAGAGTGTGGCAAGATGAATTTGCAATGCGATTAATATAACCTGCATTAATCGCATTGCGATTATAACTTAGAGCTGAGTTCCTAATGGTTGTATTGCTAGAATATAACGAAGATTGTGAATATAGCGCTATAATATTCTCAATCTTCGTTATATTCTAGCAATACAACCATTAGGAACTCAGCTCTAAGTTATAATCGCAATGCAATTAATGCAGGTTATATTAATCGCATTGCGAATCCAACTTCTATAATGCAGTATTCATAGATATAGCACTATATTCGTTACTTCCTACTATCCCACCATTAGCAAACTCGCCAAAGTTGTAATCTCAATTTCTCAAAGCGAGAATCCATTTGATGCCTCTATTTGATTATATATGACGGTTGACTACCACCAACTTTCTACTGCCTCCGAGGCAAGATATCTGAACCCCCCAGGCGCCATTTGGCCGTTTTTGAAAGCGTTTTTTGTGTATTTTGCCACATTTGGCTGCATATTTACATTTGGTATAGGCAAATCTGGTAGTCTAAATCATTACTCTGCCCAAATCTATATTCAGCTACATGGATTAGAAAATATGCTGTCAAACAATGATCCTAGGTTTTGGTATAGACACATGATCTAAACTACCAGATTTGCCTATACCAAATGTAAATATGCAACCAAATGTGGCAAAATACACAAAAAAATAAAATAAAAAATAAAAAAATTATAAAAACGCAGATGCGTTTTTGATGCGTTTTCTATCAAAAACGCCCAAATGGCCCCTGGAGGGTTCAGATATCTTGCCTCGGAGGCAGCAGAACGTTGGTGGTAGTCATAGTCAACCGTCATATACAATGGAATAGAGGCATCAAATGGATTCGCAAAGCGATTAATAATTGTAAGTATTATCGCTTTGAGATTACAACTTTGCTAATGGTGGGATAGTAGGAAGTAACGAATACAGTGCTATATCTATGAATAGTGCATTATAGAAGTTGGATTCGCAATGCGACTAATATAACCTGTATTATTCGCATTGTGATTATAACTTAGAGCTGAGTTCCTAATGGTTGTATTGCTAGAATATAACGAAGATAACAAATATAGCGCTATATTCTCAATCTTCGTTATATTCTAGCAATACAACAACCATTAGGAACTCAGATCTAAGTTGTAATCGCAATGCGAATAACACAGGTTATATTAATCGCATTGCGATTTACAATTACTAACAGTGCAGCTTTAGAACGAATCTAAGATGGATGCCGTCATTGAGTTTAGATAGGAGGTGGGTGGGTCTGGGAGGGAGGGTATGCTGATTGGCTGGAATGTGTCCGCTGACTGTGAGGTACAGGGTCAAAGTTTGCTCAATGATAGAGTATAGGGGCGAACGCGAACATCACATATGTTCGCCCGCCGCGGCGGACGCGAACAAGCTATGTTCGCCGGGAACTGTTTGCCGGCGAATAGTTCGGGACATCTCTATTTACCAGAAGTGTCTCCCTCCAAAAACTAAACTTACCTGTTCTCCTTTACAATTACTGTGTGCGGGGTTTTCCTTTCACACTGAGACATTAAAAGGGTTATCCCATGACTAATATAAAAAATTTAAATCAGACATCATATAATACATGACAATCTCTTGCTAACGAAGCTAGAACCGGCCCTGCACCTCACATGGATCCAGAGATCTCCATTGCTTATATCAAGCTGACAGCTAACAGCTCAAGGGGAGTGTCTTTTCTACTGCATCTCAGGGGGCGTGTCCATTCTGCTGCAGTTCTGTTCCTATCACAGCTCAGGAGGCAGTTAAAGGATGAAACTGAGCATGTGCGACCATCTCAGTGAGCAGGACAAAGAAATAAGAAAAAGAACAAACAACAGGTGGCGCTCTACAGATACATTTTATTATATAACTCAGAGGCTATACGAAATGTTTAATTATATGCAATCATAAAAGTGTTTAGATCCAAATGCTGGTTTGAAAACTATAGAATATTTTTGCGGGACAATCGCTTTAATGCCTCCTGCACACTCGTGCTGGTGAACGCACATAAGATCCACACAAATTCCTGTGTAGAATTATGTGCATTTCTGCAACATATCCGCACCAAAAGCCTCAATTTCTAATTGTGGATTTTGGTGAGGATTAGATGTGGTTTTGCTGCAGATCTCATAACTGACATAATTGACATACTGCGGATTTGGAAAAACCGTATTACACTGCAGGTTTTCTGCACGGAAATCCCCACAGAAAAGCCATGCACATTATAGCTAAGTGTGCAGGTGTCCTAAGGGTGCAGAAATTTCCGCAACTGAAAATCAGTTCCATTCATTTTCACAGAATAGCAAGCACATGGATTTCCGTAAGCCCCATTCAGGTGAATTGAACTGATTTTCAGTTGTGGAAATGTCTGCAACAAAATCCGTAGCGTGTAAGTGCACCCTTAGGCCCCTTTCACACGAGCGAGTGTCGCGCTCAGGACTCGCAGCGCAGCTACCGTCCTGAACTTCCAGCATTGCCGGGGTCACATAGCATTATATTGATTTATGATGCTATGTAACCCTTAGGCCCCTTTCACACGATCCAGTTTTTCGCGCGGGTGCAATGCGTGACATGAACTCATAGCATCCGAACTGAATCCTGACCCATTCATTTCAATGGGTCTGTGTACATGAGCGTTGTTTTTCTCGCATCAGTTCTGCGTTGTGTGAGAATCGCAGCATGTTCTATATTCTGCGTTTTTTAACGAAGCCCTGGCCCCGTAGAAGTGAATGGGGCTTCAGTGAAAAACGCATTGCACCTGGAAGCAAGTGCGGATGCAATGCGTTTTTCACTGATAGTTGCTATGAGATATTGTTTGTAAACCATCAGTTTTTTATAACGCGTGTGAAAAACGCATCAACACGCATTGCACCCGCGCAGAAAAAAATGAACAACTGAACGTAATCGCAGGCAAAACTGACTAAACTTGATTGCAAAATAGTGCGAGTTTCACTGAACTCACCCTGAACACATCCGGAGCCAATCCGTCACGCTCGTGTGAAAGAGGCCTTAGGCCCCTTGCAGACGTGCGTAAGCGGATTATGTCCGGATGTGTTGTGGATGCGTTCAGTGAAAGCGGCGCGATTTCGCAAGCAAGTGCATTCAGTTTTGTTTGCGATCACGTTCAGTTGTTCGGTTTTTTATCGCGCGGGTGCAATGCGTGCAATTGCGTTTTGCACGCGAGTGAAAAAAAAACGTAATGTTTAGCAACCATCCGTGAAAAAAATCGCATCTCATCCGCACTTGCTTGCGGATGCGATTTTCCCGCAGCCCCATTCACTTCTATAGGGCCTTCATTGCGTGAAAATTGCAGAATATAGCACATGCTGCGATTTTCACCCAACACAGAAGTGATGCGTGAAAAACAACGCTCATGTACACAGCCCTATTGAAATGAATGGGTCCGGACTCGCATTGCACCCGCTCGTCTGCAAGGCCTTAGAGGTCCGGGATGGACTGGATAACACTGACATAACACTGTCAGTGTTATACAATACATTCCAGAACTCACATGAATTTCCCTGTGGGTTTTGGTACGTTTTCACACCAAATCCACACCAAAAAACTTTTTCGTTACTTGTTTTTTGTGCAGGTTTGATGCGGCTTTGCCACAGATCTAACTCTTGCATTGAAAAGGGTGAAATCCGCATAAAAGAACTGCACAAAGAATTAACACTCTGCGCATTTCAAGATACGCACGGCAGGTCGATCGCCGCACAGAATGAAAAAGCAAAGTGTACGTGAAATTTGTGAAATCTCCTACAATTTGCTGGTGCTGTGTTGCGCTGGTGAAAAACCGTGCATAATCTGCAATGTGTGCAGGCAGCCTCATACCCCAAATTTATCCTGCCTTCAGTTTCTGCAACAAAAAGTAGCAGTCTGACTGCTAGCTCTGCCGGCCATATTAGCGGTCATGGGACTAATCTGTCACACAGTCAGGGCTCATGAACTTGAACGTCTTTTTTTTTTTTTTGCGGACCCATTCATTTCAAATGGGGCCACAAAAAAACAGAAATGACTGCGTGTTACTTCCGTATCCATACGTCCGCCAGTCCGCGCTGCAAAAAAATAGAACATGTTCTATTCTTGTCCGCTTTGTCGACAAGGATAGGCATTTTTACAATAGATCCGCAAAAATAACGGATGCAACATGGACGTCACACGGATGTCATCCGTGTTTTGCAGACCGCAAAGTACATTCGGTCGTGTGTTTGAGCCCTCAATGAGCTGATCCTTTCTCCCTCTGATAGGTATGATAAAAAAAATCCCCTTCAATTTCATTCATTTGTCTCGTTACAGATAATAATTTTATTTATGGTACTGTTGGTTGTTACTCATATCAGAACATTTATCCATTTGGATTCATAATTGATATGTCCATGCCTCACATATGAATGCAGAATATGTCTTTAAAAAAAGTCTTTTTTTTTTTTTTCAGAAAGAGCGCCACTCCATGGTCTGTATCTGGTATGTGGTAGCACAAGCCCTCACTTCAAAGCTGCAGCACCAGACACAGCCTGTGACACTGTGTTTTTAAATAAAGAACACTCCATTTTTTTACTAAATCTCATATAATTCTTTGAAAGGAAGAATATAAGATGCATCGGTTCACTAAGCTAGAGCTTCCTGTACGGTATTGTATATTTAAGTAAATCTATAGTATCTTCCCTCCAGGATGAAGCTGCTCAGGAAACATCAACATAAATCTGTATTTCATATGATGTAAGGTGCTTGAGTGCAGTCGGTTTCCACTGATCTCTATAGGGAGTGATTGCTCTTGATGGAGCCATTGTGATAATATAATCCAGCTGCAGGCACTTACATTAATATCCTGCCCCCCTAATTCGTGATCCCAGGGGGGCGCAGAGTTCTTTATATCACACACACTGATTCCAGAGAAGCCAAGGATAGTATTGAGTGAACTTGCGATTTGCAAGTTTGGCGTTCAGGTTAACTAAGAATTCCGTAATGGATTCCATTACCACGGACCATGATGGAATTCTATGACGGCATGCACCACGGAAGCCTATAAGAGGCATGCCGTATTGAATTCCGTGATAATAGAAGTCTATAGCCAGCATAGACTGGATGAAACAACTCGATCTTCGTTTGTTTAAAGAGCCTTTACAATGGTCGATGGATCCTGTATGGGAGAAGAATGATCTTTATTAGGATCATTCCTCCCCCATCACTTAGGCCTGTTTCACACTGCCGGCAGAGAAAACCAGGAATTAGCTGGACGAAAACTGCTGCACGCAATGGTATTTGTCCAGCCGTTTCTAAGCATATTTGCCAGATTGTGGTTGGATCACCAGCAGACGCCATTATAGTCAATGGGGCCGGAAGGAGCCTTACAAGCTACTGGCAGTGCCAGAATGCAGAGCGATCCTGCAGGCTCTTCCCTGCTAGAACAGCCTGCTGGATTGCTAGTGTGAAACTAGCCTTACGTCAGCAGCACTTCCCTTGTCTATCTTCATTTAGAGATGTGCCGCCAACAAGCAAGAATATTTACGCTCTCGTAAAAGATCCAGTCAGCAGAGTTTATTGTAAGGATAATAGGAATAATGCAAGGATTTCTGGTGCTCTAGGGCAGGGAAAGCGTTACATAGTTAAGCCTCATTCACACGTCAGTGTTTTACCACGGTCCGTGAGTCCGTGTTTTTAGCACAGATGCGTGTTCATGGATCCATCACGCCCATTATAGCCTATGGGTCCGTGAAAACCCCAAATCACCAATGCAACATAGATACCATCTGTGCTTCACGGATCATTTGGAAAGAGATGCTTTAAAAATTATTTTTTAGCTGTGCAGTGTCCGTGAAACACGGATGACACATGGACAGCAACATGGATCCTTCACGGACAGCTTCACGAATGCATCTGACCACCTTTTCATGGATTTGTCCACGGACATGTGAATGAGACTTTACATGGGTAAGGCTAGGGCTATACGACGGGATTTGTTGCGCGACAATTTTTCTAATGATAGTCTATGGTGTCGCACTGCTACACGACAGTTGCAAAAAAATCCATTCGAAATGGATTTTTCAGCGACTGTCGCATCGCAGTCACAGCATGTCCCAGTGCGACACCATAGACTATCATTATAAAAATTGTCGCGCGACAAATGTTGCAGTGTAGTTGTGCCCAACTTATTGTGGCCGTGTAGCCCTAGCCTAATACTAACACCCCTAAGGAATGTGAGACTACGACATGCAATGCCTCATCTTGTGAGTAGATGGCGCTGTAGAGTACCTACCTGTCTCTGGTCCTCCTCAGCCTTCCCAACGTTTGATGAGCCACAGGTCCCAGCTTGCGCTGTCTGCCAGGAGCTGACTAAGCATGCTAGGACTTCTGATCTCATACCACGTTTGGAGATGATCATGCGGACTGCTTTTATTAAAACACTGTGCTGAGTTGCAGTGGAACTTGATAAGCAATAGTCCTGCAGAAGACATAGCAGAAGATCCCCATGATGCTGATAATTCAGGTTATGCTTATTGGTCCCGGATACAACTTAAATCTTAGTATTCTCCATAATGTAACTGTTCTGAAGAAGTTCTTAGAACTCTTTCTTGTGCCGTTTCTCTGTTACTCTTCCTAGAAATGTATGAACAAACAACTGGGTGGTTACTAATTTGGGTGGGGGGTTGTTCTTAGGCCCCTTTCACACGAGCGAGTTTTCCGCGCGGGTGCAATTGATGATGTGAACGCATGAATCCTAACCCCCTCATTTCAATGAGCATCTTTTTTCACGCATCAGTTCTGCGTTGTGCAGGGGCGTAGCTAAAGGCTTATGGGCCCTGGTGCAAGAGTTCAGCTTGGGCCCCCTTTCACTCAGAGCTTTGTGTGTCTTCTTATGTGGCACAAGTGTCTTTGGGCCCCTTCAGGCTCCTGGGCCCGGTAGCGACTGCTACCTCTGCACCCCCTATAGCTACGCCTTTGGCTTTGCGTGAAAAACACAGCATGTTCTATATTCTGTGTTTTTCACGCAGCCCTGGCCCCATAGAAGTGAATGGGGCTTCAGTGAAAAACGCATCGCATCCGCAAGCAAGTGCAGTTGCAATGCGTTTTTCACTGATGGCTGCTAGTTTTTAATCACGCGCATGAAAAACGCATCAAAACGCATTGCACCCGTGCGGAAAAAAATGAACAACTGAACGCAGTCGCAGACAAAACTGACTGAACTTGCTTGCAAAATGGTGCGAGTTTTCCTGAACGCATCCGGACCTAATCCGTCACGCTCGTGGGAAATCGGCCTTACACAGTCTTTTTCCAATCAAGGCTATGCAGAGATATCCCCCTTTGACAAGCAAAATGGTAAGCAGTCAATTTATTCATACATTTCCAGGAGGATTATTAGAGGAACTGCAACATGCAGCGATCTAAAGAAAGATCCAGAATTGTTATTTCATGAGGAGTACAAGTATACAGGAGACGTGTTACAGATGACAGGTCTTCTTTAAAGGGAACCTGTCATTTGGCCCCTTCAGTCAAATATGTGGGCAGCAGGTTATAGAGCCGCAGGAGCTGAGCAGATTGGTATAGAGTTTTGTGGGAGAAGATTTCGTGTCACTTCGTGTCTGAGCTTAGCAGTCAATGTGTGGTCCTATCAGTGATTAACAGCTATCTCTATATGCTTACTGATACAGGCATGGGCGTAGCTATAGGGGGTGCAGAGGTAGCAGTCGCTACCGGGCCCAGGAGCCTGAGGGGGCCCAAACACCCTTGTGGTGCATAAGAAGACACACAAAGCACTGAGGGAAGAGGGGCCCAAGCTGAACTCTTGCACCAGGGCCCATGAGCCGTTAGCTACGCTCCTGGATACAGGGCATGCTGTCAATCACTGATAGGACCGCCCACTGGACTCCTAAGCTAAGAAGCAGGGATTTAAATTAATAAATTACAAGTTATACTGAATAATTTACCAGAAAACCATATATTAATTAGTCCAGCTCCGCCTGCTCCATAACATGCTGCCTGCAGATCAGACGCCGCTTGTTATAATTGATACAGTAATCATCTGGATAGGTCATCAGTATCTGATTGGCGGGGGGTTCGACCATAGCGTAGTCTGTGCCATGTGATGTCACATTCATTGGTCACATGGCCGAGGCACAACTCAGTCCCATTGAAATGAATAGATCCGAACTCCATTCGTTCAAACACTTGGTTTAATGCTGTCAGAGACCTGTCCCCATACAGCATTAAAATGTATGGCCTCCGTGGAGACCATATTTGTTTCACCCGAAGTCACGTCTTTAAAAACATTTTAAAATAGCAATTCAAAGTCGGGTTTGGTACCAAGGCACCAGCCGGTACCAACAGGGGCGTAGCTAAAGGCTCATGGTCCCTGGTGCAAGAGTTCAGCTTGGGCCCCCCTTCCCTCAGTGCTTTGTGCGTCTTCTTATGCGGCACAAGTGCCTTTGGGCCCCCTCAGGCTCCTGGGCCCGGTAGCAACCGCTACTCTGCACCCCCTATAGCTACGCCCATGGGTACCAAACTCGACTTCGGATTCCGAATTTTAATTTTTTTTTAAAGATGTAGAAATGAATAACGAATTCATTTACCGAAATCTCTTGCTACTTCAGGTGAAACTAATTTTGCCTCCACGGAGACAAGCCAGGGTCGGATTGGCCATAGAGTCCACAGGGAAATTTCCCGGTGGGCCGATGTCCGGGGGCCGTCTGAGCCCTTCTCACGGCTGCCAGCCAGGTAAGTCATGATTTGATGCTCCCACAGTCAAGTAGTTCTGCCCCTGGCCGGTGACCACAGGTGCCTTCCGGATTCCTAAATTCAACTGTATTTCCATCCTGAGCAATTGGAGTAGGAGGACAGAATGTGGCCACTACCACTGGCCACCACAGAGGGGCAGCTTCTGAGGAGGTATTTTGTTCTGCTGGGGTATTATTTTGTGCTGCACTGTAGTATTTGGTTCTGCTGGGGCGGTATTTTGTGCCACAATATGGAATCGTTGGCCCCGCCTACTTGTATTAGCCCTGCCCTCTGTCAATTTGGACCCACCTACAACATGGGGCCACTTTTTTTTTTTATTCCAGGTCCACTTTAAGTTCCCAATACCCTGTATGTGCTTCACCTATATTTTCTGTGTGCCGGAAAACTGCATCACAAAATCACTGCAATTCGCACTGTAGATGCCGTAACTCATTGGGTGCATCTATGGCCGGCTTAAAAGGATCCCCGTCCCTTCTCCTTGCATCTCTGTTTTAGTCAAAACTGGTATTCCTTATCAAATAACAATTCTGGAACATTGTTCCTGACTTATTCCTTCAAGAAATATCTGTGCAAATTGACAACTGAGCTTTACTATTCCAAGTTCTTATATAACCTGATGCTCCCAGCACTGATTGGACAGTGTGACAGCACTGTAGGGACACACCCTTAACTGGTGACACCCATCTTCTAGGAGGAATAGCAGAGGAACAGCACAACACAGAGTTCAATGCTCCAACATTGTTAAAATATGGGAAATGCAAGTATTTACTGGAAAAAAAAGACTGTCCAGGAGAAGCGACAGATATTGCAAAGTAAATATTGGCATCCTGACAGAGAATCTTGTGCCATCTCTCTTTTATTCCTCCTGGAAATGCATAGCTAAATTGACCATTGGGTGTTACAGCTACTAGAGAGGGGTCGTTGATCCAGGGAGTTATTCTGATTGCCTGATTGGAGTCGGGAAGGAATTTTTTTCCCCTTAAGTGGGGAAAATTGGCTTCTGCCTCACAGGGGTTTTTGCCTTCCTCTGGATCAACTTATAGGAAACAGGCTGAACTGGATGGACAGATGTGTTTTTTCGGTCTTATATACTATGTTACTATGTTACCATTTTTTTGTCATATGTTAGTGTGGATGGTACTGTGGATATTGTCATAGGGTAGGGACTTGTCCCATTGACAAGGTATTGATGACACTTCCAGGAGGAATACAGAGTTCCAAGAAAAGATGCTCCAGAATTATTTCATGGGAAAGACAAGTATTAAAAATACATTTAAAAAAGTAAGGTTTACTGTCTAAAAAAAAAAAAACAGTGTCATCTTTTTCCATCAGTTCCATTCACTTCAGTGTTGCAATACCAGACACAGCCTGACAACATGAGTGGCGCTGTTCCTGGGAGGAAAAAAAAATAACATATCCTTTTTTTTCTGCATCCTTCTTCATGTTCGGTCTGTGCGGACCCGAGTAAAGCCAGGAGGTCACAGGTGACAGAAAGCCAGCACTCAGCAGTTCTTCCATGTACACTATTAGAATATTTAAAGCCGCTCTTGTGTAAATGCTTTTGTTTAATGGTTTATCTAGAACCAACTTCTGTTTCTCGTTCCTTGTCAAGAGGTGCCCCAGCCGGGGATGAATAATGTCCCTTTTACAGGGAACGCAGACTCTCTGATTTATGTGGGAACTCAGCAGAGAGGAGCAGATGGAGAGAGGCAGGGGGACCCTTCCCATCTCCCCTGGACAAGCAGCACTCAGGATGACCCACCCAACAGACACACATTTACATAGTAAAAGACTTTATTGGAAAGCTGAAACCCTGCAGCTCTCACCCTGCCCGCAGTCTGCTTTATGGCTGTAAAATAAACACCATTATTTGTCATAACTGCTGCGTACTCCATTAACAATGTGAAGATTTCCGCAATTAGAAATGGAAGAGGAAAAAAAAAAAAATTTCCTTGTAAAAATTGTGCTTGCGACGGTGAGCTATATTTTTTCTCCCCCCTCCGGAATTTGCTATTTTCTACGTCCGCCCCCTCCCCCAAACCGAAATATGTAACATTTACACTATGATCCTACATATCATGGAGGAGAAGGAAGGGATCGGCCCTCTAAATAGCAGAGGAACATGTCTACGGGGGGTATGCATGGACTTGTAGGTCGACTGAAGGTGGAGAAACTTTATCAAGCCTCGAAAGAAAAGTAATGGATTAGCAATGCAGATATTCATTCCCATAGCGTATAAAGATATAGTAATGATATAAAAAAGATAAAAATCTGGGGGAAATTCACAGAAATGCCATTTTCTTACGCAGAAATAATAAGTATCTCCTTGTTCCCCCTTTCGCAGAAACTACCCCTTCTGACACTTCTGATAAGGCCTAATGCACACGAACGTATTTTCATTGCGTTTCTGTTCAGTTTTTTTTTTTTGGGGGGGGGGGCTGTATGCAGAACCATTCATTTCAATGGTGTTTGATGAGGTCAGGCGGCACTGCATGTTGGTCGGTGGGTGCTCGGTTTTGCGGATGTAATCCCGAAGTCTGCACAGCGAAAAAAAGCTAGCTGCTCACTATCTGTTTGAAAAAGACACCGGTGAGTGTCGAAATGCGCTTCACCTTAACATGAGTGACCAATAAATCCTTTCGAGCAAAGAAAATTGGAGTGCCGGTTTTTCTTCGCTGAGCATTCATTTCAATGGGTCCACAAAAAAAAAACGGAATTTACTCCATGTGCATTCCATTTCTGTATGTCCGTTCCACAAAAGAATAGAACATGTCCTATTATTGTCCACATTACGGACAAGGATAGGACTGTTCTATTAGGGGCCGGCCGTTCCGTTCCGCAAAATACGGAATGCAGACGGACGTCGTGTGCATGAGGCCTTATTGTCTACCAGTCTTCTACACTGATTGGGAGGATAGTTTTCCCTACTCCGTGGAGAATATTTCTATTTAGCTGTGTGATGTTTGAGGGGTTGCTTTCATGCCCAGCGCACTATAAGGGCTCATGCTGCAGAGTGCAATAAGCAGCCCACAATGCATGGCCACTGGCCGTGTACATTCCGTGGTATGGATGCGGACTCACTGACTTGAATGGTTCCGCGATCCGCAGGATACAGCCAAAGATAGAACATGTTCTATATTTTTGCGGAGCGGAGGCACAGACCAGAATGCCCACGGAAGGGCTTCTAGGTGCTTCCATGGGCTTCCAATCTGTGCCTCCGCCCCGCAAAAGATAGGCGAAGTCCTATCTTCGGTCGTATCTGGCTATTGCGGACCTATTCAAGTCAATGGGTCTGCATCCGTACCTACGGAGTGCACACGACCAGTACCCGTAAACAGCTAGTCCACAATATACGAGCATGGAGCCCTGACGTTCATCTGCATGAGCCCTTAATCCCCCTACAACATTTCAATGGAATTTAGATCCAGTTTTTGAGGCCGGCCATACACATGAGAGGCCTATGGACCAAATACTCATTCACCCAACACCTATCTCTCCTGATTCCTACATGCACATGCATTCTCAGCTTGGTTGGGAGGGCACGTGCTTCAACACATAGGCCACCACAAGCAAATTATCTCCTCGAGAGCAAAAGGATCGGGCATGTTGAATTCTAACAGTCCGACCCTTCACTCAGGAAGTCCCCGTACACATTAGCTGGTTGGCTGGTGCTACCCAAATTGGTGGATTTGGCCGATATGCATCTAATAAATTTGGTCAGCGTTACTTGGTCATGTGAAGACCTCCATCAATTTGCCCACCTATGTTGAAAAATCAAAAACTTTACATACTTAGGCCCCTTGCATACGAGCGTGTCCGGATTATGTCCGGATGCGTTGCAGATGCGTTCAGTGAAAACTGAGCGATTTTGGAAACAAAGTCATTCAGTTTTGTCTGCTATCGCGTTCAGTTGTTCAGTTTTTATCGTGCGGGTGCAATGCCATTTAGGCCTTATTCACACGTCAGTGTTCAGTCAGTGATTTCCATCAGTGATTCCTCCATGCACATGCATTCTCAGCTTGGTTGGGAGGGCACGTGATTCAACAAGAAGAGTGGAGTAGGCCACCACAAGCAAATTATCTCATCGAGAGCAAAAGGATCGGGCATGTTGAATTCTAACAGTCCGACCCTTCACTCAGGAAGTCCCCATACACATTAGCTGGTTGGCTGGTGCTACCCAAATTGGTGGATTTGGCCAATATGCATCTAATAAATTTGGTCAGCATTACTTGGTCATATGAAGACCTCCATCAATTTGCCCACCTATGTTGAAAAATCAAAAACTTTACATACTTAGGCGTTAGGCCCCTTGCATACGAGCGTGTCCGGATTATGTCCGGATGCGTTGCGGATGCGTTCAGTGAAAACTGAGCGATTTCGGAAACACAGTCATTCAGTTTTGTCTGCTATCGCGTTCAGTTGTTCAGTTTTTATCGTGCGGGTGCAATGCCATTTAGGCCTTATTCACACGTCAGTGTTCAGTCAGTGATTTCCATCAGTGATTTTAAGCCAAAACCAGGTGTGGCTCTAAACACAGAACGGGAGCAGATCTTACCTTTATATCTTTATCTGTGTGGGCTTCGCTCCTGGTTTTGGCTCACAATCACTGATGGAAATCACTGACCAAAACACTGACATGTGAATGAGGCATTACTGCGTTTTGCACACGCATGATAAAAAACTGAATGTGTACAAACAACATCTCTGAAAACTGAATTGCATCCGCACTTGCTGGCAGATGCGATTTTCACGCAGCCCCATTCACTTCTATGGGGCCAGAGTTGCGTGAAAATTGCATAAAATAAAACATGCTGCAATTTAACGCAAAAGTTATGCATTAAAACCATCACTCATGTACACAGACCAATTTAAATGAATGGGCCCAGATTCCGTACGGGCGCAATGCGTTCACATCACGCATTGCACCCGCGCGGAATTCACGCTCGTCTGAAAGGGGCCTTACTTTTTAACATGTAGTCTCCAATTACATCAGTCACATGGTACGTGTATGACAGGCTAGACTGGTTGTACAGGCTTCCCTACAGTCCAGGACTTTTCAGAGGCATAGAAATCATAGGAACTGCATGAATCCTATATTGTGTACTACAAAATAAACAACACAAAAATGCAGTTAAAAACATATGTGTAAAAACCACCCTAAGGCCACATACACACAGTACATTTTACACACAGAAAATCCATAGTGTAGTACAGCACCACCTAAGTACCAGGTTTTTTGCCCTATAAAGCGCACTTTTTTCCCCAAAAAAGTGGGGGGGATTTCAGTGCGTCTTACAGGGCGAATACTAATGAACGCTTCCATTAAGGTAAAACTCATTAGTACAGTAGGACTGGTGAATACAGTGCTCCTCATGTTGGCTCTGTACTCATCGCTCCCTGGTCTTTGTCTACCAGTGCCACACACTATGCTGTGACCTGCGCACAGCGTGAGGACATCGGTGCGCTCTGTGACCTCACCCTGTGCGACGTCGGGTCACAGCACAGCAGGAAGGGCACTGAATCCCAGGAGTGTCTGGAGCAGGAGAGGTGAGTTGAGTTATTTATTTATTTTTGTCTGATCTGAGATCTGATTAACATTAGGGGTCTGATCTGTGGTGTAATTAATATTGGGGGTTTGATCTGAGGTCTGATGAAGACTGGGCTTCTGATCTGAGGTCTTATTAACATTGGGGGTCTGATCTGAGGTCTGATTAAAATTGGGGGTCTGACCTGAGGTCTGATTAACTTCCGGTGTCTGATCTGTGGTCTTATTAAAGGGAACCTGTCACCAGGATTTTGGGTATAGAGCTGAGGACATGGGCTGCTAGATGGCCGCAAGCACATCCGCAATATCCAGTCTCCATAGCTCTATGTGCTTTTATTGTGTAAAAATACTGATTTGATACATCTGCAAATTAACCTGAGATGAGTCCTGTCCCTGAGATGAGTCACGTACAGGACTCATCTCAGGTTAATTTGCATATGTATCAAATCAGTTTTTTTACACAATAAAAGCACACAGAGCTATGGGGACTGGATATTGCGGATGTTCTAGCGGCCATCTAGCAGCCCATGTCCCCAGCTCTATACCCCAAATCCCAGTGACAGGTTCCCTTTAACATTGGGCGGTCTGAGCTGAGGTTTGGTTAACATTGGGTGTCTGATCTGAGGTCTGACAAAGATTGACGGTCTGATCTGAGTTCTAATAAAGATTGGGGGTCTAATCTGAGGTCTGATTAAATTGGGGGTCTGATCTGAGGTCTAAAGAAGATTTGCCGTCTGATCTAGGGTCTGATAAAGATTGGGGGTTTGAGCTGAGGTCTGATTAACAATAAGTATCTAATGTGAAGTCTGATTAACATTGGGGGTCTGACCTGAGGTCTGATTAACATTGGGGTCTGACCTGAGATCTGGTTAACATTGAGTGTCTGATCTGAGGTCTAACAAAAATTGACGGTCTGATCTGAGGTCTAATAAAGATTGGGGTCTAATCTGAGGTCTGATTAACATTAAGGGTCTGATCTGTGGTCTAATTAACATTGGGGATCTGATCTGAGGTCTGATGAAGATTAGGGGTCTGATCTGAGGACTAATTAACAATGGGGGTCTGATCTGAGGTCTGATTAACAATGGGGGTCTGATCTGAGGTCTGATTAACAATGGGGGTCTAATCTGAGGTCTAAATTAACATTAAGGGTCTGATCTGTGGTCTAATTAACATTGGGGATCTGATCTGAGGTCTGATGAAGATTAGGGGTCTGATCTGAGGACTAATTAACAATGGGGGTCTGATCTGAGGTCTGATTAACAATGGGAGTCTGATCTGAGGTCTGATTAACAATGGGGGTCTGATCTGAGGACAAATTAACAATGGGGGTCTGATCTGAGGTCTGATTAACAATGGGGGGTCTGATCTAAGGACTAATTAACAATGGGGGTCTGATCTGAGGTCTGATTAACAATAGGGGTCTGATCTGAGGTCTGATTAACATTGGTGGTCTGAAATGAGGACTAATTAACAATGGGGTGTCTGATCTGAGGACTAATTAACAATGGGGGTCTGATCTGAGGTCTGATTAACAATGGGGGTCTGATCTGAGGTCTGATTAACAATGGGGGTCTGATCTGAGGTCTGATTAACAATGGGGGTCTGATCTGAGGACTAATTAACAATGGGGGTCTGATCTGAGGTCTGATTAACATTGGTGGTCTGAACTGAGGTCTGATGAAAAATATTTGCTTATTTTCTTTGTCTAAAACCTAGGTGCATCTAATGGGGCGAAGATTACGGTAGATGACATTTTCACAATCTTATCTAACACAGTGCAGACATTTTCTGCGTGGACATTGACCTGCGGATTGCAGATTTTGAAATCTCCTGCATGTCAATTGTTTTCTGTGCAGATTTGAGATCCGAGGAAAATACGCGTTAAAAGCTTTGACGGAATCTGACGGAAAGTAGCAGTGCGGATTTGATGAGGAAAGGTAGTGACATTCACATGAAAATTTGTGCAGAAAATCTGCATAAACCACAGTGCTGTGTGCATTAACCCCTAAGACTTGTTATATCACCGATCGACACTTGTTATGGACCTTGCATTGGATCGTGAAAAAGGACCCTAATCATTTATGTAGCACCAGTATACCTGGTTCCTAAGGGGGTTCTCCAGAAGACACTGGTATTATAAAGGACACATGGTCCTGGCCCAGACTTTGCACTGGGCCACCTTGCTGCCTCAGATACCCCCGAGGACGTAATAATGGACCATAATATATCGCCGAGCTCCCTCTGTAGTGAACGCACTGCATGTACCCTAATCCCAGGGCCTCCAATTGCATGGTACTGAAAGCCTCCAGACTATACAAACGCTGGTATTGCCCTCATAAATCCTCAAGTGCATCTTTTATGACCACTTGAAGTGCCACTACAATTCACTCTGCTCCTTGAAGATGTCCTCTATCCCCTACGAGTGCAGAAAGAAAGGTGAAGACGAGCTATCCCTAGTAATGTCAGCCTACAGTAATCATACGGCTATTGGGGCAGATTTATGATGCTGCCATGTTTGCCCATAGCAACCACTCATATTGCAGCTTTTATTTTTCAACAGGAGAATCCTAAATGAAAGCTGTGCTGTGATTGGTTGCTATGGGCTTTTAGAAAGTCCCTGAAATCTGCGAAGATGGTGGCTCCTTGAGTGCTAGCGTTCTCTGGCATGAGAAGAGAGGGCTCCCTTTTTATTTTTGCTTTTAGCCCCCTCACCCTTAAGTGTAAACCAAGGGTCAGGCTTGTATTTCTGTCGCAGATTCCATGGTGGGTTTTTGTGATGAGAAGATCTGCTGTGTGAACATGCCTTTAGAGTATTGTGAGCTGCTGGATGTGATGTGGGATGATTCTCAGAAGATAAATCCTCTTAATTGTGTAAAGTGAAGAGTTAAAGGGCATCTGTCAGCAGTTTTGTCCCTATGATACTGGCTGACCTGTTACATGTGCACTTGGCCGCTGAAGACATCTGTGTTGGTCCCATGTTCCTATGTGCCCGCATTGCTGAGAAACATGATGTTTTATTAAATGCAAGTGAGCCTCTAGGAGCAACAGGGGCGTTACCATTACACCTAGAGGCTCTGCTCTCTCTGCAACTGCCGTGCCCTCTGCACTTTGATTGATAGGCCAGGCGTTATGACTTTTCCAGTGCAGGTCCCTGTCAAAGTGCAGAGGGCACAGCAGTTACAGAGAGAGCAGAGCCTCTAGGTGTAATGGTAACGCCCCCGTTGCTCCTAGAGGCTCACTTGCATTTAATAAAACATAATTTTTCTCAGCAATGCGGTCACATAGGTACATGGGACCAACATTGATGCCTTCAGCTGCCAAGTGCACATGCAACAGGTCAGCCAATGTCATAGCGACAAATCTGCTGACAGATTCCTTTTAATGGGATTGTCCCATCTTGGACATTGGGAGCATATCACTAAGATTATGCCCAATAGGTGCCGGTCCTATGTCATCTATCCTTAGAACAGAGTCCGCAAAGTGACAGCGCATGCCTAGAAATATGCCCCCAATGTCCAAGATGGGACAACCCCTTTAAGTCTAACATGGTTCTCTACACTGGAGGACTTCAGGGAGGACATCTTTTTTTGTTTGTTTTTACTTTATTAAAGGGGTTTTACCATCACAGATAATGCGGGCATATCGTTTGGCATATCTGGGACCCGCATCTACAACAAGAACGGAGAACGAAGCGGGGAAATGAATGGAGGACGCACTGCGCATGCGCAGCCGCCCTTTATTCAGTTGAACGCGGCCGCCGAAAATAGCCGAGCACTGGCTCGGCTATTTCCGTCTGCCCCATAGAAATGAATGCGAGCAGGGGCTACGTGTGCGCGGTGCGCTCCCATTTACTTGTATTGGAGCAGCGCTTGGTGGTGGACAGACCCCGGGCAACCCGGGGTGCTCCAGCCACAGCTTTCCCCGCTCCGTTCTCCTTGTAGGTATGGGTCCCAGAGGTGGGACATGCACCTATCAGACAACGGGGGCATATCCTACCGATATGCCCCCATTGTATGTGATAGGACTACCCCTTTAAATCCTTAAATTCACTACATAAAATACAATTAATACACAAAGGGTCATAGTAAAAAAAAAATATATCAACCCCTTATTGATTTCAATGGTCTATGTCTTCTGCACTAACTAAAAAATCATTGGGACTCAAAAAGTGACTCCATGTTGCTGTGTGAATGAACTTAAAAAGGGCTTATTATGGTATCTAACACATACACTCATGTAGTTGCTTACCTCATGTACATCTTCGTTATGCCTTGTTTTCAATCTGGACTCTCCTGACCCGTTTTCACCCCGTAAACCCATCCCTCTGGTTTGTTTCCTTCCTTTATGAAGCACTTCCTGTTCCTGTATCCAGCCAAACCCATGATGCACTTCTTCTTCCTCTGCCACAGCTCCAGCCCTGCCCCTAACAACGCCTAGCTAGTTTATAGCTCCTCCCACCCAGCTAGACACACACAAACACTCCCCTATCACTGCTCCGCCCTTGGACATGACATCACAGGAAATAAAAAGAGCTGCATGGACATGGTCATGTGACCACAGCCAAGAACGGAGACAGGAGCAATAAAGGTAAAAAAAAATACATTAAAAATGTGCAGCTATCTTCATAAATGATTGTTTTGAAGCATGTGGATGCAATTGGAAAACCCCTTTAAAGCCCCAACAGGTCCTTATTATGGTGTGGAGTGTGCTCCATATTATGAACACTTACCACACATATCCATAGCTTGGTGCTGTGCATGAACCCTCCGCCACGTCAGCTTACATCTCTAGAGAATACGTAAAATGTACATGGCTGCCATATAAAGTTCCTATGGGGTATTGCTGTTTGGCTCCTATACTTTGTTGCAGCCCTGCTCCCCCCCCCCCCCCCCCCCCTATTAGGCACAATTAGTCATTGAACCCCTAAGATGCCGCGTTCGGCGCTGATTGCAGCATCTGAGATTAACATTGAGGGCTTTCAGGGGTTAATCTAGTTGGAAAAAAATAAAAACAATCAACCTATCCACTTGATCGCATAGAGGGCGCCGCGGCCATCTTGATTAAAGAGACCGCGCGAAATTTCGCTCAGTGACATAACCGCCGGCCAGCATGGTGACACCATACGCTACAGCGTGCAAGTTTTCGCACGGGATCTTCAATCAAGATGGCCGCCGCGGCCTCTACGCTATTAAGTGGATGAGGCGAGTATGATTCCTTCACCCCATTCCATGTAAATTTTATTTGTTACCACGAAGCACGAGGAATTTCGGCTCTACGCAACTAATCACATTTTCCCTGAAATTCGGATCTATGTCCACTTCGGATACTTCGATTTTCTCTCAACCCTAGTTACAACGATGCAAACAAGGAAGAAATAACGCGTGCTTGTGGATGATGAGGATTGTTATCACCTTACAAAGAAACTGGTGTAATCCCCCAGGATTTTTCTGTTTGGTTGTCTCTGATTGAAATCCTCTTTGCCACAAAACAATAGGTAAAGCCACTTGGAGCCAGAGTTTTTGCAGGGGGGGCGGCCTGAAGCAGGATGCCCCAGGAAATTGGGGAGAGAGTAGGGTAGTTTCATAGACAGGCAGGAAGGGCAGGCTGCTATGGGAAAAGTCCAGGCTCGGAGCTGCAGACAGGCCGGGGGGGGCTTTGCTTTGTTTGTTTGTAGGTATTAGTATGGCTAATTTACAAAGGTTTCTTTTAACTGCAATCATGAAGGAATAGGTGACAACCCCAGGGACTAATGGAGCCATTAGTGTCTCTGCATGGCCGGCTTTAAAAGCCAGTGTCACTTACAAGGAAGCAAAGTATTCAAAACAACAGAGCTGTTCACTTTAATGTCTGTATCCATGGCCCTAATCTCCCAGTGATCCAGCGAGCTGCATTGCTCACCGTTGTGTCATGTCCCCCCCATCAATTCGTGTCCTTCACCTTTACATTCTGTCCACCTTCTACATTTCACAGGCTCATACACTAACCACAGGAATGGAAATCTGTAAGATAGCGAGCGCCTCCCCTCGTAGTAGGTATTAGGGAATACCTGGACATTCAAGTCCCACTTCTCACCGATCCAGATCCATAAAGGTGACAACCGTTATCAGCACCCATAAAAGTTGTCACCCAGTTTTTTAATAAAGGGTTGTCTCTTCCATTAAATGAAGCTTACCCCCCACAGTTAAAAATTCATATAGCCCAAAAGGGAATATGGAAATAGGTTGTCATCCTATAAGACATCCTCTCCAAAGGCCACCGCATACAGTAAATGCACATTGTTGTGCCCCGCTGTTTTAATTGTACAGATGGTACGTCTATGTTTTTACTCTTTTGTGACTTTTATTATTATTTTTTATTGTTATTTATCCTTTTGCAACATTTTTTTATGTTTATTTTTGTAACTATTTAACTTTTTTGTTATTAGGGAATTTTAACATTTTACACTTTATTTTTTCAAATTAAAGTAGTCTCTCACCTCCAGAATCAGTTTCAAAGTAAAGTACTTTAACACTAGCGTTATTCTTTTCCGGCATTGAGTTCCGTCACAGGGGCTCAATACCAGAAAAAAAACGGATCAGTTTTATCCTAATGCATTCTGAATGGAGAGCCATCCGTTCAGGATGCATCAGTTCAGTCCCTCTTACGTTTTTTGGCTGGAGAAAATACTGCTGCATGCTGCGGTATTTTCTAAGTCCAAAATTCCGGAACACTTGCCTGCGCAGACCTTTAAAAATGGGAAAAAGATAAATACCGGATCCGTTTTTCCAGATGACAACCGGAGAGACGGATCCAGTATTGCAATGCATTTGTGAGACGGATCCGCATCCAGATCCGTCTACAAATGGTATCCGTTTGCATACAGATTGCCGGCGACGGAACTGCCTGACGCAATTCAGCAACGCAAGTGTGAAAGTACCCTAAGCATACCAAATGTAGAGTAAGTCAGCCGAAATATAGCCATGAATTTTGTGGGAAAATCCGGTCATCTATTCCTGAGAAATGCTTCTTTTTAGTTTTATGCAAATAAGGTTTTTGGTCCATCGTGGGCGGGGCTGCTCTATTCAGTGAAACTGCTGCTAGCATTGACATCTCAGGGACTGGAAGGGTATGTGCAGTACCGCAGCAAGGGCTACCGTAAAGGATTAATTTCTATAATGTTACCCTATTCTTTGGACTATAAGACGCAGTAGACTATAAAAGTATACATATTTTCCATCAGACCTCAGAGCAGACCCTCATCAGACCTCAAATCCTCATCAGACCCCCAAATCAGACCCCATTCTTCATCAGATCTCAGATCAGATCCTCATCAGACCCCCAAAATCAGACCCCCTTCTTCATCGGACCTCAGATTAGCCCCAAAATCAGACCCCAAGCTCCATTAGCCTCAGATCAGACCCCCCAACCTCCATCAGCCTCAGATCAGCCCCCACTAGACTCAGATCAGACCCCCAATCAGTCTCAGATAAGGACAAATCAGCCTCAGATCGGAACCCTTAGCCCCAATCAGCCTCAGATCGAACCTCCCCCAAGCCCCTATCAGCCTCAGATCAGCCCCCAATCAGACCCTCCAGCCGCATCAGACTCAGATCAGATCTGTAACCAAACACTGTCAGCCTTAGTTCGGACCTCCCAGCCCCAAGGACTCCCCACTCCATCACTTCTTCCAGGGTGCGCTGTTTACTATGACCTGGCGGCGCACCTTGCACACCTTGTGCACTACGTCCTTCTACTGTGGGCATTCAGCACACCACAGCGGAACCCGGAAGAAGATGGGTACACCCAGCGCAGCGCTGCCTTTCGCATGCTAATGACTGTTTCCATAATGGAAGCGATCATTAGCTTGCGGACTATAAGACACACTGCTACTTTCCCCCATTTCTTATAGTCAGAAAAATACGGTACATTGTGGAACAAGTTAAATGTTGTGATTTTCTATGCTTATATAATTCAAAGGGTTCTCCCATGATTGATGTAAAAACTGAAAATCAGATATCATATAGTACATGACACTCTCTTTCTAACAAAGCTAGAACCAGCGCTGCACCTCAGATCGATCTGGGATATCCACATTCACTGCTTTAGTTGCTATGCTATATTTATTTAAGGCTGGCAGCTAAGGGGGGTGCTCTTTCTGCTGCAGCTCAAGGGAGAGTCCTTTCTCAGAAGTTGTGTCCTTTCTGCTGCAATCTTTTCCTGTAACTACCACAGCTTCTAAAAGAAGATATGGCTGGTGGTAGCTGAAGATTCAAACAGAGCAAGTGTGACCACCTCAGTGAGGTTTACAAGAATTAAGGAAAAGTGCAAATAGCAAGTGACACTACACAGATAGATTTCAGTGAATATCTCAGAGGCTATACTACATTTTTAATTACATGCAACAAAAGTATTCAGATCCAGGTGCTGGTTTGAAAAATGTAGATTATTTTTCATGGCACATCCTCTTTAATAACACCGTATGGACAATTAATGGTTAACTTCTTGTCTGAAGGAGATGGACCCGGTGAAGCTATGGTGAAGACCTACATATGTATGCTCCTCAGAACTAGGCGAAAGCTCAGAGTATCAATGATATTTTAAATGAGGGATGGCTCTATTGTTTGGGGAGATGGATACGGTGCACTAGTCGTGACTTAGGGCTCTTTCACACTGACGTTTTTGTTTTCCGGCATAGAGTTCCGTCGTTGGGGCTTTATGCCGGAAAAATCCTGATCAGGATCATCCCAATGCATTCTGAATGGAGAGAAATCCGTTCAGGATGCATCAGGATGTCTTCAGTTCAGGACCGGAACGTTTTTTGGCCGGAGAAAATACCGCAGCATGCGGTATTTTCCTGAACACTTGCCGCAAGGCCGGATCCGGAATTAATGCCCATTGGAAGGCATTAATCCGGATTCGGCCTTAAGCTAAACGCCGTTTCGGCGCATCGTCGGATCCGACGTTTAGCTTTTTCTCAATAGTTACCATGGCAGCCAGGACGCTAAAGTCCCGGCTGCCATGGTAAAGTGTAGTGGGGAGCGGGGGAGAAGCATACTTACCATCCGTGCGGCTCCCGGGACGCTCCAGAGTGACGTCAGGGCGCCCCATGCGCATGGATCACGTGATCGCATGGATCACGTGATCCATGCGCATGGGCCGCTCTGATGTCATTCTGGAGCGCCCCGGGAGCCTCACGGACTGTAAGTATACCGCTCCCCACTACTACTATGGCAACCAGGACGCTAGTAGCGTCCTGGCTGCCATAGTAACGCTGAAAGCATACTGAAGACTGATCCGTCTTCAAATGCTTTCAGGTCACTTGCGTTGTTACGGATCCGGCGGGCACTTCCGGCAAATGGAGTACACGACGGATCCGGACAACGCAAGTGTGAAAGAGGCCTTAGCTTCCAGTCACTAAGAAATAATTAGATAGTATTACAGACTGGCACTCGGCAACTGGTGTCACTGCGGAGTGAAATATTTTATTTCCGTAAAACACAAATACAGGTATACATATAAATCGCGATAAAAAATGTAAACATTAAAAATTATCTTTCAAAGATAACCTTAAAAATATAGCAATCTGTGGTATATATAGCTGAGTTGTCTGCCCAGTGTCCCACAGATCGTCACACTCTTAGGCCTCTTGCACACGAACGTATGGCTTTTTCAGTGTTTTGCAGTCCGTTTATAACGGATCCGTTTTTGCGCTTTTTGTTTCCGTTGTATTTTCGTTTCGGTACCGTTTTTCCGTTCCGTTTTTCCGTATGGCATATACAGTATACAGTAATTCCATAATAAAAATTGTGCTGGTCTAAAAATTTTCAATAGATTCTTCAGCAAAAACGGAACGGATACAGAAAACATACGGATGCCTTTCCGTATGCTTTCCGTTTTGTTTTTTTGAGGACCCATTGACTTGAATGGAGCCACTCAACGTGATTTGCGGACAAGAATAGGACATGTTCTATATTTAAACGGAACGGAAAAACGAAAACGGAAGGCATATGGAGACACTTCAGTATTTTTTGCGGTCCCATTGAAGTGCATGGTTCAGTATATTGAACTGAAAAAACGGCCAGTATACGGTACGCAAAATACTGTCGTGTGCAAGAGGCCTTATTAGTTGTCTGGTTCTGATATTGCTATTATCAGTGTGGCGCTCTCAGATCTGAGCAGTCCAGACCAGCTATAGCCTACCAGTGGTGAATAGTGGTTAAAATTTGCTAGTGGATAACTTATATACACCTCACCCAAATTTGCTTTCTATCTATATAGCAACGAACAATTATTCAGCATATAAAATTGTGACGCAATTCCAGTATTAAAATATAAGAGTCCAGGGGTTTGAGAGAGACTTTTGCTCTTAAGGACTTTCCTTTTGTTGCAAGATAAACAATAATCAACAGACCGTTATCCGTCACAATGGGGTAACCTCATATCCTCCCCACTCGAGATTAAATACAAAAGCTCAGAGTATATCCATCTCTGGGACTTCCACAGACAAGGCAGCAACTATGCCATCAAAGTTCTCCAGAGAAAAGGAAATTAGAAGGTCTAGAACCACAATGCCATGCATTGGAGTCAGTCAGGGAGGTATTGTGCACGTTTATGGCAGAGAGACCCTACAGCAGTGAGAGAGAACACTGCTAACTCACCCTTCCACATTTCGAGATGGTTTGGCCAGCCCTATCTTAAATCTGCACCCCTCAGTCCAGGAATTGCTGAAGCTTACTATGCACCTAATTGCTTACCTAAGGTTCTGCAGAGAGACTTTGGAGAGACACAGAGAACTGTGCAACTGTGACTTCTAATTGCTGGATGTACTACTACTCCCATTTTGCACTTCAGTTGCAAACAACTGGTGACTGACTCCACTGTCCACTGGCTGTCTAATTCATCTGCTCTCCTGCCTTGCATCCAGACAAACACCATGGGCAACCCAGCCACCACCAGGCAAAAGCCCCAACTCTAGGGAGTGTCCCAAGGAAAAAAGGGTTCACCCCGCAGTCACTGCACTACCCCAGAGCCAGAGAGAGAGATTGCCATCATTGGATCTAAACCTAGAGCAGGTCCACACCATACAAAATGCGGTTTTTTGCCATGGATTACACAGTGGATTTTGTGATTGACAAAATGCCTTGTGTGAACTTATCTAACACTGACTGTGTGAAAGCAACCTAAATCAGACTAGAGGGGGAGGTGGTGGGCACCGTTACTGGCAGAGTGATGGTGCACCAAATGGAGCGGCCCTACCCATGGTGCACTGAAAACCTTATTTGCATAAAAAATAAAAAGATGCATTTCTCAGGGTTAGATATGGTTATGTTTCAGAGCACATGGCGGTATGCTTACTTTAAAGCCAATTTTGGAGGTTACAGGCTTCCTTTAATGTATTGGTATTTTCCTATAGTGCAATGCATTATGCCTGGGATGGTCGGTCGAACACGTCCTTTCTCTGGGCATATAAATTTAATTTGACAAATGGAACACATTTACATAAGATGCAATCGTCTTAGTAACTAATATCTATGTAATAACTGAAGCTAAACTAGCAACCAAGAATCATTTTTAAAGGAGTATAGAAGTATGGAAGTGTATTCAGACTGGCTGCAAATATTTCCATTGGCCAAAAACACTGTTATCGTCCAACTTCTTATTCTCTGTCAGATCCCTGGAAGCACCGTCACTTTTAGGTCTGGAGAGCCCAACCATCCCATGAGTTGGACAGAGATCTGTACATTTTTTAGACAGGACCTTGCTTGGGGCAAGATCTTGTGTGTAACTAGACTTGTGGAACAAGTTGGGGCAGACTGGGGGGGAATTCACATGATAACATCCGTTTTACGGACCGCAGTTCTCGGATTCACAAAACACGGATACCAGCTGAGTGCATCCTGCATTTTCCCCTTCTGTAGGTCCCGAACTATGTAACTGATGCCTATTCTTGTCTGCAAAACAGACAAAGCATGTTCTATATACAGTTGTGTTCAAAATTATTCAACCCCCAATGCTGTAAAGGGTTTTAGGGAATTTAGTGTACATTTGTAATTGTGTTCAGAATGAAATCTTACAAGGACTTTTTAAAGAACCAAATGCAACTAAAATGACATCAATTGTTTTTGTAATACAGTATTAAATGTTTTTTTTTGTGATTTCTTCATTGACACAATTATTCAACCCCTTAAAGACGACCACTCTTAAGAACAGAGGTTCATTCAAGTGTTTTCGATCAGGTATTGAAAACCCCTGTGGATGTCAAGGAGCAGCAATCAAGCAGAATAAGCACCAATTAGGCAGATGTAAAATGACTGCGATACTCAGCTCCTTCTAGACATTTACTGGTGTGTTTACAGACATGGTGAAGTCAAGAGAATGGTCCAGGAAGACAAGAGAAGAGGTGATTTCTCTTCACAGGAAGGGCAATGGCTATAAGAAGATTGCAAAGATGTTAAACATACCAAGAGACACCATAGGAAGCATCATTCGCAAATTCAAGGCAAAGGGCACTGTTGAAACGCTACCTGGTCAAGGCAGAAAAAAGATGCTGACTTCGACTGCTGTGCGCTACCTGAAGCGCAAAGTGGAGAAAAGTCCCCGTGTGACTGCTGAGGAACTGAAAAAAGATTTGTCAGATGCGGGTACTGAAGTTTCAGCTCAGACAATAAGGCGCACACTGCGTAATGAAGGCCTCCATGCCAGAACTCCCAGGCACACCCCTTGCTGTCTCCAAAGAATAAGAAGAGTCGACTGCAGTATGCCAAAAGTCATGTGGACAAACCACAAAAGTTTTGGGATAGTGTTCTGTGGACTGATGAAACAAAATTAGAACTGTTTGGGCCCATGGATCAACGCTATGTTTGGAGGAGGAAGAACAAGGCCTATGAAGAAAAGAACACCTTGCCTACTGTGGAGCATGGCGGGGGTCAATCATGCTTTGGGGCTGTTTTGCTTCTACAGGTACAGGGAAGCTTCAGCGTGTGCAAGGTACCATGAATTCTCTTCAGTACCAGGAGATATTGGATGAAAATGTGATGCAGTCCGTCACAAACCTGAGGCTTGGGAGACGTTGGACCTTTCAACAGGACAATGATCCCAAGCATACCTCCAAGTCCACTAGAGCATGGTTTCAGATTAAAGGCTGGAACATTCTGAAGTGGCCATCGCAGTCACCAGACTTAAATCCGATTGAGAACCTCTGGTGGGACTTAAAGAAAGCAGTTGCAGCGCGCAAGCCTAAGAATGGGACTGAACTGGAGGCTTTTGCCCATCTTCGCTGCAAGACACTTGTGTCAAGCTATGCTTCACGTTTAAAAGCTGTTATACCGGAAAAGGATGTTGTACTAAGTACTAAGATTGAATGTCACTTGGGGGTTGAATAAAACTGATAATGATGTGAGCACAGAAAAGACATTTGTGGTTATTTCATTATAAATGTTATATTATATTTGTCTGACTTACAAGGGCCTCTTTGATTTAATTAATTGTAAAAAAGATGAATGAAATGATCAAAATCAATGTCAAACTGGCCAAAACACTCAATTTCAGTGGGGGTTGAATAATTTTGAACACAACTGTATATATATATTTTTTTCCCCTCTGATCAGCTGTGGTGCTCTGGTAATTGCTGCAGCCTCCTCACACTATACAAAGCACAGCGCCTTACATTGTATAGTGGCTGTGTTTGGTATTGCAATTCAGCCTATTTACTTGAATGGGACTGAGCTGCAAATAGACCATGTGATGGATGAACATGACGGTCACTGGCCTAGGAGATGGCCACACCGCTCACTGGAGCATCGCAGCCTGTTCAAACAGCTGATCAGCAGGGTTGCCAGGTGTCGGACCCCAAGCCATCTGATGTTGATGACCCATCGTGGGGACTTTTAGAAAACCCCTTTAATATATGTTTTACAAGCCCCTATAAAAATGATCCCTCCAAAAATGGATAAAGCCCATGGACAGGTTCAAGTTCCCCTAAGAAACTACTGTTGTGGATGGCCCATAAACAAGAAGAAGACAGATCTCTCTGGGAATGGGGCAGAGACCTATGGCGGTCACATCTGGGTTGTTCCTGGTCCCTCCTAGTAACATAGCACATTCATTACAGTAATCCTCCTGTCTAAACACTCCAACTGTGCCGCGGAGAGACGAGCAGGCTGTAAACAGAGGGAAGCGGCTTCATGTAATGATATAAATGAAATAACCATTAATAAGGGTAATTACTATACAGGCGGCCGCATGGTCCAGACTGTTCCTCTGAAGGAGGGCTAGTTCATGCTCAGAGAAATATTTGCTTATTTACTGCAGACTGACATTAATGAAGTACAGGACACATTGGGTTTGGGGCCTCTAATTACCCCCACCCCGCTTCATGCAATAACAGGGGTGGTCAGAAGCAGATGTTACAAAATATTGGTATTTCCAGAAGCTTGCGTCAGCGTGTGTGTTTTCTGTGGATTATAAACACGTTTTAGAAAGAAAAATTCCCAGCAGAATCCACAGAAGTCCTGCCCACGTTTGCAGCTTGATGGATAACCAGCAGTGAAGTAGTAATGCACAGACGCTGATACTGCCGATGCCGAGATACATATAGGGGACAGCTCTGTTAAAGTCAAGATGCAGGACTGTAGGGTGCTGGGTGTGGAGGGGGATTGGGGACACAGGGCACTTCTTTTTACAATGGGAACATAAGAGGGGCAGGCGCCACTGTATGCCTACACTTTGGCATCTGTCGGAGGTAAACACCTCCAAAAGGCTTAATTGGTGTCGCCTCTTTCACGTGTCAGTTTGTTTATTAGCATAAATTATTGAATCAAAATACAGGTTCAGAGACTTAAAAACATTTGTATGGACTTTGTATGTTCTCCCCATGTTTGCATGGGTTTTAACACAGCTTACGTTTGATGTGGCATAGCACAATCTCAACCATCTCTAACAAGTGTTCTCAGGTTGTGGTATCTCCATCCTCACAACTACATGCTCTTCTAAGCCATGGTATGCCCTTCTTTGCTTAAAGACTGCAGGCTGGCTGATCTTGACACAGGACCATTGTACAGGCCTTGGCTGCTATCAAGATGCACATACTAGGCGGCTTACTGTATTTATACCCCTCAGCTCTGGACTTAACCTCTTTGATATTTGGCTTCAAAAGCCCTAGCTCATCCCTTCGGTGTTGTACCCTTGTAACTACAGTAGTATCAATCACCCTGATCTCTTTGCTGTTGTACCCTTATAACGACAGTAGTACCAATCACCTCTTCTATCCAGCTAGTTACTCTAAGGATTCATGCTGGCTTTGTTTCCATAAGCAGCACTAGCTCATTCATCCACCCCTTGCCTGCTACCAGCTATGAGGTCTGCAGAGCACTACTATTCATAATCTCTCTACCAAGTGCCCTCAGTTCTGTTAATACAGGCAACCCAAATGGTCTTTGAACTCACACAGATTATCTATCAGTATTTCAAGTGCAGTATAATACATACAGTGCAGCTAATCTACAAGGTCCATTGCATCCTGCCCAAGGTCCATGACTTCCCCAGAGTGGCATTATACTCTTGCAACCTACCTGTGGCATTTATCACCATTGACAGTTATGTCCAGAGCCTGTGCATACAGAGCATTTTATTAGGAGATACTAGTGGTGTCCTTAGAGACTAGAAAGTAAATTAATTTGCAGAAAAAGGACTCTTAAAACGTCAGCTTTATTAGGATTGAGTTAAAATTCCTTTTTAAACCCAAGAAAATATAGGTAACTATTGTGGGCAAAAAAATGGCCCAACAGACTTAATACATATAGTGTCCAAATGATGGCAAGTATGATGGCAAAAAATTAGTAAAAAGACAGGGGACAGGGTTATTGGACAGTGCAATTGGGAACACCGAGAGGGGAACACTTTCCCTATAGGGGCCCTGGTTAAACCTTAGCCCAGGGACAACCCCTAATGGTGGGGTCTCCCTGTCCTCCTGCCTGTCCTGCAAAACCCTGGAATGCCCTAGATGGTTTGGAATATGAATCACAACACTCCGACGCCTTTCCCCCGAATGGGTTCCTCAGGGGGTCGGTAATAGTTAAAAATAGTCCCGTCCACATTAGTGATATATTTGATGCAGTTAGATGAACATAAAAATGCGACAGATTAGACAGACATAATAATGGGTACAAGATACATCACATGTTTCTGACGGGCTTTTGGAAGAGGATACAACCTACGAACAAAAAGACAAATATAGGTGCCCATGAGTAGAAAGCAAGTGACCAAAGGATCGCCAAATACACCATAGAAGGTCTAACTCACATGTGAAGTGCCCCAGAGTCGCCAGGCTGCCCCAGGTTGGGTGCTCGATGAAGCAGTGAGGCATGTTATGCGGAAGGGTTTTAAATAGTAGACCAACTTTTCACTTCTGGTTCCAAACGAATACCCGGAAGGGAAGAAGGGGGCATGTGTGAGAGATCCAATAAACCCCGCCCTGTAGTGTTACATGAATGGTCATAGGGCGTAATAGGACCATGTATTGGGATACAAACAGCCACCATTACTTACATAAAAAATGTGCAAATAACGGCTCTGAGCCCCTCATTCTCTGCCCCCCCCCTTTTTGCTTTTTGTTATATCCTCCGCACCCCATCAGATGGACATTTATGCAACTAACAATTACCCTAACTGTTAACAAGATAAGGACAGTTAGGTCTAGAAGTGATAGAAGTCACAATGGAAATCACATTTTTGAACTTTTATTTGAATGCATTTATGACCAGTTGAGGCTGTTAATAATGGGAAGAAGAGGCATAACTAAGGAAAAGGAAGCAAGGGATTTATTTGAGAACTCTGCACATAGTGGGAGACCCCTTTGAAGCTAGATAAAACAGGTAAAGGTCACCAGAGGGTGATTAGGATTTACATCTGTGTATCCACTCTATCTGAAGAATTCTCCTGTTCCAGTCTCCCTTTCTGGGGGAGGGAGGGACCAATTCCAGAACCGAGAACCTCAAAACACGGGGGTTACCTGCATGATGTTCAATCACATGATTGCCAACGGGCATGATGTTTTTCTTGCGTATATCATTAATATGTCCTCAACTCTCTAAAGGTCTTTCCGATGTAATCCTTGGGGCAGGGGCACTGGCAGATATAGACCATGCCTTTACTTTTACAGTTGACAAAGTTACGGATGGAAAAAGTTTTGTAATTTGCAGTGGACGTAACCGTTTTTGATACGGAAATAAAATCGCATTCCTTGCATGTCCTGCATCGAAACAGGCCCAGAGGTCGACGGTCAAGCCACGTGCCAAGTCCAACCAGGGCACATAGTGGCTATGCGCCAGGCGATCCCTGAGGCTCTTACCCTGTGGTATGTTACACTTGGGTGAGAAGAGATGTTCTGTGCCACATCAAGATCCACCCTTCGGATACCCCCTGTCAATCAGTCTATTGTACAATTTTCTCGATTCCATATGGAATTCATTAATACTAGAACAGTTTCTGCGCACCCGCAGGTACTGGCCTCTGGGGATACCTGATATGAGATTCTGAGATATGGGATGATGACTATCCCAATGCAAGATTGCATTAGTCGCCGCTGTTGGTTTCCTGAAGATAGTACAGGTGAGTCTTTCACCTTGTTTATAGACCTTTCACCTTGTGATTCATTCAATCTGTATTTCATATGTGAATTTAAGGCCTACCTTATCAGTATTTAGAGTGTCAACAAAACTGATGAAGTCTTCCTTGTTACCATTCCAGAGCACAAATACATCATCGATGTACCTTGTCCAAAAAGCTATTTTTTCGTTCCACCATGTGTCACGGTCAGGAAAATCTTTATTATCCTCCCACCAGCCCAGGAAGAGGTTGGCAAACGTGGGGGCACAGGGGGTCCCCATTGCCATCCCCCTAAACTGGTGGTAGAACCACATATCACAGAGGAAAAAGTTGTGTTTGAGAGCGAATTCATAGAGCGTCATGATAAAATGGTTGTGAGCATTGTAGTGTGTCCCTCTTGTGCGTAGGTAATACACTACCGCCTTAATTCCCTTTTCATGGGGGATGCTGCTATACAGGGATTCGACATCGATACTGGCGAGTAGGCAAGAGGGATCAATAACAAGCATCTCTATTTTGTTCAGGAACTTCATCGTATCCCTCGTGTATGATGCAAGGGAGAGGACAAACTGTCTCAGAACCTGATCTACAGTAGATATAGCACACAGTTCTGTGTCAAGGAGTTGACGCCTGATACTATTGGGTGACCCTTCATGGGATATGTTCCTTTATGGACTTTAGAAAGTCCATAGAATGTGGCAATTTGAGGTGTATCAGGTATTGTATTCTGCTTCACTTATGACCTTTTTTTCCAGTCCAGACTTCAGAATGTCCTGGAGTTCCACCAAAAATATATTGGTGGGATCGCCTGATAGCACCTGATAGCCCTCTTTGTCCTTGAGAAGGTCCAAACACATTCTATGATAATTATCATGATCCATGATGACAAGGTTCCCGCCCTTATCCGACGGTTTAATAATAATGGGCCTGTTCTCAGGGCCTCTAGTTCAGTTACGGACAAGTTTTTACGGTGTGTGGATGTAACTTTTAATTGCTCAAGCTCAGAAATCACCAGTTGTTGAAAAATATCAATATACTCGAAATTAGATGGAGGGGGCATTTTTATGCTCTTTGGACTCAGCTTGGTGAAGAGGCCCTCACCTGGATTTCGTGAGCCTTCCTCCCATAGTTCCATAAAAAGTGCTGTCCGACAGTTTTCTCTCCTTTATCACGAGCTTTTCATAAGACAGTTTATTACTATTTTTGAAAAACTTTTTCCATCTTAATTTTCTACAGAAGAGGTTAAGATCCTTAACCCACGTAAATACCTTAAAGTCCGTGGTAGGGACAAACGACAATCCTTTCTTTAAGACCGAAGTTTCAATTTCATTTAGGTTACATGAGGAGAGGTTGATCACCTGCAAGTCCTCATTTCTACCCAGTGTTCACCTCACTTGTTCCTGTCTCGTAATTGGTATGGAGCCTGACCATGTGCTAAAAAAGAAGATGTAGTTGTACTGACTGAAGATGCCGCTGAGGAGGAGGACGACGATGGAGGGGTGCCCAGATATCCACTACACTGTGAGTTGCTGGAATTTCTTCCCCATCTCCGCCATTTTTTACCCTGCTTTTTGGAAATAGCTGCACCCTTCCTGGCACGCCCCTTTCACCCTTATGGGAGGTTTCTGAATCTGAAAGGTCCGTGTCCAAGGAACAAATTTGGAATGTAGAAGGGGTGACCCCTTTCTTTTCTAGCTTGTAGGCTTTGTTATCCTGGAAGTCACTAAGATCCTTAACACTTCACATTACATAAATAACATGGGTATGAACATGAATGAAAGTACATGGCACACGTAGGTGCAGGGGATACAATGCAGCATGCAAATAGCAAGCATTTAAAGTCACATAAGAGTTCACCAGTCCAATAGGTGGTATGCCTCCAGGACACGGTCAAAGAGTAACCCAGAGGAACACTGTTAGAGGGTATGCTCTTCATTTGAACCTTTTCATAGGACAGTAAATTGTTAAAATGGGTGGTAATCTCCTTGCACTACTTGCATCTACTGCTCATCTACTTTTCCATAGCCAACCCAACGCATTAGGTTCTGGTAGCTAGCAAGGTTTGTCCAGTGCTGATGCCAACCATGGGTTCAGATTGCATCCACAAACCTCAAAACCGTTCTACTGAACTTAATTTAAGTTAAAATATGTCAGTTGTGTCCAGACAGTTGTTTTATACCAGAGCCGGACAAACGTGACGTATTTGTAACAGGGAACTGGCGGTGCGCTCCCTCCTTGCAGCACCGCCGGCGTCCCGCTGATAAAGAGGGTGGAGGAGCCGGCGTCGGACGTGGCCGGCATCCTCATCTCCATGGCAACAAGGGGGTGGGGAGGACCCGGCGGCGTCCTCCATCCCCTAGGCAACGAGCATATGAGTCGGCGCTCAGGGTTTTGGCTGGGGCTGACGCAGGGTCACGTGACGCTGGCCACGTCACGTGATCATTAAATCTAGCCTACTTAACAGGCAACTTGCTGACCACAAGTTGCCTGTGATTGGTCTTACTTATCCACTAGCGTTTTCCTGCATGTGATTTTGTGAATTCGACCCCGGCTTGTATTTGACTCTTGATCTTGCGTAATCCCTTTTACTAATGTGACCTCCTGGCTCCTGACCTTGACTTGTATTTGACCTTGATCCTGTGTTATCCCTTTGTACTGACGTGACCTCCTGGTATTTGACCTCGGCTTCCATTTTGCTTTGGTTTTTCTTTTGGTTGGTTATTTGCTTGTTTGGTTATGACCCAGCCTGGTAGCTTACGTTTCTGTCTTAGTCTTTTGTTTTCTCCCACCTTGTTCCCTCCCTGTAGATCCCTGCACGTACTTAAGCTAGGGACTGCTGTCCAGTTGCGCACCGTCAGTTAGGACGGACCGTGCAAGTAGGTAGGGACAGGGCCGTCTTTAACGAGGGGCAAAAGGGGCAGCTGCCCCAGGCCCAGTTGCTCCTGGGGGGCCCAAGGCAGCTGACTCTTGAGCCCCGCTGGCCACTGCTCACAAATTCAATGACATCGTCATAAAATATCTTGCCTCCGCTCCGCCGGGCTAGCTCCGTGTCTCGATCCTATCCTTCACTATGCAAGCGGCATGGCTCGCATAGTGAAGGACTTACTTGTTTAAATATATGGCTGCATATAAGGGAACTCACCCTTAAAAGCAATAGAAGTGAACTTAGGACCAGTCACCATAAGTCTAAGTTCAGCTTGTTGAAAAATATGAGGACCTATACACTGTTCTTGCATTATAAACTGTGTGCTATATCCCCTGATAGCTTGGCCTCTTTGAACATATATGTTAAAGCATGAGAGTGAAAGCCAACAGCATGAAGAGAGTGAAAGCCAGGCAGTATACTGTATAGAAGATTCTGTAATCATGGATCATCAGGTCTACATCCACTGCTTCTCTTCATACCTACATTGAGAGAAACTATAACATGCTGGCATCCCGGAGCCACCACTAGGGGGAGCTCACTGCACAGGGATTGAAAGCAGTAATAAAGCTGTATGCAGTAAGCGGCTGAGCTCCCCCTAGTGGTGATGCAGGCAGCCAAAATCAGGAATAGGTGATTTGGAGCGTAGAATTAGGAAAATAAGGTTCTAGTCTTTATTAAAATACTAAATAATGTTGTAATTTATGTAAACCTATCAGATTTCAGATTCCACTTTTCACTCAAATGCTTATTGGGATAATATAATTTGTAATGAGACATTACTAAATAAATTAGAAAATGCAAAATAGAAGCCTTTTTTCAATAGTGGTCCATGTGAACTGGATACTACAGTATATATGTCATGGAGTGAGTGGAATGAAAAGTATTATTTTCATCTTCCATGGCAGAATTTGCTTGAATGCCTTCTTGCCCAGAAGAGAGCAATTTTTTCAGGTGCATAATGGTCATAATAAAATATAGCAGGGGATCGGGCATTGCTAGAATATCAATACACTCTGTGCACCCTGGAGCACCATGGGAGGGGTGGTAATTTTTGGAGTAAGGCTCTGATCACATCCTGTTCATCATGAAAAGGTTACATATTTTTTCCATAGTGGACCTTTCACCATAAAATGCCATGCAATCTGAAAGCAGCATGTAATAGAGCCGGAGGAGCTGAGCAGATTGATATATATTTTTTTGTGGTTAAAGATTCCGTAAAACCTGTAATTTATACATTTGCTTTTTCCACCTCCTGTGAACAGTTATTGGTACAGGGTGCGGGTGTTATCAGTGACTGACCACTATCTCTGCCTGCACACTTATACATACAGTGCTATAAATCACTGATAACTCCCCTCCTGTACCGATAGCTGTTCACAGAGCAAAGATGTAAATGTATATATATATATAATATCAATCTACTCAGCTCCTCCTGCTCTATAACATGATTGCTCTGCATTTTGTGGTTAAAGACCCTCTTAACCCACTCAACAACATCTGCATGGAGTTTGTATGTTCTCCCTGTGTTTCCGTGGGTTTCCTCCAGGTTCTCCGGTTTCCTCCCAAACTCCAAAGACATACTGATAGGAACTGGAGATAGTGAGTGATGATAATATCTTTATAAATAATTATTTTTATAATTATATGGAGTTTTATTGGAATTTATACTGTATTATTAGGGTGGGTGCACATATATCAGTTATGTCCAGCCAGATATTTTTTTTTTTGCGGAGCTGGACACAACATATATGTCTGTTCACTCAGGTCCGACATCTATAGATTGATAGCTCCACACAGCATGCAATGCTTTTCTGTTTGACAACTGATATGCTGGATATATAGGAACAATCCCATAGACAGCTGTGGGATCAGGCCTAGCTTCAGTTTCCCTCCTATGTTTTCTGCACCAGAGTGAAACTGAACTGGATCATCGGACACATGTGAAGGAGCCTGCGGGAGTACTTCTACTGTGTTATTAGTAGTAGTTGTAGTAATAAGTAGTAGTAGTAGTAATAGTTTTAAATTAATACAATTTCCCACCAAAAAAAGAAACATGGATTGCGCATCCACATTCTATGTAGCAGTTTTGCATTATTTATTATTTTTATTATTTCTTTTAGAATAAAAGTATTATCACTTGTAGTTATTTTTAGTTAATCAATTATTATCAGTAGTAGTAATATTTATTATTATTAGTAATAAGAGGAGGAGTAGCATTGTATTAATATTAGTAGTAGTGTTGAATTTGTATCATGATTATTATTACTATTACTATTTAGTAGTATTCATTGGTTTTATTATTAGTAGTAGATTTAGTAGCATTGCATTAATATTAGTGCTAGTCTTGTACATTACTATTACTACTAAATTATTGTTACTATTTAGAAGTAGTACTGTTATAATTATTATTAGTAGGAGTACTAGTAGTACCATTGTATGATTACTAGCAGCAGTGATGTTATTTGATATATTATTACTAGATTATTATCACTATTTAGTAGTAATACTGGTATTATTAAGAGTATTGCTGCTGCTGCTGCTGCTATTATCATTATGATTATTATTAGCAGCATTATTGCTATTATTTATGATTATCTATTACTATTTTCTGTTACATTTTTAAGCTTTGGCGGTGGGTGTGATTGCTGTTAGTTCAGCATGCTCCATCTAATAAACTCCCCTGATTTTACCTTGCAGGCTGCTATAGAGCAGCAATATTCTCCTTGTATAAGAGGCCTGTACTTGTCTGGGGCACTGGTTGAGAAAAGGTGTAAACACCATTAGATCATTTCATAGCCCTTGTAATAACACAGTTCTATATACTGGGGGGGTCTATTATTTATGTTGCATCGCACAGAATTCCTTGACTCCTCTTGAGTAGACTGGAGCAGATTGTCTTAGAGCAGAAGGGGATATTTGCACTAAAGAGAGACAAGACAGAACCAAGATCTCCTGACAAGGAGATAAGGGTGAAGATCCTAGGCCTGGGAAGCTCTCACAAAGAGCCTGGAAGCAGGGAGAGAAGACAAGGAGGAAGCAGCCACCCTGAAGATCTGGAATAGACTCCTTCAGTCCCCCAGTACTGACCTATAGATCTCCATTATTGAACTCAAGACTTCGGTTATGCTGGGGACTCTCCAAAAAATGCTCCAGACAGGTAAGAGGTAAAGTCCTTTCAATTCCTATCTAGAAATGTGCACAGATTATAATACTGTAAAACTACTACTCCCATAAGGTCTAAGCATTGCTGTGATGATGACCTGGGCCTTGTAGTTCCACAATAAATAATGGTCAATGTCAGCATTGTGAGGAGGGCACTTCATAGTCGTCTGAGAAAATGAAGTCATTAGTTTGAGAGACTGAAAGTCCATGGTCTGGATACCATGGACTTTCTACATTTCCAGGAGATCCTTGGAATGGTAGGCTCTCAGGAGCAGACTCTTACATAGAGCAGGCAGGGAATGGCAGGAGAGGAGCCCAGACATCACAGGCCCCATCCATGCCATGCAGAAGAGGGCAAGTGTCTGCCCGAAGGAAAGAAAGACTTATCCAGCAAATAGTTCTGCTGTTAAGATCAGGATCCAGTAACACAGTGACGTCATCGAGATGATGTCACTGAGCAGAGGTCATCTGTTCCTTAACTGCAAAAAGTGTAATGTCAAGAAGGCAGAACTGTAACTAGAGAGCTTATCTATCTATCTATCTATCTATCTATCTATCTATCTATCTATCTCTATTATCTATACATAGTTTCTATATCTATGTTTAATCTATCTATCTATTTGTATCTATCTTTTTCATATCTCTATCTATCTATCTATCTATCTATCTATCTTATGTCTATCTATCTAGCTACCTATCTATAACCATCTACCGATCTATATTTATCCATCTATATCTATCTATCCATCTATATCTATCTATCTATCTATCTATCTATCTATCTATCTATCTCATATCTATCTATCTATCAATCTATCTATCTATCTATCTATCTATCTATCTATCTATCTATCTATCTATCTATCTATATCTATATTCTATCTATCTAGCTATTTATTTATCAGTCTATACATAGATAAAATAACATATTTCCCAACCTATGCGAAAATATAATATAGTAAATGCATCTATTCACAATAAGTCGTTGTATCACTGTGCATATAGGTAGGCGGTGGATAGAATGGGGGAGAAGGTTTTTGTTTCTTTATCTCTTTATTATATGTAGAAACGCATTTCTCTTCTGCTTCAGGGAACACAATACAATAGAAAGACTCCTGGTATTAATTGTAGTACATTGCAGAGGTGATCACTTGGGATGATGCAGAGTCTGATACAAGGACTGCAGTGACCAGACACCGATCACAGCCTGTGCTGGAGATATTAGAGATGTGGCAGCAGGAAGCCGGGGATCTGCTGTTATCTGCAGCCTGCGGGGGGGAGAGGGCGGCCGGGCTGCAGGGGATATGGCAAGGGCTCACAGCAACTTCATCATTATTATTATTATTATTATTATTATTAATCAAAAATAAAAAATAAGTCACAATAAAAGTTTCATTTTATTACTAAATGATGATTTGTATTATTATTATTAATATTAGTATCCCTTAAGATTTCACATTATTTATATTTTTTATAGTATAAAAACCACTTTAACTATACATTGGATATCATTATAAGTAACAAAAAATAATATTTGTAGTAGTATTAGTATTATTTGCATTCTCATTAAATAATAGCAGGTTATTGACCATATATAATGTGCGCCATATAAATACCATAGTAGCAGGCTTATAGCATTATCGATAATATTAGTAACATCCTCAGGGCTCTCAGCGCTTCATAAATTACCTCTGGTATTGTATTAGGTTAAATGCATATTATTATTACTCGAAATAGTAAAATGTATTATTTAATTAATAAAATATTCATAGTGAGTGCTGTATATTATTATTATTATCATTATTATTATCAATATTATTATTATTATTATTATTATTACCACCACCATTGCTACTACTTTGTATTTATGGGGTTTATATACTATTTGTCTTTATATGTATTTTATATTTTATAGTGATTTATTGCAGCAATAGAATCACCACTCATTGTGAACATTGCGATTATAGATTAGATAGATAGATAGATAGATATTAGATAGATAGATATTATAGATAGATATTAGATAGATAGATAGATAGATAAATATTAGATAGATAGATATTAGATAGATATATATTATAGATAGATATTAGATAGATAGATAGATATTATAGATAGATATTAGATAGATAGATAGATAGATATTACATAGATAGATAGATATTATAGATATATATTAGATAGATAGATAGATAGATAGATATTAGATAGATAGATATTATAGATAGATATTAGATAGATAGATATTAGATAGATAGATGGATAGATAGATGGATAGATAGATAGATAGATAGATAGATATTAGATAGATAGATAGATAGATATTAGATAGACAGATAGATAGATACATAGATAGATAGATATTAGATAGATAGATAGATAGATAGATAGTGGATAGATATTAGATAGACAGATAATGTGCACATATATTATATTAGTGCCCGTTCTATAAACAGTGATTATACCCCTGGCTGCTGTACTTCCAGTCTATAAAGCTGGTTCTGCTCCTTCTTATTTACTATACTAATGGCTGACATGCCCACTGCTAATAGTGAGGAAATGGAAATGATGAAGTTACATGCTCTTTTCACATTCAATAAATACTAGTCGATCCCGTTGTGGTTGTAGAGATCCCTACATGTATAGTAGGTGGTATTAGCAAGATGATTGTGATGATAGTGGTAGTAGTAGTGTTGAAGTAGTGTTGGTAGTCATTAAAGTGTTGTAATAGTACTAGCTGCAGTAGTAGTGGTAACTAGGTGTAAAATAGGTGTTATATCCAGTAGGGTGGCCATTGTGGTAGTAGTTTAGCCTTAGTGTAGCAGTGTAACTAGCTGCAGCAGTAAGCCTGTAAATGAGGCGCTATTAGCCGGGCTAATGATGAGGAGGGTGATGATGATGATGATGAAGATAGCTGTGAGGACAGGTCAGAGGGGAGGACGCGTTATCTGCACTTGTAGAGGAGATGTGCAGATAATTAGCCCCAGTAACAATGAGCAGGTAACATGCAGGTATTTGTCTCTGGCGCCTGCTCCTGACAACATAGCCCCAGCTCAGACAGAGCCGGACAATGGTCACCCGGATCAGCAGCACTTTCCCTCCCTGCTAATGCTTCCCACCACTACTGTCCCCAAACTATGTCACCTCCTCCCGGGAAACCAGTTTATTGTACTGCTACTGGTGATAAGAAACCAGTCATCATCAAAATAATGTGGTGTATAAGGGGTGCATATTTATGCATTCAATTACTGCGGCACTTAAAGAGTTAACATAAATATATTTTTTCTGCACTTCTTTATCTATCTTTCCCTAGATAGATGGTTAGATAGATAGATAGATAGATAGATAGATAGATAGATAAATATGAGATAGATAGATAGATAAATAAATATGAGATAGATAGATAGATAGATAGATAGATAAATAAATAGATAGATAGATGGGATAGATAGATAGATAAATAGATAGATAAATAGATAGATAGATATGGGATAGATAGATAAATAGATAGATAGATAGATAGATAGATAGATAGATACCACTGTGTGTATAAGATTCCTTAAAATCTCATCCACATTGCTGGTACTATAAATAAAAAACTGCAGCAAATCCGCAGGGTATTCTTCCCATGTAAATTTACCCTAATTCTCTACTAAATGCTGAATCCAGTCCCCAGATAGGAACAATACCCCCTCTATTATTTGCCTGCGCTGACCCCCATTGTACAGCATGGCACTAGAGCACCCTACAATGTAGTCTCCATGTAGATTTCATAATCGCTGCTAAATCTCATTCTTCTGAAGTAAATGTAGTTCCTTTGTACTCGGACTACAGCAGCATAAAGATGTGAAGATTATCCAAGCAAAGAGAAAATAGCTGCTATTTTGTATAATTATTATTTATACTTTTTGAAGCAATGAATTTAAGGCGGATGTAAATCACCTTATTCCATTGAGAATGATTAGCAGTATTAGTGCAAATTATGTAGAATTGTGTTAGGAATTATTCTCACTGCTTGCACTGGTGGTAGTATAATTAGTCACCCTGATCCTCGGAGTAGTCATTTTAATTTAGTAATAGTGTCAATTTGTTGTGTTTCTGTTTTTAATTGTTATGGTGATTAGTGTTATATATATATCATGATGATGAATAGTAGTACTAGTAGCAGTAGTATATACTGTTGTTATGAGTAGTACTAGTAGTAGTGTTCATATGATATGTATAATATTGTTTATTCTAATCATTATTTCGTAGAATATTATTATTATTATTATTATTATTATTATTATTACTTTATTTCTATTTTTTATACAACTAGTAGTACCAGTACTTGCAGCTATACATTATTTTCTATATTTCAGGGCAATTTCACACTTGTCAGAGGTGTTGTAGAAGTTTCTGCTACTCTCCCATTCATCGGAATGAGGTTTGCAGAAAACTGTGCGCTTCCTGGAGAAGCAATCCCATCCAGATGAATGGGGGATACTATTCATTCAGAACATTTTTGCAACAGCTTTAAGTATATATAAAGATCATCTTTTATATGGGAAGCTGGATTCCACAACTTTCTTCGATTTGCTATAGGGCCATGTCCAGGACTTTTCCGTGCCCCCCGAAAAAACACACAGGTGAGCGCTGCAATTCTGCTTTATTATGAAAATAAATAAATATTTATATATATATATATTATATATATATATATATATATATATATATATATCTATATACATATATATCCCCCCTAGCGGAAAGGCAGATGTAGTAATAGCATTTAGCTTGGATTCATGTGTTTCAGAATTTTGAAATTTGTTGCAAATATTTAAGCCTATGAAATAGAGTATCAGCTTGTTTTGGTGGCAAGCAAGTTGATTTCTACAAGTCCCATTCAGAGGAGACATAAGTCTCTGTGTGAATACACCCTTAATTAGTATCTGATCTTAGCACTGTTAACACTATAATGATTTGTAGTATTAATAGTACTACATATTAGTACTCATATTAGTGTAATGCGTTTATATTATGTTCTAATACTATTTCATTATTGCTGATGTTATTATGTTAATCCGAATCTACATAATTATTACAATCACTTTATTTCGATTCTCCTGGTGTTCTTGTAGTTACCAGCAGAGTATTAGGTGATATAACTATTTGCTGAGAAGTGACAGATAGCTGGATCCAATCTCTGCTCCTCCACATATAAAGATTCAGCTGGTTTCCCTATAAACACATAAATCTGTTGCAAAAAACTAGAGATACAATCTTGTATTTGTCAGAGGCTCTACCTCATGTCTGCGCTGACAGTACAGTGATATATCACACCTCAGGAGAGGCAGCATGCAAGTTATAGACAAATACATACATCTTCCTGCTGACACCAGGTGACACCCACTTCCTCTACTCTGCTCCTGACAACCATAGCCTTACACTCCCAGGGCTAGTATATAATAATCATCATATCACACTATGCTATACTGTATTACACAATAATAATAATAAAAATACAAATGATCGTTCATCATCATTTAATATTCATACTTTATTATTATTATTATTATTATTATTATATTAAATGACACTATATATTCATCATATACATTATTAATTAAACATAATAATAAAAATAATAATCATTAGATTATATGAGTCCCAAAATAATTATTGTTCATCATCGCCATAAATGATATAGTAATACTAACACTAATAATAATAATAATAATAATAATAATAAGCAAAAGCGGAATACCTCTGTATAGACTGCACAAAACAAATATATCTATCTTTATACATATATATATATATATGTGGAGCACTGGGTCAATAAACGCTCATGAATACTCTTTGGAGTGCTGCCTTGGCTTTTTGGACCATTTATATATATACACATTTTTTAGGACGGTGATAATGGTGATCCGATCAGAGGATATATATATATAGCACTGGGTCAATAAACGCACATGAATTTTACTCTTTAGAGTGCTGCCTTGCCTTTTTGGACCATTTATATATATATACACACATTTTTTTAGGACGGTGATAATGGTGATCCGATCAAAGGATATATATATATATATATATATATATATATATATATCCCCTATATAATAGGATTGCTTTAGTAGAAGCATGTATTGTTGTTGTTATTATTATTGCTAATACAGATAATATATTAACACTCATCAACTATTAGCCACAAAAGTAAATACATATAAATATAATATACAATATAAATATGGATATTTTCTGTTTGAAACCGGCATACGGAGCTATTGCAAATTCTTAATATTTAATGAATAAAGTACCGTGAAGATAACAATTATGATGATTTTTTTAGAGGGCTTCCATTTTTCTTTTTTATTTAGTTACTTCCTAGATTATATTTATTATTAGTTGTAGCAGCAGTAGTAGTAGTAATAGTAATAGTGGAAATATTATAACTAATCATTTTTATTGTATTATAGAATTATTGTATGACCCCATTTTTGCGGCTCCTAGATCTGCGGGATGTAGAGCTCGGGAGCTGTAGTCTGCTTCTATACAGGTGGTTATATTTTCCTATAGTCTATTTTTCAGGACAAAGAATCGATTACATTTCTCGGTACAGGGGACATCCGATGAAGTATGCCACATTATTTTTTTACAGATTCACTATGAATCTGAATTCGAAGTATCGAAATATATATATATATTTCGATTTATTTGCTTTCTTGATACGACCCTGTGCATGGAGAAAAAATATCCATATGGTGATAAATGGAATAGAATCTAGAGGCTGCACTGAGGTTATCCCAGGGCCTGTGTACATGTGGCTGTATATACATTACAGGAACTGGCTGGATGTGTGAGGAAGGCCAGGCCGCCCCAGAGGATGTCACACTGATAACACTGTAATTGTTATCACATAGAGATACTACTCCCCCCATCATGCCTCTTACTACAGGTCCAGATACGTCTGCACACACCTCTGAGTGCTGAGCTGGAGCTTCCTTTATCCTCCATACCATACAAACTATACAAAGTGATGATGAGAATATTGTACTAATGCACAGGAGGACCACTGCTCCCAGCACACCCTGTCAGCCTGTCCACCAACACAGAGGAAGAGCTCACGTTCTATATAGTCTATATACAGCAGTAGATGTATAGTTACCTCCAAGCTTTCCATTCCATGTCAGTGCAGGCAGGGTGTGCAACAGGTAATGAACAGTCCTGACAGCAGAGATAGGACTGCATTATAGAAATGTCACTCCAGCAGGCAGCAGCCTAATCATAGAATGTCACAGTGCACTGACAGAACCTGGTGTCCCTGCTCAGTATGAGAATACAGCTTCATTACCGAATAATGTACACGGCACTGCAGCTCTCTATACAAATCCCCCAGATCATCATCATATAGGACTGGGCTGGATTCCACTCATTTCTCCAGCAAGGTGGGAGTTGTAGTTTCACAGCAACCACAGGTTCTAGATTACTGATGGATTCTCATTCCACCTGCACCGGGGAACCAAAACCAAAGGGGATATACATATATAAATATATATATATAAAAATAAAATATATATATATAACGTTTAAATGTCAGCAGATTTTATTACAATCGTGTGTTTGTGTACTCTGTGTGAATACTGTCCACTGTGTGTGAGTGCGAGCAAGTCTTTGTATATTACTGTGTATCTGTTTATATATCATTTAATGTAATACAATATTCATTATATTTATTTTAGATTTATCGTATATATGTGTATGTACTATCTATGAGATGTTAGTTTGTATATTATGGTATATCTAGATATATACAAGTGTTCATATATATATATATATATATATTTTTTATTTTTTTCATATAGTCAGATAAGTGTGTGCTGTATACTCTGTGTTCGTATCTGACTAGGTTTGTATGTGTCTATATTTCTGGATACACATATGTGTGTGTATGCTGGAAATGTATATGTGTGTGCAAATTTGAATTCAGATAAGAGTGTGCTGTATATTCTGTGTGCACACATGTACAGATTTCTAATATGTGCATCTATATTTCTGTATATATATATTTAGAAAAACGAACAGCACTCCAGATAGTAAAAAATAATTTAGGCTTATTCACCCATGTGGAGCAACGTTTCGGCTCAACATTAGTAAGAAAGCTTATCCCCATTGAACGTGCACCCCCACAGAACATTTTTGGGTCAGTGCCGCCATTTTTCCTATATATATATATATATATATATATATATATATATTTGGGTGCAGATAAGTGTGCGCTGTATACTCTGTGTTTGTATGTGATATGTGGACACTATATTTCTGGAAGCATACATGTTTGTATATTTGTCTGTATTTCTGGATGTACATATATATATAGAGACAATGTATTGTTTATATTTGGATACAGATAATGTGTGTTTGTAAATATGGATCCATATAGCTGTTTGTGTGGTGGGGGTAGGTACTTGTGGGGCAGGTTAGTGCTTCTCCTTGTATCCAGTGAACAGTCAGACCAGTAATTGCCCATTATGATGTGATTAGGAGCTGCAGCCCCTGCATTAGGCTTGTAAACATTGATGATACAATCTTAAGACACAGACAGGGCTAATCCCTGGGCCGCACCAGCACTGGCCGTACACCGTGTGTGCAGGAGATATAATTACTGGCCTATGGACAATGCTCTACTGTATATGGCAGGATCTCCACAATGGGGGCAGATAGTGAGGGCTCCAACTGCAATTAACATTCTTGCAGCCAATCTGTGTGAGTGAGCGGCAGATAATGGCATCATCACAGGCAGGGCTGTCAGGCCTCGAGATCTGTGGACAGGGCTCAGATCAGGACCCTGCAGCCCCAGATAACCAGCGTCCTCCTCTCTGCTATGTATAGAGGGTGAGAAGGGTCTCAGCTTCAGAGAGGTCCAGTGAGAGGATCCAGTGAGAGGTCCAGTGAGAGGATCCAGTGAGAGGTCCAGTGAGAGGATCCAGTGAGAGGTCCAGTGAGAGGATCCAGTGAGAGGTCCAGTGACAGGTCCAGTGAGAGGTCCAGTGAGAGGATCCAGTGAGAGGTCCAGTGAGAGGATCCAGTGAGAGGATCCAGTGAGAGGATCCAGTGAGAGGTCCAGTGAGAGGATCCAGTGAGAGGATCCAGTGAGAGGTCCAGTGAGAGGATCCAGTGAGAGGTCCAGTGAGAGGATTCAGTGAGAGGTCCAGTGAGAGGATCCAGTGAGAGGTCCAGTGAGAGGATCCAGTGAGAGGTCCAGTGACAGGTCCAGTGAGAGGTCCAGTAAGAGGATCTAGTGAGAGGTCCAGTGAGGGGATCCACTGAGAGGTCCAGTGAGAGGATCCAGTGAGAGGCCTGCCATGCTGCCTGCAGAGTATCTATTATGCTCTATGGAACAGAGCTGTATGCAACAGGGATCTGCCAAAGAGATTGATATGCAGGCCCAGAAAAGTAGATGGTATGTGGTTAAGTCAGACTAAGTATTGTGATAGCATTAGAGAGATGTGATGGATAGATACACAGACATAAAGACAGATTGAAAAAATAGATAGATAGATAGATAGATAGATAGATAGATAGATAGATAGATAAATGATAAATAGATAGATATGAGATAGATAGATAGATAATCGATAGATAGATAAATGATAAATAGATAGATATGAGATAGATAGATAGATAGATAGATAGATAGATAGATAGATAGATAGATAGATAGATAGAGAGATAGATTTATACCGTGTATAACCTTTTTTCCTCATCGTTACATTTAGTAAATTCTACCCCTGGTCATGTTCCTGCAGTAATTAAGATTTATATCTCAGCTCTTTCCCTAATGACATAATTATGCAGGAAATGATTATTACAGCTATTAACAGTTAACCTTTTAGCTGCCAGAGGGCAACAAGCAAGACCATACAAGAGTTCCCAATTACCAGATTACATCTCTGTATCTATGTAACAACACGGGGTGGAGCAGATGAACCAGGACAGCTCAGTCCCCATAGGAATATACAGTAAATCAGCTGATGTCACAGGGACCACCCTGCTCTCACCTGTGTAAACTTGGGCTGTGGCAGGGGGGATTCATTGCTGCTTCTCTGCTCAGTGAAGTGTCACAATTAGCAACGTAAGGTGATATATATACTATTATAGGTGATATATATACTATTATAGGTAATATATACTATTATAGGTGATATATATACTACTAGAGGTGGTATATACTATTATAGGTGATATATATACTATTATAGGTAATATATACTATTATAGGTGATATATATACTATTATAGGTAATATATACTATTATAGGTGATATATATATATACTATTAGAGGTGATATATATACTATTATAGGTGATATATAAATACTATTATAGGTGATATATATACTATTACTAGATATCTAGAAGAGGAATGGGTAGGTGGTAGGTGGCAAGGGGGGGGGGGGTCATTTCTGTTTGCTGCATCCCCGAATCATGTAAATACATATATACATTTAGGTAGAATTAATATATTATTCCATGCCATAAAATCCAATTGGATTAATATTATAACATTAGTGGATATTGATTGGTACCAGACAGACCAGGGAAAACACAGAAGTTGTAATTAAGGAGCAGCTACTTATCTCTTATCAGATCTTTAACCAAGTCCAGATCACTATGACAGGGATGGATAGATAGATAGATAGATAGATAGATAGATAGATAGATAGATAGATAGATAGATCGATAGATAGATATTTAGCCATAGATAATGTCCCACCAGCACATATAACATGTATACAGTGCACAGTCTGTAAATAAGTCACAAAGCGCATGTTGTGTGCATAATGTGAAATAGACACAGATTCCTTGCTACATTAGAAATGGCCGCACATCCCGCATCCAGTAAGGGGCAGCACGGGATTCTCCTTCTATGTCCAGTATAACTTGTCTGAAATGTAATGATTATTTATAAATAAAAATACGGGAAAAAAAGTATTAAAATGATAAATCAAATGAATTCTATTTTAAAATTATTAACAGAGGTAAATCGCAATGATGGCTGTGCTGTGATTACTAGATGTAGTGTTACTGTATTACTATTGGGAGCTGTCATGTGTGCTATTATATACAGAACAGAAACATATAAAGGACCATAATTATATAGAAAGCATGGAAACAGCAATTACTTCAGTACTGCTTTCTATGAACAGTCGAACTGAAGAGATAGATAGATAGATAGATAGATAGATAGATAGATAGATAGATAGATAGATAGATTGATTGAGAAATAGATAAAATAGATAGACGAGATACAAAGATAGAGAGATACAGTAGATAGATAGATAGATAATAGATAGATAGATAGATGATAGATAGATAGATAGATAGATAGAATAGATAGACGAGATACAAAGATAGAGAGATACAGTAGATAGATAGATAGATAGATTTAGATAGATGATAGATAGATAGATAGATAGATAGATAGATAGATAGGAGATAGATAGATAGATAGATAGATAGATAGATAGATAGATAGTTATGAGATAGATAGATATTAGATAGATAGATATGAGATAGATAGATAGATAGATAGATAGATAGATATGAGATAGATAGATAGATAGATAGATAGATAGATAGATAGATAGAAAGAAAGATAGACAGATAGATTTAGATAGATTGATAGATAGATAGGAGATAGATAGATAGATAGATAGATAAATAGATAGATAGATAGATAGATAGATATGAGATAGATAGATAATGAGATAAATAAGTAGAACCTAATTGGAATTTAAACAACCAACCTTCATATGGATATACTGCAATTACTACACACTCACACACACTCACACACACTCACACATACACACTCACACATACACACTCACACATACACATACATACACACACATACACACACTCTCACACACACACTCTCACACTCACACATACATACACACACTCTCTCTCACACACACACACACACACACACTCACAGATGTAGCAGAGCTGACATTATATCTTTATTACTGTATGTGTAATGGTTACATCTTTTACCTGCTGTCCTATAGAAAAGTGCAGAGAGATGATAGATATTAGTGAGCTGTGAAAGTACTCTGCTGCTTGTGTACATACTCCTATCATCCTCACACGGAAGGTCAGTGTTTGGAGCCTGCTCTCCAGGCCTGATCCTCCTGGGATCCTTCCTCAGCACACAGGACTCTTCCTGGACACAGTTGTTGGAGGAGGTTCTAGGAGCAGAGCTCCAATCACAGATCCAACTCTTAGATTTTTTTTTTCCTTTAAAGGCCTGCATGATTGACAGTCTCCTGGGATGACGTCACCAAAAGGGTGGGGACTGTGGAGCAGGCAGTACCCCATGGCTCAGCTATTCCCAACCCTGCCTGTAACAAAACCCAGAGCAACAGAGGGCAGGCTAATGGAGGCTATGTAGAGTGAGGACTGCAGCAGTGTCTCCTGGATCGTCCATCCCCAGCACAGGATTTATCCACTATCTGGACTTTATAAAACCTGACCTGATGATGTTACCAAGTCCAGTCACCTCCACACCATTCTCTGTGAAGGACATTCTCAACAGGGAGCCCCAGGGGCAGCAGCCACCCCACCCCAGGGGGCACCTGGCACAGGATCTGGAGGCTGAGTTCAGCCAGGCTGCATGCATGCTGGGGGACAGATCTGTCTACACAGACAGCAATGACAAGATCTCCTACCTGAACTCTATAGGGACAGCAGAGGGCCATGGGGAGGTGGGGATCCCTCCTGAAGCCTATGTACATGCAGCTCTGGACAACTGTACCCCGAAAGAAGAGGAGGAGGAGGAGGAGGAAGAAGACTCTCTCAGGGACAGGGGTCACAGTGAGTCAATCCATCAATATATCAGAACTGTTCAGGAGATTACTGTTCTATTACTGGTGGTGGTAATAGTAGTAATAGGCTAAGTAATAATACTCTAAGTTATATTTGCAGTAATAATATAAGTAGACATAATAGTAGTCATATTACTGACAGTACTTATTTTATTAATAAAAATATTTTTTATTTGTTTTACTCACTTAAGTAATAATAATATTGGTAATAGTATTATTATTAGTAGTAGTAGTAGCTATCGAAGTAATATTAGTAGCAGTAATTTTATTAATATTGGCAATAGCATTATTATTATTTTGATTAGTAGTATTAGTAGTAGTCGAAATATAGGAGTAATTTTAGTAATATTGGTAATAGTATTAGTAGTAGTAGTAGTAGTAGTAGTCGAAATATAGGAGTAATTTTAGTAATATTGGTAATAGTATTATTATTAGTAGTAGTAGTAGTAGTCGAAATATAGGAGTAATTTTATTCATATTGGCAATAGCATTATTATTTTTATTAGTAGTATTAGTAGTAGTCGAAGTATAGCAGTAATTCTGTTAATATTGGTAATAGTAACATTGGTACTAGTAGTTGCAGTGGAGCTTATATTAACAGTGGTAATCGAAGTAGTATTAATATTTTATTTAAATTATTAATAAATTAGAAATGGTATTAATATTATAATCATTATCGGTAATAACCTTACAATCGCTTTCCTTATAAATGGCATTATCTGTATTATAAGTAGTGATAGGATTTATTATATGAGGAGTAGCAGTAGCAATAATAGTAGTACTTTTTTTTAGTAGTAATACTGTTATCAAATAAGTATAATTGCGGCAGTGTTGTATAGTCAGTGGTAATAGTATTACGGTTCTGTTGTGATCAGTGGCAGAGCTGGTTAGAATAGGCCTGTAGCCCGGACACCCGGACTCTCTGCATCAGTCTCATCCTTGTGTCTATTTGCTCTTTGCTGCTCAGCCGGACAACATGGAGGAGATTAATTCTACTAATTGCTGTTTGCAGAGTAATTATTAGGGACTTGTCACCTCTAATGTATCGTCCTGTGTCCTGCTGAATTATTATAAACCACAACCCTGGGAAAAGTGCTCCAGTCCTGTGGTGGAGGGGAAGGTCAGGCTTCTGCAGTAAGAATCTAGTATACTGTAAAATAATATAGAAAGTAGTATACAAACAATATTAGTGCAATGTACTATTAAAAAAAAGTAACAAAGACAAAAGCCTGTAGATAGGAAGTAGCAAAAATAACATTATAATAATGATATAAAACTACTACTACGTGTATATAGCAAGAGAATAAGTGGAATAGTAATATAAAGAAAATATAAAGCAAATATAATACACTATATATATATATAGAGAGAGAGAGAGAGAGAGAGAGAGAGAGAAAGAGAGAGAGAGTAAGTGGAATAATAACATAAAGATATATATATATATATATAGAGAGAGAGAGAGA